>JAEIFG010000172.1:3731250-4975000 GCA_018901795.1 Drosophila sp. st01m
GTTAATATGTGTGTCTGACTCAGTCACTAAACAATGGGAATATAAATTTATTTTCCAATATCACATATCGATAATTAATCTGTATCTATCCAGGGGAATTACATTCGCACCTATTGCTTTCGGATTTATGATCGTACTTTTTATGATAATAGTAAATAAATAAATTTTAATGACTTTATTCAATAATCTTTACAAATACTCGAAGCTTTCACCTACTCAAAGTTTGTTTTGATTTGTCAAAGCAATAAGATATATCGATTTGGGAAATGCCCAAAAGATTACGTATTTGCTTTTAAAACAAGTTAAGCTCAATGGGTAAAGAAAAATTAGAACCAAGAAGTGTTATTAATTTCGTCAAATCAATTGCTTGACTAACAGTATGTATGTCCCGCAGTATGTAGAATAATGTGGTACATTCACTTTAAATCGTAGCTTTAGATAATTTAGATATCATAACTGCCTTGGATATTAATTGCCTGTTGACCACAAACCAGTCAACGACTCCAGTTTGGTGAACAAAAAGGTTAGAAAGCTTGCAATATATCTGATTTTTTGTAGTTTTACACCACATACGTTTATCTTTACATTTATCTATATCTTTATAGACTACAAAGTGCAAATCTGTCTCGATAAAATTCAGTGGGAAACAGAGCCATTCATTGTAAATGCAATTCAGTTGGCAAACGACTGGCATCAAAACTAAACTTTTGTGTTTTCAGGAACAACTTAATGTCTCCAACAAAAAAGGTCTCAAATGTGAGTAAACATTAAAAGTGTATTTAATTAATGTGATGGCTACAATCTGGTTAATCTCCTAGGGCACTGGTGATGCTCAAATGGACGTGGCACTGATCAATGTTTTGAAATCTCCAAAAAAACTGCGAGCAAGAGTGTCATGGTATTTTGCGCCTGCCTTTCTACTCCTTTGGGTTGCTCTCTTCTTTGCTGTGGTTATTCCGCTCTTTGATCGACTGCCCGACAGTGTGACGATCGCAGAGGAGTCGACGAAGCCGGGAGAATTCGTTGCAGAACGAGCACAACGCATCTTATATGATTTCGATAGCATTGGTCCCAAAGTCGTGGGCAGCATTGCCAACGAAGAAACAACGGTTGCATTTCTTCTTGCCCAAATTGAAAATGTGCGCAATTCCATGAGAGTAGATCTTTACAATCTGGAGGTGGATGTACAGCAATCCTCCGGTGCGTACATGCATTGGAATATGGTCAACATGTACCAGGGAGTACAGAATGTGGTAGTTAAGCTGAGCAATCGCCAATCCAACAGTGAATCCTACTTACTAGTCAACAGCCATTTTGACTCGAAACCCAGCAGCCCCGGCACTGGAGATGATGGTACCATGGTTATTGTGATGCTGGAGGTTCTACATCAAATTTCCATATCCGATCAACCATTTGAACATCCCATTGTCTTTCTATTCAATGGCGCCGAGGAGAATCCACTGCAAGCTTCACACGGTTTTATCACCCAACACAAATGGGCCAAGAACTGCAAGTAAATATTGTCGGGATTATTATGTATTATGTTGTAATAATAGTTAACGATTGGTAAATGTTGACAGAGCGCTTGTTAATCTGGAAGTTGGTGGTAGTGGCGGACGAGATCTGTTATTCCAGGGTGGCCCAAATCATCCATGGCTAATGGAGGTATGTTATTGTTATAACCAGATTGACGTTGTTAGTCCGTAAAACCCGCGGCAGTCTTTAGAACTTTATCACATCATAAAAATCGCATAATAACTGTTTGGGTTTTTATAATAGCAAGATAAACGAACTGTTTCTCAGAAGCGTGTCTACATGACGAATACATATACTACTAAGTATCTAGATTTCTCGATATCTGTAATAACTTGTGTACTCTTTTCCTTTTTAGTATTACAAAAACCATGCCAAACATCCGTTTGCCACAACAATGGCCGAGGAAACCTTCCAGTCCGGCATGTTGCCCTCTGACACGGACTTTCGCATATTTCGCGATTATGGTCAAGTTCCAGGTGGGAAAATTTGCATAACAATTTTGGATTTCGCTTAAATGGCTATTGTTTTAGGCTTGGATATTGCGCAGGTTAGCAATGGTTATATCTATCATACCATATTTGACAACTATGAAGCGGTCCCACGAGATTCACTGCAGAACGCCGGTGAAAATGTATTACCTCTCGTTCGGGCGATTGCCAATGCCAGCGAGTTGTACGACGTTGAGGTAAGTACAAAAACCAAATGGGAATCCTATTATAACGAAATATAAGTTATAAATCTTTTTACAATATTTATTATAGCGAACCAAATTATAAACGATCAATTTAATTTAAAACAAATGTTGGAAAATAGTTAGAATTATTCATATTTTTAATAACTGAGGTCTTCTAATTAGTTCAATTGAATATAACAGTTATTCCATGATTAAAGAATACAAATTTAATATTCATTTATCCTACGTATTTTCATTCTTTATTATTATATCAACGAATTAGATTTAGAAAAGAATTTAACTATATTATTTTATGAAAATATTTATAATTATCTACTTTAATTCCAGGCGCACAAAGAGGGACATGCCGTGTTCTTTGACTTTCTGGGTTTGTTCTTCGTATATTACAGAGCATCCACTGGGATAATTGTGAACTGCTGTGTAGCAGCTGTAAGTCTATTGCTGGTCTGCATCTCCTTATGGCGCATGGCACGTGTATCTGAACAATCCGTGTGCAGGATATATATTTGGTTCGCCATTTTACTGGCTCTACATGTGCTCGGCATGATACTTTGCCTCGGGCTGCCGTTGTTGATGGCTGTTGTATTTGATGCCGGCAATCGATCGCTTACTTATTTTACACACATCTGGTTAATGTTTGGCCTCTTCATATGTCCGGCCATAATTGGACTCGTTTTGCCCACCACGATTTACTATAGCTTTCGCAAGAACGTAAGAATGTTAGATTTTCATACTAAAGTCGCAGTTAAAATTAGATTCTTAATGAACAGCTGGAAATCAGCCACGCCTACCATCTACAAATGAGCCTGCACGCCCACAGCGTTATCTTGTCTCTTATAGCCATTGTACTGACTGCAATAAGTCTGCGCACACCTTATCTTTGCATGATATCCACGCTATTCTACTCAGCTGCATTGTTAATTAACTTGTTGAGCAGTTTACACGATCGAGGTAAATTACTAACTACAACAAATTGATATTTTTATATAATTCCAAATTCCATTTAAGGATATTACTGGGTGTTGATCCTGCAAATATCTCAGTTGATGCCTTTCTTTTACTTTTCCTCGCTGTTCTACATGTTTCTTGTGATTTTCATTCCCATGATGGGTAGAAATGGCAGTTCAATTAATCCTGATTTATTAATAGCTGTATTGTGCGCAATGGGAACGTTTTTTGCTTTGGGATTTGTGGTAAGTTAAGATTTTGAAAATATGTAATTAATTAAAATAATTATTTCTTATACAGTCACCGCTTATTAACATGTTTCGCTGGTCCAAGTTAATAATGCTCTCACTGGGCATTATTACCTTTATATTCAGCATGATAGCCATTTCGGATGTGGGCTTTCCCTACAGGGCCAAGACCAGCGTAATGCGTGTTAACTTCTTGGTAAGTTCAATGATATCGCAGTTATAGATACGAATATTATTGTTTGACTTTGTGCGAAGCATGTGCGAAGGATATTCTACGAGTACGATGGAAGCATTAGCCTCGACGATTCCGGCTATTACTTCGATTTCCAGGATAGACGTCTCTTCCATCCTCTCGAGGGTACATCGATTAAGTTGTCAGGTCTGCACAGCATAAAGGAAGATTGTGACAAGCACTTGATGTGTGGTGTTCCCTGCTTCAATCATCGCTGGTGCAAGGCACGTACCACAGGACACTGGCTGGGACGGGAGGAGGAGGTCACCATACCAGGCAGCACATCGTTAGTTCTTCTGGCTAAAACTGTCTTGGCAAATGAGGCCAAAGTTCGCTATGAGTTTGAATTGAGCGGACCACCGCATATGGTTTTGTTCATTCAACCTCTTGAGGGTGTCTCAGTGGACGATTGGTCATTTATTAGAAATATGCTAGATGAACCGAATAAGTATACATTACCCCATCAAATATTCTTCTCCTACGGCAAGGATAACTCTCCTTTGAAGTTTCACATTGATTTTGTGGTGAGTAAATAGTGCGTTATATTATTAATTCTAGTCCTGAATTCCTTTCTTTCTCTGTAGAAGTTTGATGGAAACTTTAATGTTCCGATCTTCGAGTTGGGAGTTTCCTGGCATTACCTTAGTTATGACTTTAAACGGGACTCAGCTGGCTTGAGGTTTATAGCCGACTTTCCGGACTTTGTGCACGTAATGGAGTGGCCTACATTATATAAGCGATATGTATTCTAAAATAGTTATAATATTAAAAAGCTATCTACCAGTGGAAGACACTACTATGAAACTTTATTAAAATAGAAATAGTTTAATGAATAATAATTTAAGCGAGAGTTTATACACACTTTTCAAACGGGTTTAAATTATTAGAGTATATTTTGTATACTCCTGAATAAAATTTAATAAATATTTATATATTAAAAATGTAATAGACACGAGAACTGAAAACTTGAATACGATGGACCAGCTGTTTATGGGAAAGGGTAATGAGAAAATATTTTTCTTAATCACAATTTTTTAATATTTAACATTATAAATATTTAAAAGTAATCAGTTATTAAAGTAGGAAACATAACATGTATACACATATCTAAGGAAAAGTAACTGATTCTCTTAACTGATTCTCCGACAAGTCACTTTAACCGATAATGGTTTTTTTGTTACTGCTTCATAATAACCTCCTATATAATCATCGTGTGGGACTCGATAAAAAGTGTCAGCTTGGAGACATACTCAGAGGTACTGTAAAAATTAAGTGCTAATTGATTTATAGATCCGAAGTAGTTCAAACAATAAATCCACCTTATTAGGAACGATAATCGATATAAAAACTCGTAATCAAAATGGAGATCTTTTAATGATGGCAACTTAATCTAAACTTGAACCGAGTTCCAAAGTACCACAGAATAGATTTTCCCAAATATAAATATTGTGGCATTGATATGAAGGTCAATAAATATATGTATCAGTATTCGGGCCATAAATATTTTTTATCCTATATCAGCAATATATATTCAACATACATATACAAATTATGGCCACGTGTATATGTAGTTAAAGTTAAAGATATAAAATCACGGCTGATAAGACTAATACATGGCAAAGTATATGAAAATTGACTTTAAATATAAGAAAACATCAGGTAGATTTACCTAGTCGCCGATAGGAGCTGGTCAGCTGCAGTTGATCCGGAGAAAAGGGGAGAACATGGACAACGAAAAGGATAAAAACGTAAGAGACTTTGGGAAATATCATTCTGAATCTTTTACAAAAGACTTCTTAATGAAACCAGGAACTGGAAATGGATAACATAAATACCATCATTGAGCTGACTGAAAAGAATAAGACCCGGAAACAGTTAGCCTGGTATTATGCACCAAGCTATCTGCTCATCTGGGTTGCACTTTTCTTTGCCGTGGTTTTTCCGCTTTTCAACTATTTGCCCACTGCCGTGAGGATTGAGGAGGAAGTCAGTAAACCAAATCAGTTTGTGGCGGAACGTGCCCAGCAAATATTATTGGAACTGGATGTAATGGGACCCAAAATAGTTGGCGATGACATGAATGAGAAGATAATGGTGCAATTCATGCTCAAAGAAATCGAAGCGGTTCGAAAAGTGATGCGAAATGATTTATATGAGATGGAAGTGGATGTGCAGCGGGCATCGGGTGCCTATTTGCATTGGAAGATGATCAACATGTATCAGGCTGTCCAAAATGTGATTGTAAAGCTGAGCACCAGGAGTTCCAATAGCACATCCTATCTGCTAATCAACAGTCACTACGATACCAAGCCGGGAAGTGTGGGTAAGTCTGAAAATGCAGAAAATACTGCCATATATTGGCTTAAACATATATACCATATACAGGTACTGGAGATGCGGGTTTCATGGTCGTTACCATGTTGGAAACAATGCGTATTTTGGCCACAAATGAGGAAACTTTCCAGCATCCGGTTGTTTTTCTATTCAATGGAGCCGAGGAACAACCTCTTCAAGGTTCCCATGCTTTCATTTCACAGCACAAATGGTCGCCCAACTGCAAGTAAGTGGAGTTTAAGTGCTGAAGAGTATAAAATTAAATAAATAAATCCACATCTTTAGGGCCCTGATCAATTTGGACTCCTGCGGCGCTGGGGGCCGTGAGATTCTCTTCCAAGGCGGTCCGAATCATCCCTGGCTAATGCGAGTAGGTCTTCCAAATACTCACGTAGTCTATCATTCGACCTTATCAGACCCTATATACTTATTTATGGCTTTAACATTTGCTCATTAAATTTATCAACAATTTTTATCTTGATTTTCTACTTGAATTTATGTAACTTTTATTTAAAGCATTACAGGGAAGCCGCTAAACATCCGTTTGCAACAACAATGGCCGAGGAGATCTTCCAGGCGGGCATTATACCATCCGATACGGACTTTAGAATCTTTAGAGATTTTGGTCCGGTGCCAGGTAGGTGAACAAAAATATTAAAAATGTAAGAATTGAGAAACCAGAATTTTAAAAATTTAATTTAAGATAATATTGGAAAATTTGAATCTAAATTTAGGAAATAAGTTATTAGGAATACAAATTAAATACGATTAATATTAAGCAAGTTAATTTCCAACTTTTCATACTTGCTTCTATTTAAATTTTTTTTATCATCATATAATTCTCTGCTAAACTCAACACTTATCTCAGGTCTGGATATGGCGGGAGTCTACAATGGCTTTGTCTACCACACAAAATATGATCGCTTCGATGTTATATCTCGAGAATCGATTCAAAACACTGGAGAGAATCTGCTGTCTCTCGTACGAAGTATCTGCAATGCTGAGGAAATGTACGATACTGAGGTAGGTTCTCTTATCTTTAGATATATTTATACATATGTATGTGCACATACTTAAGATAAACGCAATCTTTATTGTCTTAGGCACACTCCGAGGGTCATTCAGTGTTTTTTGATTTCCTCGGTCTGTTCTTTGTCTACTATTTGGAGTCCACGGGAACTGCATTAAATATAAGCTTCGCATTTGGTGGACTGATCCTGGTTTGTGTCTCCCTCTGGCGCATGACCAGGACAACAGATCTGAGTGTTGGCTCTGTGGCTGGAGCCTTTGGAATTTTATTCCTCTTGGAACTGGCTGGATTTCTGCTGGCCTTGGGATTGCCAATGCTTATGGCAGTCTTCTATGACGCCGGCGATCGAACTTTGACCTACCTCACCAACAGTTGGCTTGTGATTGGACTTTTCATTTGTCCATCGCTCATCGGATTAATGCTGCCATTTACACTCTACTACACATTGAGGCCCAGCGTAAGTTTCATTTTTATCTGCGACTGGAGAGAGCTAAAATATATAAATTTCAACAGCAAAAGATACCACACACCTATCACCTGCAAATGGCTGTACACGCCCACTGTGTCCTACTTGCTATATTGTGCATCATTCTCACAGCAGCGAGTATACGTAGTGCCTATCTCTGTATGATCTCCCTGCTCTTCTATGTCGGCGCACTGATCATCAATTTGCTGACCAAGCTGCATGATCGCGGTAGGTTTCTGTTCGGTTTCTGATTAAGTAATCAATTTAACAGAGTTTATACTCTATACAGGATACTATTGGTCCCTCCTCATGTGTGTGTGCCAGGCGATGCCCTTCCTCTTCTTCAGCTACATGTTCCACGCCTTCCTGGTCATTACCATTCCAATGACAGGACGGAAAGGCACTGAGGTTAATCCGGACATCCTTATTGCTCTGATGTGCGCGTTGGGCACAATTCTCTCCATGGGCTTTGTGGTAGGCTAAAAATCTACTTATTATCATGACTGTCAAGTCAGAATGTTAGCCAATCGATAAGAAATGTATGAGATTTTGCTTTGTTTTCGGCTGATTTGTATTTCTGATACTTAAAATAATATTATATGTTATATATCGTCTTGTTCCCCTTTTAGGCTCCTCTCATCAATATATTCCGTAGACCAAACTGCATGATTGGCGGACTGGCATTAATAACCTTTATATTCTGCATGATATCCGTATCGGAAGTGGGTTTCCCTTATCGCCCTAAAACGAATGTGATGCGGGTTAACTTTCTGGTAAGTTCCTTCACATCTTTGAGCACATTATTCACTTTATTCTCCTGTAATATACACAATAATTTTAGCAAGTGCATCGGAGATTCTATGAATATGATGGTTCGCTGAGTTTGGACGACTCCGGCTACTACTTTGACCTACAGGATCGTCGTCTGGAGCAGCCGTTGCGTGAGAAGATGGATTTAAGTGAGATCATTAGTCTGGAGAGCGTGTGCGAATCGCAAATGATGTGCGGCGTTCCCTGTTTCAATCATCGGTGGTGCGAGACACGTAAAGTAGCACGTTGGTTACCGCGTAAGGAGACTGTTCAGGTGCCCGGCACTACAACTCTCGAGTTGCTTAACAAGACGGTCATCGATGATGGCTACAAAGTGCGATATTACTTTAAACTAACGGGTCCTGCTCGTATGAGCATCTTTGTGGAACCGTTGGAAGGTGTGAAGATGCTGGACTGGTCCTTTTTGAGGGGTATGCTCGATAAACCGGGTACTTTCAAGCCCCCATATCACATATTCATTGCCTGGGGCATTGACGACTCTCCCATCGACTTCTACCTGGAGTTGGTGGTATGTACAATTAATATTTATTAAGTAAATCTTCTGATTAATTCTCTCTTTACATTGCAGAAGACAAATGGCAAGCTCAACGAGCCAATGTTTCAAATCGGCATATCTGGTCACTATCTTAGCCAGCTCCACAAGAGGGATGCAATGAGTGAAAAGTTTATAGCCGATTTGCCAGATTTTGTGCATGCTATGGAATGGCCAGCTTCCTATGATCGCTATATATATTAACGCCTATAATTCAAAATAATAGAATGTTAGGGAAAACACATTTGTGTATGTAAACCTATAGAAATAGTAAAAACATATCGACTCAACTCATTTGTTTACCTTTCTTGGTATTGCGCCCATCTTCTCAAAAGACAAGGCAAACAATGGGTTTGAATTGGGCTATTAGAAATATTGTCATATGTGACTATTTCAAAATATACTTTGGGCAAACAATTGAGATGAAACAGAGAACAGAAAAACATTTGTGTAAATACAAACTGCAGAACTGTGTGATTAGCTGAAGCTGTGACTGCATTTCATTCTCTTTTCATGATGGATAGATGGGTATAAAAAGTAGTGTATTGAAGCATTGAAAGACACAGTTCGATCCGAGCAACAGTCAAGCAGTCAAGCCAAAAAAGCAATAACATGAAGTTCCTCGTGCTTTTATTTCTTGCCACAATCATGTTGGTAGCTGTGCAGTCCCAGGAAACCGTTGATGAAATCATTGAGGATATCAACTATGAGTTAGAAGAGGGAGATCTCTCCGATTATTACTTTGACTATCCAAGCGACAGTTATGATGATTATTATTACTACGAGGAAATTCCAACACCGGCACCACCATTCAAGCAACAACTCATGTCGCTGCTCTTCAACAAGAATAAGTCTGGATAAGAACAATTGAGGCTGAGATATATGAGAGACACCACCGACAACATTCAGTCATTTATTTGTTAAAATGTGAAAAACTAAATCTAATTTATTTAAATAAATACACCAACAACATACAGACAAATTTCAAGTGATCTTTTATTTTGTGCACGACATTAGCAACTATATTTATGATAAACACTTTTCATTTTAATATATTCTTAAAAAGAAAATTCATTGGAAAAATGGGTCCCAGCTGACCTTTCTCTGGAGTTATCCATATGTCAGTGGCTCAAGAATGAACCAAGAAAATGAGGGCTCATTAACGCCTTTGGTCAAATTGTTCGAATTGTGCGCCATCCAAAAAGCACGACTGCATCACAGTAACCACAAGTGAAACCACCACCAACACCACCTCCACCTGAAACAAAGGTCAGGAGACAGACGGACCGACAAGTAGCTAGACATGATCATGGTCAGGTGGCGTGGCAACTATAGTACATGGTAGTAATCGTCTAATGGTAATCGTATAATGATAATGATGTTGCCGTTGCCGCCTCCACTTGCGATGGCTATTGATGGGACAACTTCAGATTGCGCAATTTGATGTGGCTCCGGTTGTGACTTTGTATGTGGCTGTGGCTGTGGCTGTGATTGTGGCTGTGATTGTGGCTGTGAATGTGGCTGTGATTGTGGCACATCAGAACGCAGCTAATGCTAAAGTTAAATGTCTAAAAATGTAGCTGACAAATTGATTTGAAATGCAATACGTGTATTTTGAATGCCATCATGCAAGTTAAACACTCTATCAAAACTGACCAAAGATATCGTGGGAGATAAACATATTTAATAAGTTGTCGGACTTTTTAAATTAATATATAAATTACTGCAATATGTCTATGTGTATTATAATAGAACATTCAAATAATTTACAAATAAAATTCGAGAAAATTGTCAATTTACGAGAATCACTTAAAACA
This sequence comes from Drosophila sp. st01m, assembly GCA_018901795.1. Taxonomy (NCBI): domain Eukaryota; kingdom Metazoa; phylum Arthropoda; class Insecta; order Diptera; family Drosophilidae; genus Drosophila; species Drosophila sp. st01m. Next base: position 3,741,919 of record JAEIFG010000172.1, read on the forward strand.
TAAGTTATATACTTGTATTATAATTTTTATTTCATATAAAATCACTGAAAATATAAAAATGGACACAATTAACATATTTATAAGTAATGCAATAAATTAATTAATAACTTACTACACAATTAATATCTCTAAAAATTGTGTAAGTATTTAATAGAAGATAATTTAATAATTTTAAACAGTAAGTACATGAGAGTATAGAAAATCCATGGCAAATATTTAAGAAAACCCTTTATTTATTTAAATATTATATATAATTTTAAATAATTTTCCATATCATTAATAATAAAGTGTAGTTCTTGAAAATATTGAAAATTGAAAATCAGTATGTCAAGTAGCTTTATCCTTACTTTAAGCATTTGTATCACCTGATTCGATTTCGCTAATTTATAATTACAATTTTCTTAAATGTATTCACTACTTATTGCTTATAGCTGTCGCTGAGCGTGTTATAAGTTGTAAACAATTTATCGGACAAATTGCAGATTTATTCATATGGCAACAACACGCGAACAATGCACTTGAAGACTCTTAAAAAGAAGATTTAATCATCTTGGGCAGACTGTGAGTTTGGCTTCTGATCTGTGCAACTGCCAAATGCTAAACACTCATCAATGGCCAAGTTGCAGTTGCATTGTTGTAAGTGGCAAAGTGGCAAAGTGGAGAAGTGGCAACCGTAAAGTTCAAGCTGCATTCAGTACGAGTTCGGGTAAGAGTTCGAGTTCGAGTACTCGTAGTTGTACTTGTGCTTGATTCAAATTTTGCTATAAATATGCAAACCTTTGGAGTTGCTGGCCACAGTTACAGTTTGAGACGTCGCCAGTTGCCAGTTGCCAGTTGCCACTGCAGTTGCCCCAAAAGACAAGGATACAAATACAGCCAATGCAATACCTGGTAAGTCAGTTTCTTGCTGTTCATCTTCATCTACCTAACTTGGCTAATTGTGGAACAGCTGTTGACGGTTGCAGCTTTGCTGCTGTGTGCAACCTACACGAATGCACGACCACAAGGACCTGCTACAGAGCCGATCAAGATCTTGCGGCAGGAGCAGGAGGTCAACTTCGATGGCTCCTACAAATACGGCTATGAGACGGAGAATGGCATCAATGTGGAGGAGGAGGGATATCTCAAGAATGCTGGCACCGACAATGCAGGACCGGTGAGTTCGTTAATCTATGAATGTGACCTTAACTAAATGCCACTTGCAACTGTCTCACGAAATTGCCACAAAGCTGACAAATTGTTCAAGTCTCCTAATTAGCAACAACTCTTACATTTTTTAAAATTTAATTTAATGTTTTCTTTCATTTGGTTGCTCAGTCCGCACAGGGCTTCTTCTCCTACACCGCACCCGATGGCACACCCATAAGGATTACCTATGTGGCCGATGAGAACGGTTTCCAGCCACAGGGCGATCATTTGCCCACCGCACCGCCCATACCACCAGCCATACAGAGGGCCCTGGATTACATAGCCACTGCACCACCGCAGCCAGCTGAATCACAGCAGAGTAGCTTCACCGCTCGCAGAGGCTAAATTGTCAACTTGAGACGAAGTTGGACAGAGACCACAACAAATATTGTTCACATGTATATATATGCAAAATTAATAAACAGTATAAAACGAATAATTATTGAGTTGCTAACCTTTCAAACCCATATACCGATATGCATAAAAAACAAGTCAACAATGTAGTGAGTAGTTAATGGGACATTAACCCCTTAACATTTCTACAAAAACTTTGAACACTCATTACTTTGGCAAACCTCAAACGATTTCCATGCGGGATGTCATTATATTTATCGTTTGGCCCCTTTTTGATTCTGCATTTAAACTCTGCTCGTTTTAAAATTTTAATTTTTTTTCGACCATTATTTTACATATTTTCAAAAACTTTGAACTCTCACAACTCTGTCAAAACTCAACCGATTTCAACTGTGGAATACCATTTTGATCATGATTCTGGACATCAAAAATGATTATACATTTAAATTATGTTCATTTTACAAATTTAATTTTTTTTCGATAATCATCCAATTTTCCATACCTACCCCCTTTAGATTTTTTCAAAAACTTTGAACTCTCATAACTTAATCAAAACTCAACCGATTTCCATGCGGAATGCCATTTTGATCATGATTTGGACTCTAAATTAAATCTACATTTAAATTATGTTCATTTTAAAAATTCAGAAAATTACATTTTTTTTCGAGCATCATCCATTTTTATCTTAAATGTTTTCAAAATCTTTGAACCCTCATAACTTCGTCAAAACTCAAGCGACTGTCATGCGGAATGTCTTTTCATTCATCGTTTGGCCGCTTTGTTGATTCTGCATTAAATAAATTTTATATTCATCACTGTTCATGTTTTTCCAATTCTTCGCTTTATGTTCAGAAAATACGTTACATACTTTCAGGCATTCAAAGTATTGGAACTGGTTTGAGGATCGCTCCGTGTGGTATTCCGAAATTAGTGCTGTCAAAGCATGCCAAAATTTGTGACTGCCTAAATGAAATATCAGTGTTTCCGTATCGACGACGATGATCAATAAATTAATTAAATTGATCGTCATTAGAAGAATTGCCTATCCGTTTTGATTTGCGCTGAATTTTCAGAAATTATGAAGTAAACACCTCGTAAATCACCACATTTAATAGATCTAGTTTTGAGTGCTTTGCAATAGTCGTCCGATCAGCTCAGACCTGGCCGGTTAGACGGTTAGCCATTAAGTCACTTGTCCACTTGAACACTTTGTCATTTAGCCAGTTGGCCATAGCACACATACTATATGCACAAAATGTAAAGAATAATGAGTGAATCTTCCAAGCATCCAGCTGCCAAGTGGGCGTTGTGTATCTCATATATAAAGCTCCGATTGTGGCTAGAACAGCTCATTGCTGATTAGCCATGATGCTGCGTCTAACGGTAAGTTTGGTAGCTACTCCTCTCGATTTGGTTAATACAACTCTCCACTCACAGATATTTCTGCTGATCTGCACTGCTGTTGCGCTGGCCCAGAACGATGGACGCTATCGTCCTGATCCGACTGCATTGCCAATTCCGAGATTTCGTCCTGCTGCAAATGCCGGTCGCTATTCGGGCGGCAACGATGGCCGTTATGTGCCAGGTGGCAACGATGGACGCTACAGTGGCAACGATGGACGCTATGTGCATCAGGACAACAAATACCAACACGATCATCGTCCTGGCGGCGACTACACGGGCTCCAACGATCCCTATAAGGGGGACAGGAATAAGTTCGGTGGTGGTGGCGGTGGTGGTGGCGGTGGTGGTGGTGGCGGTGGTGCTGCTGCTGGTAGTGCAACCACTGCTTTCAAGCCTCGACCCACGGTTCCACATGTTGCTCCCATTGTGGTTGATGAGCGTCCCAATCTGCCACAAGGCACAGGAACAGGCATCGGCAAAGGTGGCTTCACTATTCTGCGCCAGGAAGGAGCAGTTCAACCCGATGGCTACAACTATCTGTAAGTGGTGGTGAATTCATTGGTTACCCGGTGAAAACTAATTAAATCCCTTGTCTCCAGCTACGAGACTGAGAACGGCATTCTCGGCGAGGAGAGTGGACGCATTGAGAAGCAGACCGAAGGAGATGCAATTCGCACCACAGGTTTCTATCATTACACTGGCGATGATGGTCTCCTCTATCGCGTGGACTATGTGGCTGATGAAAATGGATTTGTGCCCGTTGGTGAACACATTCCCAAGGTACCAGCTCACATTCCCAAGCTGCTGGAATATCTGAAGGCACAGGGAGCATTGTAGAGATTGGATTAAAACATTTGTTAATGCACTTATCGGGAAATAAAAGATTTACACGCCTTGAAACTAAGAAAATGTATTTTATTTTAAATACACTTTATTTAAAATCAATTTCATAAATTATGAAAGTTTTCAGTTTTCTAAGAAATTATTTAATAATGTTCTAAGAGACAACATTTCTCAAATTATATATAAAATGAAAAACTCTTACAGAAATAAGCAGAAGCGTAAATTAATTCGAATATATATTTGAAAAAGAAAACATATGTTAAAATACGTTTTTATTAAATTTTATTATTTCACAATTGTTTATATGTACTATATTTTTAAATCCCTTCAGTTAAGGTTTGGCAGAATGCGTTGTTGTATATATTCCAACACATTGTTAATAGTAGACTGCACTTTGCTGGGCTGCAAATGGGAAGAAATAACTTCATAAAATGTAGTTTTAAATTCATTATAATCCACTTACATCCGTTTCGGAGTCAATACTCGATTCAGGTTGGGGTGGGAATTGAGGATCGGGCTGCGATTCGTATTCAACTTGAGGCTGTTCCTCGGGTTGAGGCTGCTCGTAGTTATAAGCTTCATGCGGTTGATGTTGCTCCGTATCCCATAACTTATTCTCATTCACATATTTGTATTGCTGCTGTTCCTCATTTGTGCCATCTGCATCACGTACCCACTCGAATTGTATAATCTGCCAGCCGGTGCCATTGTAATTGAAATCGATCATGAAGCGCAGATGATCCCTTGGTCCCAGTGCGAAGTCTTCATTGGCCGCCCGCACACTGGCGGCCAGCTGCTCCTCCGCCTGCCGAAAGATGCCCCGCAAATCATTCGCATAGGGTTGACCGCGATCCCCGTAGCCGCCATCATATGGTCTCGGATCGTGTCGATATTTTCCGCTATCATCCGGCGTATACCAGCCACCGGCTCCATGTAGTTGATGGAGATAGTGACCGGGTCTGGCCGCTGCCGTGGGAAGTGGTGCTGCCTGGTCATCTGATCCTTCTGCTCGGATCGGATGCTCCTGAGCCAAGAGCAGCAATGCAAGGAACAAGCTTCTGTACATTTCAACACGTTGAATGCTTTTAAATGCAACTAATCCAATCGACTGGCCAGGTTAGTTACTAATTCAGTATTCATTGCTTGTGGTTAGTCAATTAATTGTCTGGTTTTATGAACAAGATGTCACTGCTTAATTATTTAATTATTTAATTAGCAAACTTAGACGCTCCACAAGTCAGTCAACAGTCATCAGTTACCAGACAGTAACGGATTGTAATGAAAATTCCTTGCATACTAACGAGCCGTAATGTGATTTCAAAGATATATCTGTAATGCAACTAGTTTTCATTGAAATTAATAGAACTCACACGCTTTTGACCTTTTGAGCGTCAGATTCAAATTTCGTATTCCGTATTCGTATCTGAGCGAAGCCAGTAACAATATTGACACTTTTGTTGTAATCCGATCCGCTTCGATCCGTTGAACCCAACGCGTCAGGTGATAAAAATACATACTGCTAATTTATTTCCCAAACTTACGCTTGACACTTTGCGATAACTTCAAAGTGTCATAACTCGGTCAAATTGTAACGGATTTTCTGCTGCAATTTTAATTTTATTATAATTTGGTCTCTATTTTGAGTCTGCATCAATATTGGAAAATTGTATTTTTCTTATTTCATTGTCAATTTTTCCAACGCATTAGATGACACAGAAAAACATACTTTAATAATTAATTACTCTGTTTTATATATAATCCTCACTTTCTAAACCGATCTCAGATTAATAATGTTTTCCCTCGATCAACTGTACATTTAATTAAAGACCACACCTAAAAAATGTGTCTAATCGTCTTAAAAATTTTATTAATATATATATATATTTATATATGCATATGTCGGAAGTTTTGGAAAGCAGCCGAGAATTGAACTGTTGAATTTCCGTTCCGACGGCAATTTGTTAACATTTCATCGGATTTTATAGGATTAAGGTTAATTAGTGTCGTTTAAATCAAATTTAACGCGTATAATAAACAATAAAACGATCGTTTGTCTTAATGGGCATTAATAATAACTGACGATCAATCAAAACATGTGGTCAGCAGTCATCAATCATCAGCCAGTTTAGGTATGGATATTACAAAAAAAAGATATATGATGAAAACCAATCAAAATCAAAAGCGAATACGCCCTCAAAGTTGGTAGCCAAAGCGATTATTGACTTTGAACTTGTAAAGGGAACTTTGACCTATCACCTTGCAGTTTAATCTAAAGAATATATTTAAATCTTTGAATAGGTTCAATATAACAAATATTTAAATGCAGAATAAAATTAAAGGTCAATTTCATTGCTCATCAAAATCGGTAATGATTTCACAATGTTACGATGAATCAATCTTATGAATATCAATTAAGATACGTATAGTAAAATATCACATTGAAAAGCTGTTAATATTGGAGCTAAAGAAGCCCTAAAAATTGACTTATAAAATGAGCATGCATTTTGATATAGATTGTGCTGAAATCAAATACAATTTAAAAATTATACCTAAAGCTATTAAATTGTTGTTTATGTAAATTATTATGCCTGGAATCTTTATTAAACAATAAAGTATTTAAGACTCACACACACTCACAAGCGTACTCACACATTTGTTAATTCGTACGTAAATATTTAGATGTATTAATATTTAAACCCGATGAGTTTTGACTGTGTTAATCCAAACAATATCGTGCGTAATTTGGTGCTGGGCAATTAATGAATTTCAAATTGTTGTGAACTCATTTCTCTGTCGCTCTCATCCTCTAAATATTTGTGTAATTACTTAAAAGTGACAAATGCTTCCAGAATTCACTGGCCGCAAAAACAACTCGATGTTGACGCCAAAATAATGTTTTTATTTTCGACACTTGCAAAAATATTTAATTGCAATTTTGCGGTGGCGCCCATTGGCCTAGACGATAATTCTTGTTAACTATATTGTCCCTTGGCTATAAAAATAAACAAGACCTTGAACTTGGCTTTACATGGAATTGAAATTCCTTTAGGCTGACACAATGAAATTTAAGTTTAATATTAAACAAACAAACGAATCAAAACAAAACCAGAAACCAAATTGAATATAAAAATAAATAAGCATTTCAATGTTTCACACTTGGGCAAGCTGTGAATTTATTTAGATGGGATTTTTCCTTTTTATCACATAAAATACCAGATAACATTAAAGACAAGATAAAACATTAATATTTAATTTATTTAGCACCTACTGATAAAATCATGCAAAGCCGAAAGCTCTCCAAAATTTATAACAGTATCGGATTACGTCGGTGCTTTGAACCTTTTTGATCTTTAGAAGTGCTCTACGCCCACTGACACATGTATAAATATATATATAAATATATATTTGTATGTAAATGTATAAGTAAGGATATACTATAGAGGACAGGGTTTATATCTAATTAAGCACCAAAGCGATTGGTAATTTGTTGTATTGTTTCAAGTACGGATCGTGCGACGCCTTTAACAAAGATTTAAGATCAGCGTTTACATTGTATTTTGTATTTAGTAAATTAATTTGTTGCGCAAAACAACAAATACATACAATTAATGCCACAAATCATTTGATTTAATTGAATCAATTAAATGTGCATACACCAAGTGTTACCCAAAGTCATCCATCTATTCGCATTTGGCTACCAATTCGCATACGGGTGCAAAACTCGCTTCAGCTGACATTATTTATAGCTATTCCTAAAATGCGAAACTCTAAATATTTTATTTAATATATATAGTAGATCGAGTGATAATTAAACAAACCTAAGTGAACTCCCAAATGACAGATGCAAACCGGCTGCAAAATCGAATCCAACTGAGTTTTACTTATTCAAAGATGTTCGATTTCGATTCCGAATCCGAGTCCGATTCTGATTCAGTCATCGAAGTCGAAAACCCACGCTTAAAGTAATGATATCAATTTATGGATAAAACGTCAATAAAGATTTCAACTGACGAGTTCAGGTGAAAATACTCATAAATCATAAGTTTTTAGAGATATCTCCACACCGAAAATAAAATATATATCGATTAACTTGACATTGACATGAACGAGGTCGACAAACATTATAAAAAATAAATATATACAAGAATTTTATATTTGTTTGAAGTATGCGACGATTCTAAAATCATTTATGATCAATCTGAAAACAAGAGATGATTCAGATATAATATTCCTGCTATGTAAATGTTTTTTAAAGAAACCTAATTAAAGGCTCAATGATAAGAAAGAAATGTCAAAGATATGTATTTTTTCGACAATTATTATTTATGTCGTGAGATTAGCAAATATAATATATGCATTTAGAGATTAAGAGTTCGACCCCATATAATGTTTGTGGCGTGAGCGAATAAAAGCAATACATGCTATATACAGTAAGTCTGAAAGAAGTATGAATAAAAAAAACAAAAAAATTTCAACCTAACCGGACGTTTAGTCATTCAGTGTAAAATTTTGTGATATGCTGAAGTCGCGTACCGACTAACTAGTTCTTATTGAGACTTCTTGCTGGGAGCTCGTTCTCGTACTCGTACTTAATGTGGCAAAGTGCATTTGAATAATAATAATAATAATCATCGTACTACAACATTATGATATACTGTGGTCCCAAACTTATCTTTGCTGTCGCAGCACTGGCAACAGTTTGGAGTAGTGGTTCAGCAGATGAGATACTGGAGTGTTATCGATGTACTGGAACAGCTGCATTCACTGAAGCGAATCTTCCGGGCTGCTCGGAACTGAAAGATTCACCCGAATTCAAAGTACAGTGTCCCAATTCCACAATGTGCATAAAAGAAATGCATATCCTACATCAACTTGATGGAAAAAAGCGGATAATGGAGAAGAAGAGGTTGTGCTCGACAGCTGAATGAAAGACACGTTATCATCAGAAAGGCGTGGGAGATAATTCATTTTATAGATGAGCCCTATGAGGTTGGGTGCCTGGAGAGGCAATCGGATAATACGCTGTCATTAACGATTCAACAGTGCTATTGCCGGGGAAACTTGTGCAATGCGTCAACTGATCTCAATCTGAACAGTCTGATCAAGATAATATATGTTATGTTTCTGTTAAGCAGCTTACGAATAATCATTGCGATTTAACTGTTTAATTATATGGAATTACCCTGGCATGATATATAATCGCCGGGAACTAGAATAAACTAATTTAAAAATCAATTCCGCACTTCTATCATTAATTAATTTAAAGAAGATTATAGATTAATGTTACTTTAAGTATAATAAAATTGTGAACCAACGAAAATCTTTGTTTCTCAACTTCAAATTAATTTGAAGCTCAAAATACGCTGATGAAAGTGTGAAATTCCTTTGACCAAAATGTGAATCAAGGTCAATGCCAACACTGAATCAGCGGGCGTCCATCTGAGCAATCAAATTGGACTTGTAATTGATTAAAAGCCAACATATTTAAATATTTATCAAGTATTTGTGATTTTTATGAATGCCACAATTATATTTAGTATTCGTATGAGTATGATTCAAATCAAAAAATGTAAATAATACATTAAAGAAACAACAATAACACAACCACTAAAATTCCAGCCACGCGACGTGATTCACAGTCCGATGGGATTCGGGTATCGGATCGATTGAGTTGGTTCGGCTTGGATCGGCTTGGATCGGCTTGGATCGGATCGAATCTCGATCTCACATGTTGTGGGTTCAGTGTACGACCTTTGCAGTGCAGTGACTGTGACTAAAACCCGCCTCCCCCTGCCTTTCCCTCCCACCCGAAAGTTGCCGCTTCGCAGGATTACGACCTGTCTCTGACTTTGTCTCTCTGCTTTAATCACTGTTTATGTTTATTGTTGCAATTAATCGCCTTAACAACAAGAGCAATAAAAGATATGCTTAGCAACTGCAACATTTCGCGTTATGTTCCCCGGTTAAGCACTATCCGAAATACCGTTAAGTGTAGTTCAGTTCAGTTAAGTTAAGTTAAGTTAAATTAAACTCTATAGTTAAGGACACATACCAAGTCAATGTTTGCTACACAATTAAAATCAATTTTGTCAACATTTTTCTTCGCCGTCTGTTGCTTATTTCGATTTTAATTCCGGTTCTACATACAAACATACATACTCATATATATGCTCATGTGGAGAACCAAGCCCCAGACGCAGCTTCAGACTCAGATTCAGATTGAGATTCAGATAAATTAATGCATTTCACATTGCGGCAGGCGCGCGCAATATGTTTTTTGTATCTCATGCTTTTGCTTTTGCTTTTGTTTTTGTTTTTGTTGTTTTGTTATTTGTTGTTGTTTCCGTTGATTTTGATAATTTATGATTTCATTACGGCACTTTTATGGCGCTTCCGAGTGCCCCAGGTAGTTGTCTTGGATACAATTTGCCCCAACGATGTTGTCATCAGTTTCTGTTTCAGTTTCAGTTTCGGTTCCAGTTCCAACTACAACAATGCAATGCGATAATTAAATATATATCCTGTAGTTAAATTTGACAAAGAATAAAAATAACAAAGAGTAAATAGTCCGACTCGGAGATAAGCGTTTCAAAACTGGATCTTTTTCTTTAAGTATTAATAAGTATTAAAAGCTATATATAGATTCGTTTACTCTAATGCTAAGTGACTTTTATCAACGTATGTTAATTATCACTACTAATATTCGTTTAATATAATCGAAAAAATATTTTTGTTTGAATATTTTAAATTTCTTGCAATATATTTAATATTATCTATGTTTAATTTATTTGTTTATTAATTTCAATAAATTTTTAAAATTTAATTAATGCAAACAACCTAATATTTATATTTTACTAGTCCTCAAAAGGTTCCTGTTTTTTAGTCATATTTGTGTCAATCTTTTTATGTCTAGTAACAATTTATTTAAATAACCGAGAACTATTTTTCCATAGAGAGAAATATTTTTCTGTTAATATTTTTCTGGATTATGGGATAAAGTCCGCTTATTTGACAGCTAGATAATATATAATTTAAGCTAGATAAACACATTTAAAGAAATTTCACATATTTATATAAGCACTCATCAACATTTCTAGAAAACAATAAAAATTATATTAAATTATTTTTAATAAATGACAGCGCTTTTTTCGTGAGTTCAATAAATATGTTAATGCAATTCACATACTGAACTTTGATAATCGTTAAAAGTAAAGTAATTTAAAGAAATGATTCAATGCTAACTATTCAGACTATTTAAGGGGAATCGAATGACGTTTTTATATTTGTTTGGGAAACTTTTAAGAAATCCAGATGTGTCATTTTTGTGGTGGAGTCCTTGATTGGTTCTTGGATGCGTCAATGAATTGAATATATGTAGTATATGAATATATGGAAATGTGTAACTGATATATGCCAAGGTGCAATGGCTTGCAAGCCGATAAATTGCGCGAATTATTTAATTGAATTAATTAGTAATTAAAATTATTGGCAAATATGCAGTCATTTTAATAAAACGCACAATTCACTGCAGCAAAATATCAAAATGAACACATAAATAAAAATGTGTGCATGTGTATTAACGAATAATAAAGACAATAACCAAATTAACAACAATAAACTGAAGAAGAAGCAGAGATCGTCATGTGTCTAAATTTTAAAGGGAGCGCAGCTGAAGACGCTTTGCATACTCAGATACTCAGATATTGAACTGAACCGAGTTGAACTGAAGGCAAGTAAAAAAAAAAAATGCCGAACAATCGAGACGCTCTCAAATTGAGGAGCAAATGAGGCTAACTACCTCTCCCAAAAGATGCGAGAATTTAGGCGCGCCAATGAGAATGTGAGAATGCGAGATGCGAGATGCGAGATGAGATGAGAACTGCGATATTCGAAGTGCGAGTTGCGAAATGCGCTCACTGCGTACTTGGCACATTTCTATATAAATCCGGTGTGCCGAAACGGAAAGCAAACATTCCTGTTGCAACAGCAGTCGACAGTTCAACAGCAGCAACGAGTTCAGGACGACTTTAACTCAAGAGTATAATACTCAAGGATCTAAATACCTCAACGAATCTACCTCAATAAAAATCTAATAAATAATCTACGCAAAAATGTTTGTTAAATCAGTGCTAAGCGTTTTTGTGATTGTGGTGAGTAAAATGTGACAATTAAATAAGGATCTCGCTGGAGTCCTGTGTGCCAAGTGTTCAAATAACCATTAACAAAGACATTGACTGTGATACAGAGATTACGCATACGCCAAGTTGACGCCGAAATCAATTCGAAACCTGAAACATTTCATGGCAATGCAGGCGTTACTCAATTTTGTCTTGAATCCAAATCACTTCTTTAACCTCTGGGTTATTAATAAATACCATATTTATTAGACACACATAAAACATATTGATAAAAAAAACAACATTTTGTTGCTTTCTGCGCGTGTTCATTGGCATTTATTGTTTATGGTTTTTGCCCCGTTTTACACTTCCGGCCGCACTAATTGAACTGTGAACGAGACTTGTTAATATGCCAAATATCATGTTTGAGTAAATACTCGATGTTTTAATGTCATTATTGGTGTTGTTCTCTCTTTTTGCAGGCCCTTGTTGCAGTTAGCCGCAGCAATCCCGTTGATAACAATGGCAAGTATACGGTTTCAGCGCAAAATTCTAACGACGGCCAATATCATGCCCACGATGATGGACGGTATCATCCGAGTGCACGAGATGAAGGTATTTCAGCATTGCAAATGTGTTTCTAACTACTTGGTTTTGATACCCAGCTGTTGTAACCGCCTGCTGCATGTTGAAGTCGCCACTAACAACAACAACAACAATGAGTTCCACGCACACTCTAACAACAATCTCAATAATAATATAACACACACACATATATATGTACTGCACTGATAACACAATAATATGCTCTGATAATAGCAAGGTTCAAGTTCAAGCTGAGATTTTCGGTCTAATTTGATGAAAACACGAAAAAATTCCAAAAATTTAAATCTTTGGCTACACTGAAAATCTCCGCTGACTTTATTGTGTCGTTCACTAATCCAAATAATCCTAATATTTACAACTTTTCCGTATATTGTATATTAAAATTTCATTTCTTATAGGCCGTGGAGGCTATATGGATTCTTTAGGTAAACATTGAAGTGTAAAAGAAAAACAATACGAACAACATAAACACACATGTTTCATAAGCACAAAATTTGTACAGGATGAATCAAAAAAAAATTTGTTTAACTTAAATTAATATGTTTTACTTAATAGTTGATAAACTATAACAATAACAATTCTGTGTATTTTGGTAAAAGCTATTTCGATTAACTCCCAATATTATTTAGTTGTTTAACTATTAATTGTTCTTCTGCACGAAGTACTTACTAGTAAAGTAAATAATCATTACACACACACACACACACACACACACACACACACACACACACACAGAAGCTTTAAAGTTGACGCTTAATTCTAAGACACGTTTCTTAATTCATTTCGTGCAGGTCGCTATCATCATATGGCTCAGCCTTATCAGCATGTGAGTGATAATCGTGAACTTGGCGTTTATCATCACATCCACAATCCATACGGTGGTGGCTATGGACCCTATGCCGGCCTCAATCGTCCCTATGTCCACGATGACAGACCATACAAGTAAGCTAAGAATTGCGAGAGATTTCATTGTTGTTTCTAATGTCTGTTTAATGTCTGTTTAATTCCACATAGCCACGATCTGTACACAGTAAGTAAAGCCGAGTTTAATGTGCCAGAAATACGCTTGGAGTACGGCTTTCCCGATCATGAACCACAAATCGACACACAAACTCATTACCAGCCGACTGAATACTAAATCCCGCTAAAGACTCCCCAAAACACGGCTAAAACACAACAAAAAAAAAAACAAAACATAGTATTAGGAATGAGATACCCCGTCCCCCTCCACGCTTTCATAATTTAATCAACATAACAGTCCAAGAAGCCATTAATTCCAACCGATTCCCGTCTCCTGATAAATCCCAATGCGTTGCATGAATTTCACATGTTATGCATGCACATGCATGTCCTATACCAACACCAACACACACATACACCCACAACACACGCACACGCACACGCACACACGCACATGCATACAAATATGATGAGAGTGTAATTAAACAAGTACCAACAACCACAACACAGTCGACCACAACAACCACTACGAAGAAACCAACAACAACAACGGAACGCACCACTACAACAACGACAACAACAACGACCACGCCACGCCCCATTGTCTTCAACTACGATGACGAGGGACGCCATAAGATTCTGCACCAGGAAGACGCCCGCAAACACGACAAATACGATCATGCGTAAGTTGAAGAAGTAGCTATTGACTTAACATTAAACATAATCATTAAAAAAAAGTGTTTGTTTGAATTTGTTAATGAAAAGTAAAACTCATTAGCAGGCACATGATTAAATTTAATGAAATGAACTGATATGAAACTTCAGTAGCATTAAAAAGAGTAACACAAAAGTTCACAAGCATTTGAAATTTTAATTAAATTTCACAATCATTCGTAAATTAATGAAATTTCTCCAACATTGAGAAATAGTATTCGCTAACTGTTGCATTAATTATTTTAAATTAATTTAATTAACATACTTTTCCCTCTCTTTTTCTCTCTCTGTGGCAACCAGTTTCCTGACCGAGAATGGTATCTATGGCGAGGAGCAAGCGAAACTGCATCACACCGGCGGAACTCATGCCAAGGGAGTATTTGAATACACCGGTGACGATGGCAAGTTGTATCGCGTCAATTACGCTTCCAATGATGGTGGCTTCATGCCCGAGGGCGAGCACATTCCCACTCCTCCCCCGATCCCCGAGGCCATTGCCCGCGCCCTTAAATATGTGGAGGAGCAGCACAAGGCGAATGGAGATAAACCATTGTTCGATCATCGCGGCTTCCGCATCAATCACATGAAGGACATCAAGGCTGAACTGAAGAAAATACATTTGGAGGAAATGCCCAAGGAGCTGAGCGATCAGATTCTCATGCTGCAGCACGAGGTCGAGCTCGCCGAGGAGGAGGAGGAGCGTGAGCTTCGCGAGGAGGCGGAACGTTTAAGACGTGCCAATTAAATCGATTCGAATGTCGATTCAAATGGTGAATGTGCGATTCACAGCGCGGTGTACTCATCAAAAAAGCCATAGGGATTGCGTTAAATCTTAACACCTTCCTAATCCCCCCACAGCCTCCCCCCCACACATACCCTACAAGAAATGTCCCCACATTCCCATGCATTTGCCGCCTGCAACTGGCAAAAATATAACAAGACATCAGAAAACTTAAAAAAAAAATGATAATTAAAATAATGGAACTCAAAACTCAAGTGGACACTCAGGATTTGGTACTCATTTAACCACGCCCACATATGTTAAAATGTTAATATTGTATTTATTTATCACTCTATCGAAAATTAAGCTATTTAATTTTGTGTTATGAATTTATTATATCCATTTATTATATCAATTTAATAAACATAAATCATTATTTGTTACATAAAAATACCCAATGATTATCATTTTCATAGACCTTAGATTACTTCCCATTTCGAAGCTTACAAATTTTAAGTATTCATGACCTAAATAATGAAAACAATGGGCAAAGTTCAATTGATAGTGAAACCAAATAACAAATGACTAAATATGATTTTATAAATGAGTTTAATGAACCCAAACAAATACTAATACACTATAAAGGGCATAATGATTTCTTCGAACCCTTTGATAACCAATTTTTTAATGGAAATTTTGTTGAAGCATATGTAAGAGGAGATTTCTGACTGCCAAGCCTATCAATTTTAGCGACACAAATATGATCTATAAATCATATTAAAGTCAAGCATATAGGGTATATTTTTATTAGCTTATTTTGTCTGCAATTGTTTTAATTACTCTTCATTAAGTACAATTTTACTTACAGTGAATTTAATTTTCAGTTTCAAAACATCTTTACTTATACATTCCAAATAACAAATCTAAAGAACACAAATTAAAATAATATTAAATAAGTCGCATTTTTTATAAAAACGCCAGCGAATTTGACTCTTTCTCGAATTGATTATTAAATCAACTTTTTATGTAAATATGCATATTTTGTTGTTGAGTTCAACTGTATACAGGGAGTCTTTAAGTCGTGCACACCCGCTTAGACAATGTTGAATTTAACGACCTATTGTTTGTCTCAGCTTTTTATATATTTAAAGCACACTTTTGTGCTTAACTATAAATAATTATAGTTTAGCTTAACACGAACTTCTCGAAAAGCTTTGCATAAATTGGTCAAGTAAAAAAAACAAGATTTTATATAAGTATTTATGATAATTTGAACTGACCAATAAACTGCTTCAAGCTGTTCGCCATTTTCTAGTCACTAGTTTTTTAAGTTCCCTCTGGTATTGAAATATAATTTCTATATATTTCTTTCCCAATAATTTATATAATATTTTAAACATTTCTCTCCAGCCAGTAAGTACTATCTTTCACTTGAATTTTGTATGGTTTTTATTTTGATTTGTGCGCTTAAATACACAGTAATTAAATAAGTACAAAGACTAGATGTATTTAGTGCCTGGTATAGACCACATTGGCTGGAGGCGGTTGGTTGGCATAGAAAGCGGAATTCGGACCATCATCTGAAGGTGAAAACTAAATAAGAGGAATTCGAATGGGAAGAGCTAAAGATACTTACAGGTGATAATGGGACGGAAACCATTGGCATCCGCTAAATACTTGACACCGACGCGAAGTCCTTCAGGTGATATGTAGGAATAGGCGCCCTCGACCTGCTCCTCCTGCTCTCCGTTGCCAATGTAGACGGGATTTCCCCGCTCCTCGCCGTGCAGACCATTCTCCGTCTCGTAGCTGTAGGAATAGGCACCTGATCCAGTGTTGGGTTCATTCGATTGCTCGACAGCTCGGGCCACCGCATTGGCAATGAATGGATTGTACTTCTTGTAGAAGTTATCGTAATAGCGACGCTGATTGTACAGATCGCGATTCTTGTAGTACAGATCCCGGTAGAATGGATTGTTCAGATACGGATTGTATTGGCGTTGGGCACTGCAGGACATCAGAACGAGGGCCAGCACAAACAGACAGCAAGGCTGCACAAAGAAACATTATATTTCATTAGAAATTATCCTTTCACTTTGAGCACTGTCACAAGCAGAAATAACTATAATCCTCGCGCTTGATTTACCAATTTCAAAGACATTCTGGATGAATTCGCGTATCGTTCAACGTTGATCTATTAAATGAAACTGTAACAGAGCAGAGTTTGACAGCAGCATTTATAACGACTTGAGGCTCTTTTTTGGCAATAACATTAAATTTCAGACTATAAAATCATTATATTCGGTCAACGCTCAACTCTTAACATTGACAACTGAAATTCAATCTTGGCTTTCAGATGCTCAACGGTTTTTTTCGTTGTCGGATTTGCTAATTTCCGTTTAGAATTTTGATTGTTATTTAAATTGGTACAGCGAACTAAATTGGCAGTCATATATACCCTCTATATTCATATAAAATAAGGTAGAATGGACTGCTTCAAAATAATTAAATCACTAGGCAAATGGTAAGTTTTATATGTGATAATCTTTAGACAACTTGACACTTCGACAGGTTCAATTATTATTAACATTTATTTGCAGGGTATCATCAGGTACATGCTCCATTTTAACTAGTTCAAAATGCTTAAAATGCTTGCATAAATAATTATAAAATTAAGAGCAGTTGGAGGTGGCACAGGAAATCAAATACCACACGCGGAATTCAAATTTCAACCGAAAATTTATGCTCGCATATTGAAATGATGCGGTTTGTTGACTTACTATAAATATGAATGGGAAATTTAGCATATAGATGAACAGTCTGCTGATTAGGGAGCATTCTTATTAAATTGCAAATTCATAACGGCCGAAATTTGAGAAAATAAACGAGAGTATAAAACAAATTGCCAAATTGGAAAAATATATCAAATGCCATTCATAATTCTAAATTTAAATGAAGAGTAAAGTAATAAAGTTAAGTATTATAGAGATATCGACATTAAATGTTAATTATAAATATCTGTATTTAACACTAATTTAACTACTATAACTGATATCACAAGCGGATTAGACACATTACATTGATAAATTACAAATGAATGCCTTTTAGATTGCCATGAAAACGCCACTTAATGAATGACTCAGTTAGTGAATGAATGAATAAATACAAAGAAGTGCATGGGGAAAGAGGGGGAGAGAGGTATAGCGGGAAAGAGACAGAGAATTGTACTAGTGTCGCTATCGTTGGCCTTCACATTTCGCGTGCGGCAACAACAATAGCTGCCACAAAGCTCAGCAACATTGCAACAGCTCTGAAAACTGAAGATCTGAATGCCACGCGACCCAGAAGCGGGCATCAAGTTCTATTCGTTTGATCGGAGTCAATGGGTCAAATGAGTACATAAAATTATCAAGATATCAAAGACTTATCGTATATTATAGTCACAAATTAGCAAATTAGCATAGATAAAATATAGTTCAACAAATTGAGCTCAGTAAACATTCGAAGAGACATTTAGATAACACAATCAACACAATGCTAAATAACGACTACTATTCACATCCGTAAGAATCTATTTTGAATGCATGCCACTAATAAAAACTAACAATAAATGTTCTCGTAACTCTATTTTTCAAAACTACAAGCATTGGTAATTTTATGCTTTCAATTCAAAACTGGATTTCGGAATGTGTTAAACAGATTAGTCAAAGCTTTGACAATGCAAACAAAAACTTTTATTAAACCATTTGCATAAATAAGTCGTTGATAAATTTTTTTAAATTAATTGGTTTGGATTTATTTTTTTGCCTTTTAGTGGCGTCTTTGATTATTCATTGAATAATTATGCCATCTATAAATTTCGATTTAGCCGTTGTGATTATTTCGTTAGCTGAATGAACATAGATTAGTTTTACTTTTAAAAACCAAAACATAACACACAGAATGGAAATGTAAATCATATTATATGTTGTATACTCAATACCATATGTTGTGTATTCAATAAATCATTACATTAAATATGTAAGAGAGCCAATTTGCATATTTAATCATCATCATAGCACGCACTATATAATTTAATTGCTGGCAATTAATCACACACCCTTTCATCTAGTGTAAAATACATGCACTTAAGAAAACTATTATAATTTAGCTTTTCAACAGTGAAATATGCTGAACAGAAAAAACTACCGAAAAACATAATTTTTCCTTTGTCAAACTAATTGTTGGGTTTACTGTGTATCATATTTTTACTATGTATTAATATTGATTTGTATGCTCGTCAAATTTAATTGGTCAACGGCAAATAAGGAAATACATTTCTGTTGGTCGAGACAATAGATTGGGGCTTAAAATATTCATCTGTTTCACTATACATACATACATATTTACATATATATCCATTTTCATTTCGAATGCAAATGCGCAGCTTTCTGATTAGCCGTCAATGTATTGGGAAGCTTCAAATAAATTTAGGCACAGCTTGGCACCGCCTTAATATACACGTTCCAATATTAACATACCCATTGAAAGTTAATAAAAGGGTATAAGCATTGTAGTATAAACCTAAGTTAGATCGTTTTATGATTAAATGTTTTTTAAACTGTATAACTCCCTGTACTATTTTTTTTATTAAATTTCAAATTTCAAATTGTCATAACTTTGTCAAATCTTAACCGATTTCAGTGGGGAATGTAAATATTATCATTATTTGGGCTCTTTTTTAGTTCTGCATCAAAACTGGAAAATTCATTATTTTTTCGAGCATTGTCCATATTCCCATTATAATTTAAAAATTGTTTGTTATAAGCTTAATTTTTAGTGTATATTTATTTGACTAATATTTATATTAAATAGTATGTCATGCCATATTAATACATTAATTTTGAGCAACGAAGAATTAAATGAGTTGTCTAGAGGGAGTTGGGAGGAGGGAGAGGGAGGGAAGAGAATCAAGCTGGCGGTTCCGCCGATGGCCTTCACATTTCGCGTGCGGTTTGACAGAATTGCAGTTGAGTCAAATTGTGTACAACAATGGCCAGAGATTGCAACAACTCTACCCGTTCAAAGTAGCCCAAATAGATGCCACTCATTAAATTAAAGCTAAATCGAGTCAGTAACTTTTCAGTGGTGCTAACATATAGAAATCAATATAAGATGATTTCCAGTCAACTCCCACATAACCTTATTGTGTCCCAACGTCAGGCAATAAACTATGCAGAATACTATCTTATAGTAAATGCTGTTGTGAATAATTAAAACGTTGAGCTATGTGAAGTTAAAGGTGGGTTAATTGCTGAACTCCAGAGTGGCTAACAAGTTGAGAGCATGTCAGACCAGTGGCACATTAAATCATTCAGTCAGTGAGTCTTTTGCAGAGAATATTTGAGTACACTCACTGTACTCGTTTCTGTAAGGAGTTAGACCATAGCAATATTACTGGGACTCATGTAATAAAACTTATAATGGCTTTCATTATATTTAACTATTATTATAATCCGAAAAAACTCGTTGAGCTCGTTGTGAAGAGTGGGCATATCATATACGATAACATTTACCTAATAGAATTTACCACTAATTGCCATTAAGTATTACACCCACACAGAACCACACAACACGCTGTGAGTTCCAATGACTTCTAACATTTCAGTCAATTTGCATATGGATAATTAAAGAAAACTCACCTTCGCCTTCGTTATGACATCTGAAGATGCTCAGACGGATTAACATCATTTTTGTATAAAAATTCTGTCAGCTTCTTAGTGGCATCTCAAGGTTCATCAGATAACCATAATTAAACTTAAAGTGGAACTTTGACTGCAAGTTCAATAACGTAATCTAGTTGCAAAGCGTTTCGAGTTGAATGTGACCAAAGCGTAGCAATTGGAACTGTTCCTTGACCATGAAATGCAGTCCATCATTATAATGGCATTTGCAGCTAACATTTGCTGAGCTTGCAAGCGTCTCTGGACTTCAGTCATTTATACACTGAGGCAAACTATTTATTGGTATAAATTTAAAATTGTCAGAAATTTAGAAAACAAAACAATTTTTTTAAAGCGTTAGTATTACACAAAAAATATTCTTTGGCGTTAATATTATTTTAAATTCAATGTTTTTTAAGTATAGAACGATTTCATTCTATTGCTAACTTGATAAGTACTTAAAAAAATGCTCAAAATCGGAATAGGACTTAATTGTCAGTTGGCCAATTCTATGAAGAATATTCCGATATTCAGATAAAGAGAAAAGCACAATTCACTATTGGAGTATTAATATAAGAAACATAAATATTTTAAATATATATATATATTATATATTGGAACATCAATATTTTATATAATTTAGGACAAGTCATCGTTACTGCTAAGGTTTTTCTGAGTGTAGCTTGTAATCTGAACAGAAGCCAAGATTCTACACATGACCAAAACCACTGACATTTAACCGCAGCAACTGGTTCGACGGCTGCCGCTGCGGCGACGTCTGTTATTTGCAATTATTTATTTATGCCTGCATTGACATTAGCATTAAGCATTAGCAAGTATCTGTAGCTGGGCGCCGAAAACTATGCCGGCCATGCCCGTTTAGGCATCTGTAGTTTTTCGGTCTAGACGAGAAGAGACACACCACCACACCAGCCAGTTTGGGTGACTCTTACGCAATGGAAAACCAATAGCTTAAACATATTCATTGTGCAAGCCAAAGGGGGTAATACAAATGGCGTTAGGCACCATAAAGAAGATGCTATGACCTTCAAGGCCAACAAGACGTGGCCATAAAGCGCAGCACAGCGCGTGTCAAAGTCAGTGGTCACAGATGAAGATGGAGCTGAGTCTAAAGCTTATACTTAAATTTAAACTGAAGACGAGGCAAATGTTCTGTGCTTTATGGCTTGCCGGACAACTGACATTTTGCGAATTGCTAATAAGAGAACTCATGCGTAATATTTCAAGGTTTTCATTTGTCAAAATCCCAAAAAAAGAAACAGAATAAATAAAAAGATGAAAAATTAATTACAATTTTAATTCTTAACACGTCAGAATCAAAAGACTTAGGCAACAAACTTGCCGGGCTGAGAATATTTGCTTAGACAAGTTGCTGCTGTTGTTCAACCCATTAAAAATATAGTATAATAAATATTAAAATGAATGCAGTTGAATGTCTTCATAATTATAAAACGCTGCCTTACACTAGCCACCAGGCACAAACAATAGACCAGGCCCAAAACTAGAAGGCAGCAACTTTTTCAGAGCTTCCACTAACTGGCAATTGTTTTGCCGATTGCCACAGTCTGAGCAGCTACAACAACAACTACTTGCATACAATATGGCAACAATCTTTGGGACAATCTTGTCACGAAATTCTGTCGTCGTCTATGTTTGTGTCCGTGTCTGTATCTGTATCTGTGTCTGTGTCTCCATCTCCATCTCCATCTCGACCCAAGCTATTCATTAGACGCGCCTACACTTTGGCAGCAGCGGCGGCAACCTCTTCGCGTTTAGCAATTTTTGGCATTTTGACCCCGGCGCAACACAATCACACACACACACACACGCTTGTAGAGCTCAGGCTGAGCCCGAAGTTGGGCGCACTGTGGAACACCCATTAACCTTTAATAGGCAAAAATTGTTTTGAATGACTTAAAGTCAAATTTTACTAGCTTGAACTTTGCTAACCTTAGCTATAATAAGAATAATTTAAACCTATGCTTAACAGCTACACTAAAATGAAATAGTGTAATATCTTCATTTTAGAAATCCTAAATCGACATGATGGTCAAAAAAATGGTCAGAAATATGGATTAAATATTGAATATAAATAGTTGATTTAGCTTTTCAGTCTCTTTAATATATTAAGGTGAAATTTACACTTATTAGCTAAAACTCTATTCTGTTTTTTGACACAAAAACAAGATAATAGTAACAGCAACATTATTTAGACATTTTCTAAATTTCAGCGCTTTAGCTATGACTCGGCCCCACTGTGCGTCGGCGCTGTTTATATTGCCTGACTTTGATTGCCTTTTCCGATTATTGGCCACGTATTTAAATGCAATATTTTCTAACACACCACCCCCAAAAAATAGAGAAACTGAAAAATACATGAATAAATTGTGTTTTACTGGGCACTGTGAGCGAGGTGGCAACGCCGCGAGTGCGATGCCAATCGCATTTATTTAAGCCAAATTGAGTGGTGTATTTTATAGCTTCCGCTACTGTGTGACGCACCTGTAGTTGACAAATGACCGCAAATACCTATATATATATGAATATAAAGTGTTTATCAGCAGATCTCAGATAATCTATCGGCTAAAGGGCGCATTGTTAATGCAACTGGAACTGGAAATCAATAGTAAAAAATAGTAAAATAAAAATAGGTAAGAAAATGCTGAGACAATTGCATAAAACTGTTTTGCATTGGATTCTCAGTTACAATCTCAGAACAGCTGAGCTGAATTGACAGTGGCGTGCGCTTCGAGAGGGGCGGGGGGTGTGGTCTACCCCGTGGAGTACTGCAATTCAGTTTTTCACTCAACTCTGCAACTGCTTGGTGTAGTTGTAGTTTTCCACTGACAGTGAAACAACAACAGCAACAACAACAAATGTTTGCCGTTGCCGCTGCTCTTTTCAAACACCGCCAGCGTCGACGTTGCCAGCGACGGCGACGGCGACTGCGACTGCGACAGCGACAACAACTACGACGAATCTTTAGTTTAGTTTCTATGTACATCTATATGTACTTATATATTTATTTTTCTATTTTTTTCTGTTAGTTTTTTCTATTTTTTTGCATCTTGTATGTGCGACGCTTTACCAGCTGAATTTGCAGCAGCGTCGTCGACTTTGGCGTTTTCGTATAAATAGACTCACTTGCCGGCACTTGGGCATCATTAAAAAATCGTTTGTTCAATTAACAACAAGTGTGAAGAAGTGTGTAGCTGGAAAGAAGGATAAACCCATCTTTGGATTACATTAACCAAACAATTTCATTATTCAAAATGAAAAACGTAAGTGCATGTGCTTTGTGTATTTAAAAAGACAACAAGACTATTAGAATGCGCATTACAGTCCTTATTTAATAGTAAAAGTCAAAGCATTCACTTGGCGACTCTCGGCAGTAATTGATTCTTATCTTCTTAAAGAAAGTCCACCAGCGTACAAAGAATATTTAAAGCCCTTAAAATATATTGTGGTGATCTTTAGCATTCAGTAAAGCTCTATAAAAGAAAACAATAAAATTATAAAGTGCTAAACAATCCTTAAATTATAAAATTTCTAAATAAACCAAATTATTAGTATTCAGCAATTGAATTTCTTCCCTATTAAAAATATCACCTCTGGAATACAAAACTCAGATTTCTTATTAAAAAGGTTCTTTTAAATAGTCCTTAAAATGCTGGTTTCTTACACTATGATTAAATACACCATAAATCATTTTTCATAAATCTTTTCAACTACAAATTTAATTTTTAAAGCAAGAACAGAGTTAAAAGTAAAGTCCAGAGCTAACTAAATTGGCACATAAAAAAAACACTTCAATGCGTTATATTTGGCAATTCCAACCGCCAAGTCAAGTCGTAAATCAATCAGCACGAGTTGAAAGCATAAAAAAAAATACATTTAGGCAGAAGGTTAAAAATGTGTATATTTTTAGGTCTAAAGGGTGTCAGCTTAAAGCGTTGCTTCCGCATTGAGTTATTGGGCAATTGTTATGGCCATTTTGCCAGCAAATGGCCAAAAGTCGCAGCCAAGCCCGGCAAATGGCCAAAATGGCAATAGCAATTAATGAATGCTGGGCTCAAGCAGCCACTTAAAAGGCTCGAACACGATGCCAAAGTAAGCCAAACAGCTTGCAGCCGGGCAAATGCAATGCAAAGGTCAGACAACGACAACGACAACCACAACACATACAACAACTATATAAACAACAACAACAACCACTGTGCGACTGGACAGACGGAGACAGCGAACTGAGGCTGAGGCGACATTTGGCTGCAGAAGAGCAAAGCGAGTCTAACAAAGTGCAGGCAATGAATGTTACGCTCAGTTGGCAGCTGTCTATCTGGCTAAAAGCACAAACTAAACTGAAACAGAAACTAAAATGTTAGACACGTAACCCACTCGCCCATTGGCAATTTCTCAATAAGACAACAAGACAACAAGACGCTGCGAGTGTCTTAAAGCCTGGTTTCAACATGACCACATGATAACATCCCAAGAAACGACTAAAAATGGGGGTAGAAACCGTTGGCATTCAACTCTTTAACACTTTGTCGAGTGTTACTTAAAGTGCTACTTAAATGAATCTAATTTTAATATTCCACAAACCGAATATCGTGCAATTTTCACACTCACGAAACTTCAGTGTAATTTCAAAGAAAAGAAAAGAAATTCATAATACCTAAAAACCAAATGTAAAGTACTTAAATTAATCTTATTTTACTATTCCCCAATTGCATAAATTATTGCCTAATGCAATCTTTCGAATATCGTGCAATTTTCACACTCACGAAACTTCAGTATAATGTCGAATACTTATTGCACGAACCTCGCAAATCTCTGAGCATCTCTGAGCGTCCCGCCCCACAATTTTCCATGCACTTGAGACGCTGTGAGGTAATTGCCAATAACGTGCATGCAGCTTCAAAAACAAACAAACGAAGCGAAACATGGAAAAACTCTGAATATAAACTTAATTGGCGTCTAGTTATTTGACGACCTTAAAAAAATGTGTGGCAAATTGACATATGAGTCTGTAAATGTCCATCTGTCCTTTTGCTTGTTTCTACACATAATTTATATGTGAGAATAATCTAAACAGCAGTCATAAATCAAAAACAACTATGCGAAGCGATGCACCAAGTTTCAACACAACAATAAATTTACAAAACACACAAAAAAAAGTATAAAGAGAAAAAAGACAACACAAATCACGATATTTTTCTAATCAAGCGACTTGTGTATTTTGTATAATTTGAATAATTGTAAGCAATTGCTAATTTACTTGAATTGAATTAATTTTCGACCTCAACACATTCGCAGTTTGCACTTTGCCTGATTGCCACCGCGCTCCTTTGCCTGGCCGAAGCTGCTCCCAAACCTCAAGGCGCTGAGCCAATTGCAATTATAAGCCAAGAATCCAACATCGAGCCGGATGGAGCCTACAATTATGCGTAAGTACATATCCGTTCAAAGCAGTTTCAGTTTATCTAATTTCCAATTTAAATAACAAAAGTAGCTATAAATAAGTTCACATTTGAATTGTGCGCCTTCACACACAATGAATTTATTGTTGCATAGTTTTCAGCATTCACAAAATGTTAAATGTTTTGAATTCTGTTAAGCTCAGCTCTGCTGGAAGAAAATGAATGTTGTTAACAGTTCGGAAGTCTGTTAAGTTCAGAGTAGCAAATCTTTAAACTGTAAAGAATATAAAAATGTAATAATAATAAACTTAATATAATCTGCATAGCAGCAAACATAAATATTTCATCAACCGAATTGATGGCATTATTTGTAATTACTTACTATCTCATTAATTAATTCAATCATAAATAAATAATATGCAATGTATTAAATGTTAATGAAGCAAATTTAATATGAATTTATGAACAATCGACAAGTTATAAACATTTCCATTGGATTATCAAGTTCGTGCATAAATGTTAAATGTTAATCAACTGGCGCCTGTGACAAATAAAAATAAAACAAAGACAAAAACAAACAAAGTAAAGAGATCAAAATAAAAACATGCACCTAGCGAAGATTAAATACTCTTAAGCTTAAAATCTCGGAGCAATAATCTAACAAGTTAATATAGTATTTATTAAATCACTCAAATTTGCACAAAAAATGACTACTTTTTGCGAGAGTCAAATAAGCGCTAATCAATTATTTTCACAGTTTTCAAGGTGATTTTGATATCACAGTTTTCAAACAGGTGTTGCTGCAATTACGAAAAATGTTGGTAAAAATATAAAATTCTGTTTGCAGCTATGAGACGGCTAATGGCATCAAGGCTGAGGAAACGGGCACCGTGAAGAAGGCCAGCTCACCAGACGCCACGGATGTGATCATTGTCAAGGGCTCCGTGTCGTATACTTCACCTGAGGGAGAGCTGATCACTCTGAACTATGCTGCCGATGATGAGAACGGTTTCCAGCCCCAAGGAGCTCATCTGCCCACTCCACCACCAATCCCACCAGCGATCCAGAAGGCGCTCGACTATCTGCTCAGTTTGCCGCCAGCACAGCGTCGCCGTTAAGATGACGAAGTTGCTGATGGATAATGAATCAATCATATATGCCGGGTGTTAGATAGATGAGAAATGAATGTGACCATGCAACCGATTCTGATATTTCTATATACTCAAATGAAGCAATTTGCTGCTTACCCAAAATCCATAATCGAAGCCTAAAAGCGAACATCATCATCGAGCAGCTGACTGAAGAACACTCACACAGATACATACACACACACACCCACAGAGACGAACACACACACACAGATATTTCCATTTCTTAACTCTTCTTCATATCTTCTCTATCCCTTACCCATTTCTTCTTCTTTTATCTCCCTATGTCTTCATTCTTATACTGTGCTTAAGATCTTTTAGTCGCCGGAACTTTGCCATTTTCGGACTCATGTGATATCATCGATTTGTTAATGAAATCAATAAGAAAATGTAAAAAAAAAAAAATAATACGAAGCTAACAAGAAATATACTAATTATAATTCTTGTGTAAATAGTCTATATAACTGTAATCTTTTGCACGTAATACGAGTATAAGCGATGATGGATGACGTTGAATGACGATGGATGACAATGTACCTACTTATATACATTTATTTACGAATCGTTGGTTTTTCTGTTCGTAACGTATCAAATGAATTGAACACATGAGAAGAACTTAAATATCTTTAGCCTTAGCTGCAAATAAAGAATTCAAGATTCTTTGACAAAAAAAACATCTCTGTTTACTTTTAATTAGTGTAAGGGAATTCCCTTGATCTGTCCTTTTTAATTTATCAAAATTAGAGCACACACTCTGTGGATTTCCTTGGGCACACCGCTAAAAATAGCACATAAAAACTAAAAAGTTTTTTATTGTATTTTTTGCATTTCAAGGCAAAGTTGATAAATTCGTTGTATGCAAATGAGGAGGCAAATATGTGGTCAAGTCGGTTCCAAAGAAGAACCAGAATCGGCTGCTGACGTTAGTGACAAGTGCTATATAGACAGATATGCATATATGAATCTGAAATTACAACTCATAACCGAAGTATTCATACTCTTAACTTAACTAAATACATATAACTACTAGTATCATTACAAATTACAATAATAATCAATAAAATCTTAGCTTTGTTTGGGTTGTCATTAACAAAACTAAAAAAAGGTTTCGGACCCATTGGAGGGTATCATACTGATAGATATCGAGCATATATTATTATCTCAGTCACCATCTGGTTGTTCAGGTTCCTTATAATTGAAGACAGCTTAGGGGACTGAGACGCGTCTGCCCCAAATTTCACACCAATTCTTCCAAAAGGCCAGAGACAAACGAAGAAACAAGTATAATATTATTTATTGATCTAACTTTAATTTCGTGATAAATATGTTAGTATTGGTATTTTATTATTGTTTTTCGTATTGCTTTGGATTAGGATTTTAGAATTGGTGACTCGAACCATATGCTATATAAGGTTGTTTACCTAAGTCAGGAATTGTCAGTAGTCTCTAGACATTTGCAACGCGTGGACTTGACTTAACTTTCCTGTTTATCTATCTGATTATTAATTAATAAAATGAAACTGATTTGGATTTGTGTTATATTTGTGGCTGTGACGTATGCCGATGAAAATAATGATCCTATTGTGAATGATTCAAATGTCGAGTACAATGGGAAATTTCACTCCCAGTAAGTGTCTAAGAATATATTGAAAAATTCAACAAAATAATAGCATATTTTAATCAAAAGTGTCGAACTTCGAGATGGATCGAAATCAACACAGCAAGGAGAACTAAAGGAAATTCAAGAGAATAAATTTGGCGAATCCATTAAGGGACAGTATTCGTTTGTCGGTGACGATGGTAAGGAATATACCGTTAGCTATACTGCCGATGAGAATGGATTCCGGCCAGTCGGTGCACACTTGCCCACCCCACCACCAGTTCCAGAGTCTGTGATCAGAACTCTACAATATCTGAAGGACCATCCACCAAAAACCATTGAGGAATATCCTTAAACGAAACTGGAAACAACTTCTCATCCATATGTGATTATTTATATAAATTCAATCAACTGTGAACCAAAAGAACTGAGCAATCCAATTTAATTGATTAACAAGAAATATACACAACATTAGCAAATTCAATTAATATATATTGTGATTTTTTGGTTCAAATGGTTCAACGACTGAAAGTCTGCAATGGAGATTTTTTTTAATATAATAGATCTAAGAAGAGAGTGAACAGGAATTTAACATAATTGTGATTGTTGAGAACGCTGATTACTTTCTCGATTAGTACGTGATTTGCATTATTCAAATCTTCACTTTTAAATGCCACTTACGCAACATTCAACATTCGCATTCATTTTGGGTGCCTCGCCCAAAAGTAAAATAAGATTCTGTGCTGCAAATTTTGAGCAGATCTGCGATCTGAATGTTTACCTGTTGTGATGTGTTAAATTTACCTAGGTTAGCAGATTTACTCGACTGCAATTCTGCACTTGCAGAGAGGCCAAAGAATTCAAGTAGACTTGTTAACATTTTCGTTATGTGATGCTAATTGACAAATACGTGATCTTAAATACATTTTCATATTTGTTAGCCAGTGTGAACAGCAAGACTAAACTATTAGCCAGTCAAGTGTAGGCCAAATGTTTGTTCTAACAATTTATCACACTCAGCACTTCTAATATCTGTAGTTAAATTATGTAATCTAAGCAGAAAACGAAAGTGAGAATTCCGTATGAATTTATTATATTAGAGGGTAGATGTTAAATTAAAACTGCAGTTCCTGGATGCTATACGATATTAAGAAATAGATATACTGAGTGATATTTAGATATCTGTTGTAATCTTCTGGAATTGTTCTAAACACAGTTCATTGACCCACAGTGCGTATGCGTAATCCGCAACGTTATGATTGCTCGTTACTCTACATTTTTTATTACCCCATTGTTCGTGTTCACCGTTAGGCCAGCTGCGAATTCTAATGTTTTCGACAAATTGTTTCCATAATTGAAACGTGCCTTGCATTCCAATCCACATCAATTTTGTATCTATAAGATTGACACGCCTCTAGATACAATAGTTGGAATTGATTCTAATTGTTCCTAGCAGCACTTTGATTGTGTGAGTTAACTCAGATTTTGAAATACTGAAATCCCTAACGGATCGAGCTAGACTTGTACTCCCCTTCCTTTCGGAACTTACAGTGCGCGCGAAGAGTTATGTTCTGAGCAGGCAAATCACGTAGCTGCCAACTCCGACCGGCAATGCCATCAACATCGGCCTGGCGACAGCTCAGCTCAGCTCTTCTCTTCTCTTCTCAGCTGTCGTAGACTCCGCTTTGGATATCTGTATCAGTATCAGTATCAACATCACCTGCTGACACCGTCGCCTCATCTCCATCTCCACCTCCACCTCCAACTCCACTTCCATCTCCATCTCCAGCTCTTTGGCGGTGCGGTGTTTACTCATCGGCCAGACGCGCGAAATGGACAATAAAAAAACCTCAAATGATGGCCACAACAAAACAAGACGAAAACAAAACAAAATTACTAACAATGCCTGCTGAGAGTATGCCAAACTACGCAATACCCTGCATCACATCTTTGTGTTAAGAAAGACTTTTAGCAAACAAAAATATGCAAATAATGTGACTTTTAGATAAGATCATTTTCATATAATTTTATTGGTTTTCAGTACACATTATTAAAATAAATAACAACAAGTATTGAGATTTAAATATAGAAATGTAAGTTAAGTAATTTTCCATTCTGACCAAACAATTCCTTGATCAACTTTGTAAATGTTCTATCAATTAAATATTGACTAAAACCGAAAGAATATTAATTGTAGTTCGATAAATTATTAAATTAGTCAAATAATAAATAATTTCAGTATTTCATTTGGTCACCTAAGTTACGAAAGTGTTATCGATTAATTATAGATAAAAATCTGTAAGCTATTAAAGTAATTGCGTGTGTTTTTGAAGGTCAGTTGAGTACACCTTTAACATAGTTTTAGCTACAGGGTATCACGATCTGAGCTGAGACGAAGAAGCGCCCGCTCGTCATTTTTGTCATACGGTGTGAGTGTGAGTACTTGTACTTGACTCTCTCTGCTTCTTATCTAGTGCGCCCATCGTTAGTGATCGTTAGCTGTGGCAACCGAAGACGAAGCTGAAGCTCCAACTAAAGCTGCCACGGTGCGTGAGTGCGACTTTGAGTGCGAGTGCGAGTGCGAATGAGAATGAGGTGCTCGCCCTCGTCAACGAGATGGTAAGTTGGGTATATAAAGGCCGAGCGACCGCTGGATAGTCAACAGTTGCGCACTAACTCGCTGGAATTAACTTGCCACGCCCCCGCCCCCCACTAAAAGGATACAAAGCAAATCAAATAACTTTAAAGAATGTACAAATTCGTGTGTGTCTTGTGCTCAGCTCTGCTGTTGACCTATGTCCTGGCCCGTCCTCAGGATTCTCGTGCTGCTTCCCAGACGACAACAACCACGGCGGCCAGCATTATCCAGCAGGATAATGTGAACAATGCCGATGGCAGCTTCAACAGCAGGTGAGCTTCAATTGCAATATAAAACACTTAACCAGTAGTAATAACAATTAATCCTTATAGCTATGAGACATCGAATGGCATTCGTGTGGAGAATGTGGGATATCTGAAGAAGATCATCGTGCCGAAAACGGAGACTGTCGATGGCCAAGTGATTGATGAACACGAGGAGCTGGTCCTCGTCCAGACGGGATCCTATAGCTACAGCGATCCCGAGGGCAACATCATTACACTGCGCTACGTGGCCGATGAGAACGGTTTCCAGCCAGAAGGGGATCATTTGCCCGTTGCGCCGCAATAGGAAGTTATTGTTGCCCGCCACAGGGCGTATGTGTAATTAAGTGATTAACATTAAGTTGTACGATCTGTCGTGTCGTCTAATATATAATTATAAATCGATATATACATCGATTTATATATATATGTGTATTGCATCAAGTATTAAGTACTGGAAATAGCACAGCACTGCCCCTATGCCATTTAAAACGTACGACGGACACTCTGTTCTGCTGCCATTTGGCACCTACACACACACCTCACACACACACACACACACCTGCACACCCGAAAAATTAAAGAAGCCAAGACATAATAAATAAACGAATAAATATTGAACAATTAAGTAAGTTTGTGTCTCATTGCCACTTATCGAGTTCGAATACGAGTACGAGTATGAGTCCGAGTACTCATACTCATTCACTTATGAGCATTTGAGTACTTTTTTCTCAGCCTCGTGGCGCTTACAAAATTACCAAACTGCCCTTCACGCCAACTTGCGGTTGCGGATGCGCTCCGAAGATGATCATGATCATTATCACGTTTGATGCTGATGCTGATGCTGATCTCCAAGATTATTTACCCACACGACAACTGAAGCTCTAACCGAAAGCCAAAGACAATACAAGTGAGTAAATGCTACACACTTCCCAAAAGCAAAGCAAAACCAATAGTAATTTCCAAACAAAATGCTCTAATCGCTGAGCAACCGCGATTATTGATTGGCATTGATATGATCCATTCGATTTGTTTACGCATCTCAGTTGCGTTCGCTTAAGTACACAAATCGCAATCAATTTAAACGTGAACCTACCGCAAGGTGTGTTGAAAATACACTAAAATAACTAAAGGTTAACATGACATTCCAAGTAATTCGTAAATGGTTTCGAAGTAACAGGGATTTCCCCACAATTTCATCTTTCGCTTTTAGCTTTTAAATTGTTTATTGGGTTAAAAATTACAAACACACCTCGCTTATCAAAAATATAGTTATAGTTTTTTAATTGGCCAACGGTTCCGACAATTTAACAAGCAAATCATCAAAACCTCTTCAATATTATTGGAAAAGGCCAATGCCAACGCCTGTCCGATCAGTATTTGTTCAGTTGAAGTTTAGTGATTGTTTTGGAGGTACAAAAGACCCTCATCATGATGAAATTCGGTTTGCGCATCTTTCTTATATACAATGTTTGGCGCTTGTGCCCCGCAGTGCAGTTATTACCGGTAAGACAGAGATGGAGAGCTGTAAAGTGAGACAGAGTAAAGCAACACTTTATTAGTTGTGAAGCATTACAGAAATATATTTAAAAAACTAAGAACAAAACTTTATGCAACCAAAACATAGTTGATAAGAACGGAATCAACTTATTGAAAGTGCCAAACAGAATATAATATTTTGACAACAAAATTGGTATCAATCTTTTTTATTCACATTAAATTAACTTACTTACATCGCTAGAATTTTAATATCAACTAGTTGAACCCACAGATTTTTGGCGAATATTAACCGTCTTAATTCTTTATAAATAATAAACAATTAAGGTTAATGGTATTTCCGGAAGAGTGGGAAAAATTATGTGAAAAACATGAAATTATTAAAATTCAGGCGATTTTTATATTTTCAAACTAAATTTCGGTGTTATTTGGTGTTATTTGCAAATTTTTTGATACCGATTGTTGATTATCATTTTTCGTATTTATTTAAAACTATTTTTTGCCACTACTCTTTATGTAAATCACACATTTTTATTTTAGAACATGGGATACTTTATTGTGGTGCAGCATTTGGAATGTGTGGTGAATTCTGAATACATTTCAAAAGTCAATTGCGATGTGATAAGTCCACTTAATAGAAGCGTCAATGCTGAGCTTATTCTCATACAGAATCTGACAGAATTAATGGGCACTATTAACGTGTCAATACCGAAGCCAAAGAAAAAGTCATATCTAAAAATATTTGATATCACATTTGAGCTGTGTAAAGTCTTACGAGAACGTAAAAAACAGGGACTCATCGATATACTTACAAGTTTGTCGCGGATGGAAAACAAAACTATGCAGTGTCCAATAATTAAGGTAAATGTAAAAGACTTTAAAATCTTTTAAATCTTTGTAATTCTCGCTATTTCTTAGGGACATCATCAAGTGCGAAATATAACGCTGGTCGAGTCTTTGCCGTCGGTTCTCAAGGAGTCTCCTTTTAGGCTACATTTAAACTGGTTTATGCCGAGTGCGGTTTCTGTCATGAATATTACAGTTCTGGGACATCTATATCACAATGGAAAAGAACAAAATAGAAAGAAGAAATACTTAAAGCGATAAAAAGAATGTAATTTTAAAATAAAATTAGCAAAAACAATCAACACTTAATGAAAACTCGCTCATAAACTTGGAATTTAAACAAATACCGATGTAATATATTTTTAACTACATATTTACATCAACTAAAAAACTAACCGCCTAAAAGTATGCCACGGATCGTGTATCTTCTCACATCTATAAAATAAAGAACTACCTATACATCATTGTGTTAAATAACATCATATTAAACAATTACATTGTTTATGTCTTCAGTATATCTAAATAATATTAATATAGTATCAATTAATCAACATTGATACAAGATTATTGTTTAAAGCATAAATACTTCAAACTTTTGACGCTGAATGACATTTTAACAAACACAGAAATCTTATGAAAATATATGTAAAAAAGTTCAACATTTTGTGCCATTAAATTTCAATAAGACTTGACGATAATTAGTGGAAAAATACACAGTATTACGAGATTCAGCATTTAAAAACCAATAACTAAACTTGTATTCAGTTCCGATTGCATTATTTAAACATTATACAAACCACAAAAGCGATCAGTATAACAATCAACACAGTATGAACAAATTTTGCATTTTGTTTCTTCAGCTTTTAATAGCTTATTCAGAAGCCAAGGTATTTACTTGAACAATTGAATACTTGATTCATTCACAATACAATAATAATTCATTATCAGCGTCTAATGCTTCTTTGGAGCAGCTTCGATTGTGTGATAAATCCAAATATCGTCACATCCCACAGATGCTTCATTATAGAGCCCGAAAAGACTCTAATTACAGCGGAAGTTAAATACAATCGGGATTTTGAGCAGTATAATGCTAACTTTGAATTATACCTGCCCCGCCCACCTTTCAAAGAGTATTATAAGATTTTCGAGATGAGCCTGGATGTCTGTGATTTCTTCAAGGGATCGTATCAGAACAAATATATAAGGACTGCTTATAGAAGTATGCTAAGACACAGCAATATGCCCAAAAGGTGTCCACAGCCAAAGGTCAGTTACAGATCGAACTGCGAATCTGACTTAAAGTTTTTTTTTTCATTGCAGGGTTTCTACTATTATCACAACATGAGCATCGGAGACAATATGCCCTCCTTTTTGCCAAAATACGATATCAAAATTAAATTAGACTTCTATCTACCCAATATTCCAATCTTGAATATTACTCTATTCGGTCGTTTGCTGGAGCCACCGAAGCATAAAGGTTAATACCTTAATATCTTGCCTATTAAATATATTTTCACTGCATAATATATGAAAAATAATAATGTTAGCCAAAAACTCTAATATTCGTATTGCCTAAATTTGTCAAATATTTTTTATCAAACACTTTTCATGAGTAGAGCGAATTTTTTAGAACAGATCCATTGTTTTTATGGCTACAAACTAAAACTACCGAATTTAATATAATTGTTAGCTATTTAAATTAACAAAAGTATAAGTATGTTACTATATACCGCTCTGTATTCTATACAATTACTATATGATTTCTATATTTTGCCTCAGTCTAGCGCTAATAGATTATTATTATTTACAATGTGGAGTATGTATGTCATTTATAATAATGGCCTCATTAAATAAAACTATAAACAAAAGCAACGAAATGAATGTGATTGTGAACACTTATAAAACAATTACGGAATTGTTTTTTTCTAATACTAATCAACCTAAACACTTAGTCATTATTTGAACAACAATCCAGTTAATAACATGGAAATTTTATTTTATATAGTGACACTTCTACTGCCGATAACTTCCTTTGGCAACAAGGTATTTTTAAATCCCTTTAAATTATCTGACAAGCAGATAAACAATAAGAATATATTCACAGCTAATCGTGCATTGGGAAACATTTGATTGTGTTGTCAATCCAAAAATAGTCGAATTTCACAGATGCATTATTGTTGGGCCGGAAAAGTCCATTTTAACTACCGAAATCAGATTCAATCGTGACTTTGAGCAACTCAATGCGAGTTTCATACTAAAACTACCACGACCTCCGTCCAAAGAGTATCATAAAATCATGGATTTAAATGTGAATATCTGTCAGTTTTTCAAACACTCAAAGCAGAACAAATTTATTAACATCGCCTACAGAAGCATGACAATGGACAGCAACTTACCCAAAAAGTGTCCTCAACCCAAGGTTCGTTTCTTTACCATAAACAGCTCTTTAAATAAAATCCTTTATAATATATATTTTCTAGGGTTTCTACTACTTTCGTAATATGAATATTGGAGCTTATTTACCGCCGTTTCTACCAAAATCCGCCTTTAAAGTACAATTTAATTTCTTTCTACCTTATACCCCAATTATAAATGTTTCGTTAAGTGGACGTTTGCTATAATCGGCGGGGACTTTCAAAGGTTAATAAATAAATATTAAATAATAGTAGCTATAAAATACACAATTAAAAAATAAATATCCCAATCTACTACGTTAAAATTTATATAATAATCTTCTCCTATTTCAAAAATTTGTGCAATTATTTGAAGCACTATTGAAAATTACGATTTAAGAGCGACTATTCAAAAAAAATTATCAGTAATTTTTGGATCCCCAGTTAAGTGAAACATGGAACTTTATATTTTGACTTTACTACTTCCGATTGTCTGTTTTGCCAGCAAGGTACTATATAATATACGAACTCTTAGAGAACCTTATGTAGTTATATATGACAAATATTTTGATAGGTAACTCAACGTTTGGCCATTAGATGGGAAACTTTTGATTGTTTTCCCAATCAAAATGTAGTTGAGTTTAGCAACTGCTTTATCGACAACCCAGAGAGATCGATTTTATCTGCGAATGTTAGTTATAATCGTGATTTCGCAAAGATCAGTTTAAACTTTATTTTACTTAAACCACGACCTGGCAACAGCGGTTACCAAAAGATGTTCAATTTAAATGTGGATCTTTGCCAGTTATATAAGGACTCAAACGGGAATATGTTCTTAATGATCGCCTATAAAATCCTATTTTCGAATACCAATTTACCGAAAACCTGTCCCCAGCGAAAGGTAAGTTATTTTTCATTTTTTCCTTTTGGTAATTTCAAATCTATTTTCAGGGAGCCTATTATTTTCGGAACCTCGATCTGGGTGGACATATACCGCCATTTATGCCAAAACATTCATTTAAAGTAGAACTGAATTTCTATTCCGAAAATCTTTGGCAATTCAATGCATCATTGATCGGACATATCTTAGAGAATGACAAGTCAATTGGAAAATAAATAATGTATATACAATATAAGTTTTTAAAGAAATATATATAAATGTGTGTGGTTGTGGAATATTTTTTACATTTGTGCGGTCA
Organism: Drosophila sp. st01m; assembly: GCA_018901795.1. Classification (NCBI taxonomy): domain Eukaryota; kingdom Metazoa; phylum Arthropoda; class Insecta; order Diptera; family Drosophilidae; genus Drosophila; species Drosophila sp. st01m. The sequence continues at coordinate 3,779,553 of JAEIFG010000172.1, forward strand.
ACAAACTTTAGCTGTAAGTGTGCTGAAATTTTATAAAAATTATATAGAATTTCTTGTAGTTGTGCATTCAAAATCAGTGCAGATGAGGATGATATCATACAGTTCTCAGATCGGCTTAAAGCTTAAAGATAATTTCTTCAAGAATATGCCTGTTAGAATTGGTAATTACGATACTCAGATACGTGGTCTGTCTATCAAGTGGCGTTGATTGGCGATCGGACAGACATCTCCATCCATTACTAGAGCATTATTTACGATTCAAGCTCAAGATGCCAAAGCACTGACAAGAAATTTCACAACCTCATGACACTTGAAATTGCCGCAAAATTTATTGCCTCGCCGTTAGCCCCTCGGACTTTTGTAAACCAGTCTTCGGTCTTCGGTCTTCGCTCCCCGGTCTTCGGTCTTAAGTTTGCAGCAGTCTCCAGCCATCTGAGAGTGCAGTCTCCAGTCTCTACACGTCTTTAAATGTCAAATGGCTAAGAACACAGTTGGAAATTATAGGCAAGAGATGAAACCTACACCAAATGTTAACTAAGAATGCAATCATTTGGCATTTCAAATGGCCAAGATACTCGTACTATGCTGGCCATGTTACATTTGTACATGGTACACATGATCTTCAAGTTCTCCAAAAGTGGGTCAGTGTGTGAGCTATCTGGGGATTCAGATCTGGAGTTAACCTTGCCAGCTTTCGGTTTCATTGAGTTTGAGTTTGGGTTTGTGGTAAATTTGTAAAAATTACACAATTGCGGTGCACTGTGAATGACTCACCAGGCACAGCAAAAACAACAACAACAACTGGTCTTAACTTGGCTTGTGGAGTTGTAACTTTGAGTGGGCGACAGACGAAGACGGAACAATTTGGATTTGACTTGGGGGGTGTGACTCTGAAGGCGGACTGGGCCCAAAAAGTTGTTGTTAACACATGACTTGACCAGTTTTTTCTCTCTCTCTCTCTCACACACACACCTCTCTCTCTCTCTCTCTCTTCTTCTCGCTCGCAACCGGCAACGCGGTTGTTCAACTTTATCGCTTTATGTTGCAAGTGATTCTTGTTGGCATCAAATTTATTTGGATGTGTCTTCTTATTTGTGTGTTTTTTTCTGGCCCGAAATTGAAATTTCCATGATATCGTCACACAGATTGACCCATTTTCCACAACTAATTAACATTTGCCAAGCGCCATTGCCGTTTTGAACTCAATTATCATCTTGCCTCATCTGCAGATTCGCGAACCAAATAAACTAAAGTATACAAAAAAGGAAAAAAGAGACGCTGCACGAGTCTTACAACAATTTTCATTTCAGTCTATGCCACATATATATATTGTATGTCACTGTACTCTCCCCTTCTCTTCCCATCTCCTACTCCTACTCTTATGCCACTCCCGTAAAAAAAATAGAAAAGAAAAAACCACGGCTGCAATTACAAGAATTCAAGAAGAAAAAACAAAGCAACATCTTCTCTGCTCACAACATCTGCAAGAGAGTGAAAAAGTTTACAGAGAATGAGAGCATACAACTTTAGTCAAAGATCAGCTGGGAGAGCGAAAGACAGAGAGACAGAGAGAGACAGAGACAGCCAACATATATTACATGTTCGGCTGCATTTTGGCAAAGTCGAAGCTTGCAGAAAAACTCGTTCTGGCTTATTTCTAAATAACGGCATTACGAAGATGAACGACCCGAGAGACGCAGACAATGCGCAGACTTTTACTGTGCCTATTACCATATCTAATATATGCATGGATCGAGTATTATGTGGTATGTATATATGCTACTATAAGAAATCAAAGCTGACCACTGACAAAAGAAATAATATGATATTCACCTGAACTAACAAGAGTTTCGATAATAATATATATTATATATATATATATAATATATATAATTCTTCTAATGAAGTTCAGATTACTAATCAAATTAAATGTCTATAGAAATCTTAAGTTAAACCATTTAAACATCTCTAAGTTGCCGTATAACTATTACCGAACCACTAGAAGAGACAGCAACAACAACAGCAACTACAACTATGGCAATTGCAAAAAATGTAGCTGTAGCTTCGTTTGAGCTACGATCTGCGATCTGCGAACTGAAATCTGCGAGCGCTGGAGACATACTCGAAGTCGCGACTATATAAAGCTCTTAAATAGGGCCGCCGCTGCACAGTTCGAACCGTTGCAGCTTTCACTTACCACAGACACACGGGCAACGCAGCAGTCGCACAATTGCAACTGCAACTGCAACAACTTGAGTGACAAATCTCTAACTGTTAATGACAATTACAACTCAAATTTTCAAGTGAATCTTCAAACAACGCATTATAAAAAATGAAAGTGTTTGTAAGTTTATAGTTTAATCAACTTTAAATCAAGTTAAATGTGTCTCTATAACGTGTTTTACAGTTCTGTAGATTTGTGTTCCTTAAAGAATATATTAAAATATTTTAATTAAAATCAAAGTCAAAAAACCAATACAATTTTCTTTAAGAAGATAAATTGTAGGTGTAAGAATAGTTTAAGCATGCCTAAAATAATATTCTTGATATTTTCTCGATTCGAAATATTTCTTAGATTTTATTAAATATTTTACTATATCTACTTTGATAATTTAAGGACATCTGTCTACTTAAATTTAAACACATAGCTGGCAATCAATGAAATAAACTAAATTAAATATTTATAAAGGCAAAGTCGGAAGATAATTAAATTATTTTCAGAAGAAATCGGCAAAAATTAAATTTGAAATTATCAGAGATGCAGAGAAGCTTACAGAATTTAATTGATTTGAATTTAAATTGTTTTCTTGATTTTTTTAACAATATTTCATTATTATTTTAATCATGTCATTGTTTTTAGATTTTATTATCTAATTAATTTAATTAATAATTATGAAATTATTTAGTACAAATATCTTGCAATTTACTTAGGTAATGCTTAAAAATGTTTTAGTTAATTTCTTGTTATTAGTGTTTTAACTAAGCCATTTTTTATTAAGTACAAATAAAACTCTTGGCAATTTCCAGATCATTATTTCGCTACTCGCCTTGTCGTGTCACGCCCAGAATCATCACCAGCACCAACATCATTCACATCCCAATGCAAACAATATTCCGCGTGATGATAAACCCGACCATCGTCATGAGGATCCACGCGAGACGAGCACCTGGATACCGATACTAAAGTACAACAAGGAGCAGAGCGAGGATGGCAGCTATAAGACCGAATACGAGACAGGGAATAATATACAACACGAGGAGACGGGTTTCCTCAAGGACTTCGACACGAATCCCAATGGAGTGCTGGTGCAACATGGCCAATACTCGTATCAATCGCCAGAAGGCACCTTGGTCAATGTGCAGTACACAGCCGATGAGAACGGCTTCCGTGCCACTGGAGATCACATACCCACACCGCCAGCCATACCAGAGGAGATCCAGAAGGGCCTCGATCAGATCTATGCAGGCATCAAATTGCAGCAGGAGCGTTTGGAGCAGCGGGCCAAGAGTGATCCAGCATTTGCCAAGAAGCTGGAGGAGCGACGTGTCGCCAATCAGAATGGCCAATACATTGGCTTGCTAGAAAATCAATAGAGAGAGACACACAGAGAGACAGAGAGCGAGAGAGAGAGAGAGAGAGTGGCTACCATAACCTCAAGCAGAAAAATGTGCTGCATTTCTGAAAAATTCTTCAAAATTCGTTCACTCTAACTGTGATTTCCTATATTAAATTCTCTTATTATAATGCATTGAAAATTCATTAACAATACCTGAAAATTGGCAAACAACAACGAATACCACAGCACAAATATTTATATTAACGATCGTGAAAGTTTTGTTGAAACAAAAAGAAAAGAAAACAAATAATAAAAAAGATTATAATAAAAGCGGAAAAGCAAAGTTTCCGTCATGCCAAACACACACGCGACCCTAAGCAAACATTATTCAACGCTTTTCCATTTCCATATTCATTTCCATAATATTTTATTTTTGCCCGCTTGTCTCCTCTTCCATTATTTAATGTTTACAAAACGTGACAATGCGCATTGGTTTTTTATTATTACACATATACATAAATTTTTTCTGTATCTATTTTAATTTTTTCCTGCCATTTTCACAGCTGAAATTACCTCATGTGCTTGTGAATTCAATTCCATAAATTATAATTGTGCTTCTTTTTCGCTTTTTCTGAATATTTCACATTTTCACAGTTTTACATCGCGTCGATTTTCCATATTGCTAAGTTTGTAACATATTATGTCAAAGTCTATTCGACATTCCCGTCAGACCGGCTGTTGCATAATTATGACAGCTTTTCTCTTGACGTTTTGACTTGGTTTCGATATTTTAACGAGTGCTTCAACTGAAGTTTCTTAAGTGCAGCTCCGATGGTCTCCTTTCCATTAATGAAATTGCCAAATCTTAACTTTCAGTTTCAACTAGGATGTTGATAAAAAGCTGTCGTGGTAAATTTTACATTTCAGCTCTAAATATGACTTAATAATTTATTTTTTTGATAAGTTGAAAACTGTCTTAGGAAGACGTAAATTTCAGTTTTTAAATTGGACTTAAACCAACTCGATTTGCTTTTTAAATAAATAAATTTTTGGGAAGTTTTAACTATAATAAAATCAAATTTACTATAAAATCTTATTCTTAATATAGAAAGCCTTTTCTTTCGCTCTTTACTAGAACTTAATTAGTTTGTTTTCAAATTGAATGAAAAATACCTTGGAATGTTTTCAATAAATCATAGCATTAATTCTTGACAAATTTTAGTTTTTCAGACTTAACTATGACCTTTAAATATCTTTTAATATCAATATCAACTAGAATATAATAAGATTGTTTTGATATCCCATATAAGCTAACCGGAGTAATTAAAATAGCAGATTTAATAAGCTCAGAATTGCTTTTAATTACCAATAAAAACTAAAGTTGTCTTAAAGTCTTAAAGCTGTGAGATATGCCAAGTTATAATTAGACACAAACTTTCATTGGCAGCTACTAGCGTTATAGCCATTGTAGTCAGTGTGGCTTATACAGTCTGCTCGTTCAGTATTCGGCCTACAACTGTTTTACCGTTGCTCAAGTTGAACCAATCAATTTGGTGAAAAGTTGCCCCCAGCGACAGTCATCGGGTCTCGAGATATTTGCTTACAGATCCGGAGAACAGACCTTCTCACAAACGGTGCCAAAATAAACAAGCAACACAAATATCTGTTGATTTTCATAACTATTATTATTAGTTTTTAGCACAAACGGCGATTAATTTGCATAAATATTAATAGAGATATTGGTATATAACGTATGTGACTAGAAGTTTATATAGTTGTAAGCGAGTATTGGTAGACAGCTCTGAGAAGAATACGAAGAAGAAGAAGTGGAGGAAGGAAAATAAATCAAACGCTCTGCATTTTCACCAAAAACCAAAAACCAGAAACCAAGAAATTTTTATTCGCCATTAAATTTCAACGCTCTTGCGCATAATTAAGCGAAAACTGAACAAAAGAAAAATTTCTATAGCTCTGATTAAGAATGTTTCTTCATATTTCTGTTGATTCTTCAGCTGTTGTTGTATTTTTCGGAGTAGCCGCAACCATTGAATGTGGCAGCTGAAGCGGCCGCAAATTGATTTGGCCAACATCAGTTGCCGTTTGGAAGCCGCCGCGTTTAGACCACAAATCGTTTGAAGAAAGCAGAAAACGCGCTGAAATCTGCAAATATTAATACGAAAAATAACAGTGAGAAGAAATTCACGGGAGCATTCAACTTGGATGAGTGCGAATATCGATGGGCAAGTGGAATTGAGAACAATGAGAATTATTGTGCTTGTTGTTGTGATCGAAACGAAACAATAAAGCGAAGCAGCTAACTGTGAACTGAACAAATGAAAAAAAAAAAACTAAATAAATAAATAACAATCATAACAAGAGTCACAAAAGTGGCACAACACATTTCAGTAAATAGAAATCGAAACTGAAACTGAAACGAACTTTTGCCGCAAAGCTGAACAACAACAAAATCAATTTAATGATGGCCAACAAACAGCGCATTTTGTTGTTGTTGTTGTTGTGTCAGCTATTGGCCTTCAACTGTCCGCTGATCCTGGCAGAGGACGAGCCGGAAGCTCAACAGCTGCAGGTACCACGGCCACGGGGGCGTATACGTATTGCGGACCTGCAATTGCCACAACCACCGCCACCTCCACCGCCACCGATTCATGGCCCAATCAACTGGCCCAATTTTGCTGCAGTGGCTCCTCTTCCCGCCACCTCAACCATTCACACACACATTCCCCTGCTGCGTGAACAGATCAGAACAGGAGGCAGTAGCTCAACAAATCCGCCCGCTCCCAGTGAGGGACGCATCCAGGATGCTGTCGTCTATGGCAACTGGAAGCCAGAGCATCCACTCAGACCCAAAGCAGATGCAGAGATGCAGCCCAAGGAGCGCGTCTATGGACGACTTGAGGCCATGTTAATGGGCATGCCGGCAGATGGTAGGATACAATTTTATATTGATTTTATCGATCAGTTTGAATACATCTTATAAATAACTCTAGGATGTTTCCATAATTGGGATATTTATAGCAAAACTGATACATTTTTTAATTGCTAGCCCACTGAATAAAGTTTCTCTATATATATATATTTAAATTGTTAATAATTTACAATTATTTTAAGAAGTTTTCACATACAATGCAAAGCACAATTTCACCCTTCAATTGAATCAAATCCGTTGTAGACACAATTTATTATATCAGTTGAATCCTTTACAATTTATTATATCAGTTGAATCTATTAAATAAGTATATAATCAATTCTTTACAATTTATTATATAAGTTGAATATCTTACTAAACTCTTATTAAATATAGATTTCTTAGAATTTTTACAAATTTAATTAATGTCTATTTGATAACGTTTTATTAACCAACAATTATCCACTTTAAATTTATTTTTAGTTATACAAAGTGTAATAAGAAAAGCTGTTAATTTAAAATTAAGACTTTTTTCTTCATTTTATTTACAATTTGTCTTATTTTGACAATAAGTAAATTTTATAAAAATTAAGATAAGTTTTTAATTTTCTTTAAAGACTGAAATTCGAACACAGCGAAGAAATATCAGTTTTTTTAAATACTCAGAAATGTTCTACAATTTTGGAATATTCATATAAAGAAATTTTACTACAAATTTCGTTGTATTACAGCTCTTGATGGACGTGAGGAGTCTAGCGATGAGCTGGAGCCGCAGTTGGAGCAACGCGTTGCATCTGGAGGCTACCACAATCCCTACGCGCGTCGCGACAGCTTCGAGCGGGCACAGGAATCACGAGGACGCTGGCGGGCACCTCAACTGCAATCGCAGTCCCAATCCCAATCCGAGAGCGAGTTTTATCCTCGACCTGCGCTCCAGGCACCAATTGAGACGGTGCAGATGAATGCAACGGATCCTTTGCTGCGGGCGATGGCCAAGCAGATCAATGAATCGATAGAGTCGACCACAGCACGTCGACAGTCCGCACAAACCACGGAGGACAACTGGATGCCACTGCCGTATCCGTATCCCACGCACAGTTACGAGAGCACACAGCCGGTTCCGGGTCCAGTGTCCAGAGAGCGGAGTGCAGAGGCATCCACATCTAATCCAATGCTAATCACAGAGTCCACAACCATTTCACTCAATTGGCCAACCGATTTTCTGGATGCCACCTCGAGCAGCACGGAGCGGATTTATACGAATCCGGGCAGCAGCATCGATCGCATCGATCACATCGATAGCATCGATCGCATTGATGATGATCGGAGTGAGGATTACAAATACTACGAGGATACTCTAAGCTCCGCTCAAATGCACAGTGAGCTGAGTGTGCCGGAGTCCCTGATTCCCCAACTGCCGCTCAACATAACACGTGTGGGAATTCCCTATGAGGAGCGTAATTCCGCCGAGGAGCCAACCATTTGTGTGCCTCTCACAGTGAGTGAGACCGCCTCGGAGAGTGCCATCCCTCTCCTCGTAGAGGTGGAGCGTGTCTATTGCTTTCCCCTCCCCAAAGTGGAGATCAGAACGGGCAACATCAGGCCAAGGGATCAGGAGCACGATCACAGCACCAGGGACGGTGACAGTGACAGTGACAGTGATAGTATCACATCCGTGACCACGGAGCAATCACAACCAGCGCTTACAGCTGGCGCCAGTGGCCACCACATGGGAATAATCCTCTTAATTGGTAGCATCGTCTTGGCTCGTTTTTAGGCTATTTAGAGCGATGAATCATCGCGTAAGTTCAACTCAGGGGCTAGAAAATCATTCTATTTATTTTATATTTAAACTAAATTATAATAAAAGCTTAACACAACCCAGAAACAGTTCAGTTACCCCACAACCAAAGTCAGAACTATACAGCTTTATGGTCTAACCATTATTTGTTGGTTCCATTTAGAGAAATAAAAACTTCCCGCGCAGCTTTTCGTAGGATCTTTCCATTGATATTGACGGGCAACTTATCCGTGAATCGAACTCCGGCATGGAGTTGTTTTTCCTGGCCAGTCCACCGCTTGGCCACATGATCAATAACTTCTTTGGCACTGATCTCACATCCTTGGCGCTTGACTATCAAAGCACCAGCTGCATCTCCCTGTCGTTCATCGTAGATTCCCACAACACAAACGTCTTGAACCTGGGGAAGCTCTGCGATAACTGTCTCAATTTCTGTGGGCCAATAGTGTAGACCCTGGTACTTGAGGATCTCCTTCTTGCGATCGACAATATAAAGGAAGTTCTGATCATCGAAGTAGCCCAAGTCACCGGTGTGGAACCAACCTTCATTGTCTTGCATGCGTTGTGTCTCCAAGGGATTGCCATAATAGCCATTCCAGATCTTTCCAGTGTGTACATAAATCTCTCCAACCTGATTATAGCTTAATCTTTTTCCATCTTCATCGACAATTCGAATCTTAATGCCCGGCAAGGGTCTTCCAGCGGCGTTGTTATTGGCGATTCCAATATTAATAGTTATGCAACCGATCTCGGTCAGTCCGTACACGGATCCAACAACGGCGTTCTTACATAACTCCTGGAAACGCTGCAACGTGGATAAGTTCGCCGACCCACCACTATAGCTGATCATACGGAATTGGCGCAAGAGCCTCTGACGTTGCATCCGGACAAGCGACTAAAGCGGAAAGATATCTGGGAGGAACCGCGGCGAAGGTGATCTTGTATTTCTTCACTAGCTGTACAAAGTATTCCGGACTAAAGGGTTTATTTGTTATGAGACGCGTACAGCCAAATACTGTGCTGAACATAAAAGAATAGAGACCACTAATCCAATCCAAAGAACTGAATGTTAATGATACCGATTCACTGGTGGCAAGCCTGCATTACTTTAAGAGTTATTAAAGTCCGTGGAAAATGCTACAACAGCCGCTTTTAACTTACAAATTCTCTTGAATAAGTATACTATTAGATATGCAGACGGCTTTCGGAAATCCTGTGGTTCCAGAAGAGCACAAAATCGCCACCGTTTGATCTCCACCAGTTTTCAAAGGTTCCGGTCTAAGAGTTGAAAATAGATTAAAACTATTACTAGTTTCATTCTCACAAATTAAGTTTTTACTCACTGATAAAACATTTCAGTTGTTGTGGGTTCCAGCAAGTTCTCTATCTTGGGCACACCTTCAATATGATCGATCATTGTATATATTACCGGATTCCATCCTCGGGTAGCCAAATGTATCTTCTCATAATCTTGACCGTCACAAAATATCAGCGTTGGTTTGGTTAATCCAAAAACATATTTGCTAGTTTCTATAAGTAAAAGTTAAATTATAAAATTTTCTACTTTTGAAAACGTGTTAATAAATCGACATACCGTCGTCCAGTATCGGATTGACAGCGTGGAAAGGTGTGGCGTTCATTAGACAGGCAACTCCCAAGGGCATAAGGTAGGTGGTATTCTTAGCAGCAATACCGATTACATCCTGATGATTCAGACGCTTTTTCAAGTACTGTGCTATCCGAATGGCCCAAGTAATAGCCTGAGAATTTGTCACTGATACGCCGTCAATATCATTAATCTGAAGTTTGTATGTTACATATATATTAAATATTCAATTTTCAAATTCTTATCTAAGGTTTTACTTACTTGGACCACATTTTTTGGCGAATTCTTCATGGTATTGAAAATGATTCTACCCACAGAAGTGTCATAATCAAACATGGAGCTACGTTTCGCACCACTCCAGGTTTTATCCTTCTCATTGTAGGTAGTGGGTATTGCAGTCATTTTAATACTGAGCACGTAACCAAAATCACTTCTTTACTCTAAGAAGTTACACTTATTAATGAACTGCTTGTCCATATTATCATTCTATTTATTGATAATTGTGTTGTTGACAAGTTCTAAGCCCTAAAAGTCAATAGCACATAAAAAAAAAGGTCTAAAGTACTCGACTGTATTATCGCCTAAGGTGTATACCTGAGTCATAATGACGTGTCACAAACGATGAGATATATTACGAGATAACGCGCCGTGAACCTCGGCTAGCGTATTTTATTCTATATAATTATCAGCTAAGGCTCTTGATAAAACTCGAAACATTTACAGCGGACATCCCTGATAATGCTATAAGATAATCGATTGAAAGCCGGCAGAATTAAAGAAGCGAGTACCAGCGCGAGTACTCGCTCCCTTTCCACTTACATGTTCTTCAGTAGTCAGACGGAGACAGACAGAGTCGAGTGCCGCGGCTGATCTCCATGTATGCGTGCGCCTTACAGTAAATGTGTGCATATGTATGGGCTGCTCTGAGAATTGACAACACCGCTTTGCTTATTCGTTGCTGCCCCTTAATATATTAGAGATGTAATCTCTAATATATGTATTATTCATCAGGAAATTTCAATCTTAAAAATTTAGTTTTTATTTATAAAGCGGCCCGTTGCATTTATTTTATCGTGTTTCTGTAGGCATTTGATACATTTACGGTGTTTTGCTTTTAAAATTATTGAACGCAATAAAGTTTAAAGCATAAAGGGTATTTTATAGTACGCATTTTAAAAACGCAGTTTAATGTAACGCTTACTAAGCAAGCGACGAGCTCTGCCAGCCGACCGAGCTGAAAATCAAAATAATTTCCCTCGCAAAAATTTACGTTGGATGCAATCTCAATGCATTTGCTTGGACACATTTGCTAGTACCCAAAATAATTTATTTACTATAAATCTTTAGATAGTGAAATAATGAAAATATCAATGCAATATACATATGTATTCATTTATTCATTAACTTAGTATGAAACTTAAAGTGACAAACAATTATTTTGTGGTTTCATTTAGAGAAATAAAAACTTCCCGCGCAGCTCTTCGTAGGATCTTTCCATTGACATTGGCGGGCAACTTATCCGTGAATCGAACTCCGGCATGGAGTTGTTTTTCCGGGCCAATCAATCGCTTGGCCACATGACCAATGACTTCTTTGGCACTGATCTCACATCCCTGCCGCGTGACTATCAAAGCACCAGCTTCATCTCCCTGTATTTCGTCGTAGATTCCCACAACACAAACGTCCTGAACCTGAGGAAGCTCTGCAATGACTCTCTCGATTTCGGTGGGCCAATAATGCAGACTCAGGTACTTGAGAATCTCCCTTCTTGCGATCGACAATATAAAGGAAGTTCTGATCATCGAAGTAGCCCAAGTCACCGGTGTGGAACCAACCTTCATTGTCTTGCATGCGTTGTGTCTCCAAGGGATTGCCATAATAGCCATTCCAGATCTTTCCAGTGTGTACATAAATCTCTCCAACCTGATTATAGCTCAATCTTTTTCCATCTTCATCGACAATTCGAATCTTAATGCCCGGCAAAAGTCTCCCAGCGGCGTTGTTATTGGCGATATTTATAGTTAGGGAACCGGTTTCGGTCAGGCCGTACAGGGAACCAATTACGACGGTCTTACATAACTCCTGGAAACGCTGCAACGTGGTTACACTCGCCGACCCCCCACTAAAGGTGATCATACGGATTGGCGCAAGAGCCTCTGACGTGGCATCCGGGCAAGTGAGCAAAGCGGAAAGATATCTGGGAGGAACCGCGGCGAAGGTGATCTTGTATTTCTTTACTAGCTGTACAAAGTATTCCGGACTAAAGGGCTTATTTGATATGATTCGAGTACCGCCAAATATTGTAGTAAATCCAAATAGTACGAAGCCAGTAATCCAATCCAAAGAACTGGGTGTATACATTACCGATTCACTGTTGACGAGTCTGCAATTCATACGAAAAATGATACAATGGAGCGTACAGAAGTGGATATCTTCAGCCTAAAAATAGTTTCTGAAGAAATATCATCTGAAAACTTACGAAACGTCTTGTATAAGTATACTATTTGAAAGGCAGACAGCTTTCGGTAATCCTGTGGTTCCAGAAGAGCACAAAATCGCCACCGTTTGATCTCCACCATTCTTTAAGGGTTCCGGTCTACAAATTGAAGATTATAAATATTTCTTACTTGCCTAAACTAATTTTAAACTCACTGGTAAAACATTTCAGTTGTTGTGGGATCCAGCAAATTCTCTATCTTGGGCACACCTTCAATATGATCGATCATTGTATATATTACCGGATTCCATCCTCGGGTAGCCAAATGTATCTTCTCATAATCTTGACCGTCACAAAATATCAGCGTTGGTTTGGTTAATCCAAAAACATATTTGATAGTTTCTATAAATAAAAGTTTGATTAGATTCTGTGTTTAGAAATAGAATTTATGGACTGACGGACCCTCGTCTAGCGTGGGAGCTATGGCGTGGAAAGGTGTGGCATTCATTAGACAGGCGATTCCCAAGGACATAAGATAGGTGGTATTTAAAGCAGCAATTCCAATAATACTCTGATGATTAAGTCCTTGCTTTTTTAAGTACTGTGCTATCCGAATGGCCCAAGTAATAGCCTGAGAATTTGTCACTGATACGCCGTCAACATCATTAATCTGAAGTTTGTATATATATATATTAAATATACAATTTTCAAATTCTTATCTAAGGTATTACTTACTTGGACCACATTTTTTGGCCAATTCTTCATGGTATTGAAAATGATTCTGCCCACAGAAGTGTCATAATCGAACATGGAGCTACGTTTCGCACCACTCCAGGTTTTATCCTTCTCATTGTATGTGGTGGTTGATGCCGACATAATGCTACTACACTTACTAGCAAATTTACTTCTTTACCTTTGCGAAGTACACTATAAAGTACAATTCCTAGCCGTTGTACCATGCATTTTATAAAATTTTGTTATCTTATCAAAAAAATAATAAAATAGATTAAAATATTGTGGAAAATCTTAAGTTCTTAGAATTAATAGATAATACTCTTAAATTACGATGGGCTACTATCGGCTAAAGCAAATTATAAATGTTATCATATCGGCAGATCCACAGAAAAGTCAACTGCAGCTAAAAACTTCAAATTGATCAAAAGCTCATATCTTGGGAAATTTGCTACCAAAATCATTTTCAAGTTATTTCTTGAACCATTTTGCACAAGAATAAATTCGCTAGTATGAGTATATTGATAGTTTATCTTTATTTCTTTAGTTTGATAAATTTACTTTAATATCTTGAAATTAATTCTATCCACAGAGATGTCTCAGATAAGCATGCAGGTGTTAAGCAATTAAAATATTTTATATCAACAGTATAAAACAAAAGAGTTTGAAGTTACCAACAATTATTTTCTGGTTCCATTTTGGGAAACAAACACTTCTTTCGCAGCCCTTCGTAAGGTCTTTCCATTGACATTGGCGGGCAACTTATCCGTGAATCGAACTCCGGCATGGAGTTGTTTTTCCTGGCCAGTCCACCGCTTGGCCACATGATCAATAACTTCTTTGGCACTGATCTCACATCCCTGGCGCTTGACTATCAAAGCACCAGCTGCATCTCCCTGTCGTTCATCGTAGATTCCCACAACACAAACGTCTTGAACCTGGGGAAGCTCTGCTATAACTGTCTCAATTTCTGTGGGCCAGTATTGCTGACCCTGGTACTTGAGGATCTCCTTCTTGCGATCGACAATATAAAGGAAGTTCTGATCATCGAAGTAGCCCAAGTCACCGGTGTGGTACCAACCCTCAAAGTCTTGCATTTGTCGAGTCTCTACGGGGTTACCATAATAGCCATTCCAGATCTTTCCAGTGTGTACATAAATCTCTCCAACCTGATTATAACTTAATGGCTTTCCATCTTCATCGACAATTCGCACCTTATCCCGAATGTTTTTTTTTTTAAATAATTTGCCCCCCCCCCCCTTTTTTTGGAAGAAAACCAACAAAGTATAACACACGCAATGAAGAAAGAGGCTCTGACGTGGCATCTGGACAAGTGATCAACGCAGGAAGATTTGCAGGATAAAGTATGGCTATTTCAATCTTGTACTTCTTCACCAGCTGCACAAAGAATTCCGGACTAAACGGTTTATTTGATATGATTCGAGTACAACCAAATACTGTAGAAAGTCCAAATGATACGAGGCCAGTAAGCCAATCCAAAGAACTGGGCGTATATAATACCGATTCACTGGTGACGAGTCTGCAATGCATAAGGGAATATCTTTAGCCTAGGAACAATGGCATAAAAAATAGTTTATAAGGAAATATCTTCGGAAAACTGACGAAATGTCCTGTATAAGTAGACTATTTGATATACTATTTGGCTTTCGGTAATCCTGTGGTTCCAGAAGAGCACAAAATCGCCACCGTTTGATCTCCACCATTCTTTAAGGGTTCCGGTCTACAAATTGAAGATTATAAATATTTCTTACTTGATTAAATTATTTTTGAACTTACTCATAAAACCTTTCAGTTGTTGTGGGTTCCAGCAAATTCTCTATCTTGGGCACACCTTCAATATGATCGATCATTGTATATATTACCGGATTCCATCCTCGGGTAGCCAAATGTATCTTCTCATAATCTTGACCGTCACAAAATATCAGCGTTGGTTTGGTTAATCCAAAAACATATTTGCTAGTTTCTATAAGTAAAAGTTAAATTATAAAATTTTCTACTTTTGAAAACGTGTTAATAAATCGACATACCGTCGTCCAGCATCGGATTGACAGCGTGGAAAGGTGTGGCGTTCATTAGACAGGCAACTCCCAAGGGCATAAGGTAGGTGGTATTCTTAGCAGCAATACCGATTACATCCTGATGATTCAGACCTCGCTTTTTCAAGTACTGTGCTATCCGAATGGCCCAAGTAATAGCCTGAGAATTTGTCACTGATACTCCGTCAACATCATTAATCTGAAGTTTGTACATATATATAAAATATACTATTTTCAAATTCTTATCTAAGGTATTACTTACTTGGACCACATTTTGTGGCCAATTCTTCATGGTATTAAATATGATTCTTCCCACAGAAGTGTCATAATCGAACACGGAGCTACGTTTCTCACCGTTCCAGGTGTTATCCTTTTCATTGTAGGTGGTTGTTAATTCCGTCATTTTAATACCACTCACACTCTTCTTTCCGCTAAGAAGACACACTTAATAATGAAATTCTTTTATAAAATATATTATATTCAAGAGCAAAGTTCTAACAGTCCATTGCATATCAAAATATGCTTGAAGTGCCTACTCTATTATCGGCTCAGGCAAAGTCATAATAAGTCGTCATAGCCAATAAGATAATGCTATGATCGTAGGAGTAGATAAAAGCGACAAGCGTGTCTACTGATAAATTTCTCCAAAACTTATATTTTATTAAATTTTTTCAATCATTCTCCGGTTTGTATATAATGGAGTCGTAGGACATTTGAGCTTAAAGTAACTAAGAATTATTTGCTTGCTCCATTTTGAGAAACAAACACCTCCTTTGCATCTTTTCGTAAGGTCTTGTCATTGACGTTGGCGGGCAACTTATCCGTGAATCGAACTCCGGCATGGAGTTGTTTTTCCGGGCCAATCAATCGCTTGTCCACATGATCAATAACTTCTTTGGCACTGATCTCACATCCTTGGCGCTTGACAATCAAAGCACCAGCTGCATCTCCCTGTCGTTCATCGTAGATTCCCACAACACAAACGTCTTGAACCTGGGGAAGCTCTGCTATAACTGTCTCAATTTCTGTGGGCCAATAGTGCAGTCCCTGATACTTGAGGATCTCCTTCTTGCGATCGACAATATAAAGGAAGTTCTGATCATCGAAGTAGCCCAAGTCACCGGTGTGGAACCAACCCTCAATGTCTTGCATGTGTCGGGTCTCCAAAGGATTTCCGTAGTAACCATTCCAGGGTTTTCCAGTGTGTACATAAATCTCTCCAACCTGATTATAACTTAATGACTTTCCATCTTCATCGACGATTCGAATCTTAATGCCCGACAAGAGTCTCCCAGCGGTGTTGTTGTTTGTAATACCAATATTAGCAGTTATAGAACCGACCTCAGTCATTCCGTACCCGGAAGTTAGCATGGTATTCTTGCATATTTCTTGGACACGCTGCAAAGTGGTTAAGGTCGCCAATCCTCCGCCATATGTGAGCATACGAAGCGGCTCGAGAGCCTCTGACGTGGCATCCGGGCAAGTGATCAAAGCGGAAAGATGTCTGGGAGGAACCATGGCGAAGTCGATCTTGTACTTCTTCACCAGCTGTACAAAGTATTCCGGACTAAAGGGTTTATTTGATATAATACGCGTACAGCCAAATACTGCGTTGATGGCAAAGCCCCAAAGACCACTAATCCAATCCAATGCGCTGGATGAATAAGCTATCGTCTCACTGGTAATGTACCTAAAAATTTTTAAAGGTAGAAAAAAGAACAATATGATAAAATGTCTTCTAATAACTTACGGATTATTCTGAACAAGACTACTATTGATATGCAGACGGCTTTCGGTAATCCTGTGGTTCCAGAAGAGCACACAATTGCCACAGTTTGATCTCCACCATTCTTCAAGGGTTCCGGTCTTCAAATTAAAGATTATAAATATTTCTTACTTGATTAAATTAATTTTGAACTCACTGATAAAACATTTCAGTTGTTGTGGGATCCAGCAGGGTCTCTATCTTGGGCACACCTTCAATATGATCGATCAGTGTATATATCTCAGGATTCCATCCTCGGGTAACCGAATGTATCTTCTTATAATCTTGACCATCACAAAATATAAGCGTTGGCTTGGTTATTCCGAAGACATATTTGATCATTTCTGTAATTGAAAAATAAATTAGAATATTTTATAGATTAGTAGATTTTCAAACCTTCGTCTAGCATGGGATTTACGGCGTGGAAAGGTGTGGCGTTCATTAGACAGGCAACTCCCAAGGGCATAAGGTAGGTGGTATTCTTAGCAGCAATACCGATTACATCCTGATGATTCAGACCTCGCTTTTTCAAGTACTGTGCTATCCGAATGGCCCAGGTAATGACCTGAGCATTAGTTACTGATACGCCGTTAACATCATTAATCTGCAATTTTGAAAGTATCAATTTTATTGTTAAAATGATTATTTAAAGTATAACCCACCTGAACCACGACTTTTGGCCAATTCTTCATTGAATTGAAAATGATTCTACCCACAGAAGTGTTATAATCGAAAATGGAGCTACGTTTCGCACCACTCCAGGTTTTATCCTTCTCATTGTGGGTGGTGGGTATTGCCGTCATAATCATACTACACTTACTATCCAATTTACTTCTTCACCCTCAAAAATTACTCTTAAGAATGAAACAGCAAGTCGATCTGTGAACTATTTATACTGTCAATTATTGTCATAAATCCAGGCGATTTACAAATGCTCCACACCTGTAACATGTTATCTGACGTCGTAAGAGTCGATAGCATACACAAAATAAATGATTGAAGTACCCTTCTCAATTATGGGAGCATAATACAACCATAATGTCAATTATAGGCAATGAGATAATACAAGAAGACAATGCAATGAAGAGCTCTGCAAGCTTTGTTAAATGGTAATCCCTTAAAGGGTGCCATTTCCAGTTTTAATAATATATTTAAGATTTCTCCATGTTGTCTACCATTTTAAATATATACAATTGTTACAGGAAATACTTTATTGCATACAGATATTGCTACGTTTATTCTAACAAATTTAATTTTTAACTCACTGATAAAACATATCAGTTGTTGTGGAAAAATATTCGACCTAAAGATTAGGTGTACTGCAGTTGTGAGCCCTCTCAATATTCGCGCTAGGTATTGCTAATAAAAATCAATTCATTTCCACACAATGACATTTGAATTATAAAGCGGTAGTACAACTGAAATCAGACTAACCTGAAAAATCTTATCATCGCTAGCCTAAGGCCGGACTGTCGATAGCATATCAAATTACAACTGTAGTACCCTACTTCATTATCAGCCAAGGCTAATACCATACTATGCGTCATATTAATTTATTTATAAAGGCATTTTTTAGATAATCTGTTTTGATGCGAATTCATATAATAGGACATACCATACCATTATAAAATTTGTTATTTCGCTAAGAAATTGGTCAAGTTCTGACATACTATATGTGTATTTATAAGAGTTTCAAGTTTTTTAATATAAATTTAATACAGAATTAAATTAGTTAAGTAAGTTAAATTGATACTCCGCTTTAAAAGGTAAAAGGTAAAGTTTTACTAAAGTTATGAGATTTTTGACAGTGACTTAAATTTCATGCCAAATAATTATCAAACTTACAAGGAAATCCGTTTTGTTTCGTCAAAACTATGAAAATTTGAAAAAAAGTAAAAGAGATAAGTTAAACTACAATACTTTATCTTCATGCATGTGGTTCGCATTATATTATCTCAAATATCTGAAGTATCAGAGTTGGCTCGTGTATAAATATATTTAATAAACCTCTTAAGATAATGGAAATATGGAATATCCGTGACATTGGCTCTTGCGTGTTTATAATTTAAAGTATCACATTCAAGTATTTTATTATTTTAGTATTTTATATTTATTTATGAACTTTATAAGAAATAATAGAGCTTAAAGTAACTTATAATTATTTGCTAGTTCCATTTTGAGAAACAAACACTTCCCGGGCTGACTTACGTAGCGTCTTTCCATTGACATTAGCGGGCAACTTATCCGTGAATCGAACTCCGGCATGAAGTTGTTTTTCCGGGCCAATCAATCGCTTGTCCACATGATCAATAACTTCTTTGGCACTGATCTCACATCCTTGGCGCTTGACAATCAAAGCACCAGCTGCATCTCCCTGTCGTTCATCGTAGATTCCCACAACACAAACGTCTTGAACCTGGGGAAGCTCTGCTATAACTGTCTCAATTTCTGTGGGCCAGTATTGCTGACCCTGGTACTTGAGGATCTCCTTCTTGCGATCGACAATATAAAGGAAGTTCTGATCATCGAAGTAGCCCAAGTCACCGGTGTGGAACCAACCCTCAATGTCTTGCATATGTCGGGTCTCCAAAGGATTTCCGTAGTAACCATTCCAGGGTTTTCCAGTGTGTACATAAATCTCTCCAACCTGATTATAACTTAATGACTTTCCATCTTCATCGACGATTCGAATCTTAATGCCCGACAAGAGTCTCCCAGCGGTGTTGTTGTTTGTAATACCAATATTAGCAGTTATAGAACCGACCTCAGTCATTCCGTACCCGGAAGTTAGCATGGTATTCTTGCATATTTCTTGGACACGCTGCAAAGTGGTTAAGGTCGCCAATCCTCCGCCATATGTGAGCATACGAAGCGGCTCGAGAGCCTCTGACGTGGCATCCGGGCAAGTGATCAAAGCGGAAAGATGTCTGGGAGGAACCATGGCGAAGTCGATCTTGTACTTCTTCACCAGCTGTACAAAGTATTCCGGACTAAAGGGTTTATTTGATATAATACGCGTACAGCCAAATACTGCGTTGATGGCAAAGCCCCAAAGACCACTAATCCAATCCAATGCGCTGGATGAATAAGCTATCGTCTCACTGGTAATGTACCTAAAAATTTTTAAAGGTAGAAAAAAGAACAATATGATAAAATGTCTTTTAATAACTTACAGACTATCCTGAATAAGGATATTATTTGATATGCAGACTGCTTTCGGTAATCCTGTGGTTCCAGAAGAGCACAAAATCGCCACAGTTTGATCTCCACCATTCTGCAAAGGTTCTGGTCTACAAATTGAAGATTATAAATATTTCTTACTTGCTTAAACTAATTTTAAACTCACTGGTATAACATTTCAGTTGTTGTGGGATCCAGCAGGGTCTCTATTTTTGGAATACCTTCAATGTGATCGATCAGAGTATATATTTCAGGATTCCATCCTCGGGTAACCGAATGTATCTTCTTATAATCTTGACCATCACAAAATATAAGCGTTGGCTTGGTTATTCCGAAGACATATTTGATGGTTTCTGTAAATTTAAATAAAATTAGAATATTTTATAGATTAGTAGATTTTCAAACCTTCGTCTAGCATGGGATTTACGGCGTGGAAAGGTGTGGCGTTCATTAGACAGGCAACTCCCAAGGGCATAAGGTAGGTGGTATTCTTAGCAGCAATACCGATTACATCCTGATGATTCAGACCTCGCTTTTTCAAGTACTGTGCTATCCGAATGGCCCAGGTAATGACCTGAGCATTAGTTACTGATACGCCGTTAACATCATTAATCTGCAATTTTGAAAGTATCAATTTTATTGTTAAAATGATTATTTAAAGTATAACCCACCTGAACCACGACTTTTGGCCAATTCTTCATTGAATTGAAAATGATTCTACCCACAGAAGTGTTATAATCGAAAATGGAGCTACGTTTCGCACCACTCCAGGTTTTATCCTTCTCATTGTGGGTGGTGGGTATTGCCGTCATAATCATACTACACTTACTATCCAATTTACTTCTTCACCCTCAAAAATTACTCTTAAGAATGAAACAGCAAGTCGATCTGTGAACTATTTATACTGTCAATTATTGTCATAAATCCAGGCGATTTACAAATGCTCCACACCTGTAACATGTTATCTGACGTCGTAAGAGTCGATAGCATACACAAAATAAATGATTGAAGTACCCTTCTCAATTATGGGAGCATAATACAACCATAATGTCAATTATAGGCAATGAGATAATACAAGAAGACAATGCAATGAAGAGCTCTGCAAGCTTTGTTAAATGGTAATCCCTTAAAGGGTGCCATTTCCAGTTTTAATAATATATTTAAGATTTCTCCATGTTGTCTACCATTTTAAATATATACAATTGTTACAGGAAATACTTTATTGCATACAGATATTGCTACGTTTATTCTAACAAATTTAATTTTTAACTCACTGATAAAACATATCAGTTGTTGTGGAAAAATATTCGACCTAAAGATTAGGTGTACTGCAGTTGTGAGCCCTCTCAATATTCGCGCTAGGTATTGCTAATAAAAATCAATTCATTTCCACACAATGACATTTGAATTATAAAGCGGTAGTACAACTGAAATCAGACTAACCTGAAAAATCTTATCATCGCTAGCCTAAGGCCGGACTGTCGATAGCATATCAAATTACAACTGTAGTACCCTACTTCATTATCAGCCAAGGCTAATACCATACTATGCGTCATATTAATTTATTTATAAAGGCATTTTTTAGATAATCTGTTTTGATGCGAATTCATATAATAGGACATACCATACCATTATAAAATTTGTTATTTCGCTAAGAAATTGGTCAAGTTCTGACATACTATATGTGTATTTATAAGAGTTTCAAGTTTTTTAATATAAATTTAATACAGAATTAAATTAGTTAAGTAAGTTAAATTGATACTCCGCTTTAAAAGGTAAAAGGTAAAGTTTTACTAAAGTTATGAGATTTTTGACAGTGACTTAAATTTCATGCCAAATAATTATCAAACTTACAAGGAAATCCGTTTTGTTTCGTCAAAACTATGAAAATTTGAAAAAAAAGTAAAAGAGATAAGTTAAACTACAATACTTTATCTTCATGCATGTGGTTCGCATTATATTATCTCAAAATATCTGAAGTATCAGAGTTGGCTCGTGTATAAATATATTTAATAAACCTCTTAAGATAATGGAAATATGGAATATCCGTGACATTGGCTCTTGCGTGTTTATAATTTAAAGTATCACATTCAATAAAAATGTAATATGTGTTTATATTTATTTATGAACTTTATAAGAAATAATAGAGCTTAAAGTAACTTATAATTATTTGCTAGTTCCATTTTGAGAAACAAACACTTCCCGGGCTGACTTACGTAGCGTCTTTCCATTGACATTAGCGGGCAACTTATCCGTGAATCGAACTCCGGCATGAAGTTGTTTTTCCGGGCCAATCAATCGCTTGTCCACATGATCAATAACTTCTTTGGCACTGATCTCACATCCTTGGCGCTTGACAATCAAAGCACCAGCTGCATCTCCCTGTCGTTCATCGTAGATTCCCACAACACAAACGTCTTGAACCTGGGGAAGCTCTGCTATAACTGTCTCAATTTCTGTGGGCCAATATTGCTGACCCTGGTACTTGAGGATCTCCTTCTTGCGATCGACAATATAAAGGAAGTTCTGATCATCGAAGTAGCCCAAGTCACCGGTGTGGAACCAACCCTCAATGTCTTGCATGTGTCGGGTCTCCAAAGGATTTCCGTAGTAACCATTCCAGGGTTTTCCAGTGTGTACATAAATCTCTCCAACCTGATTATAACTTAATGACTTTCCATCTTCATCGACGATTCGAATCTTAATGCCCGACAAGAGTCTCCCAGCGGTGTTGTTGTTTGTAATACCAATATTAGCAGTTATAGAACCGACCTCAGTCATTCCGTACCCGGAAGTTAGCATGGTATTCTTGCATATTTCTTGGACACGCTGCAAAGTGGTTAAGGTCGCCAATCCTCCGCCATATGTGAGCATACGAAGCGGCTCGAGAGCCTCTGACGTGGCATCCGGGCAAGTGATCAAAGCGGAAAGATGTCTGGGAGGAACCATGGCGAAGTCGATCTTGTACTTCTTCACCAGCTGTACAAAGTATTCCGGACTAAAGGGTTTATTTGATATAATACGCGTACAGCCAAATACTGCGTTGATGGCAAAGCCCCAAAGACCACTAATCCAATCCAATGCGCTGGATGAATAAGCTATCGTTTCACTGGTAATGTACCTAAAAATTTTTAAAGGTAGAAAAAAGAACAATATGATAAAATGTCTTTTAATAACTTACAGACTATCCTGAATAAGGATATTATTTGATATGCAGACTGCTTTCGGTAATCCTGTGGTTCCAGAAGAGCACACAATCGCCACAGTTTGATCGCCACCATTCTTTAAAGGTTCTGGTCTACAAATTGAAGATTATAAATATTTCTTACTTGCTTAAACTAATTTTAAACTCACTGGTATAACATTTCAGTTGTTGTGGGATCCAGTAGGGTCTCTATTTTTGGAATACCTTCAATGTGATCGATCAGAGTATATATTTCAGGATTCCATCCTCGGGTAACCGAATGTATCTTCTTATAATCTTGACCATCACAAAATATATCAGCGTTGGCTTGGTTATTCCGAAGACATATTTGATGGTTTCTGTAAATTTAAATAAAATTAGAATATTTTATAGATTAGTAGATTTTCAAACCTTCGTCTAGCATGGGATTTACGGCGTGGAAAGGTGTGGCGTTCATTAAACAGGCAACTCCCAAGGGCATAAGGTAGGTGGTATTCTTAGCAGCAATACCGATTACATCCTGATGATTCAGACCTCGCTTTTTCAAGTACTGTGCTATCCGAATGGCCCAGGTAATGACCTGAGCATTAGTTACTGATACGCCGTTAACATCATTAATCTGCAATTTTGAAAGTATCAATTTTATTGTTAAAATGATTATTTAAAGTATAACCCACCTGAACCACGACTTTTGGCCAATTCTTCATTGAATTGAAAATGATTCTACCCACAGAAGTGTCATAATCGAACACGGAGCTACTTTTTGGACCACTCCAGGTGTTATCCTTCTCATTGTAGGTGGTGGGTATTTCCGTCATAGTGACACTACACTTACTAGCAAATTTACTTCTTCAACCTCAAAAGTTACACTTATTAATGAAACAGCTAGTCGAACTGCATTCTACTTATACTGTCTATTATTGTCACACATCCAGGCGACTTACAAATGGCCAACACCTGTAATATCTTATCGATCGTCCTAACAGTCGATTGAAGTACCCTTCTCAATTATCGGCGCATGACACAATGATTGTGTCGCGTTATAAGCAATGAGATAATACAGGAAGACAATGCACTGGGTATTCCCGCATATAATGATTGTTAAAAAAATTTTTTTTAATATAGCGGTAATACAACTAAAATCAGACTAACCTGAACATCTAATCATCGCTAGCTTAAGTCCTAACTGTAGTACCCTACTTTATTATCGGCCAAGGCTAATGTTATTGTATAGTATGTGTAATATTAAGCTCCTTTTAAGCTCTTGAGCGTATAGAGTTTTGATGCGAATTCAAATAAGAGGACATACCATTATAAAATTGTTATTCCGCAAAGAAATTGGTCAAGTTCTGACATATTTATGATAGTTTTAAGTTTTTAACATAAGTTTAATAAGTAAGTTAAATTGATACTTCGCTATTAAATAGATTCGGTTTTGATAAAGTTATGCGAGTCTGAAGTTTAAAACTATTGTTAGTTTGAAAACAATTGAATTTTTGACACAGAAAGTTATAGAGAGTTTTAAAAAAAGATTAGAAGAGATAAGTTAAACTACTTTATCTTCATGCATGTGGTTCGCACTATATTATCTCAAAAATCTGAAGTACCAGAGTACTGGTACAGAAGTAAACCTCTTAAGATAATGAAAATGTGAAGAATCCCTTACATTGTCTCTTGTGTGTATATAAATTAAATCATCGCATTCAAGTATAATATGTATTTATTTATGAACTTAGTAAAAAATAATAAAACTTAAAGTAACTTATAATTATATGCTGGTTACATTCTGAGAAACAAACACTTCCCGGGCTGACTTACGTACCGTCTTTCCATTGACATTGGCGGGCAACTTATCCGTGAATCGAACTCCGGCGTGCAGTTGCTTTTGCAGACCCGTCAACCGCTTGGCCACATGATTAATGACTTCCTTGGCACTGATCTCACATCCCTTGCGCTTGACTATCAAAGCTCCAGCTGCATCTCCCTGTCGTTCATCGTAGATTCCCACAACACAAACGTCTTGAACCTGGGGAAGCTCTGCAATGACTGTCTCAATTTCTGTGGGCCAATAGTGTAGACCCTGGTACTTGAGGATCTCCTTCTTGCGATCGACAATATAAAGGAAGTTCTGATCATCGAAGTAGCCCAAGTCACCGGTGTGGAACCAACCTTCAAAGTCTTGCATGCGTCGGGTTTCCACTGGATTTCCGTAGTAACCATTCCAGACCTGTCCAGTGTGTACATAAATCTCCCCGACCTTATTATGACTCACACTATTGCCATCCTCATCGACAATTCGAATCCTAATGCCCGGCAAGAGTCTTCCAGCTGAGGTGTTATTGCTGATACCAACATTAACTGTTATAGCACCCACTTCCGTCATTCCGTATCCAGAATTTAGCATTGCAAATTTGCATATTTCCTGCGCACGCTGCAATGTGGTTAAAGTCACTAAACCTCCACCATAGCTAAGCATTCGAATTGACGAAAGAGCCTCCGTCGTGGCATCTGGACATGTGATCAAGACGGAAAGATGTCTGGGAGGCACCACAGCGTAGTTGATCTTGTACTTCTTCACAATCTGCACAAGGTATTCTGGACAAAAGGGTTTATTGGTTATGATTCGAGTACACCCAAATACTGTACTGAATATAAAAGCCCAGAGACCAGTAATCCAATCTAAAGAACTCGATGTATAAATAATCGATTCACTAGATACGAGCCTGCAATACTCAAGGACTTAAGAGACAGTTTTTATATATTGGATAGCACCACTTACATATTCTCCTGTATGAGCATACTATTTGATATGCAGACGGCTTTTGGTAATCCTGTGGTTCCAGAAGAGCACAAAATCGCCACAGTTTGATCTCCACCATTCTTCAAAGGTTCTGGTCTACAAATTGAAGATTATAAATATTTCTTACTTGCCTAAACTAATTTTAAACTCACTGGTAAAACATTTCAGTTGTTGTGGGATCCAGCAGGGTCTCTATTTTTGGAATACCTTCAATGTGATCGATCAGAGTATATATTTCAGGATGCCAACCTCGGGTAGCCGAATGTATCTTCTCATAATCTTGACCATCACAAAATATTAGCATTGGTTTAGTTATTTCAAAGACATGTTTGATTGTATCTAAATTTGTAAAATAATTTGGGTTATTAGCAATCTTTAAGATTGGATTAATAGATGGATATACCTTCATCTAGCAGGGGATTGACGGAGTGAAACGGTGTGGCGTTCATAAGACAGGCAACACCCAGGGGCATAAGATAAGTGGAATTCTTAGCAGCAATGCCAGTAACATCCTTATGATTAAGTCCACGTTGCTTTAAGGACTGGGCTATGCGAATGGCCCAAGTAATACCCTGTGCATTTGTCACGGAAACGCCGTCAACATCGTTAATCTGTGTTATGCAATATTGAAGTTAACACTAATTTATGATTTCAAATTTTATAACCTAACCTGACACACGTTTTTCGGCCAATTCCTCATGGTGTTGCAGATGATAGTTCCCGCAGAAATATCGTAGTTATAAATGGAACACCGCTGTGCACCGTTCCAGGTTTTATCCTTGTCATTGTAGGTGGTGGGTATTGACACCATATTGCTACTAAATTCACTTCTTCACCCTTGCAAGGTATAGTTACATATGAAAAATCGAACTGGACGGCCAATCTATTTATAATGTCAATATGTGCAATAAATCCAGGCTACTAACGACTCGAGTGGATCTACTTTAAAAATGAGAAGCACCTGAAGTATCTTATCTGTTGTCTACTTTAGTCGTAATATATCGAACACGTTTGAAATGCGCTCTTCTTCTTTGTTGTCTAAGCATTATTGCAAACAACAATTGAGTCTGGACATAAATAGATTAAAAAGTTTTCTAAGTAAAAATTTGTGATTCCCGAGAAGTTTGAATATATATAGCTTTAAAAATCTTAAGGCGCTATAAACATTGACATTGTTACTATAGAATTGTACAATTCAGGCATGGCTTAATTGATAAATATAGTCAGGTGTTTAAATTGGAACTACTCGCTGATTTATAAATGGGAAGTACTTGAGAATACGCAACTTGCAGTTAGTAATTTTCATTGATAAGTACGAGTATTAATCAATTTAGAACAGTACAGATAATTCACAATTTTATACTGATTATAGAATGGAGGAACTAATTGAGTTTGATTAACCTATTAAAATCGATTCTCACCTGCTGTTCTACTCGTAATTAAATTCCACTTGTGGTTTAAGGTGTCATACTTATTCAATTAAATTTCACACACACGAAAATATTAAATATTTATTTAAATGTGGTTGGTATTAAAATTTAATATTAAATGATTCCCAATTTTCTAAAGTATATAAAAGTCAAGCGAAGCATAACGAAATCAGTTGAGATACGAACTACGGAAATGACAGGAGCAAAGAAGCAAAGTCAACGGAGCTACGAAGACTTCATCTATATACCGAGCATGATGTTTAAATCAATTGGTTTTGATCTCTTCAACAGTTCCAAGCCATTGTGGCAGGATCTCCTGATGCGAGCCTATTTTCTAATTGGCTTGGCAAGTCATTACTACATCATCTACTTTATGGTACTGCGTATCATTCAATGGGATACTCTATCGGGGGATCCAGTGAATATCATGCGTTATGCGGAGATCTTTTTTCTTACAATCAATTCGGAAATAAAGATCGTTTCCTTTATGTACTATCGTAATCGCATACGAAATCTAAGCAATAAGTTGCGCCTAATCTATCCAACGAATGAATCAGAACGTCGGAATTACAATGTGAATCTTTATTACTGGCCACAAATCATACGCTATGGATTCTATTATTTTTTTGTTGTTGTGCTATTGGTGGTATTCGGACCGTTTTTACAATCGACCTGTATATATCTTTATCAGCGGCATACCAAGGGAGTTGCGGCAAAGTTTCCCTACCTCCGGGCCTATCCCATGCAACTCAGTTTCGATTCGAATATGCCACTGAATTATGTGTTCTCGCAGATCTTGGAGTTTACCAGTAGCCACTTTTTTATGACCTTCAATATAGGCACTGACGTCTGGATGATGAGTCTCTCTGCCCAAATTTGTATGCACTTTGGTCATCTCGGAAAGCAGTTGGCCAACTATCATCCCAGCAGAGATCGTTCGGTTGAGGATTGTGAATTTCTGGTCGGTGTAGTGCATAGACATCACTATGTGCTCAGGTGTGTAAATAATTCAGTAATTGATATTAATTAAAGATATAGAGTTCATCAATTTATGTTTAGTTTGCACAAGGAACTCAATGATATTTTTGGTATGCTGTTGGCCTACAATTTATTTACCACGGCCAGCACTTTATGCTGTGTTGCCTTTTACACGATATTACGGGGTCTGACTCTGTATGGTATATCCTTTTTATCATATTTTATTAGCTGTGCATCGCAGTTTTATATGGTTTGCTACTACGGACAACTATTGATTAATTTGGTAGGTTTTTCGAATATTTACACACTCTAAAATATTATACAATATATCTTCGTTTATAACTTTTACATATTTTTTTAAATTTGAAATACATTTTTTTAATTTTTATTATTAAAAACTTATTTTGAATGCAGAGTGAAGCATTACCACAGGCTGCTTACACACAGAACTGGTACGACGGATCGCCCACATATCGAAAACATCTTCTCTTCATTATGTCGACCAATGGAAAGCCAGCTGTACTCACAGCAAAAGGTGTCATCAATATATCGCTGGATACTTTCAAGAATGTAAATAAATTCTCGGAAATAGGTCTATTTTATTAATAATTAATTTTGAACAGATGATGAACATTACGTATAAATTTTTTGCGATCGTTCGCAGAGTACTGGATGAATAAGGATGTGAACTAAGCTGCAAAACACACTTAATATTTAATATTATTTAAATTTGTCAAGTAAAGTTTATCACAAGCTTATGGAATTCTGTAGAATAAATATTTATTATCTGTTTTTATTGCCATAGATGCAAATAATTGTTGAAAATAAAAGCTTGCGCCATTAATATTAAATTGTTACAATAGACACCTCATTAAAAATATTAAATTGAAATGGCACATGGTGTGATGCGGTTAATTAACACTAGAGCTGTATATTGATTTTAGAAATGATTTTTTACACCCCGGAAAATAATTGGTTTTAAATCATGAATAACATAGTCACTATTTCAGTGCTTCCTTCTTTATTAAGAGTTGGTCATAAAATTTTATATCTTTTTTAAACTGTGTTTTAAGTTTGATTAACAGTTAACAAAAGTTTAAATTTCAATTCACTTTTAACATTACATTACAGAGCCCTGTTCTTTACAGAGTCCTGTTCATTACAGAGCGTTTATTTTTTCAATCTGTTCTGGCAGCACTCTCATTTTCAAAGTGATCGCTTAAATGTCTGGCAGCACTCTCAACAGCTGTTTGCCTATTTACTGATAACAGGTTCATATAGTTACGCATGTACATACGTTGAGGTTGGGGCAGTGTTCCGTGTGTGTTTTAATCTCTTTAATTGTGCAAAAACGAGGAGATTTTGAAGTTCATTTCTTATCGGAAAACGTAAAAAAGAAAATGGAAGTTAAGGTGTTTAAAGTGAATAAAACTCTGCCCTATGGTAATTATATTAATTAATAAATCAATATTAGTCGTAACGATTGTTTATTTTACTATTGTCTGTCGATTATCAGATGTCTCTTTGCTGAAGATCAATTTCTCACTCTGTCAAATCAATGAGATTGCGTCAAGCATTTCACAGCGCTCCACTGTCACCGGACCCAATGAAGTTGCCTGGGCTTTGAAGGCTTTAATGCTGACGGATCTGACCACATTGGCTGGCGATGACACTGCGGCAAATGTGAGACGCCTCTGCGTCCGTGCCTGCCTTCCCTTCGAGCCGCAGTTGTTTGACCAATTTTTTGAGAGCACTCTTCTTCCGGACATCCACTGTGCCGCCGTTTGTGTGTATCCAGCGCGAGTTGCCGATGCCCACAAAACATTGAAGCAGTATGGCAAATTAGATGATATTTCCATTGCCGCTGTGGCCACCGGATTTCCAACTGGCCAATATGGCTTGCAGACGCGACTGCAGGAGATCAGCTATGCTATTCTAGCCGGTGCCACAGAGATTGACATTGTTATCAACAGGCAATTGGCGCTGATCGGAGACTGGGAAGGTGTTTACAATGAGGTGGTGCTCATGCGCAATGCCTGCGGAAAACGTGCCCATCTAAAGACCATCTTGGCTATTGGCGAGCTGGGCTCTATGGAGAACGTAAGTGCATCGAATATAATCGCGATCAATTTTTAACTGTTATAACTTAATCAGTTTTCTTAATTAATTCCACAATTAAATTATGTTTATTTTAATTTTTTTGATAATCATCCAATTTCCATACCTACCCCTTTACATTTTTCCCGGGATTTGACTTCTGTTGTCAAAACTCAACCGATTTATAAACGGGATGTCATTTTGATCATTATTTGGCCTCCAAATTACTTTTGCATTTAAATTTTATTCATTTAGAAAATTAAATTTTTTTGAAAATCATCCAATTTTATACTACCCTTTTTTTTTTTTTAAAACTTTGAAATCTCGTAACTTTTTCAAAACTCAACCGATTTTAATGTGGAATACCATTTTGTTTATGATTTGGCATCTAATTTAACTTCGCATTTAAATTATGTTTATTTTAAAGAATTAATTTTTTTTGATAATCATCCAATTTTCCATACCTACCCCTTTACATATTTCCCGGAACTTTGACTTCTCATAATTTTGTCAAAACTCAACCGATTTAAAAACGGGATGTCATTTTGATCATTATTTGGCCTCCAAATTACTTTTGCATTTAAATTTTATTCATTTAGAAAATTTAAATTTTTTTGAAAATCATCCAATTTTCCATACCTACCCCTTTACATTTTTTCAAAAACTTTGAAATCTCGTAACTTTTTCAAAACTCAACCGATTTTAATGTGGAATACCATTTTGTTTATGATTTGGCAACTAATTTAACTTCGCATTTAAATTATGTTTATTTTAAAGATTTAATTTTTTCTCGGTACAACTTTTTTCGGTACAACTTTACATTTTTTCAAAAACTTTGATCTCCCATAACTTTGACAAAGCTTAATCGATTTTAATGTGGAATACCATTTTGTTCATGTTTTGCCCGCTTTTTTCGTTCTCCTTTCAAGTTCGTTACAAGATAATAAGTATACTAATTTCATTTTTCCACTTTCCATTTACAGGTGTATAAAGCTTCCATGGTCTGCATGCTGGCAGGTGCAGATTTCATTAAGACTTCCACCGGAAAGGAGGCCGTAAATGCCACGCTGCCCGTTGGCCTGGTCATGATATTTGCCATACAGGAGTTCAGGCGACGCACCGAGCAAATTGTGGGCCTAAAGCCAGCCGGCGGTGTGAGAACTGTGCGGGATGCCATTGCCTGGATGACCCTAGTTAAGGAGACGCTTGGCATGCATTGGCTGCAGCCGGAGCTATTCCGTTTTGGTGCATCGGGTTTGCTGGATGATATTGAAAAAGTGGTGCGCAATGGAGTCGCCCAGCTGGAAAAGGCTTAGAGCTCAAATGTAGCACACTTAATTACATACCAAGGACTCAGGAAGCTTTCATGAGTATATAATTGGCAGATTAGAATCAAATACTCATTATGAAGCAACTAAAATATTACAGGACTTTACAAAATGCATTTCAGTACAAGTATTTTAACTAGCAAAAGAGTAACATCAACTTCACTTGCTACACAGTATGAAGTAAATTGTTGAATTTAATTTCTTAGCTCACAATTAAGCCAAAATTATATGCAAATTTCAGGCGTCAATGTTGTGTAAAAATGTGAGCTTTCTAGCTCTTACGGTTTTCGCTCCATGTTGATTAATTGTATAATTTTCGTGTAACCATGATCGTTTTCTACCACATTTTATAAATATATATTTTGCATTTTTTTAAACTGACTACAATTAAATAACAGTTGACCTGGACTACGATCTAGGCTGAAATTGGCTTGTAGTTGTATGTAAGTTGCGCAGGTGCAGCCATCAGATCATCTTCGGGCAGTGGCTCTCCATGCTGCAGTAGATCAACGGGTGCATGATTATGGGGCTGATTGTCAGGCGTTTTGACGTGCATGTCCACGGCAAAGAATGAATCATCGAAATTGATGCGATTGCGTTCATCCTGCTCCAAATAGACGGCTTTGGGTGCAGTACCACCCATTGCCTTCTCGTAGGTGTTGAGCCATTTAAGATTGATGTGCTTGGCATCCGCATTGAACTTCTTCGGCGTCTTCTTCAACTTATCGGTGTAATAGTTGTGCTCCTGTCGCAATCTCCTAGGCGGTGGTGCAATCTTCTCCAAGCGCTTGCTCTTGGCATCCAGCTTGGGATCCACATAGTCAAAGAGTGGCAGGTAGAAGTTATAGGGTTGATCCGTGGGTGGCAACATATATTGTTGAGGCTGTGATTGCATCTGAATCTGAGGCTCCAACTCGCTGGCTGACGACTGGGCATCCTCAGCCTGTGAAGCAGCAGGACCAAAGATTTCACTAGCACGTCGCAGCAGGTGCTCCAGGCGTTCAATGCTTACTATGTGTGGATGCAACAATTGTACATCCTCTGCACTCCGGGTGGGCGTCGCGGCAACAGTGGCGCAAAAGCCACAGAGCAGGATCTGTCACATTTAAGTACACATTAGCTATTAATCCACTTGCTCCTTTTCTATAGTTTACTCACCATCAGTGACCCATTCAACATGATGAGATTTGTAAATCCTTTGGCTATTAGTCCATATGCGTTGACAGAGCAGCAGCCGTCACAGAGTTTGCACATTGAGTAAGGCGGCTTGGGGCACAGCGAATTCATTTATAGTCCACAACACACTGCATTCATTTTTCCCAGACTGCAAACGGAAGCTCTCGGAAGTCTTCGTCACAACACTCCAGGCACAGTTATCTGGGAAACCGAGTTTCAAACGAGTTTCCACAGCGCAAGAAATAAATATATAACGAGCTAACAACAACAATTGCACACACACACACACACACACACTCTAATATGAGAGGTACGCCTCGTATACATAATAATGTTAATGTAACAACACGAACCCGAACCCGATTTGCCTGGAGTTGAACAAACTGGATGGAAATGGATAATGTGAATTTGTCACTAGTAATGAGTTCGTTGCAGCTTAAGACAACGATCGAAATTGCGTCAAATGGTCGAGTAATCGCTTCCAAATTGTCCAATTTCAGGCACTAACCAGAGAAATGTCGGCCGCCTGCACTCAGTGTATTGACATCACATTATGACAAAAACAATGCCACAAAGACTTTAGTAAAAGCCAGAAAGTTCCCATTTTAAACGCAGTTCAACGTAATTACCATTTGAAATAGAACAAAAAAATCAAAAAAATGTGATGAAAAATCAAGAAAGGACACAGAATCGAGGACATAATAATAATTTCTTTAAAAGTTCATTTTTAATAAATATTATTTTTCGGAATATATATTTAAAAGGTCAGAAATGAAAGTTTCATTCCATGAGCACTGATTTAAATCAAGTTCAGAATTTATAATCATTTTCATTTCAAGTTCCAGCTGTTTCTAAATTCCAAATTAAAAAGTCCGACTATAATCGGTAGAAGCAAATTTGAGACATGCGAACAATAATCTTTAAATTTATGACTATTATTCCAAGCGTATAAAAACGTCGTTCACACAATTTCCGCAGCATGTATGTGAACTTGTTTCGATTGTTACCACGCAAGCATTCATACACTTGTTATATTTTTTCATGTCTGCCGTAAAAGTGCAAGTTCAAGCTACAGGAAATACTAGACCGGTGACAGCAGCAAAAAAAAAAAAATAAATAAATAAATAAAAAAAATTTAACGATTACATATTGTTCATTGACTCTATATTGGACAAACAACTACATAGTTTCGTTACAAGGCGAATGGGCGATCATGTTTGCTGTAATTCGGGCAAACCTTTTATAATTATATCGAGCGCTTCCAGGTCCTTGTTTACAGTTTCCTTTAATACTTCCATGGCCCGCTGTTGCATGGTCAGTATGGTACGCATCTCATCCTCGGCATTCTTGTCGATGGCGTATTCATTGCTTCCATTGCTGGAAAATTGATTTCGCTGCATGCGAATCTGTGAGAGCAATTCACTGAGTCGTCCCTTGAACTGTGTGGGCGCCGAGACAACAGCCTGCATATTTTGTAGCTTAGTGCGAAGCGCCTCCTCTTCAGGTGTCAATGTGCTGCCGACCTTGCGAGTGCATTCCTGCTTAACAACGATCTGAAAAATGCATTTGAGTGTTAATCATTATGCATTCCAATAAAATACTAATTTAAAACCTACTCTTAGTATACGATGGCTCATTTCAGCCAATTTGCGCTTGTGCTCCAGTATTTTGGCTGTAGCTGAGGCATGTCGTCGCCGCAGCTCCTGAAGTTCACCCTCCACCTTTTTCATGTACAGCGCATGCGTATCTGTTTCCTGCTCCTGGCATTTGACACGCCACTTTAGATCGCTGAAGCCAATCATAGGCACCGGAATAAATTGACTGGCATCCGGGTTATCCAAATTGGCCTGACGCCACATACGTGGATCGACACTTCTTGGGGGATTCTCTAGATACTCTTTCAATTGATCTTCATCGGGTAGTGTAAGAGCTAATGCTTCTGTTATGCCTAAATTGGTCAACTGTGGCTTCACATTTGGCTGGCTTAAATAAGTGGCCAGCTCAGTGGCAAGTATTCGTTTGCTGTCGTTTGGTCCGTGCGTCAGCTGCAGTTTCTCTTCCACATAAATGACCATTTGGCACTTTTTGTTTTCTAGCTCTTTCAGTACTTCGATATGAACCAAAATGTTTGGCTTACTGCCCATCAAGCTGTGCAGTGTTTGTATAATCTGTTGCTGCTGTGTCCTAAATATATTTTAAATAAGTGAAATTTTTAACGATATTATAAGGTTGCCACTTACTTAATCGTGGCCAATTCTCGATCGAAGTTAAGTGCAACTAGTCCTAATTTATTATCCTTGCCAGGCATGCGACTGTAACCGATTGCCTTGAAACGGCATAGGTAATTTTCCTGCGTTATGTCCACAGGCGCCGCGCTTTGCGAATAAAAGAGTTTACCGGTGCCCCACATGGCCTGTAGATAGTTCCACTTGGCCACAATGTTGTCGCGCTCATCGCCAAAGATTGAGACATTCAAAATGGACTGGGCAAACGCCTCATCTGCAGATATGGGAACTGGTTGCTGTTGTGGTTGTCCAAGCATAAAATTTGTCCCACCGAAACCACCAAAACCAGGTGTTACAGTCGCCCCAGCCGGTTTTCCAAAAGCTGTAATTAATATTCGGTATAATTTATTTTGCAGGAGACATTTCTTGTAGATATTACCTGATCCAAAGGTGCCACCGTTAAATGTTGTTGGTTGGCCTGCGCCAAAGCCACCAAATACTGGTGCTGATGTTGTTGTTGTACCAAAGCCACCAAATCCACTTGCGGGCGCATTGCTAGTGGTGGGCAATTGCCCGAATCCACTAAATGCTGGAGGTGCTGCGCTAGCAGCAGGTGCTGCAAATAAACTGGGTTGACTTGTTGCCGCCATTCCGCCAAAACCACCAAAGCCGCCCCCCAGCGTAGAAGTGGGTGCAGTGCTTGTAGCAGCGCCAAAAGCTGTGGGCGCAGAACCAAACGCTGGCGCAGACATCCCACTACCAAAAGCAGGAGCCGCAGCGCCAGTTTGTGTACCAAAAGCAGGCGCAGCAGCAGCAGCTGGCGCTCCAAATGACGATCCAAACATGCCGCCCGCTGTCAACAGAAGAGATAACAAAAAGGGGTCAAAACATTTGGTAAGCTTCCGTCTTATCAGTAGTAGAGTGGTATATTCAGTTTCAAGCTTTAGTTTAATGTGGAAGCTGCACACCAGCAGTTGTATCTGTCTTTACAACAATGTCACTACTGATTATATTAATCATAGTTTTACTTATGGCATTTGTAGCCTACATTGGCTACGTTCTACATATAAAAGCGTAAGTTTTAATTATATGCAGTGCTGAGTTTCTTTGCAACTAGAATTGCTTCTACTGAGTCTGCGGAGAACTACATAGATTCTGATATCTTTAAAATTGTCAAGTTTGTCTTCAATTTCAGCATTAATCCAAAGGAAATTCGTGTGAAAAGTTTACACGATGCAAAGAAGCTTCTAACGTTGCCATCAAATGCTGGACCGCAACGCTACTTGGCAAAAAGGGCTTGATCGAATAAACTATTTAATAAAGCATGTTGTTCTCATCCCAACAACACCTGAGGATTGCGGAATATACTCACGTTTAGCCGGCGTGCTTGTCGCACCTAGCGATGTGTTGCCACCAAAGAAGGACATAACCGTACAGTTCCTAAACTCACGAAACTAATTGCTCCTCCTTACCGTTGCGCGTAATTCTACTTTATACGTTGTTGTCAAATGATAGAAATAACAAAATAAAACGTAAAAATTTGGCGCTTCCTTCATATGCACAATAGATGCTTTAGAAATGAGCGAATCACGATAAATTTGTAGTTTACGTATTTATCGATATGCGTGCGATATATTTAATGCGATACTTTGTGGCAATGAAACGTGAGATAAGGTTGGCCCGTCACGTTACAGGTAAAAATAATAACATTTCAATACCAGAAGTCAAAAAATTTTATTCTTATAAAAGTATGTAAATTTAATCAGGAATCTTTATTACAATAAATTTGCATTCTGTTAGTACCGCATCCTTACGACGTCATCCTATGTATGACGTCATAGATATTTCGTGAAGCAATCTTCAAAGTTCGATAATCTATCGCTAGAGAGTGTAAAATTTAGCTAAAGTCGCTATTGAAGAAAAAAATATAAAACAAAATGAGTAAATACAACGCAAAGTATCTGGAAGACAAACTGAAAGAGAAGCTCGAAGCAACCTACGTGCAGGTCTCAGACGATTCGGACGGATGTGGCGGCAAATTCAGTGTAGTCATCGTGTCTAAAGTATTCGAGGGAAAATCATTGCTGCAAAAACACAGATTGTAATAAAAATACAAATTAAATTCAGTGAACTCCAGTTAATATGACAAGTATACATTTTACTTTAAAGGGTAAACTCAACGCTCGCTGAAGAACTAAAGGAAATACACGCTTTCTCACAAAAGTCATACACCCCCGAAGAGTGGGAGAAAGTGCAATCGAAGTAGTCTCTAACTGTAACCTGTTGACATCAGCGTGGAGCTTAAAACCTGTACATATTTATGTTTGCATGTATGTATGTATAGCAGAAAAGTAAAACCAGCTAACCGGTTGAAACCAAAAACAGTCGAACAAAGAAAGTGAAAGGGAAACAGCCGATGAACGGAGCTACAAGTAACACGCAACATTACATAAAACACAATTAAAAATAAATAAAACGAGAACTTTAACACCGACCCTCAGTGAACTTCTGTGCCCATAATAAATTTAAATTTACAAAAAAAAAAATATAAAACAGTGACGGAAGCAGCAGCAACAGCGGAAACGCAGCAACAATAGCAATGTTAATGTTCCAGGTACACTCTCCTGGCAAGGTAATTCTACATGGCGAGCATGCTGTTGTTTATCAGAAGCCCGCTCTGGCCGCTGTCGTGGGATTGGGCACCAAACTTCAACTACGCACACAATTAAACAACCAGGTGGCCACCTTTCAGCTGGATGCCCTGAACTGCACTTTAGAAATAGACCTAAATGAATTCAATGCATTTCTCGCCGAGTTTCGAAGCAAATATCCTGGCGATAAATTGGAGAGCACTGCAAAGCTAATGGAGGAAGTACGTGGGGAGGTTGCAAAGCAGCTGGAACGCAGCGTGGGCAGTTCCCCCAAGCAACACACACAGCGCGCCTTTATATCCATTTATTATCTGCTGGCTGGTGCTGTACTAACTGCACCCAGCGAATCCGCATTGACACTGCAAACTGGTTTCCAAGTGCAAGTCGATTCGGAACTGAATGTTGGCGCCGGTCTGGGCAGTTCTGCATCTTATGGCGCCGCTTTGGCCACCGCTTTTCTCATCTTGGCCGGCCACTTCGATCAATCCAACTACTTGCTCGAAGATAATCTAGCCTTAATTTCCCATTGGGCTTATGAGTCTGAGCGTGTAAACCACGGCACGCCTTCTGGCGTAGATAACACAGTTTGCACCTATGGTGGCATATTGCGTTTCGTCAAGGGTCAAGGATTTCAATCGCTTAAAATCCAAAAACCACTCAACATATTGCTTGTGGACAGTCGCATCAGTCGAAGTACCGCTGATATTGTGGCCAAAGTGCGTCACCTGGCCGAAGATTTCCCGCAGCTAAT
Organism: Drosophila sp. st01m; assembly: GCA_018901795.1. Classification (NCBI taxonomy): domain Eukaryota; kingdom Metazoa; phylum Arthropoda; class Insecta; order Diptera; family Drosophilidae; genus Drosophila; species Drosophila sp. st01m. Next base: position 3,818,234 of record JAEIFG010000172.1, read on the forward strand.
CGAGGCCATTTGGCAAGCTTGCGAGCAGCTGGTGAACTCGGCTATTCCGCTATATGAGAGCTTCGGTAATGCACAGGATGACAGTCAAAAATTCGAGAAGCTGGAGCGTCTGTTTCAAATAAACAACGATCTGTTAAAGGCAATTGGCGTCACACATCCAAAGCTGGAGCAAATATTCACAATTGCCTTCAAGCGTGGATTCTTCTCCAAACTGACGGGTGCTGGAGCTGGTGGATATGCCATTGTCTTGCTGCCCGATAACTATGAGTGCAACGAAGTGTACTGGAAGCTAAAGGAGGAATTGGAGGGAGCTGGCTTTGGTGTCCATGTGACCACAGCTGGAGGCGTTGGACTGCGTGTTGCCTCCTTGGACAATTGAAGTACTAGTTTCTTACAAATGTATTTTATTTTAAATGTATAGACGTACGCGTGGTTTTGTTATTACTTAAAATAAATATTTTATACGCATTACTGATTGTTAACGTTGACTTCTATCCCTCGACTTAAATGCTATTCCTCGATTCTTCATATCACGTAGTGTAGAGTTCGGTAAAGTACCCGAAACAGAAATTGCATAGATGCCGCGTGTAAAACGAGCTAAAATCAGAATGGGTTAATATAGGTTTTTCACACATAATTTAATAGTTTTCAAATACCCAGACGTTGCCATTTTGCCACCCAGGAATCGGTGGGTGTTGTCAGTGCGATAATGCCATCAAAATTGTTGCTTGTGTGATCGTAGACATTGTCCTTGTTTCCCTTCATACGCAAGAATTCCTCACAATTCTCGCAGCCATCATTCTCAAACTGATCGAAAGTCTATAAAAAAAGAGCGGCAGAAATAAAATGTGTACGTGGTTGAGCGTCCAATTATGAGCACTTACCTTAACAAGAGAGCACACCAAACAAGCACGAAGACCCCGCAGATCTTTGGGAATCGCGTCAAAGGACATCTTTTACTTTAATAACACACACAGCACACCGATGTAAAATGAAATTTTTTTTATTTTTAAGTAGCGTTGTCAAATCGTCTGCTGTGACTTAAAACACGTTGCCACCTATCAGAAAAACTATTGCCGTTTATGTGAATGTGTGGCAACTTGAACGTAATATCGAACATCGATAGGCATAATAAGGATGTTCCCAATTAAAAAACACACGAATACGATAATGAAAATGATTACTAATGTTATCATCTTATATCTTATCGAGTTAAAATAATTAGATAAACGAGCGAGGAGTGCTTATTTAAAAAATTACCTAATGAAAAATGGATTAAAAAACGATATGGATTTAATCACAGTTCGATAAATGAGCAGCAAGTAGTCTTCTTTCGATAAGTGCAAATTTGAGTCATTTGTCGTCGTTTGCCTGCGAATAGCATATATTAACTTTAGAAGTGGCGATAATTGTTGTTTTGTTTTTTTTTTTTTATTCGGATTGCCGGCAAGACAACTAAGTCATTAACTCTTAATACATTTTTTAAAGCTACAAGTGTACAAATACTATACTAGGATGTCTTCGTCCACAACAACCACATCCAGCCCTACGGACAGTTCCAATGGCTCTCTAGCAATCTCATACGGTACACTGCCCCCTCCTCTCGTAAGTGGAGCGAATTCGCAGAAACCGTTCACGCTTTCGGAGCGCCTAGGTTTCGAGGTTTACAGTTACTCCAGCTATTCGCCAAACTATTTGCCTGAGTAAGTTAACTGTTAAATGATCCAATTAGCTGTAATTACATATAATGCATGTAATAGTGTGTTTATAGGTATGGGATTAATCACACACATATGCAGATTATAGTATGCATACAAGACGCGTCCCGCCCATAATTCTTTCTGAAAAGTAGCATTTCGTAATTGTGAGCTGCGCAGCTGTCGATGTGAACACTGGGTATTACGGGTATTTTAATACGCTACCAGTGGGCATTATAATTTTGTTTGAAACCGTTTGGAACTTGATGAATCGGATTCATATCTCATTAATCCACCACTTTAATATGATCAACATTATTCCTATAGGAGATAGCTCAACCAAACTCGCAGATTGTGTGTATAGTTATCATGTAGCTCTCATAAAAGCCATCAATTGTAAATCTCGGCAAGGGTATCAAATCGTCAGAATAAATTTGTTCACTCGATTTGATTTGCATTTCAAAATATTTATTTCAGAAACGTACTCGTCGACTGTCCAAACGATCAAACCTCTCGTTGGTCTGCCTATACAAACAGCCCACCACAATTTCTTACACTGAAACTCAAGCGACCCGCCATTGTGAAAAAGATCAAATTTGGTAAATTTGAGAAATCGCACGTTTGCAACATTAAGAAATTTCGTGTATTTGGCGGATTGAAAGATGACCAGATGGTGCTACTGCTAGAAGCGTAAATTAAACATCAGATAGATGCTAATGTCAAATTATAAATTAATATTTATATTTCAGAGGCCTTAAAAACGACAATATTCCAGAAGTATTTAATCTACGCTGCATGACTGAGGATGGTTCTGAGAATCTGCCCATACTTTATCTGAAAATAGTGCCATTATTGTCCTGGGGACCTTCATTCAATTTCAGCATCTGGTATATTGAGCTACATGGTCAGGATGATCCTATGTACACATGTGCTCGGATGAAGAGCTACAATACATTGCGTGAAACTGAGATTATTAAATTGTGTCTGAAACACTTTCGTCAGCAGGGATATATGAAAGCCTTTGGCGCCTTGCAGGAACAGACAAATGTGCTACTGGAGCATCCGCTTATTAGCGAATTGCATAAATATTTGGTTAATTAAAGTTTTTCTCTTTTGTTGTTGTTTGTTGTACTTATTTTCATCTTTTCTTACAGGTTCTCCAAGGACATTTCGAGAGGGCGGAACTCTTCATTGCGGATTGCATTGAGGATGGCCTAATGGATGAGTATCTGCACAAGCAGGATTACAAGCATGCGTGGCATATGAAATACACTGAAAGCGAACTGAAGCCCGGTAACCGTGGAGGTCATCAGCTGGTTGTGGATGCTAAAAAGCGCCTGATTTATTTATATGGTGGCTGGGATGGCTACCAGGATCTCAGTGACTTGTGGGTATACAATATTGAGCTTGATGAGTGGACGTTGCTCTGTGAGCGTTCTGAATTGTCCAATGGACCCTCACCGCGTTCGTGTCACAAGATGATCTTTGATCCAATAAGCGAAAATATTTTCATGCTGGGTCGTTATTTGGACAACTCGATACGCACAAGTGATTATATTAAGAGCGACTTTTACTTGTACGACACCCGGTCACGCAACTGGATGCAAATCTGTGATGATACCAGCCAAGTAAGTGGTCCACAGCTCGTCTATGACCATCAGATGTGCATCGATGCCGACAAACGAACTATTTATGTTTTCGGTGGTAAAATACTGACACCACGTAGTGCCACATCGTCCGTGGAACCGGAATATTCTGGATTGTTTTCGTATCATATTGCTACAAACACCTGGACACAAATACTTGTCGATTGTCATCATGCCAGCGCCGCTCAGGCCGATATAATGTCCATTAAATCTCGCATAACTCACTGCATGGTGTTTCATAACGTAATTAAAACATCATTATTAGTAGCTTAGATTCTTTTTCATAATATTTACAATTTGCAGAAGCAACGAAAGCTTTATATTTACGGTGGTCAGCGGGGTAAAGAGGATCTCGATGAGCTACTAACATACGACGTGGATACACAAGCCATTTCAGTGCTTAATAAAGAGCATTCTCATCATACCAACTCGAACACCTCGGAGGCAAAATTTGAGCCATCATCGGGTTACACATTGCGCGCTACGATTGATTGTGATCGCGATGAAATTTACATATTCTCAGTATGTCAAAAAGGTCTCACTATTCAATACAATCTGCATAATTGTAAACCTTTTACAGAGCCTTAATAAGGTTAAAGATCGACGTGATGTACATCCTGTAGAACCGTCAAACTCCTTTTGGGTCTACTCACTGCGAACACACAGGTGGTCACGCATCTATTACTGCCGTCATAGTGCTCAAGATGTTAACTCTATTAATAAGGCCAACGTTTTGGGTACTAACAAGGGTGATGGCTCAATGGAACCGTGTCCACGATATGCACATCAACTTGTTTACGATGAGCAAGCCAAAACCCATTACCTTTTTGGTGGTAATCCTGGCATATTTCAGTATCAACAACTACGCCTGGATGACTTTTGGCTGCTCCATTTAGAAAAGTAAATATCTGTTCGAGCTTAACTATTGTGATTTATTAGCCATCGTTTATTTTAGGCCAAAACGTGAGGAAATATTGAAGCACTGTCGCTATTTGATACGTAAGCTGCGCTATGAGGAAATGGTGCGCATAGATCCATTAAAAGCTTTGCAGTATCTTAGGCAGCATGTATCTGAAGTAATAGATCATAACGATGCCGAGCAATTAGACAAGGTATATGTTATATTATTCCATTTATACTAAAAAGTAACTAACAATTTAATATTATAAAGTTTCATAAGTTGGCTTCCTTGCTCTTCAAGTCTCATGAGTCCAGACAAGATTCTGCACAGAGTCCAAAAGCTACAGCCATGATGTGTGCTGAAACTGGAGGATGTGAAGAATCGAAGGGTAAAATCCTAATAAATCCCTCGTACTCAAATTTTCTGTTTTCTAATTTATATTTTTATGTTTTTAGATGAAATGATAGAAGTCATAGGACTAACAACATCTGAAAATATATCCATGGAGTCAACTGAGAGCCTGACAACTTCCGGGATATCCGAGACTGCTTCGAGTCCTAGTAGCTCGTCGTGCACGAAACGAGCACGCACCGACTCCAGTTGTGAGCAACTGAATCGTCGCGCTTTTCTTTTCAACAAATTGGTGCAACTGATGCCAGCGAGCATGGTTCAACCAGAGCGCAATCTGAGCGATTTTGTTGTAATTTAATTGTGCCAAATAATGTATGTATAAAGGCGAAACGACATTACTTCTAAGTTACTCAATGTTTATGTTAATTATTTTGAAATGTTATATGATTGATTCGAACGCTGAATGTAAATGTGATACTCAATTCGTCCTAATTTCGTTTTGTTTTTCCAATGTTAAGTTTATTGGCAGGTGCTATTTGAATTGAATTGAAATCATCTGCAATACAAAGCTATTTTCATTGTGATAGTTAATTTTTACAACATGCAAGCGTTTAAGTCGAAAAACATAAATATGTGAAACTTTGTTAAATTTAAATTTTATCTTACATATAAATAAGTTTGAAATAAAGAATTTTACACTTAATGGTCAACAATTTTATTTTGTTCGAATCTTAATGGTAACACAATTCAGAAATCAAAAACTTAATTGAATTTATTAGCTGACACTCTTTCCGATCCTAATAAGCTTATTTTCTCGTAGCAGTTGCATTATCATTAGCTGGATTTTTTGTAAGTATTTAACCCAAGTTGAATTCCTTTAGAGCATTTTGCATAATTGTATCTTTGACAGCGCAGAACACAAGCTTGATGTTTTCGGTATCTATAATTTTAATTTAAAATGTATCAATTGTATTTAGTCGAATTTTGCAACTCAACCTGTGGCTGTTGTGAAATGTGAATAACACTGACGCTCCGGATCAGGATTACAGGCCAAGTATTTCTTAAGCACAAATTGTTTGGCCGCAGCATGATCCTGCTTTGGACCTGCAGTAAAGATATAAGATTATTTTAAAAGAAACTATGTAAATCTGAAGATAACCCACCATCAAACTCAGGAAAATAATCAATCACATGAGAATACATGATTTTCTCCTCTAACAAATCCTTCTTGTTAAGAAAAAGAATAATTGATGAATTTTGAAACCACGGGTATGTAATTATAGTACTAAACAGAGCTTTTGATTCCTCCATGCGATTCTAAAATATATGCAAATTAAATACTATATCAATAATTGACTCATGTCACACTCACTTCATTATCAGACTCATGCAAGACTTGATCGTATTCCGATAGGGCTACCAAAAATATAATTGAGGTGACATTCTCAAAGCAATGAATCCACTTTCTTCTCTCCGAACGCTGTCCTCCGACGTCTACCATTCTATAAATATTAATATTTTGGCTATAGGATTCCTGATACAAGTTTTTCAGAGAGAATACCTGAATACAATGCCATCCAGATCGAAGGGATACTCAAGTATTCCAGTTGTGGGAACACGAGCACGCAGAATATCCTGCTCAGTGGGCAAATAATCAGCCTGCTCAATGCGCGCTATATCACTCAGATAGCTAAGTATACAAAACTTGTTCAATTAAATTGTATACTTTGAAGTGACAAATCATTATTGACTCACTATTTAGCTGAATCTGTCAACTGATATTCTCGTCGGCGATCATAACACTCCTGTATACCGGAATCTGCCCATAGACATTTAATAGCATTCAAAAAAGGATCCTCAAATGTTGTAACCGATTCGTAATCAATGCTCATCACCAGATCAGCGTGTTCCTTATTGAAATAAGTAATGTAAATTACTTATAATAATTTTTGTTTTCATTACTTTCTTACCTGAGTCTCGCCAGCACCATATTCTATTTTGAGCATATCCATGGCTTTAATCATAGATTGCATGGCCATGAAAATGTTTTGGAACACCAGCTTAATGTACCCTCGTTTATCGTCGTCCGAGTAGCCACTACCGTGAATAATTCTCATCTGTTTAATAAAGGTTGACTTTCCCGACTCGCCAGTACCTGAGAAATAAATCAACATTTACAATTTCGGAGTTATAAAAACTTTAGAAAAACCAATAAGTTTTACAAAAAGAAACTCATTTGGTATTTTGGTTTTTTAATTGCGATTCCTATAATTCCTATGGTCCTAGGACATAAAAAACTAAGAAATTATCTGATTATTTACTTTAACGATTTTTATATTTATTCTTGTTATTTTTGGTAGAAAAATAACTTCTTGCCGATTTTGTAATTTGAAATCAACCCCTTAATAGTGCTTCTACAAGGTTTCTTACCCAACTGAAGCATTTGTGAAGAAAGCATTTAAATAATCTCGATACATTATACTGTGAATATTTGAGTTCCCATTCCCATTGGGGATTTAAACTCACCCAATAACAGAAGTTTAAGTTCTCTGCGCGCATCTCTTTTGTCACGACGCAGCTGTTTCTCGATTTCCTGATTGATCCGTTTTTGTTCCTTGGCTTCTTCCGATAAACAACACTCCATGCTAACTGGATTTAAGGACGCTTATGCGTTCTGCAGCTTCAGCTCGATGCTCCGTGACTTGTGGTAATCTCTTAGTTACGAACTAATCGTCCTAATTATGGTTATTCCACTTGATGGTGTTCCTTCACAGTTTATAGTCCGACGATAATAAATAACTAAGAAAGTTACCAAAGTTGTTGGCACGATGAAAGTCCGTTACGTTATGTTCTGCATCGGCTGTGAACATTTCATATTTGGTCGACTTTCGATTCGACTCAGGGAGGCAATTGGCCGTGGCTTTGACACTGGGACTAACGAAGCGCATGCCCCGGCCATAGTATATGGGTTTATAGAGGCGACATTGGACCCGATCGGTATAGGTATAATATGCTACGACCATGACGTGTTTCCGAGTGCTCAGCTCGTGCAGCAGGTGGAAACAGATTCAGGAAATACTGTGTACTGCCCCTGGCCAAGTTCAATGCAAGAAAGCTGATTTTGGTAACTATACGGCTTCTTAGCTTGGTCTAGCTTCCGTCCCCTATTTTCCTACGTACATACATATTTATATATATATTTATATATATATATGAGGGAATACATATGTGATTAGTCAGGCTCAAAGTTTCGGTATTGATTTAATCTCAATTAAAGCAAATAAGAAATTAATTAATGAAATCTTTCTATAACTTCAAGTTAACTATTTTGAGATATTGTGTCTACAAATTATGAATATTAAATATTAAAAAAAATCATTAAAGCTTCAGATAATAAAATTGTAATTCAAAATATAATATATCTTTGGTTCACTCTAATTCGTCATAAGTTTGTCAAGAACGTTTTTGGGCTAGTCTGCTGCTGATTTCTAATATTGTGTGTCTGTTAATCCAATTGTTAACGTATACGGGTATATAGTCCATATATATATTCAGTACTGAGCTGTCTGTTTTTATATAAAACTGTTAATAATCGCCGCAACTTTTACAAGGCAAATTAAACTACACACAATTTTGTTTTTAATATATTTTTATTTATATTATATCGTTTATATATATGTATATATATATACATCATATATATATTTAGGTGTACATAGATACTTTTTCTTTTTTATTTCATTTTGTTTGTATTTTTATTTTTTTTTTTTTGTATTTTCTGTTTAGTATTTAATTATCTAAAAAATTTATTAGTTACGAGTACCATTGCCACCTCAATATAATCAATTCATTTTCTAGTACTTGTATCTTTCGAATATGATTTCTATGACGAATGCGTAGATTAACACACACACACGCATGCACACACATACAAGCAAATTGATGTATGTATGTATATGAAATGTATGTATATTCAATTGAGTGTAAATCCCACAATTTGTTGTGTGTAAATTTTCATAAAAAAGTCAATCAATTCAAATGCTACAAGTTGAAAACGTTACACTCAACGGAAAACCTACAAATATACATACGTCTGTCTGTGCACTGTGTATGTTTGTATGTATGCAAGTGTGCAGGTGTGTGTACATACTCCTATTCTCCTGTTTAGGGACGTGCGTTTGCCTTAAGACTTAAATTAAGCATGCATTTTTTTTGTATGTGGGATTTTAGCTCTTACATATAATTTTATAAATATTTATATTTATGTAGAAATACGCACGTTCAAAATATCTCTCATTCATCATCAAATCAACTCACAATTAATCCGACTGCCATTGACTGCATTTTTACAATATAAAGTTTATAAAGTAGCCTAAAGATGTGGAATACTCGTAGTATAATTATAATATATTTTTTAGTTTTCGTTTATCATTTACTTGGTTTCCTAGTTTTGCATAATGTCAACGTCAAGGGAGTGATTGTTTTTTTTTTTTTTTTTTGTTTTGTTTAGTTGTTGTTCTTGTCGTGTAGCATTAATGCATTAGCTTTTTAAGCATTTTATGAAATATGGTCTTTATTCCATAAGAATAGAACATTAGCAATAAAGACTATCCAGCAAAGTAATCCAAGTTTGTATGCAGCTCAATTCATCATTATTATTATTTCTGGTTTCATCTTACGAAGTTCGCAATAATTTCGATTCGTTCAATTGGGATTATATATCTTGGGGTTTGTTTATTTAGACAAGAATACTAACAAATACTCCCACAATTTTAATGTTATCGTATGCTTGAATGCTCTATTCGGCTGCAGATCTTAATTTTGTATATAAAAATACAAAACACTTGTACATACTCATAAATACTTATGTATGTCTGCAAATTTATCATACACTTAAGTATATTAGATTATTTATATTAATTTCTTGCTCACTTTAAAAAATGAGAGTCATTTTAAGCTTGAGTTAAGCTAAATATTTACATCCAAACTGCAAAAACTTGAATACTCAAAACATGTAAATAATCAAATTAATTGAAAATTTCCAAAAAATCATTGGACTTTAAGATCAAGCATATAATTGTCTTAAAAATATAGAAACGAACTGAGGAAATATTTAAGATTGAAAATAATACAATCTTAAGTATACAATTTAAGTTTGTCGTTTATAAACGCAATTTTATAAATAGGTTTTTGCCAGGGTTGGTTTTCTTCATGGATTTAATGAGCACTAGAAGGCACAAAACGCTAACTAAACCAAATTTTTCTTTTTTCTTTTATGTATGTTTATTTTCCGTATGTATTTTATTTTCATTTTCTATTAGTTTATGTTCCTCGTTCTAAGTATTCGTAAGTACAATGAGACTACATGCATAAGCAATGTGTAAAGTTCAAGATTACACACTTGCTTTTTATAGAAACTGAAAAATTTTTGCATTTTCTGAAACCGCCGAATTGATTTTCAAAACAAATTTTGTACGTGCGTTACTGCATAACTGTGAAAAAAAATAACAAAATAAACTATAAAATAAATGCAATCATAATGAACGAAAGGCTCCCAAATAAGGATTCATCTTCTACTCACAGGAATCGTCTGTAAAATGAATGTGAACTAAAATATTGGAGAGTTTCTCTGCTCACCGATGCAATTCATTGGACGGAAAACTATATATGTATGTATGTAATGAATTTACAAAATGTACAGCGCCTCAACTTGAACCCTTGTAAAAAATTGTTGGCTTTCATCTCGGACTGGAAAGGTGCGCTGTTCGTGTCTTTATATTTATAAGAAATCAAATGTTATACATTTCTTATGGATTCGGTTTGTTTTGTTTTTGGTTCTGTCATAAGTAGTCTTTCGAAACCCTTGCAGAGCCCATATATATAACAACTCTGTCATATTTTCTATCTATTATCGAATACTCTCATCATCAAAGAATGAAAGTACGATCTTATTTAAAGGTATGACCTAGAAACCCTCTCTCTTTTCTCCATTTCCCTTTAATTTCCTGAATGTGTTGTAGTGTAGTTCATTGGTCTGCTCGGGCTTATTAATTTCGGCAAGCCGAGCATTTCTTTAGATTTTGTTTTCTATATTCTTTTATATACGCATATACTTGACTTATATAAATACACATTTATTGACTTAATTAAGCTTTTTAAAAGCTAATCAATTCATCAATGTATTAAATGTAAAAATTTTATTATTCATCCTGTTTACTAATATCTTCAATTTACGTGAATTAAAGCTTTATACAACACACTGTTGAATCTTACTTATATATCTAGATGCGTATTGTTATTTTGTTTAAAACTGTCTTGTTATAAAATGAAAAATCTCGATTCCGATACTTGTGTCTAAATGAGGTGTTTATATTCCAGTGTATTCAACATCAATATGACATTTGTCTGTCATTTCAAAGGGTTTTCCCAGGGAATTGAATTTACTGGCAAATCAATAGAGAAAGAAAATAATAGTGAATAATAACCAAAATGTAATTACCTTGATCTAAATGTATTTCTATACCCAATATTCCTTTGACTTGGTCAAGCGGTAAACCAAGGAAATTTTTCTATAAAACCATAATATAAAATTATGAAAAACAAAGTTTGATTCATATTTATATTACATGTACATATATGTATGTAAGATTTTTTTTTTTTTACCACATATACATAGAGTGAAATAGTGTTTATTTAGATTTTTACATAAATAGTTGTTTGTTTTGTTGTTGTTTTTGTGTGTTTTCATTTCTGTAAATGTGCGCTTCATTTTGTTACTTTACTATCATTCTATAACTGTAGATTAAATTAAACTAAAATTTAAAAACAAAAACAAAACATTGTCTATAACATAAGCAAAACAGACTAACAAAATAATAATTAATATGTATAAGTATTTTAAAAATATGAAAAAATCAATCTACATTCCTTACAATTTTCTCATCATCATTTGAAATGTTACATTGAATAACAATTTAATTTATTACATTAATTTTCGTTTTGTTTCCCTTTCGTATAGTTTATGGAAATTGTTTGATGGCATCAAGATCAGCTGCATTTTGTATTAGTTATTATTTAGTTGCATGTAAATATGTATAACGTATAGGCATTAATTAGTTTAAATATTGGTGAATATGACTGTTGTTATTTTTTCGGTTGTTGTTAATTATAATTATAGTTATGCTGCAGCTTTGAATCTTTTACAAACGTACGTGTTAATTATACTTAGATAAGATATAAATCTGGCCGCGATTTGTAAAATACAAAGGCGACAGTTAATTTGTTTTTGTTATTTTTTTAATCATATCATATCTTTATATAGTACTTAATCATCACGTTTATAATCGTTTCCCATTTTGTGTTTTAGCACGATTTATAATTTACACTGAATGATTCTTTTTCGCAATACAAATTAAATTAGTTTTTAATCAATACATGTGTCTATGTATGTATGTGCGTATGTATGTATGTAATGTTTGCATGTTTGTAATGTTTGCATGTATGTCTGTATATACATATAATATGGGCTCGTATTTTTTTTATGTTTATATAAATATTTCGGTAAACAATTGTTGCCAATATTTACGTTATTTTCTTAATAAAATTACAGCATATAATACGGTATTATATCTGCTTTTTGTTTTTGTTAATAGTTTACAGGATTCTGTTTTCTTGCTGTTGTTTATATATGTGCGGGTGTGTAATATTTAAATTAGTATGAGAAACTTCTAACATATATTGTTTATGCAAAATTACTATTTGTTTTTAAGTTACATTTTGTTGGTTGGTTTCAGTAAAATTTATGCTTCAGTACGACAAAAATTGTTTCCATTTGTTGATCCTTTTAAGCTTTTGATTAAATTATATTTTTTTATTCTGTGTATTTTTTTTCGTTTTTAAATTTTATTACAAAAGATCTATAATAATGAATTTTAAATATTATTATTACGTTAATCGTACTTGGTATCAGAAGTTATTTGAATTTTTGTTTGTTAATTATTTTTCTTATATAGTCCAAACAAATTCAAATGTATACATCAATCAATTGTATGATCATCAATATTCATAATATATGCTACATTCTTCTGTCCGGTTCCTGATGTTACATTTTAAGAAACTTGTGTTTGGTTCTAATGCTTAATCTTCGGCAAACATCATTAGTTATCTTTTTTGTTTTGTTTTCATATTAATATGCGAAAAAGGAATTATGAATGTATGTATATATATATTTTTGAATATATATGTATATGTATATATACATATATATATGCATATACATACACTTATACATTTATATTCATATATATTTATATATATATTTTATATATATAAAATATATATATACACATATATATATTATATGTATATGTATAATAAAAATCACAAAAATAGTTTGCTGATCCAAATCCAGTTTAGACCAAATTGTATTCCTTAAGATTGGATTGCAGAATCGTATCCTTAACAGCTGCAAACACAAACCTTATATTTTCAGTATCTAAAGTGAAAAACAGAGAGAAGTCACTTGAGATTATTTCATATTTATTTTTATGAATTTATTATTTGAAATTGCCCAAATAGAATATTAATTAACTGCATACTCGTAGAAAATTCGAAAGTAACACGAGATTGTACTTACCTGTAGCACAGGTGAAATGAGAATAGATAATCTTTTCGGAATCTGGATTTAAGTCTACAAACATGCGCAGTATGAATTCACGGGCGGCTATTGCATCTCGCTGTGGACCTGTTGAAGATAATAATTGAGTATTGTAATTATATTCAATTAGTATAATAATTATAAATGATCAAGATACCACTTACCATCGTACTCAGGAAAATAGTCCACCAAATGCGAATACATGATTTTCTCCTCTAACAAATCCTTCTTGTTTAGGAAGAGAATAACTGATGAATTTTGGAACCATGGGTATGTAATTATAGTTCTAAATAAAGCTTTTGATTCCTCCATACGATTCTAAAATATATTTAAATTAAATTAAACAAATAACAATTAATAAATATATTCAGACTCACCTCATTATCGGATTCAAACAATATTTGATCATATTCAGATAACGCTACCAAAAATATTATTGAGGTGACATTCTCAAAGCAATGAATCCACTTTCTTCTCTCCGAACGCTGTCCTCCGACGTCTACCATTCTGCATACGACGAATATTTGCGATTATTATTAAGCAATGATAAACAAACAATGCCAATAAGGCACAAAATAAATACAAAGTTAAATTAGATGAGTAAATTAGCAAAAGCAACTTAAAACAATAAGTACCAAGAACTATAGAATCAAACAGATAATGATGGGATATTGTTGTTACACATACAAGTTGGATTACTACTCGTAGATTTAATTTAGCGTCATTCTGAGGTTGATAGACTCAACTCACGAGTATAGCGAATTATTTACGTGTATTTAAATTTTCAATTTGTGAGAATATTAAATAGATATACCTAAATGTATTTGGAGGCAAATTAAAGTGATACTGATGTATTCCAGTTGTGGGCACACGAGCACTCAATATATCCTGCTAGGTGGGCAAATAATCAGCCTGCTCAATGCGCCTTATGTCGTTTAAATAACTAATTAGAAAAATTTTGATATAAAAGTAGAACCCATTGGTCTATCTTACAAACAGTCCGCTGATAAATAATGTCAGTCTCAACAAAATGTTGCAATAATTTTGATTAAAACCGATTATGTGCATTTATGTATGTTAAATTAATGATATTCAACTTATTGAAACATCTCCAAATGTATCTAGTTAGAAAGTGTGACAATTAAAAGAATAGACAGACAATTTACCAATATAACAAATCAAACCATAATATATGATAAACATGCAATTTATATACAAGACTCATTGTAGATACCTAAATCTGATTTCTTCTAGGTCGAAGGGATACTCAATGATCCCTGTTGTCGGCACACGAACTCTTAAAATGTCTTGCTCAGTGGGTAAATAATCAGGTTGAGCTACACGATCGAGATCCATCAGATAACTATACATGATACATACAAAAATAAAATCAATTTAGTATAACAAATTATTGTTTCTTTATAATTGTCAATGTTGTTGTAGTTGTTGTCTGATCTCTCGTCAAACAGCATCTAATTATAGATTCTTGGATATTCCAAGGCCAACGATTAACTCACTATTTAGCGGAATCTGTCAATTGATATTCTCTTCGTCGATCATAGCACTCCTGTATGCCAGCATCTGACCATAGCGTTTTTATGGCTTTCAAATATGGATCCTCAAAAGTTGTTACTGTTTCATAGTCAATACTCATCACCAGATCAGCAAGTTCCTGCAATTCAAATTAGGATTATAAAATCATTCTGCGAAAATTTCTTGATCGTTTCTTACAATATGGTCGCCAACACCATAAGATATTTTGAGCATATCCATGGCTTTAATCATGGACTGCATGGCCATGAATATGTTTTGGAACACCAGCTTAATGTAGCCACGTTTGTCATCATCCGAGTACCCGCTGCCATGTATAATACGCATCTGTTTGATGAACGTTGACTTTCCGGACTCGCCCGTGCCTGTGAATATACAAGTTAATTGTGACATTAGTTTAACCATAACTAGTTGCATGAACATTAGAAACTAGAAGCTGCTTTATACCACAATTTATGCCAGCAGATAAAGTACTTAACTAATTAACAAAATGTGGCGATGACAACGAGCCGCAATCAACTGCAACTGCAACAAATTGCAAGAGAGTCAGGTAATAATTGCATTAACTGCTCGCTCAAGTGAAATTCAATCACACACACGTACATGATATACGTAATTCTAGGAATTATGTGTTTCTTCGTATTATTAACAAAGTTTCTCTTACTAATTGCAACATACCCAAGTCCTTTGCATTCAGAACTTTTAAAACGGTCAAGGACGATTGCTTTAAGACCTTGTTAAATACTCAAAATGGGGATCGATATGGTTGAATCGATATTGTATGTAAAAGGAGAAATTAATCTAAAGTCATATTAGAGTACATTTTTATATTACATAACATAGATTAAATTTATTTCTGTCTTTAAAAAAGGAGTTCTTTAGATATTGCCTATATTTGTTATGAGTTTACATTTGACATTACATTCTCTGTGTTTCATTTTTTCCCAGCCCTAGACAATACTCACCCAATAACAGAAGTTTAAGTTCTCTGCGCGCATCTCTTTTGTCCCGGCGCAGTTGTTTCTCGATTTCCTGATTGATCCGTTTTTGTTCCTTGGCTTCTTCCGATAAACAGCACTCCATGCTAACGGGATTTAAGGACGCTTACGCGTTCCGCAGTTCCTGCTCGACGCTCCGTGACTTGCGAAAATCTTTGAATTGCGACCTGATCGTTCAATTGTGACTATTCCCCTCTTTTAGCGGAATTCACAAGACACACTATGTCAATGAGAAATTGTTGATATATTGCAGCTTTCTGTGTCCCGCCCTAGGACAGTTTTTGTTGTAGCAAAATGGAAAAGAATTGCTCGTTATCCTTTTAGTTCTGTTGTTGTCCTGTGCTGCTATGCTGTCTCTCAGGTTGTCCTTTAGAATTGTATGTTTGTTTTGTTTTTAATTTCGATTTTAGTTGCTCATGAGCATTTGTACTTTGGCGTTGCTCGCTGTTTCCCTAGACACTCAGGCTCTCTTTGGCTATTGCTTACTCTTTCCTTCAAAGGCTTCTCTTGTGCGTATGTGTGTGCGTGTATGTGTGTGAAATAAGTTGACTATTTTCTTGACCAGACTTTCGCGCATCTCACTGACAAATACAATGACAACATCGAACAGGACGATATCAATTTACGCAGTATTCCGGACACTCATTAACACCTGTAATGAAACAAATAGTATAATATAAGTATAATTTAAGCTTAGCCTTAAATTTTTTCTCGTTCTTGTTAATATTATTTTTCCAATTTGGCCTATTTAAACTATAAACAACTAAAAGACCTGACGGTAAAAATGCGGAATTGTAATACAAACCTGATGAAAATGTTTATATTACTAAATGAAAGGAAAAGTGTTTACATTTGGACAAAACTAGAGAATCAAATTAGCAATACCTTAGCAACTTTTGGGGGAGGTCTACACTTTAAGACTGTGCAAAACAAGATTTTAACAGAAGTGTGTGAATTATAGTTGTCAGAATTTAGCCTTGTGTATTACAATGTTCTATCATGTGCATTCCGCATGAAACTAGATTCGTTTTCCAATAAATGATCATAAGACAAAAGAGTGAACAGTGTAATGCTAATTACTAAACGATTTACCCTGCAATCCTTTTGCGATGGAGTATTTTTAAGAATCTCTTATCACATATATTTCGAAATATGTCTGCATCTATTGCTTGCTTATATGTAAAACTAGAGCAATAATTATACTATCAAACTATTTGAAAGGCATTCCAAAACGCCCACGTTGAAAACATGTAAACACCTAAAATGCTTTCAGGAAATTAGAACATAAAATAACCAAATTAATTTGTATACTTAATGTACATTCCGAGCCAATCTTTGTTGAGAATCATAATCAGAAGATGGTTACAAAAATCTAATAATAAAAGCATTATTAATACTGAATAATACAATAGTTTTATATAGACCAAAAGATATATATACATATTATTAGTTTATAAATCAAAGTCAACTTCATTGGGAGAACAGGTGGTTGAAACGATTATCTAGACAACGGTAGCACAAGTCAGATAAAGAGACTAAGATACATTTTAAGCATTTTGTGTCATCTTGATAAGGTATCAAGAGTTCAAATTTTTTTATTTTAAATTGTATGCAGTTGAGCGCCACCTTATCCAGCTAAAATATAAACATTTTCAACAGGTTTGTCGCAAGTTTCTTGACCAAACAAACTTCTAACAACCCCAACACACCTTATGAGGGGGTGGAGGGGTGATAAAGGGGTTCAGAGGGCAACACAATAGCTTACTCTAGTTAACAATTAAGTGTCGTTTATTACTCAGTAGAAGTATACGTACATTGTACATATATACAAAGTCAAGAATCAAGATCCGCATTATTATTCATTGCTCTTATCAGGCTTACTAAATAACTACCTACTAGTCTTATCCAAGTGTTAATCAACAAGTGAAATGAAATAATATAATGCAACTACAAGTACTTACGCATTAAACTGTTCTCTTGTTGTCGACGACGTTGCAGTTTATGAATAGATAACTTTCTTTTCAGTTGTTAATCAAGTAAATCTATCGTCGTATATAGTCCGGCACTAAATAATAATAACGATATAATAATTTATCTGTTTGCAGTTGCTTTTCTTCGTATTGATTCCCTGCAGTTAATTTAAATCGGTGTCGTATTGGATATATAAATATATATTACATATATTATATGTAAATAAGTAATTTATGTATAACTCCTATGTGATTTTATAGTTTATGAGGTGATGTTTCCGTTGCTTCACGATGTGTATGGTTTTATCGTAATCGTTTGAATTAGTTGCGGTTGGAAAATATTAATATTAAGGAACGTGTGCAGTTGCTGTTTTTTTTAGATTATGTTTCAGATTATTTACTGGTGCTTTTACTTCTCAACTTTTGTTTTGTTCCACTATTTGTGCTTCTTGTTTGTTTGTTTTTTTTATAAATGCAACGAAGATTTCTAATAAATGTAAGTAATTTAAATTTAAAAACGAGCACAATGATTTGGTTATTCCTTTTATAAGCTTCTTAGCTTTCTTGAATTCCGTTCACACGCAACACTTAAATGCTCCCTTTGTATTTAATTTTCTGCATACTTTATGCTTCTTGTATTTGTTTATTTTCCGGTATGCAGTGGAACTGCAATTATAAGAGAACGGGTTGATTTCATTTTTAGCCAAGAATAAACACTTTATTTAGTATAACCCCACACACACACACACACACACACACAAACCAACACCCAAGGCACCCCACCCAAAAGACAGACTCCTTTTGTAACTATTCAATTAATTAATTACTTGCTAGGAAATTAACATGTTCACTTTTGAATTTCACTAGCATCATCGAATCCGACTTTGTGACTATTTTATATATCAATTTGAGGACACACAAATAATATTAACTTTTTATGAGATTTAGTAACGAAAAAATAGACTATATTGCCATCAGTGTTGTCAACTGTTTAGAGGAAAATTAGGTGTTTCTGGCTAGAAAGCTTCAAAAATTGTTTTGGATAGCATTCTTGCAGTTTTACAAAATATATGAAGAACAAACTGTATCTAAAAATATATTTAAAATGGTAAGATTTCCATCATATAACAAATTTATTTATTTTGCATACAAAGTTTTTAGAAAAATGGAGCTAGCCAGAAACTAGATAGGTTGGCAACAGCGATTGCCAGGTCGCAAAATGTGCTAAATAATGCCAAAACATGCTGTTTGCCACGGGCAAGCAGTGCGTTGCAGTGTTGTCACCGCTAAATTTGGCAATGCCAGAGTTTTGATTTGCAAATACTTCTAAAACTGATTGCAAATGCAGTAAAACAAATCGAAAATTGGAAGAAATAAACAAACTAAATTTAGCAATAATTTAGCATCAGCATTAAAGCAAAATGCAAATAAGACATACAGTTATCACTGATAGGATAGATAGATAGTGCCCTGTAGATGTATAGCTGTTTCGCTCGCACCTCTATACACACACGCGCACTGCTATACACACAGAGCGAGGGCGAGGCAAAAACGAAAATGAAAATTTTTGGTCAGAAAATTGTCAATTCTTTGACGGCAAATGGTTTATCAATTATGGTGTTCCACTTTTTTTTTGTCCATATCTCATCTTTCGTATTTCAACTTCTTGCATCAACACCCCCAAAAATTTGGCATCGATTTGCCTGACAAACTTGGGTCTAGAATTTCTGCACTGGCTGCTGATGCTGTTGGGTTTGTCGGTTTGTCGACTTTCAAACGAAACTCACAACATATTTGATTTTGCATTGTTTGGTAAACTTTGACGCACGACCCGTTGTGACTTTTTCGATTTGTCAACTCTAAAATTTTCTTAAGTATTTACACTTTTTTTATTAACGCAACACCAACACACACGAAGAGTCACCGACAACTGTGAATTGAGCCGCAGTGCTGCCAACTTGTTTTAACATTCATGTCGCAACTCAAAACGAGTTGCATTCGTGGCTCGCAGATTTAAGCCTCTTTTCAGATTGCGATCAATTTTTAAAAAGTGTTATAATGTAACTTTTATACTTTTAAAACAATAATATTGACATTTTTTAGAAACAAAAACAAAAATTGTGACCAGCATGTAGATATCGGGTCCTACATAATAATTCAAAATATATTAAATAAATTAATTTGCGAAAAACTTTGATTAATTTGTCATAATTTAAATGTTTTATTTGATGATTATGTTGAAAAATTGATATATATAAAAAACTTCAAAAATAAGGGTCGGATTTTATAATTCGATTATCTAAACGCTAAAGTGTTTAATTAAAGTGAAATGAAGAAATTAATTTTCGGATTATCGTATCTTTCACAGCGGCAAACACGATCGTTGTATTCTCGGTATCTGAATTGAAATTAAATAAATTTATTTGTTAGCAAATTCGGATTAAGTAAGCTTTACTTACCTGTAGCACAGGTATAATGATAGTAGATGTACTTCAACTTATCTTTGTTTAAGCCAACAATCGAGAGTCGAATAAATTCACGCGCTGCAATTGCATCTCCCTTTAGACCTGAGACAAAAATGAAAATATTGTACGTGAAATTTAATTTTTTCAAAATAAAATATTGTAATTAAATTGAAAAAAATAAGTAGTATAATGTAAAATCAATGTTTAACTTACCGTTGTAATCTGGAAAGTAGTCCTGCAAATGTGAATACGCAATTTTTTCCTCCAACAAATCGATTTTGTTAAGGAATAGAATAAATGAAGATTTTATGAACCATTCACAGTTAACAATTGTATCAAATAAAGCTTTAGATTCTTCCATTCTATTCTACAAAATTGTAAATTAAAAGAGTTTATTAATCATTTAAGCCGAGTTATCATTTATATATAACCTTACGTCATTAGCAGACTCAAACAAGACTTGATCATATTCAGATACCGCTAAAACAAATAATATTAAGTTAACATTCTCAAAGCAATTAAGCCACTTTCTTCTTTCCGAACGTTGACCACCTACATCCACCATTCTGCAAATGGATCACTAGTTAACTTAAAGTAAACTGATAATTATCTTGGGAATATTGATATACCTGAATTTAAATGGAGGCAAATCAAAGCTATACTGCAGTAAACCAGTTGTCGCTGAACGGGAATGCAATATATCCTGTATTGAGGGTAAATAATCGGGCTTCTGAATGCGGTCTAAGTTGATTCGGTAGCTAGGGAGTGTAATAATAATGGAAAAGGATTAATCGTGCCCAGGATGACATTCCATATTGGTAATTTTAATTACTTACTATTTTGCGTTATCAATCAACTGAAATTCTCTTCTACGATTGTAGCACTCCTGTATTCCAGAGTCACACCACAGAGTTTCAATGGCACTCAAATAGGGATCCTCAAGAGTTGTAACTTTACCATACTCTATGCTCATCACCAGATCAGCAAGTTCCTGCATTTCGAATTAATGGCAATACATTTGAAGAATAATCATGAGGCTACTTACGATATTTTCGGCAACACCATAGGAAATTTCAAGCATATCCATGGCTTTGATCATAGACTGCATGGCCATGAATATGTTTTGGAACACCAATTTAGTGAAATCTCGTTTTTCATCTTCCGAAAATCCTTTATCATTAATAATACGCATTTGTTTGATAAACGTTGATTTACCAGACTCTCCCGTGCCTGCGAATATACGAATGTAAAATTAGCATAAGCAAAGGAAATTAATAAGCATATTAGAAATACAATTTTAATTACTAACTGACACACACAAGTACATGTTCATGTGAATTGTTTGTATGTATTCATCGTCTGAATTAAACCTTTTAACAGATAAAAATACATACATGTGCTTTAACAGTTTTAAGATATTCAAATGAATACTTGCCGAGTAACAGGACTTTGATCTCACGGGCTAATGTCTTTTTGTCTTTCTTGATTGCGATGTCAATTGCCCTACTGATTCGATAAGCTTTCCTTTCCTCTTCTGATCTACAGCAGTTCATCATGATTACAGGATAAAAAATCCTTGGTATATTAATTTTTAAGTAAGAAAATTAACACACATATGAAGTGCAGTGAAGCAACTCAACGTTAATAGTCTAGCTAGCTTTCTAGTACTAGCAATTAATTATTCAGAAACATAACTTTGTGTTGTGGTTTTGATTTTTCAATATGCGGGCACTTGGCATACACTTATCATCTTGCTGTTGCTTTGTATTCGATAAAAGTATACATTTTTCTATTTAAATACTATGCATTCTCAACTCATTAAGGAGTTCAACTCAAATGCCGTAATCTTCAGTCTACAATTAGAAGTTAAAAAAAAAACGAAAAGCCGACATATACTTAGTGTGTGAGATGGTCACACTCCACAGGGCTGCACTAGTCACTCACAATCGATATATTTGACGTAATATATCGAATATATACAGGACTTGTCTATCAGGATAAGCTGTTATACTTAATTTCAAATACAAAAAACAAATGCAATACATTTACTTGGTGACATGTAATAAAAACGAATCTGTTTGTTTAATCAATATTTTATATAATTTTTATTCATTAATGTTCAATGTATTCATGCGATAAATAGTTGCTTAACTTAATAATATATATATTATTGAAATAATAGCTTTAAAACAAGGTTTTAAAAAGATTCTTACGTTAACCGTGTCATCGCATTTTTCGTAAACCAAAATCAAATGGGATAACAATCTTTGCGATTTGTTTAACAAAAATAGATTTCTTTCGTATATATATGCACATATCTATATACATATGATATATATATATATATATATATGCTTAAAAAATAAATGTTCAGTGATAGATTAAGATTTGAGCATCGGGTTACATTATACACATGCGAATGTGATTAGCAGTGTTTAAATGTATTCATTAATTTATCCATAATGATTTTTGTCACAGCGGCGAACACAATCTTTATATTCTCGGTATCTACAATAAAATAAATGCAAGATAATTCTATAATTTGGTTAACAAATTATGTTTCAATTTGCTTTACTAACCCGTTGCACAGGTATAATGATAATAAAGTTTCGACTGATCTTCCTTCGAGGCAAGAAACGAGTCTCGAACATAATCACGGGCTGCATCGGCATCTCCCTTTGGACCTGTGGGCAATGTTTAAATAAATCTAGTAAGAATACTATATTTATTATTTATACACGTATATGTTATTACTATTATAATAAGCTATCAAATAAGAACAAAATAATTTTGTTATTTGTAAATCTATCGAGAGCTACTTCACGAACTGTAATACATTAATAAATGGTAGAACTTACCATCGTATTCCGGAAAATAGTCAACTAAATGCGAGTACGCAATTTTCTCTTCCAGCAAATCAATCTTGTTAAGGAATAGAATAAATGCTGCGGTTTTCAACCATATGGGATTGTTAGCAAGCGTCTTAAATAAAGCTTTAGAAAATTCTAGTCGGTTCTAAAAATTTGAAATTTAATAAAATTATTGACAAAACAAAATGATCTTATTATGCGTATAAGCTCACAGTATGATCGGACTCAGACATCACTTGATCATATTCAGATATCGCTGACAAAAATATAACTATCTCAACATTATCAAAGCATTGAGTCCACTTTATTCTCTCCGAACTCTGCCCACCTACATCCACCATTCTGAAAATAGATCACTGCTTAATTTAAAATACAGTGATAAGTATTTTGAGAATATTGATATACCTAAGAGTAAGTGGACCTAATTTACAGATATACTGTGGTAATCCAGTTGTTGGAGCACGGGAATGCAATATATCCTGTATTGAGGGTAAATAATCGGGCTTCTGAATGCGGTCTAAGTTGGTTCGGTAGCTAGGGAGTGTAATAATAATGGAAAAGGATTAATCGTGCCCAGGACGACATTCCATATTGGTAATTTTAATTACTTACTATTTTGCGTTATCAATCAACTGAAATTCTCTTCTACGATTGTAGCACTCCTGTATTCCAGAGTCACACCACAGAGTTTCAATGGCACTCAAATAGGGATCCTCAAGAGTTGTAACTTTACCATACTCTATGCTCATCACCAGATCAGCAAGTTCCTGCATTTCGAATTAAAGGCAATACATTTGAAGAATAATCATGAGGCTACTTACGATATTTTCGGCAACACCATAGGAAATTTCAAGCATATCCATGGCTTTGATCATAGACTGCATGGCCATGAATATGTTTTGGAACACCAATTTAGTGAAATATCGAATTTCCTTATCCGAAAAGACTTCATTATTAATATAACGCATTTGTTTGATAAACGTCGATTTACCAGACTCTCCCGTGCCTGTGAATATCCGAATGTAAAATTAGCATAAGCAAATGAAATTAATAAGCATATTAGTAATCACATTAGTGACACACACTGCAACAAATGCATTACAAATAGATATGAAAATATATGTAACGAGTGTGTTAAATACAAGATTAATACAAATATAATACTTGCCGAGTAATATGACTTTAGTCTCACGTGTAAACTTCTTGTTGTCTTTCTTGATTGCAATGTCAATTTGCCGATTGATTCGACGAGCTTCCATTACCTCTTCTGATCTACAGCAGTTCATCATGATTACAGTATGAAAAGTCCTTTGTTTATTAATTTTTAATTATACAAATTTTAACACATAGTAAAACAACTCAAACAATCGACGTACCGCAGGGAACTGTCCAATTTATACTCTTGCTTCATTGCTTTTACGTACCAGAAATTGAAACAACGAAAACATTATTTTATGCGGGCACAACACAGCTACTTTCTTTCGCTCTATATTCTACGAGAACTCACAAGTTTGATTCAGTTTAGTATGACGAATATTTCTGAATAAGATATAATTCGCACGAATTGCAGAGCAATTCGTTATACATATTAAATGATCGATTATGCATAATGATGTATTCAGAATAGCTTTCATACTTACTTTTAAATTTCAAAAGCAACTGTTAACATTTATTGTCTTATTAAATTATGTTCATTTGGAAATAAAACAAATCCGTAACTTTTGTTTAAACTATGTTTTATTTAATTTTCTGTAAATTATTATCATTTGTTCAATGTGTTCATGCGATAAATAAATGTTTAAATTAATTAAATAATATTAAAATAATAATTTTACAATACAGATTTCAAATAGAAATTAATATGTATTTCGGGTCTCCGTGTGTGTCGTTGCGATTGGTAAACAATCATCAAACTGGATAAAAATTTATTCGATTTGTTAAACAAAAATAATATTGGACAATGGATCTGTTAGTGACTATTGGCTTGTTATTTTATAATGTTATAAAGCTGATGCTAGTTATGTAATTTGAGTGTAGCTCTCGTTTTCTTCAACTAAATAACAGCTACAAATAATATATTATTTTAAATGATAAAAACAATTTAATGTTGTACTCAGATTTGCCAATAAAAAAGATGCCAACATTTTAGTTTACAGTGGCATTTCCTCTTCACTCCAAAACATTCAATTGACTATAAAAAACTCGTACTACATGATTTGCAAAATACATATACAAAAGGTTATTTATCTTTTTGTTGTTTTCTTTCTCTCGCTTTAGCAGTTTATCATTTTTAAACATGATCCTTATCGAGTGATATGCGTTAAATTGTTCGTCTTTGCCTTTTGCTTTAAACAAATTACAAATTAGATACATTTTGTTCGTATTAATTATGAGCACAGTAATAGGTTTAACAAATAATATATGTATATGTGTATGCGCATGGATTTAGTTGTTTCATTCTTATTAATTTTTGTTTTTTCTTTTCTTTTCTTTTATTTTCTTTTGTTTTTGCTTAAGCTTACAACTAACAAAATAATATTTATGAAACATTTCCAAATAGTTTTTGTGTGCAATCATTTCTCAACAATAATATGTATATTAATAATAATAACGTGTGGAAGCACTGCTTTAACAAATACACGACTGTTTTTATTATTTCGCACGAATTAAAATATAAATTTGATTTAATTTAAACAATAAATTTGACGAAGAACCACAGGTTCTCAATGACAAATAAAATAATTATAATTGGCGCAGCGCTGTATCAAAATTTGTCCGAAAGTCGAAGTTCGTTCAAAGTAGTTTTGTAAAATGTTTGTAAAAAGTATTTTCTTGTATATATATATAATAATAATAATATAACAAAATTTGGGCTGAAGTGGTTGTTGTTTTGTTGTTATTTAGTGGTGTGTTTTGTTGCATTCATTCCGTCATTGTAGCTGCATCAGCTTTTCAAATGGGACGCGTAAAGTTGCCGGGGAATAAACCCTTCTCGGTTGTGCCTTCCTTTTGTCCCATTAGCCAGCCTTCTTCCTGCAAATTGGTAATAAAAAACTGCATTCAATAATGACAAGTAGTAAGATTCTGTACGTTTGCACATGGAGGGGTAACTAGCGCATGCGTAGCTCTTAAATAGGACAAATATCCATTGATATATAATCAGCAGTAAATCAGCAACTGCAATAACAAATAGTTATACCTGATCCTCGGGATCGTCGTACTCAATGACACGTATGGTGTCGCCAATTTCAAAGCTGAGCTCATCGACATCTTCCTTGACATAGCCATAAGTCGCCTTCACGCGATATAGCACACCAGGTGGCAAATCAGCTGTGTTGGCATCTGTGAATTAAAATCCAGTACAACTTAATGCAACAGTTCAGTTAAAAATGTCAACTACATAATATTAGATTTACATTTGTGTACCGTACATAAAAATACATACATCATCTATGCATAACTCAGTTTTAGTGAACGAAACGCAAAAAAGCAAGAACACAACTTGCTGTTAATTAATTATCATAAATTCGCAGCCTGCATTTGTTAGTCAGGTTTTACTTGTAATAGTTTGCTTGTTTTGAGTAGAATTATTACGATGGCCACTGCTGTAGCTGATAGAACAAAAGACTTAAGCAACAAACGTGCAAGCGGTGTTTGTGTGTGTTTATATATAATTCTTTGTATATATTTATTTTTATTGGTGATCAAATGAAATATGATTGAAAACAACTTAGAGCTATGTATGTAGTTGTAGTAACCTACTTAGCCACCTGCAACCAGTTTTTGTTTTTGTTTATCCATAAATTTTGTTACGAATATGTGAATGGCGAATACTAACAATTCATTATAACTATTACTATTTACAGGCAAATAATGAACAAATGAGTGTGATTTAATAATATGAGCTGTATGTATGCATTTCAAAGTAAACTAAAATATTATTTATATATTCAAATCTGCAAAAATTGTTTATTGAATTGTATTGAATATTCTATATATAAGAATCTTTTCTTTATTAATATATTTATTTTATCGAAGTATACTTTGAAATGCAACTTGTTCCAAAATGATACTCTTTTTTGATGATAATACAAACGCACCACTGAAAGACTCGCAAGGATGGTGACTGCTTAAGAATCTACCATTAATTTAAATACAATACAAAATAGTCTCCCTAAAAAGTTTCACACATGCGTTGCACCTTTGTAGATTTACAAGACGAATTTGTATATATATAAACTGTTGTGGTTAGGATAATGAATACAGATACAGACATCATTACAGAAACTAAAGCTATTTAAATGAAATTTACAATAGACAAGCCGCTGTCAGACCTGGCAGATCTGGCTCTATATCAGGCACCCAGTTCAAAACATTGTGATTTGGGTTTTGAGGTGTTTGTTGTTGGTGATGGTGTTGTTGTTGTTGTTGTGGTTGTTGATGGTGCCCAAAACAGAGACAAGAAACGACAGACAGACACAGTTTTTTTTTTTGGTTTGTTTTAGAAATGCAGACAGACCCAGAGTTTTGAATAAGTTTCCGGAGATTGGTAACGTAGTCGTTGGACTGGCTTACTCACCCTTGGGCACTTCATAGATGCGTTCGTCATCTTCATCGAAGGGATTTTTATTATGCTTTCGTACAGTTTGGCTATTAACTAAATGTTTTGTTTGGCTAATGTCGCTAACTGTTTCTGTATCTGTAACTGAGTGCGTTGTATTTGTGTTTGTTGTTGTTGTTGCTTTACCTAGTTTCTTTTGTTTATGCTCCTCAAGTGAACTCGAATTGCCATTGGCACCGGACTGTCCGGCATCCGGCAACTCTTTCGGCTGCTTTCCTGGTTCTTTCGGTGTGGATGCTGCTATGGCGGTGTTGTTGGTGGCGCTGCCATTGTTGCTGTTGCTACTGCGGCCTGTGGTGGGTGTTGCTGGTTGCACATTTGGTTCATTGTTATTGCCATTTAATGTGGATTTTGTTGCTGCTGCTGCTGTCGTCGCTGTTGTTGTTGTGGCTGGTGTAGTTGCTGTTTCTTTAGAATCCGCTGTCAACTCAGTAAACGTTTCCTCGCATTTAGCCACCACTGTATTGGCATTCGGACTAATTGGCTCCGCTGCATTCTCCACATATTTGTCAGTTGTTGTTGTCGTTGTCATTGCTGTTGTTGTTGTTGTGGTGATGCTGGTGAATCCATTGGCAACTGCTGCTGCTATTGCTGCTGCTGCCACCTCTTCGGCAGCAGGCTTCTCCAGCTGCGGTGTGGGACTGTGTGGCAACTCTGGCAGCTGTGAAGACTCTGGCGTCGGTTCTGGTGTTGAAGAAACTGAATCAAATCGTGGCTCAACCATTGATGAGCTTGTGGATGTTGCTAATTGTTTTTCAATTTTATATTTATGTTTATGTGTATTTGTTTTTTTATTTAATTCATATTCATAATCATTTATACGTTGATGTTGATTTTTTGTATGTTTAATATGTGTGGTTATTTCATTCAATCGTTTGGTTTTGTTTTTTAATTATTATTTTGGGTTAGCATCATTCCAACAAAAATATTAATGTTTAATTCATAAAAAAAGAGAAAAAAAGTAAAATATATAACTGAAGACATGCATGTTAAGGGTTTAAGGACACTTTCAGAAAATAATTCATAGATTTTGTCAGATTTCTGCATTTAAGAAAATAAGCGCCAGCATGCAACATTCCATTTGTTTGGGCCACGTTACCTGAAACTCGCGTCAGTCTGGGAATTCTAATTTAAAAGAATTATAGGTCATAAAGATTTCTCATACAAAAACCTTTGCATTGTAAAACCCAATAAATTAGCACCGACCGTATTAAATTGATTGCTTTTGCTACAAATTACAAAGACAAGTTTTTACATGGAAATTTGGGTGCCCGTTAACAAAGGGAATGTTTGCTACATTTGCTAAGAATCCAACAAAATTGACAACTAAAAATATATTTATAAATTGCCAAAAACTAATCAAAAAAATAAAAAATCATATGCCATAGCAAATTTCATAAAAATATAATAAAATGTAATAGAATAGTGCATAGAATAGATAATAAATGTAAATATACAAATATCTTAAATGTTGTGTATTATATTAAGTTCTTGTTTTTTTTTTTTATATTTTACATAAATCAAGAAAATTGGGAAATTATTTTACACTTTGGCGATATGTAATGCATTTTTGTTTGTACAGTTTTGAGCAATTTATAATTTTATATATTTTTTATGTTGTTTTTATTTGAACACAAGGAAAAGAGAAGCAAAGAAATAAACGAAATAAAAAACGTAATTGCATAAATAAAGAACAAATCAATAATTAAGTATTATCAGAGTCAATGGAATAAGTAAATAGAAAGCACGTATAATACTAAATACTACTGAAATCACCTCTGGGACATGTACTTACGACTGTTTGCCAGACTGGAGCCACCGTTTGTGGTAATTTGATTTTGATAGTTGCTGTTGTTGGCATTGGCATTGTTCAGTTTGTTTACTGGCGATTGCACTGGGCTTGAAGTCTTGATGACATTTACTGCAACAAATAGATCATTAGCATTAGAAATAATTAAGTACATATATTATTCATCTACTCATTTATTATTTACTTGTTTGTTTGCGCAGCGTATTTGAGCCACGTTGCGATTCTGTGGCCAGTTTATCAACAATTGCCTCAAGTTCCGCATAAATCTAATTAAAAACAAAAGTGAGTTATTAGAAAATTCATTGAATAAAGTCAATGCACACTCACCTTAGCCGTCTCATTGTGGAACACCTGCTCTGTGGCGAACAGTGTCTGCAAATTGGTTACCAAAAACAATATTCTCGAATCGTAGAGGGCGGGCAGCTCATCATGTAGTTCCGTATTCAAAATTTCGTAGGTGCGTCGAGCCTCTTCGAGCTGTTCACGGCCTTTGGTAAGCTAAAAGTTAATACAACACCATTTCAACCATTAGTGGATTTGTAATTAAAAAAACGGTAAGAAAATTAAAATATTTCAATGATAGTTAAAATAAATAATGATCAATATGACATTTCGCATGGAATACGGTTGAATTTTGCAAAAGTTATGAGTGCTCAAAATCTTTGAAAAATTGTAAAGGGGTAGGTATGGAGAATTGGATGATTATCGAAAAAAATTATTTTTTTAAAAACAGCAAAATTTAAATGCAGAATCATTTTAGAAGCCAAACAATGATCAAAATGACATTCCGCTTGGAAATCGGTTACGTTTTGCAAAAGTTATGAGTGCTTAAAATATTTGAAAAAAAAAATTTGATTTAATTAAATCTTATATTATATATACTAAAGTTGAATGTCTCACCTTAACATCATCCTTGCGTTTGTTGGCATTGGCTTGGAGATTTTGGAACGAATGACGTTGACCATCGTAGTCGATAAGTTTGCGATTGCGCTTCTCCACTTTCTTCTTCATTTCTGGAAACTGTCCATTGTATGTGTTGAGGGGTATCAGCACCTGATCACCCAGTTTGTGTGCAAAATCGAGCCACAAACTCTCCGAGGCGGCAGTTTGTGCTTGAAGTGCATCGTATCCGCTCCATTGTGGTTCGTAGACTTCGCAAACGGCATCCATCAGTGACTTTGAGGCGGTTTGTGCGGCTAGAAAGGGAAATAAACGATCAGTTTATCAGTCAGATATGTGTGTGTTGATTTCCTTGCTTACCGCGTATGCATCTTATGTAGTTATTGAACTCCTTTTGTAATTTGTTGGCATTGGTTTGTTGGCGATTGAAATTATTCAAATGATCGTCAAAGATTTCATCTGCGGTGCGATCGACTTTACCCAAGTTTTGTAGAATCTGCAAGCCCAAGATTGGAATGTGTTTATGGAATTAATAACCAGTTCTTCAAACTCAATTTGCATGTCTCGAAGTGTAGGTGTAGCTCAAGGTCATTGATTAAGTGGCTCAGAGTGTGTGGGCTTCTGATCTTCGAAAGCCCGACCACGTAATCTCAGTTCAATTTGGCCACCATATGTTGGCCACATTTTTCAGTTAACACAGACACATACGAGTAGCAAATAGCAAAGAGTCTAGCAAATGGCGCATTTATAAATAAAAGAAATCATTTGGCAAGTGTTGTCTGTGCCCAGTTCAGTTTTTTACATGTCCGTTGTACTCGCAAAAAATAGCATAGAATAGTATAAGAATAAGCACAATAAGAGGAAGACATGATGATGTTAATGTTGAACAAAAAAAAAATAAAAATAAAGAAAAGAAATACTTTGCAGAGCGCTAAATCTGTTGCCACATTTGCCTGTCAACGGCGCATTTGGGTTAAGAACGCAGTTCGGGGCTGCTGCCTCCGGTCAATGTGTTGCCGCAGATACTTGAGATAGATTCAAAATGCTTTGCCACAACACTACACAACACAACTCAACACAGCACATCAAACAAACTAAGCAGCTGGAATGTGGCAAGCTGCTGAGCAGGTGCAATGAGCGAGGGGCGGGGCGGCGGGAGACGAACAGGTCCAATGATAAGTTGTCAATTGCTGACACAACCTTGTAACAGTTTTTCAACAGCGCCCACGCCTCAAATGTGACCCCACAGAAATAGAGAGAGAGATACATATCAGTATACAGACTGTAAGAGAGCGAGAGTAAAAGAGCATGCCGTAATACACTGCGTATACGCAACGCAGCATTTAGCCAACAACTAAAAGCTGTTCAGCACTTTTACAGATAATACGATTTAGGCAAATATTTGAACAAAGACAAAAGATAACATACCAAGATTCTGAGCAACTTGGAGATAGAAAATGTCACATATTTACATATATAAAGACTAAGTTCAGATAATACAAGAATTTTAAAGGCCTGCTATGCTGAATTCGCTCAAATATATAGTTAGTCAAGTAATTATTGTGACACTAAATATGCACATAATTGTTTAATATTTAATATATCATATATTATTTCTTGCTTTTAAGTTCTTCTAATAACAATAATCAATAAATGAAATAGTAATGTGCTTTTTATATTTTGTCAAGACATTTACTTGACATACTGTACATTAATCTACAGTGGGAACGCAGTGCAACTTCCTCTGTAGAAAAAAAAAAACGTTAAACACTAACACAGCGCCGTTATGAATAATTATCCAACGTACGATATGATATGCGATAAGCATATCAAATTAGGTACACAACAAGTTTATTCTAACGAACTGAAAATACTCTAAACAGAATAATTAAAAGAAAGATACCACATATTACCATTTTTAACTTGTTAAACTTAGTTTTACAAGAATTTCAGGTGTTTTCATATAATTCTAATACAAAACAAAACGTCACAAAAATAAAATGAAGTTTTTTTTAAGTTAAACATATTATATTAAATAAAAATGGCATACTTTAATAAATTTTATAAAAAAGTAAAATATAAAATAATATAATTTGTTGAATTAAATTAAAACATTTAAAAATTAACATTTATTTCTTTTAAGTTCAAGATATGATAAACCCTTGTAAAACTGAGTCTTGTTTACGTTTGATAGCGACTTATGTAACTTTTTGCTCAGTGTATGTGTCACATATAATACAACTATGTCCATATCCAACAAGTGTAGCTCATGCACATTAAAAAACCTTTTATGGGCACACTGACCAACGCACATACATATAGAAAAGCCACTTTATTGTGGGTAGTTTCCCAGCAACATGTTGACGCATTTTCTGTCCATTTTGGTAATAGAAACCGGCAAAAGTCTGAAGAGAACGGGCCAAGTTTTCAACACTTCGAGTGGCTTTTGATTTTTCTTTCTTATTGTTATTGTTAACCTTAATTGGTCAGGTGAAGACTGCATTTACAATACATATATGTAGATATGGGTAGTAAATATATATATATCATATATAATAGAGGTTGAAAATATGTGCCCACGTGTGGCAATATAATCAACCAAATGCAGTCAGCGGTTTGTGGGCGAATGTGGCTTTGAAATCATAATCGAAATTCGAATGTGATTTCGTTGCCAGGTCGCGAAACGTTTTATTAATTAAGCCACAAACGAATTATTATCAATTTCTCTACCAATTAGTTCTTCTGATGGCAAAAAAAAAAAAAAAACTTCTATGCAAATACACAGACACAGAAACACTTGCATATATTTATATTTTTATAGATATGATTATGAATAATTGGACTTTGTGTGGTTATTATAGCCACCACAGGCTGCCCACTTCCGCTGGGCAAACCTCAGTTTTTGGCCGCTTTAGACATTTTGGTCATTGCGTCCTTCTTCAAAATTATCTATTTATTTTTTTGTGTAATGTCTCAGTCACAGTTTGCGTCATCGTAGTCAACTGTATATCAATGTATATATACAGGGAGTATATATAGCTACATAGTGTCTGTCGTTTATTTTAAACTCATGTGCGCTCTTTCACTCTCTATTTCTGCCGCAATGTATCTAGTCTATACAGTGCTAATAAAAAATGTTTTAATATCAAGATTTTGGTCTCAGAACTAAGCGTTTTGTTCAAAGAAAAGCGTCAAACACTTCAAATTCTTAAAATTTGCAAAATATAGCTTCGTATAATAACAAGTGAACAAATAAAAAAAATTAGAAAGGTTTTATTATTTATTATTTTTTTTATTTTATTATATACATTTAATTTATGTTAAGTTTTATACTATTACATTAACTTGTATATTATTATATTATAATTTTAAAGCATGCTATGTAAGATGTATGTTTTTGATTTAAGAAGTTGTCCTTTATTTTTTTGTGTGTATTCAGCAAGTTTTTGCCTAATTCCACGCATGCAACATGTGCGTAGACATGAAAACGTGGGCTACGCTTTTGGCTTTAAGCCAGATGTTCCGCTCTGTACAAAATATAGAAAATATATAAAACTCGGGGGCGTACAGAGGAGTTATCATATAGAAAACGATGACATCAGCAGCAACAACAACAATTACATCAATAAAATCCCACAAGTTTTGCCAGATGCATAAAGTATCTGTAACTTGTAGCGTGTATCTTGTATCTGGCTGTAGCTAAATAATTCAACTTTCAAAAGTGCAACACATAAAAAAATAAATCGAAGCAGAAATAAACAACAACAACAACAATACACGCCCATTAAAATAGGCAGACAAACAAAAGTAAAGTGCAGCAGCGAACATATTGTTAAAACATGCAGCAAGGGGGTGGATGGGAGGAGGGGGGAAAGGGGAAGATACATATATTGTGTATAAGTAAGCGTTGGCCCAGTTTATAAGCAATCCACAGACAGCTGCAAGAAGAATCCAAATATAAGCGTAATGAAAGAAAAGCAACGACTGCAACTATGAGATACTATTTGTGAAGCTTGCAACTGACGAAACTAACAGCTGCAACACCAGTTGCCACTTAATAAAACAAAAACTTAGCAAAACAATATTTAACAATATTTACCTAGAATAATTCAAATTATAATATAGCTTTTCATTTAAAAATAAAAAATTAAAATTGTTAGTTTAAAGATTAATATAAGAATGAATGGAAGTCATTTATTAAGTTTTTTTTAATAAAAAATAATTATATCATTGTTAAGTAAACCTAATATTATTTATATTATATTATATTTACTCTAAAAATTATGTACTTCTATAAAGGTTATATGTAAACAAAATATTAACATCACAAAACTACACTCTAAATATTTGTTTAAAAAGAACCACATTCAATAAAAAAACTCTAAGAAAATTAAGTCCTGACTGCAACTACCTGTTTATAATTGTCTCGTGTCGAGGGTATAGAAAATGGCAACGTCAGCTAAACTAGAAATTATATACGAGTCTGAACATGGCTGAAAAAAGGGAATATTAAACATAAACAGGCAACAGACAACAATAAAAATATGATAACAAAAAGAAAAAAAAAGTAAGTGGAAAAGAAAAATACAATTGTGAAAAACTTTGTAAAAGTGCGAGACAAGTGAGTGCAAAGAGAAAAATAGAAAAAGAGACACAGAAAGGGAGAGAAAGAGTAAGAAAAATGGTTATGGGCATGGAAAATATGGCATGAGTAGATCGGTGTCAGAGCTGCTGCCGGTTTACGGCTTACAACTGAAGCCACGCCCTTTTCCGCACGCCTCTGGCCGCGACTAGCGGCAAAGTTGAGGCCGTTGCCAACAAGCTGACAAGTGCCACTATATCTTCATATGTGTGTGTGGCTCTGTGTATGTAAAGACCTAACCTATTACCACAAAAGTACATTTTCAACTTGTTGCCAGCGGTTAGCGGTAAAACTACATACATATGAGATATATGCCAGCTTATATAGCCGACAGACGAGCTGATGACAGCAAACTGCTGTTGTTGTTGTTGGTTTCGCAGTTGTGGTGGGCAGCAACCGGTTTGAACTCGTCGTCCGCCCCTCGCCAACACTCCCCACTCTTCGTCTGGCGCCACTTATTGGTTAGTCATATGACTTACACTGATCTCAGATCAAGTTAAGAGCACAAAACGTGCTAACAACAAATAAAAACTACTGAGAAACACACACAGCTCATATATCGTGTTGGTAATTGTCATTAATAATGATTTGCTAAAAATGGCGATAGATTTACAATACTATAAGCTTTTAGTTTAGAACTTTTCCGCTACAGAGTAATTGCAAAAAATCACTAATAAAGTGTGAGTTAGACTTGAATGAGCTTTGAATTACTCGAAAATTAATGAAGAAAACAATTCCATTGTACATTTCAATCGATTCAAAGTAATTATGAAATCATTTGTTATATATATGATGTAAACTCAAAATTGAAACGAATTTTAAATACAAATATAAAATGAACATAGAAATAAATAGAGTTTTCCTTTTATTGACAAATAATACAAGTATTTTTATGCAGAATAAACTTAAGATTGAGTAAAACAAGCAAAGTTTTGAATTAAAATATAATATTTTTACATCACCAGCTATTTTTAAAGACAAATTCGTAAATGCAATTTTGTTAAATTGTTAATTTTGTGCTGATCGGTTTGGTGCAGTTCCTATAAAACATGTATGGTATATAAGAAAAGAAAACACACTTAATTATTATCCATTATGCATGTAGAAATGTATGCAAATTAAAGCATTTTATTGCGCAATCAAATTCGATTCGTATTCGTATTCGTATTCGAATTGAGTTTTTATTTATGCGACGTTTTCAACTTTGCCTCCATTTGCATAATTTCTTTTCGATATCGAGTCTTTCTTTCTATCTCTCTCTCTCCTTCTCATTCACTGTTTTATTCACTCTTTCTTTCTTTTGCTGCTTGGGCTTTCATTCGTTCGCAGTGGATGCGACGTTATCGCTTTAAGCTTAAGCTTGTGGAAAGTGAAACTCGGTAGAAAGTTCGACAGAAATTCCCAAAGAAAATAACTAATATTTGCCTAGGTTTCAGACAATCGTCGAGTCTGCCATGATTTATCTATTAACATTAGCTGCAACTCGAAAAACAATAAACATTTCTGTGGTTTTTTAACTGAAACTCATGCAAGGCAACAAATAACAATAAATTACATTTAATTGCTTGGAAGATGCAATGTTCAGTTTTACTTACATATATTAAATTAGTTATTGAATCTTGTTGTGTTGAACATTTTCATTAAAACTGAAATGCGAATTTAAGATTCGCAGAGAATATTTGATTTGTATGACAAAAGTACCTACAAGTTGCGAACGAAAAGAGTGTCGCCAACTTTAAATGCTAATAGTGCAATAAAAATAATGGAAAACCTGTCGGAATATTTGTAATATCCGCTTGCTATTCGAAAGGAGAAAGACTCAAAATGGGTCGACAATTATTTAAGATGTTTTTAGCATTTCATTCAATAATTATTTGAATTTTTTAATAAAACATTTCGATTCGAATTGAATTTTTTTTTGCACTTGTACTTTTCTCTACTTTGTATTGCGATTTTTTGTTATTGGTTTGCGGCTCGTTACGCTCGTTGTTGGTTTAACCTGCTCCGCATTCCGCTTTTCAATTAGCTTTACACAGGTTTTCTATTTATTCGAATAACATACACACATATACCATATATTTATATATACACACATATATATGTTAGTTTTCTCTCTTGCATTTATAGGCAACGATTAATTGAATAGTCTGAAGTGATTTTCTTTGGCTTCATCGCAACATTGTCAAATGCAATTAGCCAAGTTTAAAGCGCAACTGCAAATCAGTTGACTGCATTCACACTGCTCAAAAGATATGTAATATTACTGGGAAGTATATTTCAGATACGCTTCTGTATATATATCTAGCATAAGCTAGTCGAGTTGGCTAATAAGAAATGCACATATTTTTGCCAACTACAATAAAAATTTACTGGGCCAAGACATGTTCACACACAGACAACAATTGCGAATGTAGTTGTGAATTTTTAGACTCTAGAGCTTTTGATTTGACAGCAGAGAAGAGCACCAAGAGGGACAGTCGCTCTCGCTGTCTCTCTCTCGCTCTCCAAGTTGAGTGAGCGGCGCATGTGCTTACACTCAGCGAAATAAGTTGGCGAAAGTGCAAGCAAGGCATAAATTAAGAGAACGCAGCTTAAAAAAATGAACTACATAAAAAATAATTAGTTAAAAAAATATTAAATTAAATTTTGACTTATCACTACAATATTTTTCTCAGTGTTGTTTATTTTCTTTCACTTTTGGCAGAAGCGTGAAATAAATGACGCCGCTGTGCTGATATAAAAATGAACTCAAAACTTTTGCCACGATACATAAATACATAGATATGTATATATATATATATAGATGTGAAAAAAGCGAAGAATTGTGTTTGTTGTTGTTTTCGGCGATCGGACAATAGCCGGAGGCATTATATAAGCTCTAGTGGTCATGCCCAGGTATATGATAGAGCTATGCTAATCAATCACAAGCTATTGAGAATATCTACATATAATATTATAATGTATCTGTCAGATACTCAAAGTGCTTTGCATGTCGCGTTTGTTGCCTTTGGCCCAGTCGAATTGCGGTCAAATCATGAGCTTACATTTAGCACATGTCTCATTATGAGCACCACAGAAAAAAAAGAAGAAAAACTAACAAAGTGTCACTTATAGTTAGTGCGACTTAAGATACATTTTCAGGCCATTCGTAGTCGTATTTTTTGTAGTATCAAATACTCGTATCTGTGCCGTTTAACAATGCGGTGCAAATCGAAGGCAAGTGTTTACATTGTTGTTGCGAAAGTCGCAAAATCTAGACCCTACAATATCCATTGAGATCAGTGTGTTTTGTGTTTTGACGGATGCGAAAGAAGAGGCACGTGATTTGCATAGCTATCAAACATGGAAAATCAAAGCTCTTAACGACACGTGACGTTGCTGAAAATGTTGGGCAATCCACAATCCACAATCCACAACCGAAAAGTACGCCCCATTAAAAACCGAATGTACAAAACAAATGTAAACAAAATCTACTAATGGTCTCTTTTTATTTCTGTCAGTTTATGGATGAACTTTATGGTTTACAATACGATAGGTTCGTTGTTTGCTGAACTGTGGAAAACGGGTCAAGAGCAACAAAACAAATTGCCAAACTAAGGGGATCCAAAAAGAGAGGGATAGAAAGTTAGAGAGAATGAGTGCCAGAATAAAGAGAAATATTTCCAAAAATCAAACTCTCATTTGTAGTAAGATAGGCAAAGAATGGCTAACAGAATATACCAAGTAATTGCTAGTTTAACTCAAGGGTATCAAAATAAGTTTGTCTAATAATCACAGTTAAAAACTTTTGAAAGAATTTATAAAACCAATAAAAATGAATGAAAAATAAATGAATGAATGAACCAAAAAAATTGAATTTAATTTGTTAAATATTCAAAGTTAAGAAATGTTTCCATGATTAAGAGATTATTCCAAGTAATTGCAATTTTAGTTCAAGGTAGTTTACATTTATTTGTTAAATATGCATAGTTAACAATTGTTTAAAGAGTTCCGTAGACATCCGGTGGCAACTTAAGTCGCAAAGATAATCTAAATGATTTGTAGCTTTAAAGTAAACAAATGGAATGACAAACTGGAAGTTGAGGTACTTTTGTAGTAGTTATTACTGTATTCTTACTGAACACTTCAATTCAAAATATAATTGAACAGAAACTTAGAACTTATCATCAAATTATAGGTAAAATAAAAACGAAATGAATTCGACAAAGCCATAAAATCAGTCAATTGTTAACGTTGCTTTTCAAGAACCCCAAACAAAAAATAAACGAATAATAATAATAATTATAATAACCATTAGATTGCGCAACGGGCAACATTTCGTTTTGGGCTTAACAATTTTTGTACTGGACGACGCTGATAACACACAAAATTCCATTACACAAAAATAATGAATTCTTGCGGTGTTACGGACTTATCAGCAGTGCAAATACCAATGAGAATATCTCTTAGATAAGCGCAAATGAGCAAGTGAGTTACTTCAGTTTGTCCGTCTTTCGCTGTCTGTCTAAAAGATGAACACGAAAAGTGTGTCAAAAAGATTTTAAGCAGTCGAGAGTTAGACTTCATTACACTGTGTCAGTATGTACTACATACATACTATGTAGCTGTATCTGTGTATTTTTCGATCTGTGTATCTTTGCATCTGTGTATCTTAGTATCAGAGTGTGTGTGTTGTTCAGGTATATGTATAAGCAGCTTGGCATAATGTGCAGTTGTCGTGTCAGAAATTTCGCTGTCAGAGCAATTCGACAGTCAGAGTCGACGTTGGCACGCATCGTTGCCGATTGACAATTCCATTATTGCAACGCCGTCTCCCCTCCCCCTTCCTCCCCCTTTCTCACCCTTCTCATTCCTCCTCTAGCTTGACATGCTGTAAGTAAATATATGAATAAATGCGAGTAGAAAATTAAAAGAGTCAGTGAACTGCTTTTAATTATTGCAGGCTCAGCTGAAGCGCAAAATAAAATAATGCAACTCAGAAAAGTGTCTAAAGCAATCTACATTCATTGCGCAAACATATTTTCCACCTGATCGATGCCATCAAACGGCTTGCAACCAATTTGAGGCAACACCTGATGTTGGGGTCTTCCACACAGATACAAAAACACACAGACACATGAGTACATTAAGCATTTCTGGCTAAAACAATACACTTTTATTTTATAGATAAATTTAAAAATATCATAATTGTTTTCACATTTGTATCATAGTTTTTCTTACCTGCAAAGAGATATAAACGACAACAAGAAAAAGAATCCGCATTAATAAAGGGGAAAACAAAAAGAAATTTGAAATAAATTATATGCTGACATTGAACAATTTAAACAGAGATAAGCCCAACGCGTGTGATAAGAATGCCCAATAAAGTGGCAGTAATAATTAAAAACAAAAAAAACTACTTTGCTGCTTCTATTCATATTTAATTATTTAATGCCATATCGAACTGAGTCAAGTTTGTGGTGTATTGGTAAACTTTTGAACATAATTCACTTGCAAAGATTTCAGCTTAAAGAGCTTTAGTGTATGTGAGCCGTGTGTGTGTGGAAAGCACAGAGAATCTCAATTGCAAGGGATTCTCAGCCAATTCAGTTTACATCTAATGAATAAAACTCTGGAGAAACTATGATAATAGAAATGATGACACAGTTATTATATAGGTACTAAACGCAACTGTATTAAAATGTCAAGCAATTCTCATTGAAATTAATGACGTTTATTTTCCTGCCCCCATCTCCTTTTACTGTGGCTTGTTACGTAAAGCAATTCAGCGTAGAGTGCCTGTAAATTGAAAACGACGGTAACCTTGAGAGAAACAACAACAGTAACTATAACTACAACATTCAGTGGCCCGTGGTTCGAATTTATGCATTATGATTGCACTTTAACAATTGTCCCTGATTGCCATTGCATTTGGCTGTTGTGCAACTTATAGCGCACAAAACCCATGTAAATGCAACACGAAGGTTGCCAGTTCCCCACCCCCTCTCTGCCCACACAAGTGCAATTTTACACTGCAAAAAAAAAAGGTTTTAAAATCAAGATTTTGTATTCAAAACGAAGAATTTTGGTCAGAAAAATGCTAACATCTTAGTTTTGAGAGTATTTCAAATAAGAACAATTTAAATGTACTCAAACGGTCAATAAAAAATTGAATAAACATTAATATTTATTGATATTAATATTTATAAATTGGTTTTTAAAGTTACTTATTTAAATAAAAAAACTATATAAAATAACGATTTCAGAAGATGATCTATATTTTTCACAGTGTAAGCTCTCAAAAATGGTTCCAGCTGCGGATTCGTTAAGCACCCAACTCTGGTCCCATCGCTGCGATTTGTGAACTATGCTAATTTGTATGCTGAAAGCCACTTGCGATGCATTCGGCCGTAACAAACAGATGCAAAATGGCAAAACGTCAAAAAAAAGTACCGAAAAAAATACAAAAAAATAAAGAGAGATAAAAATTGAGTACGTAGCAATTAAGCGGAATTAGACAAACGTTTGTGGAGAGGCGTATACGTAAAATTGTTGCAAGAACTGCGCTGAGGATATTGAATTGGATATGTCAGGGAGAACGAGTAAGAGACGGAGAGGGAGAGAGAGAGGGAGAGAGAGAAAGGAGCGAGCGCCAAAGAAAGTTGGCACTTGATTAGACACTTTTAACTAGTCAATTAAGTGAGACTCATAATATTTGCATATTATATTTATAAACGTTGATTGCATAAGCTGAAACGCAGTTGTATCGAGAAACCTGTTCTCTACAGCTATTGTTTCTATTTGATTTTTGTTTTTTGTATATATGTATTATTATTTGTTAGCTGACAACAACTGGCAACACTTTCGCAAATAGATAGATGGAGAGTTGTACTTATTTATAATCATGTTTACAGGGTGCCTCAAAACAAAGGCCACCCAAATGTTTCCCATGCCAGTCCAGCCCGTGTACGAGTATCTATGTAAAGTGTGTATCTCTTTATCTGACAGTTGCATTATTCTCTATGACATTCACAACAGAAAAGTGGCACAAGCAAACAGCCAAGCGAATCGCGTGCCACACAGCTCCACAGCTCCACAACTCGACAGCTCCACAGCTTCCTCTCAATTGGGGTTGACTGACGCTTTTGTTCTAGGGCAAAAGTTTTCTCTTTTATTTTTCACATTTCCGCATACAAAGGCCAAGCGAGAATGCAACGAAAGAATTTAATTCAACCAAATCTGATATCTCTAGAGTTTCACATTTAGTATTTGTACAATCTTGACAGTCATCGTTAGGTTAGATAGCGCCAAAATAAGTTACCCCCTCTAGAAAAACCATATAAACCAAACGAAATTCATTCATTTTATATGCCTCATGACTAAGTCTACTGATAATTTAATTCTAACATTAGCTTAATATCTTTATTGCCATTTATCTGTATACACAAAGGTCAGTCAAAATAAAATTCCCATTTGCTCAATTAGATACTATTTAATTGATGCACTTCGTGCAAATGTATCTTTTAGTTTAATCAAATATATGTAATTGTATTTTTAGCTACTAATCACATTAATGTATTAAATTGGTCATTCTATGGCCGTTACTTTTATATATTTCCTTATTGCTGCCAGATTGCAATAAAACACACATTCGTTTTCTGTCCAGATATGTTTCTAATGTATCCAAAATACAAACTAATGCATCTGTTATAAATCTCTTTTATAGATTTCAGTTTCATAAACAATCTCGCGACAGTTTATTGATTTCGGACATTTTATACTCTGATACATGGGTTGATATAATTTTGTCATGAAATCTGTTTATTAAAGTACACATTTTGGAGAGTAAATATATGTACTATAAGTAAACAAGTATATGATTTAAAAAAAATGTAAAAATTAAATTCATAAATTTATGTAAATTTTTTACAGTCAATTAGATATGTAATATAATTTAAATATAGTTATAAATATAAAAATGTAAAATTCAAATAATATTACAATTATATAATTTTTATGGCTGAATACAAATAAGTAAACACAACTTAAACTACCTCTAAGAATTTGGTATTGATGAAGAATATTAAAACTTTGACAGCCAGCCGATTTCTATACATTCTTCAACACATGAAAACGAAAGAAACGTTTCGAATCTCTGGACTTACTAATTCTAATATTATATACTACAATATGTTTTCAAATATGAATAATGCCCCAAGATGTTGCCAATTTGCTATGACGCATTCAGAACAGTACGAATTGTCTGTCGAAACAGTTTCATCAATTCGAATGCTATTATATTTGAGGTATGAACAGAATATATGTATATACATATGTACATCGATTAAATCACACGATCCCATTAATTGCAGCTCACGAAAGTTGAGCTCTGTGCTTTTTTTACATTAATTTTAGTTGTATGCGTGAGAGTGGAGCTAATAAAACTTAACAACAATAAAAGAAACAACAGAAGCAACAGGCACGAAATTACGTATACGACCTGTGAGCAATGCGAACAGTAATTGACCTTGCGAACCACTTCAAATGTGTCTGGTTACTTGGCATATTGTGTTTTTTTCATTTTCATTATGATATTTACTTGTGCTTTTTTCTTGTTTATGGTTTATAGCGCCCACAGAGGTGTTGATAAGCACACTTGTGAGATATGTAGATAGATAGATGAATAGATTATGACTATAAATAGACATAGAGTTCATATATCGACACTTGAACTTCCGTTTATCCGTGGATCAGCTAAAGAATTAAAAATCTTAGTCACTGTCTGCGACTTGTCAAGTTATGCAATTGTTGGAGCTGGACAATTGCATAAAGTTAATGAAGTGAAGTGCCAATAAATGTGCAAGTGTCTATGTAATTCAATTGTTATGCAATCAGACAAGTGACGAGACATATTCAACAAAAGAAAATTGTACAAAGATATAAAGAGAGATAGGAGCAATAGTAATAATATAAAC
Organism: Drosophila sp. st01m; assembly: GCA_018901795.1. Lineage (NCBI taxonomy): Eukaryota > Metazoa > Arthropoda > Insecta > Diptera > Drosophilidae > Drosophila > Drosophila sp. st01m. The sequence continues at coordinate 3,862,266 of JAEIFG010000172.1, forward strand.
GTTTCCCACATTGCACAGTCGTCACTTTCCGTTCGATTATTGTTAGCAATTTCTATAATTGAATTTTATAATAAGCTGGCCTCTATAGAAATATATAATCAAATGGCTTATAATACACAACAGTCCATTATCAGTGCACGTCAGCATTGTATCTCTATCTGTTTCTGTGCCTTGTGTATCTGTATCTCTCAACTCCATTCGAGTACTCGTAATTGTCGTCTGTGTATCTCTGCTCGATTGAATCCCTTAATAAACGATCTGCAGCTGTGTTTACGCCCCCTATTTCAGTTAAAATGGGGGCGTACCCAGACTGCACCTGCCAATCAATAGACATATATAACCGGCAGCCTGCAATATGAATTGTCATAATATTTATGTGACTGAAATCCAAGTCGATGCTTTTTTTTCTAAACTGCTGGCACTTCAGTAATTTCTGCCCACTCAACTTGCAAACATTTCCAAGTATTTATTTGAACTGAGCCCCCCAATGCGAATTCAACTGTATAGAAATGTATATTCGCTTTGGATTACTGTAACAACAGTTGTTTATGTTATCGCCTGGGAAACCGATCCTTAAATTGGATCCCCCAAAAAATGATTTATTATTTGATAATGATCACTTCAAAGTTATGTATATACATTTATCAGAACTTCTTAGAATGAAAATAAATACAATGAAATATAACAAATTGGAATATTTTTGTATAATATAAATCAAAATTAATTGGAATTTTATAACGCACGTTTTAGAAGAGTAAATAAATTATATATTAAGAAAATATAACAATTGGCCTCCCAATTGTGAACAGTGAATAATTCTAGACAATGTCAAGCACTTGCTGAAGACATCAAGTTGAATGTCTACAAGTATTCTTATCGCGATCCCAATTTAAATCTAGGTGCACATATATACAGTAGTAATAAAGTTGCCTGATTCTCGCTTATCGCTTTAAATACCATTTCTTTTCACTTAATTTAAATGAAAATTCGCGACTTTTGCGCAATGTGGATTTAAGTAGCAACAATTGGCATTTAAAGAGGCAAGAAGAAGAGCGACTGCAACACGAACACGAAGTTCAATATGCAAGAGGCAAGTTTGTGAGTTTCTAAAAATTGAGCTGCCAATAAAATGTCAATCGTTGATGCAGTTCATCAGACGGACAGGGGGGGATTGAGAGTCGAATAGTTGATAGGCAGCAAATAGCAACAAAGTGAAAAGCAACATTTTTTTTCTTTTTTTTGGCAGCTGTTGCGGGACGCGCTTAAAAATAGCAAACAAAAATGCGAAACAACAGTGCGGGCGAAATTTCGCAAAATAAAAAAAAAAAATAAAGAGGAAAAAAAATTACTTATGCGATAGACAGAAAAGTTTAGTGTCGCTTTTGCGAAAATGAAAATCTTGAGCATACATTATCAACGACAGACAACGGCAAATAGCAACTGCTCTATGCAGAGAGTTATAAAACAAAAGCCAAAATGTATCTATAGAAACTGAAGAGTAAACTACGAGGCAAACGTCTATTTAAAGATTGACTGCCAGGCGACATTTTCACATTGAGGTGTTGAGGAGAGGAAAATAGCAGCAGGAGGAGGAGGGGGAGACGGTGTTGGGTCAGTCACGCACCCAAAATGAAAATGTATCTAGGCATACATATGTGTATGCGAGTATCTTGTTGATATGCGATGAATGTGTGTTTCTTTCGATTTGACAAGTTTTCTCTAATGAAAATCTGTTGGCTCGTCTTCATTTCTCCGTTTCGCCCTCTCTCTGTCTTTCTCTCTCCCTCTCCGTCAATTACAAACACATACATCTTAGAAAATGAGCACACAATGCGCAAATAAAAAGCGCCGGGCAGCAAAACGTGCTCATTGCCTAAAGACTAGTCTATATATTTAAAAATAAATTCTACGCCAAATTATGAAATCTCCATTTCTTGCTGCTCTACAGCCTGCCTTTCTACTCTTGGCAAATATACCATATATTCAATGAAATTTGCTCTACATATTCTGTAAAATAGTATGTATATAAATCTAGCAAGTAATTGAAATGGTTTTCCAGGAAGTGAAAATCTGAAATGGCATTCTTACTAATGGTACTAATTCTACTATTCTGTATATATGGATTTGGGTTTAAAAATATATATACGACATTTACAAAAGTCTAAGGAATTTGTTCAAGTTTAATGACCAACACGAGCGAAGCTAAAACTTTGAACATCCCAAAAGAGCACAAAGTATCTACAAAATACCAACGAACTTTAGAAATCCAACTGTAAATGCCAAGACTGCACACATACACATATATATATGTATATATATATATAGAGTGATAGAGACAACAGCAAATCAATACGTTTTAAAACTTGAAAGAAAAAGCATCATTCAGAGCTTAGATTACAGCATTTTCTGGCTGCTTTGGAATGTGGATCTGACTCTTACTCTGATCGCTGGGCAGCATCGAAAACTTGTTTACAAGACGTCGAGTGGGTCAACTGCAACTTTTTTTCTACTTATTCTTGTTGTTGGTGTTGTCTTTACACTCTTTTTTCACATGTACATAAACAGTTGGTCAGGAAAGTTTTTTGACGAAGTAAATATTTCTATTTTTTTAATGAAACCTATATTTCATTGTTTAAATGATCATTAAAAAAGTTATTTTTTTTATATTTTAACTATTTTTAAATTAGTTAAAATTTAATCAAAATTATTTGTTTTAAGGAAATACGAACTAAAAAACATACATACATATTTTATTTTGCTGCCAAAGAAAATGTTAAATTTGTGGATTTTGTCAAAACACTTTCTTGTCTAACTGTATATCTATTTGTATGCTTGTGTGTGTGAGTGTTTGTATTGACATTCACATTAAAGTTAAGCGGCCGCTCCTGGACCCAACGAACGCTTCAGCGCCTCCAAACTTTATTGTGCACGCAGCGGCGGTAAAGATGAAACAAGAGATGCGGAGGGCGGGAGAAGGAATAACAGAAACAAAAGACAGGCCCACAGCTTTGAACTAATGAAAATCATCGTCAGAAACTTGATCGCAATACACAACCGAGCTTCCAATTGCAGCGCCCAAAACAAGACGACAGGTGGCGGTAATGTTGCGTTAGTGTGTGTGCGTGTGTGTAAAGCATCTTCTATGAGTTCATTGGGCAAATAATGGACAACCAACTAACACACATACAAACAACTACATAAGCATATGAATGTGTAAGGTTATTTGTACTTTCTTTTGAATGTGCCTATATAACATATATATGCTGGTGTTTGCATCAATGAAATTTGTAGTGCTTCTCATTGGGACATAGGACAGCTGGCTTAACAGTTTGTCTTACTGGAAATAGGACACGGACGCGACCTTATCGTATTACAGTTGGGCGCTTGTAATGTGGGGTGGGCTGTTCTACGTCAGTGTGGAAAAAATAAACCACACACGCCCTAGAAAATGTCAATGCGTATGTGTCCTAATTGTTTAGCTACATATTTAATCAATTACTAAGTAATTCTCTGCTTACCTTCTCCTTGGCACGTCCAGCGTGTTTTTGCATAGATTTCGCGAGCATGATGCCTTTATTTTCGGACATTCAAATCAGAAAGTAGCAAAAGAAAAACAATAACAACAGAACAAGTGAAGCAGCAATGCGTGATTTGTATTTGTTGGATGCACTGCTGGCGTTCAAATATTTTCAATTTGGCACAAAATATACACTACTACTGAATTAGAACAACTCTTTCCGTTTTTCGGGGAATTTTTAAATGCACATTTAACACACGACAGCGGGCCACAATTTGTATATTTGTATATAACGTTGCTATTTTTATGCGATTAGGCCGCGCTAGTAGCACTCGAAAGTCACGAAATAATGGCACGTAGGCGCGCGACTGCGACTTCAGGTGTATCTTCGAACTTGACGCTGCTGCAGACGGAACGGGACTCGTTTATTTATTTATAATTTATATGTGTAAGCCAGTGTTGTCCGAGTGTATTCTGTAGAACACTTTATTCTATTATGTGTTATGGTACAACACTGGTGTAAGCATCTGTTTTTTCAACCTATGTGGCAGCCTTGAATCTTCGAAATAAAATATACCGATAGCTGAAAAGTCTGGCATCCTATTAACTCCATGAAACGGCGCGCGAAATTCACAAATTCAAACGACAAATGATTATTTAAAAAGTCAGAAATTTTCTGAATATTATTTCTAAAATCTAATTATTTCCAGCATTAAGAAATAGAAGTTGAATTTTATGCCCATGTTAAAAAATGTATCACAATATGAAATGGTTAAATCCGAGACCCAAGCCTGCCAGCCCGTTTTATGTTGCCTCATTACTATTGAAACAAGTTGGTAGCACTGTGGTTTTGATAAAACTTTCTGCATACAGCAAGCATAAGATTTAGTTTTCTTTCAATAGCAAATTGTTTACTATGCCTAGACCTTTGGCATCAAATGGCAGCTGGCTATGCCTACTGTTGCCCCTTGCATTAGTCATCAATTACCTACGGGCACACACAATTGCGTGCATCACATCATATGGAGTGCAACGATTTCTAATTGTGATTGCAATTGGAACTTGCATAAAAACGCTATGTTTCCTTATCAACAGTCGCGTGAATGCAGGATTACCAATAAAGAGTGTGATTAATCTATTGCCCGGTACTGTTACTAGTCTCTGCTTTTGCCTGTTGCCAGAAATACCCTGGATTTTATCAGTAATTGCCGGTTTCCTTATTACTACACTTTATCAGCGGGTGTATCTCAGTGTTTTACGTGAATTCCCCAAAACATTTAGCTATGGAGAGGCTGCAATACTAGTGCAGGGACTTATCTTATTTATTCTCAATGCAACAATTCGCATTTACGCGTTATTCGCGCTGAAAGCTAAGCCGGAAACTGATTTTGGCCAGTTAAATGCGATAATGCTAAGTGCTTTAATCTGTCTCCTCGTTGTCTGTGTGCTGCTAATTGCTGTCCCGAGCTTAAGAAAACCTGTTCCATTTTATCTGTTGATGGGTCTGCTGGCTGTAGCTGTCACGTGTGCTCCTGTGACTAAACCAATGCCATTAATTGCCCTGTTCCGTTTCATAGTCAGCGATCTAAAGCGCGTGAGTAACACAAGAGATTACCTATGAGAGTATCAGTATGATTAACAACTATGATTTCACTATTCCAGTTGTACATCATTGTCTTCTATCTGCTGCTGGTGGCACTCACCTGTGCCACCGTCAGCTGGCAGCTGGGAAACTCAACACGGGCCAACACACGTGTCCGCAAGATATTTCATCTGCTAATCGTACTTGTTTATGTGCCTGGCCTGGTATTTGAGTGCGCCTTGCTGTACATCGCCTCGGGCATTGCATTAGCCATCTTTGTGGTGTTGGAGCTGATCCGTTTGCTGCAGATGCCGCCATTTGGTGCCACGCTGGCTCTGGCTTTCGAATCGTTCAAGGATGTTAAGGATGCTGGTCAATTGGCGCTCACACCGTTCTGTTTATTAATCGGCTGCTCACTGCCCCTTTGGCTGACTTCCTGTCCCTGTCCGGCGTTCAAGAATCCCAATATGCTGCTAATGCTGTCCGGCATACTGGCTGTTGGTGTTGGCGACACAGCAGCCAGTGTGATTGGCTCTAAATATGGACGCAACAAGTGGAAAAGTGCGTACTTCATATGATTCAAATACAGTAGAATCCGGTTATAGCTACTTTCAAGGGACCGACGATTTACGTCGTTATACCCGGAAAACGCACTAACCGGAGGTCCTTTCATAAAACTTTGTATGGGGACCAACCAACCAGTTTCCGTCGCATTAACCGGACTGACGCTATAAGCGGAGTCGTTATACCCGGATTCTACTGTATGTAATTGTTGTAATCCCCTTCAATTGCAGATTCCACTCGTTCCTTGGAGGGCACTGTCGCTTTTGTCGTGTCCATTTTGTTGACTGTTTGGTTACTGGAGTTTGGTGGCGTCTTGAACATGACACAGGCCAAGTGGTTTGCCACTGTGTTTGCAGCATTAAATTCAGCATTAATCGAGGCATTCACAGATCAGGTGGATAATCTAGTGTTGCCGCTGGTCTTTTACATACTTGTTGGCCTTGCTTAAGGCACAACGAAATAGTGTTTTATATTTGTGAATTTATTATCATTCCTTTTAAGCCAAAGAAATCAAAGTAATTCCATTATTTATTTTAAAGTACAAAAGTTTTAAAAGTATACAAGGAAATTATATTTTTGAAAATACATTTTTATCGTTCTGCAACACTTGCTTTACAGAATCGTTTTACAGCACGAGCCACGATCATGCTAAATAACATATCGTAATTGAACAGCTGTTCTGTTGCCTTTCAGCACTGCACTTAACATACGATATCTTCATAAAACATGTCAGCTATGATCTATGTTAAAGTAGCTAACATACACTTAACATAACATACAGCTGTTAAGTTAAAATTCAAAGTAAGGCGTTAGGTTTTTTAAACATGTTAAAAACTATTTGGTTTTTTAAAGGTTTATTTTATTGATTCGATTACAAAAATGATTTGTAAATGCTTATAAGTGTATAAAAAATGCAGTTATGTCAATATATATAGTAACTGGTGAACAGACATAATGAACAGCGCAATTTCGAATATAATTGGTATTTGTATAAGGCATTTGATGTACTATATTCTTTGTGTGTCTATATATGCATATATACCTGAGCATGACTCTAGTCCTGAACTTTGTGTATCACATATGAAACCGGTTCGAAAACTCCCTAGTTTCGTTGATATTAACAATATTGGGATTAAAACAAAAATATACATTTAAAAAGTATGTATAGAATAGTTAAGGAACATTGTATATCGGGGAAAACCCGCGACGAAAAATGGAACCTATAGTGGTTCCTGCTCAAAATAATTATGTTTTAAACATTCCAACGCCGAGGGTCGCAAGTGAAGTTCGTACGAAAGCATTTGCTAAATGTAAGAGTTGAAATATTCATTAAAAATCTGCATTACATTGGATTTTTTTCATATTTACATGAAGCAAATCATCGGCAAATTCACATAAATCTGGATGAAAGTCGCGAGGTCGCTTGGGAAGTCGTGCAGGAAAGTCATCTCTGGATAATGAAATCGTCGGCAGCCATTGTTCCTCAGAGGGTCGACCAGTAAGTCTGAATAAAATCAAATTAAATGTATATATCCAAGTAATTAGATATTGCATCATTTGCTAGTTGAAACCCACTCGAAGATGCGATCCAATTGATTCTTTTCGGATGTGCCCGGGAACAGAGGTTTGCGAGTAAACAACTCAAATATGATGCAGGCCGCACTCCAAATATCAACGGTGCTGTTGTAACCCTGGCAGAGCAGGACTTCGGGTGCCCTGTACCACAGGGTGACCACAACCGAGGTCAAGCTCATCTCCGAATCGTATGTTTTGGCCAATCCGAAGTCGGCTATTTTTAAATGTCCCTGCGACGATACCAACAAATTCTGAGGCTTCAGATCCCGATGCATTATGCGATTCGCGTGTAAAAAATCAATGCCGATCAAAAGTTCCCGAGCAAAACGCTGTAAATCATTGAAATTATTAAATACATACATATAATATTTATTGAAAATTAATTGAATACGTGTAGTTCACCTGTATGGTTGTGGACGACATGCCCGATTTGGGCAACCCTTCTATCAGATCGGACAAATCTTGATCCATATATTCGAAGACCAACAAAATGAGCAGCTTTCCATCGCGTTCCAGAAACTGACGTACTTCGAATAGTCTGTGAGTTGGGGAAATCAAAAGAAATATGTGTGAGTGTACGAGTGGAGAGTTAATTGTCTCTCCAAATTGCCCCTTCGCTGCCATAAAATGTTGCTGACACTTGTGGCGCTACTCTGTCAAATTGCGGCCACGAGGCGTACTAAATACATTTCTCCAATCACGTTGAGCATTGGTACTTCTACAATATTTTCGATCAAAAGAGTGCGTTCGCTGGAAAGAGCATGAGTGAATAACGTAAACTTCCCCAGGCTGAAAATGGAGAGCTGTTAAACACACTGTTAACAGTTTTGTCTGTTTGCCAGCCGATTTACTTCAAATATGTTTAAATTTCAAGTGCTAACATCTTACACAAATCTACGCAAAAGACGGCTAGGCTTGCGTTTCAAATTAATTGATTTTAAAATAAATGCATTTACTTTATTTTTTTTTTAACAAATCGTTACGATAAATGCTCTACCCAAAAATACGTTAGCGTTGGAAATTTGAACAGCGCATGCAAATTAACATTCGGTTATGTGCGCTCTTAACATGCTGAGCAATTTACGCTATTCACTGCGCTCTTGATCGTAATATCGTAAATGAGAGCAAACTTGTTGCTTACTGAGTGCATGAGCGGCATTTTAGCACTGAGAGTTTTGAGTGCTTGGCATTTTTAGCACACTATGTTTGCCCACGCTGTGACCGCCAGTGTGCTTTATTACTGTTAGGTGCGTTGCAGAGTATTTGCATGCGCAGCATACCAACATGTTGCTATAAGTTAAATTTATTCTGTGTATGAAACTTGACCTTGCCTGCAAAAGTTCACGACTTGCATTAAAATTAAATATAAATTAAATAACGCCATTCAGTTCTTGCAAATAAATATGTGTTGTCGAGGCGTTGTTATCATTATCAGACGGCGCCACTTAGTTTAAATGCATAATGCCCATGAGTGCACGTGTGTCTGCGTGTGTGTGTGGGAGGGGAATGGGATTGCAACTTGTTGCTGGGAAATGTCGTGCTCGTATTTTTGAGTGACTTTTCGAGGTCAGCGCGAGAGGGGAAGGAAGGCTAGGGAACAGCTGAAGATAAACAAAATGCCTGTTAATAACCGCGTAGACTTTGCAAAAATAACAATAGTTATTGTGTGTAATCTGTGCTAATGTATTATTTCTTTTTATTTTTAACAAATAGTGGGGCGCCACCTAGATAAGCAGATACACAAACACACAAACACACACACGGTCAGACACCCACCCCACATTGCAGTTCTGCTGCTGTTAATGTGTACTCACTTGACAATGTTCGCATGATCGTAAGCATTGAGCTGTTTAAGGAGTGAAATCTCTCGCAGCGTAGTCGCACTCACTCCATTTTCGGAGAGTGCAATACGCAGCTTTTTAATAGCCACGTAGGCGCCGGTGAGATTGTCGCGTGCACGATAAACGGTACCATAGGCCCCTGTAAAAAGATTGGAGAAAGCGTTCAATACAATAACAAAGGTGTCATATAAAATTAGGTCACATTCAGACACTCACACACACACACAGGCAGGATTTAGCGAAGACACAATTCAAATTCCATAAACATTTTAGTAACCTTGAACTAACGAAAGTAAAGCGAAAAGAAAAGTGCAAAAACCCAAATAAAATGTTAATCAACACAAAAAATAAAAATGCCGTCGAGCGAAAAGCACACTGATAAGAAGAAGCGTATATAGATAGGTATATGTATATGATATGAGTGTATTCGAATTTTGGCAAAGTTGAGAGTGTGCTCGATAGAATAAGTTTAGAATAGAGTGCTAATGGGAAGCATGGGAAGATCAAAAACCCGACAACAACAACAGAAAACCCAAACAAACGAAGCGGCAAACCGAAGCCGACAACAAACCGATCTGAGACCGAACATGAGAGAGAGAAACAACATTTATGACAAGCATCGATTTAAATTAGAAACAAGACTGTGTATGTCACCGGATAATTATTGCCAGGCAGACAGTCAAAAAAGAAACAGTCTGACATGTGATACACGACATTCAGACAGATACAGATACATCGATGAAACGTTGTGTGGGAATTCTATTTTGGTTGACATTTCTAAACATTTTGAACAATTTCCGTCAATATTTCTCTTTCTTATTCTAACTGAACGCACAGATCAATTCCACATCAAAGGTCAAGTACACGGGTTCCTAATACACCTAATAACACCCAATAAAAATACAAAAAACACAACTAAACAGAGCAACAAGAACAGCCTTCGCACTCGCACTTTTTCTACTCTACACTCTCTCATTCCACCAAATTGTCGACTTGTTTTGGTGTGTGCCTTGCAATTGTCAAAATTTTAACACAAATCAAAAGCAACAACAAAAGCGGGAACAACAGACGGAGCAACACAAGTAAATAACTGAATAAATGCGAAACAGCAACAAGCAAAAGTAAAAGCAGATACATTTATTCAATGTCTTACAAAAATGTTGAACTTGTTTTTGAAGATCTAACCTTATAATAATCTCAGTTCCCAAGTAACTACCGCAAGCTTAACCCACTATTGCCTTACAGACTACGCCCATGTACAACAACAAACATGTCCTAAAAAAATAAACCATTTAACATAAACATCATTAACATTCACTTTAGCCACAACTTAGTTAAGTAATTATTTGATTGATGGATGTATTACCTATCGTTTAACACAGAAAATAATAAAAAAAACCCCTAAAATGTTTGTTTGGCCTTTAATCAGAAACTTGCATTTGACAAATGTTTTTATTTTTTGATACACATTTCATTTAAAACTTTTCCATTATTCAAAAAGAAAAAAACAAACACAAATGCAAGAAATACACGTGGTTTTGACCTGAAAGTATGCAGCACGAATCGTAGACACTCTTTACATGGCTGGAAGGGGTGTAACAAATAAACAATATTGAAAACCCAGTATTATTTCCCCTCATTAACATACTTGCGATGCATTTCGCTGCGGTCGTTAAAGTTTAAGGCAACAATAGTTGACGAATACCCTACACAAAGTGTTAAATATCGAGTGAGATGTGTGTTTACTGATCCTGCGATTGTCCAGATCATCATTCATACAGTGTTTATTATAATCCAATACATACCTTTGCCAATAATGCCAAGTTCTTTATAGTTAAATGATATAACTTCATCTGGACTTTCGGGTTTTGACATTTTCTGTCTCTTCTTATTTGGCCCGGATGACATTGCTCTATTTGATTCTCGATAAGAGTGTAATTTTTATATTTTAAACTGAAATATTTAATTTTATGACCAATAAATTATTTATTATATATTTAACAGCAGCCCAGTTGGGCACTTTAGGGTTAACATGCTGATAGCATAACCAAACTTGAGCGTGCAACAGGTGTTAATAAGAGTCAGCGTAATTCTATGCTTATATCTTGACTCTGGCTTGCCTACTGTAGGTCCAATAAGTGTTTTGACAAATGCAAAATATAGTGTTTTTTTATTTTTTTAAAAATATTTTACCCCGAAAAATACTGGTTTTAAAATGTTTAAATTAATGTTCACAGAGTGTCAAATTATTTTCTTGACTAACTGTAGCTACGTAATAATGTAGGTTGACATGATGATTAATGTTGTTGTTGTTGCTGCTGTACTTTGCGGACGTTGAACTCGTTAAAGGCCCTTTTTTTATATATCTACACTAACTATTAGTTCTGTATGAATTTATATTATAATTTATGAATATATACTGTTATTGAAATATCTGTTACTTTTCTGCTTTATCTTTGCTACGCTTTTGCTTTCAGCACACAGCATTTTTTTTGCCATTTGTCAATTAATTCTAATCGCAGCCAAAAGCTACAGCAACAACACATCATAATAATATTACCAGCCACAACAACAAGAGTGCTCTCAAAACGACACGAATGGTCAGGAATTATATTAAATTAAATAGTAGCAAAGTTTCGATGCTTCTTCATCACACTGTACACAAAGTGTAGTAAAATTGAGCAGCAATTCTACTACTAGTAGTAGTAACCAACACACACTACACACACATCACATAGTGCAAAAACTAATATTCACTAAATTGTTGGTAATGTGCTTACGTTTGTGCGAATTATTAATATAAGTTAAATATTAAAATGTGCTTAAATGTGTTTTGTATTTGTCAAGAGCGAATAAACACTAACAAAGAGCACGGAATATTGAAAGCTACTATTGTATGTACATATATACTTCCATACGTACATCTGTATGTTTGTATGTAACGTGTGTATTTCTGTACATACAAACGCGCTCACTCACATACACACTCAAACAGACGTGATCTAAATGTTTTTTCCTTATAAAAAAAAATTCGTCCACTTAAACCGGAGTAAAACCCTATTCAAAACCGGCGACCACAATTAATCGACTAGTGAAACAATCCGACACCTGCACCTGTGTTAAACAATGTATTTTTTAAATAAAAATTAGATTTTGACACTAACAATTTTTGTAACAAACTGAGCTGTGCAGAAAAAATAACAGCACTCGAAAAAACACTCAAACCGCATTTACGATATTCATCCAGTGTAAAGAGATCTTGCACATCTGTCCCACTGTTAACGCTCTCTTAACCGACTAAGTTAACATTTACAGAGGTTGCTAAATGTTATATTTGATTTATTCACTGTTGTCAAATTTTAAGAGTAATTTTACGTAAAAAGAGCTACTTTATGAAAAATGATTGAAAATGCGTATGAAATATAGAAAACTTTTTAGCACAAATTATTGTTAATATTCTGCAAGAATTTAAGTTGCGCGCGTTTGCAGATTGTGAAACTGTTAGGTGAGGAGCAAATTGCTAATGAGAAGTAACTTTGTCGCGAATGACACACTAGATGGCGCTGCGGTAACGTCTGGATATTACAAAAACTCTCTGCAATAACTTAGTAACCTTAAGAAAGCTTAAATCTCGAAATTAGATAAAAATTAAAGTAAATTTGAAAAACTAAAAAGTGTTCAAATTTTTCTTTTAATTATTTTTTAAAATTTACCTACTTTTTTAGGTACGCAGCCAGCTTCACGCTAATGGCGCGTTGCCAACCACACGTTATACAGCGTTGCCACCAGATTTTAAGTTGGGCGCTTTGCTTTAAATTGAACATGTGGTAAAATGTAGAAATAAGAGAACACTAACAAAATAGATATAAATATCATAAAAAAATATCGGCATGATTTCAATTAATTCAAAATCCGCACACCTGTCTTAAATTTCCATCTATAATTTAATTACAGCGAGGAATGACTTGATATATGGTAAAGTGTTAATTGACTGCCGAAAAGTGACGTAGAATACGAAAATGCGAATACGAAATCTGCGAGGTGAAAAGTGAAATAGTAAATATAGTAGGGGTACGTGATTTGTAAAGGATTTCGAATTTCGAACTAGTTCAACTACAAACAATAGATATGATATGTCTCAATCTGTATAGAGAGTGTTATGTCATGAATCATTATGATAAAGGTGAATCAGAGCCGGGCAGACCCAACCCAGTGAAAATGTCATAAATGTTGTGCCAGTCACTGCGCCAATCGGTGTCACATCCACATCGAACTCTGTTTAGCACCTCGGTCACTTTGTACGGAAGCAGATCGATCGACCAATCCCAATTCCATACGAATTCCATACCAATTCCCAGCTCTCGCCCGAATTAGAAGCTGGAAATGATGCTGATTCAAAGTTGGCAACTGTAATTTGTCATCCAAATGCAATGGGTCATCTTTATGGGGTGTTAATTGGATTCCTAAGAACGAGAAGCATTCCCTGCATGATTAAGTTATATGTAACTAATAGATACATTAATAATAGATAATAAACAGGGTATGACTTTGTTTGGCATTTACAATGTTTAATATTGATTTAACTCTTTGACATTTGTTGGCGGCCTCTGCTAATCGGTATTCATTAGTATTACGACGATCTGAAACCGGCTTTCAGTCAAATGTAATCTTATATATAAATTGTATTAAACGCACTCGTATCATACGTGCAAATATCATGTTCCATGATCATAAAATATAAACTTCTAAACGATGTTGCTGCTGACATGTGGACAACAAATAAATCAATTCAATCTGAGCCAATTTAGTTGTCAATCAACTTATCAAATTTGTTGTCTTCTTTCATAAGCGAATATTGATTTTTCGTTTAACTATTCATTTATTAGAATCAAAAATTTGTCACGTGAAGTTCAGTTTTTAATGCAACCAAGCTAAAAAATTCTGTAATCAATGAATGTTTGCTTTAAAATCTATTGTTCATTTGCTTAACAGATTCAAGTGAAATTTTTAACTTGACCCAAAAACAAAAATCATTAAAAATGTTGTTGAAAATGTCCCAAATACGTGAACTTGTGTTGCCTCAAGACTTCAACTTTGACTTGGACTTGGACACTTAACCTTCGTCAGGCTTGAGAGATCAGTTTCAAGAGCGCACTCGTGTATTTATCGTTTAGACCAAGTTGTGTTGACAGTTTTCCGAGACGCTTCAAATGCGTCATCTACGTGTTTTTTTTGGTGTATTTGCATAATGAGCTCGTCTTTATAATAATAGACAAACTCATAAACTATTTAAATTGGTTCCGATTTAAGAGGCGATTATCAACATGATGATCTGGTGACAGTCAACTTCATTACTAACTGACTGACTGACTGACAGACTGACAACTGATAACTGACAACTGCCGGCTTCCGTATTCCGTTTTCTGTTTTCTGCTTTTAAGAGAAACCCGCTCTTAATCCTATTCCTGTTGTAATTCGTCAGAAAAGATTTGACTTTTTTGATTTCCTTTCCATTGATTTAATTAGTGTCTGCGTCATGGAAAGATTTAAATTGAAATTAACGTGAAATGCAAACATCTCGGCCCAAATAAACACCAATCAATATTGATAAACAATGTGATGACGGTTGACGATTGACGATTGGGGGATGACTGTCAATTGCGTTTCCTTTTGATCCAACACACACCTTTATATCCAAAAGTTTAAAGAGGTAAATCAAAATACACTCAAGTATCGCAATCCGAATCAATTAATCCAAGATCTATTAACAATAGAGACTAGGGTGCATCTATATTGTTGTGCTTTTAGTGTTTACATGCACGAAAGTTGTGTTTTCAAGATAATTGGTCACAGAAATTCTAAAAAAATTTCGATACTAACTATTTTGTGTTCAAGACAATTGCAACCAGTCTAGTTAGAATTAGACTAAAAATATTGAAATGATAATGTTTAATATGCAAGAAATTTAAAAAAAGAAAGAAATTTTTGAACTAAAAGAGCGAGTGCCAGAAAATGATTTTAGAGCTATAGATTCTTGGTAAATACACCTCAGAATTGAGCGTGGATTATGAATTTGGGTTAAGATTTAAGTTAAAAGTATTTGGGATCAAACAAATCGATGCACTCTAATTGATACGCATCCAGCTGCCAATTTTTGTGTTTTATATGTTTTTTTTTGGCAATTGACCAGGGCTTAAGCCTGCTCTCTTTCTCTTTCTCTGCGTCTATCTCTTTTTAGCTGCAGCGCGACGATTAATTCGTGACATCGGCGACAGTTAACACCAACAAACAACAACAACAAACAAGCAGCAACAGGCGGCCAACAACGCACAGAACAACGACAACAACAACGAATGAAGTTGCCAAGAAAAACCCGTTCACGTTCATGATAATGATGGTCTTGTCCGAGTGGGGTGAGGAAGGGGAAGGGGAAGTCGGAGGTGAAGAGCTTTTGGCATATAAAAGTGAATTTGTAACAAATATTCTGAACAGTTAGTGAACACGCTCTGCAGCGACAACATCAACATCGACAACAATATTAGTTGTAAATATTGTAAATATTCAAATATTCAATATATTCGTCGCGTCGTTTATTTGTGATAAGCAGCCAACAATATTATTAACAACCAAATTGTGCAAAAACTCGAAATAATTAAATAAATCAAACAAATTAACAGAACGTGTGTGTGTGCAAATCAAAAGTCGAACCAATCTTGTCCCAAGGATATACATAAAATATAAGCTATAAAAAATATACATTAAAAATACAAATACATATATATATATATAACATGTACCAATTAACCAAACAAGTGAGTATAACAGCACATAGAATTTACGATCCAATAACAATTACCATAAACTTCTGCTCAAACAAACAAAATACAAGATAAAGAACCGTAACAAATTCAATGATAAACGTGTTTAGTACTTTAAACAAAAGTTAATTAAATTCAAAATACATATTTTAAGTCTTCGACTAACGGATCGCGTACTCAGTACTCAGATTTTATTGCTGTTTCTGTTGTTTCTTTTAGTACTTTCAAAAAGATCAAAACCATATTTCGATTTCAAATGATTTTTGCAAGTAATTCACAGCTAGATGTATTAATTTTTTAATACATATTGGTGTTGAGGAAGTCTTGAGCATAGTCCACAGAATATTAAATTAAATATATAATTAAAGACATAAAAGTTTTACCATAAGTCTGAGCCAGCAAATGAATTCAGTTACTTTAAAGTTCTGCTTGAAACCACAAAGCAATAAATTAATTGTGTCTGGGAGAATAGAGCCTTATTTCTCTTGTGAGTTCAATAATAGAAAGAAATAAATCAAATTTCAGAGAATTTTATAAAACGATAATGAAGAGCTACAGAATAAATTAGCGTAGATAAAAGGAATGTTTAAGTATTAGATTTTATTATACCAGAGACTCCTTTATAGGCTCTGACAATATTGGATTCGAAGGACTGTGATTCAGGCACTGATTACAGGGTATTCGGCCAACAAGTGTTATGCATCTTATGGGTTAGCCCTGAACCACTAAATCGCAACCGGTTACAGATACCGAGATATCGAGATGCCGAGATACAGATAGTTTAAATTTATCAAGCTTATGTTTTGTACTTTTCGCTTGGTATCATATGTCATGGAAATTAATTAACTGGAGTGGATTCAGTTCAGCTTGTAAATTTACATAATTAGCCGCAATATATACGTGTATTTGTCCATGTCTGCGGTTATCAATGAAGTAATTTATGCATTGAAATGAATGCAAATGAATGCAGATAAAAATATGCAGATATGTTGATATTTGGGATTAACTGGAAAGAAGCTGAAACGTGATTTAATATTTATTATTTTTTGTTTTTCTTGTGTTTCTTTGTGCCTATTAATAACGGATTATAACGGGCGTAATTTAAATCTTTCTTAAATCCCATGCAAATGCAGAGGAGATTTAAGTTTAATTGGAATTAAATTAAGGTTCATTCGAATTGTCATTGAGAGATTCTTCGACTTGGTCCGTCACACCAAAAGCTGGTTTCCACTTAAAGTCTACGTCATCCGGTTTTATTTCTTTAATTTTTATTTTTTTTTTAATGTTTATCTGTTGTTTGGTCTTTAATTTGTCCTCTAAGAATAATACCAATTTTATTAACACAAAACAGAAATGTGATACATAAATTAATCAAATCTGTGGTTCCTATCAAATGGAATTCTTTTTCAATCGGATCGTGCATCCGGCTTTGACTATATATATGGTATATAGTCGTCATCAAGGGCGCAGCATATACAGATAATAGATGAGCTTCGGTTTGGATGGGTTGTAATTAGCATCCAGTGGGATATATGCATATGTATACATGGATAATGATAGTGATAACTCAGCGACGTGATCATGAATAATTTACGTGCGACTATAAATTAAATACTGATCGCGATTATAGCATTCAATGCTGTTATTTTGTGGTATCTGTTATTTAATTTAAATTAATTATTGTATGCTAATTTAAAGCATATGCTTTGTATACTATAAACTATATGGTAGATAATACACTATAGACAACAGACTATAGACTATAGACTATAGACTGGTTCTAATAGTTTGCAGAACGCTGACGCTTTGGCTCTCTGGCCTCCAATTGTTATTCACACCTTCTACCACCTGTCTCATTTGCTTTGTTTTATATTTTTATTGTGTTGTCTGCTTCTGTATCTGTATCTGTTTCTTTTTCGATTTCCGCAGTTTTACACCCTGGCTGTGACCCTGGGCATAGTTTGCATGGTGACTGCGCTGCCGCAAGTTCAACAGGAGGGACCACACACTCTGCTAGACATTGAGACACCCAACCAGTTCAGCTATAACTCACCGCTGGCCCAGCCGGATAGTCTTAGATCCAAGCCGTACTTTGATTTCCTCAGCACACTGTATGCCCACGATTCGGCCAAAACGGATTTGTTTCGCCATCGACCACGCCGTCAACAGACGGAATCAGAGATAAAGACACTCGATCAACCTAAGAGCCGTCGTCGTGATCGTCGGCGTCGTGCCATCGTCTTTCGTCCCCTGTTCGTCTACAAGCAGCAGGAGATTAGGAAGCAGGAGATCGCGGCCCGAAGACGCAGTGATCAGGTTAATCAACTGTACCATCGCCTGTAGTATTGGCCATCTAGAAAATCTATGTCTAAATCTAAACAATGGCAATGGCTGTGGCTGTTACTGTTACTGGTCTTCTACAGGGTCCTCTCTAGCACTTAGCTATTTTTATAACCATTATTAGTCCTTAAGTTATCCAGCACAACGCACAACGCACAAGCAACAACAACAAAACAATCTATATATACCTATGATAATCACTTACCTATATGTACATGCATCTATCCACGCCCAAAAACAACCACACATTAAGCACATCCTCCCCAAAACTATGTTAAGCATCCCTAAATTAAAATACCTACAAAGATAACATAATTGTTAACTGATTTTTTAAACAAAAATTGTTAATATAATGTTTATTAAAGCTAACCAAATTTATTCAAAATGATTAAGCTGCATTTATTACATTTTCAATACAACTTTATTTCTATTTATTTTTTTAATAACATTTTCAATCAAATTGACATCATTATTTTTTTTAAATTGGTATAAAAATCAATTTCATGACATTGTTTTAATTTCTTTTAAAGATGCCTTAGATAAAAATATATATAGGACTATATAAAAGTTCATAAAACTCAATCTTTTTAATTCGGATTGACTTCCATTCCATGTATATTCAACTCTACTATACTTTTCAAAAAAAATCAATAAAACAATGTAATAGAAAATCAAGTTTACTATCTTATCGAATGAGAGTAGAAATGATCCGTTCTAAATTGATAGCATTATTTAAACTGATTTTTATTAGAAATTCATTTATTTTATTTTTAGGATATATTTGAACTTATCATTATTAGTAATTATGCATATTTCCTGAGGTAATCGAGGTAGGTCAAGAGATCATGAGTTCACGATTCTCCCCACACAATCTTCTCCAGCCAATCCGTGTAGAGATGCACCTTTGTATAGACACTGGGAAATCGGTGATTGCCACAGATGAGTCCATAGGAAGTGACACCAATTATCTGCTTCAGGCAATTGTAGGCCGGATGCTGGACGAAGATGGGTCCGCCGGAGTCACCATTGCAGGTGTCTGCTCTGCTTGAGTTCGATCCTGAGCCGGCACAGAACTGAGTTCGTGGCACAATGCGACTCTCGAGTCGTTCCATGCAAATCTCATCGCTGTAGCGCTGAAGAGCGACCTTGAGCAAATGCGTTGACTGTTGACCCGTGTTGTTGGTGTTTCCCCAGCCAGCGGCAATCAGATCAAAGTGCTCGTTGCCACTGCCGGACGGCAGACACGCCGGTGCCACATACTCATTGAGTGTGGCATTCCTGTCCAGTTCGAGCACGGCAATATCGTTGAAAAGACTGCCATCATCGGTTTCCGTGTACGATGGATGCACCACGTAGTTGACCAATTGAAAATCCTGTGGCTCTGCATCATCCGTTGTGCTGTTGAAGTCCAATTCCCCCAGGCGTACCACATATTTGGGGGAATCGAATTTGGGATCTAAGCGTTGCGCTTTCGTCTCTGCTGTGTCCAGACAATGCGCTGCAGTGAGCACAAACTTTGGATGGATCAGAGTGCCGCCACACATCCAGTTGACAGTGGAGCTTCTGGGCTGTCGGGTTCCCAGAAGAGCCATAAAGGGAAACTCACGACCCTCCGCCTTGGTGCCATCCACAATTAAGGGCGACGAACGACAGGAGGATCTGACATCGTTATAACGATGGCACTCTGTGGAAATAGAAACCGGTTTACTTATAAGTTATTTACAATTGATACAAGTTATAACCAGGTACCGAAAATAACACTTATGGAGCCAACATTTAATTAAAATTTTGTATCGTTGTGAAAGTCTTCTGTAATCATTTCTATATTAAGTTTTTATATGTAATTTTTAAAAAACTTTCAACAGTAACCGTCCCTGGTTATAGCTTACAACACAAATTGTTTACCTTTTTCAAAAAATGCTCTTGTGTCCACAGAATGTCGATTTTGTTGCTGGGAATTTAATGGCAGTGGACAACAAACAATATCGTTAAACTCGTCACAGTATTTAACGTTGTTGAGACCGATCAGATGAAGATTGTCAAATATTACTGGGCACTCTGTGGATGTCAGCTCTTTGCATTCGCCTGTCCCATTGTCGCAAAACTCTCCCCGCACCATCCCTGTTGCCACCAATAACAACAGAACGGACCAAGTCTTGCAGATCGTGTCCATTGCGTCAAGAGGCAGAAGAGAAACTGACAGATGTGCGTTTTTCTCAAACCAGACTGATTTGTGCATATTAAGATTCATAACATATAGCGTACTCAAAACCCGAAAAATATTTCGTCGACTCTTACTTAGCTTTGCTGCTTTTTTTTATTCGTTTCTCAATGTGATTTTTAATAATTGCTTTAAACAAGCTCAAATTAATCCAGTTTGTTTAGTAACTTAATAAATTATCAGATCAGCTTTTGCCAATTATTTTTTATTCTTAAGGATTGCTTAATGAGCAAGGTTCTGATCGGCCATATTTTGATTTAAATTAGTAACTGAAACTTTAATTAACAGAGTCTTAACAGTTCTCTGTGTAGCAATGTAATTGCACGGCTACAGATATTCTATCGACCGACCTCCACCAACCTCTGTCATCCGTTAGAAACTAAAAATTATCGTGGCGCACAATTTAAATTGTTTTTATAACCTAATCATCAATGCAATCAATCAATTCAATCTGATCTGCAACTATAAGTTTTTTTTAATTTAAGAAAATTAACAAAAGTCAACAACTAATAAATGCACTTCATAGACTGAGATTAGCAGACTGCTGCGCCTATTCGCCCTTGTAAACAGGCTTACGTTTCTCAGCGAAAGCAGCCAATCCTTCTAAACGATCCTTGGTGGGAATGACCTGAGCATAGCACACTTCTTCAATGGAATAACCAGTGCTAAGATCCACTTGGATGCCCTTGTCCACGGCCAGTTTGGCCATGCGCACCCCCACAGGTCCATTCGGTAGTATTTCTTCGGCCAATTTTAATGCTCGCTGATAGGCAGCATCTTTCGTTTCGTTCTGTTGCACCACATGATTGACTAGTCCTAGTTCCTTGGCTTCGTGGCCATCAAACACGCGGGCTGTGAAAATCAACTCCTTTGCCAGTGCGGGGGAGAGTATGCGTGGCAAACGCTGTGTACCACCGGCACCTGGTATGATGGCAAGTCGGGTCTCCACCAGACCCATCTTCGCATTGTTGGCCGCCGTACGTATGTCACAGGCGAGTGCCATTTCCAATCCCCCGCCTAAAGCCGCGCCATCTAGGGCCGCTATCACTGGCATGGGCAGCTGCTCAATGCTGATTAACAGAGCGCGCAGCTGTGTCACAAATTCGCTTGTTTCCTCCGTAGTCATGCCTAGCAATTATAAAAATATGGAATTATAATTAAATATACCAAAGGGTTTCAAAAAAAAGAACTTGCTGCTGGAGATGCCGGGGATTGAACCCGGGGCCTTTCACATGCAAAGCGAACGCTCTACCACTGAGCTACATCCCCTACCTTTACGCTCTTTCAAATCGGCGCCAGCACAAAATATGCCTGGTGTGAGACTGCGCAGCACTACAACCCGGGATCCGTTGTCTCGCTTAATATCCTCTAATATATCCTTAAAGGTGTTAACCAACGCACGACTGAATGCGTTCTTTGCCACCGGTCTGTTGAGACCCAACACTGTTATGCCCTTTTGTGGACCATCCAGACGCTCCACAAGAACTTCATTGCCGTCTCCTAAAAGTTCGTCAACAGAATAGCGACATCTTCCAGTTGTTGTCAGTGGAAGAGCATTACGCGTTAAAAGTTTTGTAGCACGTTGTAGTAACAGAGACATTTCAAGCTCCCAAAAATCAACAACAAAGAGTAACTTAAAAGAGTAAAAAAATATGATTACAACACAATCCGCGGAAACCAAAAGCTTGCGAAGATAAGAAAGAAATTTTAGGCAGTCGACGACTAAATACCCTTAATTCGTTAAGCATAAATAGTTTGCCACTATTTAAATTAATGTATTGTGATATATTTGTTTAAAATGATCATACAATTAAGATTTACGTATTATAAATATTGACATAATAAATACATAAATACAATTTCATATATACCACTAGTATTCAACTTATTTTTAATGCATTATTCACTGTGTCGAATCAGTAGTAAATATGTATTAACTCTGCAAGGGTATAAAATCAGCTGTGTGAACAGGGCTGGTTAACAAAAGCCAATCGATTGCACCTATCGATAACGATTAATTCTTGTTTGCAATAATGTTCAACTTACATTTTTAGATGGGGCTGCAGTTTTATTTTGATATAGTATTTTAATTTGTAAACCAGATGCAGTAACAAAATTCCAAGTTCTTTTTTTACCTCATTAACAATTACTGCAGAAATTTTGGCATCCAAAAGATTCCGATTGTGTGCCAGCAATCAAAACAACAGCAACAATTCATGTATTCTCCTATTCGCATGACGTAGTCGGGTTAAAAGTGAAACCGCAACAATAAGGAACGACGTCAACTGATACAGATCTGTGTGAGCAGCGCGTCGTGTAAGTAGCATCACCGTGAACTTCTAAAAAGATATATTTATGCACGCGCATGCTCATTTATTTTGTTTGTTTTAAGAGCGCCCTCGCTGCGGACTTTAGAATGTTGTTGCGTGGCGGGCAGGTGTTACACAGCAGACAACAACAGTTCAGTCGCGCAATTTACCAGTGGAGGCTGCAACAGACCTTCAATGGCATCGGACATAGTGCTCTGAGGAGTAACGAATGTGCATTGCTCCGTCTGCAGGCACGCAGTCGTCTGGGTGGAGGAGGAGGACATGCCTGCAATAACAAATGGTGGTTAATGCCGCGACGCTGGAGCACTAGTGATGGCAAGGACAAGATGGAACCGGCGTCCGTGGCTACAGCCGATAAAGCTAGTCAAATAAAAAAGGAAGAGCTGCCTGGTGGCACGAAGACGAAATTTGAGGTAAAAACTTCCAAAGGAATTTTGTCAATCACTACCACCATCGAAGATTCAAAGATTAATGAAATTGTCTTTGAAAAAACCGAGCTTTCGCCTGTAGCTAAGCTAAATGAGCCAGCTTTGAATCTTGTTGCTTCTGAAACCATCGCACCGTTATCGGGTCCTCAGTCTTCAGTTCCACTGCCTGTTCCTCCACCAATTCGAATAGAAGCTGTTGAAACAGCAGCCCCGACAACTCAAACTGCTGCACCTGCGCCAAAGCGACCCCGCTTCGATTACAGAATCTCGCTTGAGCGCAATTTTGTGACACCTGCTCGGGCGATATCAGATTTCATGCTATCAGCCACAGATCTGGAGAAGCTGCCGAAGATCAAACGACGCTCGCCATACGAACAAGAGCCACCCATGACTGTCTACTGGAGACGTGATGTCGAGGCCAAGGCCCTAGAGGTCTGGGGCTCCCGTGATGGCATAGTGCGAGAGCGGCTGAAACGCGATCTGGAACGCAAACAGTATCAGCAGAGTAAGTTTACCAAAGCTTAGACAATAAGATGCTAACTTTACTACTTCATAGATGTGTTCACGGTGAAGCGGCGCTTGCGTGATTACAGAAGGGAAATGGGCTCACGCACGAAATTAATGCAGGAAAATAGACAGGATGCGGAAAAGTCCGGCCAAGTGGTGGCTACCGCCATTGCCATGTAAGACGATTTTGTTAGTATCTTGGATTATTCTAGAAGATAATTATCCCATTTTTAGAAATGCAGCGAATTTGCTTTTTAAGGCTGGTGGTTGGCTATACAGCGGCTCTCACAGCATGTTTGCGGAGGTCATCCACTCGCTGGCGGATCTAATCAATCAGCTAATCCTGGCCTTTGGCATCTATAAGTCGTCACAGGTTCCGGATACGGATCATCCGTATGGCTATATGAACATGCGCTACGTGTCTTCTCTTATCTCCGGCGTCGGTATCTTTTGTGTTGGCAGTGGTCTATCCATATACCATGGTATCGAGGGCATCATTCATCCGCAGCCTATCGGAGACCTCTTTTGGGTATACTGTATATTGGCAGGCTCGCTAGTTTCCGAGGGCGCCACACTTGTGGTTGCCATCAATGAGTTAAAGCGATCAGCACGTGTCAACAACATGAGCTTTAAGGATTACGGTAACTTGTATACTTTACTAATTTAATTATGGATATTAAATGTAATGCCTTTTCCTGCAGTACTTAGTGGCAAAGATCCCTGCGTTAATGTGGTGCTCTGCGAGGATGCTGCTGCTGTTGCTGGTGTTATGATAGCTGCCACCTGTATGGGTCTGAGCACCTACACTGGATCACCGCTATTCGATGCGGCTGGTTCTTTAGTCATTGGAGCGCTATTGGGCGGTGTTGCTTCATTTATTATTTATACGAATGCGAATGCGTTGGTTGGCGTTTCCATATCCATGGAGCGTTTGGAGAAGATCAACTCAGCGCTAGAGGCTGATGTCATGATTAGAGCTATTTATGATGTCAAGGGCATTGATATTGGAAATGGACGTGTGCGCTATAAGGTTTATTTAAGTTACCATGAATTGCTTTACAATTTAAGCTAAAGACTGTTTTCTTATATAGGCTGAGTTGGACTTTGATGGCCGGGAATTGACGCGTTCGTATTTAGATAAACAGGACCTTAATAAGCTGCTGACTGTAAGTTTATTTTACATAATTAAAAATAAAAACTACAGTTTTGTATATTATATTTTTTCAGACTGTGCGAGGCTTTCGTAATGTAGACGATCTGGAGAGTTTCTTGTTGGATCAGGGTGAGAACATTGTTGACCTCATGGGTGGTGAAATTGATCGCATTGAAATGAATCTACGCGTAAGTACAAATAAATCTAATTGATTTTCATGAAAATAATTATCTTTAACTTTATCATTGCAGACTCATTTCCCAGAAATTCGTCATGTCGATCTTGAAATTCTCTGAAGCCGTTGTTGCTGAATGTGTTGCAATCAAAATTTACCCGTGTAGTTTCTATTTATTCCGATAGTTGGTTTAGTTTTGAAAAATAAGTTATGGCTGTTCTTTGGGTGGGCAATAGAAAATAATAATAATAATACTTAATAAGCTTAAAAATGTAGTCGTTGTTAAATCGTACTGCTGTAGTTGAAGTTGGTTTCTTTACAAATTTTTTGTTTCGTAGCTTTGAGTTTACAATTTAAGGTTTAAGAACTCGTTTATAATTGGGTATTAAAAAATGAAACTTAATATGGGCGATCTTCTCTAACTGACATCGATTACAGAGAATATGACATAGAAAGACGGTTTTGAGGAATATACCAGGCTTATTTCAGGCTCAGTCGAGTCAGAGAAATTTGACAATATTGAGAGAACTGCCTAAAATAACTGCTATGTATTATTAAATAAAAATGAACGCTATTAATAACAATTCGCAAATTATACAACTATATTCCTATTCAGTAATTTTCCTAGGAAGTTTACTGTACGATCCAGTACAACAAAAATGTTCAATACTCTTGTGATCGCTTGAAAGGAAAAAAGGAAATCAAGAAAGAAAATACTGAATATTAATAATTTCTTTACAAATGTAGCATGTTTTTATCTTAGTGTATCATCATAACAAATATATTTTCCCATTTACCGGTTCCCTACTATCCTGGGCTAGTGACCAGTTGCTGAGTACGACAAGTGGAAGAAGAAGAAGAGGTAATCAATGAAGAGAGACGATCACATGGTAGCAGCAAGGTCTTTAGAATGATGAACTGAGCCCAATCCGACCTATTAAATATAATTCCATTTGCTAATTGCATTCGTTTCAATTGCATAAGCAATAAATATTGTTACATCAATAATTAATTTTACAAAAAAAATCCTCAGCGAGTCCGCTCTCACTCTCTTCACTTTGCGTCGTTGGTTGGCTCTCTGTTTACATATTGAGACGTCACTGTTCACAGAGCTTAATTGATTTCATGCTCTTGTACTTAACAGCGCACGCGGCTTTCACTGTTATTGTTGGCAGAGAGGCGGCAACGCCGACGCAGACGTTCCTCTAGCAACATCAACCGCAACAACTACAACTATAGGGGAGAGGCAGAGAGCTTTCAAATTGGGCTTGTCGATCGTTTTGCTTGTTGGTCACTTCGCAGTCGCAGTTGGCGCGTGTATTAAAACGGTAACCAACTGCACAAATAAAATTAACTCAAATTTAAGTTAAATATTAAATAATGAAAGAAATTTCTTAATATTAAAAATACAAGAATTGCTTCCACGCACAACTGTTAAATACCTAATTAATAAAATATAGTTTATATAGGTACATTTGTGTTTGTTTATTTATGTGATTGCTAATAAAAATAAACCGCAGTTGTTTAACATATGCACATAAATGCTGATAAGTGAAACGAAAACAATTTCAAAAGTGTGAGTGTATTTTTGGTCAGCAAAGAAAAGAAAAGTTCACAAATAATGAAAACAAATATGTTTTAATATTGACATAAATATATGTATGTATAATTGTGTTCATTGTCTGGGATTTTTTTTAGAACTGGTAAATCCATGGAGTTCTCTTACGGTGGTTTGACCCATTAATGGGCCGAGGGTCGACAAACTTGTCATTCAATTCGCATGCTAATTAGTTGGCTGTGGCATATAGTAGTCGGTTTTTGTGTTGCACGAATGAATATTGCGAGTTTGATAAATATATTCGCCAAAATATGTCTGTCTTTGTTGACATATTCCACTAGTATCATCTAGATTTGATGGCGCAATAATTGAAATGGCTTTCGGATCGTTTACAGATTGAGATCATGAAACCAACTTGACAGCGATGGCAAATTCTGCTGATTCAGGTTCCACTCGCAGCCCAGTCAGTCAGTAAGTCAGTCAATCAATGGATGAGTCGGCAACTTTTCGGTTGTTGTAATGGAAATCAATGTCAATCGGATGAGATAAAAGGCAAATGGGCAATCAATTGCTCGACTTTAGCTTTAGTTCTTTGTGATGCCGTTGACATTACATAAATACGTATACGTAATACTTGAATCTCGACATTGTGCTGCAATTAGATAGCTAATGAGCTCTAATCGTAGCATCCTCTCCTCTTCATCCACTCATATTCCATGTTGCAGTTCACAGGCAAGGCAAAAAACAATGCAAACGAGACTCTTGCAACCAGCCACGATTCGAGTGAATCTGTTGCTGTTGCACATCGTGTTCATCATCGTCATCGCTAGCATCGGTATATGTCAATCAACGAATGCAGACAGACCGCCGAACATCATCTTCATTCTGGCGGATGATCTGGTAAGTGAGCATAACAAGCCATTTGGGTTCAATTTTTTGAGTTTCCCTTTCGATTTGCCTTCCCCCTCCCTTCCCTTCTCTTCCTGACCTTTCCATTCATATTGTTTAGGGCTTCAATGATGTTGGCTTTCGTGGATCCGCGCAGATTCCCACGCCCAACATCGATGCCTTGGCATATTCGGGTCTCATACTGAATCGTTACTATGTCAATCCCATTTGCACACCTTCCCGCTCTGCTCTCATGACGGGTAAATATCCCATACACACCGGTGAGTTATTTCGGATGACCTTGTCTTTGGAATTTTCTTTAATGTAATCCCGTTACAGGCATGCAACATACAGTTCTTTATGCCGCCGAACCGCGTGGTTTACCATTGGATCTGAAAATTCTACCGCAATATCTTAACGATTTGGGGTAGGTCCAGAATTTCCACTTGTCAGTAGATCAAATCATCATCAGCTTATTTCAATTTGCAGCTACACCTCTCATATAGCCGGCAAGTGGCATTTGGGTCACTGGAAGCGGGCCTATACTCCCTTATATAGGGGCTTTAGCAGCCACGTCGGCTTCTGGTCGGGACACCATGATTACAATGATCATACTGCTGTGGAGCACGGTGCCTGGGGTCTGGACATGCGCAATGGAACTGATATAGCCTACAATCTGCATGGTCAGCCCACAACGGAGGTAATCACAAAGCACTCCCTTAATGTCATTGCCTCCCACAATGCGACAAAGGGTCCACTCTTTCTTTATGTGGCACATGCCGCAGTTCATTCCGGAAATCCATATAATCCGCTGCCAGCCAACGATGACATCGTATCCAAGTTAAGTCACATATCGAAGTACAAGAGACGCAAATATGCGGGTGAGTTTAGAAACATTTGATACCAGAATGATTCTTCTTAATTCTGCATCAAAATATAAAAAATACAATTTTTCTTTCTTCACTGTCCAGTTTTTTACTTTCATTCTTTTCACCAACTTCAAATCGTCATAACTTTGTGAAATTTTAACCGATTTCATTGCGGAATGTCAATTTTTTAATTATTTTTCCTCTATTTTAATTCTGCATCAAAATTGGAAAATATTATTTTTCAACTCCCAATGTCAATTTTTCCATACTTACCCCTTGACACTTTTTCACCAACTTCAAATCTTCATAACTTTGTGAAATTTTAACCGATTTCATTGCGGAATGTCAATTTTTTAATTATTTTTCCTCTATTTTAATTCTGCATAAAAATTGGAAAATATATTTTTTTCCCTCACTATCAATTTGTGCTTGATTTGAGTAAAATGTAATTAAAATATATCACTAATGGTTTTTTTCATTAGCGCTTGTTGCTGAAATGG
Source organism: Drosophila sp. st01m (assembly GCA_018901795.1). Classification (NCBI taxonomy): domain Eukaryota; kingdom Metazoa; phylum Arthropoda; class Insecta; order Diptera; family Drosophilidae; genus Drosophila; species Drosophila sp. st01m. The sequence goes on from JAEIFG010000172.1 coordinate 3,891,132, forward strand.
ACGACTCTGTCGGCAAGATTGTGGGACAACTTCAGAAGTATCACATGCTGGATAATTCTATAATCATATTCTCCACCGACAATGGCGGTCCAGTTGAAGGTTTTAACTCGAACTTTGCCTCGAATTATCCACTGCGTGGTACAAAAAATACCCTCTGGGAGGGAGGAGTACGTGGTGCAGCCCTGGTATGGTCACCTCGACTGACACAACGGCCACGATTGGCGGAACAGACAATGCACATTTCAGATTGGCTACCCACATTGTTGGAAGCAGCTGGCGGAGAGCAGGCACTTGCCAATCTCAGGGATGCTAAGCTGGATGGAATGAGCATTTGGTCAGCCCTGGTTACAGATGGTAACTCACCACGTAAGACTGTACTGCATAATATCGATGATATCTGGGGCAGCTCGGCCCTCACCGTGGACGAGTGGAAGCTGGTGAAAGGCACCAACTACAATGGAGCCTGGGATGGCTGGTATGGTATGCCGGAGATGCGTTATCCGAGTGACTACAACTGGGATCAGGTGACCAAAAGCATTACCGGACAGGCCATGCAGAAGCTGAAGATGTTACCCCCAAGAGCCGATCAGATAAGACTGCGCAGAGATGCCACCATTGATTGTCCAACGAAAAGAGGAGTTACCTGCAATCCACTAAGTGCTCCCTGTCTCTTTCAAATCACCAAGGATCCCTGCGAGCAAAATAATGTGGCCAGGCAGTAAGTGATAAGAAAAATATTCTTAATTCCCGGATTCTATTTGTGATTTGATTCACTTGCCAGGTATCCCAGAGTCCTGGAACTCATGCTGAAGGAGCTAGAATTGTTCAATGCCACAGCTGTTCCGCCCTCAAACAAACCTGATGATCCTCATGCTAATCCTCGTTTCTGGAACTATACATGGACCAATTTCGGTGACTTCACGGAGACTAAGAATAATTTTATTAGCAATTCCTTAAACCTGATACAAAATTGTGTCTGACTAATCCTTAAGTTGTTTTTATGATACAAATGAGATTAAACGCAATTTCATGATATTAATAAAGTTCTTTATGGATAGTTCTGGGAACTGGAAATGTTTAAAAATAAAATGTAACATAATATAATAAAATAATTATATAATTTAAAATTCAAATACCTAGTTTTAACAAGGAAACTATCTTGATTAGACCTTAATTTTATAAGAGAGCTGCTTAACGAGAAATATCTCGAAATAATCCCAAGGATCAATAATTATGATCATTATTGATCGAGGCCTAATAAATTGGAGATTCTACAAAACTCTCCGTGTATTTTTCTTTGTAAATTTAGTGGTTATTTTTCGATCTCTGGTATCTAAAGTGAAAAGTCTTTGTTTATAAAAATATGTCTTTATTACTTCACATACTTATGGACAAGCAATTCTTAAGTTTAACAAATCTTGATTTGTATATATTTTTTTTTGGGTTCTTTGCCGCTTGTTAGCAGAATATTTTATGTTTTTCTGATTTGCATCTACAACAAGTTGAACTTAAGCTAAAATGGGATCGGAGTTGGAGTTACGAAATGTTTGTGAACCGAAGATGGAATGAGATAGCGTGAGATGTGTATAGAGTATATAGTCGGGATAGAAGACCGATAATGGTAATGGTAATGGTAACGGTATTGGTAATGGTAACTAGTTCATAGTTCTAAGAGAGTCTTAAGTTCTAGGTATTGATCTACGTCATCCAATATTGCGTCTCAAATGCTAGCTAGTTTGTATCTCGGAGTCAGTTTGCCATATTCAATATCTGTAGCCGCTGCCATCGTTGTCGCCATTTTGTCCACCAGGACCGAAGCCGTTACGTCCCTGACCGGGCTTTACCGCTGGAATAGCCACGACCGTCCGCATTGTCCTGCCCGAAACCGCCATCCTGGCCGTCGGGACGTCCATTGGAATAACCCTGACCATCACCATTGTCCTGGCCAATGATGCGTCCACCGATGATCACACGGCCACCGTCGGAGCCACCGTTGCCGCCTGGACGACCGCCGGAGTAGCCACCTTGTCCCAAATCCTGGCCACCGGGACGACCATTGGAATAGCCGCCTTGTCCCAAATCCTGACCACCTGGACGACCATTGGAGTAACCATTCTGTCCCAAATCCTGGCCGCCTGGACGACCGCCAGAGTAACCACCTTGACCCAATTCCTGACCACCTGGACGACCATTGGAGTAACCATTCTGTCCCAAATCCTGACCACCTGGACGACCGCCGGAGTAGCCACCTTGTCCCAAATCCTGACCACCGGGACGGCCATTGGAGTAACCATTTTGACCTAGATCCTGACCACCTGGACGACCGCCAGAGTAACCACCTTGTCCCAAATCCTGACCACCTGGACCACCAGCTCCATTGGCATCGCCCTCATAACGGATCTGTGGACGGTATCCCTGCTGATCGGCCTCGTACTCCACGATCTGCAAGGCAATGGGAAAAAGAGAGAGGTGAAAGATTAGATACGCTGGAAGTGGCATTGGGTTACGAGTATATCCTGTGCCGTCCTGACTCGCTTACTTGCTTCCTTCCATCGGGCAACAGAACATTGTACTGGCCGGTGGTGAAGTCACCGTCGCGCATCTCTGAATGACCAAATGAGAGCCCACTTGGAGCGTCTTCAACTTGGTAATTAAATTCGTACTTAGCGGGTTCCTACAGGGTAGCGAAGGAGCGTGTTGGAGAGAGAAAGAGAGAGAGAGAGAGATAGAGAGAGGTAGAGACAGTTCTAGAGTATTGATAGGCATAGCAAGACAGACAGAGAGAGAGAGAGTGCGAGAGTGAGAGAAAGATAAAGAGAGGAAGCGGTGTAGAGGAGCGGTGCATGAAGAAGAAGAAGAGAAGAAGAGGCAGCAGAGATCCGTGCAGCACAGTGAAGCATTCAGCGTGGAGCGAGTCTTGTTTCTCGCGTGTGGAAGGAGCCAAGTAAGACTTAGAACCCAAACCAATCTCAATCAGTTACTCACATCGTTGTCATAGTCAGCACCACCGCCGGCACCACCAGCACCGCCAGCACCAGCTCCAGATGCAGGAGGACCATACGAGTCCGAGGGCTTGCCACCGAATCCACCCTGACCGGGAGCACCATAGCTACTCGAGGGTCGACCATTGCCGTTGCCATTGCCAGGAGCGCCATACTGATCGGAAGGTTTGCCAGGAGCGCCATACTGATCGGAGGGCTTGCCACCGAAACCACCCTGTCCTTGGCCCTGTCCCTGACCAGGAGCACCGTAGCTGGATGAAGGACCGCCGTTACCTTTGCCATTACCAGGAGCACCATATTGATCGGAGGGTTTGCCAGGAGCACCATACTGATCGGAGGGTTTGCCACCAAAGCCGCCTTGTCCCTGTCCCTGTCCCTGTCCAGGAGCTCCATAGCTGCTTGAGGGGCGACCATTGCCATTGCCGCGTCCAGGTGCGCCATATTGATCCGCAGGCTTGCCTCCAGAGCCGTTCTGGCCCTGACCGGGAGCTCCATAGCTGCTGGAAGGACGTCCGCCGCCATTGCCATTACCAGGAGCACCATACTGATCCGAAGGCTTGCCGCCATGTCCTTGTCCAGGAGCGCCATAGCTGCTGGAGGGACGTCCGCCGCCATTGCCATTACCAGGAGCACCATATTGATCTGAAGGTTTGCCTCCAAAGCCGTTCTGGCCCTGACCTGGAGCTCCGTAACTGCTGGAGGGACGTCCACCTCCTGGAGCACCATATTGATCCGAGGGTTTGCCACCGAAGCCGCCCTGACCTTGTCCCTGGCCAGGAGCACCGTAGCTACTCGAGGGACGTCCACCGCCAGGAGCACCGTATTGATCGGAGGGTTTACCGCCAAAGCCGCCCTGTCCCTGTCCCTGTCCTTGCCCCTGACCCTGGCCCGGTGCGCCATAGCTGTCGGCGGGCGAGGGCGGCAAATAGGAGTTCACTGGTGGCTCTGGACGTGCCAGCACCGTCGCTGTTAACAGCAGCGTTAGTCCGAGTAACTTGAACATATTCCACGTGAGTTGCAAGCTTTCGATTCTCTGATCTCTGACGAATGTGACACTATTTATTGGTTTTGTCACTTGTTTTTTTGGGGGATCTCTCTCTACGTTTTGCGCCACGGAGGAGCGCCAGATTCTGACTGATCTCGATGTGCAGCCACAGCGCGTATTTATATGAAACGTTGCAAGTTGCAACGACGTGAGCTGCTCTCCAATCGAAAATGAAACTGAAAGTCTAGGATGCACACACACACACACACACACACACACACAGTTATGAGTTGCTGCTGCTGCTGCTGTTGCTGCTGTTGTTGTTGTTGCTGCTGCTGCCGTTGGTGGCGTTGGCTACGTGTGGCAACCGCAGCCAGCAGCTGCCACATACGATCATCTTCAAAGCGCCAACTCAGCTACAGTTGTAGTTACATTTCAAAGTTAAGGCATTATTACTGTAATACCCTGTAACTCTTATGTGTAACTTATATTAAGTCCATGCACAAAGTTATAAGAAGCAGATACATATGTAATTGTCAAGTGGATATAGTCGTGTCCAGAATGCGTATTTTCCAATTCAAGTGTTAGGAATACAAATTTTTATACTGTGTCTCTGACTGCCACTGCTATAAGATAACAGATTTAAGAGTTTCTGTGAGCTAGACGTACCAATTAGATCCTTAAATGGTCAACAAGGTAAAATTTATTTATTTATCCAAAATTCTGCGAGCTAGACGCACCAATTTTGTTATCTAGCCTCTTTAAATGCTCAAAGATATCAGGTTTAAATATCCACCGCAAATGGAAACAATCAATTATAATATACATCTCAGCGAATATTTGAGTTTCTGAGAGCTAGATGCAACAAATGTGCTGTGTAACCCGTTTAAGTTTGCAAGCAGACTAAGATTATTTAATATATTGATAATCAAAACCCACAAATCGATCAAATACAATATAAATTTGATAGCTAGAGTCTTGAGTTTGACATGGAAGTTGGGATGATACTTGAATTTTTTAAAACATTCGGCTAATGTAATCATAAGATCTATAACAAACCAATGTACAAGATAGAAAAGAAATGCAGTGTTAGTGTGTCTAATTTTGATAGGGTTTTTAAGGGCATGAATGCAGAGTATGTTATAGTCGGCCACTCTCGAGTCAAACTTCTTACGTGTTGTTGCTGTTGCTGTTCTACTGCCGCCTGCCAGAAAATCTCAATCTCAATCAACGCGCTCTGGCTTTAAGCTTGAATCGTCGCAATTGTTTGTCGAGCTTCAGCTTCAGCATCGACTCAATCTCTGCCTCTGCCACAATCTTGTTGCCACGCAGCTGATTCGCCTTCTTTTTTTTTTGAGTTTTTTGGTCTGGGGTTACATCTTTTTGGCGAGTGATTGTGTGCTTACCCAGCTCCAGAGTTACATACTTTAGCGCAAAGTAGTCTACTCGGTCGCTGGGTGAATGTTTCAACGTTGTTTGCCACACAATGTTGCAGCTTTTCTTGAATTTTGGATGTGGATAGCGATTTGAATTTGCGACTCTTTGTGACAAGCTGAAGGCGCACATCGCACATCGCACATCGGCTTTGCTTTGCGTTTTGTTTGCCTTGTCAAAAATTGAAGAAGATCGTGCCACATGCGACCCCAATTGGGAGTATGGGCTCTCAGTCTGCTGGATGCACATACGTCTACCGATCACAATCACACCGATAGATAGATAGATGGATGCTCGGTTGGCTGGATGTATGAATAGATGGATAGATAGATCGTTCGTTTGCTCATGAGGGCGCAATTCAAATGCGTTTGATGGGTTTTTAGTCTAGCTAACAATTTGTAACGCCTTTAAGAAAACCCAAGATCATGACGATATGACGATCTGACGATCGATGTGAAGCGATTTATTTTGCTGTCGAGACTTTAGCAGATTACACTAGACATAAGTTGAGAAATATGTATTGTATTTTATACAGATTGTTGAAGGATTAACTGATTGATTATTGAAAACATATTGTGACGGCTTTTACGTTCAATGAGCATTATAAATGGATAGTTACAATATGTATGAAAAGGTTACGTTCAAACATTCATTAATAAATCATTAGACATCAAAAAGATTAAAATCTACAATCTAAAAAGCTATAAATCTTTAAAGAAAATTTTTTAATATAAGTGATAATATATAAAATTTAAGGCTTAAAAAAGTACAGTTAAAAAATCAACGTATTTGAACGTAATCAGAATAATGAAATTAAAGATCCTGAAGAGTTTATTATCAGATGTTAGAAATAAAGAAATTCGTGATAATAAAAACTCAAATTTATTCACATATTATATAAATACAGCAATTAATTTCTGTTTCAAAAAATTTTAAAGGTAAATTATTATATTTATCAAATTAATTATTTTTTATTTTAGATATTCGCAATTGTTTCCACTGTGCATTAACCATAATGCGCTAATTGTTTCAAACTTGCTATCCTATTCAAATTCTGCGATTTATGTCAAATTAATTGCGTTCAATTCTCAGCTCCCACCGACAACAACTTCAACTTAGCCGGATTTCAAGAAGCAACAGTGACTCCCACACACACAGACAAATAAAATATATATGCCATCATAGAGCTGGCAAATTAATTGCTCATCTACGTGATTGTTGTCTCCACCTCCGCGTCTAGTCGCAAATGTGGGAACGTGCCGGGTGACGGGTTGGAAACTCGAGTAGGGTCAAAAGTGAGCGATTTGCAGACAGAGACCAATGCAGATGTAGATGCAGATGCAGATACATATACTAAACGCCTAAACCTTTGAGTCACGTCCGTCTTGGAAGCTTAACCCAAAGTTGACACACATAATTCAGCTGAAGTAGCAACAACATATTTATTTATCCTATGCACTATTACAATTAAACACTTATATTTACAATTATTATTTATTCGGTGGCGGATTTTGTGGCATAGTTGCGTTTGTAGCGATCATAAACCTCAATGAGCAGCAGCGTGTGGACAGCATAGATGAGCACACAGACGATGCAGCAATCGTAGAGCACCAGGAGTAGGAGACCTCCAAGGTAGAAGCACAACAAAAGGGTGACAATCGCAGTCAAGAGTTGCAGCTGGCAAATCCAGCGTCGTTCAAAGAAAGCTGCAGAAGAAACATAAGGTCAGAAAAGGTGTACATACAATAAAAGAGGACTTCTAAGAAAATCTTTAGAAAATTTTTAAAAGAATCTTAAATTAAAAAAAAAAAAATACTTCTAAGAAAATCTTTAGAAAATTTTAAAAGAATCTTAAATTTACTAAGATATATATTTTTGCACAAAATCAGTGTCTTAGCTACTATGTGTATAAATTTGTAGCTTTCTAGGTTCGGTTAGCACAATGTCAAGCCAGTGAATTAGGACAAAGTTATGTATATTTTGATGTAGACTCACAGGAAAGAAAGAGCAGCACATAGAAAACGATGCCAATGGACCCGTTGGGTGGATTCAAATAAGTGGAGGATGATCCAAATATCAGCTGAGTCAAACCAAAGCCACGTCCATAGCTGCTGCCAGAGAATAATAATAACAATACATAAATTATTATTTATTATGATGAACTCACTCGGATTTGAAAACAGCTGTGCAGCTGACTTGTTCTGCCAGGTCGCATAAAGCCGTGTAGTTTTCATCGTAGTCCAGTTGAATTTTCACATATAATGAATATATAGAGATGACCAGTCCACAGATGCACAACCATCGCAGGCGGCTGTGGCTGTTGGATGTGGCACCAATAACTGTGGACTTTTGCTCCGGGCAACTCAGATTGCTGCTGCACATCCTTAGGCTAACGTGGATAATGAGTTCAGCTCCTTCGACAATTACTAAGAGCAGCTGTGGCAACCTGTTGTTGTCTAGGGTTGCCAGGCTGCAAGCGCACACTCTTAGTATACATTTTCACATGGAAATACCTTTGCTTTTTCGTGTCAGTTGACAACCCTGTTGACAGCTGCGCAATAGAACGCAATCAGAACTTGCAGGTTGACCTGGAATTTTATTTATAGCTACATCAATTTGTGTTATCCTTTCTGAATTAATTTGTGTTGACAGTAGAACAACAGGTGGAAGTTATGTGGTTGTTGTTACAACTAAACATACTAAACATAAACATGATCAGATGTAACGCTGAGTAAATAAAGCTGGTCTGAAACGAGCTCATATTAAGTATACGTAATTCATCCAAGTTCAAAAATTGTGGGAGTTTCATTTTGCTTCTTTTTTTATATTTATGTTTAATAATAATTCAGGTATTTTATTTGTTTCTTGTAATTTAAATCTCTAACAAGTAAAATATACAAAAAACACAAAAGAAAGAAACTAAATTGGAGAATGACAAACAACAAACAACAGACAATGTAGTCACACTGAATTTCAAGTCATGCGACAATCTTGGACGTTCCTCAGAGTCTCGCTTACCTTTCCTAAACTTAGGAAATACTTAGCGAATAGTTCCAACACTCCACTTTCGGTGAAGCTTCAATGTATGCATAAAAAATTAGCAGCTGGGCGACATATTCAATCCACATGACTGGCAAACTGTCCCGGACAGACAACTTATAGTATAGGTTGTAGTAGATGAAGAGACAAAATGCAATAGACATGATCATCTTGTAGCTTGTATTCACGACACAATGATCCACCGCTTGTCTGAATGATGACTCTTCCAGCTCCAACGCCTCCTCTACTCCTTCAATTGTCCAAACTAGAGACATGAGTGGAGTGTGTGTGTTGTGCATGTCCCTTTTTTAATTTATAGCATCACGAATTCAAATTTATGTATGAGTCTGTACTTAAAAGAGATGCCAACTAAACTATTGCTTGAATCTTTGTTCAAGATTGTTTATATTTTTTTTTTTTTTGTCAATTTCACAATACAACAAAATTATATCGAAAATTGCAGTAGCCTCCAGATGGCAAGAACAAAAGGTACGCTCTCTTTGAGATGGCCAAGAATAGCGCCCGCTGGCAAAGTGAAGTGATAAATTTACGCAACCTTGGTGCCGACGAGTGACACAAACACACAACAAATATAACAAACAGTCACCGCACTGACAATAACAAGCAAGCTGGCTAGACTTTAAAACACCCTAAACTTTAATTGAATTACCCTTACATGCCAAATATCGTTACGTTTGCACTTTTATTTATACTTAAATAATTAAAGTACCTACTTTTATTCAGAGTTAAATTATTTAAAAATTTGAAGTGTACATTCTGAATGTTTAAAATAATATTGGTATATTTTAAAGCATTAATTTAGAGTTCAATTATTTGAAAATTCGAAGTCTTCATTCTGAATTTTTAAAATTTTTAAATAGAAGTGACTTCTGATTTATTGCTGTTCGATCAACTAATAAATAAATAATCAAAAATTATTTTACAATATAAAGTTATTAGTATTCAATATATACACAATGAATGAAATATTATGAAGTTAACAAATATTATTAAAATAGAACTAATATTGTTGTGCCTCTAAATACTGCTGAATAATTATAATCAATAATACAATTGACTTTTTCATACGCTACTACAACACTAACATACCCTTTTAGCATGTGCATAACAATTACAGGGTATTGCAACTTGGCATCATTTGAGGCGCCCTTCGCAGCTGTCAGTTGCATTTATGCTCAACACCCAGTTGACTGGTTAACTGAAATGCGCGCAAAATAATTTGGCCAAAATGGAGCAGAAAGTTTATTGAACTTTAAACTTCAGATGGGGAATTGACGTTGAAATTGAAATTGAAATATGTAGAATATGGTTGCATTTAGAAGGGCCGATGCGAATAGCGGTAATGTTAATGCTGATGCTAATGCTAATGCTGATGTTAATGCAGCTGCAACGCCAAGAAGTTGGCTTGAAGTGCGCCACGCGCGACCCTCAAGTGTTGCCAACATTCGTTGCACTCGCAGATCCGCGATCAAAATTTTGTATCTTTGAAGTGCACAAACAAAAGCGCCTCAAGTGCAGCTGACGATGGCAACAGCAACAGTAACAGCAACAGCAACAGCATGATGATGTCAATGATAATGATGTGAATGATAATGATTATGAAGTCGATCATTATGTTGCCGTTGAAGGTAATGCGTTGTCATAAGATTCACAATTCGCAATTCGCATTCGATTTCGCCTTTGTTCTGCTTCTCAACCCGCTGCACGTGTCCCAAAGTTGGAGCAGTCTTTGGTTATCGAAGGAAGTTAAGGTTACAGCGACAGTGAGCATCACTTCTATCGTTATTGTTGTTCTTGCTGTTGTTGTAAGTTGCTGTGGTGTTGCAATTTGACAATTGGCAAGCGCCTCATTTGTATGCGTCACGGGCTTAATAAATTCCCAATTAATTATAATCAATATTGTCACCGTTATATAATGCTAATGATGTACATTTAAGTCGCATTTGCAAACAGAACAATGGAGTCAAGGAATCAAGACGAAACTTTTCAACTGTTGCTGCTTACTGAGAATTCCACTTCGTAGTTAACTTTTCTAATTGTTGAACAGTTTTAGAGTTAAAATTTAATGTGTAGTTCATAGAAATTAATAAAAATAAAATGAAGAAACATTTATATTTCTGAGAACCTAAATATCTGTCGAAACTCAAGTTGAAGTACTAAAAATACTAAAGTAATTGTTTAAAAAAAGGTAGTACAGCAATCTTTAAAAAATATAAATATAATATAAAACTAAGTGGATTCTTAGTTAAAAGTAAATCGAATTGAAAACAGTTTTTTCCCCTTAGATTCTGCATATTATTATTAAATATAATGTGTGTGCACAATTTACATTTTTGTTGTTCTTGTCGTTTGGAAAAGAATTTAAACATATAAAATATAGAAACAATTATAATGTTATAAAAATACATTTTCTTTTCCTATTTGGAGCGCTCATACGTTGGGAATTTCATAGAACTAGAAGCACTTGCGGTGTATTATGCTTGGACCGACTTCATCGTATTCGGAGGCATCGATCCACATATTCTGGAAACTGGAGAGTGATGCCAATACTGAGCCACCTGACCAGACGGCAAAGCATCGCTCTGGATTGGCAGTAATTTTAATTCGCATTGTAGACGGCGCCATTGACGAAATGTCCTGCTGCAAACGCACCTCGATGTTGCGGAACATTGTTGTGCCTCCCGAGAGCACAATGTTGGAGTACATGTCCCTGCGCAGATCCATGTCACACTTAATTATCGAATTGTAGATGGCTTCATGTATGCCCGCCGCCTCTTGGCCCAGCATGCTGGGCTTAAACAGCGCCTCCGGGCAGCGGAAGCACTCGTTGCCAACGTTTATCTTTTGGCCATCGGGCAGTTCATAGGTTTTGTCCAATTCACCCTTGTGCATTGCAAACAGTTGCAGTTCCTCCTCGAAATTGGTGGCCACATAGCAGAGTTTTTCTTTGATCTCTCTGACAATTTCACGCTCAGCACTGGTGCTCAACGTGAGTCCACGTTCCATGAGCAGTTTGCCCAGATAGTGGGTGAGATCCCGGCCAGCAAGATCCATGCGCATGCAGGCGTGTGGCAATGCGTAGCCCTCGTAGATGGGCACAGTGTGGGTGACTCCGTCGCCAGAGTCAACCACAATGCCGATAGTACGTCCGGTGGCATAGAGTGAAAGCACAGCCTGGATGGCCACATATAGTGCGGGTACACGGAAATTCTCAAACATTATCTGAGTCATCTTTTCACGATTCTTTTTGGGATTCAGTGGCGGTTCAGTGAGCAGGACGGGGTGAGTGTCTGAGTCACAACGCAGCATGGCGTATGTGTGCTTCCAGATCTTCTCCATGTCGGACCAGTTTGTAACCACACCATGCTCAATGGGATACTTTAGTGTTAGGATGCCTCGCTTCCTCACCGCATTATCCCCAATGACACAATCATCGATGGCCGAGTCCAAAATCACATTCAAATGGCGCGGCCTTCCCACTATTGAGGGAAAGACAATGCGGGGGGATGATTCTGTGGAAAAGCCCGCCTTACAAATTCCAGATCCATTGTCGATGACCACAGCGGTTGTGAGATCTTCCGAACTCATCTTGGCAACAGCTGCAGGTGCAATTAAAGATTTAAAAGTGATGCTGACCTAAAAACCAGTGCCGAAAACTTACGATGCTTTAGAGATTTGAACAGAATTTGTTGTGCCCTTTTGTCGGAAATATCGATTTTAATTTTTGAAGGCACATAAAATCGAGACATATTTTTCTGTGACCCTTAACATGTTGTTTTTCCTTCATTCAAATTGTAACGGCAACGAAAAGCGCGCGTTGTGAATGAAAATATCATAAACGCAACGATGAGCTCAAACGCAAAATGCGCCAGAAAAAATACGCAAAATGCTCTGAAAGAACTGAATTCATCGAAATTCGGGAAATAAGCAACACCATTACAAAACTGATCTTATTCCTTCGAAAAAAAATTTTGAAAAATGCATTAAAAATTAGAAAAAATATCCAAAATTAACATATATGTAAAAACGAACTGCAATTAAAAATAAACTAAATCACTTTTCAAGGTTTGCCAGACGCTTACATCAATGGTAATTTTTCAACCAGGTGGCAACATCTTTCATCAGAGAGAAAAGTTTGTGTATACACTGTCACATTTTAATAAAATCGGGTAAGAATAATGACATTTGTTCTCTTCAATGCAAATTTAAGATGTTTTTAAATTTTAGTTCTTTTGCAACAATTAAAAAAATGTTTTTGGTACGCAACATTGGAAAATCAGCATGGTAAGTGAAAACATTTGAGTTTTAAATCGTAAAACAAGATGCCGGCTCTATTCTGGTTACATAAATAACGCGTACATCAATGACCCTGAACTTTATTATCTATTTTGGTGCTGTTGTTTTCCTCTCCACCATGTTGCAGGACCGCTGTGCGATCCAAGCATTCTTTGCCCAGCCTGCCATACGACTATGCAGCCCTGGAGCCAATCATTTGCCGTGAGATAATGGAACTTCATCATCAGAAGCATCATCAGACCTACGTCAACAATCTAAATGCCGCCGAGGAGCAGTTGGAGGAGGCCAAGTGCAAGAGCGACACTACTAAGATTATCCAGTTGGCTCCAGCTTTGCGTTTCAATGGCGGTGGCCACATCAATCACACCATTTTTTGGCAGAATCTCTCACCCAACAAGTCAACGCCCAGCGATGACCTGAAGAAAGCCATCGAATCGCAGTGGAAGAGCTTTGATGATTTCAAAAAGGAACTTAGCACTCTAACCGTTGCCGTTCAAGGTTCCGGCTGGGGCTGGCTTGGTTATAATAAAAAGACGGCCAAGTTGCAGCTTGCCGCCTTGCCCAATCAGGATCCATTGGAGGCCTCCACCGGCCTTATTCCCCTGTTCGGCATCGATGTTTGGGAGCATGCTTACTATTTGCAGTACAAAAATGTGCGTCCCTCATACGTTGAGGCCATCTGGGATATTGCCAATTGGGAGGACATCTCGTGCCGCTTTCAGGAGGCTAAGAACCTTTCATAAGACTCTTAATTAATAATCTATATGTTTAATTTAATCCGAGGGCCTTAGGCTTGAACTAAAGATAGTCTGAAGTATCGACTAATAAAATTGGTAAATCAATAGTCATTTTGTTCATTATTTAGTTGGTCAGTTATTATGAACTAAGAACGTTTTGGTTTCTATTCAGTTGTCATTCAGATCATTAATCAGTTGGTTAGTTATCATGACCGATAAAAGATGAATAGGTGATTCTGCTCAGTTGATCAGTTGCTTATAGATGGTCTAGTAATTATAAAAAAAAAATATAAAATGCAAATGATTATTAAATTTCAACGATTTTAGTGTTGAAAAAAATAGAAACAAATTGTTTTGCTAGCAACGGACCCGCTAAGCAAAATGAGCTATTTAGTTTATGAAAGACTGAATAAGTTTTCTCGTTCATTTCAATGACGTTCATTTGAACTTTTTCGGAACGAAACAACCCAACTCGACTGATCAGCTGTTTGCTGGCCACAACAAAAACAAACCCAGGCTGGCCGACGCCTGAGTGGGCGGAAAACTCACTTAGCGCGGCTTTTCCAAGCTTTCCCACGCTCGGGTGCGCAACTGCAAACAATTTCCAACACACGTAACATTTGGGACATGCACACAAGTCAGAAACTCTTAACGTGCGTTCGCGTTCGGTTCGGCTTAGCGGAAAGTTGCAATGCAAATGCGCTGCAAGTAAAACAAAGGCCAACAACAAATTTTTAAAATGCCATCGTTTCCACAATAAATAAATATTGGAAAAATATTAATTAAAAAGAGGGCAGGGTAATTATTACCTAAAAAGACACTAAGAACAGTGCAAAGTGAATTAGTGAGAGTGTGAACAAATAGCTGCGCCAAGAATCGGCGTCGACAGCGCAGCAGCAGAGCAGCGGCAGCTACTGATAAATAGTTTATTGAATGTGAGTAGCTCCTTTATTTTAAAAAATAGATATTCATTGTATTCACATTTCACAATGGCGAAGGCGACGGTGACTAATGCATAGCGTAAAAATGTATTCGACATTTTTGTGAAAAATCAATATTCCAGGGCAGGATTGGTTAACAGTGTCCTTAAATTGCGCAAACGCATCAAATAAATTGCTCTCTTATCCTGTTGCTGTTGTTGCCAGCTGTTCTCCTGATTCTTTTCTTTGCCATTCCCTTTTGTCCTCCTAATTTGTGACGGACTAAAAATAAACGCCTTTCACATTTGCTTTTGGAACTTGCCACAGCATATGGTGCAACCTGTCATTAGCATCAACCAACAAAAGTCTGTTATCAGATGCTTTCACATTTTCTGTTGCCTACCGCCAGGCGCTGCCTACGCTCTATCCTCTTGTTGTTGTTGTTGTTGTTATCGGTATCATATTGCAATTGACCGCGTGGTCCAACGGACAAGTGACGTCAAAGCAATGCGAGGAGCGTTCAAATATTTCAAGTTTCTCGTAGCTGCTTTTAATTACAAATACGTTAGGTCTCCTGTTCTTAATTACACTTTCGATAAAATTTCTGTTAATTGATTGCTACACCATATATTTCATTAAGTTAACCTTTGTATTTTTAATTTAGCAACTATTTATCTGATGGTTACACACATTTTACAGATTTGTATAAATTCATAATAAGACTTTAATTTAATTAATATTGCAAAAATATACTTTTTCCATATTATGTATCACCTGTAATTAATTTTTTTTCTCTTCATTTATTAATAAAAATTTATATATATATATACCAAAAAAATATCCCCTAAATGTAAAACTAGATTAAATTGCCAATAAATTTTAAGATTAAAAAGAATATTCACATTAAAATATAAATATTAAACCGAAATTTTTTAGAAAAATTACATTTCCAAGATACCAACATATATTTTCAATTTATTTCATTTTATTTGATTGAAAACAGAAGATATTCATATCAAAATATAAATAATAATCCAATCAAGAATAATTAAATTTGTTAGTTATATAGGCGGCAAAGATTTTATTGTAATATGTTTTATTTTCATAAATCGGTAAAGTTGTGTCAATGAGTTGAATAATATAAAACTTTATTTAGTTTAGTTCTATCCATTATCTATTTTCCCTGATTGCAAAATGACGCTGATTATATCAATTATCAGAGTATTAATCTTATCTAGTGGTTTACCATGCAATTTAATAAAACGATAGTTGCTATATAAAATAAATATAATATGTATTATTCGAATAATCGACAATTGACTTCATTATTCTATACACAATCCATGACTTTTCATTATTGACTCTTTACCTTCTATATGACGCAAAAAGCAATTTGTTCTACGTCGCACAATAGAAATGACCATGTTTATGCCCATGTCTATGTCCATGTTCATGTCTCTTGTTTCTGCTCATGTGGGTGACAATGTTTCCTGTCTAACTGCCTGGATATGCGTGGTCGTTCTGTTTCCTATTTGCGCATCAGTTGACAATGCAAACTTTGTCCTTGTGCGTCAGAGGAACTGCTCTCGATTGGGTGCAGCGTGATGAATATAGAAAATGACAACTCAATTTCGGTTCTTATTCTTTATTTATTATCGGATCAAACTAAAATTTTAAAGTAATTTTAAATAGGAACAGTTAAATTCATAATTTTACATATAGAATTCTCGCATCCATAGTTGCTAAAAATAATTGAAATGACTCATCTAAAGATGCCACTTTTAAGTGGCTTTAAGAGCCAGCAGATAATCCTTATATAGTTTATGGCACTGGAAATAGTCTTTTCTGGCTGTCACTTAAATTTAATTTCAACTGTCTTGTTCATCTTTAAAAAACACGGCGTATAAATTGTTTAGAAATTGTAATATCTTTATTCTTTACTTTTTAAGTGTGTTTTTGCTTTTAGCCTTCAGGCTTGTCGCGAACTTTTTATGCTAGCACTTAAAGCCACATTAAAAGTGGCTGCTTAAATGCATGAATAAATAAAAATATACTGAAAAAACAATGAATGAAAAAAGGGGGAAAACACCGAATACATAAGGTACTTTTTAAATATTAATATTCATTTTCTAACCATAGGAACATTAAATTAAAACTCACTTTAGCGGCAATTCAAAAGTTATGTTTTTATTTAATTTGTAAATATTAGAAAAAATACATTTAAGTTATTTTCTCGAAATTTTTCGTATTAAACCCAATGAAAAGTGTGAAGGACTCTCTTAGCTTGTGTTAGTGTAAAACAAACAGCGAAGCTATAAACATAAATTCCGCTGTGCGGAGAAAATATAAAAAATGGGAAAAATAAAGGAAAAAGAAAAAAAGGAGCTGGGGAAAAAAGGAGTGAAAAAACCGCAAGCTGCTGCCTGGCTGGACACTTTATGCCCCGAAGGACATAAAATGGCTTCCAGGAGCACACTTTTGGCAGGCACTTTGTTTTAAATTCTACAAAAATTGTATTAACACACTCGGTGTGGCAGTTCACCTGCATAATTTCGACTACCTTGTCGCATGATTTATGGGGAGCAGCACTTTTAAGTGTTCTTTATATAGTTGCCCAAAGGAACAGCTAATTTTGGTCAAACAGCCCCCATTTTTGGTGTAGTCCACAAATTGCAGTTGACGTTGTAGCTGCCACTTGCAGCATACTAAATGTGGCAGCCACGTGCATTTTATGTAAAGGGGGCGTGGCTAAATGAGCGTCTCTTAGTCACAGTTTTGTGTTCCTGACATGAACAACTTTCGCTACGCTCAACACGCACGCCTAAAAGTATGCTCCTATTTGTAGACCTGCTGGTGTGCGTGTGTAGTTCACACACATACCGACAGTGGCGACTAGTCGGCACCGAAAGTTACAACATTCCTGGCAATTTTGCCATTAGGGGTATTTGTCGTATAGGAAAAAAAGAGTCCGTAAACAGACCTTGAAATGATGAGCTGCTTATGAAAAAACAAGGGAAGCAAACATCAAGCAGCAAAGTTGTAGTGGCAACTATTGAAGATTCTGGCAGCTACACTGACAGAAAATGCATGGCCTACTAAAGTAGGCACTCGATTATATTTAAATTTTAATGTTCGTGCTGTATTACATATATTCGTTTTAACATTAATTTTTTTATATTGTTAGACAAGGATACATTTTATAATCCCTCAAATATTTATAGATTATTTTTACAACTGATATGAAAAATTAGAACTTGTAATCAACTTTGAAAAGCAAAATTTATATTACTTTCTAATGCTATTTGTCAGTTTCAATTTAAAATCAATTTATATAAACTTAAGATAATATAAAATAAATTGAAGCTGACTTTAAGATTTAATCGCATTAGATATTGCAATTTTGAAATATGAAATTGTTTCTTAGTGTACGTGTATATGCCAGACGCCAGTTTGTTGTATGCCTCATAAAAATGAAGTGGCAGCCAGAAGTTTTTGGGGTTGAAGGGGGAAAGGTTAGGCAGGAAACGAGCGCGCCTCGAAAGATGATTCACCAGCTTGACTGCTGCTCCTGCTGACTTTGTAGGTGCCAGTTCAAGCAGCAACTGTGGCAACTGTGGCAACAACAACCAACAACTTGGCACGAACATGCGCCTTTCTATGAGGACTCTCTGCATGAGTCATCCGCTTTGCTGTGTGAACTCTGAACTGACTGTGTGTGTGTAAGTGTGTCTGTGTGAGTGTTTGTATATTTTTATATCTATATTTGTATTTGTGTGTTATTTTGCGTGGGACATGCCGCTGTTTGCTGCTTGCTGGCACTGCGATAATTTAAATAACAAATCGCATTTGGTTTATGTTGTAGACTTAATGGCCAACACACAGACGTCGCCATTTTGTGTGCCTCTGTATGTGTGTTCAATTTTAATTTGAGCTTAATTAAAAGCTGATGACACACACTTGGCATTAATTGAATAGCCCGCAAGGCAAGCAAGAATTTCAATTGAATTTCAAAATAATAAAGACGCCTCAAGCTGTGCTTTACATATTTTTACAGTCTGTTTTTGAGGTTGTCATGTGTGCATTTTTAATGACTTGAAAGTCAGCGAACTTGACACATGACGTTGCCACAATGTATACCATACATGTTGAACAACAAGCTCATGAACTGTCATTGACATTGACGCAGTGTGTGTAGAGGGATTCACTTGGAATGGGAACGGCGAATGTGCTTCAAGTCAATGGCAGGGCAACCACGAAAATAAAAAAAATAAAAGCAGAAAAAAGTACGTCAACGACCCGCCCACGTGCTCCTCCCTCAACTGTTTCCGCTGCAACTCCCGCAACTTCATCATCTGCGTTGTATTTAAAAATCCGTTCGATATTATTTGGGTTGGTTCGTTCTTAACTGCGCAGCAAATAGAATTACCATCATATCCCCGCCGTAATTTCCACACATGCCAAAAGGCACCCACGCATAATCCTTGAACGAGTCCTTACAGTGAGACAGTGAGAGAGTGTGTGAGAGAGTGAGAGAAAAGTTTCGCTGTATGTGTGGCCGTCTCATCGTGCACACAACTTTATTGATATACTTTGATCCTGTGTCGCACAGCAAAAAACGCACACAAAATCCTTAAAGCAGATTTAACTGTAGTTGTTTGTTATTTTTTATACTTAACTTGACTTTTGTGTGCGCCTCATGAGCTTATAGTTATAGCTATTATTCTTAAAGTTAAAGGCAATCTGGTTTCGATTTGTAATCGTTTTAGCTTGAAGCTTCTTTATACAAAACACTGCCATACAAATTTATGCTCTAATTCGAATTTTAAGTATAATTAAATATATTACCATTATTGTGTTGAATTCTTTTTTAATTTGAAAATTGCTCCAATTTTGATTTAAAATATAATATAATATATTATGTGTATAATTCTTTTGATATATGAAAATTTACCTCTTTTCTGCTTTGTTCCTTTCATTAAATTGTCTCTCAAATAAATTTTGTTTTTGTATTTTAATTTTGTTTCAGAAAATTTAAATAATTAAATAAATAAAAATAAAAAAAATATTTGTTGAGTTAATTTCTCCAGTTTTGTACAATATGGAAACAATTTGCCTGTGTAATGAGAGCCATATGCATCCTTTATGATTTAATTGACAGATACGTCAAGTATTCTTTGCCTGCGCACTTTAACAACTTACCTGCTGGTTAACTGTCATTGTCATTAAAATGCAGTAGCTTTGTTACCTCCATTAACCATTCTACTGTTTGTCGCACATGTCGCCAATTTCAATGTCAAAGCAATTACAATGAAACTACCAGTCTCGAACATAAAATGACTCTTACATCCAACCATCCAACCATCAATCGTTTCATCCATTCTGCGTCAGGCTGAGAAATCAATAGAAATTTCATTTTACGTCATCGGACGGCGAAACTGCAAAACTGCGAAACCGGCAGCGGCATAATAAGATTTGAGATATTCCGTATACTATTAACCACGAGTGTTTGGAGTCCAGGCAGATACAGTGGCGTGCGTAATAAGTGTGCCAGTCTGTTGGGCTGGCAGCATAATGAATTTCATTATGTTTAACTTGTGACAGGCAATGCGTTTTGTTATTATTGCGCTGGCTTTTGATGAAATTTTTAACATTGCTGTCATGCCAATGCGGCCCCCAATCCTCCAGCCACCCCCTGGGTAGTGCACAGTACCAAACCCAACCCCTAAACTGGCAATACACTGCCCACAATAAGTTCCGGCGCATGCGTTCCTCCCGAGGGCTGCTCGTCGTCGTCTCCTGCTGCGAATGGATTTCTTGGTTTTTGGTTAGCTCGGCAGTTTGTCAGCTTGGTAGCTCGGCAGCTCGACTCACTGCGTCGTCTAACCCCAACGAGTGCAGTTGATTCAATTGAGAAACGCGCGCGTTTTGACCTGGCCCGTGTCTCAGTTGGCCATCGATTTTGTGCAGAAAATATCTAAAGGTTGTTCGTGGCAAGAAAATTGTGCAAAAATTAACATTAATAAAATACAAAAAATATACTATAATCTACAAAACATACTCTAATAATAATAAAAAATATTACAGACAGTAAAAAGTCCCAAAAAACAGACAATAAAATTGAATGCTGTGTGAAAATTTTCGCTGTTATACATAAGAGAAAGCGTTATACATACCAGCTAGAGATATACATAATATATGTATATATACACTATATAGTTTAAATACAAGCATCTACGAACTGTTATTTAGAATTCAACGCGAATGTGCGCTTTTGGTTATTTATTGTTTTTCGCTTTATTGCTGACAACACTTTTGGTGCTTTCGATCATATTTGCGACCTCGTCGAAGAGATCCATCATGGATAATTTTATACTAGTTTTCAATTACACACAGAACGCTAAGGAGCAGCAACAAGACGACGAATTGCTACAGGATGAGCAGCAGCAACAACAAGAACAGCAACAAGAGCAACTCCTTCAGCAACATCAAATGCTCTTTAAGCCAAAATTATTTTGAGTTATTGACGTTTTGTTGTGTTTTACTACCCACCCAACAATTGGTAAATGCTTCAAAAATATGTCAACAAATATATTTTGCAAAATTCCCATTAATTCGTGGCAAAAACATTTCAAAATTCAAATGCCAATGAAATCCATATCTCATTCTCTCTCCATTTTGTTATGCTGTTTTATATAATTTCTTAAGCTATTTTTTAAAAATGTTCATAGTACATAGTATTACAGTAGCCTCGAAAATTATGAACCTAGCAGCTGTGTAGAGTTTGTTGTTTTTGTAAGGTGTAGACTTATTTGTCCATGGCGAAGGCAACATGGAAATTTATTAATAAAGGTCAAGACGACCCAAGCGAAGGATATGCCCAAGTGTATTCAGTATGTGTGTGTGTATGGTGTGTGTGTGTAAGTGTTTGTGTGTGTTGTGGCATGGACTGGGAATTTAATAGTCGTGGTGCTTGAAGTGCTCGAAACCATAAAAGCGCCACAACATGACGCACCGCAATAAAGAAGTGAAATGTGAAGGATAATGTTTGTTTTTCGTATGTGTCTGAAGGACCATGAGGGTAACAGACGACTGAGGACTGACAAAAGTTCAAGAACTGACCATGAGGTGACTTAAAAGAGGATTTGCGGACAGCATAAAAAAGGCTACTGATTTTTGAAGAATTTCATGTGTAGTTAAGGAATATTAATTTTACAGTCGAGTTAATAAATACAAGTTTTTCAGAATGTGTTTCTTAGTTACAGTTAGCAAATATAGTTTTATAACATTTTCCTATATGTTTTGCATTTTATTACTTTATCTTTTTTTGGTATATCAAGCACATTTAATTCGCGTCAGCAAAAAAACATTAGCATATCAATTACAAACATTCCACAAATATTGTGCCAATGGTCTTACTCTCTCTCACTCTCTCTAACTTTCACTCACTCTTTTCTCTCAGTCTCCTGCTCTTTGCTGCGAGTGCGCAATATTTTCGTGTAGACTTTTCCCCAGGATTTTCGCAGGCTGTTGCATTTTTGCTTTGACAGCTAAATCAAAAATATAAACAAAAGTCCAGGTAAACAGAGAGTAGCAAAGAGAGAAAAATGTGTACGACAGAGAGAAAGGAAGAGAGAGAGAATAAGAGAGAGTGCAGCATTTCTCACAGCTGCGCAGAACACATTAATCGTGCTTCTAGGCTAACTCATTGGAAGTGCTTAAAGTTTTCCCATATCCTGTGTCTCAATATTCTAGGACTCCACTGTGCGCGAGTTAAAGAATTTCCGTTGGTCGTGTGAAAAAACTGTGCGGCATTAAATATACCAAATGTACGCTAAATAAAACAAAAACAAATATTCATACTACTTCAAAAAATTGAGAAAATACATATTATCATCGAAGTTAATTCGAAAATCGAAAAAATTCCTCTTAACATGATTACATCAATGGACTTTTCCTAAGTGTTCTACGTGTAACAAGCCATCATTTAATTGGCTGCTCATAAAAAGGTAAAAATTACTGTAATTAAATTCATTTACATTGATTCTTTAATGGATATATTTCGATTACTATTTCCTATGTTTTCTTTAATTAAGTGTGAGAAGATTTATATTTTATTTTTCCTCATTCGCTTTGTGTTTTCTGATGACTCATTCGAGTGCCTGACACTCGGCTGCGCTTTTATTGGAAGTGTGGATTGTGGAATTTTTTCTAGTATGTACTCGCATGTGTGTGTGTGTGAGGGTGAGGGGAAACCCTCTCCCGCAGCATAACTATAAGTCAGCAGGGTAGCAGGTTATACAAAACTATTTAAATAAAGTCTAGTTTCTTAGCAATGCGAGAAGTTTTTCAAGCTTAAGAAAATTACAACTTTGTAGCTTAATTTTTAAATAACATGTTTTTTAACACTATTCAATGCGTAATATTTCATGTTGAATAATAACTAAATGTCACTATAAAATTAAACATTTTCATTTAGTTTAACTTCCTATTATAGCTCTATCTTAATAATAGCAATATGTATAAAGCGTAGCACATTTAAAAATATACGTAAAATTATTTTAGTTTAAACATTATTTTAAGGCAGCGGAAATAAACGAAACCTATCACATGTAATAGGACAAATAGTTAACCCAACCTATTCCTATCACAGTCAGTAGAAAAAATACTTTTGAGTGTTTTTTTTAAACACCACTGTCTTTAAGTAATTTCTGCGCTTCATTATATATACTTTCCCATTACGTACACATATACAAGGATGCGCTTTATAACTCTGCAAAGAATGCAATTTATAGATCGATAAAAACTATTTTTTTTAATAAGATACAATTGAGTCGAAACTACTGGAAACTACGAATGCGATTTGCTTTTATATTCATGCAACTCCCTCTGCTAGTTTCAACTTCTTTTGCCCACTGCAATCATATAAATTTGATGCAAGTCCCCGGCGATTTGCATGAGTCACAGTTCAAAAGCACAGCTACACACACACACACACACAAAAGCACACAACAGAAATACGGTTTGTGTTTGTGTCTGTGGCATATTTATGTGCCCCATGCCAGAAATGTCTAGCATATGGTTTTGGCAAAAGTC
Source organism: Drosophila sp. st01m (assembly GCA_018901795.1). NCBI lineage: Eukaryota > Metazoa > Arthropoda > Insecta > Diptera > Drosophilidae > Drosophila > Drosophila sp. st01m. The sequence goes on from JAEIFG010000172.1 coordinate 3,914,659, forward strand.
CTAACACATTACACACTTCTCTCTCTTCCACTCCAGTTAACCGCAACCTAAGACAAGCCAAGTCGGAGCCGAAAACGAAGACGAAGCCGGAGCCGGGGCCACGATGTCGTCGGTTAAGGTAGCGGTGCGTGTGCGCCCGTTTAATTCGCGGGAAATAGCACGGGAGTCAAAATGCATCATCGAGATGACCGGGGCCACAACGGGTGAGGAAAACGAGTCCACGAAACGAGTCCAGTCTGTTATTATTACCACTTTCAATTTGTAGCCATTACCAATCCGAAGGTGCCACCCAACACAAGTGAATCCGTGAAACGCTTCAACTTTGATTATTCCTACTGGTCACATGATGTAAGTCCACAATTCTTTGAAGAATTCCCTTCAGTATTTATAACAAATCGTTGCCAATTTTACAGCCACACGATTCCGACTTCTCTACACAATCCATGGTCTACAAGGACATTGGCGAGGAGATGCTGCAACATTCCTTCGATGGCTACAATGTGTGCATCTTTGCCTATGGCCAGACTGGCGCTGGCAAATCATACACCATGATGGGCAGGCAGGAGGAGCAACAGGAGGGCATTATTCCCATGATATGCAAGGATCTATTCTTACGCATACAAGAAACCGAAACCGAGGATCTCAAATATTCGGTGGAGGTCTCCTACATGGAAATCTATTGTGAACGTGTCAGGGATCTCTTGAATCCCAAGAACAAGGGCAATTTGAGAGTGCGTGAGCATCCTCTCTTGGGTCCCTATGTGGAGGATCTATCCAAGTTGGCTGTCACCGATTATCAGGACATTCACGATCTCATTGACGAGGGCAACAAGGCGCGGTAAGCAAATTTGCATATTTTATTATCTAAACAAGATCATATACGGTTTATATATTCTTCAATATAGTTAAGTCATTCTGTCTGAATAAGCAGATTTGGAATGTAGTCTGCTAAATTGTGCAGAAATAATTTTATGTTTTTATTTTGTGAAATAGTCAGCCAAATATTTAAAAGAAAAAACGAAAAACATGAGGAATTTTAAAGCTATTGCTGTGACTTTTGGCACGTAAAATATATAAGATAGTCCGAGTTTATCTCGAAAATTTCATAACGATTAAATAATAAATTTAGAAGTTATTCAAGAAACAATTATAAAGAAAGATGTAAGGCATTTAAGACTACAGCTTGTTTATTTTTTAAATCTGTACTTATTTATCTTTCCAGCACTGTCGCGGCCACAAACATGAACGAGACAAGCTCCCGTTCCCATGCGGTCTTCACGATCTTCTTCACACAACGTCGTCACGATCTCATGACCGATTTGGTAACCGAGAAGGTATCCAAGATAAGTCTGGTCGATTTGGCCGGCTCGGAGCGTGCGGACTCAACTGGAGCCAAAGGAACTCGCTTGAAGGAGGGCGCTAACATCAACAAGTCTTTAACTACGCTGGGCAAGGTCATATCCGCTCTAGCGGAGGTTGTAAGTATACAGGGTGTTCCTTTTAGCAGTTGCACTTAATATTAACAATATTTTCTTGTTCCTCAATGCTTCACTAACTGTCAGTCTGTAAGTATTGCTATAGAAATATAGTAATTTATTGTTTTTAATTGTACTTTAATTGGTTTTCAGGCTTCAAAGAAGAAGAACGCCAAGAAGGCAGACTTTATACCGTATCGCGACTCGGCTTTGACCTGGTTACTACGTGAGAATCTTGGCGGTAACTCCAAGACAGCGATGATAGCTGCCATATCGCCAGCTGACATTAATTACGATGAAACTCTAAGCACCTTACGGTAAGTTATAAAACTAACATTATCTTATATTTTTATAATATATATTTTTATTTGAAACATTAAATGAGTCAGTGAGTGAGTCAGGAAAAAGAGTTTCTTTCAAATAGATTTTATTCAAGTCTATTTTGTCTTCATTCTTACTTACGAAATTAATTTTTATCTATTAGTTTTCTAAATGTAATTGTTTTTTCATGATTGGTTATATTTAATGTTTTTCTAATATTTCAGCTATGCTGATCGTGCCAAGCAAATTGTCTGCAAGGCCGTTGTCAATGAGGATGCGAATGCCAAACTTATACGGGAGCTCAAGGAGGAAATACAGAAACTGCGGGATCTTCTCAAGGCCGAGGGCATTGAAGTGCAAGAGGGTAAGTTGACGCTCTTATATGTTATAGTGATAGCCGCTAAGTTCAGATCCATTGATTAAGCTTAAACCTAAGCCCAGAAATTAACTGCAAACACTTTCAAACACAATGAAACAACAACCATAAGTTAGTCGTAGTATAGACTAAATAAATAGAGAGTAAAATCCACCCCAAACCTATTTCCATTTAGGACCCGATGGCAAAGTGGTGTGTGAGAAGCGCGATGCGAATAGTAAGTAAAGCCAAATACTCTCACAAAAGAAATAAAAAATACGGCTTCACATGCAACATGGCAATGCAATTAAATGTATTCGTATACCCTACATATTTCAGTGTATCTACGATCTGTTGTGTGTGTGTGTGTGTTTGTAATGCTTCTATAAACATAAATTCGCTTCAGGACAATTACAAAAAATATCATACTATATTATATACATAAATTACTACATATGATAATCCATGTTCAAGTCCTATTTGTGTTGCGTTTTATTGTAATTGAATAAGTGGGAGACTGGGCTGGGAGATTCCTCTGAGAAACTACTTTCGCTGTCTTCCACTGAATGTCAAGTTTTATTTGTGTTGCCAAAAGTTAAAAACTCCCTGCAGTCCGCTCTGCTTCAGGGCTTAAAGTGGACACGCCAGAGTATTGCAATTTTCTGTAATTGTAATTGTAATTGTACTTGTATTCAGGACTCACAAAAAAAAAAAAAAATAAAAGGAATTGGCAACGCTTTGTTCCACATAAATATCAATTATCAATTATTATATTATCATACTCTTTTTAAACTTAATCTCAGCACGCTTATCACTGCGCTTCTGCCTCAATAAAAGTTCCCCAAATACTAATTCATGTCATACTCTTGCAGAAGACGAGCTTAACAAGTCATCGGTGATTAAGTCACCAAGCAAGGGTCGCAATCGAAATGGTTCCACCACGGAAATGGCCGTGGATCAGCTGCAGGCCAGCGAGAAGCTCATTGCAGGTAAATTTCAAGTTCTAGAATAGATTTACTATCATACTTAAGCTGTTCACACTCCATCTTTGTTTAGAGCTCAATGAGACCTGGGAGGAGAAACTCAAGCGCACCGAGGAGATTCGTCTGCAACGTGAGGCGGTCTTTGCCGAAATGGGCGTGGCCGTTAAGGAGGATGGCATCACAGTTGGTGTATTCTCACCGAAGAAGACGCCACATTTGGTTAATCTTAACGAGGATCCGAATTTGTCCGAGTGTCTGCTCTATTACATCAAGGATGGTCTAACACGTCTTGGCACACACGAGGCGAATGTGCCACAGGACATTCAGCTGTCGGGATCGCACATATTGAAGGAGCATTGCACCTTCGAGAATCGTAATAGCTCCGTCACCCTGTTGCCTCACAAGGATGCCATCATCTTTATCAATGGACGCAAACTGGTCGAGCCCGAAGTGCTTAAGACCGGCTCTCGTGTCATCCTGGGCAAGAATCATGTGTTTCGCTTCACCAATCCGGAACAGGCACGTGAATTGCGTGAGAAAATCACCGAAAACGAGGCAGAGAATGAGGTGGAAAAAGCAGATACACAGCAAGTGGATTGGAATTTTGCCCAGTGTGAATTGCTGGAGAAACAAGGCATCGATCTCAAAGCGGAGATGAAGAAACGTCTCGACAATCTGGAGGAACAATATAAGCGAGAGAAGCAGCAAGCCGATCAACAGTTCGAGGAGCAACGCAAATCCTACGAGGCACGCATTGATGCACTACAAAAACAGGTGGAGGAACAGTCCATGACCATGTCCATGTACAGCAGCTACTCACCCGAGGATTTCCATCAGGAGGAGGACGTTTACAGTAAGTGATATTTATGTTGTTGTTTTATACTTATTACGATACAAGGAGTTAATAGTATGTGAAAAATTTAGACTTACAACTATCAAATTCAGAATTCCATTAAAATCAAAGCCAAAATCTTGATAGTAATAAATTATTCATACAATTCTTAATACATCTAAAGGCAGAATTAAATTCGTGCCCAAATAACGATCAACATGATATTCCACTTGAAAATCGGTTGATTTTTGAGGAAGTTATGAGAGTTAAAATTTTTTGAAAAAATGTAAAGGGGTAGGTATGGAAAATTGGATGATTATCGAAAAAAATAAATTTTCTGAATGAATAAAATTTAAACGCAGATTAAATTTGGAGGCCAAATAATGATCAAAATGACTTCCCGTTTAAAATTCGGTTGAGTTTTGACAAAATTATGATAAGTTAAAGTTCCGGGAAAATGTTAAGGGGTAGGTATGGAAAATTGGATGATTTTCGAAAAAAAATTTAATTTTCTGAATGAATAAAATTTAAATGCAGAATAAATTTGGAGGCCAAATAATGATCAAAATGACTTCCCGTTTAAAAATTCGGTTGAGTTTTGACAAAATTATGATAAGTCAAAGTTCCGGGAAAAATGTAAAGGGGTAGGTATGGAAAATTGGATGATTTTCGAAAAAAAATTAAATTTTCTGAATGAATAAAATTTGAATGCAAAGTTAATTTAGGGCCTGAATAACGATTAAAATGATATTGCGCTTGAAAATCGGTTGACTTTTGAAGAAGTTACGAGAGTTAAAAGTTTTTGAAAATTGATACAAATTGGTCAGACTTTAATCTAGCAAATCTTGCGAATTCTAGTTCGGTAAATAAAGGTTTATTTTAAGAACATCCGTCAATACAATATATTCAAGTAATATATTCTTCTTCTCTTCTTTCGTAGCCAATCCAATGTACGAATCCTGTTGGACAGCACGCGAGGCAGGATTGGCTGCTTGGGCATTCCGCAAGTGGCGTTATCATCAGTTCACATCCCTTCGCGATGATCTCTGGGGCAATGCCATATTCCTCAAGGAGGCTAATGCCATTTCAGTTGAGCTGAAGAAGAAGGTAAGACATAGGGAGCGATATATTTATGTATATCTTTGCTAAGCCATTGTTTTATCCGCTTTCCAGGTACAATTTCAGTTTACACTCTTGACGGATACTCTGTACTCTCCCCTACCGCCGGAGTTGGCAACTAGCGTGGCACCTTTGCAGCCGGATGATGAGTATGGAGCACCACCAGTTTCCAAGACTCTGGTTGCTGTTGAGGTCACTGATACCAAGAACGGAGCTACACATTATTGGTCACTGGAAAAGCTACGGTATGGATAATGTGTCCAGATGCTTAACGTGTTCACATTCATTATTCTCTGCACCTTTGTTTAAAGTTGATTCGATTTCGATTTCGATTTTGGTATTATTGGTTTAACTATCGTTTCTGGTACGTGCATGGTGGTTGTAGTTCTTGAATTCTAGTTTATCATATAATATATAAAAGCTATAGAACTGCTTAACTTGACATTGAAAGCCGCTCCAAAACGCTGGCGGCCTATTGCGAAGTTCACCGCCACCATTTACTTATCGTCCTTATTGTCTCATCGCCATATCGAAGCACTAGCTGTTTAGGCTTTAACAGATGCTGATTTGTAATTTTTTGGTTCTCTTACAACCCAAACCGAATCTCATTCCCACAATCCACAATATCCAATTCCTCAAACATAAGCTATCGCCTCGAATTGATGCGGCAAGTGTATAATGTCGAGAGCCCGCCATCATCGATGCTATTCGATACGTCCAGCATTGAGACATGCGGCAATTACGGATTGACTCTGATCGAGATGCCACCACTTCCTCTGTCCATGCAGCCTCAGCCTCAGTCTCAAACACAAACTCAGACTCAGACTCAAACTCAGACTCAAATACAAAATCCAAAGTTGGAGCTGCAGCCAGAGCTGATGTCGCGTCGGGATCGTCAGGCATCCCCATCGCGTTTGACATTGGCCAATCTGATACCTTCTAGGTTTGCTTTCCATTCGAGGTTTCATTTGTATGTATTCGTAGTGGCTTCTCGTCAAATTCTGCATGTAATTTATACTTTATTGAGGGTCGTTTGATTGATCATTGGTCGATGTGGGAAACGCAATAACATTTCCCATAATATTTTCAAAATAAATCCGTTTCAAATTTAATTTAATTATCCTTTTTTTAATTTTTGCAAATTAAAACACTTTCTTACAATAGTTGCATTTTCTTACCTACCAATGATTTATCAGTTCACCCTTGTATTTATATAGAGTAGTTAATCCTTTAGAGGCTTCTTTTAGCTTAAGTATCTCGTACAGTAATTAATTAGTTATAATTTGCAATTAATTTCACTGTCGGTTCTTTGCTATGCTTGTTGCCTTTTCGCACTGCTCACTGTTAATATCCTTGTGCTTATCCTTGGAATATCGTTAATCCTTTTTGCTTTACCATATCTTAACTAATGTCCCTGTTGAATATTGCAGACAACGCTTGGAGCTAATGCGAGAAATGTATCACAATGAGGCGGAGCTAAGTCCCACCTCGCCAGATTACAATGTGGAGAGCCTAACTGGAGGAGATCCCTTCTACGATCGTTTCCCATGGTTCCGCATGGTTGGTCGCTCCTTCATCTATCTGAGCAACTTGCTCTATCCAGTTCCCCTGGTCCACAAGGTGGCCATTGTTAACGAACGTGGCGATGTACGCGGATATCTTCGTATTGCCGTGCAGCCGGTGTTGGATGAGGAGTCCATTGATTTTAATAATGGCGTCAAACAGTCGGCTCGTCTAATCTTCAATGAGGACGACGCCAAACCCAAATACCGTGCCCTCAATGAAAAGGACGATGTGCAGCGCTACATTGACAATGGTGGATTAGATAGCAAGCTGGAGGGTAAGTTGAAGTATTTATAGTAATTGATATCTTTAAATTAACATTATATTGCTTGTTTGATTTGTAGAACTTGAAGATGCCGACTCTGGTCGCGGCATAGACTCAAACTCGGCCTCTGAATGCCAGGAGAATTCCGAAGAACCGGGCGAGCACTTGCAGGTGGGCAAGGAGTTCACCTTCCGAGTTACCGTGTTGCAAGCCACGGGAATTGGCGCCGAATACGCGGACATTTTCTGTCAGTTCAAGTGGGTTGCAAATATTCTAGAATCTATGATCTATCATTTAAGTCTAATCTGTCAATTTCTGTAGCTTTTTGCATCGTCATGAGGAAGCTTTCTCCACGGAGCCGGTGAAGAATTCCGCATCGGGTGCTCCTCTCGGCTTCTATCATGTGCAGAATGTTAGTATTATCTCAAATTGAAATATACTTAGATGTTATAACATTTGATTTTTGCTGTAGATAACTGTGCCGGTGACAAAGTCATTTATTGAGTATTTGAAGACACAGCCGATCATGTTTAAGATCTTTGGACATTATCAGACCCATCCACTGCACAAGGATGCCAAGCAGGAGTTCGTTTCTCGTCCACCACCAAGACGCATGTTGCCACCAAGCATACCCATTAGTCAGCCAGTGCGCAGTCCCAAATTTGGACCGCTGCCCTGTCCGCCATCCTCCACGGTCTTGGCGAAGCATGATGTGCTGGTGTGGTTCGAGATCTGTGAGCTGGCACCCAATGGAGAGTACGTGCCATCGGTAAATAAATAAAATATAAGCTGCAATTGCTTCAAATGAGACAAACCAGCTATAATTAACCTAGAGATTAATCAAATAATATCAACCACTTAATCAATTCTAGGTGGTCGAGCACAGCGATGATCTTCCCTGCCGTGGACTGTTTCTGTTGCATCAGGGCATCCAGCGTCGCATTCGCATAACTATCGTACATGAGCCCACGCCTGAGGTGAAGTGGAAGGATATTAATGAGTTGGTCGTTGGACGCATACGCAATACACCCGAGTCTTCGGATGAGCAGGATGAGGATGCCTGTGTGCTGTCGCTTGGCCTCTTCCCCGGCGAGGTGTTGGAGGTGCCTGGCGATGATCGCTCATTCTATCGCTTTGAGGCCGCCTGGGATTCCAGTCTGCACAACTCGGCGCTACTCAATCGTGTCTCGCAAGGCGGCGAGACCATCTATATAACACTTAGCGCTTATTTAGAGGTATGAGTTGCACTTTAAATCAAATTTTCCTATTTCCATTTTCACAATTTCCAATTTCATTCGTTAGCTGGAGAACTGCGCACGTCCTGCAATAGTTACCAAGGATCTGAGCATGGTTATCTATGGACGCGATGCACGCACTGGTCCACGTTCGCTGAAGCATCTGTTCTCTGGACAATATCGCAATCCAGAGGCCAATCGACTCTCGGGCGTCTACGAGCTGTCGCTGCGCAGAGCATCCGAAGCAGGTAGTCCAGGTAGCAATTCTCATTGTAGTTGTACACATACTTTGCACCCCCATCAAGTCAATGATTCGTCTACTGATCGTCTCTGATCTCAATGCTTGACTCGCAGGTGTGCAGCGTCGTCAGCGTCGTGTTTTGGACACCAGCTCCACATATGTGCGTGGTGAGGAGAATCTGCATGGCTGGCGACCACGAGGCGACTCCCTGATCTTTGATCATCAGTGGGAGCTGGAGAAACTCACACGTCTCGAGGAAGTGGGACGCATGCGTCACTTGTTGCTGCTTCGCGAACGTCTCGGCATGGACACCAATCCCAATCCGACCACCAAAACCGAGAAGGATGTGTGCAATCTGGCGGCACGAGCTGCTACCTCGCCGGTTCACATGGTTATACCGCAGTCACCGCAAACTCCTGTCAAGGATTCCCAGCAAATGTTGCCCGACCGCGAGTACAATCAACGGGAGCAGGAACTCATGCTCAAGTGCTTGAAACTGGTGCAAGGTGAGTGTTGATCAGCTCAACCTTAACTGTACCATTAGCTTATCCAACTTTATTGCAGGTCGCTATAACAAAGTCGATGCGAATGATACACAGACGCAGTCGGATGTGTCTCCCAGCGATGAGGGCTGTGCCGACATGACCGTTAGCTGCATCTCTAGCAACTCCATGGAGTAAGTATTCATAGGCTCTCTCTTTTAGAAGCATGCCATATCCATTTTCCATCTTGGCTTATTTAATTTATTTCAAACACAACACAATTTGGCACACCACTCAAACACACCCTCAACCACACCCTCATCCACGCTCACACATGTTGTGAAGGCTAAATGGAAAATACTAGTGATTCTTGTTTATATTAGTGACAACTGACAAGTGTTTTGTAAATAGTTTAGCTTTTTTAAAGTGGCAAATTTCCCTACATTGTAGAGTGGAGTACTTACCATATTATTGTCAAAATCATCAATTGTACATTGTCTAATCATACAGATAGGAATGAACAACAATTGTCTTTCGTTTATACATTTATTCAAGTTTCCAAATAATAAATATTATCACTTATAATATTATGAATTACCTGAGAACTACTCTAGAATTCTCTAATTTTACCCTCTAAAATTACTGGCTCGCATTACTGAAAGAAAACGAGCTCTGCGTGATCAGAGCTCGCCTTACAGCTGAGCTCCTAGAGATGATAGACCCTTCTCCCAACTATAATATACATATATTTCGATATAGGTATTTAAGTTGTGAGCTTTGGATAAATGTATAGTATGTATTATGCGGTTGCATTTCTCACTGGAAAACGCGATGTATCTGCACCAGCTGCTGTTGGACACCTTGGGGGCAATCACTGCGCAGGATGCACTCGAGCAGGGTCTCGCTAAAGACGTAGCCGGTGCGGCAAATGCAGGGAACGCCACAGTGGGGCAAACAGTTGAGGGATTTGTAGGCGCAGGTCTCGGGGCAAACTCCGCCGCAAATGACAGTTGTGGCATTGGGGCCACAAAAGCCGGGAAATGGATTCCATATGAATTTCTTGCGTTCCACATCCGGGTTGCTCAAATGATGCAGCACCTCCATGCCGTCCACGGCAAATAGAGTATAAAATAGCCACAACAATAACAACAGTAGCAGCGGCAGTGGCAACTGCAATTGTTGCAACAAACGAAACATTTCGCGTTCCAATTGCAACTGAAACGAACTCAAATTGTGAGAATCTTAATAAGCAGCTGAAGTTGCTGTTGTTGTGTTTGTTGTTGTTGTTGTTGTTGTTGAGAGAGCACTCACTCATAAATTAACTCATTGGTCAAAACTAAAACTCAATCATCACTTCTGCTCAAAACTCCAAAACTAAACTAAAAAAAAACAATTTCGAAAATTATTCTTTTCCTTTTTGTGCTTTTTTTTACACAATTAGAAACAACAAATTTGTAATTCGACACAGGTAATTTTCCTTTCTATACAACAAAGAAAAGTCCACTTCAGCTCAATGGAATTGTCACTAACTATTTGCAATTGTAATTCACAGATTATGCTCACCAGATCGCTCGGATGCCCCCAATGGCTGGGAGGCACCTGCTCCAGCCACTCAACCGGCGCTGCCCTTGCGTTTATATGTCCCAGAGCTGGAGGAGATTCGCGTTAGTCCCGTGGTGGCCCGTAAGGGTCTGTTGAATGTCCTGGAACACGGTGGTTCCGGCTGGAAGAAGCGCTGGGTGGTAAGTACTCTTAAAGAATATTCATTTATTATTTGTACTTTTTTTGATTATTGTCGTAAAAAACTTAAAAGACTTAAAATTAGTAGTTCTGTTAATAGGAAACCAAATTGGGGAAATGCGTTCTAAATTTTGTTTTACTAATTTTGCAAATCTAATTATTGGTTCCTTAGTTCCTTTTGAATATTATTCTCAAGTGTTGTTATTCCTTAGAAATAATTGCAATTCGTTTAGTTCATATTTATTCTGGTTTTTCCATTTCATTCCCTAGATTGTGCGTCGTCCTTATGTCTTTATCTATCGCTCGGAAAAGGATCCCGTTGAGCGTGCTGTTTTGAATCTGGCCACAGCTCATGTGGAATGCAGCGAGGATCAGGCAGCCATGGTCAAGATACCCAACACTTTCAGGTGAGTTACTGCTAATAGCATGGAATTGTACAAATGAAGTAACTATTGAATTTATTTAGTGTGGTGACCAAACATCGAGGCTACTTGCTGCAAACTCTAGGCGATAAAGAGGTGCACGATTGGCTCTATGCCATCAATCCACTCCTGGCTGGTCAGATCAAGTAAGCGGATTCTTCAATCAGTTGGTTGTTGGCATTAATTTGATTACTTTTATGAATAGATCCCGCCTGGCGCGTCGCACTTTGGAGCCGGCTTCGCAGACAGCCTCACAGATTCAGGCCAGCAGCGCGGTGAATTCAAATACTGCGAACAAATGAGATACAATTACGATGGAATCCGTTTTGGTTTACTGAAACACAGGCTATGGCTGGCTGCAGCGACTGGGAATGGCCAGGCGACTGATGCGCCGGCAGCTAAATGATATATAGCGGCAGGATTCCATCACTTAACGATGTTTAATTAAAAAACAAACAACATCAGAAGAAAAAAACATAAATAAGAAAGAAATTAAAACAAAACAAAAGAAACCAAAAAAAATGCAAAGCGTACGTAATAATTAAGTAGTGCAACATGATTATCGAGTACTCGTAATTGTAATTTGATTGTAATTTATTTTTGTAGTCTTCAATTTTGCCAGACAGTCGAAAAGTTGGCAATGAAAAATTTCCACAGAATTTGTAGCATACTTTCAGATGCTAATGGTAAACACTGTCTGGCTTATACCAATTGGTATTACAATTTATTACCATTATATTATATCATATTACTTGACAGAGCATATGTTTTGTAAATAGTTTACGTTTCCGAATTGTATAAATATTGTCATTAGTTAATTAATTAATTTCGACGAACAAATAATTTATTTTACACGTGATATTATGTTGAATACTAGTTACATTCTTAATACCTATGTTAAACAAACCATAAGAGGACAACAATAACACACAAAAACACATACATATATATGCATTTTAATGGAGCAACTTAACAAACATATATATATATATATTTCTATATAAAAAAAATATATATATATACACAAACATATATATGAAGAATATTGTATAAAACCAATATATATTTGCTGTTTATACACAAATTTTCAACAATCTACAATGTATTGTTTAATTAGTAACAAAACAAAAACAAAACAAAACAGAAAAAAATGAAAACAATGCAGACAAGCAAAGACATATGAAAATGCAATTACATATACATATGCAAAGACATATAGATATACAGATATATGTGTGTTAACAAAAGACCGTACAGTATATAGGATGTAGTGAGACGAGTTGAGATGAGATAGAACAGGAGGAGGTTTAAAGTAAGCGTAAGCTCAGCAGAATTGCGAAAACAAAACCCGATTACGATTACGATTAATTTGTTAATGAAACTTTAGAAATACTTAATATTCTATATGTATGCAACAACAACAAAGCCACTTAAAAGTTATAAACAATGTAAATGGCACTGCAATATACAAAGACAAAAAACAAAATTTAATCAAATGAAATGAACGAAGAACGAAGAACGAATAACGCTTTAAACGCTGCATATAGTCAAAAAGTCAATCAAAAGCTTTGGCTGCTTATCAAGCTTATCAATTTGTTTTTTCTTCACCCACTTTCTCTATCGATGTATGTAACTGTCATTATGCTTTCTCGACTACGAATTCGATTTCGATTTCGTATTCAAAAGAACCACCTGCAAAATGCTTAAAGCGAAGAAAATATTAAATGTAGTTTTCGAAATAATTCTAATTGAAATTGCAAAGGCAACCTGTAAATTTCTAAGAAACTTTAAAACCAAATACAATGCGCTTAAAATGCAATATTAACATATTATTCGCAATACTATTATCAGATCCCAAACCTATTTACCTATTAAAAAAAGTGTATTGATTGAAATTAACGTAAAAAAACCCACATATAATTTGCATTTGCTTCGAACAAGGCACGAGCTTAAAGCCGGGAAAGGACGGCGGGCAATACATATATAAATAATTGTATATTGCTGTGGGGCCAGGACAATGGGATCACTTATTCCAAGTGATAAGTGTGTTCCCAAATTGTTGGATGAGCTCGCTTTCGTTTGTTTCCATCGATGGAAACAGTTGAGAGGACGTTAAGCGGGCGGGAACGGGTCGAGTTTAAGTTTGTAGCGAAATGTAAACATTTGTTAAACTATTATTAATAATTATTTCGAATTGTAAAATATTAGAGAATTGTAATTACAATAATCATACCTATACTTACTTACCATTACTATGCGCTGATTTATGTAATACTTTAAATAATGAATGCACATTCAGTAATTGCGAATGCAAATGCAAAAAACAGCAGCAGATGTCGAGCTAACTCCACTTTTACTGCATATTCGAGCATAGTACACACTCGTACAATACATTTGAAATTCAACATAAAACTATATATAAATATAAAACGATATTATATTATATATAAATTTAAACTCGGGTACGTTAACAGCAAAACAATGGGGCTAAGCAATGCTAGGGATAACGTTCAACGGATTCGTTTCATTATTGTGGAGACGTACACCCAAGGGAAGCGGCGAGCAAAATAAATTCTATGCTATCTGTATGTATAATCCAAATAAAAATGATATATGCCAGAGCGTATCACTATTAAAGAATTATAAATTAAAACGGCTTTAAATAAAAACTGTAATCTAAATATCTTTCAATGAATTACGGCGGTGAATAATGGCTTGCTATTATTATTGTATATTTCATTTTTAATTTCATTTATGCTGCAATTATATCTTAAATAATTTCAGGATTACTACAATTTCATTTGCGCTTATCTTTTTATTTAACTTTTTTTTTCTTATTGCTGATTTTATCCTAAAGTTGAGTCGAAGAATTCTTGACACTCAGTGTTTCCCTCAAGAGGCGACTAATAAAGTCACTTTGGTAACTTTGTCCCACGCTGCGTATGCGTTATGTAAATTACAAGCAAGTCGAGCGCTTAGTCGCTTCTTCAAACAAATTCAAATCAGATGCAAATCACAGATTTAATACTTGTACTTGCAACATGCCTCAGGGATAAGTTGCAGCCAGTGAATTTCAAAGGGAAATCTTTGTTAAGCAGTGGGACAAATTCATTTAACGTTTGCAGAGAATTTCTTTAACTTTTCAACTGAGCTGTTGTAATTAGGCAACTTGTCATTGCCATTTGGTAGTTGGTACTTGTTATTTGGTATTTGGCATTTGGCATTTCCAGTTACTACCTGCTACTTGCTGCCTGTGTTTTGGCCATCATCGCTTGCGCCTTTTTTATGGCCTTTTGCTGGCATCGCACAAATGAATAATTCAAAAGTCGACAGTCAGAAGTCGCCAGTAAAATCCGCTTTTAACTCTTAGTCGACGTCTCAGTTGGCTTTCAGTTTTGGTCGCGCGTTGCAATGCGCTTTAACAGAGGGTTGCTTAAATTATTTATGAAATTTGTAACACTTATAAATAAAACTTGATTAGCAATTTTTTATGTTTTCTGGAATATGTATTAATATGTTCCAGAAATGTGAACTAACCGAAAACCAACCGAAAATATATGTGTATATGTATTTCTGGAACACCGTCTGACTTTGATTTTTGAAATAATATTTAAATTTTTCATAGTTATTTTTTAAAAAATATAAAAAGAAGCTAAAAGTATATATATTCTTAAATACAAATTTGAAATACAAATTTACAATTGCTCTCCAATCAATCTCTTTAGGTTTCTCAAGTAAATTCAAGTATCGGAGGATTAGCAACAATCGATAAGGGCATTTAATCTTCAGTAATCCTAGAATGACAAATATTTTCCGATCTGTTGCTGTTGTTTTTGTTGTTGCTGGTGTTGGAACATTGTCACTGGCTCCGATTGAGGTCAGTGAAATCAAATCTCTTGGACGTTCGCAACTTGTTGGCACTTTTAAGAACTGGCAGGCGAATGAGCAACTGTTTAGTTGTTGTAAATCTAGTTGTTGTTATTCTTGTTGCTGCTGTTGTTTACTGATGCTCAAATTCTTAAGTTGCAGTTGTTTGGATGCCTCCCCTGGGCCGAAGCGGCGCGACTTTCAATGTCCAAATGCGTCAGCAGGCAATGCATTTTGGCAGTGACTGTGACTATGGTTATGGCTTTGGATGTATGACGGAACCCAACACCCAAGACAAAACAGTCAGTTTCCGCCATAACAATTGCTAAAAATAGCAACAATTAAATGCAAATCGAAGGCGGGCCAAAAGGTTCAATTAACTTGGCAAACGACACACAGAAGAACATTGGCATTAACATTGGCAATGTCGGAATGGGAATCGTCGGCGACTATAAAAGCAATTGTTGAATGTGACCAAAACTCAGAGATAAACGTGTGAAGAGGACGTGAAGTTGTCAGTCGCGTCAGTTTTGCCACACGGTGTCCAATTGCGGTTAGGGATTCGCCTTTTTTCTTGTTTTCGTTTCCCATTCAATACCAGTCAATCATGCTCGACTCGAAGATTAGGGTGCCCAAGTATGACTCGGAGGCGTTCGACAATGTCGAGTACGAGCTGCAGATGACCTACACCCTGGAGACGGATCGTCGCATCATGAGCTTCTATGATGCCATGTGGGGCATGGAGGTAACTGGCGGCATCGATCAGTTTGAGCCGCTGACAATACTGAATGTCTCGCCAACGGGTCTGGCCAAGCGCGGTGGCATGCGGATCGGTGACGAGATCACCCAGATCAATGATATACCCGCCTTGGAGATGACCTTCAATGAGGCATTGCAACTCTTTCGCAAATCCTCGCGATATGTGCGTGTCTATGTGCGCGGGTAAGTTAACAATTGTCCAACAACACTTGGTAATTGTAAACCGATTGGAGTTATTTTCCTATGTTCCTGCAGTGATGATGATGCGCCCGGTGAGGAGGATTGGACATGTGATTGCTGGTTCAAGCCCAGAAAACCATGGAAGCGCGACTTTACGCCCATTCAATGGACCTTCCCCTGGAACGATCGTCGCAAGCCCGTCTACAAGGAGTCCAATTGTTTCATGGTGCCCAGCAAAATGGAGGAGAAGATCCGGGCACGCAGAGCGGCTACCTCAGCGGTGCACAAGAAGGAGGATGCAGCGCCTCACACACGTTCGCTGACACCAACGCCCAGGCCCAAGAATCAACCCGGACCCAATCTCCTAGAGAGTGTGCTCCGGCCACGCGGACCAGCGCCCAGGGATTAGACGAAACTACAAAATTCAGCCAATATTGGACGAATCTATGACAGAGCAGGCAGTGCTGAAACCGCTGCAGTGCATCACAATCTTCATGTTAAGATAACCAGCTGTCGACTGGCAGACAATTGTATCTTCCACTCACAGATCAATTGAAGTGTCAGTTGGAAAGCAATTATCCAATTTGCTATAGTTAATAGCACAATTAAATGGATCTGATCCGCATTAAAAAATAAATAACCTATGTAATCAAAACGAATTCTATTTGGCAATGCGATTATATATAATTGGTTGGGTTGAATACCATATTTCATTAGGAAGTTATCACTGCAAGCATGGGGAAGTCTCTTATCTCTGTTAAGCTGTTCCTTCTATTTATACTTCTAATCAACGGGACACTAGGCCAGTATGTTCCGGATCCAACCGAAGATCCCCTTCGCTGCTTACCAAGTAAAGATATTATCTGTTTCGATAGTCTTACGAGTGTGTTAAGAACTAATCCCAACGGTAAATATCCCAGCGATATTCGACCATTATAATATATTATATTATTCGAAAGTTAACACATAATCAATATGATTTTTATCACCTTGGATGGGCATTCGGAACGGATTGTTCGAACTGAGCGTTTGAATTTTTCAAGAATCAATAAAGATGACCGCTTAAAAAATATACTTCGTGTTTTAATTTTAGTGGTACCCTTCTTACCTGTTGCGATTACATATTTCGGAGAATGTATGTCTTTACAAATATTTCGCTTTATATTACTGGGCTAAATATCAACGTAGTTTAAATTTAAGCTAAAGATTTGCGAGTGTTTCATACTTGCTCTATTTAAAGCCGATTATATATAAATTTAATGGGCAAAATGTGTGGATTTTTTTTACTTTTCTAGTGAAAATTAGTCTAAATTAATATAGAATATTCAATTTATCAACTAATAAAAATATACTACCTTTGGTAAAATTTTATAATTTTAATTTGAATGCATCTAATGGATATTTAAGAATCTAGTGCTTATACAACCGAAACAAATTTAATTAGTGAGTTAGACTATATTTAGTTGGTCGGGATGTGTTCATTATTTTACTATCAAGTTATTGCTGCAACTATGTGGACGTCTCTCATCTGTGTTAAGCTGTTAACTCTACTTTCCGTTCTCGCAGATTGGATAAGAGACCCATATCATGAATAATTTATTGTATATAATGTTAACATTCAAATAACAACCTATCAAGGTATTCAAAAAACAATAAAAATTGCCGTCTGAAATGTATATCTTATATTTTTATTATTAAATACTAAAAATGGAAAGTAATAATGCCTTAAGATATTTTTAAATGTTCTGGGTTTTTTACTTTGTTTAAAATGTTTCGTTATCTATGCGTAATGTCAATTTATTTTAAATTCGATAAGGTTTTTGGTATAAGTAATTTACAATTTTCTATATTAAATAATATATTACTTATGCAATCGAAACGAATGCAATTAGCGAATAAGATTATATTTAGTGGGTCGGATTGGGTTCAGAATTTCACTACCAAGTTATGGCTGCTACCATGTGGAAGTCTCTCATCTCTACTATAAACCTGTGGATCCTACTTGTCTTTTTGTTTGATGGAATGTTAGATCGATTGAGAAATAGAATGGGCGGTGGAATGAATGGCGGACAAGATAGCGGACAAGATGGCGGCCAAGATGCCGGCCAAGATGGCGGCGTGCAATTAAACCGATGGGAGGATTACTTTGGTCGTATTCCTGCTTGGTTTCCTGGCTCTCGATTGTAGACAAGGACTTACTAGCATCATTTTCAAAAATACAATCTACGTAACATTGACAAAAATCTGTATTATTTTTGATCCAATTGCGTAATACCAAAGTTCGAATCGGAAATAAATAAAGTTAGTAGCTTATAAATGAAGCAACTTAAAGCTACACAAAATGTAAGTCTATAATATAATTTTATTTGTGGTCGCGATTAACTTTCAGTCTATAAGTCTTGTTTTGTATTTTTCTTGAATGGAAATTTGAAACAAAATGCAGAAATAATGATGATGACAACTGAGAAATTCTTGTAATCAAATAATTGATTTGACTTCCGAAGTCGTCAACTTGTTTATTTTCAAATTAGCATTAAATTAAATGGGAAAATGAGAGCAATAAGTTGGTCCTGGTCATGAATTTTATTTCATTATGAATTCGATTATGAGTTGTGAGTATCTGAATACCAATTAAATATTTTCAACTTTAAGCCATAATTCAGATGAATAAACTTTTGAATCAAATTAATAAAAATAACTTTTAAATTGATTTTATTGCCATTCATTGTGAATTATCAATTTGTAACTTTCGAGTAAAAGTTTTTAAATTCATTAATTCGCTTCGATAGGTTGCACATCTTTCTCTTTTCCCCTCTCACTCTTTCCCTCTCTTCCGTCACCATTTCTGGCATTTGCACTACAAATGGCCAATTGTAATTTATATTGCTGAGAAAACTGGTTGTCATTGCCAGTTTGGGTAAAAGTCATGAGCTCCCACTGTACTATAGGTGCGCCGTCACTGGGAAACTTGCACTTGCACTTGACAACTGAATGCCAACTAAAATTAGCTAAAGAAAAACGAAGTTTATTGCAAATCAAATGCAAAACATGATTGCCCACAAAACTTTCAGACGGCCAATAAGTTCAAGTTAATCAAGAGTGAGATTTTGCCGGAGAAATACCCTGTAATCTCTGTGTAAAAGGAATTGTTTCTCAGAAACAATCACATGTGTTGGGGACAAAGATACTTTCGTCAACATTGATAAATTTTAAATATTTGGAAATTTTTAAATTGTTAGTTATAGTATAACAAAATAAATTTATTTTCATACAATTATATAACTGTTGCTAATATTAGATATAATATTTACAGAGATGAAATGCTAACAAAAATCTGCCATTTAATTTAATTTATATTTTTTTGTTTAATTAAACTTAAGAGTAGTGTGCGAAATAAGCTGAGAGCCACTGTAATTTCTTACTGGACAGACAGACGTATCCACATCACGAACGTGTGTTATTTTCATTTAGTTAAAAGTTTTGATTTGAAACTGTTGTCAGTTTACTTTTTGCATACATTTGCACAACTTTGTAACCATCTCATCCATTTTATTGGCATAGGGTATGGCGACAACAACAACTACAAACACTACTATAACTACTACAACAAATTGGAGTCTTAAGTGCATCAAAGTTCAGAAGTGTCAAGCGCTGTTCGTCTATGTTTTGCCTTTACTCTCCCACATTTTCCATTCGCAATCTCCCATTTGGGGCATGCAACTTGCTGCACTTCTGGTAGCCAATGGAGGCAACTTTTAATGCACACACGAATTTTTGGTAGCAACACGACACTAGTTAAGTTTTCTTTTAAGCCGAAGGAGGCTTTTGGCCAATTTATAGTTTGTGTTTGCCACAAGACAGCGACGATAATGTTACTCTCAATGCTTTCTCGGTCGTTGAATAGGTAGGGAAGTAGGGAAGGAGGAGAAATGAAGAAGAGGAGAGGCAGGAGCACTGTAGTCACTCTTAAAGTCTGATGACCACAAGGTCGAAACGTGGCTTGGCCTTAAAGTGACTAACAGTCGAGGGAAAATTGGAAACCTAAGCTGTGTCAAATATGGGTCAATCCTAAGCTGACCAAACAAATGGCCAGTCAAACGAAGTGGATCAGGCAGCAACCAAGCGAGTCACTTGAAAAGGGTTATCATTTCAGCTCTGCAGATGCATATATCACAGAGTTGAATAAAGTTACACGAATGTAGCAGAAAATATGTTTACCGGACGATGGTTGAAAAGGGATTGCAATAACCAAGGCCGCAACTTGACCACTTGATAATAATCCCCTTAAAGATTGATGGCTTTACATTTTGTACAACTTAATCGGCATCTCTGCTAACTGACTGAAATTAATAGAGTCGTTTTATTCCGCACACTTTTTCACTCTCGTTCTCTGAAAATTGTTCGCTCGGTACACAGTGAATTTCACAATTATTCTTTGTGCGGAGTTTTTTTTAAATACAAATATAGTTTTCATATTCTATTCGAATCTGCATATTCTAGACTTGTTTCTGCTTCTGTGAACCATATGCGCAAACTCCAATAACTTATTTATGTAATTAATTTTAGACAGCTATTTAAAGTTTTTATTTATTTAACTATTTTATTTCTTTGACACAATACATTTTATTTTTAACGTGCAATCCACATGCTATAAAAACTATTTTTAGTGTAATTTTTGAATAAAACAGTTTAAATAACAGAATTTTTATTAAGAATTTAACTTCATTCTTAATTTGGATTTATTTATTTTAGTATATAAATATAATCGAACGTTTACATATCTTCACTATAAGGTTCCTGCAAGATTTTTTTCCTTTCCATCAGTTGAAACAAATGCAGAAAAACATACTATACACATTTAAATAGATAAATAGAATAAACTAAATTGTATCAAAAATTGTGTGCCAAGTAAACTATTAAAATTCCTACTTGGACATTTAAAAACAATTCAGTGAAATTCTTTTCTGTTACCTTTTGTTGTCTTCTTTATCAATTTTCCTCTCTGCAAAGTGCAGGTTGTTCTTAAACTATAAAATTGTTTGCAACACCATTGTTATTACTTTTTTAATACACATTCTTTGTAGAAAGCAAGCTTTTGAAATCTACTCACTAAAGACTAATAATAAAACATTTTATGGACTTGTGTCTGCCTAAGATCTACGGCATTTTCATCAACTCTGCATAACAGCAAAAGTTGCAACAATTTATGGGCAACAAACTGTGTGCCAACAGTTCCTTGGCCATTGTCCTGTCAGGCGTTGTGTTGTTGTTGTTATTGTTGTTATTGCTGTGACTGTTGTTGTTCTGCTTCTCAACATGAATGCATGAATATTTCATGAATTTCGCTTTAAATAAAGTTGTTTGCAGACAACGCTTTTTTGCAATCTTTCCTTCTGTTTGTCTGTCTGTCTGTCTGTCTGTCTGTTGCATCAATCAATATAAGCCGCGTGAGAGACGACATTCTCGATATTGAACATGGACAGTGCTGTCCTCAAGTGTCCTGCTGGCTTTAGATTGCTCATAGAGCACATCAAATCGTTGACTTCAACATGTCATAAAGCGGCAAAGTCAAAAGCACTTTAAACGCTCGCGTTTTTCACTCCCATTTTCCCAAATCACTTGACTCATTAGCATAAGGACTCAATCCGGAGAAGGGGAGAGAATGCTCTAGGGAAGGGAGTGCTTTAAGCAGATGTTGCTCTTAATTACCAACACATTCCTAATGACCGCCATTATCCAGTCCCTCAGCTCAAGCGTTAGAAATTCAGGAGGTCAGGCGTCAACAGCTTAAAGTTGAGACTCCGGGGAGAAGAGAGTATCTCTGGTTTACTAGAGGATAAAAAGCTTCCTTTTTTTTATAACAATTTGTTTTGTATTAATTTTGTTCTTCTCTTCATTGTTGTTTTTTGTTAGCGATACTGATGACACACTTGTGACAGTTTGTTGCAATTTGACTGAATAATTTAAAGGTAAAATGAAAAGAGTTTCGGCAATAAAATCTCCAATTATCTCCAATTTGCATCTATTACGTTTCCATCCTTTTAATTTGTCGATAGATTTTATTCTATTTTATTTGATTGAATGATGGATCAAAGAATAAGTCTCTGGAAGAATTTGTAGAATTTTAAAGCACTTTCGATGCGAAGCTTTCGGTTTCATCAATATAAATATATTCTAATAAACTATTTTTAGTGATTTTCAAACTATTATCGGCACCACAGAAAAATTAGAATACTGTTTACTTTATTAAATCATATTAAAATATATTTTTTTTTTTACAAAAATGCCAATATTTACTATTTTCCACAGCTTCAAATATTTTTCTGTTGAGTATAATTTAATAATTAAACAGCTACCTGATAATTTTTTTGTTTTAGAGAGAATATGTAGTTTTAAGTTTTCTAATAGCTAAAGTAAATGAGATTAATTAATGCATTTATTTAATGATTTTAGAAATCAACTAACTAAAAATGGTGCTTATTAAAATAGTTGAGCAATAAATTCACTGTGTCTATTATTATATTTGAACAGAATGTATTTTTCTTATATAAGTTGAATATTATTAAATTTAATTTAGGCGTTTAAATTTTGTATATCAACTTTTGCTCACATATTCACAATAATTTGTCTTCTCATTCGATTTGATAATGTTCCCTGAATATCATTTAATTTCACCTCCCTTTTTGTGCATATTTAGTTGTCATGTCATGCACAGTCATGCTCTAAGTAATAGACAATTGCAGTGGCAGAGTTTTCCATTCATTTCTTTTATTTTATTTTATTTTATTTTATTTTTTTTGGAAAACCACTTGCCCTGTTACTCTGTAGAGTTGAAGCTTTCAGCTCATGCAAAATTAATTAACGTTGCGCCAAACTTTTGGCACTGCAATCTTTTGTCATAGTTTGTCGCCGTGCCACGCTGTGTGCCACGACTGCCACGCCTGCCACACTTGCCCCATTGCGTTCTTGCCACCTTATGGAGTTGGCGAAAAATGTCACGCAAACAAAACAACAAAGTAAGTGGAGAAAAGCGCAGATACAGTTAGAGACACAGAGAGAATAGCAAAAACTTAAAACAAACGGACATCCATTTTGTGTCCAGGAAGAAATTACAGCCCATGTAATACTGTAATACCCCCAATTTCCGTCATTTCCCCTCTCCCCCTTTCACCATCTTACAGCCCTCCACACACCATTTAGTTATCAGTCCTCTTGCAACTTTCCACTTGCAACTCGCTCAGAAACTTGCAGAATTTCGTTTTAACTGCAATTTTTATGGGGTTTTTTTTTTGCACTGACCTCTGGGTGGAAGAAGGGGTGGGTGGAGCAACAGGGGAGGGAGGTTGGCAACTTTAATTGCTTGCAACTGTTTTGAACTACCCAGCGTTTAGTTTAAGCGCACAATTAAGTGATGGGAGAAGGACGCAGGAGAAACCTTGGAGGGGGTGAGGGGAAGGACGTGGCTGATTTTCCCGCGGCATAAATCGCCGAAACGCTTGGCAAGATTTACACGGAATGCAATTGGTGCATTTGCTGCGTTTCATTCATTTGTTTGCCGTGTGTTTGTTTGCTTCCGAAATTGAATTTCTCGCTGAGCGGAAAACAATAAACAACGGCGAAAAGGCGACGATGTGAAATGTGCGGTGGCGGAGATGGGGCGGGGGCTGACTCGGGGGCAGAGGCGGGTCGAGCGGAAAGCGGAAAGTGGAAAGCTGAGGGCTGATGCCTGATGGCAACTGGCGTTTGGCTGGCTGTACGGCGTTAGCATTGAGTATGCGGCGTTGCGCATACGCCACGTTGCCGCCACGTTGCCAGTCGACGGTCTACGGACGACGGTCGCCAATTGCGTTTTCACAGTCACTGGGTTTTTTGGGTATGCTGAATTTTTGAGCAATTAAGTTCAGCACTTTAGCATTAATGGTTTAGCTAAGTAAAATTCAAATTTATTTAAATTTAAATTTAAAAATGTAAAAACTCTTGAACAAATATTTTTTAATTGTTTTCGAAACTTTAAAGTCAATCTAGTAGTTTTTTAATACATAATTCAACAGTCTCTAAACTATTATTTTCAAATTAAGATTAAAAAATTTAAGTTCTTCTTTAATACAGCCATATTTTTTATATTTTTTTTTAAACCCAATATATATTTTAAGAATTTTATTATTTGTTTCTTACAAATAAACTTTAGTTAACGGGTAGCAAAACTTTGATTATTATATTAATAAATATATTTATAATTAAAATTGTTGTGATAACAGTGTCTGGTAATTTTACATCAACACTTAATTTTTCAGTGCATCTGCTTATCGAATTTTATTCGCAGATGCTTAAACATGTCCTCAATTTTGTTCTTACATTTGCGATTTTCAATTAGATATTTTTATTTTGAAACTGAAACAACAGTAAAGTAAGAGCATTCCCGCAACGTTGATAAATCGTGTTCTTGCCCTGTCTCTCTCATGTCTCTCTCTCTCTCTTTCTCTGTTAGTCCCGTGTGTTCTCTTTAGCTACACCCACAATTTCTCCATCGCTCCTTGTGTTACTCTTGCGCCTTGGCATCGAGTTTGGCCCAAAACGGAAGGAAACACTTTCATTATCACTTTGGCACAGCAAATTTATTGCGACAGCCTTGGTAGGTCATGGGGATTTGGATTTGGGGGCCCGGATAGCTGAGGAGCTGGAGAGTTGAAGCTGAATCCGAAGCTGTAACCCATGCCGGCAGCTCGTTGGTTCCATTAGCGTCATGTGTTGGCCCTTCTGCCTTCCTGCCTTCTTCCTGTCTTCATGCCTGACTGTCTGACTGTCTGACTGCCAGAAGCTGCTGCAGGTCCTGCTCCATGCATCTCTTATCCCTATTAACAGCTGCCAGCTACACGATGCTCGCTTTTTCGATTTCACGTTCGTTTCGGCTTAACTTGCTGCTGTTAAAGCCTTAATCCTTAACAGAATTGAAAACTAGTTATGTCCAATTTCTCGCAGAATTTAATTCAGCTGATGCGTCAAAAAAATAAAGAGTGTTATTTTAGGACATACAAAAATAAGAGTTATAACTTCAAGAAATGAGTACAGGGCTGAAAAGGAAGGAATTTTTAATTCAACATTTAATATAGAAGACTAACTAAAAACACAAAGAGTTTTAAAATATAACTTTCAGAAACCAAAGTTCGATTGTAATGGTAGAAATCTTAAGCTTGTTAATTTTACTGAGAAATACGATTATTTCTCAACAATTCTGGTTTTTCCTCAATTTGTGCTATCCAAAATTAATTTTCTATTAAGATTATTTCAAAAATTAGCCTTTTAAATGTTTACTTTAAATGTTTTCATGTTTTGTTATTCTAATTTTTATTTACAGGGTTTGAAATTATGTTTCGACCTTCGTATATGGAAATAATTTAGCTTGAGCTTACAATATTTTATTTTAGCCCTTTTATTAAATTTTTATTTGATTCTTTTAATATTTTTCTGTTTTATTTTTTGCATATTTATTTATTTCTTAAATACACTTCAAATATCATTTGTCCATCACTCTCAATATATTTTGTTTGTTACCAATTTGTTCTCTTCCCATTTGATCTATTTTTTTGCCCGCTTTTGTCACCTGTCGCTTGTCAGTTGCAACTTAAAACAATTTGCGCAAATTAGCCAAGGTGTTTTATGGCCATCATCATCATTATTAAAGTTGCTGCTGCGAGTACCGTTGTTGCTGTTGCTGCTTTTGCAGTTATTGCTGTCGTGTTTTTGGCCAAGTGAAAATGTTTTCCCATTCTCTTGCTCAATCTGTTTTGCCAGGACAATTTGCTCTGCTCGTCCCCGAGTGTGATTTAATTGAGGTCTAAGCTGTAATTAAGACTCCCAGCCTTTGCTAGCTGCTCTAATTCTATTTTTACAGTTTAATGAAGTACTCTTTGGAGCCAACACTGGACAGGCGCCTACGAAATTGCTTCGCATTATTCATGTGATGTCCTTAAAGCGCCGGGCTGGGAAATTGCAACAGGCCGCAGTCGACTCAAAAGCCAATATATCACTCTCTAACAACAAAGCAAACCTAACTCAGGTTAGGCTATGTGCCTGTGTGTGTGTGTGTGCGTGTGTGTGTGTGTGTGTGTGTGTGTATTGTTTCTACAACAAGAAGAGCAACACATGCATCACACACGTGTCTGGTCAGGATACTAATTATGATTTTGATGGCAACACAAGGACATCAAATCTTAGCTTTGCACCTGTAACAGTAGTGTACATATATATATACATGCATAATATATACATGTGAGTCTTCAACTCATGAATCGCAAGCAGTTTTAAACTTACTGAATATTTCTTTAAGTTTTATTAAAAATATAGCCAAAATAAAGTAAAGAATTTATACTTAAAAAATATATACTAAATATGAAATATTGAATATTTATGCACTTGTTAAATTTTGTATTGTGTTGTCTTAGTTTGAAATGTATTTAATTTAATTGCATGCAAATTATAAATATTAATATTTTTTAATTTATTGTATATTTTAGTAGCTAAAAATAAATTTAAAAAAAATTTAAATGTTTTTAGAGTTATTCAAGAAAAATAAAATTATTCATTACAAAAATATATTATTTTATTTTTTAAATTATATTATAATTTTAGAGCTTCCTATATATATTTTGTTTGTGAAGTTGAACTGGAAATATACTTTAAACATTCCTTTCAAATATTTTCTGCAACTTTCAATATATTTTTTTTATATATTTTTTAAACTGCCCACATATTTCTGTAGATGTTTAAAGTTTAAAGTGATGTCTGTTGACTGGAATCATGTTTTTTTTTTGTTTTTGCAAATCGTTAGCTCGTTGCAATATTCAATAAAGAACTCAAGTCGAACCCATAAATTTGCGTCATAGTCAGCTGCAGTTGGGTGTTGTTTTTATGTTTCATTGCTCTAGTCGTGGTCTGGCAGTACCTTTAACACCTTTCCAACATTTACCGCAAAACACCTGTCCTGCTACATTTTCTTCTCGCTTTTTATATTTTTGTGTCTTGCTCTGACTCTTTCTCTCTGCCAGAGTCCAGACTCATTTGTCACAATCCATTTCGTGCTTGCACAAATAGAAATTGCTGCCAAGTCATGTCATTGCCTGCTCATATACCATATATCCTTGCTACGGGATTTTGAGTAACAGCAGCAACAGCAGCAACAACAATAGCAATGCTCATATGCAAATCCTTTCGTGACTCTGCGCCAGCTACGTGTCCTGGCACATCCTTTGGCTCCGCATCCGTCGCGACTTATTTACTGTTTTTCAAATTGCGCTTCCCAACTTTTGGCTGCCATTTGCGAGTATCTGTCTTGTGTGTGTGTGTGTGTGTGTGTATGTATATTTTCGCTATTCCCATAGCTAACGTTTCCCGCTTCCGCTTTTCTTTTGGCCGCATGTGTTTATGGCTTCTTAATTGTCTGCAGAAGTTTACGACATTTTTTTTCCAATCCTCCTCCTTCCAAAATAAAAAATCTGGCAACTTTTTTTTGCCCCTGTCCAACTTTTGTTAAAACCAGCCACGATTTTGCGGTGACAGTGGCATTTGTGGCTTAATGTGTTCTTTTATTTCGTTTTTATGCTCGTTTTTTTTTTAATTTTGATTAATTATTCATAATGACAGCATATTGATAATATTGCCATACTCGTATATGGGATTAATTTCATTTCACATTATTTGTTTTATATTCCTTTGAAACTAATT
The DNA here is from genome assembly GCA_018901795.1 of Drosophila sp. st01m. Lineage (NCBI taxonomy): Eukaryota > Metazoa > Arthropoda > Insecta > Diptera > Drosophilidae > Drosophila > Drosophila sp. st01m. Next base: position 3,942,219 of record JAEIFG010000172.1, read on the forward strand.
AAAGCGCGTGGCATTTACAACGCGCTTTTAAAGCTTTGTGCCGCATAATTAAACCTGTTAATTGGGCATAAATTCAGTTAAATTCATTCATAAATCTTTAAAATCAATAAGAAATTGTCAATAACTGTAGTCCAATTATTCTTTTTGAAAACTGTATTGGCGAAAAATGTATAGATTGTTAACTGCTGCAAAATTTAAAATAGAAATGAAACTTTTTAGCAGTGTTTTTTTAGACTGGTTGCTATTAAGAAATTTTTTTATTATTAATCTTACATTTTACTTAAAGCATAAAGATATAACAGATTCTAAACACGGCAGTGCAGAATTCGAACCCCAGTTATTTTTTTAAACTATAGTTCCAAGACATTATAAGCTTTGTTTAATTCATTTATTTAGCTCTGTTTGATTTTAAATACATGTCATCAATATCTATGATATATTCCATATTTAAATTAGTTAATTTGTTTAAATCTTGTATCTTTTATCTTAGCCATTAAGATTTAGTAATATCAAGTTATCTTTACCCATTTCACTTGCTTCAAATGTAATCATGATTATATTAAGTTTATTTATTTTTGCTATCTTATAATAATTATCGGGCTAGTCGCTTATCGCCATTTACGTTTTGAGGCTCTTTAACTGTTTGAACGCAGGGGGGAGGTTCGGATGTGGATACGGGTACGATGTCTAGTTCCTCGTTCGTCATGTCTTCAAACATACACTTCATTATTTGGTAGCAACCTCCATTGTTCCGTAATATCTGTGCCTTCACACAGCCACAACCATTTTCGCAGTGATAGATGCAGTCCAGGCCCCTTTCCGGGCAGTTACTGTCGCAGTAATGTCTACAGTTCATATAGACGTCTCCAGTGCAAGAAACTATTTGCAATCCTAGTGTCCACTTCACGTTCACAGCCAGTACAATCAACAGGTTAGCAACGAGCCACATGACAGCAGCCACAATCTGAGAATGATGAGCTTCACCCGCTCAAATTAAATCCCATTCACTTGATTTAAAGCTAATCGATTCACTAATTCGTTTCGGAGCCAATTGAATATTTGTGTTAACAGCTCTTGCTAATTTTTGTATAATTACAATTTTCATGCCATTCAAATAGCACTTTAATTGTTGTTGGGTTGCACTTGTAGACTGACTTGATTTTCAATCACAAGACATGGAAATTCTGTATAATGCCTAGCTGTCATTTAAAATTAGGAAGTAAAACCTTTAGTCGACGGAACATAACTGTCGAAATCCGTGTACTTAATCGTTGTGAGAAAGTAAGAAAATTGTGGTAAAACTCATGTAATATTAATGATGTTATTTATTTAATTAATTAATTAATTATTTGACTGCAGTAAGGAGACCCTATTAAAGTTGCATCGGTGTTTGAAGTGAATTTTATAGGAATTTAATTGTTAAAATTAATATGCGGCATTGAAGTAATAAGTACACATAAGTGTGCCAATGTAATTGCCAGGCAAGTCACACACATATACAAATACACACACAGATGCAAACACAGATACACACACATATACACAAGCACACACATAGACACACTCACACACTCACAGCAAGCCACAAAGCATTCAAAAGTTATGTAGCTGGCAAATTGAGCTGCATAATTTGACTGCGCTCAAAAGTATGCTACGATTTTTGTATGTATAGTATGTGAGTGTGTGTATGTGTATATGGGTGTTGCCTGTATTCGCCTGTCTGCGTGTGTTAGTGAGTGTGAGTGCTACAAATCTAATTGGATTTGTGCACGTTCAATGAACAGAACACTAAAAGTATTTCATATTATTATTGCACTCGAAGAAATGGCTGAAATGCTGCTCAATGCTAGTTACTTTATTGTGATTGTTGTTGTTATTGGTGCTCTGTTATAGTTTTTGTTGTGGCATATTTTATTGCTGTTGCTACACTTCATTGACGCAGTTGTCAGCTATGCACAAAAATGTTGCATTAAGCATTTAAATTGTTTTTCCCCATCGCAGTTAAATTCCCATTCCTGCAACTCGTGCAACATTGCGAGGCGACGCACTCAGCAATTAGGTGGAAAAACACGTACCAAATTGTTGTAGCCCGCTTCCCTTTTGGCCTCCATCCTACATCCTTCACCCTTCGATCTCTCCCCCCTGCTGCTGCTGCTGTTCCGCTGGGCAACAGAAGCAGATGATGGAGCCTGTCTGTTATTGCGACTTCAACGGGCAGCTCATCCGTGTGCCTCGTGTTGCTTTTTGCTTATCATAAAGAGATGAGATGAAAGAGAATAAGTCGAAGGGAGAGCTGGTGAAGAAGAGGATGAACTGGCCAAGAGGCAACTTTAACTGTAATGAGACGGAAAGCGGGCGCCAATCGCTGCAATTAAAATTAATTACAGTATTTGTCAGCTTTGTGGCTAACAGCCCACCAAATGCGGCATTTTTTCTCCATTCACAAGTCTGAGAGAGAGGCAGAGTGACAGAGAGAAAGATGTTGCACAGAGAGAGGCATGCAGCAAACGGGGGCGTACTCAAAGTTGGGTGCAAGACGCGTTGCATTGATTGCAATCGCGATCGTTAATTAAATGTCGAAAGGAATGTTGTTGTTGTTGTTCGTTGTTGCTGCGTAAAGATCAGACAGCTGGGATAAGGCCAAGTCGTTGTTGTTGTTGTTTTTGCTGCTGCTGCTATTTATAGTTGCTGCAATGCGGCACGCAACGTAACACGATTCAGCACTGTAACTTGCAACTTGGGGCAACATCGGTTGCAACTGCGGCCGCGGGCTTTTGCCTTTATTATCGCCCTTGATCTTGGCTAAATCGAAATCGCCTGCATTGCGTGAAGTGTTGCAAATGAGTTTTTGTCCGAGGCGTGCATTGAATTTTCAATTGGCCAGCAAATTGGCAGCACCAAATGCAGGAAACAACAACAGCTACAGGGCCACAGGTGGGCCAAAATCACTTAATATCTATGCCGATAACTTTTTAGACATATCGATTTAGCAGTGCGAAAATATAATTTTCTGAATGAATAAAATTTCAATACAGAACCAATTTGGAGCCCAAACAATGAGAAACCGCATGAAAATCGGCTGAGGTTTGATGAAGTTATGAGAGTTCAAAGTTTTTGAATAATGTAAAATATTCAATTAATGGCTTAAGATTGTTTAACTTTAAGCATTTTCTGTTACACAAAGCAATACTGACTTGGCCTACATAAAGTTGAATAAAGAGATGTTTGAATTGTTATGGTTGTTGTGACAGAAACTAATGAAGCTTGGAGAAACTTTTGTCAAGTGAGAGATTTCTCCCGTCAACTGGGAGCATCTTTATAATTTTGTTTTATACATTCATCTTCGTATTCCTCGCCGTCGAAGGAACCAGAGATGGAGTACACCAAATCAAAAGTCATACTGATGTACTCGTATAATACTACGTACTTGGTAATATTGTATGGCATCGCTGGATGTTGCAGTTGTGTGCTCACAACATACAAGTTTATCAATAGATGGCAACAAACAACTGCATAGAGTAAAACTTTGAACTCGTTTTGAGCCAAGTTTGCTTTTTCCATTTTTATGCTAGAAAACTTTGCACTGCAATTGCTGTGTTCAACAAAAAAGATAGAAAAGAAAAATAAGTTGACTGCAGTTCTTTTGGACGCATTCCTAAGTTGCTCTTCGGCGACTCCTGGCCTGGTTGTCATTCAATGAAAATGCAAACAAATGAAGAGTGCAACTGCCGTAAATGAGAAGAGCATGTGGATGAGGAGGATGAGGAGGAAGCGAGTGGAAAGTGTCGGAAATTGGAGCAATCGAAATGCAGTTTTGATGGCGTTCAAAATTGTCAATTTGTGGCCAGCAAGTGGCAAGTGGCCAAATTCGATTTGAGAATTATGTGTGAGAAAAAAGACCAGGTAGCAATTCAAGAATTAAAGAAACACTGCAGTCCTTCGAGATTGAAATGATATTAGATATAATATATGTATTTTAAGTACTTTTATGATATTTTAAGTGATATTTAGTTCCCAAACTGTTATTTTTGTCATATTCAATTTAAACTTTTTAGTTGAATCGTATTATAAAACTAGTTCAAAGATTGGTCATTTCGACAAAACAAATAAAAACAGTTGTGCAAATGTTTTCCATTCAATATCAGATAAGAACAGTGGTTCTATAAGCTATTTAAATGCGGTTGTTTCCATTGTGGTCTGGTGACCTAAAAATATATTAAACCAACACAGCTGTTTCTTATTTTTCAGCTTATTCATGTTTATTGGTACAATATTATGCTAATATGTATTTCTTCTAAAATATATCAATGAATTTGCGCGCAAATTTGTTCTCTTCTTCCTTTTATGGATCGTTCAACTTCCAAACCGTTGCGAACCACAACAAAGCCACAAATGCAAATGAGCCACGTGCATTGCTAGCGTCAAGTGCTTCAGTCCCAACATGTTCGAAGCGTCGTGGATGCCGGCAGCCAACATGTTGCAGCCTATGTTGCATCAGAGATGTCTACAAGTTGCTAGCGCAGCTCGATTTTCAATCGAACAAGTTGGCTGCAAGCCAAATATTTTATATTTTGGTTGAGATAGAAGAAGTTGCAATTGCTATTGAAATATATCTAACTTTTTTCGTTTTTCTTGTATTTATTTATTATTTTTATATATTTATCATGGGTACCACAGAAATTATACCAAACGAAAGTCTTAAAAAATCAAAAACTATATATAATTTTTCGCTTTTGTTGCATTTCTGTATATAAATCCTAGTGTGTGTACGCCATTCTACCATTTCAATTAGTTGTGCAACTTGTATTTAAAAGCTAATGTCAACATATTTCATTATTTTATCATAAGTGATGTCTGCCTTTCTAACGAATAGTGATAAGAATACAAAATGGTTCTGCCATACAACTCACGCTAGCTATACAGAATAGTTATTGAATAGTTAAATAAATTTTGAATTTGTAGTAAAAAGTCGCTTGAGTTATTTATGTTAAGAAAATTATCAGAATACTTTGGTAAGTGTTCAGCTGGCTTTAGTTATCGAGACTTCATTATGTTGTATTTTTACTACCTAAAGATATGCTTAAGTGCACAAACCTTATATTCCATAGTATGTAAGCATAATTTCAAATACATGCTACAGTTTTTTGTAATACACCGATAAGTTTCGCATTTTAGGCAGAAATCCATTAGTTAAATGCGGGTGCATTCGTCATTACAAACATTTCCTTTTTTTCTGTTGATAATGGGATTGGAAAGACCCGCACAGTGGCTGGCATTTATTGGGTAAAGAAGTTTATCAGTGTTTGGCGCATCGAACATGTTGCGGTTGCGTTGTGTTTGTCGTCGCGTTGCCAACCAACCGTTAGCCGGCTAACGAGTGCGAACCGTTTCGGTTCAGACAAGTTCAGAGAAACATGTCAGCAGTCGTTTGTCGACGCTCGAGATTTCATTTAGTCGATTTGTGGCCGTTGAAATCGTTGGAAGTGTTGGGCGCGTGTTGAACGGAACGTTGCATTTCTCTTTCTCCAACTTGCAGACGAGAACAGCGACAACAACAGCAACACACACTTCTCACACACAGGTGCACGGTTTGTTTTTTGTGTGTGCGCTCGCGTTCCGTGTGTATGTCTGCGTGTGTGTGCGTACGTGTGCGTGTGCGTGTATATGTGTGAGGGCGCGTGAAAATACAACAACAGATAGAATCAAAAATCAGCAGTAGAAAGAAGTTAACACACACACACACACACACATAATCACAGTCAGCTGTGCGTTTCGCTTCATCTTCTTCTTCGTCGGCAAAAATAATGTGTGAAAAATAAATGCAAATTATAAATAATAAGCATAAATTACAAATTATTAACGTGAATATTTCAGTTGAGCCAATCAAATAAAAGCGTGCAAATAAATTCAACGCCTGCTGCCAACGACAGCAACAACAACAGCAGCAACAACAACATCAACAACAACAATCGCGAGTGTATTTACAGTGAGTGCTTGGAGTTTTGTGCCGTGTCCGTTCAAGTCCACTAGTATAATCCTCACGTCTACGTTTTGACAGCAAAATCAAAGCAGGGGCAGTCCAACTGCTGCAGCGGTCACATCAGCAACATCAACAGCAGCAACAGCAACAACAGCGGCAACATCAGCAGCAAGAGAGCGAGAGAGAGAGAGCGGGGTAAGTCGAACCAGCTGAACGTCAAGTGTCTCTGCCACGCGACCAGGAGCAACTCAACAGCAGCAACAACAACAATAATGACAGGAACGACAACAACTATAACAACAAACAAGTCAGCGAGACAGGCAGACAGATAGACAACACACAACACGGTTGGCATAGAACCCTGCAAAGGTAGCGGCACCTGCTGCTTTTTTTTTGTGGTTGTTGTTGTTGCTGTCAAGAGCGCAGGCAGCGGGGTAACAAACTGAACCCTCCCCTCATAGTCAGGGTCAAGTATTGCCTTGCTGCCGAAATAAGCAAATAAAAGATTCGACGATGTGATAGCTAAATAAAGCTAACCTTTCGCTATTTATTGTCTGCAAAACTATTGACAATGAATTCGAATTGTGTTGCTCTTTACGAAAGGTTGCTATACTACATGTTTGGTTTAGCAATCTAGAAATTTTGCTTAGGAAGTGATTTTATTATTTATAAATCTGAGAATACTTATTAAAGAGTTCCTAAAACCGTATTGAATTGTATAAGAACTCTGAGAACTCTGAGGATTGCTAGTGAAACTGCTCTGACTAAATTTCTTTCTATGGAGAAATAAAAAGAGTTTTAAGTAAGATTTTTTAGAAAATTAATTATTAAATAAAATTATTTTTTAGATAGATTATTATAGTCAATTTGTAGGGATGAAAAATAGTTGTATCATATATGGCAGCTTAGAGAAGTTTGCAAAAAGTACTCGAAATAATCTGTTATAAACTAAATAATCGTTAAAAATAATAGCTAAATCAATTAACTTTCCCCGTCGCTCTAATCTGACTACGCCCTTGGTTGCAGTTGCTGCAGTTATTGTTGTTATTTTTGTTTGTTGTTGTTGTTGCTGTTATTGTTGCTTTTGTCTGGCGCTCCACAACACAACATTTCTTATTGTTGCGTGTGTTTCTGTTTGTGTTTCTGTTTGTTACGCGTGGCTCCGTTAACTCGAGCTGACATTTACAACACTGCCAACGACGCCTTGTCGCTGCCACCACCCCCCTCTCCATCACCCTCCCCATCCCCTTTTCACAACCCCTCCCTTTGAACGTCATCAGAATCGCCTTTGCGTGCTCAAGTTCTGCTTCTGCTTCAGCTTCTTCTTGTACTTCGCTTTGTTGTTTGTTCTCTTTTGCTTATATTTTTGAGTTTGGCGGCTTCTTCCTCCTCCGCCTCCTCCTCCCTCCTCCTCCTCACCGTCTTCTTTGTTTTGGCGTGCATTGACTTTGTCAGCGCACATTTGTTTTTGCATTTTTGTTTTTAGTCTTTTTCTTCGCTGTTTTTTTGTGTTTCATTTTATTTTATTTTAGTCTTTTGTGTTTGTCTGCAAATTACTTTTTATTGGCCACTTCCTTAGCTTTGTTTTTGCGCCGGCATAGAAAAATCGATAAATTTTTATTTGATTTTCATGCCATGTCGCAGCTGTGACTTTGTTTTCCGTTAAGTCCCCTCCCCCGACCACATACACTGCGAAGAGACCAACTACTAAAATAAAGAATACACAATTAATATAATCTCTTCTTGAAATGAGACCATTTTAAGATCTAATTACTGATACCAATAATATTAATCGTAGATCATCATATAAGAATAAATAAATAAATATTAAAGGCATATTTATAAAAATACCAAGCCACAAAAATAAAATAATATTAATAATTGCAACCTGTCATTATTATTCTTATATATTGACTTGACTATTTAAGAACATTTATTCTTATATTGTATACTTGTTCTTTGAAATGCTTTCAAGTAATTAATTTATTCATTAAAATACAAATTCTTTTTGCTGGCCTTTACTTTATAACCCATTTATTTGGTCAGTGTAGCCACATCCTTGCCATTTGTTTTTTAAGCCTTTTGTTTGTCACTTTGCCATGGCAGCTACCAACCCCACAGAATTTGTGTGCCTGCTACCGGTTTCTCTCTCCCTCCCTCTCTCTCGCTCTCTCTTTTCTACCTCTCTGAACTCTATACGGTTTTGGCCTAGAATCGGACCAAATTTATTAATTATCACGAGCAAATTCATGAGAGAGCCAAGTCGCAAGCCGTTAGATGACACACTTTCACAAAGGAGCGTACCGACTTCAAATATCGGACAGAATTTCAGTTAGATGGATACATCAGATAGTAATTTGTAGACATTTTGTGTGTATTTATAATGCGTTAATTAGGCTGCATTTAATTAATCTGCATAATTAAATTGGAAACTAGAAACTGAAAACTGGAATATGGACCAAGTAGGTGTACACTTAGATTGAGTTCACTGAACGGTTCTCTTAATAAACAAAAAATATACATTCTCTTTCAAATTGTCAGCATCTTAAAACCTTGATAGGTTATTAAATTAATTTTTTGGTTATAAACGGTTATAATTATTTGTGAAAGTTGTATTCTCAAAACAGACAGAAAAAATGCTTTAAAGTATTTGCTGACTAGATAATTCCTTACAATCTTATTAATTTAGACAATTTACTACAAATTATATTAAAAATTTATTGTGTTTCCATTTAATAGAACATTTGATTTTAAGTTGTATTCTGAATGAAGTGTTCTTTGTAATCCTATTACATAATTGAGACTTTGTACTATAAAATATATTGAAAAAATCGTGTTCCTATTTTAAAGAACATTTCTTCTATTATTTTTCAATTGTTAATTACCAGTTAAATATATTTTGACAAAGGTTGCTCCTATGTAAAGGAACCTAGTTCATTATTCATAATTATAATAGACTGGACTTGAAAATTATGTAAATTTAATTTCCACCTTTCTCCCCCATTTTCTCGCACATTCGCCGGAATTCCCCTTGGCGTGGTTCACTCTCCGCGTACCCTTCACTTGTCGCATAGCTCAAAACTTTTGTCGCATATATTTTTTTCCCGTTTGACAAGCTGTAGCCATGGGAGCTTGACACCTGCTAAAACCTGTCCCGGCCAATTCGTATTCGCAATGAGCCAACAAGTAAAAGTGCCGTCGCCACCACAGCCACCGCCCAACTTTATGATGTCTCTTTCTTCGGCATCAAAAAAAAGGTCTCTCATTCATTTATTTTATTTATTTAATAAAACTGAACATTCGTTTAATTTCCATGTCCAGCTGAAAACGGGTTTCTTTCTCGGCCAACTAGGGGTCTCTAGGTTCGAGCTGACTGCCACTTTTTTTCAGTTGTATCTGGTTTTTTCTTTTGGTTTTCGGTCTGCATCATTAAGAAGCGGCAATGGCAATTAAATTTAATTATTTATGTCGGCCAGGTTGGCTCCAGCGGGCGGACGGGGGTCAGTGGCAAAGAGTTGGAGTTGGAAGCGAGTAAAAGTTAAAGCTGTTGCCATTTATGTTAATTTCAATAAATTAATCACAAACGTATTATGACTCTGCTTACATCATGGCATGTCTGTCTGTCTCTCTCCACTCTGTTGATTTATTGTATCTTCTGCTCACGTTGAACCCCCCAGGTGCATACATATATATATATATACATAAGAGTTGAGATGGTTCCCCTAATCTTTCATTTATTTCGCACGTTTTCACGTTCGTTCTTTCGACCATTCTCATCAAATTAAAAGCAACTTAACTCAATACAAATAACATTAGCCAAGTCGTAGGTCAGTCCACGTTCCACAGCGATTGTAATACGATCGAAGAATTTACATATCCATATCTCAAGGGAAGATATCAACATTCTCGTACTCGCATATTTGTTACATCTCTCTCTCTCTCTCTCTCTCTCTCTCTCTCTCTCTCTTTATGCTCTGTCGACTGTAATCTAATGTCGTCCCAAACGATGAGCACGTTTCTCAGTATAACTGTAGTTAGTACTGGACAACTGAAGCACTCGGAATGACAGCTTAAAACGGAAACTGCAAATGGCCGAATGGCACTTGGATAAGGGGAATACAACGCTTTGAGCGGGGAGGGGAGGGTGGGGAAGTGGTGGGGTGTGGGGCACGTAGTGTCCGATTGCGATGCTCTTCAAGTTCTTTATGCAAGACTTAACCTCAACCTATGTCCAGTTGTGAAAGAACTTTGAGTAACTCAAGACGCGATCTCTAATTTCACAGTAATAAACAAAAGTTAGCGTACCGCAGACAATTCTTTGACTCTCGTTTTATCGCAGCATGTGTGCTGCCGATAAATTTATCGACAATTTTAACGTTTCTAAAACCAGTTGTGTGAAGTGATTTAATAAATAAGGAGTATTAAAGGTATTTTGAACTTTAAATTTAATTAAGTTTATAAGTAGTGAGATCAATTGGAGTTAGATCAATTTTAAAAAATAAGAATACAAATATTTTATAAATATTGTAAGCCTCTTAAAAAGTTATAAAGCAATTCTTTTGTCAATGACTAAATAGTTTAGTTATATTTATTTAATAATGTAAGATTTGGTTATTTCGTTATTTACTAATTATTGTGAGCTTCTAGACTTAATTGTTGTATCAGTCTCCAGTTAATGACTTTTTAATAATCTAATATTTGCTTAACATACTTGAAAGTCTTAATAATTTATATTTTATAATAATTGCTAGCTTTTCGAAATAATTTTTTAACCACTCCGTATTAATTGCCAATTCTTCATATAATAATTTCGATGGTTTAAGAAGAAATAATAATAGTTTTTAGTGGGTATCTGCCAAACCAAATGTTTGGCTTTCCTAGTCAATTCTCTCAGTGGGAATTAACGTCGTCCAACTCGGCATCTTGGTATTTAAAAGACCTCAAATGATGGCAATTAATACTTAAATGCCAGGCTCTTAGCCATAAATTGTTTCTGAGGCTGCATTTTAATTATAACTCTGCCAAACAACTAAAGTGAGCTGAACAAATTCTGCGTGGCACACAATTAAAAATGTGTTAGAGATACGACCAAAAATTGAGACAAAGCTACAAAGAAACACAGAAAGTGAGAGGAAAATTGAGCGAACTGAGTTGCACTTCTTCTAGGCAATTTGGCCGAATGGATGTTGATTTTGGCCAATAGCTGCAGCTAATTGTGGAGAGAGGTAGCTAGATACTCGCCGCAGTCGAAGGATCTACAACGGCAATGACAAGACAAATGTTGCAGCAACCTGCAGATACAAGACAACAACGACAACAGCAACAACAGCAACAACAACAACATGATGACTGCAGCAGCAAAAACAATTGGCAACATGCAGTGTTTCTGTTTCTCTTCTTATTTCTCTGTTATTGTTGTTGTTGCTGTTGTTGTTGTTGATGGCAGGCTTAAAAATTCGTTGTCTAAACCAATTCGAGAGCAATTTCTGCTTAAAGCCTTTGCAGCGGGTGGGCAGAGCGAACATTTGCATAACTAGGAGCCTGTGGCAAATGCATGCACTGCACAAAATTATCACGCTAAAATTCAAATTTTAACTTCTCTCCTATGTTACTTAAGCAGATATTCGGAATATTGTTGTTAAATTATAACAATGTGCCAAAAAAAATAGTATCATTTTAACACGAAAATAGCAAAAAAGGCTTACAAATTTGATTTAAGCTAAATTAAATATTTCGGAACTCCGAAAATAAAAATACGGCTGAGAAATATCAAAGTTAAATCTGGTATTGAAAATTTTTGATTGATTTTATTTCGGATTGATTTTATCTTAGAATAACAGAAATTTTTTTCGGTGTACAAATTCATACATGCATAGGCTTCTCTTTTAAGTGAGTGTGTGTGTGTGTGTGTGTGTGGAAGATGCATGTTCTACATACACAATGGCAGTGTAAACGTTTAAGATACATGTGTCTGTATGTACGCATGTATGTATATGCACTACTCTCGTATTTGGAAGAGCTGCTGGCTTAGAAGTCTGTTCTGTTCTGTTGCTCTGTTCTGTTCTGAAGACGAGTTCATTGAATTCTTGGCTGGTTTATTCGCCAAACTCGTAAATTTTCAACCAAATACACATAAAATTCAAACCAAACTGGTTCCTGCAGCCACAACAGCAACAACCACAGCAACAACCACAGCAACAAGCAGAACAACCGCATTAACAGCGATTTATACGAGACCACAGTCATATAGTCTTTGAGTATCCGTGTTTTTCAATCTTTATTTTGATTTGGATTTTCTCTCCTTCTCTCTCTGTCTCACTCTGATTTTTGGGCCTGCATTTTGTGGAATGCGGCAGTCAACATCATCTTCACAAACCGATACCGAAACTCAAACTCAAACTCAACTTGCAGCCACTGAAATGGAAACTCTTCTTTGCCTTTTGGTTTCTGTTTTTGTTTTTGTTTTTGTTTTCGGTCTGAGTACAAGTACAACTACAACAAGTTGGCCAAGAGGAGACATCCAAATGCAAGTGCATAATATCATCTGCTTTTAGGTTTCACTTTGCGATGGGATGCGTTGCGGCTACTTCGATTAAGTAGCTGTCAGCATTTGTATCTTGTATCTGCATTTGTCACATGCAGCCTCTGTGTGTATGTGTGTGTGTGTGTGTGTGTGTGTGTCAGCTTTCGGTACTGCAGCTCGCTCTTAAGTGCAGTTTTGGTGAAAGCGCAACGCATTGGGATTATTGCTTTTGGCCATAAACTTAAGTTGCCTCCTCGCATCTTTCACGACAAATTCAAACTGATGACCCACTTCCACAGCCAGTTTTCCAATTGAGAACCAGCTGGTGCCTTATCAGTTTGAATCGCATCAAAACACACACACACACACACACACTTGCACACAGAAGTGTCCAAGAGTTGCGCCCAATTGATAGACAGACAGACATACATTAAAGTAGCTTAAATATTTGGACAGGTCCAAAATACTAATTGAGCCTCATCAGCACAAGACTCTGCAGTGAGTTGCCTCTAATCACTGTGGGCACAAAACAAATATGTAAATCACACACACACACTCCCACACACATACATAAAACAGCTACTCAACACAGACATTGAGTCCAGCCCAGACCAGACAATGACAACAAAAAAATATTAAGCAAAAGATACGTATCTGAATCTGTAGCTGGCCCAAAATGGACAAAGACAGCTCAATTGAAGCCCAGGGATCAACGATGCTCACGCCTTACTCCATCTGCGTCTTCTGCTTCTGCTTCAGCTTATTCTTCCTTCACTTCTTCATCTTGTGAATCTATATCTTGTCTTGCCCCTTTTTTTTAACGCGCTACCTGTCAAACCGAAGATGGATACTTGCCAAGATGTTTTGGAGCTGCCAAAGACATCAATCAAAAGTTGCAGTTTCTATGATTTAAGAGTTGACTTGACATGGCTGGGAATTGGAATATTGTGTGTTTGGTGGCCAGCAACGGAAATGAAGTTGAGCTTTTGACCGTTTGACGTTAACTGTAATTACGCACGCAGCTACACGGATATAGATACCGATACCGATACCGATTCAGCAGCTACAGATACATTTTGTATCTCATGACGCAGAAACTCGTTGTGTGCACGCCCAACGCTGGTCAACGAGAGAACAGCAAACCACATAATGACCTTGTAACTCAACTGTCAACTGTCAACACACGCAACAGCAACAGCAACAATAACAAAAACACAAACGACAACAACATTGGCAAATCAATAGCTAGCCACAATTTATAGTGCTCGTATCGATGGCCATAAATTGGAGCGCCTGGCACATGTCACGCCTGTCCCCAAGAATGTTGGCCAAAATGCCAAGCCGCCAAAAAGGGATCGGTTAACACAAAGGATCACAAGAAGAACGAAAAAGCAGCGCAGAAATTTGATTCGATTTAATTGAAATTCGCATATTATTTATATGGTCTGCACTCATTAGCTGCCATTCACATCTCTCCGGATACCTGTAAATATTTCTTGTTTTACATTATTCCACAATTTTTTTTTCTTTTTACCATTCTCCGATTTTTGAAAGTTTTGAACTCTCATAACTTTGTCAAAAGTCAACCGATTTTTAAACGGGATGTCATTTTGATCATTATTTGGCCTCCAAATTTATTCTGCATTTAAATTTTATTCATTCAGAAAATTTAATTTTTTTTTGAAAATCATCCAATTTTCCATACCTACCCCTTTACATTTTTCCGGAACTTTGACTTATCATAATTTTGTCAAAACTCAACCGATTTTCAATCGGATTGTCATTTTGATCATTATTTGGCCTCTAAATTTATTCTGCATTTAAATTTTATTCATTCAGAAAGTTTTATTTTTTTTTGAAAATCATCCAATTTTCCATACCTACCCCTTTACATTTTTCCCGGAACTTTGACTTCTCATAATTTTGTCAAAACTCAACCGATTTTTAAACGGAATGTCATTTTGATCATTATTTGGCCTCCAAATTTATTCTGCATTTAAATTTTATTCGTTTAGAAAATTTATTTTTTTTTTTCGAAAATCATCCAATTTTCCATACCTACCCCTTTACATTTTTCCCGGAATTTTGACTTCTTATAACTTTGTCAAAACTCAACCGATTTTCAATCGGATTGTCATTTTGATCATTATTTGGCCTCTAAATTTATTCTGCATTTCAAATTTATTCATTCAGAAAATAATTTTTTTTTCGACTTTTATATTTTTTGAAAATTAAATTTCCATTTTGTTCCATTTTCCATACTTCTCCTAGACATGTTTTTTTATAAACTTTAAACTGTCATAACTCTGTCAATTGGCCATTTTTAAATCTACATCACAATTTGTCAACACATTATCGTTTGTTTTATATAATTTTACTTGAAACATTAATTTTATTACTCCAAACGTTGCATGTCCTCCATTGTCACATTAATGTGCTTCCCTTAAATTTGTTGTTGTGACATTGCGTGGATTTTTTTAAACTTTGTCTTTCAGCTAGTTGCGATAGTCATCGGGGGAAGTGTGTGTGCGTGTGTGTGTGTGTGTGTGTTGCGCCTTTTCATGATGTGTCTTGGGTCAGTTTTGAGTGGCAGCATGGGCCGCATATTTATAAAAATAACAAAAAAAAGTAAAAAAATAATAAAAAAAAGAAGCAGACGAAGGAGAATAAAAAACGCTTATCGTGCTGAATATTTTGTTGTAGTACTCTTGTATTGTTTACTGAGACGGGGCCATAAAATATGAGCAACTCGGCAAATACAAATTGTTGGATTTATATCAGACGGATACTCACACACACACGCACACACACAGAGCTGTCCGAGAAGCGACTTCCTCGTTGTTGTTAAATTTTCAGTGTGTTGTATTTTTTTTGTTCGGTTTTCCCTTTAGCACACAATAGCCAGGCAGCAGCTACAGAATGAGAATGAGATTGAGAAGAATCTTAACAAGTAATGAATTACTTGCTGAAGTGTATGGAGTGGGGGCAGCATGTCCAAAAAATAAAATAAACTTAGGAATTTGCCAAATATACGCGCTCAAGATATTCAGCAAGTACAAATACGACTCTACTATATCAAAGGCAGCCAAAAAGTTTTTACCATTGTATTCGAATTTGTTGTTATCAGGCAGCGGAAGAAGAAGAACAGGCAGAAAAGGAGAAAAGGAGGGAAGAAAGCAAGATTCTAAGGCAGTAGCCAGTTTTTGACAATAGAGGTCGCTGTGCCCTCGTGATTGTTGGTTATTCATTGTTCGTTGTAGTTGCTGTCGAGTTGAGAGCATTTTGCGATAGCTGAACTTTGTTTTATGAGCAGCACTTTAGTGTGCGCCCGTGTGTGTGTGTGTGTGTGTGTGCTGAAGCATATCTTTAAAATACATTTCTGAGTTGCAACATTTTGCAACAATTTATTTTAAGTTTTTCTAACAGTCGTTGGAACATGTTTTTCACATTATTTTCAATTGGTTTCCCCTGGCCACAGTTAAAGTACAAGTATCCGTCATAATATTATGAAAAAGCTCGACTCCGATGTCTCTAATGACGCGAACTAACCTTCAGTCGCAAATCATAGTAGTCAGAGAGGAAAAAGGCGCATAATAAATACAACAAACAGACAGCTAACAGCGACAACAACAACAATAGCATAGGCAGAAGATTTAATAAGGCAAAAGGCCAGTGAATAAACCTGTTGCAATGTTTGTGTTTTTTTTTTGTTGTTGTTGCTCACTTGACTAGTTTTTATTTATTATTTGTAATATGGCTATAACTGTGGCCATTACTATGGCCATATCTATGCTAGAGTCTAGTCTCTGGTGTCTCTTTTTTATATTGGCATTAGCAATGAATGGTTATTAAACCGTAACCACAACAAAACATATACCAAATATCCAACTGTGCCACGGAAAATGCCAATGCAAATGTTCACAGTTGACTGCTGACTGCTGACTGACTGACATTTAAAGTTGGAGTTTTCTAAAAATGGGCAAAAGGAGGATGACATACACTTTAAGCCAACACACAAGCTTTTAGAACAATTGACAGACGTGAGTGGCTTTGAGATACTCTGTAATCAACTCCATTACAGTTGATTATCATTGAGTAAATATTTACTAAGACTAATATGTTGCCTTAATAATTGCAATTAACATTTAATTTTAATACATTTATGAACAAACAAATATCTTAAGTTAATTTTTTTAATTCGTTGTTTTAACCAGTTGATCTTTCTCCATTTTTAAATATTAATTTTTTTAAATCTTTTTAGAGTTGCTAAAATATAATAAGTTTATTTTTAAAATTAAATCAAATTGTGGTTTATAAATATATTTTGTTTAATAATTAAATACACATCACATATTATAATTTGTATTTTGTTGTTGTGAACTACAATATAGTTCGCGTAATGTCGCTAAATCCAATGTAAATTGCGAGATTTAGTTGTGTGGCAACATCATGACATATTCATTATACCTCCGGTGTCTACAAGAAATGAGAAAACATCATTGAATCAACAACAAATGTGTTAGATGTGATAGATACACTCGTAAAGCAGATACACACACACTTTTGGCCTTCGGGCATTAAACTTTTGCCTCAACACCACGGGCGCTTTTTATACAATTGTGGCAAATGTTGCATCATCATTAACACACACACACACACACACAGTTGTAGATGAAGATACAGATATCTATATATATATATTGTGCACTGCTGTTGTTATTGGCTATTGAATAGAAACGCATCTGTTGACGGCTTTAACACTTTCGTTGCCTGCAGTTGAAAGCGAATTCATTGCAAAGTCATCAACGAAGTTGTTGCCACAACGCGTCACCTTTTGGCTTGGCATTTTTCTCTTGTTCGCTTAACAAATGTTAATGGTTAAATACCTGAGATTCGTTCCTACAACAGGTACGAGCAAAAGGGTGCAGTGCCCAAGGCAATGAGTCAGTTAACCAAAAATGTCAGCAACTAAAGTAACTTCGTCTGCCAAGTGTAGGCAGTTTTTGTTGTTGTGGCTGTTGTTGTTGTTGTCGCTGCTGTTGGCTGTTGATGTCTGCAATTTATCACATGTTGCTGCAACAGCAGCCGCAGCCACAGCCACAGCCAGAGCCACAACAACAGCAACAGCAACATAAAAATTTGTAAAATGCATTCAGGTGCCGCCAAATATTTGAGGCATGCCGCAAACTTTGTGTGCGCTTGTCGTTGGTTCCGTTGCGACTGTCTTAACTGTCTTTACTTTCAGCAAGTCATTAAGTTGCTGTTAGGTAACCAGGCAGCTGAGGCAAGATCTACAAGACCTACAAGACCTACAGCCCTACAGTCTTACACTTCAACAGCTTGAAAATCGTACACATAAAAAAATTATGGAATTACGAACGAACATCATAAAATCCTGATTAATATTTAAATTAAAATTATATGCTAGCTCAGTTAAAAAACAAGTGGTTTTAATGTTATTACAGCAGTGTTTTAAAGATCCTTATAAGTTAAATGCAATTTACAATAAAGAAACAAAGTATACTTGTATTTTGTGTATATAATATATCTAAAGATTATTCAAAATTTAGGCATACAAATAATTATCCAAAATTCAAGCGAATCAAAATTTGAATGTTGTATAATTTTTTTAATACTTAAATAATTTTATATAATTTTTTCTGTGTAGCTGTTTAAGCTCAGTCAGTCAGTTGATTGAGCCGTAATTAGTTATCGTAATGAGTTGCAACTTCGATGCCGAGTCGAGTTAGCTCTTAAACATTTTTCGCATGTGAGCTGTCAAGTTGATTAGAGGGCTAACTTGGCTAACTCGGCTAACTTGGCTAACTTGGCCAGCTGCCTATGTGGGTCGTCTTGAAAGTTAACACCCCGAAAGTGTAACAGAAAGCGCACAACGTAGCAATGATAATAAATAAATACATATAAAATAAAATAAAGAAAACGAGCTCCCAATTCAGAACGCAACGTGCGCAGCCAATTGACATAAAAATGGGCGGATGAAATTCGTGGCACGTTACAAATTAACCACAAAAAAAGGCACATGAAAATCAACAGACTTAACAGAAGCAACCGAAATGACAGCCACAACAATAATAAAATAATAACAACAACAACAGCAACAACAACTCTGACTGGGCTCGGCCCAAAAGGTTGGCCAAGAAGTGACGTGAAGCGCGTCAGGTGAACAACCGTCTGATGGCCTTTTAAAGATTTTTTACAGCTATTTATTTACTCAAGCCCATAGTCCATAGTTCTCCCTCTCTCTCTCTTACTCTCTCTTTAACTCTCTCTCTCGTTCTGGTATCTTTCGTTTGTTTGCTATACGTTTGTTGCTGACACCTGCTTTGCTTTCCAAGCTGCCACTGACGAGCACTCTAATTATATTTGACCATTTGTTTATAAACAAATACAAAAGCGAAATACACACACAAAAAAAGCGGGGAAGAGAATGCTGCAAATGAAAATGGCTAAATTTGTGAATAAGTGGCCAAAAGGATAAAAGAGAAGCGAGATAGAAGCTGCTAAGTAGACCGGAAGTTGGCAGCAGTCAAATTATTCAGGTTACGAGTAGCAGCTTGATTTGTTAAGATAATTGCAGTTATTTTTAGCACAAGCTTAAGTTTGTATCTTTGAGATAGGAGCTGTATTTCCTAAAGGTTGATTTTCTCCTAGAAATGCTAGATACTGACCTCTAGCTTATTCCTCGACATTTGATTGCCTAACAAAGAGGAAGCGAAATATTTCTGCGCAACTTTGGCCAAACTTAAATCTCTATTGAGTTTTGGCAATTTTACGGCTTATGCAATGCCAATGTCTTCTTCAATCAATGAATGAATGAATAATTGAATGACTGAATGCTTGATGTGATTTTTACAAATATTTGCCATTGACATCATCATCATCATCATCATTGTGATCATCAATTTCTTGATTATTAGCTGGAACTTTCACTGTCTAGCCTCAGGGCGCTTTGATTATGCTATGTTTATAAGTCTTTTTCTCTTCTCTTCTTCTCGTTGCATAATATTGTATTTTTTAAAATCAACTTCAGGCGAATCCGTAACGGGTTCGAGCATATATAGTATGAATGATTGTTGATATCATCAATGAATAAAAACAATAACTGTTACCATTGTTGTTGTTGTTGTAACACACATCACATATGGTGATTACAACGCTCCACATTTATATATATTATTTATTTTTCTCATTGTTTTATTTTATTTTATTTATTTTTTCTTTTTTTGACTTCGTTATCTGCAACGGAAACTCACAAATACACGTACGAAAGATATGTAGATATCTGTACGCTCATGTGTGTGTGTGTGTGTGTGTAGTACAAGTGTATACATATGTACAAATTATATTCATTATTTATTTTTTTGTTTGCCCGTCAGCTTTTGAACTTCATTTGTTTGATTTTGTTAGCGCACTAAATGTCACGAATTGTCGTATAAAATAAAAGCAAAGATAAATTTACTGCTCAATTAGAAGATACTCTACATTTGGGAATAACCAGAAATATTCAGAGAAAAAGATTGTGTTTTAAATTTTTACCTGAACTTATGAGTGCAGAGTATTCAAAAACAAGTTCTAAAATATTTGTTTAGCCGCATCAAAGGTATTCATATTTATAGTGTAATCCATTGCAAATATTTGCTATCAAAATATATAAATAATAATGGAAATGTCAACAAGCTGTACAAATGGCCAACGAAATGTGTTTAATAAATAAAATTGGTTGTATTTTTTATGGATCTGCATTAAAAATTGAACAGCACTTTGTTGATTATTCATATATGTGGTCTGTAAATATATATTTACATAAATATTTGCTCTAAATTATTACTGATGATGATAGCTGGCTTGTGGCTATTTAGTTGTTATGTGGCAAAAAGTTAGTTAGTCGTCATTAATTTACACTTAATAATTTATATATTATTTCGGACATTAGTTGATGACAATTCAAAAAGAAAAAGTACCCGACAATTCTGGGAATAAATCGAAATTCCAAATTAAACTTGATAGCATAATCTAAATCAAGTGCTGATTGGAGTCTTTTAAATGGAAAACAGTTGATAGTTTTTAAGTTAATTGTTCTATATAGTTAGGTTTTCTATACCTTGCCTCTTGACTTAACTTGAAAATGATGTGCAAGTTTGTAAATAGTTTTGAATGCATTGCATTTTTGTTACACTGCATTCAAGTTAACGATGAACTTTAACGAGTTTATATTGTTTTAATTATTTTCATTTTGAATTTATTGATTTTCTGTGGTCAGTTGAATTCATTTGAATAAACTTGTCTGCATTGAAACCAAACTCCACATGCAGCCAGCCACAAAACTCGAATATGCATTTCGAAAATAAAGTGTATCTCACAGATAGTCACACACACACACACACTCGTACATGTGCATTCTTGACATACGAGTTTCAAACGGACTTTGAGGTGAGTGGGTAGTGGATACTTATTTGAGACTCTCTGACTTTCCGAGTGGCTCAGATGACAGCTGCAACACTGGGAAGGGAAGAACTTTGAAGAGGTTGCTGAGGTCGTGACGTGGCGTCTTCTTGGAAATTTAACAATGGCAGTTAATTAGTAAATGCATGCTTATTTCAAGTTGTAACAAATAAAATGTACAAAGTGTGCAATTAGCTGCAACATGTTGCAATGGTGATAAAAGCAAAAGCTGTGCCACAACTCGCATTATTCATAATAAAGTTGTTGCCTTCCACACGACTTCTCGGCTGCCATAAAAAAAAAAAAAAAAATACAAAAGGACGTCTCACAATTCAGCGCTCGTTTATCACAATGTATTGGCAACAAGATGGAGCAGCAGGAGGAGGGGGGAGGAGGAGGTAACCGGTACAGGACCAGCCCATTGGGTTCTGGTCTGTATAATTACTAGTTTTATGCAGCCAGAGGTCGAGTCTTGAGTTTTGAGTCTTGAGACGTCGTCTTGGCCTCTGGAGAGTTAACAACAACAACTGCAACAAGTCCTGCAATTGATTTGAGTTATTGATTCTGTGATTCTGGAAAAACAGAGAGAAGTGACTCCCCCTCCATACTATGATTAATTTTATGTTGAGTCAGGCTTTTGTATGATTTGAAAAATTAGTACAAACTGATCATAAATCAAACAGTTTGCTGATTGCATTCGAAGTGCGCACAAATTGCATGATTTGCAATTTTCTGTTGCATTCCCCGGATGCTGACACGACTTTCGGACCCTTTCCATGTCCAGACCTTCCTCGGATTCAGCTCTTAAGTCCAAGGCAGTCGAAGACCTCACGTTGCACATAATTCGCATTTTTGTGTTGCAAGTTGTAAGCTGCTGCAACTTGCAACTTAAATAAAATTATTGCCTGGCATTTTTATTTGCTTTTTATTGTTGCCATTTTCCGCCCATTGTCCTGACTTTTTACTCGTCTCTGCTGTTGCTGATGCTGCTTTCATTGTTTTGTAATTAAATTTTTTTTGGCCAATAAAAACACAAAGCGACATTCCTTTCGAAATAAAATCGATAAGAACAGAATCAGACAAAGTCTCTGAATCTCCATTTCCTTCGAGTGTTGTCTTAATGCAAGACAAATTGCCGCAGTTACTTTTTTGGCCATAAAATGCACAACAGGCCAAAAGTACAGTGGCTATAACCGACAGAGACAACTACTGTTTTTTATTTTCAATGATTATTTAGAGATTTAATGTGCATTATCATAGTTATCTACAAGTTGCCTTCTCAAAAACCTTTATTTGACCAATTCCTAAGTCCAAATTATATAACAAATTTGAGTAAATAATATTTTAATGCGTTTTTTGACCACTGTTAATTCAATGTTAAGGCTCTGGGAGTTGACTGGCAGCGTAACTTATCTAGACAGTCGTAAAATCCTATTCCAAAGTCCATTTGGCAGCGTTCATGGCGCTAGACAAAATCAATAAACATAAAGCCCAAGCAAATTACACGCTTCTACGGACCAAGTTAAAAACGGAATCGATGACGCAGAGAGAGAGAAGATCGAGAGAGAGAGAGAGAGACGATCACAATATGGAACTGGTTAGCCGGCTATGTAAATTTTTATTAATATTCAAAAGAAGCGTTTTCGTGTACAGCAACTACAACTTCAATAACAACAACCACACACAACAACAACAACAACAACAACAACAGTCTGTATAAATATGCATATGACCTTCGTCGCCGATGATGGACAATCGAACAAAGCAACACAGCGAGATTATTTTTACCGTGTCGAATCTGCTCGCCAATCAGTTTGGATTTACAATCGGCAATTGCAGAAATTAATTGCGTTTAATCAAGATGTTCAACCAGAAACGAATCGATGTGGCAAACGTTGCAAGGAAAGGGAAATCAAAACGAAAAGTCATTTTTTGCCGACTGCCCGAATCGGAGCTTTTTTAATGGGCAACGTGGCAGAACGTATCGTAAAACAGAATGAAACGACGCCTCGGGCCACACAAAAAAAAACAAATCAATAAACTCAAATAATCGAACAAATGAAGGAAAATGTTTTAACCAAACAAAAAGCTAAAGGCATTTTGTTTATACGAATTATGAGTGTTTATTTGCGATCATTAGCAAATAATTTATGTTTGATTTACATACTCTCAATTGGTTAAGGTATAATACAATTTTCCATGCACTGCTATACAATTCAAATTCGTGCTTTGTTTTGTAAAAAAAACAGCTCATATTTAAGTTATAGCTATGTTGTAAAATGAATACATTTTTAATGAATTTTAGTTTTTCTGGTTTTTTATAAAATGATGTTGTTTTCAAAATGCATATACCTCAATTGTGCAGGGTATTCTTAAGAAAGCGCACACAGCGTTCAATCGAAAACCGAAAAGAACCCTTTTGAGAGGGATCGTTTATTTAAGCCGCTTTGCTTTAGCTTATTGGTCCAACATTTATTTAATGAACTGCCAACTTGCAAATCATTCAACATTGTTATTGTTGCTGTTATTTCGTTGTTGCTGTAATTGTTGTTGTCGCTGTTGGTGGGCGACGAGAAGCGTGCGAAATTTGTTGTCAAGTTTTTAAGCCTCTTAAATAGATTTGAGCACTTGACACAATAGCAGCTTCTGTGTTTCTCCCACACATGCCTATAAATTAATTAAAATATATACACACACAGAAGCACACATACACTCATGCAATTAATACATTTGGAATTGAAATAATTTATGGCCTTTGTCCTTGCAACAGAAATGTACAGGCTGGCTTCCTTTATTAATTAGATTTCCTTTGTATCGCTTGGCATTCAAATCGAATTAATTAATTAGTTTGATTAGCAATGGTTGGGGGGCACATTTATTAATTATACTATTCGCATTTCGGCAGTCATGTGCAGGCCCCCATTGTTTTGAGCTCTGCTCCCAAGGCGATTCTAATTAGTTATTGGGAAAAATGAAATATGTGTAGCTGCTTGTCTTGATGAGTTTTAGTGTGAGTACATGTGAAGTATTTATGGTATTTGAATGGCTTGGTCAACACGCACATGACATACACATTCCACACCCAACAGCAACAACAGCAACAACAGCAACAGCAACAACGACAACAACTAGACTTAGCAACAACACCCACACAACAACCACAACCATTGGACATTTCAAGTTGATATCGTGGTGCGATTTTTATCTACCGGTCGCTTGAGACAAGTACTTCAGGTTCTTCTTCTTCTTCTCCTTCTTGTTACACAGCAAAAAAAACATTCTAAAATACAAGTAATATATAATTTCTTTACCAATCCAATCATAATTAAATAATGAAATATAATTTCAAGCCAATTAAACTAGTTTATAAATAATTTTAGTTTGGAAATTAAACAGAATATAACAAAAAAAAAGTGTTAAAAATAGTTTGTATTGATTTTATGCTGTAGTTTTTTCCCCTCTATACTGTTGCTGTTTTGTTGCGTTTTTCTCGACGCCCTCCTTAAAGCCAACACGTAAACAGTTGTGTTGGTGTAATAATGAAAAGTGTGTGTAACTTGCAACGGGGACAACAATATTGGTTAACAATTGTGAGATATTGATAGTAGCATAAATTGTTAGATCCTACATAAACTTTGTCAAATTATGATATGCTTTTATTTGTTAGAAACATCTTAACAATAAACAGCACTATTCATATAGAAACTATCTTACTCTTGTGTTCAAATATCTCTTAAATTAAATCAACATTTCAGTTTGTTATATATTCATTAATTTCAACTAATTTTGCATTGCACATAAACGAAATATTTGCTTTGCTTAGTTATTTCAAACACATTGTAAATAATTGCAATTTCTAAATGTTATGCAAATTAATCTGGCAACCGAAAACAATTGCATTTTAATTACGATAAATTGAAATTGAGTTGAACAAAAAATTTATAAAAAAAACTGCAATGCTTTTGAAAGGAAAAAGTGTAAATCAATGAAATTGTGCATAATAAATGTTGTTAAATACCAAAAAAAGGAAAACAAAAACAATTAATTTAGTTTAATTATGTTGGCTGGCGTTGAGAAACGGGAAGTCATAATGCATTTCTTGGCCAGATCCCATATGCCATATAAGTCCGAACCATAAATTGTGACTGGCGGCAATGCGACACAGTTAATTAAATAGAAAACTATTATCAGGCAGCCATTATCAGTCGATAATAAGAGCTTATCTACCTTTACCTGTCACCTAATGATTTATTTATTTTTGTTCTGTTCTCTGTCGTTGCAGGCGGCGATAAGAATTGCTGGCAAAATACATTTATATAAATAAATAAATAAAAGATAAGCGCGTCGCATTGAGGTGAGTACTTCAACAAAATAAAAGGAAACACATCACATTTAGTACATACTATAAAGAGAAGAAACAAATCCCCCCTTTTTGGAGGGCGCACAATATATCCAATGTCAATTTGTAGTGGGAATTTATGATATCCATTGTGGGCCACAAACAAGATCATTGTTTGCTGGCTCTGGCCAAAACTAATAAGCGCCAAGTATGGTGCGGCAATTTAGCTCAGTACGCTGTTAACTGCAGTGCCAGTGGCAGTGGCAGTTGCAACTTTGGTAGTAGCTGCCAGTTGCCAGTTGCCTCCTAAGATGCTCACAAAACCAATTCTTAATGCCTGTAGTATTTTCTGTGGCATTGTCTGCGTTGCGGTTTCTGGTTCTGGTTCTGTATCAGTCGCGTTCGACTTTTCGTTCTGGCTCTGCATCTTCTTCTTTCTGCTCTTCTCGTTATTGTGCCAAATGGCCATAAAAGGTTAATTGGGTCCTTAGCAACTTGGCTGCAACAAATAATGCAAGCATTCCACACGTACCTCAGTCACTGTTGCAACCAGCGACAAGCGACAAGCGACATAGAAAAATCTTAATTAGTTAATTAAAACAACAAACAAACCCGCACCCAAACCCGAACCCGAACCTGAACCCAAAGCCCTTGTACTCGTAGTAGCTGACGACACTGCAACTAGTTCACTTGGGCTACTGCATAATTCATGCGACTTTAATGACAACCAAGTGGAGGACAGGACATCGTCCATCGTACTTCTTACTTCTTACATGCACAAAAGCCAAAGCCCAAACGGAAGCTACACTGAGCGAAATAATCGAGTGATTCGCACTTAAAAAGACACACTATAAATTTGATTTCTCACCACGTTTGGAATTTCTAAAATCGAGTGTTTAGACCTTATTTCAAGTACTGACTTCTAAGAACGAAATAATATCGAATTAGTTTAAAAAAAATTAAACATGATAAAAATTATCGTGTTGTATGACAATAAGTCAAATTGCACTTTTTCAGATTGCACTACTTTTTAGTTCGAAAAATTCTCTTAAACGTAATCTTAATCATAAATAAATAACTTATTAAATAGTTATACTGAAATTTTTAATTCAAAATTATAAAATTAATTTTTATTTTAATTTTTACTTAAATAATATTTGTATTTTAAGTTAAAAACACAAAATGGAAATTACTTTTTCTATTTTACTATTAATTTATTTACTTTTTAAAATAAAATTGGAACCAAGTGGTGAACTTCAAAAATCTAATAATATCTATGTATGATTTTATATGATTCCTTTCATACAGTTTGTTTAGGATATTTAAAAGATATAAATGTTATATTTCAAATATACGCTGTTCATAAATGTCAAAATTCAGTCAAACTATATTTGAGTGTGGTTTTTTCTCTCCGTGTAGTTACCAGTTCCCTAGTTGCCCAGTTCTTGTTGTTGCTGCTGCTGTTGCTCTTGTTGTTGCTGCCACACGATAGAGACACGTTGTCTGCTGCTTTTGCCTGGTCAACTATAGATCTTCTCTCTCTGTATGTGTGGATGTGA
The DNA here is from genome assembly GCA_018901795.1 of Drosophila sp. st01m. Lineage (NCBI taxonomy): Eukaryota > Metazoa > Arthropoda > Insecta > Diptera > Drosophilidae > Drosophila > Drosophila sp. st01m. Next base: position 3,969,083 of record JAEIFG010000172.1, read on the forward strand.
ATGTGTGTGACTCAAATCCCCAGAGGTGACATTAAACTATGAAAGGCATTTAGCTCAGCGATTTATATAGGCGACTTTTTGACAGTTTTATGTCTTGGCTGTCCACTGGCTGTTATAAGGTGCCGATTGAGGATAACGAGCTGTAGGAGCAACTGCCTGAAATCTTTATGCCTCATTAAATAGCCAGGCAATGTTTATATTTCACAAGCAGAAAGGACCTCGTTATCCCAATCAATGCAATTGGCTGAAAGCGATTTATTGCCAAGAGTTTATAGTTTGCAATTGCATCAATTGCGATTATTAAAAGAAGATTGCTGATTGCTTTAAACCGCAATGATTTCATTTATTATTAAATATTGTGTACCGACAATTGATCAGCTCAACTGTCTATAATCTTTTCAATTTAATGAGTGGCAAGTTCACGTTCTATTCATGACACAAGTTTTGGCCTTTAAACTCTACAAATTGTTTGAACCCTTTTTTTGCCAGGGAACAAAACAAAGTCATTTGTGTAAGGACCACAACATGTGCTAACCCCTCCAAAATGTGTTGATATGTTGTATAAATATGTATGTATTCATGGGGTGATCGGGTCCCTGTCTAATCTGTTGGTAAGCTCAACAGTAAAATGTTTTTGGGACCGGCCATAAAAAATGACCAACTGCCATTAGGATAGAGAAATGAAACCATTTTTGTCATTTGACAGGCAATTTTCGAGCGTTACATTTTCGATTTTCCTCTCTCTGTAATTTGGGGTGCCAACATACACAAACATGAGGGTAGTGTGTGTGTGTGTGTGTCTGTGTATAAATGTATGAATGTATTCTGCCAGTTGTGCCCACAGAATGTTTTGTGCTCATAAAATGTTGTAGAGCGACCGAAAAATCTGATGATGATAGTTTATATAGCAGCTAAAAGTATTTTTCCAAAGCCCTGCACATTTTCACATGACTGCGGCAAAAATCTGTTGCCATTTCTCATGTGGCAGCAACATTTTTCCATTGCCAACGTTTTTACTCCAACTCATCCTGAGCCTCGGCTTTCATCTATCTCTGTCCCTCTCTCCTTCTCACTATTTCTCTCTGTCAGTGTGGCACATTTAATCGAGTTGCCACACATTGAAATATATTGACTTTATTATCCAGCCGGCGGGCTATCATTTGATTAAATCTATATCTGTTTATGATCCCAAGTTAGCAAGAATTTATTAATTTTTGAGGCGCACACAGAAAGCTGAGTAAACAAAATTTACGTTGATACGTTTTGGGATTTAATTCGTACTTTTATCCATTTCATCTTGCAACTTTTTCGCGCACAAATTGTTGGGCGAATTAGTTTTTTATTCAATTTGCCAAAGTTGGCAGCCAGTTGGCCAAGGTCCAGGAATCACGCGAAACAAACTTAAACTCGAACTCACTCTCAAAAAACCGAATGCGGAAAATAAAGTGCATGAAAAATGCAGGAAAATGTGCGAAAAATGTTGAGTTGAAGATGTGAAGAGGTGGATCAAAATGGTCAACTGGTTACAGTTGTCGGGATGCTCGAATGAATGCCTGAATAAATGCTCGAATACTCACTCGAATGAGTTCGCTTGCTTTTGCCGTGTGCAAACAGACATTCAAATAAATATTGAGGTCGTGCTATAAAGCAGCAGGAAAAAACCAACTGACCTGGTCAACTGGGAGCTGTTCAAGCCAATCTGATGACCATTTGTGTGTTGTTGTTGTTGTTGTTGTTGTTGTCGTTGCTTCTGCTTCTGTTGCTGTTGTGGAAAGTCATGCATATGCAAATGAACAATTGATTTCTTGTGGCTTGCTCCGCCTTATATGCTTTATTCGCTTGCCAACCACCCCCCACTCAACGTACCCTCACCCCCTCTCCCCTCCACGCCTTGTTTACACTTTGACCCTGAGTTTAGTTTTGCGATTTTGGCTGACCTTGTACCAGGGAAGTGCAAGGTGAATCCCAGGCAAATAAATCTTAGAATTCGAAATTAGTTTAATTAATTAACTGGCAAAATCCTCAAACCTTGTACGCTATAAGTGTTTAAGCTGGTCCCTAATAAAATATTTGTTATAAATTAAATAATATTCAAGATACTGAACAACAAGAAAATTAATTTATGGCACATTTCCAGCAACTTCAAACTGTCATAGCTCTGTCAATTCTCAAACGATTTCCTTGCGGAATATCAATATTATAATTATTTTTCCTCTATTTTAATTCTGCTTCAAAGTCTATATTTTTTCTTTCACTGTCCAATTTTCCCTACACTTCGATTTACAGTTTGCAACACTAATTTTAAGGATTCTTCATTAGAACAGGTTCGCTCATTCAAATAGAGTCGCATTACTTGTTAATAAGTTTTGCGTATTCAATTAAACACTTTGAGTGTTAACTTAATAAAGTTGTGAACTTTTAACGAGTTTCCAAAAAAGTTTTCATCATTCGCATAGCTAATCAAATGAACAGGGAAAATGCCAGCTGCAGTTGCACAAGATTTTTCCCAAAGCAAAAGAAGAGAAAAGAAACGAAATGAAAAATATCAAAAGGCAGGCGGCAATTAATCATCTGAAATCTGAAAAGAAAAAGCACAACATGTTACTGCCAGTCATTTTTTGCAATCACTTAATTGCAGTTTAATAGCGCGCTCATCCTGTAATTTATTTTCTAATAATGAGAAGCGCGTAGAGCGGCGCTACAAATAAAATTACAAAAAAAAAGAAGCAAGTATAGAAAATGTGTAGAGCTAAAAAAAAATAGATAAAGATGAAAATAAAATTGCAAAAATGTGCAGACAGGAGTCGAGCGAACGTGCAGAAAAACATTTAATTACATTTCTGCGGTGTTTGCCACAGAGTCTTGACTCCGAGTTCGACTCTTCAGGGATATATATCTTTATACATATGTGTATGTATTGCTGAAGATGGCAGTAGAAGAGAGAAAGAGAGACGGAGAGAGTGCTGATTGGGAAAGGTGAGTGGGTAGGGGAGATGACTATGTGTAGCACACATTTTTACAATGATGTCAAATTAAGAGCTATAAAAATGCGTGGCATGTTGCAATTGCCGAGGATGCAGCTGCAACTACACTGAAAAAGCCCGAGATTCTGGAACAATTGCAATCTAAACTTGATGTTCTTAAGTCACGTACAATATATTAAGATTCAAGCAGAACTTTTCTCATTAAATTATTTTTGTATTTTCAAGGTTCTGTAAGTCTCTTTTATTTAGATGAAATATATTAGCCTTCCATAACTTTTCTATGCTAGGCATTTTATTCACTTATATTCCCTCTATTACTTTTAGCAGTATATTGTCTTAATTTTACAATAACTTCGTGAATACATACTATAAAAAAATACACATTCAATTCAAGAATTTTGCACATGCACATGTCAGTATGATTTTATTTTCTGTGTATATATATATACGATACATAGACGAAACGGGGGCCTTGCAATTCGAACTGTTTGTTGGTCTGGTAAATTAACAGTTAAACGCAAACGGTAAATAATTGTCAAAGACAACCACAACAACAACAGCAACAATAACGATGATGTCTTTGACTTTTGGAGTTGATGCTGCATGTTGTACAAGTTGCAAGCTGCAAGCTGCCTGTTGAAAGCTGCTCCAAAAAAGCACTTGGAGAAGATTTAGCCGTGTCTCGAATGATGTTTGACTGGTTTCATGCACCAAATAACCAAAAGGAGCCGAGACCGGAGACCATGAGACTGGGAAGACCTGTTGTCTGGTTTGTCTGTCGTCATGGATATGGTATATAGTATAGTATATATCTGGTCGTGGCACTGGTAATTCTAGTCGCCTTGCCAGCTTCTCGCTTCTCGCTTCCCGCTTCTCGCTTCTCTGGCGGATGTGCAAATATTTTGATTAAATTTTCTCCATGGCAACTTTCTTTGCACCAAAGTGGCATCCACAATCACAGACACACACACACACACACAGATATACACACACTGCATCTTAGAGCTCCTGTAAGTTCTGCTTGTGTTTGTGCGTGTGCAGCTGCCGGTTTTGCCAGTAACCAATACATTTCCTGCTTCTGCATAAAACACGTTTTCACAACATCATCATCATTCTCATCATCATCCTCAGCGTCATCCTCATCCCATCCCCAGCATCCCCAGCAACATTATCATCATCATTATCAGCTGTGGCTTCACTTTGATGCACGTCTTTGGCCAGTTGCGGTGACCTTTGCTGACACGCCGCATAATTCGAAATCAGAGTCAACATTGTTTCCAATTTTATCACTTACACGGCGCATGAATCTTGTCTATTAAATTGCCAGAGATTTAGCTACAACAAATCAGATTTGCTATTGTTTTAAAAATATTTTTCGTTTGTTTCTATCTTCTTCTATTTTAAATCCAGATTATCTGTATACAATTTTGCTAAAGCTTCAAACTTTCTGAAGTATTTCCGATGCTTTGCTAAAAAGTTTTGTTTTTATTTTAATCTGATGGTTGTTTTCAATTTTATCACTTATACGGCACAGATTTATTCTCTATTAAATTAATAGAGATTTAGAGATTTATATTCAAAATAGTTTTTACTCGTTTCCTTATTGTATTAATTTTAAAAGGTATTTTCTGTATTAAATTTAGCTACGAATTTTACTTTTCAAAGTATTTCAGATGCTTAAGTAAAAAGTTTTGTTTTCTTTTTAAAGTGATGGCTCTGTACATAAGGGGATTCTCTTGGTTACAACTTTCTGTACTCTAACCGAAGAGGAAATCTATGTTTCCAAGCAATTTTAGTTGCCACTTATGCTTTGACTTTGTCTTTGAGTTTGAGTTTAGCAATCCTCATCTTTTGTTTTTAGCAAAGAGTCTTTTGTGGTTTATTGCAGGTCGCTTTAAGCCAAAATTGCCAGAAATGATAATTGTGTGAAGGCAAAGCTCATTTCAAGGCGCACGCAACTCATTAGGAGAGAACATTTTGAGGCATTTGTTGAAAACTTTCTGCCGAAATGCAAATGAATATTAAACGCAGACTTGAGGCTGCGTTTTAATAACTGCGGATTAAGTCTGCATAAATAATAATCATAATAAACTCTCAGACACAGCCATGAAAATGCGCATCAGCCCGTAGCAGTTACGCCTCTAACTACCGAGCTGGCGCCTTTTACCCACCTCTTTCACCCCTTACCATCCCCTTATCCCCCCCCCCACCACTCAAACGAGCAGAAACTTTTTGCATAAGAAAATGACAAATGATCAACGGAGGTTGTTGGGTGGTTCGAATATCAGCTTCAAGTCTTGCCGGAAAAGTATGCAAAAGTATCTGACGAGGGGGTGAAGGGGAGGAAGCCTGAGGAAAAAGCGCGACAATGAAGTTTTTCTTACGAGGGAAAAATTCTTGGACTTCTTTGCTCGCCATTTACGCTTTTCCGCTCTCCATCTCTCTCTCTCTCTCTCTGTGTTTCTTTAGCATCTTTTGTAATATTTCATTTGGCTTAAATGGCAAGCGATGCTGGGATTTTTCCTTCTTTTTTTCTTATTCTTGGAAATAGTTTGTTGGGGTTTCGCTGGGGTTTAATTCACAAGTTAAATGTGCGTCTAATTATGCCAACAATTATACGGGGACTTTGATAAATCGCTGCTGACCTACAAAGAGGAAACAATCATTAGACAGGAAATGGAAATGGAATTGGAAATGGGAGACATGTCTGTCCAATTGGGAGATCATCCAGAGCATTTGCATGCCAATGGCATTTTCAAGTCTTGCCTTTCAATTCAATTAATTCTTATCTTATCTGTGCGAAAGAAAACCAAAGCACAGCAAAGTTAAAAGAAAAAAAAAGAGTCTTGAAGACAAACGCACAAATTGCTGTGGCGCTTATCAGTCAATTAGCCGCGAGATAAGGCGAACAAGCAACGCGAACATGGTGCAAATAAGTGGAAACAGTGGCAGGGACAAGAGAGAGGTAGAAGAGAGAGAGAGATAGAGAGAAGTTTGTTTGTGGGTTTGCCACTTTAGGCCATAGAAATGAAGGTAACACAATGCGGTTGCTTATCGAGCGAGTTACGAGCCGTTCTGTCATCGCATATCTTACCATTTCAAGTGTGTCTTCCTACTCGAATTCTTCAGTCTTCCGCTCCCACTCTTCCTTCTCCGCGGTGCGTGATAAGCCCAGGTAAGCAAAGCACGTAACTGGGTCGCTCACTGAATCTGTTCTCATGCCTCTAATGGCATTCATCTAAGACCAACTCATTTTGTTAGTTAGTCTGGCAGACAGCTTTGCCGTGGCTGACAGGTGTTATTAGCCAGTTATTAGCCAGTTAGCAGGCAGGTGAGTTATCTACATACACTCATATTTCCACAACACATTTCATTTATTTTCCTGAAATGTCGCCCCAAAAGCCGCAGCTCATTTAGAACCCAAAATCAAAGCATTGCAAACAACATTTAAAATTCAAGTTTCGTGCTAAATATTTAGATTTGTGTGGTTCAATTCCTTATAAATGTTGTTCGCATTTAAAGCGAGATTAAATTCTTAGTTATGCATCATTTGAAATGAGTGGAAATCATTGAAAGCGGAAAAGGCATCGTTAAAAGATAAGTCTATAAAAAGTAAGCCAATCTGAGTTTGTTTATTTTTGAGGTAATCAAATTGTTATAAAGATCTTCCGTCATATCTGCGTCATATCATTAAAGCTGTAACCCTGGCATAATTAAAAAGTTAACAACACTTGAATTTATCTAGCATGACGCTTATCTTCAATTTAATAAAACCAAAAAAGAAATAAGAAACAAATTACAATGTTGCTTTCAGTTTCAATTATTTGCAGCCATGTCGAATGGAACTATACGATATCATGTCAAATCAAGCGTTTAATTAAAGTTTTTGGAGTTTCAATTCCAAAAATATGATATGTCTATGGTTATGACATGAAATCAATACGTTTGATGTCGTTTTCGGTTTACAAGCATTGCGTATACGCCATTTGGCTATCAACGTGACGCGAATTTTAATTAACAAACCGTTTCAATAAAATTTCAAATATAATAAAACGGAAGAGAATAAAAATAACAGAAATTTGCGTATAATACCCAACAGATGCAAACAATTGGCAAAAAAGAGCGGATATGCGTGGCATTTTGGAGTCCACTGAAAATGGCCAAAAATGCAAATCAAATTGGGGAAATGCGTTGCATCTCATCAATTATAGATTCCATGCGACTGCTGTTGGAGTAGTTAGTAAAATCAATTTGGCCCTTGATTATCCAAACTGACAACTGTCGTCGCAATTAGATCAAAAAATTCACGTTTTAAATTCATTTCAGTGACATCTACTTTACACTTTTATCAGCAATTCAATTTGTCAGTGCGTTGATATTATTATGTTCTGTTTTTCTTGTTTTTTTTTATTAAATATACTTATTTTTTAATTTGTAATTGCTGTCGAGCGAGTAATTTGCGAATTGACATGTAGGGCAGCTTTAACTCTCGGAACTCAGGGAGTTGAGAGTACAACTATTACGAATTTAATCGCTCTATTTTGTGAGTGCAGCTTTTCACAGCTGACTGAGGACATGACATGTGCTGGTACAGTCTGTCCTCTTTACATTTACTCCCCCCCCCCATTCCACTTTCCACTTATTTTCAATTTATAAGCACACACAACGGAAATTGCCAACAGACAGATAGAGAGAGAAAGAGGGAGTTGACTGGGTCTTTGGCTGGCTCTCTGGGTTGGCTGGATAATGGGGACCAGGGCTGAATGCCAGGTTGGCGATGCCACTTGAACCCAACGAGCCATAACAAAAGGCACACGAAGTAATTAACTTGTATTTATTGTATGCACACATTGTTGGCATAGCTGACAGTCCAGCGTTGTTGTTGGCTGAATGGAAAGTGACCTCCCCTTTGATCCCCTTTGAGAGGGAAGCTGCTGGCCTGGTTGCCATTTCTAATTGATAAGCTCACGGAGATCGGGGATTGGGGACAGGGGACTGGGGATCGCCGGTTTGCGGTCCCTGGCCTGCATGTGCATTCAATTACTTGGCTCTGAACTCTGGCCATGGCTAGAACCTCAGACTGGGCCATTAACTGGGCAATAACTGCAGCTGATCATGACAAGAGAGTCAGCTAATAGCTAATGTTTATTAGCGTTTATTTGCCAAGGGGAAGCCGAAAGAATATGGCGACTTGTTAATGGAATTTGGCCAAGTCATTAATAAATATATGTGTATAATAGAAAATAATTGCAATGCATAAAATCTAATCAATAAAATTCCTTAATTTATAACATAAATAGCAAATAAAAGTTCTTTGAAATATTTCAATTACATTTAAACTCTCTTCTTCGTTGAAGAAAATTGTAAAATAATAGGTACCAATTTTTTCATAGAAATGGGAGAAAAATTTAAACTAAATATATTTTCATGTATAAAAATAAGAGTTCCTTCTAATTTATTTTTGTTGAAAACTATTAATTTAACATTTGTATTTAATAATTGTCGTTAAGGTCAATGCTTTGTTTGTGTTTTGTTATTTGTTGGGCAAGTGTATTTCGAGTTCGTCAGAGGCCGAGTTAGTTTCTTATGACTGTTGTTATTTGTTGTATCGCTTGGTCTGATGCGCCACAACGTGGCACGCAACATCTCGCTGTGGGGCAACCACTTGACTGGGGACTGGCAGCTAAGATTGAGACTGGGACGGAGACTAAGACTATGACGGAGACGGAGACTTGCAACTGGGCAGTGTGGATGTTAATGTTGCTCAAGTAGCGTGTCATTTACCTTGGCAGCCACAAGATTGTGAGAATGAGAATGAGAATGGGGCATGGGGCGGACAAGAACAAGAAGTGAGGCAAGTGGAAAGAGACAAGAAGCTGATGCAGCAAGTTGTGCGGTTTTTGCCGCAATTATATAATATTGACATTAGTTGCATGTTGTCTGTCGTTTTATGATCAAGTTGAGCCGCTCTGTGGATGTTTTAAGCTGATGGATTTAATTACAGTGCAAGGCAAAAATCCAAAATCAATATTACCCCTTAATGCGGCAATCATTTGATTTACGTTTCAATTTAATGGCTTAATGCCATCTCAATTAGTGTTAGAGCGCAAGGTTAAAACTGAGATTGAAACCCAAATGTGTGCAGATTAGATTAAGTGAATACAGGACACTATTAAATTGAACTCGATTCTAATGCAATCCTTTTACTTATCTTCAACTATTTCTATTTCAATTTCTATTTGTATTTCCTTTTCCATTTGCTACATTTGCAGGCTGAGCGCACAAGGAGACTGTTAAATTGACTTAACACAACGTGTGGCAGACACAAAAGGACGACACTGGCTTCCTTCATATCGTAACTTCAGACTGATTCACTACAGGCCAAATTGCACAACAAAAACCAGAGTGAAGAGCTTGAGAGAATATAAAATAGAGCAAAGCAATTCATGTGAAATGCCAACAAATTGAAATTCATGTCCATGTGAAGGCGTGTGGAATGGAACAACTAAAACAATTGCGATAAAAGCAACTACAACTGCAACTGCATTAACATATCAGCTGCTAAATTTGAGAGCAAATCAGCTATAATCCTGAGCACATATCCTGGCGCATAAATCAACCAAGCGCACACTGATTAATGTTACGCATACGCAGCGTGCGCCAATCAAGCGGCGCAGCACTATAACTCCAGCACTCAACGACTTTCACAAGCCATTAAACCACAGGAAGAACAGCAACAGCAACAGCATAAACAACTACAACAACAATAGCAACCACAACAAGCAGACAAACTCATCATGGCATTCATTTGGCGTCGACGTTCCACAACAATTGTCAAGTTGGTAGCATTAATGCTGGCCATTTGGTTCTGTATTGCCTTTCTCATCTACACGGACGATACACGGCGGCGAGCAGCACAGGAAAGCAGCGGATTCGGTGCCGGTGGAGTCGTTGACAGTGGCGGGGATCCCATTGCATTGGCCCTGAAAAATGGCCCCGACTCGAATGAACAGTTAGCGGGCGATCGTGAGGCGCCTCAAGAGGCGGATGTGCCGCCCACGGCGAAGCACAAGTCGAGGGTAAAGGCGTTGCTGCCACGCCTAAAGGCCGAGGAGTCCGTGCGTCACAATGTTGTGGTGCATCCGGAGGAAAAGGCCATCAACAAGCAGGAAGCCAAGGAAGATGGTAAGTGAAGGCAACGATTTTAATTAATATTTAATTTGCTGCTTGCCACACACCCTGGAAAGGATTGCAATGATTATCATTTAATCCCCGTTTACGGCGTTAATTATGAAATTTAATTATTACAGCAGACACATTTCAACAGCATCATTAGAGACCTCATCGATTTTTCGATTAAAAACATATTTTTAGCTGTCCATTTAACAAACGTAATTGTAACCAATGCCATTTGAATTTCTCTTTTGGGACTTTAAAATTGCCAAATTCATTTCAATTTTTATTAATTAATAAGTTGACAGAGCTGTGAAAATTTATAAACAACTGATGCTAAACTAATTTTTTATTACTCTTTTCATGTCCAATTAGCCGAAAAATTAACAGAAAAGAGTTTTATTTATTATGAAAATTTTTGATATCTATGGAATATACATTTCTATTTATTATGAAATTTTTGATATCTATGGAATATACATTTCTAAAAAACTCTTTCGTTACTTATGTTTGAATATTGGCAGTTAATTATTTAAATAGCAGTTTATTTTGGCATAACTAATGTTTATGGACTTATCTGTTGAGATTCTCTGCTTTTACTCGCCATCTTCTTGGCCTTCGCATAACAAATGTGCAGCATTAATATTTATATTGAAATCAGTTCCAGATTAACCACATTTCTCGGTCCATCCATCACAGTTAGTTCGCCATGCAACTTGTTCGTTATTCTTTTTTTATGACTCTTCTTTTTCTGCTCAGTCAGTCGTATTTCTGTAATCAGTTTTTACGAATCTCAGTTCAGTGTTCCCATTCAGGCGATTCGCACTTCATTTCCACGCAATCTGGTCCAACTAATTCCCATCAAGACGTTGCATAGCTCTCTCTCTCTCTCTCTCTCTGTCTCTCTGTCTCTTTCACTTACTTAGCATTGCATTTTGGGTCAGAAGCCAGAAAATCGAAGTCAGGCGTATGGATAATAACACATATCGCTTTCCTTTCCTTTCCTGTTTACTAAATGTCGATTCTCCTCCGGAGAGGCTTTGGCTCCTCCCTCCAAGCTTTAAGAAAATTTCTAACAAGTTTTACAACAATGTTTAAGATGCCAGCGGCGACAAACACAACAACAATGAGAGGAGCTAAACTAGAAGCACTTAACACAACTTGCAATTGTTGCCAAACAGCATTTTCAATGGCACGCAACTATATGGTGGATAGGGGTTCGGCATGGTGGCTAGGGGTATAGAGGGTATAGGGGACAGGGTGATAAATAGAGAGACCAAAACTTGACTCATGCCGCTGTCAAGCGAGGTATTCGCATTAAGCATATTAAAAGGCAAAAGGGAGTGAAGTGAAGTCGAATCTTTTACTAATCAGACACAAGCTGGAGGTTTTACTCAATGGGCTGAATGAGAGAAACTGGCAGAAGAACTGACTGGAGGGGACAGACTGGGGGACTGACTGGCTGGCCAAATCAATGAAGCAGTCAGTCGTTACTCTACAAGTTGAACAAGTGCAGAGGCAACATCAAGTAACCATCTATCTATCAAGCAAGACGCCGTTGCATGTGGAACAAGCATTTAAGATTCTATCTAAAGGAGGATAGAGGTGGGTAGAAGAGTCTTCTCCACAATGTCTGACTCTTCAGTCTCGTCTTCCTTAGCTGATTTTAATACCTTTGCAGTTGCATACAATGCACGTATTTGCAATTTCGCATATCATGTTTGCATCTCTTTGCCGCTGCATCATCAACATTGAGGTGGCAAAGCTACAAGTTGTAGTTGTTGCTGTTGCTGTTGCTGTTGTTGTCAGTGTTGTTGCTATTGACTGTTTGCCTATTTGCTGATCCTGTCGTGCAGCAGCCGCCCCGTGGCGTCAAAATTGTGTGCAAGCCTACAACGTTTACCAACACTCGACCACGCACATGATTCGTTGCCTGTGGTGCTGCCAGCAAGATCTCAGCTTGCAGATTCTAGATTCCTGTAGAATCCACAACTTCATACACAGAAAAAAAAATATCATTTTAGCATATAAATATTTTTTAAATTTAATTAAAACATTAAAAAAACAAATCAAAAAATCGATATCTATATATAAACTAATATATGACTCATATAAGTATTTAAAATATTTAACTTATATAAAACAAACGATTAGACCTAGGAAAATGATATTTTGGCAGAACATAGCTAAGCCAAATTCCTTTTGGCTTTTTTGAGAAATTCGCACACACACACTAGAATTTCTCTATACATACAGCTATTGGTTAAATAATCGCATTGAATTGATTTAATTTGGAATGCTCAGGTTTTTTTTCATCTGTGTAATCATTGCTCATTGTCTGTTGTCCGTTGTGTGTTGTGTGTGTTGCCTGTTGTTCATAGCTGGTAATTAGTGTTGTTGTACTTATTGGCCGGCCTTGGGGCGCTTACCACCAAAAGACGTGGCCAACACGACGTTTATCGCGCGCACGCATCAAGCAGGCAACAAACAACAGGCCAGGATAGGCCAACCAACCAAGCAGCCAAGCAACCAGGTTAACAGTCAGTCAGTCACTCAGTCAGTCAGTCAACCTGCCTGTCTGCCTGCTGGCCATGTCTTTAATACGTTCACTATCTTGATCTTGATTTTGGCCTGGCCTGGTCTGCTCTGCTCTGCTCTGCAATGGACTCGTCTTTGTCTCCTCTTTTGTTGCCATCATTCGCTCACTTGTTGTGTTGTTTTTTTACAATTTAGCAGCGATAATGATTTTGTACATACAATGCAAATGCCACACCCCCCTTAAAGAAAAGCAGCAAACGCCTCTGGGAGCAGCTGCTGCACAGATTGATTGCCACAGCCACGTTCCCAGTTCTCAGTTCTCAGTTCCTAGTTCCTTGTTTCCAATCTTCTCTATTCTCTGTTGACTCCACAAACTTCAGCTTTAATCAATGCTAATCCCTTGCCATGTTAATAACATAACGCTGATTTCGAGTGCGTATGTGTGTGTGTGCTGCGCCTGTCTATTGTCCTTGTTTCAATCCCTAGGCACACCCGCTAGTTCCCGGCTCCTCCTGCCCCTTCTGCTCCTCCAGCGCCTTTATTCATTTGGCAAATAACGCTACTTTGGCATATTATGTTCCTTTTATGCGCTATGTCGGAACATGTCGGGGCAGATTGTACTGACAGTTGTGGCAGTTGGGGCAGGATGGGAGTATGGTGGTATGGGAGCATTGGAGGCGCCTCCCAGGCATGTGTCTGTGCTCCTATCTATCTCAGGCACTCCCTCTTTGTCTGCAGCTCTTTCTCTCTCCCGCTCTGTCTCACTCTCTCTCTCTCTCTGTCTCTCGGTCTCGCCCTCTCCTAACATAACGGTCGCTTTATAGCTTCCTGTCACGCTCAGGCGTGTCCCTCGAGTGCTACGTGTGCGCGTATTCTCCTCATGCTTGTGTCCATAAACTGCCGATAGATATGAGAATTATATAGACGGATAACGCATTCGCCGCAGCTCATTTGCCTATACAGTAAACTCTGGCGAAATGCGACCCAATGCGGAAATTATGTAGAAAATTTGTATTTGTTAGCATTATTTTCGAATTTTCTTTAACAGTTTCTTAAATTTACTTTAATTTAATTTATTCACATTTTCAATAAAGTTCGCTTTATAAAATAAGAAAATTGAAGATAATAAATATTTTTTTTATAACTTTTTCCTTTGTCATAGCGAAGCTTCGCTGTAGACTCTGCAATGCTCTTTATATTGCCATCATAATTTCAGGGAGTTTCTATATTCCGATATTCTATAATTGGATTGAGTTCAGGTGGTTTCGGTTATATAGGAGCACGCCACACAGTCGTTGCCATAATATTCCATGCTGTGCCATAAATAAGTGAATCAATAAAACACATAAAACCCCAAAGAGCTGCTCCCCCTTACCACCCTCCTTACCACCACCTGTGTCCTTCCGCCACGGCTTTCAGTGTGCCAGTTTTATTGTTTTTTATTATGATGCGTGTGTGCGCACAGCATGCAAAGAAGTTCATTACGAGTCCAGGCGAGTGGCTGCTTAGTCCTTGCTTCGCTCTGTTCATTGTGCTGCCCCTCATCCTCATCCTCCAGCGGCTGCTCCCTCACTCCCCTGTGCCACTTGGCACACGCGTGAATATTCCGCAATGAAGTTGTAACTACGACAAATCATAAAATTTATGCGCAAAACCTTTATTTTCTCTTCGTCTAGAAGTCTAGGCTCCTTCTTTGCCCATTTTCTTTTAATGGCTTTTGTTGTGCAACCAAAAATTTATCGCTTGCTGATTGGCCTCTTTGGTTGTTACCAACATTCCGCAGCATAATGTGGCTGGTTTGAACCGTAACTTGAACTGGAACTGGACCTGAACCTAGAGGTTCTGACTTTTTACGGTTTTTTATTTTTCAGCTAGCTTTTTATGTTTGTTGAAATGATTGTGGTAATTGAAATGTTTTCTTATTGTCCCTAGTTGCACAAACATAGAGAAAGAGTGTGCTAAAGTGTTAGAGAAAGAGAGAAAGAGAGAAATTGAAATACGCACACACACACACACACACACGAGCTGCGCCAATAAGTGTCACTCTGGCTGACAAATCTCATAAAAAGCTGAAACTGGCAGCCGGAACAGAATCATATTTCCATGCAAATGCAAATAACAAGATAATATAATGCATAGAAAGCATACCAGCACACACATACACACACAACCCATTGAAGATGCTTCTGACGACACGCATACGCACCGTTGCACACTGGTATAAGAGCCATTAAAACTGGCAACTGAGATCTTCAACATTTTATTAACTCGCGCTAATATTTTTAAAGGCTTTATCTAATCTGAAAATTAGATAACAAAATTATATTAGTTAAATGTTAACTTTAGCGAAAAGAAATAGTAAAGTTTATCAGCGATCGCAAATAACACTTATTTTGACTAACAAAATTATTGTAAAAATATTTTTTTCTTATAGAATATTATAAACAATTAAATACAAATCGAAATTTAAATATTACATATTCTTTTTTAATTAAAAGCTCTTTTTGTGAGCCCATCCTAAGTAATAAATTCCACTAGCAACCAAACTCCAAGTTGCCACTGTGCCTTGCCAAGTGAATTTGCAAGGCGAAGCATTTTTCATGCATGACGCTGATGATGACAGTTTTTCATGTCAAATGCATTGCGATTTATCTTCGCAGCGTGTCACATGTTGTGCCAGTCGTAAATTTCATGCACAACAAGGCAAGCAGCATGCGAATCCTTTCGAATGATAGCTCCCTTAACCACTTCCCTTGCAACCATCCTCCAACCTGCCTCATTCACACATGTCCTGGCAATTTTCAGCCAAATCAAGCAACAACTTTAGCCCGTCACTTATCATACTCCATCTTCATCTCTGTGTCGTCTTTTAGATAAAAATGTATTGGATGCGCCAGCGGCGAATCAGTTGGAGGACAGTCCTGGTGAACTGGGCAGACCGGTGGTGCTGCCCAAGCAGATGACTCCGGAGATGAAGAAGGCTGTGGATGATGGCTGGACCAAGAATGCATTCAATCAATATGTCTCCGATCTGATATCCGTGCACCGATCGCTGCCCGATCCACGGGATGCCTGGTGCAAGGATTCGGCTCGTTATCTCAGCAATTTGCCCAAAACCGATGTCATCATTTGCTTCCACAACGAGGCGTGGTCCGTGCTGTTGCGCACAGTGCACTCCGTGCTGGACAGATCTCCGCCAGAACTGATTGGCAAGATTATTCTCGTGGATGATTACAGTGATATGCGTAAGTTGCCATAAAATTGAATTTCTCAATTGGAAATTAACTATAAGTTTTCGTTCCAGCTCATCTCAAGAAGCAGCTGGAGGATTATTTCGTTGCCTATCCAAAGGTGGAGATCGTCCGAGGACCTCAGCGAGAGGGATTGATACGTGCCCGACTCCTGGGTGCCAAATATGCCAAGTCGCCGGTCATCACCTACCTCGATTCCCATTGCGAGTGCGCCGAAGGTAATTATCATAATTATTGTATTTATTAATGCTGCCCCAAAGTATGCAACGATTTTTGCATTTAGCTTTTAAGCTCATTTGAAATGCAATATTTTCCATTAGTGCAAATTGCTCATATTTATTTATTGACTGCCAAATTGTTAACTGCCATTGTTACTGTTGTTAAATATTTAATTGTTTACCAAGTCGCAAATTGTAATTTAATATTCGTGTTTAAATACCGTCGGCATTTTGCTTATGCTAATTTAAGCCGATAAATGTGGAACGCGCGTGACAAACAAACAAATAGAAAATAATTAAAAAGGGAACACAGAAGAGAGAAGAGAGAACAACAAGAAAATCAGGGAAAACAATTTTATAGAATGTAACCTATTTTAGAGGGTCGCTTTACGCACATTTCACAAATCCCCAGTGTGCTCTAAACATGCCCATCAATTTTCCTGTTACATTTGATGGCTCAAAGATGAAATCCGCTTGCCAATGACAACAATAACAAGTAAAGGAAGAAGGGCAGCAGCAGCAACAGCAACAACAACAGTATTGGCAATAAAACAAAGCCAACTAGTAAATCACTTAATCTTCAGTTTTGTAGCTTGCCACTCGAGCGTTGATAGCGCAGATTGCTTTGTACTTGTATCTTTTTGGCCAGCTTCAGCTTCAGCTCCAGCTTTTCATTTCATTTTGTGTGACGGTCAGTCGTGGAAAATGATGCAAGGGAAAACACAATCAATTTTGTTTATTGCTCACGAAATCGATGCAACCAACGAGAGAAAAACTAAACAAACGATAACTTTTTGCCAAATACCAAAATTGAAAAAAAAATTCATTGAGAAAAACTTTCGAGTTAAAGAACGTGGATTACGATATTGTATGGGCATCAGTGGGTGTTTGTGTGTGTGTGTGTGTGTGTCAGTTTGTGTATGAAAGTTGGCGCTGAAAGAAAACAATTTTGGTCTTTACGTTACTTGAACGTTGTTGTCATCATCGTCAATAGCGATGATGAATGACAATATCAAAGAGGAATAAGCTGGCGAAAAGCAATTAAATCAAACTGCAAACTTCAACTTCAACCGCAATAAATCAAACACTAAGAAAAACTGCGTACTAAATCACCGTTTACGTTTTTAAAATGATTCTATAAATCTTGTTAAAAAAAATTAATTGTTGCAACTTTGAAAAATCGGAGTTACACATCAATTTAAATGTTATAAATTGTATTTTTTTAATCGATGTACAAACTTCAACTGTAATTAATCATGCACTAAGGCAAACTGGGTAAATCATTGCATACGTTCGTTAAATTATTATATAATTTCTATTAATTAAAACCGCAAGAAATATTATCAACTCTTATGAACCTTAGTAACATTTTTATTTTAATGTTTGTTATTCACTATTGTAGCGATTAATTATTATTCAATAATTTAATCAAGAGCTTACTTATCCACTAATTCGTACACTCTAAATATATTAAAGTATCCTTAGTCATACTCACATTATTTTCTCTGCCTTTTAGGTTGGTTGGAGCCACTTTTGGATCGCATTGCACGAAATGCAACGACCGTCGTCTGTCCAGTTATCGATGTTATCGATGATACAACGCTGGAATTCCACTATCGCGACTCCAGTGGCGTCAATGTGGGCGGCTTTGATTGGAATTTGCAGTTTAGCTGGCATGCGGTGCCAGAACGTGAGAAAAAGCGCCATAACGTAAGTCCAAACATATTAAGTATACGCCCCCTCTCCCACTTCCAACCGTTAGCAGACGTGTTTTGTTATCCAAATATCCCAAAAACTTAACCAAGAGCAAACACATTGAAATTTCCAAACACTTGAAATAGGACAGCTTCGGTGCCAGGGATTTCTGCGGTTTGCTGCGTGTTTGCTTAAGCGCATGCCATTATCGTTATATATGTACGTGTGTGTGCGTGAGTGTGCGTGCGTATGCGTGTTTATATTGTGTGTTGGTTTAGCCATGGTTAGGTTAAACGAACTAACCCCAAGTTCCATACGGAAAATACCAAAAAAAAACGGCAAACATGAATCCGCTTAAAACCCTTGAACGTGGCTTCGAAATACGAGTATTTGCCGTGAACTCAGCGTGGCCATCTATGCACTCACACATACACACACACACACACACTCAACCATAATCCACACACGTACAGACAACTATGGTATTTGGTTATGATATGCGATAGTCCCCTGAGCCTTTCATACACAAGTTTCCATGCGGCAGTTACAGTGGCTCATTACATTTTGTTAACTTAGCTGCAATAATATTTGAATAATTTTTTAAATTGCTTAAATTTCAAGTTGTTGAACAATCGGTAAATGCAACGTGCTATAAATATAGAATTTTTCAAATTGTTAATATTGTACAAAATAGTTGCAAAAATTAACTGGGAGGAAAGAAAATTTTGTTTTGAGATATTCATGCAGATTTGAAATAGAGTCAAAATGGAGCTAAAATTGTCTTTCCACAAAAATCAGTTAAAGAATTGACAACGTTGTCAGCTTAAAGCTTTCAAAGTAGCGAAAAGACCAAAAACAATGAACAAATTTATAGTGAAGCAAAAAATTCATTTTTCCAATTATGATGCAGAATCAAAATAACGATAAAGATGAAACAATATGTAACAAATTACCGGTAACCGAAATAAATGCAATTTTTAAATTTAAGACAAAAGCAAATAAAACTTCTCATGAACATTCCGAATATTTACATATCTAAAAGAGTAAATATTTTGAAAGTAAAATATTTGTGTGCTATGTAAGTTAGATAACTAACAGCAAATGCTTTTAAAAAATAAGAAGCAGAAGAGCTTGTTAACATTTATTAGTCTTTTATGTATAACTCGTAGCACGAAGTCTTTATTACCTGTTTATGTGTCGGACAAATTTCGTCAGTCAGACACAGAAACACGACAGACACATATAGTATTATAAAAGTACACACACACACACACACACACACACATTGGAGTATATCGTGCATTGCTTTTGCTTCTTTGTGTACACTGTGAATGGATTGGCAAACACTTGAAATTCAATTTTAGTTGTTAGTTTCAAGCATAACACACACACACACACATTGAACTTGAATGGCTCTCAGCTCATATATACATGCATACATTTGTGGCATGCTTTAAACACAAAATTTGCATACAATTTCTCTCTTCAGCACTTGGGGTTGCTCCTTTTTCTGAGTTGTTGCCACATATTGTTGTCTTCCATTTTGGTCTTATCGTTTTAATTAAACAATTCGCGTCGAGTTCTTAATTACAACATTTGACTTTTGAGTGCGGAAAATGAGCATCAATTGTAACCGCAGTCGCAGTCGCAGTCGCAGCATGTAAGTGATATTGCGTATACGCCGCTTTAACCCTACAGAAATAATATGCAGAAATTACAACTGAGTGCGGGGCATGAAAACGATGTCAATGGGTTGCGTCTGGGAGGACAACGTAACTGCAATTAAAAGCCAAAAATGTTAACAGAAAATTCTCGGCTGTTGTTGCCGTTGAAGTTGAAGTTGTTGCTGTTGCAGTTGCAGTTGCTGTTGCAAGAAAAGTAGCAACAGCAGATGTTGCCGCTTCTTGCGGCGTAAATATCTGGCATAATTGTTTTTACAAGCGCCAAGAGAATTTATGCGAACATTGTTGCCGAAATTCCATGCCAGGATTTAAAAATGGGGGAAATACTGTTGCCACTTGCCACTTGCCACTTGCGCCTGAAGCTGCACTTAGCAGCTAAATCAAGTAAAGCATTTCCTGAGCACCACATTGGCAATTTGCCGGTTGCGGGTATGAAAATGGGAATGCGAATGCAAAAGCGAATGCGAATGAGCCATAAATGTTGTCTGTCGACAACGATAATGGCTGTCTCAGAGCGGCATGGGAAAAAAAGGGAAGCAAGTGAAGAAAATTCACATAAATGGAATTTTCGCATGTGCGACAAATCGCAATAAATGACAGTGGAAAGTTTCCGTTCGTCGGTTGTTGTTGTTATGTTCTGCTGGCGATGGGAAAATTGAAAAGGCTTTTTGGAATACATAAAATATGTACTCGTTACCTGCAGCCACAAAAGCAGCCGAGATCCTTGTTGCCTTCCCGTTGGATACAGCCAGCTGTTGACAGTCTTAAAGCCTGCTCTCAACTTTTGCCGTGTGTCCAAAAAGTTGCTCAACTTGTTACGAGCTGCTGGCAGCAAGAACAACAAATGAAACAATAACAATAATAAGCAATGGGAATCAGAAATACATATTCCGTAGCAAGACATGCCGCTTCCGTCTCTTTCCCTTTCCCTCTCTCTCTCTCTCTCTCTCTCTCTCTCTTTGGAGTTTCACAAAAGTTTCGCCTGTTTGTGTTTTGTGTTGTTTGTGTTGTTTCTTTAGAATCGATATATTTGGCAAGCGCGTGTGTTTGCAGAGTTATGTAGACTGGCATTGGGACTCGGGAGTGGGAGCCTTAAGTCCCGATTACACGTGAGTGGCATTGCCAGCGCCATCGGCTAATGGATTTGGCATTAGCTTAGCAGCTGCCATTCGCTTGGCTGCTTACTCCCAACTCCCTGCTCCCTGCTCCCTTCTCCCTGCTTCTCACCCTCTACTCTACATCGTCACATTAGCGAATATGCCAAAATGCTCAACTTTTTGGTATTGCCAATGAATTTGCCAGCTAATTCAGAGAGAGGGAGAACTGAAGAGCTACTACTAGCAAATCACTCTTTGGGCAAATTGTGAAAGCCGTTGAGATGAATTTAAAGCTGTATCGTAAATAATATTTGAACACTGAGAGAATTTGCTCAACATCGTTTTTTCATTTTATTTCCATCTTTTCTTGCATTCTTTCCTTTTGTTGAAGTTACGATTTTTATGGCAAACTTTTGCCAGTTTTCTGTAACCATTTTATGACCGCTCTTTCACCTGTCGCACTTCAACTTACCTGACGGCACATTCGTGCCAGCTGCCTGGCATTTTACATCTCTTTCTTTCTTTATTTTTTTTGTTGGTTCATGTTAACTGCTATTTTATAGCCTTGCAAAAGATTGTTTTAGTTTCCGTAGCGTTAAATAAAAAATGCTCTTTCGACATTAAGATTTTTGCACAGTTACCAGCAAAGCATCTTAAAATGGTTAGATGATAAGTAAGTTGGGTTTCCAGCTCTTACCTTGATAAACTTTCATGTCTTTTTTTTTACATATTTGTTTGTTTAATAAGATCTGCAGCTTGGTTTTATTTTATTTCGAATTTTCTCAACTTTTCACTCAAGTTGATTCTCAACTGTTTGTCGTAGCGGGTTGATTTCTTTTTAAAGCCTACAACTGGGAGTCATCAAATGGGCCTAAGTTGGAGTTTCAATTATGCAGGGCTGGGCAAAAGCAGAGTACACTAAAAGTTACCGGGCAAACGAACTCACCTTCAACTTCAGTATGGCCAGGACGTAGATGAAAGTAATTCGGAGAGCGTTCGCTTCCGGCAACTAACTAAAAATAATGAATATGTTGGAGCTGCCAACTAATCCGCTCGCTTTTGTAGCTCAAAGCCAGCCCAAAAAACCGCAACGAGTGAAAATAAAAACTGTAACACACACACTGATATACACATTCACAAATATGCAATAAAATCTCAAATAACCCGAGGCGCATAAAACAAAACTATCCGCTTACATATATATGCCATAACAAGAACAATTTCATAAAAATATCTAAAATAACAGGCAGGATAAAGGACAGCAGAGGGAAGGAAAGGGGTGGGTGCTGGCACACAAATACTAATCCAATTATTTGCCAAATCTAGGTGTATGTTGCTCTGGCGTATACGCAATTTGAGTACTCCATACGCAGCGTTGGCCAGGCATTTAAATATACATGGGAGCATAGAGCCTAGGCCATAGAGCATCGACTTTATGGTAGGCCCATAACGGAAACAAAGAGAACGAAGTGCCACTTACACACACGCACACACACACACACACATACACATAGATATTCACTCAAAGTGTTGTTGATGTCGAATTGTCCCTTTTCTCCCATTCCGCTTCAGTCTGCAAAAAAGGTAAAGTTTACCTATAAAAATTGTTTGGCTGTCGTCGTCTCTTATCCTTATATACATGTGTAATGGGGCTGTGTGGATAGGTAAATGCTTTCTAATACCCTACACACCC
Organism: Drosophila sp. st01m; assembly: GCA_018901795.1. NCBI lineage: Eukaryota > Metazoa > Arthropoda > Insecta > Diptera > Drosophilidae > Drosophila > Drosophila sp. st01m. Next base: position 3,991,414 of record JAEIFG010000172.1, read on the forward strand.
ACACACGCACATACACACACGCACATACACACGCACACATATCCACTGCACGTTTCATTTCATTTCTTGCGTTTTACGTTTATTCCATTCTGATTGCCTATGCGTGTGTTTTTCTACTTCTCTTTTTTGTGAGACATTTTTATTTTTATTCTTGTTATTTTCCTTTTTGGTTCTTGTTGTTGTTAGTGTAATTTTTGTTGTTGTGAAATCGTGCATGACATGAAGCTAGAGTATTTTTGCCTCGTTGCGTCGAGTGGTTTCTGAGTCCTGTAATACGCTGCGTATGCGAAATTTTCTCTTTTGCGGCACATTGACAAATGTTGAGCAGTCAATTCCGAGAGCATCCGTTGTTCAGGGTGAGGGGCAAGTCGGGATTGTTGAGTATATGAGGATTGGGGCTACAGAAGTGTAGCTGACTCTTCCCACTTCTTGAATGTTAAAGCCGATTACGCTTTTATGCCAAAGTCAATTGGATTTGAGCATTCATCACAGCACAAGCCCAAGCACACGGCGAATATAATATACTCGTATATATGTATAATAAATAGCATATTTAACTAAATGATAAGCGTGTACGAATTGTAGCCGTGAAATGTTAAAAAAAGTGTGCATAAGTCACAAGTTGTAAATCGGTGCAAGTTAACGACTTTAAACTCTTAGAAAATATTTAAACATAACTTTACTAAAATGAAAGTGTTCCTAAAATATAGGAATTACTCTTTCCAAAAGACTTCAGTTTTTCTGCAACTTTAAAAGGAATTTAATTCAGCTGTACTTATTATTATTAAAAATTTATTTATTATCTCATATTTTTACTTTGCATTTGAGCAGCTAAATAATTAAAGAGCTTGTCTGATTAGTTGTTATTTTATAAATGTAAATGCTAATATATATTTTTTTAAGCCGTAATTTGCATCTCAAACTGTTTTTAAAGTCCTGTAGTTGTTGGCACCTTCAATTCACTCATTCGTTATTCATTTCTGATTTAAGTTTCGCCTTAATAAAAAAGAATTAATTTCAGCACATAAAATATATATTTTCCGTTAATTGAATTAAAAGACTTTTTGACTTTTCACAGACAGTACAGTGTTAGATTGGAATTATTGTGGAAATTCTAGTTAGTCAGGCGATATTTAATAGCCCTCAGAATGGGATACTTCTCACTGGTGCAGAGTCCACGGAAGTCATCGTAGGACAAGTCGAAGAGGGCAACTCCGCCCAGATTATTGTTGCGAACGTAGCCAGCTTTGTCGGCAGCGGTATCGGGATCCTCATAGCTGATCCAGATGCCGTTGTCGCCCTTCTTATCGGCGGCACGATAGGCATAGTTGCCGTATCGCTTGGCGGGATCTGTGACCCGAGTCAACGGAGCATTGGCACCTTTGGCATAGGCGTTGTTCTGATTGGGGAGCAGGGCACAGGTCTCGGGCCAGCTGTAGATGCCATGCACTTGCGTGTTGCCACCCACAGGTGCCGCGTCCTCCACCTTTGCCACAGGTGGCACTCCGGTTTCACCAGAATCATCTGTCATCTTCCAGGGACGACCATAGCTGGCCACGCCCACATTTAGCTTGCTGGCAGGGCAACTGTTGCGTAGCCAATACTTGACCTGAGCATCCACATTGAACTCGGGATTGCGATCACTTAGCTCATAGAGCGGAGCAGCATAATCGGCCAGCTCCGGATTGCGTTGAGGAGTGGAAAAGTCAAAGGCGGCGATGTTCACAAAGTCCAGATAGTTGATCACAGCGGGCACATCGAAGAAAACTAAATAAAGAGCAGGAAATGAGTTACCACCTTAAGGGATCTGAGGATTAACCTACGGGAGGCGTTGACATTGGGCAGCACTGTCGTGGAGAGCAGCAGATTGTCCGGACGGAAGGCGTTCTTCACATCACGTAGCAATGCGGTGAACTGTTCCTTGTGCTCCGCGGCACGCTCATCCACAATGGAGTCGCCGGTGAAGACCTTCTTGAATCCCTTCCATAGACTGCCAATGCCGCTGTGCACCTTCTTGGGCTTATTCTTGGGGAACTGCCAGGCGATGTCCAAGCCATCGAATCCATAGGTCTTCACCAGTGAATACACGGTGTTCACGAAGCGAGTGCGACCTGTGTTATTCTCCAACAGCTCCAGATACTTGTTCGGCAAATCCTTGGCATCCTCGCCCGTCTCTATATCCTTGTCACCGCCCACGCTCAAGAGAATTCGCAGATTTGGATACTTGCGCTTCAAGCGAGTCACTGTGCGGAACAGTCCCTTGCCTAGATCCAGATCCAGCTGCTCATTGAGACTCACAGCCTTGTGCGAACTGCGCTCGAGACCCGCATAGCCGTAGATCAGATAGTCACAGAATTGAAGAGCAGGTTCCAACTCATCGATCACCAGTTTGCCGAGACCTAGGCAATGAAAGATAGCGATAGAGAGAAAGAGAGAGAGAGAGAGAAAGAGGAGAGGAAGAGAGAGACAGACAATAAGATTGATACTTTAAACACATTGTACAAAACTCCATTGAATTCATTAAATTAAATTAAATGTAAAAAGACAACTTTTTCTTTAATTCAGTAAACTCATCTTAACTACATCTGTTTTCTTCAATTTAGAAAATCTTCTGTATTCTTTGCACTCTTTTAAATATATTCTTATTTTTTAGACTAAAATTAAAATGGTGAAATTTTGATTATATTTTTTAGCAACAATTTTTTCGAAGTAAAAAAACTTTCCGCTGTAAAGTAACAATTCGTGCACACAAAAAAACAATCCTTGAACAGAGAGAGAGAAGACTTTCAATTAATTTGTTAACTTTATTCAGACGCGACTGTAATTCTAATTAGAACAAAAGTGATTCCCATTTACTAATTTGCATAATCTAAACGTACAGTAAATATTTTCTCAGTGTACGCGGGGACTTAAATGATTGTTAGCTCGGTTTGTTATCGCCATCGAACAGTCTAGAGAAAAACAAACAAATAAATCAAATTTCTGAAGCTGAGACTGATAAGTCCCACTTTGTTTCTAAGTAATTCACTTTTTCCATTAATTCGTTTTCGTTTTCAATTTCATTTAAGTTATGTACTTCAGGGTTAATCTTAATTATGGGGAATTACGTAAGCACTTTGATTGTCTCACCTTCCTTGACGAAGCTTGCCGAGTCATAGAAGCAGACCAAGTGTCGCTGTGGTCCGATCTGCTGTGGTCCCACTTTGCCGGAGCAGACGCTGGCCAGGAACAGGGCCAGCAATGCCAAAGATTTCATCATCTTTGAAGAATTTCTCGAACTAAGAGTCTGTCAAGCTGTGTTCACCGCTTGGCCGATGACTTGAAACTGAAACCGAGACTTGATTCGTCTCTATCTTGAGGCTCTCGAAACAGATCGAAGCAGCTTTTGATGAAGGTTGAGTCGATGTTCTTTTTTGTTTTGTTTTTGCTTTTGTGCGGTGTGTAAAGTGTGAATTGATAAATGAGACAAAGCTGCGATTGCGAGCCATTAAAAAGCTCTAATTTTAATTTCTGTAGAAGTACAGTGTTCATCCGAAATCATGCATGATTATATTATTTAAATTGCAAAATTAATATTTGTTAAATTAAACAATATAATGAATTAATACATATAATTATTACTAATAAATAATAATATGCCATATATAATATTTATGATTATTAACAAACTGTTATAAATAATATATAAGCCATTAAACTAGGACTTTACTGTGCTAATTTGATTTGATTTTTATTTATGTTAATATTAAAGTTTAAACTTCATTATAAATGTGTTAATATTATGCTCAAAAATATATTTTGCACAGATATCACTGTATAAATTTAAATACTGCTCTAATTTGCTTGCGTTTGAAAATTCGTTTTAATTGTGATTTTTGTGTCTTTCTTTCGTGTTTAGTTTCGCATTTAGTGTGATGTCCAAGTAGTCCGAAGTAATTTTGTTATCAGACAGTCCGGGACCCGTTGTACGCTTTCAGCATAATCGTGTTTCGAGCCACTTTACATCTAGTCTACTCCACTTACTCCTACTCTTTTTGCAGCCCTCCCTCTCTTTTAGTCTTGCTCTTTGTTTCTCTCTCTATTGATGTTTCTTTGTCATCTTTCTGTTTCATATTTGTTTCATTGGCCTGCCTACGACGCAACTCGCACAGTTTCTATTTACATACTTTCAGCTGCCCTCTCTGATCTTAACTGTCCCCACACAGACACACACTGAAAACCACTGAAGCACACTGAAGCACACACCCACACACTCATACTCATGTGTTAGCTGTTTAGAAATTCATGGGTTTACTCATCGATTCACAGAGAGAATGATAGAGTGAGCGAGACAGTCATGAAGGCAGAAAAAAACAGTACACTGCTAAAAATGTTGGTATAATTAAAAAAAAATTATACAGGATTTAGTTTTTGTTTTTTATTTTCATGTTGTTTCATTTTGATATAGGTATATTCATATTAAACCATAAATACCCGTATAATATGTTTTTGCTTTTGCTTGACAACAGTGGGATTCAAACCTGCATTTCTTATCAAGCTAAAGCTGCGACTATAACCAAAGCGCCATGAGATTATTACTGGTTTCACATAACATTATAACAATACTATATTCTCCTGACAATTTAAGATTTGTATAACTAAATAAAGAACTGGGATTCTGTAGAATAATATTGTTAGTACTAATGAATTTTTTCTTATATAAAAAACTAAATATGCAAGCAGAATTTTCTTGATTTTAGTTATTGATACATTTTTCACAGTGTAGTAAATAGATGGACAGATAGAATTCGCCCCCAGCTTGACCCTCATCTCATCTCTGTGGAAGTCGCACGCACAATCAGCCACGTGAGCATCCAAATGGAATGAAGCAAACTACAAAAAATCCAACTGCCAGTTGCCAGTTGTCAGTTGCCAGTTTTCCGAGTTATTTGCATAAAATGTTTGTCGATTGCTTTTGCGACAAGAAATCGATGTCACAGAGTTGCTTACAATTTTATTGTTTGGTTTTTGTTGATTGTTGTTTGGTTTCTATCATATATTTTATTATTATCTTTTTGCTTTGCAGTTTTTCCATTTGCATTTCAAAATATGTTTTGTTTGATTTACCGTACAGCATTTTACGCTTCTGCTAGTTCTTTTGTTAATAATTTAAAAACAATTATCACCTTTTATGGCTTCGCTGCCTTTGCAAAATTAAAGTCAATTTTGTTTTGGATCACAAGGGTGTGAAAGATAATTGAAATTGCTGTTGGCTCAACATTTGCATAAGTGAAAAGTGCAAAAAATATCCACAATGGGGTCTAACTTTATCCGCACTTTCGCTTCGGCGCTTGTGCGTTTATGATTAAGTCAATCATACGCATGAATAACGCACAAAAAATAGGGCTTAAACGGGCCAAGGGCAGTGCGCTTTTAGCTTGTGTGTGTGTGTGTGCGTGTGTATGGGTGTGTGTGTGGGTACAAATTGAATTTCAGCTCGCAACCCGCTGCAAAAAGACCAATTTAATCGCAACCCGCAGATTGCGCTATTCACTTGCCGCTTTTGACCTTAACATTTTCTTTCTCTAAGTATATACACTTCTATTTTATTTCTTTTATTTTTTTCTAATTAATGTCCAGCGAGTTTCGGGTCTAAAATCCTTTTTCACTGCCCCTTTTTTGATCTTTTTGGGAGTCGGGCTGTGAATTTTTATTTTTAATTTTATTTCTGTTTGAATTTTGTAAATGAATTTGACTCAAGTAGAGCGAGCAGCGAGCAGCGGGCAGGCAACGTTATTACTTACACATTTTCTGAAAATTACATGCAGTTTAACTTTTAATTGAAATGTTGTAACAAGTGGGTGGCAAACGAGGCAACGAGGCAACGAGGCAACCTAACAACAACCCACATAAAACCAACCCCAAACCACAATCCCAACAAAGCCAAAGTTGCCCCGTTCTCTGCCACTTTGGGAAGTCACATTCTCATGCTCATCAGCTGCCATGGCAATACATAAAGAGTTCTCTCTATAAAGCTTTGTATACCTCTACCTATATAATATGTACTTACATACATACATTTTTCAGTTTATGCATGTATTTTGTGGCTCTGTTTAATTAAACGTGCCGACAGCGCTGAAAATCAGTGGCGATATTTTCCAGTCGCGCCTGAAAGTATGCTCCACATTCTCATGAAAAGCACAAGTTGTTGCCCGCTTTCGAGCGCACCATGAATAATGGCAAAATTATGTTATTTGCAAATTATAAAATGGCCGGCAATTTAATGCGCTTAACTGGTGCCTTTAGAGATGGCCGCGTGACACGAAGCAGACACTTACACAGAGGAAAATCCGGAATTCCGTTGTAATACCAATTGAATGGGTGGCAAAAAACATTAAAGCTTTGAAAGATATTTTCCTTTATAATTATCTAATTTTCGAAACTGTTGAAAAAGACTTATTTCACATCATTTCAGATTTTTTTATAAATTTTTTTAAACTTAAGATAAAATTATTATTCGCATATTAAAGGACCACAATTAATACAAAAGTATCAATTTCATTAATAATATTATTTTCATAATTTAATTTTAACTATGGTAAACTAATATTAAGATCATAATCTTAAGTGTAATTCATGTGAGTGAAAAAATTAAGCTGAACTTAAGAAAGTTGAGAAAATGAAATATTTTCGTCTACTAAATTGAAATAGAAACACCTCCAACATTTTTAGCGATGCTGCAGCTTTGACTGCGATAGTTACTAAACAAGCTATCGATTCGTTCTCTTGTTTAACACAAACTGACCATAGAGTGAAATTCCAAGAGTAGTTGGACTTGTGCTCGGATGATGTTGACCAGACCAGCTTCCATGGCAAGGCAACGATAAGCGCCAACGGGAGCCAGAAACCTCGCTCATAATTTTGCATATTAAGCCATGAAGAGGAAAACCGAAAACTCTCAAAACTTTCATTGGCAGCCCGCAGCTGTTGTTCCTCGTGCCGTGAAACCAAAACGATGATGCAGCGAGTGGCAAAGGGGTGGAGAGGGTGGAAATGGAAAGGGGAGGAAAGCTAACAATAACAAGATCACGCTGCAATCCCAAACAACTCGCAAGTGTATTAATTTGCACCCAATGCAAAGGCAAACGATGTGAGTTGCGGGCAACGAGGGGAACAGTTGGGAACACAGGGGAACAGAGGGAGAGGGAGGCAGCAACCGGATGTGGCTGTGAACCATATTTGGTGGGTTGTGGGCACATGATAACCGAGACTAACGACCGCTTCACTGTGTTGCCTGGACAGTGTGTGGAGGCAGCTGCTGCTGCTGCTGTTGTTGTTGTTGTGGGCGTGGCAGCGTGGCCACCATGCCCCAAAGTGATTTGTGTGCTCGCCCATCTTTTGCAGCTGCAACAGCATCAACAACATATGCAAATCACTCACTCAAGCGAAAGAAGGGTATGCAAAAGCAACACCAAAACACCATCTCGCACATATATATCTATATATATACAAAACACACACACAGAGCCGCCTGTTTGGCTGTGTATGAAAGTCAGCTTACGTGGCGCATGATTTATTAAAAAGGACTCGTAAAAATGCACAACACACTCAACAAAAAAATACGAATAGCACGAAACAAACCCTCAAAACAAGCAGCAAAAGCGCTAGAGATGATAACGTGACAATTGCATATACCGAAACTATCGTATAAAATGAATATATCAAAAATATCAACATATTTGATAATGTGATTACAGAAAGTCTCATTAGATATTTTACTTTAAAAATAAGAATGATTTAAATTTGTTGCATGCATATTTTTGTTGCCTCATCTTCTTAAAGTCTGCTTGGGGCCAGACATCCCGACTATGCACCGCCAGCAGTTGCATGCCTCGTCCTGTCGCATGCCTCGTGCTACAACTAACAACAACAACTCGCATGCGAGTCTGCAGCAAAAATGCATGAGAAATAGCTATGGAAATAAGCTGCAGCAACGGCAAAGGCAGCAGCTACTAAAAGCATGAAATAAAAGATATGAAATTTTTAAAGTCTCATCTTTCTCGTCGCATGCACTTCAAACACAAACACAAAATTTGATACCATCCCGCCAATTCCCAAACTCCATTTCCCCCACAGCTGGTGCTTGGCCCCGCCAAGGGAAATGTGAAGAGGGTGGTAAAGAGTAGAGGAAAGAGGGTAGAGGGTTGGCACCACACGACAAAAACTGGCAACTGGCCTCACTTTGCGAGCCCATCCATCAACTGCCAGCAGTTGGTTCATTTTTAAGCAATTTTCGCAACCGATATTTTGTGCATGGCAGACAACATTATGGCGGCCCCTCGCCCTCCCTCTCCACACGTCTATCACCCCCTCTCTCAACCATGACATGCAGATAGATGACTATATATATAGTGTGTACAGACATAGTTCGCAGACTCGCTATAGCTTCAGTTCTGCCAGTCAATTTCTTGCATTTGCCATCGCAAAGTCAAAGTTCGGTTGCCTCTATGCGCCTGCCAAACCATATTACCAACATCATCATCATCACCATTACCATCATTATTATCATCATCTTCATTATGGCCAGGCTAAAATGTGGAGCGAATGTTTGGCTTGCAATCGCCTGAACGCGTCTGCCTGCAGGTTCTCATTATTAATTGGCCAGGAATGCATATTTCCAGAATTCGAGACGCCACTCAACTGAGTTTTGGGAATCAATTTATGGCATTTTTGTGGCAAGCAAATCGTCAGTTAAGCAACTCAACTTTAATATAGCTTTCACATATGTCCAGAGCAGCAAATATTGTAGAGAGCTTGGCAGTAAAATTGGATAAATAGGTTTTAACCAAAACTGATTAAATGATGAGAGATAAGATTATAAGTAACATTGAAAAAAATTAAATTTGTATATTTAATAGATCTGAGATCATTACAATTTAAATCAGGTATCGTAAAAACTAAAATTTATAAAACAAAAATAATTAAAAATATTATATGTTGATTCTAAATGGATTAAATGGTTTCTCTTCTATTTTTGGTAAAAGTGGAAAATACCAATTTAAATTTTTGTATAACTTTATAAATGTTATTTTATGTAAAAATGAATTATCTTTTTTTACATTTTTTTGTGTCTTAAAATAAGATTAAAGCTAATTGAATCAAGTCTTATTTGCATTACCTGAATTTAATAAAATTAGAGGAGTTGCAAGATTATGTGGATGTTTTTTTTAGAGCCCTCGGAAAACCAGACACGTTCAAAGTTTTGTAAGTTGTGCGCCATAAATTTTGCAGACGAAACTGTTGTAATTGATGGACTGCTTATGGGCCCAGGTTGAAAGCAGGCCGCTGTTGGCCATCATATTCGCCATAAACCAGATATAAGCACGTACTTAGGAGCAGTTTCCGTAACTGTTCGTCTGGATTCGCTTGCTGCATGTGGCATGCAAATTGAGTGCGCGTTTCGCATAACCAAAAACTTCATTTTCAGCTATTTGGATATGCATTGGAGATAGCGGAGGAGGAGAATGGGAACGGGAACGGAAACAGAAACAGGGAACTGAGACTGAGACTGAGACTGAGACTAAGACTGATAGAACGCGAGCACGTTCTGAATGGAAATTGGAGAACCACAGATGGACGTTGCATATACGATGTTGCCCAGGGACATCGCTGCCGATGATAAGCCTCCCCTTGCCCTTCCCCACTCCCTGTTGGTAATTATACGATGCTAGGTCCAACGGCACCACGTCCCCAACTTAAGGGACTTTAAGTCTTAGCCCAACTTGAGTAACTGCTGGCCAAATTAAATAAGCGGCTAAGTTGGCACGACCTTGTCCACTTCCACTTGCCTGTGGTCATGGCAGGGGAGTAAACAGTGGAATGGGGAGGGGGAAGAGTGAAAGAGGGAAAGCGCGGACTGTTTCCGCTTTGAGGAACGTGCTGCTGTCGCCATTTTGACAATGTTATTTAGATACATAGCATTACACATTATGGGAGTGGAAAATCGCCGCGTGGCGTTTTCTTTTAATTTTCATAAATTTTTTTCGCCATCTTCTAAATTCTTTTGGGCGATTTGCACGTGCGCGCATTTTACTGCTTAATACGCAGGGTTGCACTTTACTTTTATTGCACTTGCAGAACGCGCTGTGTGTGTAAAATGTAGAAACGAGCAAAGTTTTCCACGCGCGCGAATCTCTGCTGCGTTTTATGAGCCAACAGAGGCGTGGAAAAAGGGGGACGAAAGTAAAATATATAAACAATATTTAAAGGCATAAAGACAAGTTAGAGAAGTCTTCTTTCAATTTGTATAACATAAATTAAATTAAGTTAATAAACAGTATTTCGTCTGTTTGTTTATGCATTAGTGGAATAAATTATTCATACACAAACTGATGGACTCAAACAGTAATTCTTAAATTATTATGAAAAGGTCAAACTTACAACTTTATTTTAATGCTTAATATTTAATAAATGAATTTTTCATTGTGTTAGTCAAATGTAATGCATGTTTTTCGCGTTGCTAAGTAACTCAAAAGTATTCATCATATTGTAAGTATGTCAACAAAAATACTTTCTAAGAAATAGAACACAAATTGTATTTAATTTTAATTTGCAATTCAGTGAAACAATTGAAACAATAACTTTTGAATTGACGTAGGTACTGCTTAAATTATTCACTTGTAGCAGTAGGACATTCTATTGAAATATAATATAATTGCTGTTATATATTTGCATATTCCCCCCTCCTGCTGTTGCTTTGATTACGCCTCTGCGTCTGGGCCAAGCAGCAGATAGTCCAGATAAGTACGCCTGCCTTTGGGTTGAGCTCTGTCTGAGCCCTGGGATATTCAGTTTATGCTGCTGTTTCGGTTTCTGTGTCGGTTTCTGTTTCCACTTTTGCTGTTGGTCCTGACCAACGTTAAGCACTCGCTAACGGTCCAGTGAACCGGTAATCAAAGCAAAATCAGCTAAGCAACGAACAACTTTTTATGCTAATTTGCTGCGTTTCATGTAACGTTTTCTTCCCTAGATTCCCGCCCTCTTTCAACATATGTGTGTGTGTGTAAAAGAGCTGGGTTTATGGTACATTTAACATTTTAATAAGCTTTGGAGCAGCCTTACTTGAGCTTACTTGAGCAGTGGAAGCAGGTTAAGCAGGACTTTTACTCAGTCTCACCTGGTCCGAAAAGCGTGGCTCAGAACATCCTAAGTTTCAGGAGTTTCCTTTGGCATCCTTCAACAACCTTTACCATCCTTGTCAGATCTCGAGTATTACTTAAAACTTGTGCAACTATTTACTTTGAGAGCACAGCGACTTTTTAGCGACTTGACTCATGCAAATGCGATGCAAAGAGGCATGAAAACTCTCAAGTTGCCCCCCTGTTTCTGCACCCCATAACCTTATACTCTATAGCCTATTAGACACCCTACTAAAGATACACAAATATAGATGCTTATATACATGTGTGTGTGTGTGCACTTGTCAAAAGTCAACTTCACATAATGTCAAGCAGCGTTTTTCCTTCCTTCCTTTCTTCGACGTGTCCTTTGAGTTTCTTTCATTTCTCCTAGGGGGCAAGGGAAAGCGGAAGACAAGCCGGAGGTGGCAGCCGCAGGCACTTTATGCCCCACTGTGCGTGTCTGCCACGCCCCCTAGGGGGATGCCCTACACTGCCACACATAATGCGATGCTGGCATTAACGGTATTCCCGCTCATATACCATATATATATATATATCATTTCGGTTCCTCCTGCTGTTATTCGTGACTGTTTTATTTGATATTAATGTGGTTGTTGTGGGTGTTGTTGCTGTTGTTGTTGTTCTTGCTGTTGTTGCCTGGCAGCCCGCAGGTTAGCACATTATTTCCATAGCACACCCAGTTGCCTTTTAAAACCAGGGCCACTTCTCATTTCGCTTTTTGCCTGCTTAATTTGTGGTCGTTGTGCAGGGACGGAAAAGTGGGAGAAAAGTGTGAGAAAAGTGGGAGATTGGTAAGCGTCGGTTCCTGGGAGATCCTCTGCTAAGCTCTCTCTCTGTGCTCGGCACTTGACGAATGACTTTGGTGGCCAAAGGACCCATCATTTTTCTAGCATAAATTGTGTCAACCGCACACACATCTACACACACACACACACACACACACATGCATTATAAATGGCGTTAGATTTATTTGATATCTAAATAGGCCGTCGTTTCGCCATTGCAGCCATGTGAGAAATGTGTGCAATTATGATACCCTGTATGCATTCAGAACTTAAATTGAAAATGAATTCACATAGAACATGGAGATTGGGAAGTTACAGGGTATCTTCTCATAAATAAGCTCTATTGTTCTTGCTTCTTAAGCTTGAAGATGTCACTTTGATGGAAAAGCCTCACAAATCTTAAATTTTGAATATATTAATCTCTTTAAACTGCCTTAAATTACAGTGTATGATTAATATTCATCGTTTAGTCAAGTAAATGTTATCAAAATAAAATTTGAGCTAATGACTTTAATATTTCCTTACTTCAGTCTGGAATTTATAAGCCTGATAAATATTCTTAAACATAAATATAAAATTTATCAAGTTATTGTTTTAACAAAAAGTATGGAAATGATAGCATTCCAATATTTTTAATATTTCCAAAACAATGTCATGACTACAGGGTAGCTGCTGGTCGAGTTGTTCTCTTGCTGTTACTGCTTAACTTAGAGCTCTTCTTAATGGCGTATGCATAGATCTTGGTTAAGTTGATATATATCTGCAACAAATTGAATTGATTGATTGGTTCATAAATCAAGCGGGATTTTGCACAATTGTGATGAAAGACAGTTTGATCCTTTGAGCCTTGGCGAGTCCTGAACCATGAACTTCCTTCCTTACGTCTTGTTTGGGACTGACAAACCAACTTATCTGGCTGAAAGGACGGAATGTACATAATACATGTGTATATATTTATTCGCTGTTGAATCATTTAAGCCGCATTATATGAGCAGGAGTACAAAGCTAACGACAGATGGCCAAAAGCGAGAAGTTATATGACGTTGTTTGCCCAAAATGGCAACTGCAACTGCAACGGCAACTGCAACTGCAACTGCAACTGCAACTGCAACTTTCCTCATCTTTTGGTGTTTATTTATTTATTCAGCTCTGCATTTTACTTTATTCAGTTTATTTTCACAAGAAACTTATTTTCGTTTTTACTTCCATTTCCGCTGCGCAGGAAGAAAAAAACAAACAAATAAAAATGTTGTGCATATAGAAAGAAAGGATGTTGGGTGAACAACAACAGCAAGAACAACAAAAAACGCAACTATAACAATAAAATCCTTTTACATACACATGCATACATTAAACACACACGCACACATACATTTACAAATGAAGCCGGCGTTTTTGTTGCCGCTTTTCACTTTTGCTATTTGTTCTGTCACTTCCGGCGGCGCAAAAAAAAAAGGGAAAAATGAATGAATAAGAAAAAATAAAAGAAAAATGGCCACCCGCATGCCGCTTTCCGCCTCGTCACGCATACAACATGATGGTTGTTGTTATTGCTGTTGTTGCAGCAGCTCGGTTTTTACCCCGTTCCAGTCTGTTTATGGCCACACTCATTGTTGTCTTGTGCCAGCAGCGTTTATTAAATGTCACACTGCGAATTTGCCAACGGCCGTAACTGAAGCGGTAGGATCTCTCCTCTCTCTAGTCCTTCCCTTAGCAGAAGGACGAAGAACGAAGGACGAACTGCAACCATTCCCATGCCAACTCTTATCTGACATCCGTCTGGTATTCCGGCCTGGCCATGACGCTCTCTCCCAAAACACAATGGCACTTGTCGCGTTTGGAGATTTCACTTGCTGCCTTCATGTTTGTTGTTTCTTGTACGTTGTTTGTTGTTTGCTGTTTGCTGTTTCGTGTTTGTTGTTTATTCTTTTCATTCATTTCTCGCTTTCTTCATGTTCTTTCGCTTTTGTTTTTGCGCCTTGACATTTTCTTTTGTTGTTGACTTTAAGTTACACATTTTTAGTTGCTTAGCAATCCAATTCTCAATCCCCAATTCCCTCACGACAACTCCCTTGACTGTCAGTCGGTGACAATTTCATTTATTTAACGCTTCCGTTCGTTGCTGTTAGAAATCAAACCTTCCCAATTGACGCCATATTCTTGAAATTCGTTTATTAGATCAATTATCCAATATGTTTTAAGTATTCTTACATATTATGTATATGTTATAAATATTTAAATATGCAATCCGAACAATGTTTCAGTCAATGGGTATCTGCTAGTCCAACACTCTTGAGCGTATCATTTGTGTATATTTTTCTTTTTGACTCGCTTTGAATTCGCTTTGAATTTCAATCGCATTTCTAACGTTGCTTTCTTGCTTCACATTACGTATACGCAGTGTTCTTTTGATTTGCATTCTTTTGATGTTGACATCAATGAAATGCTGTCAAAATTAAATGAGTTTGATAATGACATTACAATTTGCAAGTAGCAGCACAAAAAGTGCCATTTTTTATATGGTTTATTAACATTTCACAATTTATTTATGAGTCGAATTTAATGTTGTTGTCGTTGTTCACACACAATAAATAAATAATGCAAATACAAAAAGAAAATGTTATTTATTTTTAATTATTCTGTATGAAGAGACGGCAACTACAGCTGCTGCGGTAGCTTGGCCAAAACAAGCAAAAATTGTAATTAAATTGCAATGAAAATGAAATGCAATTCTCCAATTAAATGCAAAATCTGCTGCTGCATAAGTCGAGCGAGGGCGAGAGTGAGGGAGGCAGATAAAGAGAGAGAGATGGTTGAGGAAATGGAGCTGAATCGGTATATGGAAGAGTCCAGCTGGCCAGAGAGCAACATCATCTCTTAGACCAGAAACGGCAAGAAGAGCAAAGCAAATACTCAGCACAAAATATTCAATTACAACCGAAATTTGTGGAAACCCAGACAGACACAGACGGCGAGAAAGAGGGTGAGAGAGAGAAAAAAAAGTGAGATAGCATTGGTTTGCAAGTGCGAAGAGGCAAACGAAAATGTGTACTAAATAAAATGTAGCCTCGAGTGTTTTGAAGCTGTTGAAAGTATCCGAAAAGGCAGACAAAGTTGCTGCCAGATGGGGCAACTTACTCTTAAAATGGGCGCCATGTGGCAGCTCTCTCTCTCTCTCCCTCTCTCACCCTCTCTTTCTATTCCCATCAACAGTGGCAAGCATCTAGCTTAGGTGTAAGCCACTCGAGAGACCAAACGGACTGTACATTCGCTTGAGTTTCAATTAGGAAAATTAAATGTCCTTATGAGCTTCCATTTGACTTGCAAACCAGCCGCAAAATTCTCTGTCTCTTAGCTCAGTTTTCTTATCAAACATATATACTATATACTATGTATATATGTATGTGAGTCGGGACTAACAATGCTCGTATTTGTCCAGGCAATTGCTATGCTGTCTATTCTCCAGCTGACATTCAATTTGTTTATTCTTTGCATCTTTTCAGAGCACATCGGAGCCTGTCTATTCACCCACAATGGCTGGCGGCCTCTTCTCCATCGACCGTGAGTTTTTCGAGCGCCTGGGCACCTACGATTCCGGCTTCGATATCTGGGGCGGTGAGAATCTGGAGCTGTCCTTCAAGACGTGGATGTGCGGTGGCACACTTGAAATTGTGCCCTGCTCACATGTCGGTCACATCTTCCGCAAACGTTCACCATACAAGGTAAGTGTTCATGCCACAGCAGATCCTTAGGGTATTCCTAATAGTAGTTGCGCCTTTAATGACCCACCAATGTGATTGCAAGACATTAGATAGTTTTATTCTTACAAATACAGATACAGATAGAGTGTGGAGTATGTGTTGCATGAGTTGTGTGCTTTGTGGCAAGCCTCAGAACCGGTTGAGGTCGAGGTTCGTGTTTGGTCAACAGTGGTCCAATGCGGTTTTCCCTTTGCCTGTGTCACACATGCCACTTGCCACTTGCCACATGCTGCATTCAGCTGCTACAACATGGGTTGTCGGTGCTGGTGTGGACATAGTCAGGGGCATGAACGTGCGCCGTGCCACAGTCTGTGGCACACTGCCTCAATTATCAACGGTTTACGCTTGACAAAAGTTTGGCAACTGTTGTGCTGTCAATGCCGCAACGGCTTCTATTCAAACAAATGCCACAACGGGGGCAACAGCATTAAGCTGCAACGAACTGAACAGATACCTGCCACATGCAACTAAGTGCAGTTAATCATGAACTTTCGATAACATAAAATGAGGGCAACAAAGTTATTAGTGGAGTAGGAAACCAAATTATTTAGCTTGATATAATTAATAAATAGTTGTGTATATCGATAACTAATTACATTCACAATCGATACATAATTAATGACATATCGGTAGTGCTAATTTTTGTAAACGATAATTTAAAGTTGCCTAAATTTTTTAGTTTTTCTTTGTTTTTTGTATTATCAAATATCATATTTAGTTTTTTGTTTAGTCATTATATATATAGATAATTTTATCATGCGAGCATTGCGGTACACAATTATCGATATCCTTTTAATATTAGTAAAAATCGATAAGTTACCATAGAAGCTCTTATATGAGGAATTTGTATGTAGCGTGCAATGCATTTGCCACTGGCCCACCATCTTTGCATTAGCTTGCCACAAGCCACACAAAGCAGACAACTAGACTCACACACATAAAGAAACACACATACGCATATACAAGAACAATACACAGTGGGCAAACATAGAGGGAATAGTGCAAAGACAGATAGCCAGATAGCCAGCTAGACCGACCACAATAGAATCACCATCAGCAGCATCAACAACAGAAGCAATAGCAACTTGCAGCAGCTGCAACAACAGCAACAACAGCAAATGCAAAAGCAGTAGCAACACCAGAAAGTGGACAACACGCAGAAGTAGATACACATGACGTAAACCGACTCATTCAGGTAATTAGACTGGTCTGCTCTTAGCTGCCCCTCCCTCTGTCTCTGCCCCTCTTTGTAATCCTCTGCTGCTCCAGTTGCAAAAGCAACTCCATTGTAAAAGCTCTGCTCTCTGTTTGGTTTGCCAAATATGTTCACTGGCTTTTGGCGTCGTCTTGTTTCATTGTTGCAGTTGCAGCGCAATTGTTTCCATGTAAATGTTGCCAAAAGACTCCTAATGATATATCTCTATCTTCTACTTCTGTACTATCTCCTTCTTTAGTGGCGTACGGGCGTGAATGTGCTGAAGAAGAATTCAGTTCGTCTTGCCGAAGTCTGGATGGATGATTACTCCAAGTATTATTATCAACGCATTGGCAACGACAAAGGCGACTTCGGTGATATCAGCGATCGCCTGAAACTGCGGTAAGTGAAAGAAAGTGATGGTAGAGTAAAAATTCTGACTGACATAACTTTTCAAAGCTAAACTGATTTGGTTGCAGAATGTAATTTTTATCACCACTTTTCTATATTTTAATGCTTCAACTTTTCTTCCCTCACTGTCAATTTTTCCCATACTTACCCCTTGACACTTTTCCACCAACTTCAAAGTATCATAACTCTGTCGATTCTCAATCGATTTCATTGTGGAATATAAATTTTATAATTAGTTTTCCCCTTTTTTTCCCTCACCTTAAATTTTTCCATACTTACCCCTTGAAATATTAAATATCATCAAAATGTTATGTTAACTATTTCAACATTTCTCATTTTTAGCGAGGATCTGGAATGCAAAAGTTTCAAATGGTATTTGGATAACATCTATCCGGAACTCTTCATACCCGGCGATGCGGTGGCAAATGGCGAGGTAAGTTCTTGTTTCGTGTATCCTTCTGAGCACGCAGCACTTGCAGCATGTGTGGCAATCGATTACCCTTGAGATGTGGCAACCAGTACCCCGAGATCCAGTTAAAGTTGCAGTAACAGTTGCAGTTAAAGGTTCCTGGCTCCTGGCTCCTTGCTGAAACTACACTACTAACCTATTAATGTGCCGTTTTTGGAAAAGTAACAAGACACATCTACACATACATACATATGTATTTCCCCATTTTCCACAGATAAGAAACTTAGGTTATGGCGGTCGCACCTGCTTGGACTCGCCTTCCGGGAAGCGCAACTTGAAGAAGGCTGTTGGCACGTATCCTTGCCACAAGCAGGGTGGCAATCAGGTTTGTTACAACACCAACACCAACAACAACAGCAGCAGCAGCAGCAGCACTGCGACCGCCACAAACTCCGTTGAAGCGCAAAACCGTTAAGATTTCTTACCCCATACATAAATACTTACTACACATATCTTATTGATCCCAATGATTACGAGCCTGTACAGTTCTCTCCCCCTAATGAAGCTAATTACTAATTTCACTAATATGCAACCTTGGCACACGGGTCGAACTTTTCTTAGTTGGTAACAAAACATTGTATAAAGTCTACAGCATAGCGATAACGATAACGATAACAATCCCTTTTCACACCTTGTTATTGTCAATATTGATAATGATGAACATCATCATCATGATGTGTTCCTTTGTTATTTGTCTTGCGCATCGATATGACGAATCGAACTTAATTTCCAGATTAAAAACATTCACACCGACATGTGTCTCGATGTTGATGGAAAGGCCGAGGACGAGTCGCCTGTCGGTGTCTATGGATGCCACGGCCAAGGAGGACATCAGGTATCCAATTCCAACTCCAACTTCAACCTCAACTTCAACACCAAATCCCAGCTCAAAACTCCATCGATTTGTTCTTTCTGCGGCTTATTTTGTAGCTTGGGTCCTACACATACATCAACTTGTATTTACTATATATCGGTGTCGGCTTCATTTCGCGTCTAAAGCTTTGCTTACAAATAATGCTCTTATTTAAATTGTTAATTATTAGATTACTTTGTGCCCGCTTGCTTGATTAACCAATTGACCACATGACACTTTAACTGAAGCAGAATATAGTACAATTTGTATATATATTTATACATCAAATCTGACTGCAACACTTTAACTTTAAATGTGATTAATCCTTAATATCTAAGCATTCAATTGTAACAGAAACATCGCAACGTTTATGTGCTGCTTTTCTCAAGACGTGATAATTACCGTATCACGATGATGGAGCAACGCATAAACGTGGAATTTAATTGTTAATGTTACTATTTTCTGTCAAAAAAACTGTCAAATTTAACATATTACGTAGTCCTTTCTCCGTGTTTGTTTTCTATTTCCAATTCTTTGCTATCGACTTTAGCTGTGTCCTCTCTGAATTCATGTGTCACTTACTTTATCTTCTGGTCCTGTCTTTCTCTTCTCAGCCAAATTGGTTGGCCACTTGTCTTAATCTCTTTCTAACCCACAATTCAATTGGGCTCTAAAGAAGCCATCCATGTACTAACTAAATAATATTGTTCTATTTTCCATCTCAATTTGATTTTTGTTATGGTTTTTCCCCCGTTGTTTCGACCGTTGTTCGGGCCACAGATTTTCTGGAATTTTCTAAATGTTTGTAATGGAGAGATAACAAAAAAAAAAAACAGTAGATATTTTCCCTTTTCAACTCGTACTCGTATTTACCATTTATCGAAGTAAATATTGTTGATATACCATTTATGACAGTCCTGCGGTTTTGAGCACTAATTTCACGGAGTTTGTGGATTAAAAAATGTATTTTTCAATACTTTTTCGCATTTATTTAACATTTTGCCTAAGCATCCAGTGAAAGTATTTATCTCAAAATTTTATTTTCGTTTTGTGTGTTTTTTTTGCTGTTGTTTGCCATGGACAAAGAAAATCTCGTTGACACTGTTACACCACACACAAAATACTCGTGAGACACACACACACACATACACACAATTTTAGAAAATTGAGATTTATGCCACGTTGCAAAATTAATTAAATTGCAATCATAAATAAAATGACAAAAATGATAAATCATTTCCATGGCTTTGCTTGTTCGGCTTCGTGTTGTGCAAGTTTTTACAAACCACCACCAACAACACCACAACAACAACAGCAGCAACAACAACAACAAGAAAACTGTGACAATTTTACCAGCATTTAATAACAAAATATTCGACAACAAAAACGCATAACAAAACTGCATACAAATGAACTGAAACAGACAAAAAAAAGTAAAAGAAAAACACTATTTACAACACACAGATACACAACACATACACAAACATCACACACACACACACACACACATACTCACACTAATACTCGGAGATACATTCAACACTAAATGAAAAGTGTTGACCTCGTTGCGCTCGCTTTTCAAAACGCCATGAAAACCGTCAGACGGTTTTACTGCCACGCCCACAACTGCAGTACCTTCAGCCAACGCCTTTGCCACGTTTAAAGTGCAACAAACAAAGTCAGGGAATAAGTAAAAAGAAACCAGTGTAGGCTACCAAATACTGAACAAACTCAAAATTATTTATAGCTAATGTAGATTTTAGTTAAATTTTAAATTAAACTATAAATATTGTTGGGTAAGAAAATTAAAAGTTCTGCCTCCAAAAACTTAAAATATTAGTGAAGAATCGATACATCAATATTTCTATATTCCACAAATAAAATCTACACATCATAAATAGAAACCCTATATATATAAATATATGTATATTCCTTATACAGTTCTTTATTGAAGATTTTAAAACACTCTATATAAAAAGGTACATTTATAAATATTTAAAATGTAGAAAAATCAGTATCGCGTTTTTATAACTAGCTTTCTCACATCGCCAAGCGAAATTACCCCATTTGAGCACTTCAGTATAGGGTATAAATGTTGACTCTGATGTGGAAGCGACGCTGCATAAAATAATCAACATTTGCCAGCACTGGCAAAATTTTAATTTTACACATTACAAAAAAAATTCGTACCCATATTTGTGGAAGGACGAGGGAGTGAACTTTGCACAATTCTTTGACTAACGTCACGTCAAAGGATCCTCGCAGTTGTTGCTCGCAGCCAGCAGCGAGAGAGTTGATGGGTAGCCTGGTTAGCAACCTCAACAGCAACTAAAAAACGACGCAATATAATGAAAAAAAATTTCATTTTCACATAAAAGCGCGAGTCTAGAAAAAATGCGGGAAATAGCGATAAACAGAAAAAGAAAACTATGCGCAGCACTGATAAAACGGAAAAGTTTCGCATGCATATTAAAAAATTGCATGAGATACAAAAACCAAAAACCAGACCAAAAAAACAAAGCAGAAAAAACGAAAAAATAGTATTTAAAGGAAAACTGTTAAAAGGAATGAAAAAGATACATACATAATTAAAAGCGTATCATGCATCACGCGAAATAAAAAAGAGAAACGCTGTGGCATCAAGAAAAAGCATTGCAAAGGCTTTAACTGATGGAAAATGCAAATGCAAGACAGGAAAATGAAGGCCGCTAAGGAGAAATGAGGTTGAGAGACGTGTAGCAGAGTGTAGAGCAAGAGGCAAAGGGCAAAGTGCAGTTGTAAAAGCTTAAAATTCTTAAATGTAAATACTGTTAAAACTGTTACTTACGAAATGAAAATACTGAAATATGTTAATAACTCAGCCAGTGCCGTAGCCATTTCAGTTTTCAGTTTTCAGTTCTGACATTTTCAACCTGCCTTTGAAATAAATGTTGCAACATTATGAAAACAATAACACAGAGTGTAAGTGCAACAGCATTTAAATGCTCATCATGTTGCAGGGTCAGTTTAGGGCTGGCGGAAGCGGAAATGAAAATGGTAACACAAACAAAATGGCGGCCGGGCAGCCATGTTGGCCCTGGCGAACAAAAGAACAGCCATCCAGCCAGTCAGCCAGCCAGCCAGCCAGCTGGCGTTGTCAGCAACGTGGCTTAAATTATAAATAATCATGGCCAGACCGCAGACAAAACACAGACACACGCACACCCAGACACACACACACCGACACACCAGACACACACACACGCAGACACACAGACAGAGACCGAGACCAAGACTGGTAGCAGCTTTGGCATTTAATTTTATATTAAATATGTAATAATAAGTAATGCGGCTACTTGGCAAAAATGTTATGCAACAATTTCTCAAACCTGCCAACACAATTTGTATTAATATGAAACTCTACTTCCCATTCCATTTCCCCATTTATCCACTTGACACTCCTTGAAACTAAACAACAGTACTGGATGCTGAGCAAGGCTGGAGAAATTCGTAGAGATACCGCCTGTCTGGACTATGCCGGCAAGGATGTGATACTCTTTGGCTGTCACGGCTCCAAGGGCAATCAGGTGAGTGCTGATTGTACAGTTTGCATATTTATATATACTATTTCATTTGATGTGCAATATTTTACAGTTCTGGACATATCGGGAGGGCACAAAGCAGCTGCATCACGGCTCCTCGGGCAAATGCCTGGCCATCAACGAGAACAAGGACAAACTGATTATGGAGGAATGCGATCCGAGATTCGTGCGTCAGCAATGGCTCATGGAGAACTATGACAGCTCGAAATTGTGAGGCTATTTCTATGCGAAGGGTACCCTGCTGGTTCCCACATCGCAGAGCAGGATGAGCAGAGCATAGCAAGGACACTAAGGAATAGGGAGTAGTAGTGGGGAGTAGACGTCGAAGTTGCAAGTTATATGTTAGTTTGTAAGCAAAAATGCAATAGGCAGCAGTAGCTAAAGTATGAGTATTTGCCATGGCTTTTAACTGAAGCATTGAAATGCGTTACACACACACACACACACACATCTACTAACAAATATATATATATAAATTTATTTTATTTTTAATTTCAATTGATTGAATTAGTTGTTAAGCGCACAGACGATAGCAAAAAAGAGATGGACTGTTTGTTGTACAGTAGATCTTAAGTTTTCTAAAAGCCAAACGGTAACGGAAACGCAACCGTTAACAGTTACTTAGTAGAAGAAGCATTGAATAGTGTAGTCATAATTAAATAGACCTTAAATAACTGTATACATAATGTAGTTAAACCCACAATTGGGTTCAACTGACAAAGTCGTAGCGCAATTTTTGCATTTACATGTTATAAACTTTTTAGCACAATTTTACGTGGCGAACTTTGAGTGTGTGTGCGAGTGTGTGGATTTGACAGGCCCATGACGAAGTGCATAAATATACATACACACACACACATCAACTAACTTATACACATAAGTATGTACTTATTATAATATTTATGAATTCTCCTGACATCAAATGACTTTGCAAAAGTCGCGTTCCAAATATGTTTAGTCCGTAAGCTTGCATTAAGTTTAAGTCTACCGTATTGTTGTTGTAGAATTGGAAAGCATTTGGTGATTTTCCTTGTCTCCCCTGCCCTCTCATCCCCCAACCCAATTATTCCCTTGACCATTCCCAATTAATTAGATAATAGATCTATGTACTTATATGGCACATTCGCTTGGCTTTGATTCGATTCGTTTTATTTATTTTGTTTTTATATATGTTCACAAATTCGGAAAAAACAAGTAAAAATTAGCAAGTATTGAAGTATCTGGTTTATTACTTCTCTACTTTTACAAACCTATGCCAAATTATGTTTAGTGGTTTATTTATAATTTATTTTGTGTATCTTTTGCATTTTGTTATGAACTCAACAAGGACAACATATCCCGTTTGTTAAAAACAACGCCAGCTTGTAGAAGATACATTTTGTATTCATATATCGTATCATCAGTTTCGGACAGACTTATCGATATCACTAAACTGTAGAGCCTAGAACTTAATTTAAGATACAAATATGCTATAGTGCCTTCTACTTTATACTGACACACAATTGATTATCCCATTTAGCACTAAAAAATATTAAAACATAACTAATTAATCAGCTCAAATGGGGTTTAAGTTTAGGTCACAAACAGAAAGCGACTGTAAATACTTATAAACTGTACAATTCGATATCGTATGTGTATGCGTGTAAATAATCAAACATGGTCAAGATACTTTCTTACTAAAGCGCAATCATTATCAAGTTTAAAATGTTTGATTTGCGATTTTAGGCGTACGAAGAAACCAAAAGCCATAAATATGGTCAAGAAATTTTGATAATGATTCAATAATTATAAACCTAAGTCCGTAGTGAATGTATTTGTATAGTATCTAAGCAATTACACGAGTTACAAATAAAAACAAACACTGCGTGTAACTAATTTCTTGTGTTTCCTTTCATTTATTTAATTTACCCACGTAAAAATTGCAGAATGTAGTTTACTATCGAGTGTTGTCGACAGAGGGCGCCACACATGCTTCGCAAAACAGATAAAAGATACAGTAACAGTTTTATTAAAAAAGTGATATATCATTTTATATATATAGATTTAATGTACTTCAATAATTTAGTACTTTTAGAACGGCAATGTGGTTGTTGTCCTGGAACGCTCTTAGCACAGACAGCAGACTTCTATTTATAGGTTGCTGGATTGGCTATTTCTGTGTGTCAATGACTTAATAAAAAGTCTAATAAGAAAACTGCAGCAAACTTTTTGGCGGTATATTCATAAAATAGAGAAATATGTTTATTTTGAATTAATTTCAAGTTCAAGTTCGCAACAATTCAATGTGGTGTGAGGTCAAGTAAGTGACTAGACATTGGCGTTTTGTTTAATCCAGGAGCGCAGAGCCCCCACATAGGTGTACATGGCAGGACGTCCTTTGGCACCGCAGCCGAATCCCCAGGAGACAAGGCCAAATAGTTTGCCATCAACAGTCAGTGGGCCGCCAGAGTCACCCTGGCAGGAGCTGACCTGTCCACTGGGATGTCCAGCACACACCATGCGATCCGTGAGGCCAGGAATATTCTGAGCATTGCAGAAATCGCGACTCCAGAGCTGAACCTTTGCGAACATCAGACGATTGGGCAGCTGGAGATTCTGATTGATGGCACCAAATCCGCTGATTGTGGCCATGGTGTCGGCTTCATAATTAGTATTCGCATCCGCCAATTGAATCGTTTGAACTGCACCGCCCAAACTCACCGGGCTACTCAAACGAATCAGCGATATGTCAAAGTCCTGACTTTGAGGATTGTACTGCGGGTGAATGATGAACTGGGCAATGCCAACAGATTGACCATTTCCAGCGCTCAAATCATTGGTGCCGACAATCGCCATCATTTGACTGGGACTCTGTCCCTTGGTGCAATGAGCGGCCGTTACAATCATGGTATCCGATATCAAAGAGCCGCCGCAATGATGACGCCCATTCAACTGCAGCGACACCTGATGCGGAAACTGACCCGGCGATGCAAATTGCCCGCCAATTATGCGGGTCACATCCGCACCATGAACGCAACTTGCAACAGTTGCAAGCAACAGGAGCAGCACAAAGTTGTATACCGAAGACATGGCTGGAGTTGAAGTATGTTGGAGTTGACATTAGTTCAAGTCTTTTATAGCGCGCTAATAGACATGGCATTTGAACAACTGCTTATCAGTTAAAACCACGGGAGGTCTTGACCTAAATTCAAGTGCGAATTTCATAAATAAGGAAGGAACTTTGAGTTTGTTTAATCACTGCTTTTACGACCACTTTGTTATCGCAAAAGACAACAGGGGCTCGACTCGACCTTATTTCAACTGCCAAATTCTACTTTTGGCAACACAAAAATCAAGTTCACAAAACTGTTTGCAACAAGAACAGATAATTTTATTTTTTGTTATACTTTTCAGGTTGCCTGCTTACTTTTCAGGAGCAGCGTGTGTATGATGACCATTGCTTATCATCCAGACATTTTTCCAGATCTCACGTTTGAACACATTCCGATAATTCTGCACGGAAACTAAAAACTCTGGACCAAAAAGTGTTTGAATTACAACATTCTCAGCGGCCAAATTGCGATTTGTGGCCGCATGGACGATCACTAAAGGCGAGTTGCTCTGAAGAAAATGGAAAATAGAGTATGGAAATAAATCAAATTGTGAAATTTGTAAATCTATACTGACTGGCAAGGTTTCGCCCTCGCTTTCGAAGCGTTTATTGGGATCCACATGCATGCAAAACCAGTTGGTAAACGCCTTTGGTATATCCCCATCTGGACACATGATTTTCTGCAGAGAATAGAATTGTAATGCTTTTCAATTTAGATATTTGTTTAGTAATTACGCTGCGATGCACCAGGCCCAGTGGCAGATTGACTTCTCCATATTTCTGCGAATTGAATGAGGTTGAAATGGACTGCGAGAGATTGCTCAGCTTGGGAGCACTGTACAGTAGAATGGGATCATCGGGTGACTCAACACACTCGAGACGGAAGCGCTGACCATATTTGAGTCTCTCTCCGTTGCGATCCTGCTCATCGCCACTCACAATGCGAAAGGAGTTGCGGACACAGGGATGATCGGAGGGAGCCACAGTCAGTTCGCATTCCTCGTTTATGTTCTGACTGGAGCGAATCGCGTGCTCGTTGATCACCACCGATAAGGCTGGATGCAGCTCGGATGTATCCATATCCAGTATGTTCATATAGACCGGCATCAATTGAATCACAGCCCCAATCATAACGTCATGTTTAGGTGCTGCCAGTTGAACCTCCTTCTGGAAATTGTCAAAGAGTGTTCTAGCCTTTTCCACCATCAGTTCGCCACGATCCCGCATTTTCCTGAAACTGCTCATTTTATCCTATAAGCGGTATTGCTAGACTTTTCCCAGAGCACTGACTAGAGAATCGATGCACTCACCTCCTCCAGACAGTGGTCCTCAAACCAATTGCCAATGCGCACCTTGGACCGATAACGATTCGAACCCGATTCAAAATTAGAGACTGAACAAGGCATCGTGTATTAATTATGTTGTTGAATTACATAAAAGATTTGCTTATTAAAATGTACTGCACAGACTTTTTCGTAGTTTTGAAACGTATTCAGTGTTGTGATTGCGTTGAAAATTTGTTTGTCTTTAAAATAAAATTTCTATAAGCCATTTGACTTGAACATTAAGGCAAGAGTTGATTTAGCATATCGTACTCAATAAAATAAAATAAACAATATAATTTAAAATGCCATAAGTGTCTGTCGAATTTACTTAATTTCGAACGTAAAAAAACTGTTGCCTACTTTTAGTTGCCATAAGAGATTGATTTAGTTCAGTAAAGCAAAAACTCACTAAAGCTTTATAAAGGTAGCAGTAAAGTATTTCCCTAATTTTCACACATTTTTACATAAACAATAATAATATAAACTTTTGCATACTTTTGGCTGTTTCAGAAAATGTTCAAGGTTCAACGAGGCGTATGCGTAATATGAAAATATATCTGTTTCTCTGTTATATTTAAATGATGTGTTCTACTTGTATTAAAGTAGCTGCTATTTACATTTTACGCAGACTTATTTAAAGAATCTGTCTCAGATTTTTATACTTAAAAATGAAAGCTGAATGCGATTATTCATGATCATATTAGACACTTATTTAGCAGTGTCAGCTTATGCTGATAGGTGTGCCTTAAATGGTCTATAAAAACAATATGATGAACTGGGACTCAAAGGAATCTGGGAGGGTGCAATTGGATTGTTGCCTGCCTAGATATTGTTCATTAGCCAGATAAGCAATTTGTATCAACATGACTTAATTACTGATGTTGTTGTTTGTGTTGTTGGAGTTGTTGCTGTTGCTGCGATTCTGCTATCTGGAACGGCGTGCACTTCACGTGAACGTGATCGCCTCACTCGGCCGATTCACAGCACGTTCCTTATCAAAAGCTATCGCTGACTATAACAAATGTCATTCAATTAGACGCAGACTTTTACGATAGTCGTCATTTGCCCGTTGTTATATGGGACATATACATATTTGCCCGACTTGTTGCCATATTAGTCAAATATTAGTCTGTCATTATCATAATCGGTTATCAAGACGCACCGCTTGCCTTGCTCTGCACTGATTTATATCAATTGGTTTGCACTCTATACATTTATGACATTCATAATTTCACTTTATCAAAAAGCCACTGCACTTATTTTCCTATCAATCCACTTTCTAATCCATCTCGTAAATCAATAATAATTTAAATTAGTTGTATTAACACAAATGGAGTAATCAACTAAATCAATAATTTAAATCATCAATTCATTCCAGATACTTTATTCCAGATCAATTTTATCAAAGAGATATTGTAAATTTACGTCAACAAATTTATTAAATTCTAGTTATCAGATCAGTTAATTCGTGAGACATGGAAAAAAGCCGCCCAAAGTCTAGTCTTTTAAAAATCTAACGAACCATCTATAAACATATTAAGTTGCTTCACCATTCCGTCTTTATCTGGAATTGTTATTAAAACACACCCACTTTTGAATTCGTTATTACTTTCGTTGGTTTCTAGGTTTCTTATTATCCTTGAAACATCAAATATTTTGATAATTTGCAGCAATCAATGCTGGATTAAATTCAGTTCTGATAACACTTGCCTCACTTCCGAGAATTATCTTATCCATGAGAACTGACCGCGCTGACCAAGCGGTCGATTAACTGCATTATCTTACTTAAAACAGACATCAGTAAAACACCCAACAAATTAGTTGCGTCAATAGATGATTAAATGGCGCTATTCGAGTATATCAATTAAAATCTTTAGTCGGTTTTTTCCTATGGGTCTCAGGAAAACCAATACTCCCAAGTATTGGCCATCATTATAGAACTTGCGCAAGTTATGTAGACCCCTTGAATGATTATGATTAGAAGGTATCACAGTGACTTCATTATTCAACATTAATGGCGTCATTGAAAATGCGGCCCTTATCCGAATTGTTAGCTAACTTATTAGCTTATCGTGATTTCAATTGACACAAATAGTTTTTAGTTTAGCTTGTAAGCAACGACAACAATCGAAATTAAATAACGAAAGAACACTAAATTCGAGGAGCTCGACACTTAGATTCCAAGTAACCAAGTTCATGTATAAATTTAAATGAATATTAGAAATATATATTCAAAAAATATTACAAAGTAAGATGTGATCGTTTTTAAAAATCTTAAAAACTATAGAAAAACTCGTATCCTGAATAATGCATTTTTTTGATCATTTCGCATTTTCATTTTATTTTATGTGAATTTCAGTTGAATTGAGTTTTGAACTCATAAAATTGGCTTTACATTGAATAATTTATTGAACCTCCTAGAATCTTTTATAGAACAGACAAGCAAGGGGCCACCATAAGTCAGTGGAATTAAAGTTTTAATATGTTATAAATATGATTATCCGAATCGATAATGTCAGTATTGATTTACTTAAGTAATTAAGACCTTATATTGGGTCTTTGGCTGGCGCTTTAAGAGCGACAACAAATTTAATTGCGTTTGTTTTTCCAAATTGTTGTATAACGTATTCGCACTTCAACTTGTCAAATAATCAGGGCGATAAGCATCGACATCTTTGGAACTTTGTTGCTTACCTAGACTCTGATATATACATTTATGTACACGAGTACGAGTGTGTCCACGATTATAATAGTCGTAATCCGAATCATGTGACAATTTTATTTTACACTCAGGTTTCATTCATAAAGGCCAAATCAAGAGTTCAATTGCTACTTTATTTTATGGTGCAAAATTTCTCAGATTTCGTCCAATGCCAAGCAAAGGTCGATTAATTATTGACTTGATCTCGATCTTATCGCTGTCGTCTTATAGTCTTGAATTATATCTTTAAAATTGACGTAGGCCGACCCTAAGCGATGTCATTGCACTAGACGTGAAATTTGCATGCCTGATAAGTTGACGACGGTTACAACAACTACAAAATGTATATATAAATGTGCTAACAGACAGCTGTCAATATTGTAAAAGATGTTTCAATTACTCAAAGTCAACTTTACGTGCCCAATATGGCCCACATGAGTTCCTCACTCACGCAGTCCACAACCGCACTGAGCGCAGCAGGTTGGTTGGATCGTGAGCATGTGAGCACGTGAATGTCAGGGACAACAGAGAGAGAAGAGTGAAAAGAGCGTTGAATAACGGCAGTTAATATTCACATGCTGCACTTGCTGAGAGAGTGAGAGCGAGCGTCAACCGGTTCAGTAAATTGTTGTTGCTCTGCCTGCTCTCTCATAAGCTGCGCTCATAAATCAGAGATGAGTGCGAGCACAACAAAAACAAACATGCAGTAGAGTGGAAACAAATGATGCTCACGTGCTGAGCTTGCAGTCCAAGACAGTGGTAAACACTGAGTGCGGAATACTGAATAGTGACGGTAAACGGTTTGTTTTATAGGCTGCAACAAGTACAGGCTAAAAGAGTAATAAAAACATCATTTAATAGTTTATAATTTGGGCAATAAACGTTGTCATTATCACTATTAATCAGCAGTTATCGCATTGTACAGAGACGAACCACACTCGGCTTTAATCGGCTCAACTGATGAATCAAGTTGACTGGCGTCGTGCTTCGGTTTTTTGTTGTATGTGTATTGTATATGTATATAATTTTTTTTTGTTTGCTGCCTCCCACCAGAGGCTTTGTTTTAACGCGAATGAAACACAAACAGAAACAGAATTATAAAAACGTTCAATTAGCTCAGGTAGTAAGTCATTACAGCGCCAACGCTCGGTCAGTTCGCTTCTCTGGCACCACCACCAACTACGACCACGACGACGACGACGGAGACGCAGCAGCAGCTCCCAGGCGAATAAGAAAGTTACACTGTGCGCGTGGTTAAAATCGATCGCGAATTGAAGAAGTGCCTGCAAGTTGGAAAAATCTTAGATCGTGAGTGCCTGTTTATAAACCGAAGAGCAAAAACATAGACTTCTTATCAATGATGTGATAAAAAGAAAAGAGTTGCTAATTTAAATTGCAGTTGCAAATTCCAGCAACGTTGCAATCAATCCGTTATCGTTGTTTTTGCCTAACGAGTTTTAGTCCGCTCTCTGTTTTTGTTCACACCTTCGCCTTCAAATGAAACAAAAAAAAACAAAAAACAACACAACACATGGCAAATTACTATAACAAAAATATCAAAACAGCTGATGCGGGTCTGTTCAAAAATCGGAATTGTTGTTTCGTATCGTCTCGCTTCCATTCATTTTTATTTCGTTAATTCGCTTCGCAAAGGTGAGTGAGTTTCAGCTGAAACTCACCTTAACTTCAATTAATTAATTGCGTACTTTATGCAAATTAGTTTACGAGAGCAGCCTTAAATAAATTTAAATTTTATTATTCACGCTGAAGTGCAGCTCTCTCTCTCTCTCTCTCTCTCTTTTCCTTCCTCGCTCTCTCTCACTCTCTCTCGTTTTCGTTGAGTGTGTGTGTCAAAAAACTCATTAACTACTTATAATATAAACTTGGTATGCTGATAATTATCGATTAATTCAACAGACGTCAATTTGATTCCTTTCTCAGGAAAGAAACAGCAGTTGCTAGGTTAAAACTTAAGCACATGGCTAGAAAGTGAAGGGTTGCAATTGAAATAGATTTGAGCCAAAAGATTGAATCATTTGGCCATTTCAAGTGCAAAAATGCGCAATGTAATACGATGTTAATGGTTAGATTTCAAACGATAATCTAAAACACTTTAGATATAAACAATTTCCCAGAGAATACAATCAACACTCGACAATAGCCCCCACAATCAAGAATCCACAATCCACAATTCACAATCGACAATCGACAATTTGCAATCGACAATGGAGCATTAAGAGCCACTCGGCCGAAACGTAACGATACAAATCGAGTCAAAAGTTGTTGTTTAGTTCACTAAATTTATTTATTTATCGCTGCACTTGAACTTCAAAATAGGCGCCATTAAAATGGACGTGAATAATAGAAAAAAATTGTTAATAAAAAGAAAAATATGTATCAAAAACGAGCGGACTAATAAAGCTTCTTCAATTATCGTGCGAATAACATAGTAAATAACTGCGATAATTTAAATAATATAGAAATTGGCCAGGCACAACATTCAAACTTTTAAAAACACTCGGCACACGAACTGAAAAATTGTTGCACGTGAAATTATTGTTAATGCCATTTTGTTGTGCAGCACATGTGGAAAATTTTCAAGTATTTTTTAAGGCAATAAGTGTTAATGATTAGTGACAAACTGACGTATATAGACGATGACTTTGACTAAGCAGAAAAAAATCCAGAACCGGAGGGCCTGCCATTTATGAGTCTGTGATAAACTTGATGGCTTAATAATTAAGTTAACACAAAAGAAACGACCTCCATATATTGTTTATGGCCAACACTAAACGATCATAATTTTGCTGAATGAGTTAGCTGTGACTGGGGAAATTTGGCAGATTCATAAAAATCGAGACAAATATTTCCATTAGTTCCAACATAATAAAAACTAGAAGAATTCATAATTCCCACAACCTTTGATGGAAACATACTAATTTGAATATCTGACAGGTGTGAACTATGTCACATGTAAAGTGCTGAAATTTATGCATCCGTTCTCAGTGTCCAGTGGTTAAGGGTGTGTGTGTGTGTGTGTGTGTGTGTGTATGGGTGTAATCTATGGCTCGGCACGGGTACAACATAAGTGCGTCAGTGCGAAATTCGTGGCCAGATAAGTGAGCTTGATTTACGGCGATTCGATAGGTCCGAAAACGTCGCTTGGTAACTTCAATTAATATTATTATTAAAAGTAACAAATATTCTTCAAGCTGATCAAATAAATGTCGTGTATCTATAAATCTGCCAGTTGCCATAAATAGCGGGTGTCCAAGAACTCAACAAGGAATCAGTCTACAGTAAATCGAAATCGTTGGCAACAAACTGTCATAAAACTTTATGATGCTCTATCAAAAATTGAAAACACTTGAAATTCACTGGACACACGCTTAGCCTTCGAATTAGTCGCAGTCTTGATCATATATGGATCATAAATTTATTTAAACAATTTCCCTTACTGTTCTTAAGTGCACTCTAGAATTAGCCAAGTTTGTAGGGATCCATAAATAGCAAATCGAAGATTTGATGCATGATAAATGAAAAAATGTCGCTTATTGTTTTACTGATGATCATATAATGAATTTATAAGCTATGCCATAAAAATAAACACGTTGCTTCTCTGAAAATGCATTTATTATTTAGTATATATACTATATCTAATTTATAACTACTTTTGTAGTTCCCGTAACTGGGGATTATTGACTATTTTATTTATTTTTATTTGTATATTAATACGAGTATTAAAATCTATTATTCAATTTATATTGCAGTCTGTTTCCCGATGCATATCAAGGGCTCATTTATCCATAAAATTAAATGTGTTTTTCCAGTCGTTTATTTACATAACTTATATATAACTTACGGCTGAAGTCTGAACAACACTAGACTACAAGTTAGTGTCAAGTTGTGATACCAACCACATATGAAAATCTGAAAACTGATCTGAACTATTTATTGCATTGGCAACTCACGACTTTTGTTTTATTTGCGAAATGTAAACATAAATTATTTTTAAACTCAGGTTGGTAATTTTACTGGTCGTTGCTCAAAAACCAGTAGCAATTATCAAAGCAGTTAATGATGAAGCAAGTTGACCTCCATGATTTAGTAGCTGACAGAAAGTGTAAATTATTTTTTGTTTTATTAAAGGGGATTATCAAAGTATTTAAGCTATTGTTTATTTCCTGATAAACTGAACTATAACTCGAGTTAAGGATCGGTTGTTTCTTTTAAATTTCCAAGTATTCTAATCCGGATTTCCGAAGCATCTGATCGATATCTTTAGACTGAAACGTGCTGCGTCCGATTAGCAGTCGCAAATTGCAAAATCATTCAATTATTTATTTTTGGCATATGTTTTTGCACTATTTGATCGAAATCAAATAAAAAACACGCTAATTTTATGTGTCGATAACAATTTTGTTTACAAAAATGCGCTACATTTGAAAAAGTGGAGTATAAAGAACGCGAAGAAGAAGTAATTTTATATATTGGATTTTAAATATTAAATTCGTTATCCCAGAAATCGGTTAACAACCAGCAACCAAACTCCGATTCAGTCTCAGCCTCAGTTTCAGACTCAAATGAGTGTTTTCAGACTTTCTAAAATAATTTTTTGGTAGCTGTGACGCACTCAACAACTAATTGGAATTCCACTCACGAAACACTAAATAAATATAGATAAAAATATATATAAACATTTAAATGTATTTCAATAGAATTATACGTAAACAGTAGGTGGAATAATAATGGATTTACCTGTAAATATGCGTGCGAATTCGTTTGTAACCGGTTTGCTTTATTTTTTGGACAACTGTACAAACTTAAACAAACAAAGAAATTGCTTTGTAATTTGTTTGAAGCGATAAACAAATTACATCATCAGCGAAGTTCGAAATTACAATTCGAAAGAAAAAAAAAAAAACAGCAAACAATTATTTAAAACAGCTGAGTTCACATATGTTAAAGCCAGATCGCATTGAGCTAGACTAAATGGAGCGACTCTACGTAATTATGTAAATTCATTATAGACGATTGTAGATATACGTAATTAACTCGTTCTAACGAGCACAACTCACGGAATCCGCTAACAAATTCCGAGCCAAACTGTACCTCAATATAAACTATATCAATTTGATTGAATTCAGTTGAAAATATTGTTACAATTATAGAAATATCAAAGCGCCCACATATTAAATTGCTACAAATTTTGGCAAATCATCGCAAACATTTGACACAAATATTTGTCGAGCGCCGATTGTCGAGCGTCGATTGTCGAGCGCCGATCGGTGGGCGTTAACTATGGGAACGTGCGTAGAGAGTGACAAACTCGTGAGCCAGTTTCAAATTGCGGCTTTTCGGATTTAAGTTGACTTTTAGCGTTTGCCAGATCAATTAATACTGGCTGTCTATTGTATGTTGATTGACTTGCTAAATTTATCATACTAATTTGCTATATTCTGCTTACAGATTAACGTGTCTGCTCCCAACAGATCGATCGGCCGAGCGGCAAAGCGTCGGAACGTGCAATCGGACAATCGGAAGCGAGACGCTTGCGCAGATCTGCCGAGATCAAGTCAACAACAACACAACGAAATAAATCAAACAAAACACAACAAATCGTGTAAACAGCCGAAGCAGCAGCTTCATCGTCAGTTTCAGCTTCAGCTTCAGCTCCAGCTTCTGCCCCAGCCACCGATGCAGCTTATTTAAAGGCAACGCGTCTTGTCGCTAATCGTTCAGAACATTTCAAGCTGCCCAACGCGCAGCAACGCGAGTGAATCACACAAATAATAAAATATACACATCACAATAATAATAAAAGCAAGTGGGAAAATGTCTTAATACCGCAAAGCGACGTGCTTGCTCTCAGTCAGAAAATAAAGAACATAACACTTTTAAGATTTATATTTATCCGTCATACGAAGCTTGCTTAATCCTCGACTGATTCTTATGCAATTCGTGCTGGTTGTTGATTTGATTACAACACGCAGATAAAGTCTAATAAAGACTGCAAACTATTAACCACTAAAAAAAACCCGCACAAACACAACCAAAAATGTCGGCATCTAAGGAAGCGATCTGTGCGAGTTCCGAAAAGGAACCCGAGAAGCCAGAATTGGGTAAGTTTCACTATCAAACGGTGTTTAATATTATTTAAAAGATCTATAAACCAGCAGGGATCAAACCAAATCTAAATCAATTGTAGAATAATTTCAATGAATATTAGCTTGTCATTTCAAACCTTCAAAATTATGGAAAAAACTTGAAAATAATATTGATGTAGCCGATTATTTGTAACTGACATTCAGAACAGTAAAAACTTTGAAGTTAACAAGTGTATAGTTGTCTAATAAATTCTCCACGTTTAGAGTTCAACTCGTTGCTCATCCCAACACATAAGTGTCAGTTTATTGTTTAGATACAAAACTGGCGCTTTCAGTAAAGAATTTAAATAATAGTTGTTTGCACAGAGTATTATATTAAATTACTAGTTAATCTTTCAATGGGTTTTCTGAACACGTTTCGGCATAAACGGAACTCTCTCATGTTTCGTAAGTGTCTCCCGTTTCTTCCTCAACGCCTCCCAACCGTCTGACAATTGAGCGATTTGTGCACATTTTGCAAGTGTCTTAAATTTCAAAAGAAATACACATTACAATACAATAAAAAAAAAAATACAACAAATAGAGGGTCACTTGGCGCTGATTCAATTAAGTAGTTTGTGCTTTAGCTAATTCGATTTGATTTAATATATGATTTGATTTGAATCGGGCGACCTCTCCAGATACATTTTACGGAGCGCAAAAACGGAAGTTATTTGTTATGCGATGTCTCGAAAATGTTATTAATAAACAAAAAATTAAACTTAATTTTACTGTCGCCAACGCGTGAGCCAAATTCGCAATCAGCACTAAACGGCGGATCCGATGAATCCGTATCTGAATTGAATCCGTGAACAGTTTGTTGACACACAAAAAACACAACAACTGAGAAATGTATCTGTCTCATTTGTTTATTTCGTTGCCTGCTTATGGCTGTGAATTGTTTTCCTACTTTGCCTTAATATTATAAGTCAAAGACAGAGCGATGATTTAAGATCATTTAACATAGTTTGTGGGTCAGTTCCTTGTCATATTTTGGCCATTTTTCGGATGCTCAACTGAAACCGCTAGCCGGCAATTTGAGCCAGAGTCAGAGTGAAAACAAAGTCAAAAATTTCAAATACGTGTTTATTGCTATGCAAATGAACAATTCAGCAATAACCACATAAGAATAACAACAATTGTAAAACTAGTTTTCGTGCAAGATTGAGACTTGCAAGTTGCTTTCGTTACACTCACAGTGTTAAGGTCAAGAACTATGAGGAAAATTGCAATCAGAGTGTCAAGAACCTTCGCATTCCCACATTCTTAAGTCTTTTACTTTCATTTCACATATTCACAGTGCAATGTTAGGGGTGTCAACAGAATATGGCTAACAGCTGTCAGAGTGAATGTAATTAATTGTGTAAGACGCTTAAGACAATTGCACACTTTCACTACATTCAATTTTAAAATAAGCATAGAAAACTGTTAGATGATACCCTGTAAGATACCTTGTATGTAGTTGAAATTAAACTATATAACTATATAAACTATAACAATACAAGCTAAACATTTTTTTGAATGTTACATTTCTTAATTGAACTAAACTAAGTATACCCCCTATGTCTTTTTTACTAAGCAATTTAAAGCACTTATTTCATGTGCCATTTGTCGTCTGGCAAAATGACAAATTTTCAGAGAAATGTCAAGAGTTTTTGGCCCCGACACTGACATTGCATTTTCGCCTGATTTTGATCAATTCTCTTTGGCATGTCGGCGAATATTACATGATTATTGAATATGGTTTCAAGACAGAAATTCGCTACAGTTTTGCTTATTCGCATTCGCAAATGCGCGTTAATTTTCACACGAATTCTCAAACACGAATATCTCAAACGAGAAAGATATGAAAATGAGAATTATCCAATGCCCACACACAATTTTTTTTTGTAAAGAGATAATAGATACATATTCGTAATATATACTAACTTTCCTGGACCATCTGCTTAACGATCTGTGTCGCTTTGTCATATTGTCATATGTGTAATGCAATTTACAGTCCAGACAGTTGTACCAGTTAAATTAGAAAATTGCCGGGGTTATACTTAAGCTATAATAAATTGAATGAGTAAGTCGAAAATACGTGCTGTACTTACATGTACATAGGTATTTAAAATAGTCGAAATAAATTCAAATCTCATTCATTCAGTGACGATAATCG
Organism: Drosophila sp. st01m; assembly: GCA_018901795.1. Classification (NCBI taxonomy): domain Eukaryota; kingdom Metazoa; phylum Arthropoda; class Insecta; order Diptera; family Drosophilidae; genus Drosophila; species Drosophila sp. st01m. Next base: position 4,029,073 of record JAEIFG010000172.1, read on the forward strand.
CGGACATTTTAAGCCAAATTACTCATTTCAGCTAGAAATGCGCATGTTATTTTTTATATATTGTGAGGTTTTGCATGTATCGAGTATAGAAGCAATTAGACAACCTTAAATAGTGTATCGAAATAGAAATAAATTAAATGTCGGCAGTGACAGTGTGAGCGACACACCTGAAGGGTGAGAGATTAGCTGATCGTAGAACAATTTAATTGCGGCCACTGTCAACGGAAACAATTGAAACTCAGATATGATGGGCAAACACAGAAGTACTTGCTATATACTATACTAACTGATACGTGGTAGAAATACTCCAGTAATCGTTCAAATGACATCATTGCGAAACATTCCACCTCAACGTTATTAACGCTTTTGTTTTGTTTAGCCCACAAAGAGCATCACACATATCAGTTAGTGAAGTTGTATGGCTTGTAATCAACATCTTTAGTATTTGCAAACATGTTTGCTCAACTCTTTTGCACCTGTCAATGCCCCATATCGACTTCTGAGAATTTATGGGATTCAAATACCAGCTAATCTGTAAGTCCTATAGTAACTATAGTAGACTTTACTACAATTTAAATAAACAAAAGGTGCAGCTGTGACTAGAATGGAAAATCCTTAAACGATCAAGATCTAACGTGGACAGTAAAGATCATAAAACAAAATAACATTCATAAATGTATATTATTTCTATATAATAACCCTCTATATTTTCCCATACATGCAATTGAATATGAAATCTGAACAGATTGTTGTTTAATTAGCTGAGAATATCAATATCAATAGACATAGTCTCAGCCATAAAGTAAACATATATTTATTTAGCAATTGCCATACCACAGATAAGCCCTAGATAGTGCAATAGCAAATGCGTGCTTTCCTAACGTTACTGTTACGTACTAAGTGTTACGTACACGCATTACGTAGTTCATGGGCCCTTGGCTTGTGCGCTTTTAAAGCGCGGCCCAAAAGTAGGCAACACTTTTTTAGCCAGCATGCAAACCTTTGAAAACTGTCTGTTGAAAGCTTTTCTGAAGTTTGTTGATGAAACTTGTGTGAGTCACGTGTGGCATGATGCTAATGACAGTTGTTAACTAGTGACAGCGCCATTGTAGTCGTTGACAATTGTTGTTAGCTGATTTTGCATCTCATGTTGTTAAACGGAAGTAGAACAAAACATGTGCAATTATTGTACCCTGTAAATAAAAATGTGCTTAAAAGAGTATTTTATAATCTATATTATAATCTCTATGCTCGTATTTTTAACTAAGTGCTCAACTGTTGGACTGTACATGTCAAAAATCATTTCCATTTGCGGACTTGCCAAAAAAGCGTCAGAACATGACGGCATTTTATGATGAGACTCTTTCTATTTTCTCTGTGAATTTTAACAATAAAGAAAACAATGAGCAAGTTTTTGTTAAGTTCACAACTCTATGGAGTTTTCTGCGTACAATAAAAGCAACAGAAGTATAAAAAAAATATTACAATAACAATTGCCGGCATTTCCAGTGAACTCAACAATTCAATGGTTTTATTCCCCAGAGCCGAATTTTGAGTACGCTACAATTGCTCGACCCCCATATCGATTTATAGCTCACTAGTCAGTCAACTTGAGCAGCTCTCTTTTGAGAAACTTGTTCGATTCACGAGCGAAGTCGAGACGAGAGAAACAGGCGAGAAACACGTGCAAAAGCCGCTTGCCGGCAGCGGAGATTTTGACGGCGACATGTGTTTGTGGATTTATGTGAGTGCGAGTGAGTGAGTCGACTATATAAAATATACCCTAACTGATGATCGATTGTGTTTGTCATAAAATCAAAGAGAGAGAATTTTTCTTTTAACGATCGTTTATATACTAAGATTAAATATAAATAAATCGCTACATAATAAATATTTTATTTTTATTTATTTAACTTCAGAAGTGTGCACAGTTTAATAAAATAAATATTATTAAAGAATCTATATTTATATCTAAATTTAAAACATTATATTTAAAATTGAAAGGTTGCAAAATTTAAAAAGTAGTCCTTAGCTGTGTAATATTTTTTTTAAGAATCCAAGCATTACTTTGAACACATAATAGAAGGGTATTTTGAGTTGCATTAAACTCACTTTACTGAGTTATAAATTATTTATTTGCGTTGCGAATATTTTGCACTTTTCTCAAAATTAGCAAGCACCTGCCAATGCAAAGAATTGCGCTTTTAAAAAGCCTCCAAATGTGGTGCTTAATTGTTGATTAAGGGGGAGACACACTTATGCAGAGGATAGGGCAAAAGTGAGATCCACTTAGCAGCACTTAGTGAACACCCTGCAATCCACTATCCGCTTCTCCCCCGTTTCCCTCCTCATTCTGGCGCCAGCCGCGCTCTCCCGTTGAGCGTCTCACATTTCTATGGTTTCGACATACATATGTACATATATTCAACATTTTTCTGAATAATTTTCGCCAGTTCCAATGTCTGGTTAAGCATTTGGCAAATATCTGTATATGTGGTATTTACATAAATATTTATAACTGAGAATGTGAATTAACTTTCATGTGAGCATCACGCGATGTGGAATGCGATGAGGTAGGTCTAATCACAGTTATAAATAGATCATTGTATACGTGTAGATATTAACCAGCAATTGACATCAATCGGCACAAGTTCAACAGTTGCCACAGCTGATGATTAAGTTTTGTGGCAAGCATACGCCTTGACCAAATCTCTGACCACATTCACACACGTTCCCCAATGTTGAGGTAATCACATGTGAGCACTCACAACTGTCTCTCTCTATGTCGCTCTGTCTCTCTCTCTCTCTCGCACATTCTCCCTGCGTCAACGTCGACGCAGGCGCCTCAAGCGTCCAGCATTTGTTTTCGTCCAAGTTCATATAGCCAGAATGCGCAACAGTTGGCGCTCAGTTGGGGCAGAGCAACAGCTGAACATTGAAGAGTAGACCAGTAGCCAGAGTACTCAGTACTCAGTACTCAGTACCCAGAGTATTCAGTACCCAGAGACCTATTCGAAAACAGCTCAGTCCCCAGACGCCAGTCGTATTTTCCTTCTCGAGTGCGACAGTTATAGAGCTTTCCACTGTTCTCAGTTTTGGTTCATAAGTTTACATTATAGCAACTGTAGTATCTTGACCCGCGACATGTTTAGGCCGCTTTACAGATAGACAATGAAATGGTTTAAACGAGTGCGCAAAAAGTCAAAGTGAAACACCAACAACATCGAGTCGTGTATTGTGTGTTTTAGTGTGTGTTTTAATGCCATAATTCCGTTCTACTCTGCGGTCAATTCGCCTCGAGAAAGTGCGAATCCGTTTAGAATTTATTAAAGTTGTCTCCTAATTTATTTATACAAATCGAAAAACCTCTGGAAAAGTGTAGAAACAGTCAAGATGCCGTTTCGACGCAGCAAGCTTAATCATCGTCATCGCGATGGTCATGTTCTGGTGTGGGAGCAAAACAAACCCAAAAATAAAACAAGTTGTAAGATAAAAGTTTTAAAAAATTAGATATTTTATTTAAAATATACGCAGAAAACATTGAATTCAATTTCAAATAATTACTGATAATAATAATGCCAATTTAAAAAAAGAACATAATTAGTTTACAGCACATTTAATAATGCTGCTAATAAATATATATTTATAATTATATTAAAATACATTTAAGCCCAAAGAGTATACAACAGCCACTGCGTATACGTAATATTAATAGACATAGTCAAGCTTTGCGTGATATACACGTGCTGCCACTGGCTTTGTCATTGTGCAACACTTCGGTTGGATATGGCGGGGAGTGGGGAAAGAAGTGGGAAGAAGCGGAGGGGAATCGCGTCGGCTGCTATTTAAATCGCGCGATTTAACGCTGCGTGCACACAAATAAAAAAAGCGAACGTACACAAATTGCTTTATGTATTTTGTTTTCTGTTTTCATTCTTCTTTTTTCGACTCTGCAATTCTAAGCAGCTTTTGCTGTGGTTTTTCCCCTGTACTTTGTGTCATATTTTGTGGAAAAATGTTGGGTTAAAGGCAACAAAACATTTCGAAATTCATCCAAAAATTGGTCGGTCTGTTGCGCTAAACACTGGATAGGAAAAAAGGGGGGGATTATGGGTTAAAAGTAAGGCTGAACAGTATTCAGTACAAATTCCATAACGATTTCTATTTGTTGTTTTAGAATTTGAGAGTACAGCTGTGTTCTGTCAACTGTCAACTGCCCAAGGGCAATGTCAAAAGTTGACTGTACCCAACTAAAAAGGTTAGCTCATTTTGGAGGAGCTTCTCACACTTGAACTCTGTACACACCCCAAAGATGAAGCTATAGAATGACCAAAAGTTTCCAGAATCGTGCAATCGTGAATCGCCTGGCACATCACACATAGATATCACGTGTTGTTTGCTCGTGCAAAGTCGAGTTGTCGAATGACACGGCAAAATAAACAATTGCGGAAAACTGACACCAAAAGTACTCGTAATATTGTTAAAACAACTTGTAATTATGAGTCGAACACACAATTGTGATTCGAAAAGAATTGACTAGAATTGTATATGCATTTCGAGCAAGAAACGAAAGTATTATTTCTATAAACGTGATTACTATAAATACGGTTGAGCATTATCTATGGGGAGGCTGTTCAGCATTGAGTCATAACTGCGATAATCTTATCTGAAAGTTTAGCAATCGCTAACCAACTTTGTTCTGCATCTTATCTTAGCACAATTTTGACCTCCTTCCATTTGTATCTTTTAATTTTTTTTAATTAAGTGTGTTTAGTCATTTCCGCAGACATCTGCTGTGAGATCTGAAATCTGTTGCGAAAAACCTTCGAGCAAATTAATGCCAACAGAATTTGCACATTAATTCGATGTAATTAAACGATGATCCAATTCGACATACGCGTTCGTTCTCTCTCTTCCCAACTGCCTCTCACTCTCTCCCCCTCTCTTTCTAATGCTCTTTTGAAATGCGCTCTAATTGCTCTCTTATTTCTCTCATTGTAGGCTGGGCCACCACCCGCTACTTCGTCACATTCATGCTCTTTTTGGGCATGGCCAATGCGTATGTGATGCGGACCAACATGTCCGTGGCCATTGTGGCCATGGTCAACCACACGGCGATCCAAAAGGGCGAGGAGATACTCGACGATGAGTGCGGCGATCGTGAACTGGAAGTTGTAAGTAGAAATTCCACGAGCCGATATTTTAAATAAATACATCAACGGAAGGATTGACTACAGTAAAATTAATTATAATAAAGTATAAAGAATGTTTTTCCTTCAATTTAAATTGAGTTCGAAATAAATCAATGTAAAGGTATTTACTACCACAGTTAAATTAATTGTAAAAAAAAATGTATTTCATAGTCAATTAAAATTGAATCTGCCAGAAACTTGAATTAATTATTCACATTTTAAATAGATTTATTTAGTTTCTTATTTTCTTCTAATTCTGAACTTTGAATGTGTATTTAACTATTTCAACTAGCTTCAACTATTTTAAATTCAGTGCATGTTTTATTTTAAATGCTTATTTATTCAAATGGTATTATTGCAGTAAATTGTAAGCATGATATAGTATGATATGATAAACTCTAATAATTAATCATTGACATTATTTTTACATTTTTAATTTTAACTGTCTATAATTTCAATCTTTCTCCTCTTCTCTCTCAGGACAATGGCGAGGATGGCGAGTTCGCCTGGAGTTCCAGCTTGCAGGGCTACATCCTGTCCTCTTTCTTCTATGGCTATGTGATCACCCAAATTCCCTTCGGCATATTGGCCAAGAAATACGGTGCATTGCGCTTCCTGGGCTGGGGAATGCTGATCAATTCGGTCTTCGCCTTCCTGGTGCCAGTGGCAGCCCGTGAGGGCGGCGTCTATGGACTGTGTGCGGTACGTTTTATTCAGGGATTGGGCGAGGGACCCATTGTGCCGTGTACGCATGCGCTGCTGGCCAAGTGGATACCGCCCAACGAACGCTCGAGGATGGGAGCTGCAGTCTATGCGGGAGCACAGTTTGGCACCATCATCTCGATGCCGTTGTCTGGTTTGTTGGCGGAATACGGTTTCTCTGGCGGCTGGCCGTCGATCTTCTATGTGTTTGGCATTGTGGGCACGATCTGGTCGATTGCCTTCCTGTTTCTGGTCTTTGAGGATCCCTCGGTGCATCCGCGCATCGATGAGCGTGAGAAGCGTTACATTAACGACTCGCTCTGGGGCACAGATGTGATCAAGGTGAGTTGCTTAGCTGCCCAACTACTTGTTGAAAGAGTAAACTAATCCCTTGTATGCTTTTCAGAGCCCTCCAATTCCGTTCAAGGCAATCATGAAGTCGCTGCCCTTCTACGCCATTCTGCTGGCTCACATGGGCCACAACTATGGCTATGAGACGCTAATGACGGAGCTGCCCACTTATATGAAGCAGGTGCTGCGCTTCTCCCTCAAGTCGAACGGTCTGCTCAGCTCACTTCCCTACCTGGCCATGTGGCTGTTCTCCATGTTCATTTCGGTGGTGGCTGATTGGATGATTAGCTCCAAGAGATTCTCGCTGACGGCCACCAGAAAGATCATTAACAGTATTGGCCAATATGGACCGGGACTGGCTCTAATTGCTGCCTCCTACACCGGCTGTGATCGTGCCCTGACCTTGGCTATACTCACCATTGGCGTGGGCCTCAATGGCGGCATCTACTCGGGCTTCAAGATCAATCACTTGGATCTGACGCCACGTTTTGCCGGTTTCCTCATGGCCATTACCAACTGCTTGGCGAATCTGGCGGGTCTCTTGGCTCCCATTGCAGCGGGCAATCTGATCAATAACAAGGTGAGTTCGAAAGAAAGAAAGATCCTTGACTAGACCTTCAATTAATTTTATTTTCTCATTTGCAGCCCACCATGGGACAGTGGCAGATTGTCTTCTTCATTGCCGCATTTGTGTACATCATCTGCGGCACATTCTACAATATCTTCGGCTCCGGTGTGCGTCAGTTCTGGGACAATCCCGAGAACGATGAGCACAAACCGAGTCTGGGGAGCGACGAGAGCAACAATACACCTCCAAGGCTGAGCAATGGCAATTCGGCGCCGTTGGCCATAACCGCCAGCGAATCCAGGCAATAAAATGCCAGATTACCAGGATAGCATTACCAATTACCATTACAAAATACTACTACACACAAGATAGTTTAAGTTATTGTTTTAGTTCATTATACTCTAAGTCAAAAGTTGTTATTAGTGCCCATTGCCTCCCCCTTTAAAACCGTATTCCTAACCAAAAATAAAAGACAATATTCGTAGCACATAAATTGCACACTCCACTTTTGTAAAACCAAGCACAAAATATCCTTTTTTTACATTGTCAACAATTATAGAACTGTGCCTAAGATAACGCGAGATATTCAATAATCTACCATTTCAAATGTGTAGATTCTTAATGTGATAGCCAAGAGTTTAGTTTTCTGTATAGATTGTCAATACGATTGAAACGAATTAGAAATAACTTGAAAACCATGATTTAATATGTATATGCAAACAATTTAAAATACAACAAAAGACACCAAAAGTTTGCAAATCAAATAAAATACCTGCAAAAAGCCAACTGCATATATCTTTTAATTAACTCAATAAATGTTAGGCCTAACATATTTATCAACACAACTAATCATGGAAAGTAGTAATTGGACAAGACAACTTGCCCACAATAATTGAATATTAATAATCAGTTGTCAAATGCATATCACGCCCATCTATGACTCTATAAAAGAAGAACTTCTGCCACAGCGGAGCACATTTCGTATTCAACTTTTGAGCTGACAAATGGGTCACGAGGAGGAACTGAAGCCCGAGGATATCGACCCAAAGAAGTCAGCGTTTCGAGGCGCCTTCGAACGCACCTGGAATGATTTCTGTGCCACGAGCAGCATACATGGACTCAAGTACACCCGGGACAAGGACACCAATCGGATTGTGCACTTTGTGTGGATTCTCATCTCGCTGGTGATGTTCATCTGTGCCATTGTCATGGCCCAGACTTTCTACGCGGACTATCGTCGCAGTCCGACGCGCATGAATGTGGAAAATGATCACACGCCGGTCAGCAAACTCTTCTTTCCACCCATCACCATCTGTCCCGAGGTGCTGTTCAACATGGATAAGTCCAAGATATTCATTGAAACGCTGTATGTGCCTTAATCTGGGTTCACATCTTAAAAGCTGAGTTTAAGAAAATTATACCAAAAAGTTTTAAAGATTTTCTTTAAGTTTTTAAAGATTTAAAACGTTATGTAAACATTTTGTAAACTTAACCGAATTAATTTTGATTGGCTTCATTAATTGAGACTCCACTACATGATGTTATGATGTTTCAGCAACATATCGCAAAACATTCAAGTGACTGATGTGTTGCAACACTTGCACATCTTCTATGGCTTTATGCTGGACGATGAGCGCTTCTCGCTGGAGGAGATTGAGCTGATGGAGTCCTTGTTGCTGCTCAACAACCTGACAATGCATCAGCTGGTGGATGGCATGCGTTGGAACTGCAATGAAATACTTTATCGCTGTCGGTTTCACGGCGAGATTATGGACTGCAAACGTTTATTTCAGTTATCAAAGACATTCTTTGGTCACTGCTGTTCCTTCAATCTGCGACAACACGGGTAATTAAAGTGTAATCCACTCGAAGTCTACGTTTTTATGGTAATTCTCTCTAGTCTGTCAGCATCAATTTCACTGCACAACAAGCAACTGGTGGCTTGGACAATGGTTTGTCTCTGATTCTGCGCTACGAGGATGAAAACTATGATGCTTTGAAATCCTATTCCCATGGCTTTAAGCTGCTCATCCAGAATACGGATGCATTCCCCAGTGCTCATGCCGTCTGCAAGTTTCTGGGCCTCAACACGGAATCATTTGCCACCCTCCGCATTGAGGAGACTTTCTGCTCGGAGGCAGTCAAAGCTTTGTCCATTGAACAGAGGAATTGTGTCTTTAGCAATGAGTTCCAGCTGCGCTATTTCGCCGACTACGTGTATCCCAACTGTGAACTTAATTGCCGGGTTAGCAACATGGTCAAATTGTGTGGCTGTCACACATATTTCTTTGACTTTAATCGAACCAAGGATCGCATTTGCTCTTTCCGGGATATACCCTGTCTGGTGGATAACTTTCGTAGGTAGCTGCACAATAATTGGTTACACTTGGTGAAGAACAAATCTCCTTAATAGCTGATATTATAACACGCAAGCGGAAGACTCAGTGCAACTGTCCTTTGACCTGTGAACAATTCGATTACCATGTCCAGATGTCACACTCTGAGCTGCAGTTCAACATGCCAGTCATGGATCCTTTCTAGTGAGTCTACAGATTGATCGAATTAGCAATATTTCTATATAGTATCTCCAACATGAACAGCGATGGAATCGAGAAGAACGATGCCATCGTCCACGTCTTTGTCAACTCGCAGGTTTACAGGCGAGTGCGGGTCGATCTGCTTTCGAATATGGTTACCTTGGTCTGTGAGTATATACATATATCTCAAGTGGCCTTACTCTGATTTTATCCAATTCCTCGCCAGCAAATCTGGGCAGCGCCTTCAGTCTCTTTGTGGGTATGAGCATGTTGTCTCTTGTGGAGATTATCTACTACTTTTCGGTGATATTGCGCAAAAATTATGTTCAGGAATGTCGAGCCCGGCAGAAGCTTCAAGTCTTGCGTAGAAGACCAAACTATGCCTGGCCACCGTTGACACGTAAAATCAACAATAATGACAATAAACAAAAATCTGTTTTTTATATTTCAAGTCGTAACTAATCAGTGCGGTTATTGATAAGAAGTTTTAAGTGTTCTCATAAATTACAGCTTATAAATAAATATCAAATAACAGCAATAATTAGAAGCTACGCAAGTGAAATACCCTGGAAAATGTAAATTTATCAGGGCAACAATGAACCCATACTATAGTAAGCTTAGCAACATTTATGTTTGCTGGGCAACCTTTGCTTAGTTCAGCAACATGTCTTTCAACATTTCTCTTAGCTAAGCAACATTTCTGTCAGCTCGGCAACACTTCTCTGGAGCGCACTAACCTGATTCATACTTTAATATTTATATGCAATCTTTATTTATCCATATTTTATAAGTTTATATTACTTAAATTCGTTGATTTATGTTTGCTTTTATTGTCCACAGTTTGTGGCCATTAAATAGTCAAGCCCTTTTATCGATATATCGTCGCAAAGAATGCGTGTGCTTCAATATCGCTTGGCAGACGCGCAATGATATCGATTAAATTTAAATTTAATTCAAATAGCGCTTTAAGACTCTTGCTATTTTTAAAGCAAAGTATTTATAAAGAGTCTTTTATTGCGGTGCTGTTAGCATAGGTCAACACGACAGTTAGCCGTGGCCACCATAAATTCGTGGCACAAAATCACAACCCGTTGTGTTGGCCGTAAATTGACACCACGCGAAGTAAATCCGCATGTCAAGGTGCGATTAGATTAAGTAGCTCTATAAAAATGGAGCGTGTCCAGGGTGTTTACTCACAGTTATTGGACATGTTCAAGTTGACGTTACTCTGTCTGCTGGCCAGTATATCGCTGGCCCTGGCACAGCACAATCCGCAGTGGTGGGGAAATCGCAACACCATCGTGCATCTGTTTGAATGGAAGTGGGATGACATTGCCCAGGAGTGTGAGGATTTTCTGGCACCACGCGGCTATGCCGGCGTCCAGGTGAGCCCTGTGGCGGAGAACATCATTTCGGAGGGTCGACCTTGGTGGGAGCGCTACCAGCCCATTTCCTACAAGCTGATCACGCGCTCCGGCAACGAGCTGGAGTTCGCCTCCATGGTGCGTCGCTGCAACGATGTGGGAGTGCGCATCTATGTGGATGTCCTGTTGAATCACATGTCCGGCGACTTTGAGGGCACGGCCAAGGGTACGGGCGGATCTGTGGCTCAACCACGCATCAAGTCCTTCCCAGCTGTTCCCTACACCGCACAGGATTTCCATCCCAGTTGTGAGATACACGACTGGAATGATCGCTTTCAAGTGCAGCAGTGTGAGCTGGTGGGTCTCAAGGATCTGGACCAAAGCAGCGACTATGTGCGCAGACAGCTCATTGAGGTCCTGGATCACCTTATTTCGCTGGGTGTCGCTGGTTTCCGCGTGGATGCCGCCAAACACATGGCTGCTGATGATCTGGATGTAAGTTTATCATATTACTCTCTGAGGATCAGCTTTAAATTCGCACTTTTAGTATATTTTCAGCAACATGCGTGACCTTAACATCGCCCATGGCTTCCCGAGAGGCGCTCGACCCTTCATCTACCAGGAGGTCATCGATCACGGCCATGAGACGGTCTCCCGTGATGAGTACACCGGTCTCGGCGCCGTCACCGAGTTCCGTTTCTCCGAGGAAATCGGCAAAGCTTTCCGTGGCAACAATGCGTTGAAGTGGCTGCAAAGCTGGGGAACCGATTGGGGATTCCTGCCCTCGGAGGAGGCGGTGACCTTTGTGGATAATCACGACAACCAGCGCGATGGTGGCCAGGAGCTGAACTACAAGTCGCCAAAGCAATACAAAATGGCCACCGCCTTCCACTTGGCCTTCCCCTATGGCATCAGTCAGGTGATGAGCTCCTTTGGCTTCGACGATCGCGATCAGGCTCCGCCTCAGGACGCACAGGAGCGCATCATCTCGCCCGAGTTCGATGACGATGGCGCCTGCACCAACGGCTGGATCTGTGAGCATCGCTGGCGTCAGATCTACAATATGGTGGGATTCAAGAACACCGTGCGCGGTACCCGGCTCTCCAACTGGTGGGACAACGGCGACAATCAGATCGCCTTCTGTCGCGGCAACAAGGGCTTCGTTGCCTTCAACAACAACCGCTACAATCTCTCCCAGAATCTGCAAACCTGTCTGCCGGCTGGCGAGTATTGTGACGTCATCTCCGGCAGCCTTGTGGACGGTTCCTGCACGGGAAAATCGGTGCATGTGGACAACAACGGTTATGGCCACATCAGCATTGAAGCCGATGAGTTTGACGGAGTTCTGGCTCTGCACACGGATGCCCGATTGTAAAAATGGAACTAAAACAGATGTGTTTTAAATAACGACATTGATTTGGGTTTTTTTATTTCACAAATTACAATAAATCGCACATAAAGTATAATAATTTGGCTAAAAGAATGTTGCGCCCTCAAATACACATACTTATAATAGTTCGATAGCTCGATAACTGCAACGGCAACGATAACGATAACGACACAAACGGTACAAATGCAAAGTAAAAACTATTATAACTCGATTCCAACTGCAACTGGAAGTGGAAGTGAATGTGTGAATTTGGTATACTAACAATTAATCTCTCTCTGGGCCATATACAAATGGAGTTAGATATTTATGTAGATTTGATTACTACTCGTTTGTTTAAAAATGGCGCTGGCCACACGTGTATATCCCACATCCAATTGATCTCGATCGGGAGGTGGAGGAGGATCAACAACAACGTCTCGAATAAATCCGCTAGAAAACATGTCTGTAAATAGAAGAAAGTCGCATTTGTGAAATTGTAGTTGAGTGCTTTCTGTCATTTTTCGACGATTCCCGACTACCTTCTCATCCGGCTAATCCTCTCAAGCATTCACAAGCAAATTAAAATCTGATGTCGATCGCTTTCGAGTACTACGAATTTTTCAAGCGTTTGGTTGTGTTAAGATTTTTTAGATTTGAAAAACAAGCAACTACAAATCAAAATAGCAACGTTTCAACTACTTGCATTCATGTTAGTTATACAAAAATTGTTCTAGGATCCGATCCGCAAACGATCGATGCAATCGTATGTGAGTACATACATTCATTCTTGTTCTTGTTATTGTTATTGTTATTGTTGTTTTTGTGGATGTTTTGGGTTGGTTGGTTGTTTGGCATTAGTTGTCGAGATGTCAATGTCGAGAAATATCGTGTAAATACGTACATACATATGTGTATATCAATATAAGTAATAACTATGTTTAATTAAATGCTTAATATGCGTAAATACCTGTAAAATGTTGATATCTTTAGTTTTAGATTTTCTTTCTTTCTTTCTATTTTTTTTATCGCCTTCATTTCTCTGTTAATATTTTATAAATTATGAAATCAGCTGATAACAGTTAAGAACTTATGATATTTAGACACCACATAGATTGCTTAGATTTAGGATTCTCATCAAACAAACACGGAGTTCGAAAAAAAACCGTTCGAACAACATTAAATATTAATTTCATTAATTTCCTTCTGTTATTTTTAAATACAATTTTTCATTTGAATAATTTTCGGCACAAATGTTTTCATTTACGATTTAAGTACGGCCCCAAATCCAGCTTTAAATTTACATACACATATGCATACAATATTATATATACTTAAATACAGGTGTCAGTTAATACTAATATTAATTTTGTGTGATCATTTTTTGAGTCTTAAAAGTAAGCAAAAAACTGTGTCCTTGCAATAGCAGCATTTTCTTTTACATTTAGAATTAATCAATTAATTTTTAGTTATCTTCTTGAACAGTATAAATTATGCGTCTCGTTAAGGTATTATTTGTATTTATAATTATAATGCTAGTCCATCAAAAATTTGTAATACATAATATATCTATATAACAGGAACCACGTAAAATGCGTACATATTCATAATATTTGTTAATAATATACCACAAACATTACAACATTTAGTTATAATAACTTTAATATAAGTATAAGTATATATATATATATATATATATATTTATATATATAGTACATCATGTATTCTCTATTGTTTAATTAGTAATCAGGTAAATCGTGGGAGGAATTATTGTTTCACATATACTTATTTGTAGACCTTTAGAATATTTTGTTTTTAAATTTCTCTCTTTGATTCTTTTTATGTAAAGAAAATAACACTTTTGATGTTCAGTTTCTGTAATTTGTAGTTTGTACCTTTGCAAGCATGAACAAAGTTGTTGTATAAGTTTAATATAACTATATAGGATAGATCTTTGCGAATATCCTTGACGATGATGATGATGAATTCTAGCTCGAAGATGAAGTTTATCTGCCTTACACTAGTTATTAGAAGTTCAGGGGCAGAGTTACGAATATTTTGTATAATCTATCTTAACTTATTATAGAATTTTGAAACGGCCTAAAACCAGAACCATTTTATAAAGTTTGATGTTCGCATTGAGCTCCTACGATCTTGACTACAATCGAATGTTACAACTAGCTTACTACGCAGGTAAAAACGGTGTTGCATTTGATTTGTATAGAGACATACACGTATATATATACTATATAGAAAAACCTTGGATTAAATAACATTTAGATTGTCAAAAATTGTATTCCTCTTGAGAAAAACATCATCCAATCTGACTGGGACGATCCATAAGATACAATTGAGGTTAGTGGAATTTGATTAATAATTCTAAACTATTTAAGATTGCCTCGGGATTGCTTCGTGCCGCTTCGTGTCGTGTCGCCTAGAAACTTTTGCCCGCATCGTGAAGGCGCTTGCGGCGACTGTCGCGGCGTCGATAACGATCGATAATGCGGGATCGATGACGTTCCGGACACAACGCTTCCGGTGAGCTATCCACCTTTTTCATCACAATGCGGAATGTAAAGGTGTGCTTGGGCGAGGCGCTGGCCGCTCGTCGCGGTGAGGGCGGCTCAAATTCGCTGCCGCTGGAGAAGCCGCAGGATCCAAGCGATGCATTCGCATGGTGGATACCAAAAACACCAGCACCACCAGCACCAGCACCGCCACCACCACCGCCACCGACGGCGATGCCGACACCGATCCCAATGCCGCCACTGGGCATGGCAACAGTACCATTGCCCATGCTGGTTGCAGGAACACGGGGTGCACTGTAACCGGATGCCGAGGGCGTTGACATGGAGCCCGTGGAAAGCTGTTGTGTTAGCACGGAACTGGGACGTGGCTCAAAGATCGAGGCACAGCGTAGATCGGTGCACAGAAAGGTCTTGACCTCCTCCTCGCGCTGCTTGATGGTGAGAGGGAAATGCTTTTTACTTGGATCAGCGTACGGACTGCGCTGCGGCTCATGGCCATGCGGATAGGACGAGCTGGAGTCGTAGCTATCCCGCGAGCTGTAATTGGAGGAGGTCTGCTGCGAGAGCGGGCTGCGTGCCCGCGAGAAGGCACTGAAGGGCGAGATGTGCAGCTGGCGAAAGTGTTCGGCCTTCTGCTTCTTGGTCATGGGGAAATTGGGAGATCGGGCGGGTGTCATGCCGCTCGTCTCCGAAGGCGTGTAGTCAAAGTGTGTCTCCAGTGAAGACTTGCGACCGCAGGAGGAGCCGGAACGCTGAAAGGTCTCTGCATCGACCAGCTCGATGGAGCTCTTGCGCAGATCGACATGACGACGACGATCATCGGTGTCGACGATCTCAAAGCTGGAGGTCTGATCCTCATAGCTGGTGGACTGATATCGCGATATGGACACATCGAAGCTGGTGTCACGCGATGAATACGGATAGTCGAAGCTCGATTCGGCGCGACTGGACTTGCGATCACCATCGACCAGCTCGAAGCTGTCGCCACCCGAGTCCAGGCGCTGCAGATTGATCAGATCTGTGTCCGTGTCGCCGCCAGGACTGCGCAGCTGTTCGAGGAACGGCGAACGCGGCGGATCGAACGACGAGCGACGCGATGGCGGCTCAAACTCAATAGTAGGACACTGCAGCGGTAGCTTCTCCGGCAGTGACGGTGTCGCTGCAGCGGCGGCCACAGCAGCGGCTGCCTCTGCAATGGCACGTGCCACCGCCTCCGCCTCCTCCGTTTCGCGCCGCAACGCCTGCAGATTAACATAAACTGGCTCTGGTGCATAGGCCTTCAAAATGTCTACAAGCTCCGCGCGCAGTTCCTCGGGTATGATCAGATCATTGGAGTCCGATTCGCGTTCCTCGCTTATCCGCGGCTCAATCGGCTCGCGACTCTCCGAGCGGCGAGTGAAATGATGTACAGTCGGCACGCCACCATCTCCTCCATTGAGGGCCACCACTTTCAGCGAGTTGGTCACCTCCTCCACGAACTGTGCCATGGCCGCATCCGCCTGCTCTGGCTCATTGTCGGCGGCCATGGACTCTATCTCTGTCTCTGGCTCAGGTTCGACCAATTCGCGTAGTCGCTCATGCTTGATATAGGACTCACCTACCTTCTCAAAGTGCACATTCGCCAACTCGAATGGCAGATCCTCCTCGACTCCGGCTCCGGCTGCGACTGCGGCTGCGGCTGCGGATCCACCTACCTGATCCTGTGCGCCTGCATTGGAGTCCGTGCTCGTCCGCTTCGATCCCGCTGCCGAGTTGACTGCCGATGTCTTCTGCTGCTGCTGCTGCTGCTGCTGCTGCTTCTCCTCCTCCTCGCGACGCGCCAAGCGACGCAGCTTCAAGGACATCTTCGTGTAGTGCGCGAACTTGAGCGACATCTTCGGCTCGAAGCCGACCTCGGACATTTGCTTTTGCACCGCACTCTTGGCGGCCGTGGAAGAGGCTGCGGGGCTGGCAGAGAAGGTGCTTTGTCGTATCAATGGTCCGCTGGAGGATCCCGATTCGGCCCTGGTAAATGCATTCGCAAAGCGATTTGTGCGCGTTGAGATGTGTTTCGAGGGCTTCCGCACAAAGGCCAGAATCTCCCGCATGACGCTCTTCTTCTCCGGCGGCGGCTGAGCCTGGGCCGCTTCCTTTTCCCGCTCGCGGGCTAACGCCTCGGCTGCTTCGCGCTCCCGTTCGGCGCTCTTGTATGTCTCGGCGGGATTGGACACTGTAATGGGTGGTATGGGACCCATTGGACTGCGCTTCTCGCTGGCAAAGTAGATGGGCGTAAAGAGATTGATTGAGGGACGCTTTAGGCCAACGAATCCGGCCTCTTCCGGCTCTGTGGCCATGTCCTGCACATGAACGGTGGATGTGGGACTGCGTCTGGAACCGGATGTGCCTGCCTGACAGCTAAAGTCCGTGGGTGCAACGGCTCCCAGGGGCGAACGACGTTCCTGAGTGTGCATCTGAATGCTGAAGGTCGGACTGCGTCGCTGTGAGTCGCTCGTGGGACTTCTGGCCGTTGGACTGGGCTGATCGTTGGGCGATCTTAGACCGCTGCTGGGAAACAACGGGCTGCGACGTCCCTGCGGACTGCGATCGTTGAGGCCAACGGGACTCCGTCGACCTTGATTCTGGGCACTCAGCGAGATGGTTAACTGGCCGCTGTTCTTGCGACGACTCGAGGCCCTGAGCGTGCCCTGGCGGGAAAGTGATGTTGGCGTCTTCTGGGAGCTGCTGCCGGGACTCTTGGACTCTGGCTGCGGCAGCGGCAGCACCGGACTCTTGGGCGTCAGAGGACTCCGCTTCTTCTCGCCACTGGCCGCGCTCGTGTTGAGGGTGAGCGTCGGGGCGTTGGGACTGCGACGCTCGGAGGGACTGCGGCGAGTGCGAAATGATTGGGATTTGGCCTTGCGGATCTTGGGCAGGGACTGGTGATGATGGCGATGGCGATGCTGCTGGTTATGGGATGAGGAGGAGGAAGAGGGGCCGTTCAACTTATGTTAGTTGCTGTGATGCGGACCACTGGTTGGATCGCTGCTGCCGCTGGAACTGATCGTGGTGTTGGAGCCATAGGGATCCAGGGAGCTCTGCACGGACATCGATCTGCCCTGGTTCTGGCGGGCGCGTCTTACTCGGCTAGAGTTGGGAGACAGCTTTCCGGGGTCGATGCTTTCTGGGTCTGCCTGCAATTTGTAGAATCAGACATAAAGGGGGGACAACAGGATGGATAGCATGGATAATGGATAGCATGGATAGCGATGGACGACAGATGGATCAGTAGATAATTGACAGACCGAACGATCGATGGCAGATAGACAGATGGATGATGTGGCATGAATGATACTGAGTTAAAACACCAAAGAAGCCAACAACAATTAGGCGAATAAGCACACAACGCACCTGATAAGCCAGAGCATTCATTATAATCGCATATGGCACCAGATTCAATGGATGAATCTCTCGCATCAGCACATTTGCGGGTATCTTATGGAACTGAATGTATTCCAGGAATGTCCCCAATATCTCCTTGATGTCAATGTTCTATAAAGCAGACAGAACTAAAGTTAAGTCTTTGGCAACTTGGGGAACCACTTGGACTGTCTTACTGGATTGTTATCATAATACTTTTTACTCCACATGAGCGCCGCCTGGAACTTGGTGAACTCATCGGCTCGGAGCTCCTCCCTGGCGAGAATCAGACGCACCACATGCTGTGGCAGCAGCGTAAAGCTGCCCAGATTCAGCACCTCATTGCCGTGCTCGTCCACAAACTCCAGAACCTTTTGCACCAACGTCTTGGTGCACTTGTATTGAATATACCGCTCCGCGGAGGCTAACAGAGCACACACGGTGTCCACATTGATGCAGCACTGCACAAAGCCAGCGCAGGCACGACGCAGTTCCTCCAAACCATAATAATCAGCGGCATTCATGACACCTGAACAATACGTATGTGGTAAGTAGGGAAATCAGCAGTGCGGCAAATACTTACCCAACAGAGTGCGTGGCTGCAGAGTCACACAGCCCGTGTGTATGTACTCGATGAGCTGACGGAAGACATCCGGTTCGAACTCCTCAATGATCAGCGTCTGATGCTGTTGACCTGAGGGCTATAAAGTCAATTCTGAAGATTAGAGAATTGTCGAAACAACACTAAACATTGGCTACTGCTAACAAGTTAAACATAAGACAGTTTAAAAGGTTCAAACCATTAGGTAAAAGGTAGAGAAGTCAATTCCAAGCAAACTTAAGCTGGGAAATAAATGAAATAAAATGTTGGAAAGTGAAGTTAAGCGTACATTTGAATTATATACAGAGCATATGGTATTTGGAAGATTGTAAAGTGCATTTCCAATATATCAAAGCACACTATAGATCAGAAAGGGAACAGTTGTAAGTTTAAAGGTTATTACAAGAGAAAATGCAATGGAAATCTTGGAAAGAGGGGATTGAAAGATTGAAAGTAAAAACACAGTGTCTTTAGAAAAATAGAAGTCAACGGAATTACAATATTAACAAAGTGCGCTTGGAAATCTAAGTACAGATAGTTGGAGACAGTTTACAAGAGGGAGAGAGAATATACTATATATAAGGCATTCAGTTCATGTGAGACATATGATATTTATAGACAAAATGCAGGTTAGTTCTAAGCGTTGCCTTTTTTATCAGCTCAAATTGCTCTCCTGAATGCAAATAAGCGTACACACAGACAACATAAATAGCAGTGTTTATTGTTTAGTATTAGTAACTAGGACACATCACGTTTTGAAGCTATAATTAATTACAATGCCAATTACAAGACACGCATACACGCACACAGATACATCTATATATGGTATATGGTATATATATATATATTTATATATATCTACACACACGCACACACAACATATGTCGCTTGGGTTGCTAAGCGTTTACCTCGGGTATCGGAGCTAATTGTTGGGTGAAACCGGTTCTCTATTATGGTTTATGGATATGTTTTTAGTCAGTTTTGTACACATTGGAAGGTTAGGAATGGAGTCACAACAGAGAAAACACAAAATATACATTGATATTATTAAAATGTTTCTTATTCGAAGTCCATTTATTTTATTTAAATTTATATTTACATAAATATATAGAAATTAAGAGATCAACTGGAGCAGCAAGTAAAAGTCATAAGTAATAGTAGCACTCACACACACACACACACACACAGACACACACTCATACATGTAGACATATACGCATACACCATGTTGCCCACTTAAATCGATTGTGATTACGAAATACGAACCTGTTGTGCCGCATTCTGTAGATTCAACAGTGGCTCCGAGGAGCGTTTGAGAAAGAGTCGCAGCTTATTCTCCTTGGTGGTGGTTTCCCGCTTCCGCTGGGGCGAGGGGGCAGCATAGAGCATTTTGGCAAACACGCGGGAACGCGACGCAAGCACAGCCTGTCGACAGAGAGGGAGAGAGAGTGGAGAGAGTGGGAGAGAGAGAGTGGGAGTTACAATCAAAAAAAGAGCAATTCTGGTATAAAACTGATGCTGCGTTGATTACGCAGTGACCTGATTTTAGTTCACACACATGGCGTCACACACGCACACACACTCGCACACCTACCTTGACGGCACAAACGGGTTCACGGGTGTCGCCCACGAGGAAGGTAACATCACATAACTCGGGCATCGACGCCAGAAACTTCATGTCCTCGGCGAGTCCCGTTTTATTCTCGAACGTTGATAGGTCCGGCTCTGCGTCAGCCATGCCGTGTAGTATCAATGCCTCGGGCATCTGGGTTTACTGCAACGAAACGCGTTGTGCTGGCATTTAAGCATCGCTTGTCTATTTAATTGGGGATGAATAAGTTAGAGAGACTGGGAGAGAGAGACAGAGAGAGGTAGAGAAAGCGCTGAAGGGGTCGGGTAAGTGGAAAATGTGGGGATGTTGTGGCTTTGCTTGAGCCAACGAGACTTAATTGAAAAGTGTGCTATAAATACGCGCACTGAAGCCACACGCTGTTGAGGTCGCGTTGAGCCTTTAAGACTGCAAGGACTCTCAAGTAATTAAATTGTAATTCTGGCACACACACACACACACACAGACACAGACGGACACATCCCAGTTGTCTGTGCGATAGTCTGTGGGTATCCGTGCGTGTAGCACCTGCATTGGATGTGTCCTTGAACGGAGCATGGCAAATAAATTACAATTACAATGCCGAGAAGAGAGACACGAGACAAGGACCACAACAGCAGCAGCAACAACAAAAACAACAGCAACGACAGGTTCCAAATCTATATATATATATGTACAGTCAGTCGGAGGTCGTTGGTTGTTGGTTTCTGGTTGGATATTGGGTTAACTTCGTTTAGGCCCGGGTCAAATATCGTTGCATACTTTTAGGCTAACGAATTCGAATGGGAGATGGTAGAAAACAGCATGCAGTAAGGTCATTGCTCAAAGGCACTTTGCTACTTTTAATAGGACTCAATTAAATAAAATGACTTTTAAATTATTTCATGTTACCTGAGTAGTTTAAAAATATGTTAACCCATTGACTACAGTTCGTTAAATGGTGGCATACCTAATAAGATGATTATTTTTGCAGCTCATGCGACTGGGAATCAATCCCAAGACTTAAGAGTTTAAAAAAAAATTACATTTAAAACTCAACTTACCTGTTGCAAAGTGAATTCAGTTTCGGCCCCAGCTCAAGTATATTATTAAGTAATATTTTGAAACGGATTGCGAGATCCGTTTGCGAGCTTAATATTAAATCATTCTGACTGCAAAATGAATGTTTATTAAATAAGAAAAAATACGTAATAAAATCGAATGCGAGCAAAAATAGATAAAATTTTGTATCAAAATCAGTACGAAAAATGTAAGAAAAATATTGAGTTATTGAATTTACAGCATGCGGGTTGTGCGGGGCAGGGGGGGAGGTGTAGCTACAAAAATGTGCTGTGTATAAGTGTGTGCAAAATTTGTATGTGCTACGCATAAATTATAGGACGAACGTGGGCGGAGAATGATGACGGAGATGAGATGAGGTGCAGAGATGTCTGCTGGATGTCAGCTACAAATTGGGTTAAGCAAATTATGCATCAGCGCAAATTGAAAATGGGAAAAGTTGTAGTTTTGTATTTAGAAAAGGAAAATCATTTACTTTGCTAAGCGTGGCGATGTGTGAAAATTCAAAGTTCGTCTGACTCTTTACCAAGTGCTCCAAAACGCTGTTTGGGGCGTCACTTTCACTTTTCACCAGGCGTGTGTTTTGGTATTGGTATTGGTGTTGGTATTGTGTACGTGTATACGTTAAGCAGTGTAAGCAAAGAAAGCAACACTCATACACACACATACACACACTAACACACAAGTGTCCACTGTAGACTATAGACTGTAGACTGTCACAAATCAAAGGCAAAAAAGCAAAGCCAAATTTTACTGTGTGTTGTTCCACTACAAATCAAGAAATTAAATTATTTCTAACAATTGACTCTACGAAACACACGCACACACACACAGAGAGAGCGAGAGCGAGAGCTAGAGTGAGAGAGTCAGAGGACAAACACACACTGTTTTGTGGAGCACGTTGAAAATGTTATGAACCGTTTCGCACGAAGCACGGGAACGTTCTGCAAACGCATCAGATACTTTTTCTTCGCCTTCGCATTCGGTCGTTGGTCGTTGGACGAGTACTCGTAATTATTGTGTCTACATCAAAAGGAGTTGCCTTCGATATGTGAGGCAGCAGTGAGGAGTGAACATTGGACATTGCGCATGTCCAACACCAATCGATAGATTCCATATCCAACCCCCCAAAATACCCTACCCTGTTAGGCAACAGTTAGTCGTCGTGGTAAGGACAACGTGCCACACATGGCCACTTGTTAGCATCATCCACTGTGCGAGTACAGGCTGCTTCTTGTTGTTTATGTGGCAAGTGCGCAGCTGCCGTGTCACAAACGTAAACAAAGCGCACAAATCTGACAGTTAACCATGGACTCTAGGCAACCGACAGTTGACAGTTGTGAGAACTGAGAACTGAGAATTGAGAGGACCAAGGATACGAGGCTGGATACAAAAACACTTGACATGCGCCCTGTCATTTTTTTGGTGGCGCCTCACAGTTCAACGGGGCATCGAATAACGATAACCGCATTACCAGGGCTCGAGAAGTAAACAAACAAGCTAACAAATTGGTGACAACACTGCAAATGAAAAACACTTGAGGTTGCAACTACTTCAAATGTGGCAAGCAGTGCAGCAACGGCAGCAGCAGCAGGCGGTGAGAGCGGGAGGGCAATCAAATAATGATGAGTAAGGGAAAGAAAGAGAGACCACACAAAACGGAAACATTAGCAGCGATCTGTGTGCACAGTGGGTGTTAATTGCTGACTACTGGTCGATAAATTGTTTTTAAGAAAACACATTCTCGACAAACAGCAAATTCAATGTGTTTATTTAGTGTGAAATTTATAGATTTTGTTAATTCCAGATAAATATTCAAGAATTCGAGTATTACTTAAATGTTATTAGCTTATAGAAATGGTAAAAGTCAATTTATTTTTTTAATACACATAGCAGAAACAATTGGAACGATCTGAGTGGGTTTTATTGTTGATAACTGTTAGAAAAATCTTTTGACTATATAAAAAATATATATACAACTTAATAGATCTTAATACTTCTTGTTTCAATTGCTCTTAATATCATTGGACACTAGTATATTGAAATAAAATTATTATGATTAATAAAAACATCAACATTTTTTAATTTTATATATGTATAATGTACAATATAATATTTTAGTAAAAATTGTATTGAAATAGATCCTGTTTAATGTCTATGAGATACGACAACAACCATAATATTAAAAATATTTCGCTGATCCTTTCAGTTTGAACTTTAAAATACTATTTTGTATGATTTGAATTCTTAATAAGAATTGTTAATTAACCATTTTATTGCTACCCAATTTTAAATAAATAAATAAAGGAAGCAATATTTTCCACTGCAAACTTTTCAGTCAAAGTGTGCAGAATATATGGCTGAGTGCCCACTGTACTCAGTGCTGATCTTTGGCCGTTGCCCACTTCCGCCTTCGAGATTTGTTGGAGATAGAATCATTGCCGGGGAGTGAAGATAGTGACGATGTTGCAGCAGCTCATTAATTTTGTTCGCAGCTACCCCAAGAAATAATGTCACAAGCAGGCAACTTGCCACATGCAACTAAAAATAGCGGCGAGACATCAGATGCGTTGCATTTGCAACAACACATAAATCTTTGGGGCATGCTCTCTGATCAAGGAAGGCAAGGCGAATGCAATTAAAGAGTCACAGTCGGTGTGGCAGGTAGCAAGGATATTTATTTACTTTTATTTGTTGTTGCGGCATTGTCTGTTCAAGTGGCAGCCACACACCCGCTACCCGCTGTGTGTGTGCGACACACACAAGTCAATTGCGTGGAATCCACTTGACGCGACGCCAGTGAAAACAAACAAACAAACAAACAGACAGACGGACAAACGGAGACGACACAAGACGGGGCAAGTCAAGGATGCTGGCGAGCAGCGCTGAGCGTCGTGAGAACAACCAGAGACGCCGAAGATGTCTGAAAATCCAAATCGGTTGTCTTTTCTCTCGATCTCGAACTGTGTTCGGCTCGTCAGTCAGTCGGCAGTCGCCAGTCGTCGTCAGTCGCCAGTGGACAGTCGTCAGTCGCATCGCTCGACGTTGTTGCAACACTAAATTCTTACGTGCGCGGATTTAAGTGACTATAATTGAATGAAAAGTGCAAGATACATTTGCGAATAAATATATTTAGATACAGATACTATAGCTAAAGCTTAAGCTATCTTGGAATACGCATTCGCCAGAGACGACTCCCCCAGATTTGCCAAGATTGAAGGGCGCGCGTGGCAGGCACGCGTTGCATGCCGCTGTGAGACAGTTTACATCGCTCGCCAATCGACGGTGCGTGTGTTTTATAAATAATCGCATAGGAGACAGACAGACAGACGGACAGACGTAGCTGTGTTATTATTTTGCGACGACTGAAAGTGCCAAATGTATGTATTTCGTTTGTGTATCCATAAGATACACGCATCGTGATGCTTTTATGTGCAATTCTCAGATATTTGCAATTTGCAATTTGCGCAGCTCTAAACATTTTACCGTCCCGTTAACTAGCCACAATTTTCGTGGACCAAAATTATAATTATCTAAAATAAAACCATAACAAGAATATGAAAATATAAATAATAATCGCACACAGACGAAAGTATCTTAAAAGTACGAAAGCGAAGTTCCCTTGTGATCGGTCTTTGACGTCGTAAACGTTGTTGTTGTTGTTTTGCTTGTTGCTGTTGTTGCTGTTGCTGTTGCTGTCGCTTTTCTTGTCTGCGACAGTCGCGATCTCTAAATATATTTATGTATGTGGGCACTAGAGATATACTATGTGCATATAAATAAATATATTTGCGCGATTCTATATAAATATACACGAATATAGCCAAGTATCTCTGTATGTGTGTCTCATTTCCGCTTGCTGTGATCTCTCTAGTTGTTGTTGTTGTTGTTAATGATGATGTTGTCGTTGTCGATGTTTTTGCAATTTGACTTATTGCCATGCCATTTGAAATTGTGTTGGAATGAGATTTACTTCTTTTTGCTTTAATATTAAATAATCTTTTGCTTGTTATGGATTCGCTAAAAGTTCGAATTTCTTATTATATATTTTTGTGGTTGAAAATAAGAAAGACATTAAGATCAATCGATTTCTATTTCTAACTGGTATTACATGTACTCTTAAAATTCATTTTCAGTATGTCAAGAAATTGGCTTATAATAGAAATAAATTCACACATTTCGTTTAATAAATACATCTAGTACTTATATATTGTATATAGGCTTAAATATTATTGTATTTACACTTTTAAATTAATTTTGAAAATTTTATTGCCTTTGTAAAAATCCCACGATTTTTATTTAACAATATCTATTTGATTATTGAATTTCATTTAAATGTATTTTGAATCTAATTTTTATTAAACTTATAGATTCTTCATTATTATTGATTCTGAATTTAAATATTGTTTATTTTAAGAGTAAACATATTCATTTAACATGTATTTATCAGTTTTCCTTAATCAGACTTCTAAACATTATCAATTAATTATGATATTTCCCCCATTTTAATAACCACAATTGTACATACAATATCAAAATAAGAAATTATTCTTACTCTAGCTTCGTTTTTATAAACTCGATTGAATTGCGAGATTGAAGCATATGGATGACAACTCGACTCACTGCTAAATCAATCAAATGTGAGGCGCCAGCAACAGGATGAAGCAGCTGCGAAGCTGCAACTGTTGGCATTGCCACAGATTATCCTTGTGCAGATAGACAGATAGTTGGATAGGAAGGAGCATGATAAATGCACTTATGCCGCATCCGTGCAACTGATTAGATGAAATTACAGACGCACGCGCCCAGGCGGTCACACCAGGAGAGGAGGAGGACACCAGGAGGCGAGGACATGAGGACATGAGGATACAGCAAACACGAGTAAATCCAATATATTGTCAACATTATGGCTGCGACGACAGCCATGAGCATCCGTATCTATGTCTGTGTGTCTCCTATAGCTATAACATTTGCCACAAGGATAACAGGACAACAGGACAACGTTCCTTTGGGCCCACTTGCACTTGAGCGCGTTGCAGAGCAAATTGAAAAAGGAAGCGTAATGCAAGCTAAGCTGACGCACAGCCATGCCCACAAACGCAACCGCCGCCCACAGGCAGCGCGGCGGCAGAGCAGCTGCTATGATTGCCGCCGTGCAGCTAAATTAAATTTCCAGCAGTTTGCATTAATTTCCCAAAACGCCGACCGACAGAGCGCGCCACTAAGCGCCCACCCCCTACCATCCCTCCCCCTTCGTGCTCGTCCTGCCACCTACCTCAACCTGCCACAGGCACAGCAGCAGCAGCAGCAACAGCTTTTGCCGCCTTTAGCACAGCAGCAACGAGACGTTGGCAGCGAGTAAAAAATGTCCCTTTGCTGTCTGCGTCTGTGTCCTGTCTGTATATCCTGTACGCAGCTCGATGTCAGCGCAGGATATTCGTTTAACCTGCGCCCGATACAAAGAGAGAGAGACAGACAAAGAGAGAAAGAGAGAGACGCAGTCGCTGCTGCTGCTGCTGCTGTCGTTGTTGTTGCTGTTGTCGCCTCTGGGCTGCCTCTGGATGCTGTGCGGGCTGCACGACAATTTCCCAATTTCAGTCTTCGTTTGCCGAGCGTCGTGCGCGCAAGTATCCAAAAGATACGGATACATCGACTGCCACAGCGCAGCAATTATAACAACAACAGCATCAGCTATAACAACAACATCTACATCTACAACATCTACAGCAACAACGAGCAAAAAAAATTCTTCAGCTGTAAGAGAAAAATTTTTGTATGTTGCTTCAGTGAAAAAGTGAAAAGTGAACAGCAAAAATAAACCTCAAATGTTTAAAGTGTTCAGCGAAAATAAAAAGATTGATATAATCTTGGAAATCCGTTAAAACAGTGCCAGAAATCTGCCCAAAATGTGCGCGTTATGGTAATTCCAAAAAATATTTGTGTGTTTCACATTGGAAAAAAAACACTGTGAAAGGCAATTGGAAAATGTTGCAAGTTTGCGCTGGCAACGACACTTAGAAAAGGCATTGTTAGAAAAAGCGTCGATAAAAATTAATAAAGCACTTGAAAGATGAAAAATTTCGTGGAAAATTCGTATAGAAAAATTCTTTACTTTGCCTGTGTGTGTGTGTGTGTGAGTGTGTGTGTGTGTGTGCTGTGTGGTGTATGGTATGTTTTTGTGTGTAGTATCTTTTGTGTGCCTCTGTATCTATGTATCTGTGAGGTACGCAAAACAATTTGTCTGCGCCATTGGTAGCGAATGTTCCTCTTCACATTTGCGTGTGTGTGTGTGTGCTCGTGTGTGTGTGTGTGTGTGTGTGTCTCGTGCTTTTCGCATGTATGTGTATCCTGCGCACAGCAGCCATCGCCAACGAAGCTGTAGCTGCGTTTCACATTGGGGCTGGTGATGGTCTAAGGCCTTGGAGCCCTACAGGAGACACCACCAACACTGCCACCACCACCAGCAGCAACAACAGCAACAACAGCAACAGCAGCAACAGCAACAACAGCAACAACAGCAACAACAGAAGCCGCAGCAGCAGTAGCGCAACATTTGCGGCGTTGACGCAGCTTCAACTCGTTGTTGTTTTTGTTACTGCTGTGTGTGTATCTGCAAAATACGCTCACACATACAGGCACACACATATTTCTGGCATTTCTAAGCTATTAAAAATTTTGCAACAGTTTCTGTTTGTTTTAAATTAATGACAACCGATTTTTAATAATCATACAGTTTTCTACAAATTATTAATTCAATATATTTTATTTTATATTTTTATTTAAATCAAAATCAAAATATGCAAAATTAAATTGTATTTTTTTATTAATGCTTTAGAACTTTATCAACATATTCAAAAAAAATCGCATTTATTAAGTCTTAACAGAATTTCCATTGATTTTATTGTTAAATTTTGTTGAGTTCTTTTTAGTATTCTACAGTTGTTGTTATTATGCTTATCTTACCTGTTTAATGTGTTAAAATCTACACTTCAGTCCAAAGAATAGTCATATTGGATAAAAAGTATCTACACAAATTTTAAACTTTAGATGAGCTGTAAGATGAGACAGAATATATAACCATTATCATTAATATAATCGAGTTATATTGCAATTGGAATATAAATATTTTATCAGCAGAGTTTAGCTTTCACAATAATCTAACGACACTCGTAGATATATATAGATATATATACCTTATTATTCACCTCTGTAAATTTAAATCTAACAAAGCAAATTAATTGTCTGTCAACAAGCAATTTCAATAATTTATTTAACGCAAAGTTTTGCTTAGGTCAACTTAAGTTCGTTCTTCAAAAATACTTCTAGTAAAGGAATTACAATTAGTTTAAACAATTTATGCATAGCCAATTACCAGTTTTATTATAAGCAACCACTTTTCAATATCTTGTACTATTTTAATTATGTCGGAATATGGAAAAACGTTGCAACTGCAATATGCGCCTGAGAGTTTTTCCTTTTGCGGAAAATCTACGTCAAGTGCCGGCTTCAGATAAACTGACGCTGCACTCGCTATCCCCGCTGTTCCCTTCCCCGCTATTCCCCGCTGCTCTCTACACCACCACCTCCACCACCACCTGGAACTACTTCCCCTGCTGTCCGTAAATTGACATATTTGCTGCAGTTCCTGTGGCCTGGTTGATGATCTCCTGTTCCACTCCAGAGCATCGTGTCCCCAGTCGTGTGCACTTCTAAGTATTTTGAACTCTATTTTGCCTCTGCCTCATTCCTCATTCCGCATCCCTTCACCTACCACCCTCTATCCTGATTCTATTGCTGTGCTGTTTGACATGCATGTAGTTTATGCTTTGGCTAGTTAGCTTCACTTTTATCCTGACAGCTCCTTTGGCTGCTCTCATCTCTCCCTCCCCACCGCTCCTCTCCACTCCACTCGCATTACTTTCAGCTTCAATTGCGTTTCCGTTTTGCACTCGCTGCTTTGGCGGATTGCGTATACGCGCCGTGGTACCGAGTCCACATCTCTCGCTGCTTATTTCACACTCCCTTCCACATTTCGCTTTTCTTTTTACTAGACACATCGCTGAGTGTGTATTAGTATGTGTGTGTGTATTTACGATTCTGCTTTGTTGTTGTTTTCGCTGTGCTGCTGGTTGTACAACTGCGGCAGCCATTTTGTACAGCATACTTAGCGTACTATGAAGTTACACACACTCACACACACACACACACACAGACCAGAGTGTGTGTTAGCTGAGCGAGTAACATTCGCTATTTGCAACATTGTTTTTCTCATTTTTCGGCAAATTCGTGCATAGAATTTCCCAGTGTTTTCCTTGGAGTCGCTTCCCTCGCCAAAAGCGCCGAATGTCAAAGGACGAGCGACAACAGTTAGCCAATACTTACAGCAGCAGCAGCTGCAGCAACAACAACAACTCCATTTTGAATGTATATAGCAACACGATGATTACCAAAAATTTAATTTGCAAATACAACAATTGCAAAAAACTGCATAGATAAATCTAAGGAAAACGCGAGAAAATTGCATTATAGTGAATTTCTATATAATTGAATGTGTACATGTGTGTGTGTTTGAGTGTGTATGTGTGTGTGCGAGTGTGGGGCTCAGTACATGGCCAAAACATAATGTTAAATGTGAAATTGTACGACGCCCCACAAAACTGTGTGAATTTTCTATACGTCGAGTAGATAAAGATGTCCAAATAAACTGTTATTTTTTCAATGAACTCAGTTTATATACTAGATTCATCATACAGTTAATTAACATAAATATTTACAGTAATTAATTATAATGCTGAAGAGAAAATATTTTTGTATCTCACAACGATTATAGACAAGTGGATTTTCTATTTAATTTTCCGAGAATGAAAGCAATTTATAAACTATAACTAACATTTCAGAATATTAAAAGTAATTTCTGTTTAATTTGAAAAAATTGCATCTCTACAGTATTAAATACTTGGCTGATTGATGGATTAAATTGAATAACTTTGTACACTTGCAATATGTATTTTCCTTTAAAGGCGTTACAAGTTAATCTTTTTGTACGGAATTAAATAATATATACGACTCGAATTTGCATATCAACTGCAGTCAAATTCTTCAGAAATCCCATCAGGATATTTCCAATCAGACTTACAAATTCCTACGAAATTGAAAATAATCTCAGCTTATTTTGTAAATAATATATAAATGCTTACAATTTAAATATGAGCTGCAGCGAAGTTCTGGAGAAATCTCATTATTACCTTTGCAGTCAAATTTAAAAATTCCAGTGAAAATTGTTCGTTTTTGACCTTGAACTTCAAATTTAATACATCAACACAATTATGCGGAAACCTGCTGCAGTTTAATATAAATTAAACGAGTTTTCATATGAACTTAAATGTTTACCAAAAGGAATAACAAAATGTAATATTTATTATATGTTTGATATGCAACTTTATAACATAACCAATGACTTTCTACAGAATTCGCAGAATTAGCTATAAAGCGCTTAATATGGAAAGACATAAAATTGAAATTCCATTTAATTATTGGTCCAATTTTAATAAAAGCTCTATATAAATGTATTAATTGAAAACTTTACTTTGTCAGATAAGATGGTCATTTAAAAATAAAATTTTGATAAATGACCTCTGGCAATTAGAAGCTACCATATCAATGACCCATTTACGGTTAAATTGGCCCTTGAGGAATTCAGGCAGCTTGTAAAAGCCAAATTGAAAACTGCAGTCGTCCAAATGTCAAACAAACGAATGTTGGCATTGATTTTTCTTATTTTTGGCCAGGGGCAAAACATTGTCAGGCATTTTTTGGCCATGAGCTGCGGAGAACACACGTGTCTGTTGTATGCACCAACATTTCGTATTCTTTTCCTGCCACTTTATTGCAATTTTGTGTAAGGATTGAATACTCAGCAAAGTAGTTGCTGTTAAAATTGAATCCACAATCCCACCTGAATGTGGGCGATTTATTAAATAATATATTAATGCCGCGTAAGCGGATCTTAGACGATTATTAAATGTCTACCAATTATGTGAATAATTGTGTTAAATGTCACCAAGTGGGTGTGTAATCCAGTAAACCAGTAAACCAGTATTTATGAGTGTTTTCATTTGCGTATTAAAAGTCAAATTCGATGGGCGTTATTAATTTGCATACAATGTTAAAAAGACAGACTTCTGAAATCAGTTTTCTTAGAACCAGGTCTAATTTATATTGGAATAAATAACTGAGATTGTTAGGAAACAGAAATATGTTATACTTTTAGTTGAAATAAAACAAGGGTTGGAGTCCTCCTCTTGCCAGGAAAATACAAATTGAGGGAGTACTTATAATAAAATAAAATATAAATCAATAGAATAAATATCAAAATTAATCACTCAAGATATTATTTTATTATATTTTCTTTTTATTTGTGCTCTTGAGTACTTAAGAGCATTTGTTCCTGTACTTTTAATTGTGCTCTTACATATTTTTAAACATTTTAAAACTGACAAAAACGAACTCAGTTTAATTTGATTTATTTTGAAGCCCAAAATGTATTTTCTAACTTTCTCTTTGACTAAAATTCTTAGCTCTTAGATTTTAGAACCGTTTTTAAACAGTGCATATGTTTCCCACTCTGTTTTTTGCAGATTGTCGCTCAAGTTTCTCCGCAACAACAACAACAACAACAACATTAGCATCAACACATACACAACAATTTGAGACAACAACAATAGCAATGTGCTGCCTGCATCTGAAGAACTTTAAATGCGCGATTCGTGTGTCCGCTCAGCGGTCAGCAGAGACATTTTCCACGTGCCACAAGAGTTAAGCTTGCAACCAGTTGAGGCGCCTCAAAAGCGACGCGCAGCTAAGATAATCACAAACACACACACACAAGTATTCACCAGTAATACACAGATTTAATACACACAAGCACAAGCACACACACACACCACACACACACACAGGCAGCACACATTTGGGAGGCACTGTCCGTCGAGCTGTTGGCATGCCACGCCCACTGGCGCTGCTGCTGCTGCTGCTGCTCAGCCTGCTGGGCGGGCTGACGTCGGCGCAGCGGCCGCTTTTGAATCACACATTCAACTCGCTGCCAATGTCGCAGCATCAGAGCAACAGCTACAACAGCTACAACAACTACAACAACAACAACAACAACAACTATCAGGGACCGGGCAAACAGCTGCGTAACGGACGCCTCCATGAGCAGCCGCTGCCGCTGCCACTGCCGCTGCCGACGCTGCCCGGTTTGGCGCAGCCCGTCCATGTCTACGATGATTACGAGGGGGAGGCGAGTCAGGGCAGCGCATTTGGTTCGAGGCCGCCGCCCGGGAGTCGCAGGGATACGCGACGTCGCCAGAACTTGTCGCATGTGGGCGCTGGCGGCTTGCCACGCCCCGAACGCGGCAATGGGCAACGTGGCATGGAGTCGCTGCGCAAGGAGCTGCTGAAGCCATCGGTGGGCGGTCCTGGCGGTGGCATTTCCGGCAGCAGCACCGGCTATGCATCCTACTCCGGCACCTCATCCATTGGCAAGATCGATGGCCTGGGCGGCATCGGTTCGGCGGATCGTTATGGTGAGAAGCTGCGTCAACCCAACGGTGCTGCAGCCATGACAGCCGGTCCCCTTGCCGGACTCTTCTCCACACGCTTTCCCCCGCTCTACGGCGGCACGGATAATCAACCCATACGCACGTCGCCGCGCAAGAATTCCCTCAGCGAGCTGATCAAGCTGAAGAAGAGCCTCAACCAGGCGGATCAGCCAGTTGGCGGTGTTACACATGGCAACATGGAGGACGACACCGACACCGAGGGCTATCAAGTGGATCCCATTCAACAGATCAAGGAGCGCATTCGCGACACGGCACCAAAGCCGGTAAGTGCAGCTCCAAAATAGGAATCCTTCTCTCAACTTGCAATTAAGAGATTCGTTTTCGAATTATTATTATATTAATTTTTATAAATTGCAAGTACGTTTCACAAATATGAGTCTAATTTCTGCTGAATTAATTGTTTAACTTAAATATATACCGCCTTAATATCTAAAATAGATTGAAGAGCAAAGTCCCGCCGTATATTATACTATTTCTCAAATTTGAGCTATGATATTTCTAATAAGTCAAGCTTTTTTAATTATTTGTATATTGGATTTCAAGTTTTGGATTAATTTTCTACTGCCAAAAAATCTCTAAGTTTAAATGCAGATTTTAAAAATTTAAGAGAAAAGAGATAACGATTGAAAAGTTGAGTTACGAAAAAACAAGTAATCTATATTTTATAGATAATATTTCTTAAAAATATATTTATAGAACAATTTTTTTGTACAACAATTTTTTTGTAGATCAATTTTTTCTAAAGCTGACACAATAATTTCCAATAAATAGACATGAAATAAAGGGGAATTTTTGGAATGTTGTTAATATATATTAATCTGAGCGCAACATAGGATATATGTAATGTCGTTAGTTACACTAATTCCATCTCAATTACGCAGAACACCTATGCACCACATACGGAATCCACACCCTCGTCGGAGATCGAAGATTTGCTGGGCGTCAAGTGCAACTTTGAGACACCCTGCGCCTGGAAGTGGACGGAGCACTTGGTGGATGGCTTCCAGGTGATCAGTGGCACGGAGCTGGCCAAGAAGAATATGACGGGACTGCTGCCGGGACCAGTGGCCGACAGCATCGACGATGCCAATGGACACTTCCTGTACGCCCGAGTGCAGCCGACGACAATGCAGCTGAATTTGACATCACCATCGTTTAGCACCACATTGGAGAAGTGCGTGATGGAGGTGTATATGCATCAGAGCGACATGAGTCACGGACTGTCGCGGGTGGTGGTGGAGCCACTGCATCCGCAGGAGAGCAGCTGGGTGCCCGCTGAGATAATGGGTGACAATTATCGTCAGTGGACACATCGCGTATTTCGACTCGGACGCATTTCTCGTGACTTTCGCATTGTGTTCGAGGTGGTGCCCGATCTGAAGGCCGGACAAAAGGCGCATGTGGCCATCGATAATCTGCGCATGGTCAACTGTTTTCCGGAGGGCACCAAGTCGGAAAAGTGCAGCACATCGCAGGTCAAGTGCATGATGAACAAAGTCCCCGTCTGTATTCCCCTGCCGCGCATCTGTGACATCACCCGGGACTGTGACGAGGCCGAGGATGAGATGCAGTCGTGCGGTAAGTGGCAAACCACTTCAAAGTGCTTCACAGCGGTTTAAGCTCTCATCTCTTGCAGACAAGATACCCTACGGCGGTCGCTGTGACTTCGAGGAGGATTGGTGCGGTTGGCGCGACTCGGGCAAGACAACGTTGACTTGGTCGCGTCACACGGGCTCCTCACCCACCCATGACACCGGACCCGATGGCGATCACACCCAGCAGCATCTGCTGAACACCACTGGTGGCTATTACATGCTCGTCAACATGAACCAGCACATCAATGACTCGGAGAAGAACTCGATCATTGGCTTTGCCAGCAATGCCATTATGCTGAGCAAGACTTTCAATCCGCCGCCGTCGGTTCATGGCAATCCTGATTCTCCCTATCGCAACTCTTGCGTGGTGCGTTTCTACATCCATCAGTTTGGCAAGAATCCGGGCAGCATCAATCTGTCCGTCGTGGAAATGAAGGAGAAGGAGAATATAACCACTACGCTCTGGTGGAGCACCAAGAACCAGGGCAGCGATTGGTTACGTGCCGAGTACGTGCTGCCCAACATTACAGCCAAGTAAGTTGAACATTCTATAGATGACATAACAATCCCTGAAATCAAAACCATCCCTTGTAGATACTATCTGCAGTTTGAGGCTCGCATGGGAATGCGCATATTCTCGGATGTTGCCGTCGATGACTTCTCCCTGAGTCCCGAATGCTTCGGTCTCAATATACCCGAGGAGCATCTCAGTGGATACAACTATTGGGACGTTCGTTATAATCAAAAGAGTCCAACGCATCATGACTTTGACCACACGAGCTGTAAGTGCGCATTTTAATGAACTAATTAACTAGCAATGACAAAATATGAGTGAATGCTAATGAAAATGCAATTTCAATATTATTGAAAATATTTGTGATAATGATATGAAATATTTGAGTAGCATGGAAAATTCTAGTGCTAATGATTACTAACATTGACAAATAGTTGTGATAATGAAATCACATTTCACCGGCAATAAAATAATGTAATGCTAATGCTATGTCAATTCAATAGCATTAAAATATAGAATTGCTAATGAGAATATTGGAAATTGTAATTGAAAAGTGAAAATAATTTTAGTTAAATCTCATTTCAATTTGAAGATGAGTGATATGAGATTTTCATTAGAACTAAATTTGTCATTGAAATTAGCAATATTGAAAATCGTTGTACTAATGATGTGTCATTTTACTAGAATTCAAAAATAGAGCGCTAATGAAAATCGCACTTTACTAGCACTAAAAATATGCATTGGATATAACATAGTATTGTTAATGAAAAGATTCGAATTTGTATTTGAAAAGAGAATGAGACTCAAATTGTAATTAAATCTCAATTCAATGAGCATTATAATTATATATTTAATATAGTTATATTTTTATTGTCAATGGTAATGAAAAGACAAGTTCATTAAAATATAGTTACTGTGATTAGTCTTAATATTAAATTCCTGATGTTCTTCTCCCTGCAGACTTAGAATTAACAACCTGTGACACTCGGGGCATGATAGGACCGACTCAGTCGCAGTGCGAGAGCAGCTACAAGGAACAGAACCAGTCGCATGTGCTGCGCGAGGTGCACGTCGTGGAGGATCAAAGCACCTACAAAGGCATGCAGAAGTGGAAGGTTCCCAACGAGGGCTATTACACGTGAGTGGTTGCTCCTCCTCCTTTCCCATTAGGTAATACCTCAACTTATCTGTTCCTATTTTCCATTGCAGTATCATTGCCAAGGGTGCCAGTGGTGGCCTTGGATCCGGTGGCGTGGGCAGCTCACGTGGCTCTGTGGCTGTGGCGGTGCTGGAGCTGCACAAGAATGAAGAGCTCTACTTTCTGGTGGGTCAACAGGGTGAGAATGCCTGCATCAAGTCAATGGGTCTCCACAAGGAAGCCGGTTGTGGCACGGAGCATGATCTGGACTTGACAAAGTTTAGTTTTCGCTCCAAGCAAGACATGGTATTGAACATTTACATTGAGAATGGCGCTGGCGGTGGTGGCGGTGGCTCCTTTGTCTTTCTGCTTAACCAGGCCAAGAACGAGGCGGTACCGCTGCTCGTGGCCGGCGGCGGTGGCGGCCTGGGCATTGGCCAGTACATTGACGAGGACTTTCAGCACGGCCAGAAGGCCAAGCCGCTGCAAGCGCCCGAGAGCGGACAGATCAATGGCGAACCGCTGAACAAGAAGACGGCCGGACCAGGCGGCGGTTGGCGTGCCAAGGAGGATCAGGCACTAAGTCCCACCAATGGTGCTGCCCTGTTGCAGGGCGGACGTGGCGGACACTCGTGCTATGTGGAGCTGGCTGACAATGGCACCTCGGTGCATCGACATGGACAGGGCGGCTTTGGTGGTGGCGGCGGTGGCTGCAACACAGGCGGTGGTGGTGGCGGCTACGCCGGCGGTGATGTCTATCTCAATGAGTCGAATGGCGAGGGCGGCAGCTCCTACATCAGCAGCAGTCGCAGCCTTCGCGATGCCAGCGAAATCCATGCCGGATCCAGCAGTGGTGCTGGAGCAATCATCATCATACCAGCCATCGAGGGTTGTGGCTGTGATTATCGCTGTGTTGCCCTGGATGAATTCAGGTCCAAGGTGCGTTGCATTTGCCCCGAGGGCTGGAGCCTCAAGCGGGACAACAACACCGCCTGCGAGAGGCAGGAGGAGGCGGGCAAGTCCTCCTTCCAGTATCTGGTATCCATTCTGATCTTCTCCCTTGCCGTGCTCTTCATCTGCATTGCCGCTCTCATCTTTATGTTGTGTAAGTTCCTTTCAATATATCGCTCACAATGATTCTCACTGATTCCACTTCTGACTCCACTCCACTCCATTCACTCCACAGACAATCGATATCAGCGCAAGAAACAGGCCAAGGAACGACATAAGATGCTTGCGGAGCAGGATCTCCAGCTCAGTCGACTACGTCACAACATCGATGACTCTAATCTCAATAACTTCAATCCCAACTATGGCTGCGATGGCATTCTCAATGGCCACATCGATGTCAACAGTCTTCCACAAGTGGCACGCGAAAGTCTCCAGTTGGTCAAGTGAGTACAAACTTACACTCTTATACTCGTATATGCAACAGATATACTTTTTCAAACAGTCATAACTCTTTCAATTCTCGTCCGATTTCATTGCGAAATATCAATTTTTCCATTATTTTCCCTCTATTTTCATTCTGCATTAAAATTGGAAAATATAATTTTTCATCCATTAATGACAATTTTTCCATACTTACCCCCTTGACACCTTTTCACCAACTTCAAATCTTCATAGCTCTGTCAATTTTTAACCGATTTCCATGCGGAATATCAATTTTATCATTATTTTCCCTCTATTTTAATTCTGCATCAAAATTGGAAAATATAATTTTCATCCATTAATGTCAATTTTTCCATACTTACCCCTTGACACTTTTTCACCAACTTCAAATCTTCATAACTCTGTCAATTTTAAACCGATTTCCATGCGGAATATCTATTTTGTATATATTTTTCCTCTATTTTCATTCTGCATCAAAATTGGAAAATAAAATTTTTCATCGAATTTTTTTTCATCCATTAATGTCAATTTTTCCCTCTATTTTAATAAATTTATTACCCCTTAACACTTTTTCATCAACTTCAAACCTTTGTAACTTTGTCAATTTTTAACCGATTTCATTGCGGAATATTAATTTTATCGTTATTTTCCCTCTATTTTAATTCTGCATTAAAATTGGAAAATATAATTTTTCTTTCCTCACTGTCAATTTTTTTCATACTTGACATTTTTTCACAAATTTCAAACCAATTTCCCTGCGGAATATCAATTTAATAAATATTTTCCCACTATTTTAATTCTCCGCAGTGCACTGGGCAAGGGAGCCTTTGGAGAGGTCTACCTGGCACTGTATCGCCATCGCGATGGAGATGCCGTCGAAATGCCGGTGGCCGTGAAGACACTACGCGAAGATCCGAAGCGTGAGAAGGAGGAGGATTTCCTGAAGGAGGCAGCCATAATGGCCAAGTTCAATCACCCGAATATGGTGCATCTAATTGGCGTCTGTTTCGATCGACAGCCGTACTATATTGTTCTGGAACTGCTCGCCGGCGGAGATTTGCAAAAGTTTCTGCGCGAGAATCGCAACACACCGGAGCGTCCTTCGCTGTTGACCATGAAGGATCTGCTCTTCTGTGCCCTGGACGTGGCCAAGGGATGTCGCTACATGGAGAGCAAGCGGTTCATTCATCGCGACATCGCCGCCCGCAATTGTCTGCTGAGCAGCAAGGGACCAGGACGTGTGGTGAAGATCGCTGACTTCGGCATGTCCCGGGACATTTACAGATCCGACTATTATCGCAAGGGCGGCAAGGCCATGCTGCCAATCAAGTGGATGCCACCGGAGGCATTCCTCGATGGCATATTCACATCCAAGACGGATGTCTGGTCCTTTGGCATACTGCTCTGGGAGGTGTTCAGCTTGGGCCGTTCACCATATCCGGGCCAACACAATACACAGGTCATGGAGCTGGTGGTGCGCGGCGGACGTCTTGGCTCTCCGACGGAATGTCCCGTCTCCATTTACAAGATCATGGCCGATTGCTGGAATCCCACGCCCGAGGATCGACCCACATTTACCAGCCTGCTGGAGCATCTAACTGCCTGCACGCAGGATGCAAGCATTATGAATGCCCCGCTGCCCAATATACTGGGACCCACGGCCTCGGAGCGGGACGAGACGGTCATCCGGCCGCCCAACGGTGAGGAGTTCTGTCTGGCCGTACCGGACTATCTGGTGCCGTTGCCCGGCAATGGTGCATCATCCCATGCACCTGGTGGCGGCGCCTCATACGCTCCCACCGCACAGCGTCAACAACAAAATGCCTGCACTCCGCCCGCCATCACCTCGCCGGCGGCACCGAAACCCACATTGCCAGAGCCGCTGGAGGGAGGAGCAGCCGGCGCAGCGGGCGACTGGGAGACCTCCTTCATATTGCCCAACTCGAAGAGCGATCAGCCGTTGCTCAGTGCCGGTGCCATCACCACAATGGCCAATGGAGACTCGCAGCGGAATCTACAAGCGGCCGCCGGTTCGGCACATGCCACGCCCATATTGCGCTCGCCCACGCATAGCGATGAGGCGAAACTGATAAGCCTGGACACGCCGCAACCGACGCCGACGACCATCCAGCCACCATTGTCCTTTGCCTCCCAGCTGGACGGCATCACGCTAGATCCCTCGACGTTAACCAAGAGCCTGGCCAATGCCGGCAATCCGAATCCGAATGGCAACTCCAAGCAGTCGTATGCCAATGTGCAGGTGCAGTTGAAGCCGGAACAGCCGGACAGAGATTGCAGCAAACTGAATGGAGCGTTGCCCAGCGGGAATGGAATGGTGCTCAACGGTGGAGAGACGGCGACAGGGAAGGATTCACCGTTTACCATTCAAGGATATGCGGAGCGGTACAAGGACAACAACAATCATTCCGAAATCAGTTGTTAAAGCGGTTGTTCAATACCAAGCACAGGGTGTCCGTCTCGTGTGGCAACAGGGTGTCTCAGCTGACACACCTCATGAAATGTTCAATTGAGATATATTGTTGAACTGTTGAACTGTTGAACTGTTGTTGATGCAACATGTGTCCAGCTTCAGGGGATTAATCCCAGTCACAATTTGTTTTTGCAGCTGAAAAGCGCATTGAAAAAATAATAAAACACACAAAAAACAAAAATCGAGTGAGAAGTTCACAAGAATTATATATTATATTGTAATTGAAATATTCAACAAAAATTTGTATGCGTAAAATACTTACACATATGGTAATAACGAAAATATAGTTTACGCGAATTAGTTGAGAATTAGTTTAGTTTAGTTTTTGTAAGCGATTTGTTTGCCAATTGTAAAAGGTTGTAAATAAGTATATAATTAAACTGATTTTTTTTCTTATTTTAAAATTCAATTGTTAATTTTATGTTAATTTAAGCAAATGACTGAAATGCTAAACAATATTCCTAAAAACCAACAGATTCAATTAATTTTTATACATATGCAGTCCAAGTGAAACCAACAACAACAACAACAACAACACCAACAACAACAGCAGCAAGAACAAGAACAACAATAAGAAAAATGAACCAACGTATAGTCATTAAATACTATTTATTTTTCATATTATTATTTTTGCGTTTTTCTTATGTTTTCATGTTTTTGAAATGCAACGTAGTCTGTAAACAAACAGCGAGCATATTTTTTGTGAATATTTGTATTTACTTTGTTGTTTTTGTTTCATATATTTTATATTGTTTTTATCTTTTAATTGACCTGTAAATAAAAGCTTCCGTCGTAGTATATGAACTTATGTATTTAATATCTAAGCTAAATTTAGCATGTAAATGATATACATATAAAGAATATTGAAATATTGAAAAAGAAAACTACAATTTACAGGGTGATTTTTATGAAAATTCAGTTGTATGTTTAAAAAACAAAACAAATTAGCATTAACAAACTATGACAAGATGATGAAAAACAACAACCAAACCAAACAAAAACAAACCGAAGATGAATAGTTTTTGTATCATTTTAGTTGTGCGCCATAACTTTAATTTAAAATGAATACAGAAAAGAATACATAAAGTAAAGATTATTAAATTGAGATGCGATGAAAAGAACTCAAATTTGTGGGAGAAAAGTGTTGTATAATATTTTCACAATTTTTGCGTTGACCAACAAAAGAGAAGAAAATACCGAAGCGAGCAGTTTTAATTGTGCAACTCGCATTTGTTTAAATAATTAAGGAAATTCATGTTGTTGCTGCATGTGTTAAATTGCAATGCATTCAATGGTCAAAGGTCAAAGGTCGACCGACGATCATTGATCGTTGATCGTTGATCGAGACAGTTATTCAAATTTTACATTTAGTTCAGACGTAACAAACAAGCTTTAAATTATATAATTTTTATAAAAATATATATACACATGGCATAAAATATACAACAAATATTTAACAAAATAAAAGAAAACCAAATAAGAAATGTATGTATTAAAAGAAGTAAGAAAAAAACCAACTTGATAAAATAAACAATACACACAAAAAGAAATCAACATTAAGCATTGGTTAATTTGTGCGCCAAGCTTAGTTAAAATATATATATAACGGAACATTTAATTTATATGATGTATATGTACGTATATTAAGCATGTATGTAAGCATGTTCAGTGTGTGCTAGTTTATACATACATATAAATTACATACACACAAACTAGACGTGAAATAACAAATGAAGAAAACGATGATAAGACATATAATAATGACATGTATGTATGTACCATATATGTTTTGCTTATGTACCAGTCTACAGTTATTTATGCGCATAGATATACATGCAAACATACATATATTTATATATATAAATGTGTATTTAACATTATATGTATGACTAAACATACAGTAATTAATGCTGAATACGCGAAAAAAAAACACGAAGAAAACAAATAAAAAAAATATTCGAGTATGTAAATTAAATTTAAACGCATAGATATATTGCATATTACATCACAATAATGAAACAAACCAAAAAATAATAATGGAAAAATGTAAACAATGAATGAACAATGTACAAACATTAATTGAGATTACAAATGTGCTCAACATTAATTCACAAAATAAAACACAAATGGAAAACAAAGTAAAAGCTTCAATATATATACATATAATATATATATATATATATCTCAACATCCACAGCTAATGAAAATTTTAGAACTTAACTTAAAACTTACTTTTTGCTCAAAACGCGATTTCGTTGCAATGCAATGAAATGAAAGGAACTAAGAAAAAGAAAATATTTCAATTGCATTACATATTTATGAATGTATGTCATGGAGTAAGCATTAATACTACTTACTTATGTACTTACTTATATGTACTCGTATGTGTATCTATTATGGTTGTGCCGAGGCATGTAAGGGCGTCTTTGGAACCCCAAAACAAATACATACCTATTAAATATGCATTAAATGTAAGAGAATACTCAGAATTCGTACTTTCACAACACTTTCTTCTCTATCACAGTTTCCTTATTGTCAGTACTAATATTTTTAATTTGAGTTTTGCATTTTTAGCGGATGTAGTGGATGGATCCGAATATAAAATCATAATCGATTTACATAATTCTATATTCAATGGGCTTTCGTCTGTATTCGTTCAATGCCCACATTGTACCCTGATATAAACACTTTTTGTACCTAAAATCCAGAACCTGACAAGAGTTACATATTTATCGCAATTACAAAACCAAACCATAACATACCATCTATATATTTATTATCACACATACATAGATGTATTGTTAATGTTGGCGCGCAGAAATTTATTCTATATAATCAAATCAAATCAAATCGAATCGAATCCTTAGTTTATTGAAGACCATCCACTGCTGACCAGGCCAGAATACATACTTATTAACATACATTCATACATGCATACATATATAAATATATACTATATATATTTATCAGCAGTAGAATTTATGAATTTTTAGTTGAGTATCTTAAATATGCCGCCAACTAATATCAGTAGTTTTGGATACAGTTCATTTCTCAACAATAAAATGTCGCAACGAAATTATGAATTATAAAACTAAATATACAAATAAAAAAATCCTTATAAACATTGAGAGAATTATTTGAGTAAACATAAAAATATACTTACCAGTATATAAGTATATAAAAAACAATAAATAGTATTTTTTATATACTTAATAAAAATCCAGTTGAATACAAATTAGTGCATACTTGTAATACACAAATAAAATAAAAGAAAAACATTAAAAAACCAAGGCGTAAATTAGCTCTAGCTATAATGAAATATTAAATAAAATAAAGTAAAATTGAAGGTTTTCATTTAAATGGTAATTTATTTTGTTACATTTAAAGCAAAACAAATAGAAGATGATAAAACTTAAAATATATATTATGATTACGATAACGATAACGATGACGTTGAAGATGAAGATGAAGATGATGAAAACAGAAACGTAAAGACTAGAACAAAACATTTTGTTAAGCAAAAATGTGAGTTTAGATCGAAAGGAAGTTAGTGAAAAGTGTGTGCTAATATAATACTAATTACTCTAAAAGGAAGTTATGCAAATCGAATAATGATAATTGTTAAATGTGAATAACTGGGGGGGACAGCAGGGGGCAATGATAATGAGAACGCAACAAGTAAAATAAACAGCACTTAAGCTTAATTACAGAAACAATGAGTCCATTTAGAATATACTAAAATTGCATAATTCCCACGCAGAGCACATTTAAACAATAAAAAAGAAACCGAGTTCTTAATATATACGTACAGAATATATGTAATGAAACTTTTGCTGAAAAAGTAATGAAAATATAAACCTTTCCATTCAATCATACGGAATTTTGGTTAAATCCCATTAATACTTAAATGTGCTTAAGATATAATTTCAACTAAATAATACCATTTTCTCTCAAATTCTCTACATGTCTCAGAGTCATATGCCCCTTTTAAAGAGTTTGTGGAGCAATTTAATTGGAAACACAAACATATATATATATATACTTATATTGCAGATATATGTATATGAGCATATTAGTATGGCATTTTTGTATGGATCATAATCAATTTGTGAGAATTGAAATGATATTGCTCTTTTAACTCCCATAATCTGAATATCCCACAAGCGACAAAGATGACGATTAAATGAAATATATAAGTCCTACAACATATATATTTAAATCCCAGGAGACGATGTAAAAGACAATTTTAAAGATGGTAGCGTGTAAGCGCATGAATTGTGAAAACTGAAGTGGAAAATAAATAATTATAATAAATGAGAATTCATGTGTAAAAAAAAAACAGAGTTGGTCATTTTTATTCCTTCTACGCCCCGATACATAAATGAAAACACATACACATACACATTCATGGTATTTGTTTTTTATAATTTCCTTAATGGTTTTTATTCAATTTGTTATTTTAATTTCTTTTTTCTTCAAATTTGTTCATCTTCTTTTCTAATGAAAAATTACTAAATTCAATTATTTGCATACCAATAATAACTAAACCGTTAAATAGCGTTTTACAATTTGTTGTATAGATTTTTATTCATATTATTAATTATCATACTTTAGTTTATTTTCATTTTGTCTAGTCTCTAAGTAATATATGCTTTAAAAAAAATATAGGGAAACAAAACTAAGACGAAATTTAGGAGAAAATTTCTTCAGTTATCTGCAATAGGCAATATTATTATTGATAAAATAAAAAAAATGAATTCTTTGATTATTTTGGAAGTATATTTTTTATTGATGCGCTGCAATTTACAAATCGTATTTATAATCGTTTAAAATA
The DNA here is from genome assembly GCA_018901795.1 of Drosophila sp. st01m. NCBI lineage: Eukaryota > Metazoa > Arthropoda > Insecta > Diptera > Drosophilidae > Drosophila > Drosophila sp. st01m. The sequence continues at coordinate 4,073,931 of JAEIFG010000172.1, forward strand.
AGGTTATAATAGATTCTATGCATAAACATAAAAATATTAATTGCACGAAATGTTTTGTGTGATAATCCCGTAAACTTACCTAATTCATATCTCGGACAACAAACACTTTTTTGATGGAGAGAATGGGAGTCGGAATCGGAATTGAAATTGGAAAATGCGGCGCAGACATATGGAAAGTACAAGAAGAATTGGATGCCCCGTTTCGCTAACTGGATGGAATGTTCTTACTATATGTTTTCCAATTGATTTTCGCATTGTTTGTTCTTTAATTCATTTATAATATAAATTTAATAATGCCCTTTTCGCTAATTGTGTATACAATCTCATGTCAAAAACATTGATCAGTTATATGTATATATATATATATATAGATCTCTATATCTATATGTATATATAATTTGTTTTTATTTCGGCTTTTTCAATCATTTTCGCTGATTACGCTTAATTTATAGGCTGCAAATGCTAAGAAATTATGTTTGATGTTTATATAAATATATTTGTTATTTAAATATTTATTGGTTGTTTGTCTGTTTGTTTCATTTACGCCATATTTGCCATAATATACATATACATAAATTGAATTTCGTATATTTATATTCTGCGTACTTTGTTTCACTTTGTCTCCATTTTTCTGTTTTCAATAAATTTCTTTTCTATGCTTTTCTTATTGTTGTCGTATATAATTCTGATTTCGCTTTGTGTTATTTGTTTTTGTTTGTTTTGTAATATATAAATTGAAAACTTAATTGTAATTGTAAAAATGTTAAAACTAGTAATAATATTTATAATTAATTAATTAGCATAGTTTACGTTACGTTTATGTAATTTAAAGCAATAACAAGCCATTTTATAGTTTTTGTTTTTTCTATGTTTTTCTTTTTCCTCTAATCATTTGTTAAATAGTTTGTATTCTTTTTGCAAATGTGTTTGTCGGATTCACTAATTACTGCAAAATTGCTTCATTATCTTTGACATAGTTATTTTTATCCATAATCCATAATAGATTTAGTACGAATTTATCGCCGTCCCAAGAGTAGTGTTTTTTTTTTGTTGTGTTTTGTTTTTGTATTTTTTTTTTTTTTGTCTGTTTACGCGAAGGTGGAATAATTTATTTGTATATAAGTGTTCTATATACCATTTAATTAGATTTTAGTATTATTTTTATGTTTGTTTTGTTTTGTTTTTCTTTTAATTTTCAGTGTTAGTTTTACTTTTATTTGTATAATTATTATTTAATATTTTTACTTAGTTGACTGCACAAAATTTACAAAATTTACGTCTTCAACTCGCCAACGAGAGAACCGACACCCTGGAGAGGCATAAAAGTATCTCAAAAATTGCACAATTGCGTCACACCTGACAGCGGACAGGTACACCTGTGTTCTGCTGCATATTTTGATGCATTCTATGTATGTGTGTGTGTGTGTGTGTGTGTGTGTGTATGTATGTGTATGCGTCTGTATGTGTGAATGCCATTGCTTATTCATTCACCCGATACACTGTTGTTTTGTTTGTGGTTTTTCTGTTTACTCGTTTTAACATATATAAAAATATGATTATAATTATTTGCTAAAAACCTCTAAAACGTACGCCATGTTTAAAGCATTTAGAAATTGCAAAGAAGAACATCACCAGACAAGATATATGCTGTTTTGTCTCGGCCATCTGATTAGATTACAAAAATGGTATCAAACGCGCTATTTTCAACGCATTTTCCAGAAATGCACTCCACATATCATTGAGACGCTTCGAGCGTGACATTAGAAAACGCCAGGTGAGCAGCACAGCGACTACCTTAACCAGCTGATGCAGATAGTACAGTCTGCAAGCGAATAAATTAAACCAATTAGATATGTTAAACACGCAATATAGATGCACAATTTTACCCACCTGACCATGCGCTTTCTGCTGGCGGGCAACGATTCGGGCCGCTGTTTAAACAGAAATTCCCTGAAGCCCAAAACATAACGCTCCACATACTTATTCCAGTCGATGTTACGCACATCGAAGATGAATATCTCACGATCCTTGGGACTGAGTGTGTGCAACAGACCATGGACATTATCATCCTTGAAGCGCCATTGACGTGTGGCAAAGTATTCTAAGCATTCTACAGCTTTGGCAATTTTGTTTTGTACGTTGACAACACTGTAACAACACAAGAGTAAAGTAAGCATTAATATGTGAGTGAGCTTTGAGTAATAGATAGATTCATGGATGCCCTCTAGTGCGGCTCACTGGTGAATTCACTGGATACCACGCAGCACCATTGGTTGCCCATCAAATTTCCTATCGCTGGTGAATTCACTGCTGAGTTTTGCATGGTGAAATCACCAGCAGTACGAGAGGGTTGTATAAAGCTTTCAAAGCACAATTTCTATGTTTGATATTCGTTCGAAAGCTCATTTGAACAGTGCTGTTCAAAGTTAGATCTCTCCTATCACAGTATTTTATTTTGGACTTTAGATACTTACAATGGTTTCTTGCCCATTATGCGCGCCACTCCATCCAGTATGTAGGCCGGCAAAAAGTGTTTTAGTAAACAATTCAGCGTATTCATAGGACGATTCATGCGCAGGTCGCCAGTTGGATACCACAGACAACCCTCTACAGTAATAAATAAAGTAAATTGATTAAGATTAAAAAAGGCTGCGGAATTGATTCGACAGTTGGACGTACCCAAGGGATGTTTGCGCACACTGGACATGGCAAATTTGACAAACTCAGACCATATGATGGGATTACGTTGACCGGTACAACAATTGTATATGAGTAAATTATTGGATTTACGCGTCGCTGTGCGCCAGGCGGCGGCAATCATTAGATTAATCACAATATCGACAGGTACCATATCGGCCACATAGTTCTTCTCACACATCATTGTGCGGAACATGCCCTTGGCCAGCGCCGAGACTAGACCCGTTGGCCCATTAAAGTTATCCACCCAACCAGCGAACGGTTCATTGAGGCTGGCAGTCACTGTAAAACATAATGGGAACATTGGTTAAACGAGTGCTTAAAATGTAGGGGAATATCATTAATTAATGTAAGAAAACATTTAATCTAATTATGTTAATTATTAATAAATAATTTCATATATAATGCTATAAATAAGCAATTAAAAATAATAAGAAATGTGGCTTTTAAGTGTTTTACTTAAATAAACATTCACCTATTTTTTTAAATAATAATGTTCAGTAAACACATTTTTTTAATTCAGTGAAAATACCAGAAAAAATCCTATAAATACTTTTTTTGCAAAGAGAAAATGTGTACATAATTAAGTATGTCAAAACAATTTCGATACTAACTCTAGACACAGAATTATTAACAGAAATAAGAAAAAGGAATATTGTAATTTAAAAAAAGAACAAGTATTAAAAGTTCTATTTAGTGACTTAAAGTATAAGTAAACTTAATAGTTTTAGCACTGGAAAGCAGTGAAATAGTTGAAATTAAACAAAGACCTACCAATTGAGGGCCTCACAATGGCAACGGGCAGATTTCCAGCCTCCTTAAGTAACATATGCTCCGCTAAGGCTTTTGTAAATGTGTACGTATTGGGACGTTTGCCAATGAGGCGCGGTGTCAGCTATATAATCGAATATACATCGAATAGTTAATGGATATTAGGCAAATATGTTAATTAAAGTCTGCTGTGCGGACCTGATCGAGTATATCTTCCGGAAGCCAGTTGATTAACGAGATTATATCATCGGGATTATAGGGTGGCGCATAGATAACCTCTGATACATCGGTTCTATCGCAATTGCAATAGGCAGTGGAAACGTGAATCAAAGCCTATAGGAAATACCGAAATACAGAAATTGCATAATCAAAATATGTTTAAATTTGTATGGTTAATAGAGACAACTCACGTCTAGGGACATCATGCGATGGCAGAGCTCAACCAAACGTTTCGTGCCCAACATATTGATTGTGACAGACAGTTTCAGTTTCTCGTCGAATTTCACAGTGGCAGCTGAATGAAATACAACGGAAACATTGCGACAAAGTAGGCTCTAAATATAGTAGAGAAAAAAATTAAGTTAAGCTGTTAAGATAGAAAATTTAATTGAGGTTTATAACTTGCCTGATCGCTCTCAGAGATGCCCAGTTCCTCGGATGTTATATCGCCAGATATGGGTATGACTTTGCTTAATTCCTTGGGCTTCTCGCGACGCAATGATTCAAAAAGCTATTAACCAATTAAATAATTCATTAGTTTTAGAGTTCAGATTAACGTAGATTGTTAGCTATATATTTACCGGTGCATTTAGAAGTTCCGTAAGGCGTGCCGAGACCTCCTGACCACGTTTCGGTCGTATCAGTAGATATATATTTCTTATATCCGGACATGAGCGTAACAGTTTCTCAACGAGCACCTGTAATTAATTGGAAGCAACACTTGAGTATGATTAATCCATTTGTAAACAAATAAAAACATATCCATTAGAGCATAAACTATAATTATGGGGCAACCAATCAGACAGTGAATGAATGCTTCAACCTAAATTGAGTGTGTTATCAATACCCATTCACAAATACTCGTTCCCATCGGACATTGACAGGAGGTGCACGCAGCTTGCCACGCCCCAAAAACTATGTGAAAATTGTGAAAATTGTACACTCAAAATTACACCACAGACAATGGCTACTTAGGGGCGGAAATAACGACTGGGCGTGGTCTGTTGTGACGTACAGGTTGCAAGTTATGACATTTAAATTACAGTGCGGCGATTATAAAAAAAAATCGATGACTGCGACAGAAACATTATTTCTGAGAACATGTGCTAAACAAATAGCATTTGCCACACTATGCCATCGAGTGGCAGTCTAAACGGCGCCGCATTGCCAACGATTACATGTCATAACGAGGCAGGCAGCTGGCAGCAGGAGGCATGCCACTTAGCCAACAAACATGACCAGAAATCGGCACACAAGCTAAAGGATCAAGCTAAAGTATTAGAAGTCGAGGCGTAGTCGAGTCTCACACAACACACATGCCACACACACACGCCACACACACACACTCAGCTCTGACCTAAGCAACTGTGTGTAAAATGAGTCAACAATGTGTAGCAGTCATGTGAGAAGCAGATTCCGGCTTAAATGTCACTGCTTCAGTTTTGAATTCTACACATCTTCACAACGTATCTCTCTCCCCTCCCCCCCGACCACCTCCACGCCCACTGTTGTTGCACACCGCGTCATTATTTGAAGACTGCCGTCACACTGCACACTTGATTCGCATACAAATATCTGACTGAGCATATATTTATATTTACGTCTAATAGAACAACAAGCTCATTTGGGTCATAAGTAGTTGCTAGGCGTGGCCAGAGGCATAGGAGTTCAACAGTTCATGATGCATATTATGCAAACGGTATTAGCATGAAACACACGTGGCGTATGCGTGATGCCAGTCGTCGGACGTCAACGTCTAACGTCTGACGTCGCCCACCAAAGTAGGCAATGAAAATTGCTAGCCTAGTTCAAAGTACTTATTTCATTTTAGCAGTTAACATTTCTAGTTTGTGTTGTAAAACTAAAAAGCTTTAAACATGCACGTTTATGTCCACGCTAGTGAGGAACGAATATCGTGAAATTAATGTGGTAGAAATTGCTTAATGAATATGCGATATCTCGAACTTTAGGATAAAGGGAGGTGCATTTCTTAGGCGCCTAAAATTGACTTTTAGATTCACAACAACAGAAATATTCAATTTTCTCTTATTTTTATAAAATGCTCTGTAATTTATATTTTAGAATTTTTCTTTTATAATTTTGCAAATTGAATAAAAAGGATATACTTTTTTATTAAATTAGGATGGTTGATTTTTATAGAAAACTCAAAGATGTCCCAAAACCTGAGTCAAAATATATATAGTATAGTGCATAAATAAAATTTTGATTAATATAATACGAAAAGTCAGTCGAAATATGCAAACTGAAGAGTGTAACCAGTTGAAAACCCAATCTAAATACGATAAATATAGTTTGATAAATCGATAACTCACCTTGCCCATAAAGCCGGTGCCGCCAGTAATGAATACGCTGCGTCCGGCATAGAACTGTCCGATGGGCACATAACTGGTATCGTCGGCTCTGTAGCGTTCATAGGGCGACTGCAGGCCGCCATTGCTGGGCAGCGCTGTGGCAGGCGCGGCATTCAACAGAGCCGCATTAAGACCGGCTGCGGCGGTACCAGCAGCAGCACTACCGGCTACCGATGACAATCCAGCTGCATTGCCGGTACCACTTCCGATGCCGCTGCCAGAGTTGGCATAACTAGCAGCAGCTGCATGCGCCGCTGCAGTGAGTCCATTGCTCCGCTGATGCGATGAGTGGTTACCGTTTAGCAGTGTAAACCCAGCATCGCCATTGCTGTTGTTGTGGCTGTTGCTGCTGTTGCTGTTGCTGCTGCTGTTGCTGTTGCTGCTGCTGCTGTGCGGTTGCTGTGCGGGCTGTGGCGACTGTTTGAGGTTGTTGCTGCTGCTGCTGATGCAGTTTTCCGTATCTGTTTTCTTGGCTACGGCGTGTGACATGTTCGTTGCGTTGTTGTTGTTGTTCTTGCTGAGTTGCTTATGTGTTATATATTTACTATATATGTATGTTTGTATGTTTGTATGCTTGTTACCCTTATGTTATCCCTTGCGCTTACGATAGTTAGGAAGCAGTTATGTAATTTCAACTGTGCGCTTTCTTCTTCTATTTCTTCAGCTTCAACTTTTCTTTCAACTAAAATTATTTGCTTTTATTGTTCAAGTTTCGCTTTGTTTGTAATTGTTCTCTTGGAAGTGTTTTTTTTTTTTAAGTTTCTCTTGACTTTTGGGAAGTTATCTGTTGATTACTTGGAACACCTCTGTTGTCTTCCGTATCAAATTGGGAATCATATATATAATATATATATATTAAATTTCACAGTAGTTTCTTGAAAATGTTGCTGCCGTCGTTGAGCGTTTTTCCATTTTTATTTCAGAGAATCTGGGAGAACACACCAGTTGAAAATAAAATAAGAAACAGGAACAGGAGTTCTTTTTTTCAGTGTGCACGTCTTCGTATGTTGAGAGCTGCTAAATTTTGAAGTGTTGCTTAGCTGAAAGAAACAGAAAATAAAACAAATAATTAATACATTTAGTTAATTTAAAAACAGTGTTTTAGGAAAAAGGAAACAGCTGCAGTAACACATATATTTTTAACAAAATCAAATTTAATTTAGTTTAAAAGAGAAAACTTAATAACTATTTTTTTTCGTTATATTTAGCAATAATTTGTATGTGAGGGAAACATCTGCAGCTAAAATTATTTTTCTTTAAGTAAAATTTAGCCATTATTACTTTTAATATAATTAAAAAAAGGGTTAGAGAAATTGCGAACACCTGCAGCTAATTTTATTGTTCGTCAAATAAAACACTTAGTTAACGAAATTAAAATTTAAGCACTTGGTTGAATATTAAAAAAAATCATAATTATTTTTATTTTATTTGGTTAAGGAAATTGAAGAAACTGCAGCTTCAACTATTTTTCATTAAATAAAAAAGTCTATATTAATTTAAGCTTGTAGAAAAATAAAATATTATAATTATAATTATTAATTTATTTAAATATTGAAGTAAGTTAGATAATACATTCAGCTATAATTATTTTCATTCAGTAAAATTTAGAAAGTTTTAGTTGTAGCTTAATACTGTTTAATAATTATTTTTATTTAATTTAAAAGAAATCTGTAAGGTGCAATATAAAGAACAACTGCAACTTAATATATATAAATTTAAGATATTAATTTAAATTAAGATATAAAACACCAGCTACTTTATCAAGCGCTGAAAAACTAAATTGAAATTAGTTAAAATATTACATTTTATTGGTTCTGGAACTAATTTAATTTTGTTCACCATTCAGCTGATGGGAATTTGAGAAGGCGGAAACCTGTCCAGACCCAGATCACAGACTGAGCTGTCTAACTATCAAAATGTCATTTACGAGAGCCTGTGTCTAAAAATAGTTCACTTCGACATGGGGTAAATATCAATTTTTTGGCCAAGCGACAGGCGATGTGACGTCTATTGGTAAGATTTAAATCCTTGAAAGACAGTCAGCCCGAACTCAAATGCAATAATGCCCAAAACTGTGACGCTTATATCCTTTTAGTGTAACACACATACACACACAGTCACTTAGATGGACTCAGTCACGAACTCAACCGCAATTCAATTTAACGCACAATAGAACTTGATATGTAAAGCTCTTTAAAGACTTTAAGCCGCTTAAGAAGCGTTAGTGAAAGGCATTAGCCAATTGAGGAGCCAACAAAATTCAGAAAAACCGGCTAAACAACCGTGACAACAACTGGGACACTGCTGTCGATATCGACGACAGATTACGAATGCGCACTGTGTCGAGTCTGGTCTCCCATTCTATATTAAAATGTCCAACTGTGCGAGTCGACAAAGTAATTCTATTTGGCAAATTTTCACACATCATCGGGCTGGTGGGAACAACTTGAGATCCACTTCGAAGAGACCGATCAGTCGGAGTCGCCACTTAGATGCGCTGTAAAAATTAACATAATTCAGTTAAAGCTTTCACACGGACACAGTTCACGCACTTGTAAAAGCTTTGCTGGTCTCTTAACTGACAAAAGCTCACTAACACCAATGCAATGTGTATTTAGAGTTAACTGAACAACTTAAATGCTGAGCCAAAAATCGTAGCGCATCTACAAATCAAATAAACGTCATCTTGTTAAGTTAAAGTTGTAAAAAAAATGAATGAATTTGTCAACAAATGCGAAATGCTGCTAAGTGATTGTCCTATTCGACGGATACGAGTACAAATAATAATAATAAAAAAAACACAAATTTTGAGAAGGAAAAAAGTCATTTCGCTAGAATATTGCGCGTGAAAATAAATGTCGTAATCTCCCGGTAATGGTAACGTAAAAAAGGAACACACCCAATAGGGCAATGTATATATAATGATTGTCTATCTGTTTGTTTATACATATATTTATCGAACAGAGTACAACTTGCCACAAAGTTGGAGACAGACAGACAGTCAGTCAGCATCCGCATCAGTTACTTCCCCATTTGTATTTACATTTACGTTTACGTTTTCATAGAGAAAACTTTGCACCTGGTCGTAATTGCCTTTGCTAATTACCAAAAGCAACAACAATTAAGGTAACAACATAAAGTAACAGCAAAAATCAAAATCAAATTAAACACTGTCCAAATATTGATTATAGGCAGGAACTACGAATTCGAATACGAATACGAATTCGAATACGAAAAGGCAACGTCCATCTGATGATGTTAGGGAACATCTCTTAAATGCGTCTCAAATTCAAGTCCAATCTGACGACTTGGGAACTTGGACCAGAGCCCATGGCTTTCACTTTTAAATATCTAAATTCCGCAAAATGCTATTTTTTTTTCTTCTCTCCCTCTCTCTGTCTTTCTTTCTTTCTGCCCTGTTGTTGTCTTATTTAAATTTTGGGCATTTTTATATATCTTTCTTTCTGGTTAAACGAAATATTCAAACTTTCGTTTTCATTTAAGGTACAACAGAAATCTATTTCCAGAGAGTTAATGTAACGGAGAGAGAGAAAGAGAGAGAGAGAGAGTAGTCTGCGAAAGAGAGCAAAAGCTACAACAGAGATTTCAATTTTGTTTTCTTATTTATTCATTTATTTTTTGTTTTTTTTTATATATTTTGGGATTTTTACTGCTTCTTTTTGGTCATTTGTATTTAAAGTTTCTTTCACTGACGCAGCATTTATTGTTATTTTGTTGTTGTTGTTGCGTTCGGTTTAAGAAATGTGTTAACGAAATTGGCACAGCTTTTTCATGATACGATATTATCGAATCATATCCGCTGTTTCGAACCACGAGCCCCGAACCCAAAAGATATCGTACTATAGTAGCTGACCGTATAATTAAAGTTTAAACAACTCAACGACGACGACGACGACGACAATCGACGGCTCTCATCACGTAACTGTAAATTTATCAATGGACCTTCCCAGGGAATCCAGTTTTTCGGTCAGCCACTTCTTCGTCTGCTGCTTCTTCTTCTGCTTCGAAGTGGTCTGCTTCTTCTTCACTGCCTCATTCTAAAGTGAAATTTCTTGAAAATCAACTTTTCATCTCTCTCTCTCTCTCTGTCTGTCTGTCTCTGTCTTCTTCGCTTTGACTCTCTTTCTCTGGCAGAGACAATACAAAATTTGCGCGCCTAAGCAAATACAAGTCAGAGAACCCACCGTGTACCATCGCACCACTGCACCACCATCTGAACCACCACCTGAACCAAGTGAACCAGCTGAACCAGCTGAACCACGCCTCTGCGCGTGTTAACCAAACATGAAGACCAATCTGTAATAACTGCACCACTGTGTGAATAACTCTGAGCGTGTATAGCAGTGTATAAGTGTGTGTGTGTGTGTGTGTGTGTGTGTGTGTGTGTGTGTGAGCGCTGTTAAACGGTAAACATTCAACCTGCCTTGACAAGGTAGTTACAGTGTTGTGCCCGTGTATTGTCTGACCCATTTCCTATAATCGTGCCGCATATCATCATCGTCAGCGTCATCGACTTCGACAGCAACAACAACAGCAACAACAACAACAACAACTGGCCCTGGTCTCTCATTCGAAGCTGTTCGTCTTTGTCTGACCATTACTGACTACGTTTTAGGCCAATACCCTCTGCAAAAAGTTGGCTACCACAAATTGAATATCCTATTTGTAACACCAATATTCAAAGTACACGAATACAATGAATATTCAACAACACAATGTTATTAATGATATAGAATTTGAAAATTGATCTGCTTATTTAATCAATAAAATTATTTACTAAAAGAAATAACCAAAAAACGGAATAAATATTTAATTTCAAAAATTTAATTGTTAAGGAATGATGACATTATTTCTATACTTCAACGGAGTACTCACTTTGAAGCAGAATATGATTTTTATGTTGTGAAAATAAAAAATAAAATATTTTCTAAGGCTCATAAAATCTGATATATTTTTATTTCTGTCAATATTTTCGTATTTAAAAATAAAGTAATTATTTAACGTATATTCTTGATTTTAGAAAAATTGTATTCGCTACTTTTATGCGCAATTTAAACTGAATAATATGAAACTGATTGGTTGCGGTCTGTTAACAACATTTAATTGAATCATTTTGTGCGAATAACAGTCAATAACTGAAAGAAGTTTAATATCTAGCCTGAAATCGTAAGCCGAGAAAAGTGTATTCATGGTTCGGTGCATCGAATGAAAACCGTTCATTCTGCTTTCGAATTGCATTTGAAAACATCTAGTAGTTGTCACCGCATTTTTCCCGATTCTTTTGCTGACACACAGAAATAGACCTTGTTGCTTTCGGATTACAAGTCTTTGGGGGGCTTTGAAATATGCGGAAGTATCATATAGATTGAATTGACAGTGGCCGTCATTCTAAGTTGTCTTGTGTTGATTTAAGCAATTTTCAAAAATGCCCCAACGAAAGTTCAGATACTAAGAATTTTCACTTTTCTACGGGTCCCATTTTAAAGGGGCCTCTAATGGTTTTCGTGTGGTCTCATTATGTAAATGTAATGTGCAAAGCGGATGCTGGGCACAATTCATAATGGGTCTGTGCCCTCTATTCTATTGAACCTAAGCTGCCTCCACAATCTCCTCATTCTCCTATTCCCCCTCCCTCCCTCTTATATACCTAGGATCTATCTGCATTTACAGTTATCGTAAGTTATCTATGCTTTGTGTGTAATTGAATAAATCTGTGATGGAATCTGTGATGTGTGCTGACCTGAGCTCTGCCTCTCTGTCTCTATCTCTTTCTCTATCTCTGTCACTCCGTCGCTCTCTTTCTCACTGATACGCGCCCTCTCATCTCCCTCTCTTTCTGGCTGCCTGCGAACTGAGCCCATAATTTGCGTTTTGATTAACAGACAAAGCGCTTCGCAGTTTACAGCATAAAAGTTAAATTTAAGTGTGTATAATGGGGCCCCCGCCATATAGTGAAACTGTTGTCGTACCCCCATTCATCATTTACCCACCGAACACCCCTCCCTTCACCCAATTTCCATTGCCCCGTCCGCTTAGACGACAACCAATTGAGACTCTCAGCTGATGAACTCGCCAAGTTAGATATTAAATAATTTACAATTAGAATGTATATTTATTTTTAGCCTTTAGGCATGAGCTAAGACTATATAATACATATGCTAACCTCCTGCTAAACCAAAGCCAAGAACATTGTCTACAGCCTCAATTAAAATAAACCCATTAATTAACCAAATATATATGTACTATATATATTTATATAAATTTGTCGCTCATTCCTCAGATGCCAAGTTGCCTTTTAGGCATTTTTTTGATTTATGAAATTGCGTTGCAATTTTCCAAAATTAAGATTTATGAATTGTGCGACAGCACGTGAGTTTGATATAGTCTAATCAGTACTCTCGAAGCTGTATATGTTGAGGGGAAATATTAAGCTACATCAAGATAAGAGCTCACATGTGTTTCTAATTTTTTAAAAGCAACACATTAACTTAGGCTGGAGAATGTACTATGAGTGCTAAAGTGCTTAAGTAATTACACAATGTATTCAGGGAAAGGAAGTGAAAATGTGGACAGACTTTTAGTTAAATAAAAAGATTTCTAAAGCTGATCATCTAAAAAAGTTGAACGATTTTTTGAAGGAAGTGTCAAGTACATATTTCAATTATAAACAAAACTGTAAGTATAATATTAAATAAATTGATATATTGTGAGATGTATAAGATTATAATAAAATTTACCAATTAAAAAAAATAAATAAAAAAAAGTTCCGTTTTTAATAAAACTTAAAATAGATGAAAATTTTAGAGAATAATTAAGAGTTCTGATCACATAAAGTAAGTAAACAAATAGAAAGAATTTATTTTATAAATAAATTCAAAAAAATTAAACAATAAGGAAATTAATATAAGTATTAATTAAGCCGAAAGTTTACAGTCACTATATTATATTTATTTAAGCAATGACACTTATATATCTATCATAGATATGTCTCAGAATAACAACAATAATCATGTGCGTCAAAGGGCAATTAACTGGGACATCAAATATTCTAATCGGGTTATCCCGATTTTTATGGTACTGCCTGGCAACCCATTTAACGGGCAGCTATTAAAAGTATTGTCACATTGCAACTTAGAATTCAATCGGGTATTCATAATTGCGAAAGTGTTTAAACACAACGAAAGAAATTTCGACAAATGCTGATCTGAAAATCGCGGCACGTAATCAATAGAAAGACTCGACGAAATTGAGTTAGCATATTGACATGTTAACATATTGACATATATATACTATATAGATAGACATTTACTGAATATCTTGGCTTTGCCAAAAAGCTGTTGGCAAAATAAAGTTGGAAAGCCCAATGGAATTCCGACTGCAGTTGCACATGCGCAGTGTCCGATAAAGTGGGTCAATGCGTTGTTGGATGGTTGCATTGTTTTATTTTTCGGATTGTTCGGATTGTTCGGATTTACTGGGCCCTCATGAATGCAATCGTCACTTTGCGTTAAATACTTTAGTCCATTAGTACATACTATATAAATACATATATTTATTTAAATTGTTGTCAGCCTCCAAAAAAAATATGTAAAAATGTGACAAGTATAAGTAAATACTTGACTACAAAAGCAACGATAACGATAACAAAATTTTCGCAACTTTTTTTTTTGGTAACGGAATTGCAATATGATTGAGGTAGCCGTAACTGACATATAAGCAGTTGTATCTTGTATCATGTATCTGTATAGTCTGTGTATCTGTTACGGTCTCTAGCTCTCTGTAGCTGACCGTGATCCATGTTTACTTATTATGCTGCGTCTTCATTTTCGTTCAGTGTGTGTGAGTGTGTGAGTGTGTGTGCAAATTTTATTTGTAAATATGCTGTGATTAATATTACAAATACAAAAAAAGGTTTCGAAAATATATATGTTGTTGTAGGCAACTTTCTCGACGGACGCAAAGCGACAACTTTAGTTTTAGACTAAATATTACGTCAACGTTGCATAAGCATACGCAATGCTGTGCTGTGCTGTGCTCCTACCCCTCCTTCCCGTTAGCCCTACCCCTTAAATGACAAATATTTGCTGATCGCTTGCTTATTTTTAGCCACGCAGTCGGCCTTACACTTACTTGTCAGAAATGAGTTAAGAAAACAAATTAACAAATCGCCGCCAAAATCGTAGCTTAAGATGCGCAACGTTGCACGTTGTATGTTGTATGTAGCTTTTCCAGTTGCCAGTTGCCAGTTGCCAGTTTTCAGATTTTTCAAGTTTTCCAGTTGCCAATCGGTCAGTTTGCAATTCGTTTGTTTGGATTGAAGTTTTGTCTGTTCCGGCGCGCGATATCAAAAGAGTTGAAGATTGAGATTTAGGTCAATGACATTTGTGTGCAAAAAATTTGTTGTTGTTGTTGTTGTTTGTGTTTGTGTTTGTGTTGTTGTTGCTCTTGCTGTTGTTGGTAACACTTTCGTTTCAACGCTGCGCGAGGGCGGGGAGTATAAAAAACGGGGCTAGTGCTGTACGAAACGGGGTCGTGACTACGAGTATTTCGTTGAATTTGAAATTGACACTATTATCAAGGCTGGGCAATCTTTGGATTTGCTTAATGGTTATGTTTTTTATTTTATTTTTTTTTTTTTTTTTTTGTCGGGTTGTTGTTACTCATATAAAGTTGACACACAAAAAACCTTGCGATCAACTGAAATTCTGCTCAAGAAATTTCTCCAAATATTTTCACTTTTGCGCGGAGACGGAGACGAAACAACGAACAACGAGACGAAGTGGGAGACGAAGAATGCGTGTGTTTGTCTTCAACGCTGCGCATGCGCAAAGAAATCGAAAGAGAGCGCAAGACAGTGGGGGAGACAGAGAGAGAGAGAGTGAGATAAGAAAGAGAGCCGTCACGCACACTCACACACACACTGTCACACACGCACGCATGCACAGGCAGAAAGAGAGGAAGACAGACTGAGAGAGAGCAGAGAGAGACAAAGAGGTGGAGAGAAAGAAAGAGAGAGCGCGTTATGTTCTATGCTCACTGATCGCTGATCGCTTATCGGATTATCGGTAATCGCTAACAGTTTTCGGTGTATTTCAATGTATCCCGGGTTTGTCGGATCGATCTCGCAACACGCGTCCGCTACGTACGCCGGCTGGAACTGAACTAAACTTTGATGGCAAAGAAGTGAAAGACTTTATGCAGCGTCCGTCAGCGTCGACAGCGACGGCGACAGCGACAGCGACGGAGATGATGACAGAGACAGAGACAGAGACAGAAGCAGAGGCATCGACGCTTTATGGACAAGAAAGGCAGCCACAAAGCGCACAAAAGAAAGCCAAAGGGGGAGCGCAAAGGGGAATGTGCAGTTGGGCCGTGAAGAGCGACACGTAAACGACGGCGACCGCGACGGCGACGGCGACCGCGATAGTGGCATGCAACAAGCTTTAATTGAAAAAGCCGCAAAGAACTGTGAAAAACGAGTCGTGGAAATGATGTGGAACACCATCACCATATGTGTGTGTGTGTGTGTGGAAAAACCTGACTCTGAGGAGCATGCAAAGAAATTCAATCTCTGCCGCATGGCGACCTGTTCAGTTCAGTTTAGTTCAGGTCCAAAGCCACTGGCCAGCACTGACATTGACCACGGTGCAGCGACGCAGCGACGTCGCCGCTGACGTCGAAAGAGGTCAAAGTATCAGTGTTGCCGTTTTGGGGACTTTGTCACTAGATCTTGTAACAGTTTTTTATGCTATATATAAACTTAACAGCAAGTTGAATTTTATATGTTTACTCTTCATCGAAATATATTTATCTGTATAATGTGCTACAGATTTTATTTAAAAAAAATTGTTACATTTCTAAAATATACCAAGTCATTGATCTAATTGAAAAATCACACATATTTAGGTAGCGAAATTATTTTAAAACCTATCTTAAATACCCTTTTGCTTATTAACAAAAAATATATAAATATGTTACTTGATTAGAAAAGAGTTAATATAATATAATAATGTTTATATTATATTGGTGTATTTTAGTGTAATTTAAACACACAATTATTTGTATTTATACAAGTTATCTGTGATCAATTTTTTTAAATATTATATAAGATAACTTTGGTATTGTATAATTGTTTTTTCAAAAAAAAAAATATATTTTCAGAAGTGTCTAAAATCTGTATAAATAAATATAATAAATAATTTTTTGTTTAAAACCCCTTAAAATATTTAAAGTACAATAATATACACATATACTTAATATAATACTTAAAGTACGTTAGTTTCCGAATTATTAATCAAAAATATGTATACTATATTATATGTTCAAGATAACAATATAATCAAATTGGGATTGGTAAAGCAACAACAAAGAAGATCATACGATTTTGTGCGACTAAACTAAAACAACGTGGCTTTAGAATAGAGATAAGAAAATAAATGTGCCAAATAGTTTTTGAACATATTTCGAAATTCTCAAGGTTGGTTTTGCTCTGCTAAATCCAATCTCCGAGAGCAATGGGGTGGGCACCTCTAGCCTAAAGTATTTAGAAATATAATCAAAATTTGTCTAGCATTTTTGAACTGAGTATTATAAATACAGTGATGCTGCGGGTATTATTACAATTATTTGGACTGCTGACAGACCAACTAAATTGTTCTTCATAATAAAAATAAATAGAACAATCAAAATTGTTAATGAGTATCAATTATTTCTATATTGGCTTTTTGCATCAATTTTTGGTGGGATTTTTCAAAGGGAAACGGCAACACTGCAAAGTACAAAGTACAAACGTAAGTTTCCAGCCCAATACTGTTAGTCTCTCTGAGTGTGTGTGTGTGTGAGTGTGCATGCACTTGGTAACGGTGTCACAGTGAGCCACAAAATTTGTTGCTGTCTAATTAAAAGTCGTGGCACATGTGGGAGGAGGTGGAGTATGAAGAGATGTAACGAGAATTCCCCAGTTCAATGAACCAAGTAGTGGAAATATCTGTCAGAAAACAACACAAAACAAGCTGCACAAATTATCGATAGCAGTTGCGATTTTATTAAGTTGCAGCATTAGAGATGCGCAGTCGTCAACAACAGCAACAGCAATCAATACTTAAGATGGTATAAAAAATATCTAAAAATTTTAATATCAATTACTTTGAATAATTGATAACATTATTATTACTTTTCTAGGGTTACACTTTAATACAATAAAATTATAATTAAATAAATTCTATTTCAATTATTTAAAACGCGAAAAATGGTTTAAATCGAAATATGTTGTAGATTTACTTAACAACTGCTCAATTATATAGAATTTTACACTCCTTCAGTTTAATAAAAAGTTTAATATTAAGTCAGCTATATCTTTATTGACAGCTCCAATCTAGATAGTTATTGACCTAGTGTAAACTTTTCTGAACCGCAGATATCGCTGACCTCATCATAAAGCAAATAGTAAATAATAATCGACTGGGAATTTTCACTAGTTGTTTTTCTCTTAAATTTATTTATATTTATTTTTTTTTTTTTTGTTTTTTTCTGCTCTTATAAGCAATTGACGATTGACAATTGCATAGCCGAGTTGTCAACAACGATGACAACAACACTCAGAGACTGGAGAGCGCTTTGTTAAGCAGCTGAAGGAGGTTGAAGGAGGATTCTTGAACGTTGAGCTTGCCGCTGATTTGGTAAATAACAATATTAATAATAACAGTCAGTTAATTTGAAACTTGAAACTCAAAGCTTAAGTCGCACCTTAAAACGTGAATCAGATGAATCCGGCGAAGCACTCAAATTTATCCAACTGAATGCCACTCAAGGACATTGGCAAATTAACGTCAAACTTATTGGAATTCGTTTTGTAATTTGACTCAACTTTAGCTTGCGAATAGACACGTGCCAGAGTCCGCACTCTGCTAATAAGTTAGTTACTATTTGAGTTGATAATTGAATTGGCAAACAACATGCATTGTTGTCCAAAAAAAAAAGCGGAAATCGCTCGTAGATGTTTTTTTTTTTATTTCAGTTTGCTGAACAATTAACTGACTAACACTTAGTTGAATTTTTCGCACAGTGTAGAGCATAAATTGTGCTCATGAAAAGACAAGATCAATGGAGGAGGGGAATAAATAAAATGCTGCCTACTTTCAGGCAGCGCACATAAATTCCAATCAAACCGGAAGTAGGCCGCACAAATGCTATTTTCTATTTCTATTTCCGCAGTCTCCTCTGCTCTTCTCTCATCACCACAGTTGCTGCTGCCTGTCTACACTTGTGTATTTATGTTGCCAATTTTATAAATAGTAGTGTGTGTAGTAGTGTGTAGCACTTGCTCCCACATGCTGTGACCCTTTTAAGCCACAATCACCAGAGCGTCAAGGGCTGCCACATTTCAGCCATATATCAACTCACACACACACAGACACTGACACACGCTGACATACACTGACACACATATATAGTTGCTGCTGCTTGTGTGGTCAAGTCGTTTAAATCATCAGCTCGAATAACGTTAACGTTAACATTAGCGGAAATTTCAATTTCTGTTTTACATCAGTTTTTGTTTGTTGCTGGGCCGGAAATTACAATATTTTCAACTATATTTCTTTGTTTTTTGTATAGTCACACACATATTAATAACAAACTTATACACGCAGCGTGTGTGTGTGTGTGTGAGTGTGAGTGTGAGTGGGTGGTTGTTTCTCATAATCCGCGCCATGTTGCTTGTTCTTTTTTTAATTACACAAAGTTACGGCATTAAATGGCGCCCTGTTGACAGACAACGAGCGTTGTGTCCTCGTCCTCGACTGGCAAAATAGCAAAAAACACACACACACACACACACACACACACACTGAGATAGGCAGGTAGACAACAAAACGAGGAATATGACATAATGCACTTGAAATGTTATCGCCTCGTTTTGTGTTAGGAGTGCAGCTTTAGCAGATGATGAAACCGATTTGAATTTCAGCTTGAATCCGTTAGCTAGTAAGTACAACAACAGCAACAACAACAACAACAACTTAACACACACTAACAGTAATCAATCGATTATAATCGAAAACATCAATGCATCGTAGAGCATAGCATACTTTAAGGTCTATTAAGGACTATTATATGGGAGGTAAGTCGGTCGGTCGGTCGCTCGTCTTGACGGGTCGATGAGACGCTAGGGCGGTGGGTCGATTGGTAGTTTGGTCGTTGGGTCGTTGGGTCGCTGGGTCGGTTTCTACTCACACATTTTTATGCAATCGTCAGCCACTCACACTGAGACGTCGCGCTCAAGGCTTGCCAAATATTTGTCACGCATTTTTGCATACATTTTTCACAGCCACACAAAATATGCACCAACTGCTTTTTAATAGTTGTTAGAACTTTGCAGCTTTTTCTATTATTTTTTCAAATAATTTTCATAGATTTTATTTGAATTAATTTAATAAATATGGTATATTTGGTTTTGTCACAACGTCGGCCGCCTTGAAAATCAATTGGGAAAATGCCTGTTTTTTTATACATTTTGCTGCTCCTTTTTTGCTTTGTAAGATTTTTCACGCGCCTGCTCTCACCAATACACTCACACACACTCAGACACACTCACACCAGCACATATACAAATGAATATACACCCACATGGAGAGGCGCTCTCGCGCAGCTGGCAATCTACTACCTTTTCCATATGCTATTTCTACTACTGTTTCGCTGACACATTGTAAACGTACTTTGCTGCCGGCTTTTACTGACAGTTGTCGTCAGGGTGGCCTGTTATATAATATATGTAAATAATGATGTGATATCTAATGATTGATGGACTGCCTTATCTATCAAATTTCCATATCTTATCGCTACCGCAGATAAGCTTAACAAATCCCTATGCTGTGGTGTGTGTTCCATTAAACACGAGTTTCACATTTAGTACTTAAACAATTACAATTTTCCAACACATACTTTTGGGCTGAGAGCAGAAAATGTGCGCACGGCAACACTGAACAACACGGAGGCTAAAAAGAAGCTGCTCATCATTTTCATATACGTAATTTACTCTCCGCACTGCGCTCTCATTCCATGGCACCCTCTCTCTCGAATTTGTTGTCTTCCCTCTCACTCTCTCTGTGTTTGCTATCTCTCTTTGGCTGCTGCTTGCACTTGCTACGCGTGTTTGCGGAAACAAGCAACGGAAATGTCAGATTTTGCGCTAAATTTTTTACGAGCGCCGCCGTTTCCAATAGCGACATCGGCATTGTCGATGAGATAATAAACCCAGCGACATACATTCTGTACAAATCTCTCAATTGCCCCAACCCTCCCAAACACTGCTCTCCCTCTCAATCTCCATCTCACGATGGGAACTTTGTTGCAAAGGTGCTGCGAGGCTCTAAAAATAAATGCCTGCTGTAAGTTATATTTCTTTTTTCGGATTTCTTGTTGTTCGCGACAAATTTGACAACAAACCGAGCACATAATTATGCTAAAAATACTGCATAACCAAATGGGGGGTAGGGGGAGGAAGTGTAGTTAGGGCATAGCGGGTGTTTTTTGTGGAGCAAGAGGCGTTGTACATACCGGCACAAAATTGAGGTTGGAAACGTCGCGCTGGATGCTGCACCGAACTCCGAATTGAACTGAAACTGGAGGATGACAGGACACAGATGACGGCGGAGCTTTCACTTGGTTGCTTACAGCTTCTTATATCATTTAACATTTATCTTTTATATTTTATACATTAATATATTTATATTTTCTATTTTTCTTTCAAACAAACGACACACACAAATTTCACACGCGTCGCACGGGCAATAATTTGGAAAAAACTGCACCCTGTCCAGGTTAGGAACACGGGGAGGGGGAGGAAGAAGAAGGACAACAGCGACGACGACGGGCAAATTGAAGACGCGTATTTGTTGTTGCTTTTAGCTGCTTGCTAAACTTTTGAACTGATGACAACAGACGCTCGAATTGCGACCAACGACGGGCGACAGGCGACTGTTCAACTGTTCAACTGGGCAACTGCTAGGCCAAAAACCGGGCCACCAGCGAATTTCAAATTTTCTCACCAAGCAACTAATTCGGGGGGCTGTCTGACTGCGCTCACAATGTCACACGCTCGCTCGCACACATACACTGAACCGAATGGAACGGCAGGGAACTGAACAGAACAGAACAGAACGGAACTGAGCTGAGCTGGGCAGAGCTGGGCGCTAAGGGCAACTCCACCCTCTTTTCGCACCCCCGGTGGTGAGTTTTGAATCCAACAACACAAAAACAAACAACCAAACATACACACGCACACCCTCGACTGTCTTTTTGTCGTTGCTGCCACCCTCCTTCTATATTTTTCTTCCTTTTTTTTCTGTTGTTGTTGTTGTTGTTTTTGTTGTCTGTCACAGTTTGCGCAGTGCCCGTCGTCGCCTCCCGTTCGTGCTCGCGTTCGTGTTCGCGTTCGCGTTCGTGTTCGTGTTCGCCTTGCCTGATTTTTCCACCACCTTTCGATGAGATTTTCCTATTGAATGAAATACACTTTTCGCGTTTTTGCTGTTGTTGTTGTTGCTGTTGTTGGTATTGTTGCCAGCGCATGCGTTTTTCAGCAGCCCGAGAAAAGAGAACATACAAATTATAATAGACGAGAGCAAAAAAAATTTTGTTTTGCCTACGACTTTTTGTTCGATATATAGCACGCGTTACAGAAAAAACATTTGAAAACTTGGCGCATGCTGAGTTTCCAAACTAGCGAGCATTGCATTGTGCAGCGTTGCCAGCTGGCCACAGACAGCGATGCCACCTAATAAATAATGAATGCTCCTAAATACCAAAATAAACCGTTTACATTTTCAAATAGCAATCTACCAGATATTAAGCCGTCATCAATTACAATTAAGCTATTATGTAAAATCCACTAATATAAATTGGGGGTTGGGGGCTTCGACCCTCGACTTATAAATATTTGAACAATGCGAGTGAAGGTCAGAAAATAGACACATGGCATGCAATGATAAGTGCATTGTCATCACTCCGATATTTGGAGTCACTGGTTTACTCTGCATATTAATTAATTTTCATTTAGTTAAAACAAAACGATAACTTACAAAGTCTGATTAGGTGCACGCACACCGCACTTGGTATACTCTACTTGTATCCGTTGGAAATAATTCATTTGGAAATATTTTAGTTATATTTCTATAATAAATATTTTTACTTATTTTAAGTTCGTTATTAAAACGAAATAAATATAATTCATTAAAACTTTCCTTTTAAGACTAACATGTTAACAAATCTATTAAAAATAAAGTATCGTTTAGAAATGCTTCTATTTTCAAGAATCTCTCTAATTCAATAAGAGCTCATTATCAACTTTGACATTTTCTTCAAAAGCGGATTAAATTCATATTATTTTTTATTTAATTTTTGGGTTGCCATCAATTTAATATTATCTCAGATTTTTAAAAATACAGACAGAATATAAAACCATAACATTATTAAGAAATATAACGAATATTTTGCCTTCAGCGAGCACAGCTGAACTATTCTGTTCTAAAACTGACTGACTCATATCCAGATTTCGAAAGCTTAAACTATAACTCTTTTTTAAATTGCATATGCATAAATATTCAGTTATTTATGTGTCGATCTAATATAAAAACTGTTGTTAACTCTAATTTATAGCCGTAGTGAAATTTTAAGTAGTATTTGGCCCAAGCTATTGTTAAAACGAAGCGACTTTCAACGAGCATCTCGTTCCGACTGACTTAAAAAAAGTAAACAGCAACCACAACAACAGCAACAACAACAAGTAATCTCATTACTCATGCACATTGAATGACGTCGCGACGGAATCAACCATGGAGCATGTTCCACTCGGAGACGTGACTTGCTAAATCGGTGAAAAACCCCAACTCTTAGGATCAACAAGTGCCAGTGACTAGGGGGAAATTCGATTATATTAGTTGTTGTGTTTATCTTTTGTATTTTGTGGTTTTGAAATTGCCACTCAAATGTAAATTAATGCAAATTTTATTGCCATTGGGCTGATTCAATTGGTTATGGGCCATTTACTCAACGAAAAACGGGATGATTGTGTTAATGAATAAGATGAGGATTAGGAGATAAAGTAATTAATTAAAAGAAATCAATACTTGGTATTAATTTTGATAAGATCTGGATTTTAAAATATTATTCGTTGATCGATAGTGTGCAATTTTAAGTTCAATTTATGATTTTCAAAGATTTATTTTGAGTTATATTATACAATAATTGTTTAAGTGTGCAGTCTTAAGGTCGACAAACTATTTATATATTCGCTATATGAAACGATTGAATTTACTGTAATTTTGTAATCAAGAATTAAGGTAATTATCCAATTCTAACAGTCTCTTGACTGCCCTATTTAATAACAAAGTGGCAGCTTCTGGAAAGTATTGAAGTAACCTCTATTATTAACCCGTGTATAGTTCGAGGAATGTCAATAATTGATGTCAATTATTGTCAATATCAAATCTTAAGCACCGTCATAATAGAGATCAAAGTGCAATCAAAATGTTCATGTTTATTTATAATAATTTATATGACAACTTCAACTAAAGTACAATGGAAATACTTGTGTTAGGGAAATTACATTTTAAAGTAATTTATTGAATACTTAATATGCTTGTAATCAATTCAAATACTAGTTGGAAAGTAAACGTAGGAACTCTGACTTTATGAACACCATTTGATTGCTTTAAAAGTAAAAACTTATAACTACTATTACTACCGTTCTGTTTAACCGATCTTCATGCGATTTAGTCGGATCAGTCGATCACACAGACTGTTAGACAGACTTAATGCGACATGGACATGGCTACATCGATTCGATTATTAATGCTGATCAAGAATATATATATTTTATGGCAGATGCCTCGCTCACCCCGTAACATACATTCAAATGAACGCGATATACCCTTTCACTCCATTTAAAAGTAACGAAAATAAATACAGACACGCCTACACACGCACACACACCTCTAACAACCCACCCACTTTCTTTATTTTGCGTGTCGTACAAATTACTGTCAAATTTGGTACTTTTGTTGTTAAATTTTTTTTTTTTTTTTTTTGTGGCATTTCTTTTGTGAGTTTAACATAAAAAATGATTATATGTGTAGTTGAGACATAACCTTTGTCTGCAGTTTCTTTGTAGTCTAGGCCCGTGTGGGTTTCTTTTTAGGTCAGCTGCAATTAAGCCTATTTATAATAGATCATTTATCATTTATTTATGTATTGAAAATATAATTTCGATGAAAATAAACTCCAGGCAGTTATGAAAAAACATTGACTGCAATTCTTGAAACATCAGCCAGCAGAATTGCTACTGTTTGCAGAATTTGATCAAAAATAAAATCAAGAAATGAGGAAAGAAAGAAGAAAAGACATTGCAATTGAATTGACCTCGTAATGAGTCCAATTTCAAAAGCAGTTTATAGAATACGGTTTCTGCAAGGTAGCCTCATTAAATGTAGAATTAAAAATAAGTGCTGACCAAAAAAGTTCCACAGAAAAGCAAAATGAAGCAATTAAAAGTATTTATTTCATTTTAAACCTGATTACTAAATATTATTTTATTCTTTAAATGAAAACAATTCATTATCAGTTTACCACAATTCAAAAAACTATTTATTTTATGTTTTAAAATATTTATGCAGTTTGTTCTTACAGAAAAGCACAACAAATTCAATGAAAAGTTATTATTAAAATTTTATTTATAGTCTCTGAGTTTCTTTTGTTGATGCTGATCACTAATATGTACACATTATATACAGAATACTTTATAGGGTCAGATATGCCTCCTCTTCCTGTTACATACATTGTAACTAACCGAATATAAAAGTTTACATTATTTTTTAGTTAACAGGTATAATAAGTATGCAGAATATAGAAGAGCACTTTGTTTTTTAAACTGAATACTCGGTTACTATATAATTTATTTGATTTATATTAAAATGAACTTGTTTAAATGTTAGATCATTTATTTAATGATTTTTCTAGTGATATTACAAAATAATCTCAAGTCATGACTCAAACATTTTACAAACGAAGCCAATAACAGTCTGGCTTAGTCCCCCTCTATCTCTCTCTCTCTCTCAGTCTGTTCCGCTCTTCTAGCTCTCACTCACTTTAAAATAGCTACTCAGATATAATATGATCGGAAGAGACTCGTAGTCTCAACACTCAAATAGATACGACGCACTCGCAATAGATACGAAATGGCAGTGACAAAGATACACGAGCTTGGCTTTCTCAGTTGGCCAAAGTAGCGGGACTTTCCTGTTGTTGTTGTTGTTGTTTTTTGACTACTCAAAGCTCTTGTGTTGTGTGTTTCGGTCTCTGGACTTGGCACTCAAAGAGTCTTTACAATAGTTTAGATATTTGCTGACTTTGCTTTTTGGTTTCCCATTTTATTTAGTTGGCTTTTGATTCGCTCGCTCTTACACTTGCTCTCTTTCTCGCTGTCTGTAGCTCTCTCACTCTCTGTCGCTCTTTCTCCCTCGCTCTGGTGTGCTTTGCTTTTGAGCTGATTATTTTGTGTTCCGTTTATCATTACGTGGTTTCGTTGGCCATGCGGACGTGCTTGTTGTTGTTGCCTTTGTTGCTGTTGTTGCTGTTGTTGCTGTAGTTGCTGCTATTGTTGGCGGTGGCGGTGTCTCAGCTTTTGCCTGCTTGGTGGGTATTTAAAATTTCCTCATGTCGACGCTCAGTTCCAGTCAGTTTCGGTTTCAGTTTCGGTTTCAGTTCGAGTTGAGCGTGCGTCGGCATTGGCAGCAAATTCATCCACATAGAGCGTATTCTCTGAACGTCAACGTTTGTTCATTATTTACTACTTGGATCCGATTGAATCCAAATACAATTTTTGGTTAGTTAAACGTCACATAAATAGAATTGTTAAGATGTTGTTAAACTCAAGTGCAAATCAAGTGAAACTCGCGTTGATTCATCGCAAAGCCTTTAAGACATTTTTCGTGATTTCCAAATGTGCTGCAAATAGAATTGAAAACGATTCAAGAATCGATTGCCAAACAAACCCAAATCGATGCGAAACGGAAGCACGCTCTGACGAAAGACCGCTGTGTCCAAAATCTATATATAACTTATTGGAAACTATAAATAATATATGGAAAATTGGCTGATCTATTGATCTAAGCTTTATTTGGTTTGTTGATTTTTCCAGCGCTCTTATTGACACGCTGCCTTTTCACTTTGCCTCCAAAATCCGTTTTCAATTGGCTTATTGTGTATTTTGTTTTAACTTTTCTGCGACAGGTGTGTGCTCAAGCCTGCATGTGTGTGTGTGTGTGTGTGTTTGAGTCTGTTATGTGTGTGTGTATGTGTCTGAGTTTTTCCCGTCGCAAAAGCTGCAAAGTCTGAGTAAGTTTGTTATTTGTTTTCGTACGCTTTTCGCGCTCTTGCTGAAAAATTCATTGGCGTTGCGTTGGACCTTTTAAAATGTTTTCCACTTTTTTGGTTTTTCATTTTTGAAGGTTTAAACTCGTGTTTTTTTTTTGGGTATTCTGCTTTTACAGCTGTCATTTTTGCAGCACAAATGACGACAGCGTGGCCAACGTTTTGGTTTTTTATTTTGTATGTTGTTTTATTTGTATTTTAGATGATTTATTTCATCTATGGCCGAGGGCTATAAATTGATGGCCCAAACCGGTTGCCTAAAACATCCATAAAACACTGCTTTATTTATTTATAATTTCTTTTAACTTGACAGCAACTGCCAGAAACAACAAAAGTCAATTGTCTGTTGCTTGTTTGCCAAAAAAAAAAAGAGAAATAACAACAGCAGCAACTACAAAATAAGTGCGAATTGCTCGAGTAGCAAGCAGCAATAAGAGCTGCTATTTCACACTACATAGCGCATAGGCGTGGCAAGTTCGTTGTCTAAGTCTTTTGTTTAAGCTGAAAATCTGCACGCGACATTGAAAGCGTCAATTATGCGAGCACACGGCAATTTGATTGAACTCGTCAGACCGTTTGTCGTTTCAATGTTAAGGTCTAACAACAATATGCAAATGACAGCAGCAACAACAACAACAGCAACAGCGACAGTAGCTGCTAATACAAATGGCCAGGCCCAAAAACAAACCTACTGATATATGAATTGAAACCCGCGCACTTAATACGCACCGTATCAATTCGAATTGTTATTGTTGTTTTCTTTATTTATTCAGACTCGCCCCCAAAAACGGCTATCAAGTTCAGCTAACGCATGCCGCGAATAAATAACAACAAATTGTTACACATTTTGTTGCTATGGCGGAAGCAACAAAATACGTATCAAATAATATGAAAAAAAATATACATAAGATGTAGTATATAGAGACATAAAATCTATAACAAAGACCAGAAGTGAGATTCGATTGGACAGACCAAATGAGATAGAGTGAGAGATAGACAGATAGAGAGAGAGAGAGAGAGAGAGAGAGATCTTGAGAGATGCGAAGAGATGCATATTATAAAATAGAAAGTGCCAAAAAATGATGTGTGTGGGGTTTAAACATAATTATGTTCGTCACACTTTTTGAAAACTGTGTTTCTTTTACTCTCAGCCCTTCGTATGTCGTGGTTTTTGTGGTTGTCCGTCTATTTCGTTTTCTTCTCCTCATTTGCTTTGCGAAATAGGTCAAAATGCTGCAGACATGTGAGCATATATTGAAACCTAAAGAAATTTCGACAGATTTAATATGCATAAACGGTTTTGGCTCTCTTACACAGCTAGCTGAAGATAAGCGCAGATCACTTCACCACAATAGATACAGATACATTTACATCGGTAGATACAGATACTCGCACGTCTGACGGCGCTGTCTCATTTTGTTAAGCAAAATTAGCAAGCGAAACGCAAAACGTCGCAAAATTATGCAAATCTTTCAAAACAAAACCACAACAAAAATTTATTTGTACATACAACAAGGCAGATGGGCTTTGCATATATATATATATATATATATATATATATATATATATTATTATATTGTATTATCGTATGCACATGCTCATTTCAGTTAATAAATCCATGCATACATATATAAATATAATAGATACACAGCGCAATCCTTACGCTTCATTGCGCTTTGTTTTTGGGACGAATGCACAAATTGCGAATATTCTGAGATTGCGACTGAAACTGAAACTCATACTGAAAATTAAAAAATAATGAAACTAAGTATCTGTAACGGAAATCAGACAGCAGAACCTTCAAAACTCAATCAAATGCAATATAGAGAAACTTCCGCTGTTATCAAATGGAGAACAAAGAGCGAAAATAAAATATTAAATATTCAAATATTCAATGAATATGTTTGTCAGAAATTCTTTATTCAAGTGAAAATGTATGTCAAGTTTTATTTTTTATTACGAAATTCTTAATTTTATACATTTTTAGGTACTTTTGGAATAATTTCGCACTATATTTATTCTTTCACTTAAGCAATATCTTATTGAAAATATAAACCCATTTGAACCTACCATTTTTCTGAGTGTACGCATCTAGTACGTGACCAATTGATTAAGGGTTTCCCAGCAAAATCGTTGGATAGCTACGCATATATTCTCCACTGTTGAGAATTCGTTCAGAATATGGAATTCCATGGAACAATATTTGGGAAACGCCTTTTATACAGTTCATTGACTTTATTGTAGATATATTGAGCATTATTGTAGCTATTAAATTGAAGCTTTTGATCATGCAAAATTATGCTGATTTTGGAGCCAAGACCTAGTCCACATCCGAATACTCGAGATGAATTGAAACCAGTTTGGATGCTGTAGTTCAGCATGAGAAGGCGCATTCTGTTTGTGTTTGTTTGTTAGCAATTCAATTCATTGAAACTTCAGCTTACATAATTCTGAAGTCAATGTCAAACCTTGAGAAAGATTCAAGTCATTTAGGCAATTAGCTCAATGCATTGCAAAGACATACAACAGATTTTTAAAACGCATTTTCACATACTTGACGTGAAAATTATTTAAAACGTGCGAAGGCTGTTGAAATTAATATTGCCAAATGAGTATTTAGCACGCCTCCTTCTTTCTGTCTCGCATTTTCTGCCCAACCACTAAATTAGTTGACTAATTAAATTGAAAGCGCAATCACGAAAATTACCCAATAACTATAATAAATGCAACCAACATATTTCAGTTTTCAATTAGCGTCAAGTTGGCAAAAACTACGTGTCGGGGCAATCAACATCAAAGTACCAAAAACCCAGATGGATGCCATCTACGTATCAAAATCGAAATCAACACGATAACGATTATGTCCGTGACCATGCTGAAGTTTGAATCATGGTTTTGAATAATTATAGAAAACAATGTTCCACAAATAAATCCGAATATTGTTGAAACTCAAAAAATTCGTAGTGTTGTTCAGTCTTTGAGTTACTTTTCATCACGGCCTTGACACAAATACAAGCGTCGGACAAATCACAGAAAATGTTCAAAATTTATCTCAAAACAACGAGAGAAAAAAATACTACTACAGACCTTAGGCAATAGACTTTGTTGTGCCACTGTGTGTGTCATATCTTAAAGTTATGCGCGTAATTAGTAACTAATCTGTTGAATGGCCGGAAACATATGGCTAAAAGCAAAGGCAATCGACGCTTTACTACTATTATTATAATAGATATTACGAGTAGTATTATTATAAATTATAATCAATGATCACCATGTTCTGTTCTTCCCTGTTCTACATTCGAGTGATTTGCAAGTTAAAAAAATCATGAATTGGAATCTTTTGATGCTCGGCTTGTATCAATAAAAGTTTTGGGAATTTCTCTGTTCGGATTCCAAAGATCCAATAGAGTTAACCTGGCTTAAGGTCAAGACGAAGGCGATTTACTAAGATTTCTGTAATTATTATCACGAGTTTCGCTATTATAACTAATAAAAGTCCTCTTATTATAACAATTATTTTTATTGATTCTAAAGATCCAATAGGTTAACCTTGCTTAAGGTCAAGACGAAGCGATTTACTAAGATTTCTGTATTATCACAGTTTCGCTATTATAATAAGAGTCCTCTTATTATAACAATTATTATCAATGATCACGTTCTTTTCTATATCCGATTCTAAAGATCCAATCCAGTCAAGGCAAACACAATTTACTATTTCTGTAATTATTATCACGAGTACTGCTATTATTATAACTAATAACTAATAAGAGTGCCGTTATTATAATAATTATTATCAATGATCACTACATCTCGTAAACCGAGCAATAATTCATTTCTTTATTATACTCTTCTCTCCTAAAATTTATAATGTTCTTCTATCAGAATCTTTGAATCTCTTGCATCCAATAGATGTTGCGTTCATTTCTGCCAATATCTACTTCCGATTGCTTCATAAGTTTAAAAAAAGATTTATTGGAATCTTTTGATCCTCGGGTTAATAATTTGTATCAATAAAAATTTTGCGAATTTTCTCTGGTCCGATTCCAAAGATCCAGAGCAGTTTCGTTCCACTTTCGTTAGTAGGTGGGCTTCCGACAGTGGGCGTGGGCAAACTTTTGCCAGGCATCGCACACGGTTTGCCGTCCATAGCCCAGATACTCGCTGTACGGCGTGAATCTTGTGTTAACCGACAGCTGATCGGAGAAACTATCGATCGGCGTACGCTGACGCATGAGACCCTTTGACTTGACGGTCATACGGAATCGGGGCGGTTCAAGACGCTGCCTGATGCGATCCAGGTTCTTGCGGGCGACGGCACGTTTGATGTCATTGAACCGCTTGTAGACGGGTCGTGGCAATCCCTGCCAGGCCAGCTTCATGCGAGGCGGCTGCTCGGGCAGCTCGATATCCTTTAATCGCTCCTCTTCCTGCGTATTCCCAAATACCTGCGTTGGAGACCTTGACACATGAGACTGCAGCAGCAGCGATGTTGATGGACGCTTGAAGAATTTACTGAACTCCTCGGTGGTCACATCGCTTTCATCACTCAATCTGTTGACTCGTGTGAAGTCTCGGGCCAGTCTATATTGTTTCTCCATGCCATTTGGCTTACGCCGCACTGCGGTCTTCTTAGCCGGACGGAAACGAGGCGGTGGCGCCATCTTGCGGTCGGCCAATTGTACGGAATGCGTTTGAAAGCGTCGCACGCCGCCATCGTACGGCTGTGGAGGCTTCACCAGACCGCGACGTGGTCCCCGTGGTCCCTCATAGCCCTGCATGATCTCCTCGCTGGCATCCTCGGCCGTCTCCGTATCCACTCGCTCCGACGGACACGTGTGCCACGTATGCCAATACTTGCGCTCATCCTCGCGCGCTCGCTTCTCCAGCCACGCCGGGCTGGCATATTTTTCAGCACGTGGCAGCTGCAGCTCCCTTTGCTCCCTTGGCTGCTGCTGCTGCTGCTGCTGCTCCTCCGCCAGCGGAGCCTCCTCCGCTTGACTCTTTATCGGACGATTGTAACCAGGCAGATCGTAATTCTTTCGAGACTCGCGCAACTCACGCTCCTGACGCTTCACCTCCTTTTTGGCGCTGATCGCGTCCCCGTCGTCGTGGCTCCGCAGAGGCTCCACTCTTTTTGGTGGGTGGACCTGCTCCATAGATGGGTTTCTCAAATGAATATCGCAACACATTTGTTCGTGGCTCGGAACGGTTCTGCCATCTCCATTTGTTCTCCTGTATAATGCGCTCCTGGCGCCGCTGATGTTCGGCCGTGTCCTGTGTTATGCGACGTCTCGACTCCGAATCCTTGGTGGAAGTATTCTGGCCGAATCCTTCATTGCGTTGGTAGCTCTTATAGTGACGTTCATCGTAGCGGGGATCGAAACCCTCT
Organism: Drosophila sp. st01m; assembly: GCA_018901795.1. Taxonomy (NCBI): domain Eukaryota; kingdom Metazoa; phylum Arthropoda; class Insecta; order Diptera; family Drosophilidae; genus Drosophila; species Drosophila sp. st01m. Next base: position 4,105,821 of record JAEIFG010000172.1, read on the forward strand.
TCGGCATAGACTTTTCTATCTCCCGGATTACCAGTTGGATAATTGAATCGATCGTCATATCGTCGATAGTGGCGACGTTGTTCCATGTTGAACACTCCCATCTGCCGGTCAAGCATTTTTTGTGGCAACTCGTTGCCTCCATACGCGGATGCAACGCCTTAAACCCTTGACAACGTTCATCATTAATTAACAACAACTACTACTACTACTAATCGTCGTCGGTAGCTCAACTAGTTTATTTCCCAAATATCTGGAATAAAAATACCACGCAAAATTTTGATATATATTCCAAATGTTTTTATATTTTTTTCAATATTTTTTCACATCCAAAAACTGAGACCGAAATTTAGTGAACTGAATTCCCCGGGAGCTTAACAAATAATAACGTGGCAATTAAATAGTTCGAAATTCATGTGTTAGGTCAACTTTTATACTAAATTGATAAACATCTCAGCGCCCTCTCTGTGCATTTAGAAAATCTATTAGCCCCCTGTTCCGGGTTTCACTTTCTATTTTAAATGGTTTCACAATGTGTATTTTTGAAATAGAATTTTAACTAAATATTTACCTTTTCCACTTTATCAGACTTAAATTCACCGACTGAACGTGAACTCAACACGTAATATATATATTTAAATGAATTAAGAGCAGAGTATCAATTTTAACTTCCTATAAAGTTAGTCGAAAGCTAAAACTGGAACATATTAAAGTGTTTCTTGATCTTTGACTTTTCTGCGCATAAATTCTTGATTATTAAACTTTGAAGATAAAAACTCCAAAGTTAATTACATGACAGCGTAAAGTTTTTATGATCTATTAATTCTTAAAATATGGCTTTAAAATTAATTCTTTTTACTTATAATGAGCTCTTTACATTTATTCCTTTACTATATATAACTATAAATTATATGTGAGTGGTGTAAATTATGGTTGTTTTAATAGATTACCTTTTCCCCACAAGAGACATATTGATATCTCCAAAGCTAAAAGATTGAGAAAGCTTTAGTTTTATGCTCATTGCACTTCCGGTGGCTTTGTCAACGACTTCAAAGGCAACCGTTAAGTGGAATTACCGTTGCACAGACCTCGTCTCTGAATTCGATTAAGTTTTATTTAAACAGTTTTTCTTTTTTTTCCGATTTCACCTTTTGCAGCGTGCAACCGAAAACAGATCCAGCAGCAAGTTGGCGCCACCTACAAATCTAGAGCCCTACACCATGGCCGTCATAACGGAGCATGGCAGCAACGGCAACAACAACAACAACAGCAACAGCCACAACCCGAAAATTGGCATCAGCAAAGCTGCAACTGAATCGCCATCTCATCCCAGCCAGCGTCAGTTGAGCACCGCACTCACTATACCCGAATTTTTTGCCAAGAAAAATATTTTCATTACCGGCGGTACTGGTTTCTTGGGCACGGTCCTGATTGAGGCCCTGCTTGACACACATCCCGACATTGGCACCATCTATGTGTTGGTCCGAGGTAAACGCAACTTCGATGCCAACGAACGCATCAGTCGACTGCTCCAAAAGCCGGTGAGTACTCGTACAACCAACAACTAGCTAACTATAGAAATGAGAAATGATTCGAGAAAACAGGTCTAAGGCTGTTATTGTTGTTGTGGTTGCTTCTCGGCCGCGCCTCTTGACACGGTTGACACCGCAACGACCCATTTTCTCGACGAACTACTACTATTATCTCAGACTATTACGACTTATCTTAATGACGCATTAGTTTGTTGAAAATAAAACTGAAACTGAAACTGAAACTGAAGTGGAGTGAAGTGAAGTGATGTTAACTGATCTAAAGTGTATTCCGTCCGCAAACGACTCTGTATTTTGTTGTTTAGATCATTATATTGTTAATCACTCTCTTAATAGCGCCATAACAAAATGTATTCAATTTTGCATATCCGATAACATGAAAGCATTCATTGAGACTGAAAGTCTTCCTCTGTCCCAGACAGAAATAAATGAATTATGATAAATATTTATCTATGATGTATTTTTTATACAAAACAAATTTTAAAAAAATACAACAGACTTAAGATCTATCACAAAATGCCATATCTTCATCAAAACTCATCCGATTTTCATGCAGATTGTCATTTTGATCATTATTTGGCCTCTAAATTTATTCTGCATTTAAATTTTATTCATTCAGAAAATTTATTTTTTTTTGAAAATTCATCCAATTTTCCATACCTCCCCTTTACATTTTTCCCGGAACTTTGACTTCTCATAACTTTGTCAAAACTCAACCGATTCTTAAACGGAATGTCATTTTGATCATTATTTGGCTTTTAAATTTATTCTGCATTTAAATTTTATTCATTCAGAAAATTTACTTTTTTTTTTGTAAATCATCCAATTTTCCATACCTACCCCTTAACATTTTTCCCGGAACTCTGACTTCTCCTAACTTTGTCAAAATTCAACCGATTTTTAAACGGAATGTCATTTTGATCATTATTTGGCTTCTAGATTTATTCTGCATTTAATTTTTTAAAATTTTTATTTTTAATCATTCACAAAATTTACTTTTTTTTTGAAAATTATCCAATTTTCCATACCTACCCCTTAACATTTTTCCCGGAACTTTGACTTCTCCTAACTTTGTCAAAATTCAACCGATTCTTAAACGGAATGTCATTTTGATCATTATTTGGCTTCTAAATTTATTCTGCATTTAAATTTTAATCATTCAGCAAATATATTTCTTTTTTTGAAAATCATCCAATTTTCCATACTGACCCCTTTAAATTTTTCCCGGAATTTTGACTTATCATAATTTTGTCCAAAACTCAACCGATTTTCAATCGGATTGTCATTTTGATCATTATTTGGCTTATAAATTGTTTCTGCACTTAAATATTGTTGACTACATAATAAATTTTCTTACATATTTTTAAATATTTATCTACTTTGCATATCAATGATCTGTTTATTGACGGCGTTTTTCAATTTACAGATCTTTCAAAAGTACAATGAGAAAACACTGGCCAAGGTCGTGCCCGTGGTGGGTGAGCTGACCGAGCCGAACTTTGGCTTTGGCCCCGAGCTGTTGGAGGAGATCATTGATCGCGTGAACGTGATCTATCATAGTGCGGCAACGATCAGGTTTAATTCACCGCTGCGTACAGCGATCTTCACGAATCTGACGGGCACAATGAGGACCATTGAGCTGGCCAAGCAGCTAAAACAACTGTCCGCATATATATATTGTTCCACGGCCTTTTGCAATAGTAATAATCGTGGATTGATTACCGAAGATGTGTACAAGTCACAGTTCGATCCCTACGAGATGATGAAGATGGCCGAGAACGATGAGGCCTGGGTGGATTTCACTGGGGCCAAGTGCAAGGAATACCTCAAGGATCATCCAAATACATATACATTCACCAAGAATCTGTCCGAGAATCTGCTCATGGCGGAGATGTCCGGTCTGCCGGCAGCCATAGTCAGGCCATCGATTGGTAAGACTTTTAAACTGGACCAAACCTAGCTAAAGATTTCGGATTAATCCAATTATTTCGTACAGTTTACGGCACACTGGAGCATCCAATGAAGGGTTGGGTGGGCAATGCCAACTCAGGACATTTAGGTTTTCTAGCCGGTTTCGTCAAAGGCATCTTCCGTACAATGTGCGGACGTGCAAATGCCGTGATTGATATCATTCCATGTGATTATGTTATCAACAGTTCTCTGGTCATGGGCTGGTATGTGGGCACACATCATGTGGACAAGCCAGAGATAATACACTGTACATCGGGCGAGGTAAATCCACTGACTCTCTCCCAGTTCTGCACCATAATCAATGACAGCGTGGAACGTCATCCGCCCAACAATTTCGTATGGAAGCCGGCGACAAAACTGCGAAATGGTTGGCGCTATAATCTCTTCTTCTATCTGTTCCATCTGTTGCCCGCTATGATCTTCATCATACCGGAGAAGCTATTTGGCATTGGTATGCCTCAACACACGTGAGTATTCGGTCAAAATAAAATTATATAGAGAGTCAATTTGAGTTCGATATCTTATTGATTTTCGTGAAAAATTCTATATAAATTTCCAATAAAATGTAATATTCGTGTTAAATAAGAAAAATATTGAAACATTGCAGTATACAATTTGTTAGGGCTATTTTAAAATTTCAGTTTAATATTTTAGCAACTTATTTGCAATTGAAATCCATGAATTTCAATAAAAAACCAATTTTTAAGATATATATTATTGAATGTATATATACCGACAGCGCCTATGAGTACATGCGAGTGTTCCAGAATGGCACTAAGGCCTTCAACTACTTCCTGGACAAGGACTTCCGCTATTCATTGAAGAACGCCCTGCGCATCTCCTCGTTTATCCATGAAAGCGATCGCAAGCGGTACAACTTTGATGCCAGCCAATGCGATTGGTCCGAGTTCATCGATCGTTGCCTGATTGGCATTCGACGTTTCTACTTCAAGGAGTCGGCGGTCACAACGCAATGGCATCGCAATTACTGGAAGGTGTAAGTGCAAATCAATTAAGCAATTTAATATATATATTAATGAATATTTTCCGTCTACAGCTTCAATGTTTTGCATTATGCTGGCTTCGCACTAATCTTTGCAATTCTCTATTTTGCGCTAACTCCGTTCCTGGGCTTCCAAGTTGGACTGACGCTGGCGCTGATCATATGGGGCTTCCTGGTCTGGTTGTAGATATATAGCGGAACTTAGCATCGATCACTCATAATGTGCAATATTCAATTTCAAATAATTACCGCACACCTTTCACTCACCTTTAACTCAGTCGTCTTCATCGTTAAATCGTTGTTCTTCATAGGGTTACATCCACGTATTTTTACTATAAGTTCTCACTTCGAGTACAAGTCAACAACTTACAGAAGTAATTGTACGTACATGTATAGCATGAATTAAATAAATAAATACATAAAATAACTAACGAAATAATACAACATACACAGCAAGCAATGCAAACAAGTCCAAAATATAGCTCAAATCGTAGTCACATTAACAAATAGTCCTGGTATATAGTCAAATAGTCAATGTTTCTGCACTTGTAAATTACGAAACCAAACGTAAACGATAAAAAAAAAAATTATAACTATTAATGAAATAAATATGACAATTTTATTATTAAGCCAAATAAAAACTTGCTTTTTTTATCTGAAAAAAACTTTGATATTGCTATGATAAGCACTTATATAATATACTTTATTTGAGCAATATTATATAGTAGTAGTACAACATTAGTTTAAACCTTGGAAATTAAATATGCGAAGTCATTTCAAATTATGCGCATTTTGAAAATTGATCACAATATGAAAGTTGGGTTGCCAGACCGTTTTTGGTTAAGGCTGCCAGCTCGTTTTTTGGTTAAGGCTGCCAACCTTTTCCAAATAACGGAAATCCGCGTTCATTTTCCTTCAATATTTGCAGTCTAACAACATTCTTTGATTAATTAAATAAAATTAAGAATTAGAAACAAAGGGAAATTGGGGGGGAAAGACATAGCTTTGGTGAACTGACTCACTTGTTATTTTTTTCGAAATGAGTTAGCTACCTTAGTTCGCTCATTTGCTCAATTCAAAAATGAACTTACAGGAACATGCTCACTCACTCATTTCAAAGAGCAACTCTTTATTGTGTTCACTCACTCATGAACAACCCTAGTCTGCTGATCATGAAGTTGTAGATAATGATGATCTTAATCGTCAGACGTTGACTTTCAGCGAATCGAGTCGACAGCCGAATCCCAGAGACGCCCGATCAACAGTTTCGTTTCGGCCGGCAAACGTGCAAGTTTGGAATTGTGAAAGTGCGAAGATCCACGCAGAGCCATCAAGCGAGTCAAGTTACCCGCACATAAAGCAACGTAACTGTTCATCCGACTCATACAAATACACACAGGCATACACAGAACCACATATAAAAATATCTGTACAGATGTGTTTATGCATTTTGTTTACTGCCGGAGCAACAGCAACAAAACAAACAACGAAGTGAAAGACGCAAGAGACAACTCAAAAAATAGAGAAATTTTCGTTTGTTCTTTTCAAACTTAACTTAAGCAAACCAGTAACTTGACGAACAACAAAAAAAAACCATCTGCTCCCCTTTTAAAATGGCCAGGTAAGCAAACTTGGGCATCGATTATACAATGATGGTCCATCTAACAGATATAACTTGCCAGTTTGACAGCTTTTGCCAGCTCTCTAGATTTGTAGGAGTATAAGTATGTCTGTGTTAGCAGTTATTTGCGTTTTATAGTAGTATTCCCCCTTAAAAAATATATAAATAAATGGTGCAAAGTTCGGAGAAAACAACAAATTTTCTAATAACAGAGGAGTTAACAACTTATGTAAGAAATGTGAATATTCGAAAGAGTAATCAGTAAAATTGAAGCTTTTTTCTAGTTGCTAAAAGAATCGGGAGTAGTAAATATCAATACCAAATGAGTTTTCAATTCGAAATTAGCATTTAGTTTCCGTAGACATCGAGAATACCTACCTTTATTTGTTCTAAACACAACCCTTTTTCATGTATGAATAAGTATTAAGTAGTATCAAAACAAATGCATCTCTTAAACTTCGACCTGAGCAACGCCAACGTCTTCTGTGTGATATTCAATTTAGAAATTCCGTTGCAAACACAAAAATGAATTACGTTAATTGTTGGGTAGGAAACTGGTTACCTTGACAGACAGACTTTGAAGTCAAATGAAGGCGTTGATATATTGTCTGATGCAGCGGAAAACTACAAAAATTAATATTGAAAATACAAAAGAGACACAATGAGATCCACCGCAGTACCAAGTGCAGTCGGAACAAGCTCCATTACATGCAATTACGTCCTCAGTTTAAAGTAGCAAATGTGTAATTATTAAAACTTCATAGTTTGTCTTTTATCCCCTTCCCCATTAGTTGGTTGGCTATTTTTAGATGTAAATTATAATAAACAACCTGAATAACCTGACAATCTGATCAAAACAGATTCCAGACAGCGATGGGAGCTATAATTCCCAATACTGATCCCTTTGTGGCCCTTGCATCAAAAATTGTGCCATAAATACCCAATTAATTACTAAAGATAAGTGCTCTGCTTCAATTAACTTGACTGTACAGAAAACTCGGTAGCAAAATCTAATCACAGCAACTCACAATATGCTTAATCTTGGCCAACTCAAGATAATGATACAATTTACTATAGCTTCAAATGAAACCCAGTAGGAATTTGGCATTGCTTCAAAGGTTGCGTGGCGATTTTGCAATTTTTTTAATGGAACAACAATTTAAGTGTTGCCAACTTTGGATGAACAAAAACATTGTGTATTTTGTAATTAATAGATACATTATAAAAAAGAAATAAAAAACAATTTCTTTTCATGTTTATCCGGTTGTTTATCTTTCATGTTAATCTCTCTTGTTAAACTCTTCTTTGTGCTATTTTATATCTTTTTAAAATATATACGTGAGTAAATTAGATGAATTTTTGAATAAAAAGGAATAAAAATACACTTTAAATGTATTTACCCATTGCTATTTTGATAGAATTTTAACTAATCAATAGCAATTCTGTAAATTTATTATCTACCTTAATATTGTAAAGGAAAAGAAACGGCAATTTAAAGGTTTAAAATTTAAAAAATAAACCACTTCTGTCTAAAGCTATACTTGTGAACCAAATTTTGGTTTAGTCCAACAGATCTCCGCATACGATCAAAGTGAAAGCGTCATTTAGTTGACAGCTAGTCGAGAGCTCAAGTGCCAGTCTGAATCCATAACTGAAGCTTGAAGTGTGACGATGTTGCAATGACGAGGCAACTTGCAGCTGCAACAACTCGAGCCTTGAACTCTTGAGACTCAAATTGCATGGCGAGAGCTTTATTTACAATATACATATGCAAATTTATCATATTTTATTTCCTTAAAGTTGGTTTTTGCCTCTCTGCTTTGAAAACTTTCAACATCTAATTGCCAATAGATGTACAATAAAAATAAACTAATAAATACGTAAAAGTTGATGTTGAAATTACGCACCAATCTTTCATTATAAAATCATTTGGCATGACCAAACGAAGAGCCGGCAAGACGATGGCTAACACGGATGCAGTGACTAGATCATCGTTACGAATAAAATACGGCACACGGCGAATTGGGCTAATTGAAATTACCGTTGCGTGTGACCGAATATGGCCAGCAAAAAAAAATTACATACAGTTGATAAGACAACTCGTTTGTTGTCATTGTTGTTCAAATGCAAACAACTTTTGACCTAATTGCACATAAGTTTTCCGTATATCGTCATGGGTATTCTTAATTTGGTTTTATTTTCTTAGAAGATTATTAAAGTTTTCATGTTCTTCAAGTTAATCTCGAACGCTTTAAGCTCTGTCTCACCTTTGATACGACTGCCACTTAATGAAAACTTTGTTTTCCGAGTCTTAAATCAATAAACTCGCATCTCATTTGGAATCAGCTATGGAACACCTACAAAAAGTCGTTAGTTACATAAATATTGAACTACAACAACTAGAACTCCCCCGTAGTAGCATCGAAACTCGTTATGAACTTTGGACATTGGAGTATTGTGTAAATATTGTTACGGTTACGAGAAATGCGCCAAAAAGTTGCTGTTGCTTCATCTTCAACTCCAGCTTCGGCTATTTGATTGTCATAACCAGAAGTGAGTGACAATGGCGACCAGCTTCCAGAGACTAGCGATTAAATCGCGTGTAGGGAAAGTTTTCTCTTTCTTTTGTTTTGTTTTTTTTTATGTTCATTCACATATGTATACGAGACTTCGTAAATTAATGTAAAATAGTTGTAGCGTTGATTATATAAACAATTTTTGGTTACCTTTACTCACTTTACAACTTTATTGCCACAGCACACCGATTGTAGATTTCTATGCGGGACGCAATGTATTTATTACAGGCGCCACAGGCTTTGTGGGCGTCACCATAGTCGAAAAACTGCTGCGGGATGTGCCCAATGTGGGCACCCTGTATTTGTTGATGCGCGCCAAGAAGGGCAAAAATATACAGGAGCGCCTGGAGGAGCTGAAGAAGAACTCTGTGTTTGATCGCTTCAAGGAACTGCAGCTGGAGTCGCGTCTGTCCAAGATTGTGCCTATCGAGGGGGATGTGGGCCTAGAAAATCTGGGAATCTCACCAAAAGATCGCCAAACACTTATTGACAACGTGAACGTGGTGTTCCATTCAGCTGCTACGTTAGATTTCTTCCAATCCCTCAAAGAGACAACGAACATCAACTTGCGTGGCACACGTCGCGTTGTGGAATTGTGCCAACAGTTGACCAAACTGGACGCTCTGGTCCATGTGTCCAGTGCGTATGTTAATGCCTACATTACTGAGGTGGAGGAGAAGCTTTATCCCTTGCCCGATGATCCAGAAAAGATTATTCATCTGGCGGAAACACTTAACGACGAAGCGCTCAAGGCATTGGAGTCAAAGTAAGTTACAATGCAGTCTAACTAAAAATAAATAATCCTATAAATGACTTTCAGATTACTCAAGGATCATCCCAATACTTACACGTTCACCAAGCATCTGGCTGAGCATGAGGTGGCCAAAGTAGCCAGCCAGTTCCCCTGCGGCATTGTACGTCCCAGCATGAGTAAGTGAAGAGACAAGTTGTAAATCCAATTTCTGAAATGTTTCATTTATTGTAGTCACTGCTGCTTGGAAGGAGCCAATACCCGGCTGGACCATTTCGAAGAACGGACCGCAAGGCTTCTTCATGGGCGCTTCCAAGGGCATTTTACGTCGCCTGCCATTGGATCCGACGCTGATTATGGACTACATTCCAATTGATGTGGTGGTCAATGGCATTATAGCGACTGGTTACTATGTCCACACACTTAAGTGGGTATATCAACGGTATATGATATGAGTGTCAGCTAATAATTTAATTTATTTGCAGATCCAAGAATGGAGGTCGTCCTGCCGAGCTACAGATCTTCCATTTGACTTCGAGCACATATAAACCATTCCGTTTTGAGTTCTTGACGGACAAGATCAATAGCTATTTGCATGAGTATCCCCTCAACAGCGCCGTCTGGTATCCCAATCTCCGCTTGGTGAAGAGTCTATTTCTATTTCGTATTGGCGCCATTCTATTTCACTTTATACCCGGCTTCTTCCTTGATTTGGTTACCAAAATATCGGGTGGCAGGCCCATGTATGTACTCAAATTTTTACATAGAAATTATTTGGAACTGAGTTTCTTTCCTTTCACAATCACAGCTTGATGCGTCTGCATAAGAATGTATGGAACTCACTGAACACCTTGGAGCGTTTTATATTCACGGAGTGGCATTTTGACAGCAAACGTCTACTGTCGCTATCCAAATCGCTGGATCCCGTAGACAAGAAGAAGTTTATCATTGACATTGGTGAACTCGCATGGGATGATTACTTTGCCAACACAATCAAAGGTGTGCGTCAGTATCTGAGCAAGGAATCTCCCAAGAATCTGGAAAAGGCGCGTCGCAAGGACAAAATGTAAGCTGGTTAGCTAATTCAATTATATGACTCTGCTCACCTTTGTATCTGGTCTTCTGCAGTCTACTGGGACTACATGTTGCGTTGCAACTAGCTTTCTACTATGGCGTCTTCAAGTTGATCATTGGAGTGACTGGTGTGTCTTCGGCCAAGGCGGCCCTTATCTTGCCCGTTTTCTACTATTTGTTTGGACTGATTTAGGGTCATTTTACATCTGGAAATGTATGTTATATATGTAGTCAAACAGTTTGCAATAATTATTTATGTATAATTTGATCAAGGTTTGGTATAACAACTATTCATTTATTTTAAATGCAAAATATAAGACAATCAGATAAAACAGGCGATTTTATTTTTGAAAAATCAAACTTCTTAAAATAGTTTCCGATAAACGGCCGCTGCTGCATCGCACAAGTATCGATATCTCTGATATATTTATACATCGATATGTTCAGATTAAAAATATCGTGTCCACATCATCGCCATATTAGTTAGCTACAGCGATAAAGTTAAATATCGGTTTACTCTGTTATGCTACTGTTCACATACAGTTATGGGTGTCATCGACTCTGTTTGGATCCACATAGCTGCTGTTTGATGCAATTCTGAAGCTCATTCCATATTTTAATTTTAACTTATGCATTTTCTATGCCGTTTTAAAATGTATAAAGCGTTGTTTCTTAGTAAAAACTAAGAAACCGCAGTTGTTAAGAAAGTATCGGCGATCACTGTTAATAGCAGTACAGAAAAGTGTTAAGCGTTTTGCTCACTGTTATTAATCAATCAGCTGTTTTCATTTGCTGCTAAGTTCGCGGATCAGTCGGATCGCGAAGAAATCGAACGAAAATATAAATAAATAAAATTGTTAAATTACAAATAATATGTTATAAAAACGCTTGGCAAAAACGATACAAAACGGAAAACAGAAGTGCGAGTGCAAGTGCAGATTTCTGAAAGAGCAAAGAATAAGTGAAAGCCAATAATAAACGGCCAAAAGAAGAATAAGTGAAAACACAAAAGTTGATGCAATAGCAAAAAGTGCTGAGGAATAAACACAGCTAAAGGGCGCTTATATTTTATAATTGTTTTTGTTTTTTTGGTAAGTGTAAAATACGATATACTATACACATATATTCACAACGATTGCGATTACACAGGCAACAAGTTGCGTTCACCCATCCCCTTCTCCCGCTCATAAATCTTATTATGAATGCCTGTGTATGTGTGTTTGTGTGCCAGTGTGTGTACACACTGGCTGTGCATTTTTGGGCCATGCTTGCGATTGCTTTCAAATTCTGCAATGTAATTTCTTAGCCCAGCTGGCATTTTACATTTTATATGAATTATGTATTTTTTATCTATTATTGCGTAGCGCTGCTGCCAATGTCACCTGTTTTTATGCGCTTGCTCTCTCGCTCCCTCTTATTCGTGCACACATACACACACGTAGACGATCTGGCTGGTTTTTATCTTGCCGTTAATACAGCAGCGTCGTCGTCGTCGTCGGTCTACGTGTCTCTTTCGCACATTTACACTGAGCGAGTGTGTGTTTAGGTGCACACATGCATACGAAACACGTATGGCTACGTATTTTATATGAATATTTCCGCCCCCGCCCATTACCGAGTGATAACACAAAAACTGTGACAGAGTTTTGGGTCTAGAAACGAGGTGGAGGGACAAAACAATTGCCTATTTGCCATAATGGCCTTAATTCTTGTGAAAATATTTAAGTATGCATATGTGTATATGTGTCTGTATTTATATTGGTTATATTTTTCTTCATAATTTCTAATCTAAAAGTGCAAATATTGATTTTCTATGTACGATTGTTTGTGCTGGGGGGTTTTTAGCATAGTTTTATCAATGGGGCGATTGTTGTTTTTCGGCTCTCTGTCGCCATGACGGACAGGTGGCGTTGACACTTGTCAGTTAGAGATGGGCAGCACTTGCAATCACGACGTACTACGATCTGTTATAAATATCGATAAGCTATTTAATAAAGTGTTTGTATTTATTAATTCTTTTTCTAATAGATTGTGTTTTCTGTTTTGTCTACATCTCGAGTTGCACTGTCGTGTAAACTTTTTGCTTTTGCACAAGATTAAAATACTGTTGTTGTTTTCATTGTACGTCTTTGTTTATATACATATGTATAATATGTACATTGTTGTTGTAGTTGCGGCTGCTGCTCTCGGGCATACGCCTTTGTTTTTGTTATTGCGGGAATTTCCCTGCATATTTACGTATCTACAGTTTATACAATTAAATACATATATACATATATTTACACATTCAGCTGATAGTTTGAACGGCATCAATTATAATTCATTCGCCTGACTTTATATACCATATACAAAGTACTTAATTTATCAGTAACATTATAATTGCCAAAAAAAAAATTAAATAAACAATATTAATAAATGGCAAAAACTGTCGCCAAGCACGAAAAGCATTTCCCAGACTTTGGCGATAAGCGTTCTTCCCATTCCCCCTTGCTGATCCCCTTTACTGATTGTCATTTATTTATTTTTCACGCCCAAATGAACGGTATCTAAAAATATAACTCAAAATGCTGTTGATTTTGTTGTTAATATTGTTTTTGTTTTTTACTCCTCTTTGATTATTTGCACATTTATAAAAGCGCCAAGAAGTCAAGTCCAAGTCATTTATAGCACTCGACTAATAGTTACCCTCTACTCAACAATGAGAACTGCCTTTACTCAGCTTTGTTAAAATAAATTCTGTACTTTCTCGTACAATAGAATGTTTTTATAATTTGATTATATAGGTGTTTTTAAAGTGTTATATTTCGATAATTCTAACTTTTTTCCTCCATTTCTTATCATCTTTGAAAAATTAGTTGACAAATTCTTAAAATAATTCATTATCATACCCCTTATATGGCTTTTATTCAATAGGTACAAGATGTACATAAAAAGAAAATGATCATAAATAAATAAATAACACGTATTTATGTCTGAATGTAGATCGTATTATGGTTTTTATTTTCGCACTATACAAAGTAATTTGGAGGCAGGAGATCGACAGGAGAAATGATCCGCGTTCTTCTGTCTTGTTTCCAATTCGAAATTCGCGCCAATGACGTCAGTCAAGGCCTGACGTCTGCTGAAAATTCCGCAAAACGCCTCTTCAAATTATTGGCAAGCAGCGGGCACACAAAATACAAATACAACACACAACATACAAAACACAAGAGAAGAAAAAAAATTACAAAATATATAATAAAATTAAATTATTTTTGTTCCATTTTTGCGTGTTGTTTCCATTCCATTTCATGTCTATGCATTTGATTTATAATATTTCGTTTATACTTAAAAATTTGTTTCTTTTCCGTTGTTTTTTTTTCTGGTTCGTTCCCTACACAAAGTGAAAGTTGTTTTCCATGTTGTCTATAGCACAGTTATTTTAGTTATTTTCTTTCTAGTTTTTTTTACGCATTGTCTTCAGGGATCGTATTTTTTTTTTGTTTCATAGAGTATACATTTGTTTTTTTTTTCAAAATTTATTTATTTATTTATATTTTTGACAGAGCAGACAATGAGATTTCCGGCCAATGCATTGATACTTCAAATGGTCGGCCTTCAAAGGCTGACAGTACGGTAATCTATACATATGTATGTACGTAAATATCTCATTAATGTCTATTACCGAGTTGATAAAAATAATACGTAGAATGTTTATTTCTATAGATAAATTAAAAAATGTAATCAGTAATAGACACACACGGTAAACGTTAAAGGTCAACTTGGAGTATACTGATAAGTCACAAGTGTTAAATAGAACTCCATTAAGGTCCAAAAAACATTAAATGGGCCAACATCAGAAAACTAGAATCTTCCCTATGGTGGCGCCAAATACCAAATAAATTAGGAAAAACCCAAACAGCGACATTTTCTGTAAGCATCAGATGATTTAGTTTTAAATCTTCTGATCGACTACTCGGAAAACCCAACAACACATTTATTATACCCTGTAACTAGACAACGGTATAAAGGTTGTATATATTCTATATATTCTAAATTTCGAAGATAAATAGCTTAAATGCATATTAAATAAACTATTTCTTGGAGAGTAAACAACAAAGTATCTTTAGTTTTTTATTAAGCACAGGGTATTTCCCAGTCTCGCTCTCAGAAATGATTTTTGTCGCTGTTGTGAAAATTACGAAAAATACGCGAAGCGCCGCCAAATTTTTTCACAAAAGCATTTTAATGAATGGAATTTTTTTCCGTAAAATTACAAGAAGATCCGTTCCGATCGAAGCCTCATGTACCATAAAACTTATATGTGTTGCCATAAATTTAATTACATTGTAAATTTTTTGTTGTTTTGCGTTTTTTCTTTTGTTTCAGTTTGCTCTCTTGAACACTTCTGTTTATTTTTTAAGAAAAAGAGAAAGAAAATCAGTTACCTGTGGATATGATACAATTTATACTAAATTCTATATATATAT
The DNA here is from genome assembly GCA_018901795.1 of Drosophila sp. st01m. Lineage (NCBI taxonomy): Eukaryota > Metazoa > Arthropoda > Insecta > Diptera > Drosophilidae > Drosophila > Drosophila sp. st01m. The sequence goes on from JAEIFG010000172.1 coordinate 4,120,833, forward strand.
TTTGCATATATACAATATGCCGTGCATATATCCAATTATTGTATATTGCTTTAGAATCCACGAGTACTCTCAGTTTCTTCTGTATAATAGAGATGTTTAGCTGCACATTTTGACGTCGATTTCCTTTCCTTTCCGACACAAAAACTCGTGCACATCTCGTATATCTGTTGCATATATGAATGTTTCTATATCTGTAGCTGTATCTGAATCTCGCTAATTGTGAAGGTCGTTTACGTCTGCAGTCGTTCGTTTGTTTGTCTGTCTGCGTTATACTCTCTCTATAAGGCATACGAATAGAACAGGCAAATAAAATGTAAACTTAATACATTATCGAAATACAACAATATTTTCTTTCAACATACATCAGAATTTTAATTTGATGGCTATAATTCTTCTAATTTTTTTGATATAATACTATTATACACTTTGCATCCCTCTGTGTAGTATTCGAAAAGTTTAGTATTTGATAGATGAAATAAAGATTTCTTCACTTAATGATATCAACGAAAACATATTTTATATGCAGCGTATTCAAAATTCTATGTAACCTAGTTATTTTCAAAAATCAGAACAGCTTAGACCGCAGAATTTCGGTTGGAATTTGTTGGAAAAATAAAAGGAAAACGAAAGAATTCACAAATTTTCACTGTGCATTCTTCATGTTGTTTTTCCTTTAATTTGCTGCTTAATTTTGCGTTTTCCCATATTTTTGACAATTTATAGAGTATGCAGAGAGTATAATAGATTTGTTGTAAGATGTTTACTACAAATATAAATATATATTTAATTTTGTAACACGTCATATTAAAATGGTTATTCTTCTTTTTTGAAAAACAAAGATAAGATTTGATAGGGGAACTACCTGAAAGGGTATTATATCTTCGGTTGAAGATAGCAATTTGACTTTTGTTGTTATCATGCTTTGTTTTTGCTTTTGGGCTCGATTTTAAAATAAACAAGTTCTGGAAACAAAATTTGCTGCTTGTTTTCTTGAAAATAAAATCAAGTAAAATTGAAATAAAAATAAAAATAAAAAAAGAGAAATGGAAATGGAAAAATAAATATTATTTATGCCTGTGGCCATTTTAATGGCGCCATGTTAAATGTGCCATCGCCAAATTTAATGCCAATGCTTTATTATTAATGCGTTTTTTGTGCATAAATGTTAGCTTTTTATTACTTATTTCTTATTTTATTATCTGTTTTTATTAATGTTGTCAGTAGTTGTTTCCATTTGACCAGCAATCATCAAAAGAGCTCAGGTGAGCCGAAAATCCCCAATATTTCGAGGTTTTTGTCTGTATGTTTGTATATCTATATGACCGTTTAAATACATATCAAGTAATCTATATTTAATCCGTGTGATGATGAGTCTCTGACATTTAAGTGTGCCTAACTTTAAAATAGTTCTATCATGTTAATTAATTAATTTCATTCTTAAACAACTCTTTCACCTTAGCATATCATTTGTTTTTCGCATTAGTTTTTCTTGTTGTTTCTTTTGCCATCTTTCAAATATTTCATTCAATTTTCGATGGTTTTGTGCAACACCCACACGAAAGTTTATTTTTAAGAAATTTATAAGAACCAAAAAAAAAAGAGACAGCGAGTGTGAGAGAGAGCAACTGAATACATATGCGAAATAATTCTGTTAATTTCGGTTGTCTCACTGTCTGTGTGTGTGTCAAAAATATTGAATGATTTAATTGATTCGTTTCACTTTATGGCATTTTAAAGGGACTTTATAGAACGAAAGAAAATGCGTACTACTTATCGAATATTAGTTTTTGAGGTTTTTCCTTGCGTATTATTATAAATTCTTTGTTTAATGTTGATATTTATAGTTGGCGCATTACGCATACGTCACGTTGGCCAGTCGAGTTTGAGTAGAAAATTACAATTTGTTATGTTATTTGAGGGCATTCATTCACTCAGCTTCTATGTGCGCATATCTGTATCTGTGTATTTTGTATGCTTCTCGTTTTTAGTCGGCTCTGAAAATTATTTTCGAAAATGTTTTCAGTTTATCGCTGGCATTTAAAGCGTCCAAACGCGTCTCTCCGTCTTTTGAGAATTGCGGGAAACAGCGGGAGATTCTGTTCTGTTCAGTTCTGTTCTGTTTTGATAAAGAATTTCAGCACATTAAAATGCAAATATACATATATGAGTATGTATTATGATTATTTTGCTACTTATTTCTATTTGAGTGCGTATCCATTTGTGCTGAAAACAAATTTGTGATTCAAATGTGGTTAGAAACAAGCAGAAAATAGAGTTTTATATTAATTGTGAAATAACTCAAGGCATGTGTCAACAAAAGCGGTTTAATTAAAATACAAAACAGCTGTCTGTCGATTGGAAATATTATAAAAGTATTACGTATACGAAATAACTGGAAAAAAATTATTTACTGTGGATGACTACAAATAATATATTAATATTTAATTAATTGGCTCTCTTTAAAATAAACAAACATAAAAATATTTGCCTTTGTCATCAATCAATTTATTTATTTTCAAAGAAATTCTGTAGTCAAAAACAAAAGTTTACTTGTCATTTTCTCTACGTTTTCAAGTGCAAAATTAAATAAATTATATATAAAACTATTCGAAATCAAAATGTAAGTGATTGTAATGGAAAGTATTGGAATGTCTTATGCGAATTTATAGTTTTATTTCTAGTTATCAATCGAGTTAATTCGATTCATTTTCATGACAAATATTTATTTCAATTAACAAGTTTTTAGATAACTCGATGTATTATTTAGCTATATATCAGCCACTCGATTCTTTTAATATATCACTCTATTCAAAGTGTGGATTCACATTTAATTAATTGTCTTCCGCTTGCCTTCTTCCATTGATCAATATGGCAATGTTTTTGCTTTCATTTCTGATCTTCATTTGTCTATGTCATCCTTGACAGTGGCCTAGTACCGGCAGAAGCACGAGATATCGAGATTTAGCCAGTCAAACGATTATATTATCTCTCTGTCTCTGTATTCTTTTATTTTAATGATTTTGTGAATTTCTGCGTGTTTTTTTCTCTTAATATTCGCACAAAAACCTGAGCAATTTTTTGTATGCCATGCACTGAATTGTGTCATAAATATTTATAAATTTTCTCTGTCATTTGTTTATTGTTTTCGGTGCTTATCCAAATGGTTTGAAGCTCTTTGATTCTTGCAGAATTTCACTTGCTTCGACTTAGTCGATGTGCTAATTCTGGTTATGAACTAATGCTCTCATATTTAAAAAGGGAAATAGAAAATCAATGGTTAATTCAATTAGCTAACTAATTTGCATTTTATGGGATTTTTTCAGGTCTGCAGCTGTGACAAATGATGGCTTAAAATGGCGGCCACACCACCAACGCCGCCCGGAGCAAATAATTTCCAATTAAATGGCAATTCTACAACGAGCAACAGCAACAATAATAACAGTAACAGTAACAGTAACAATAATAACAATAACAACAACATAGCCGAGGCACTGCAGCAACACTTTAAATTCAAGGCACTTCTGAACGCCGACGAGGAACAGCAGCAGCAGCAGCAGCAAAAGTTGCAGCGGGGCAGCAACATTATCAGAAGCAGCAGCTATGAACAGCTGGAAGAGGCAACAACTCGACCGAAAACGCAACAAAGCTGCCAGTGCACAAATATAAGTATTATGCACCTGTTCCATGAGATGAAGCAGGAGTTTCCAACGCTGCCCGATTTTCTGGTGACGCAATGCGTCAATGAGAATTGCCATCAGCGTGATAATTGCATAGAAATGTTGAAAAAGGAGCTCATCCTGCATCCCATGCCCGTGCAGTCGTATCCAGCCAAGGTATTGCAGCAGCAGCAGCAACAACAGCAGCAACAGCGACTGGCCAAACCGCCAACACCGCTGAAACCATCACGGACCGCGCCCACACAGCCGCCTCTTGTCAATGGCCATGTGGAAACGACGTCGACAGCAGCGACAGCGATTACACCCCAACCTCATCCCGCACGTCCGCGTCCCACCACCTTAAATCTGCAACGACAAGTGAACGCGCAGCTGCAGCAGAAAATCCAACAGCGACAGCAGCAACAGCAGCGACCGATGCCAATGCAACTGACGCCGTCAGCGCAGTACAAACCATTGCGTCGAGCGCCACCGTTGCCGCCGCTGCCTCCGAAGCCGCAGTCGGCAGCGACAGCAGCAGCAGCAGCTGTCACGCTCGCACAGCAGCAGCAGCAACAGCAGCTGAGCAGTTTCTCCAATGATTCCTCCTGTCTCACCAGTCCGCTCAGTTCCAGCGAGTCGGAGTTGTCGCTTAATGTTTCCTTATCATCACCAACAGCAGCGACGTCGGCAGCGTCGTCGGCAGCAACAGCAACTGCGCAATTACGCTCTCCAGTGCGACATCGCTCAGTTATCACCCTTCAGCCGGAGCCGCCATATGCACGGGATTTTTTAAATAACGCCGTCGCAATTTCACCAACGCCACCATCGCCGACAAGCGGTTCTGCATCGCCAACCGCAGCCGGGAGCCGCAAGAGCTTCACCTCACTAAATCTCACGCTGCGGCAGCCGCAGACAACGTGCAACGGTGCAGCACCCTCGACCATTGACATTACGGCCGGTCCAGTGGCGGCCAGTGGCAACGGCAGCAGCAGCGGCATCACATATTCGAGCAGCAGTTTCGATGCCCGTCGTGGCACCCATAAGAATTTCCAGTTAACGGTCACCGATGAGGGCAGCGTCTTTAGTGCCGGCTGTGTGCGTCCCCAGGTGCCGTTATATGCGCCCTGTCCGCCGCCTCCAGTGTTGACCACCGATGGAGCAACGCCGCCGCCGCCGCCGCAGTCTTCGTCATTTGTTACGTCGCAACAACAACAGCAGCAAATACGACAGCAACAACAGGCAGCTGAAGAGATGCCTGAAGTATTTCCATATCCCACTCAGGCGCAGAATCACATTGTGGCCTCCAACTACAACAACAATCATCTGCACAACAGCAGCAGCACTGATAACAGTCCCAGCGTCACACACATGCCTCTCTACGAGGGCGTCGTGCCCGAATGCGATCGGGAAGGTGAGTACCAAACACCAATAAAGGAAGAGAGAATAAGAAAGAGAGCGCGTCATCATCATGTGCTGTCTTTTGCTTATCGTTCAACGTTCGGAATGTTGAGCCAACTGAATTCGTTAATCGTATCATCAATAACGCAATTTTTAATCACTTCAATATTTATCGATAGGAACAAGCAGTTGAGCTAGATGTTAGCTAAAAATTTCCACAATTGCAGTTGACTATAACCCCTTAAATTTCATATAAAAGCAAACAACTTCAGATTCCATAGCTATGTTGTGTAATAATTTCAGACTCCTAGTTCTTACTGTTTGATTGTCAGCATATGTGTAGATTTACAATGCCCCAGGAATTCCTAGAATTATCAGATAAAAACCTTATCGATGGCAACTACGTAGCAATTTTATTTGAACTGATTTCTTACTATTTTTGTACTTTACTTCACTTGATAAGCCACAATATCGTTTTTAGCAATTAAATCATATTATTATCATATGAAAACAATACACAGAAATATTGATATTGTAAGTTAAACAAGCGTCAAGTCAAAGTAATACCCATAGTTTGGACATGTCCACATGCGCGAAATTCATATCACATTTCTATTTATGAGGGAACTTTTTGTTGTTATTGTGCTCTAATCGCTTATGAAAGTCTCGTTGTTGAGCCTTATCAGAGACGATTCTGTTTACACTTGATAACAATTTGAATTACGCCCCGAAATGTGCTAACACAGTGAGAGAGATAGCTTTCGTTTCGCGTGTTGTGAAATGCTCAAGTCCATTAAAATAAAGCTAATTAAATGCATAATATAAATAAAGAATACAATATGAAACAAATTTACTTAAAGATTCACAATAAATCCTTCAAATCTCACAGTAAATGCAGCTCAGAATTTCTTCGTTTCTCTCATCAAAATTTCCGACATTCAAATGATATTAACTGGCTTAACGGCAAATAGATTTACGTAGACAAAAAATTCTATAAAAAAGAAATGTTTATAAATAAAAAGCGATAAATTTGATTAATCTCTAGTAAATCCTTTAATGCATATTCCAATTACTGTTTGTATGCGTATTTCGTAATCTTTTTATGATTCGATTGTGATTATATTCACCCTTTAGCAATATACGATAAAGATACAACTTACCTATATTTATATATCTACACCTATACAATCTTTCTATATAATTACATACATAGATATATCGTATATGGATCGCCCACGCTTCGATTTATGTACAGAGTCCGGCACATTATTCGCTGTCGAAATGTCTCTTGTCTGGTTTCTTTGGCCTTTGCCCATTTCTCATTTCCCATGGGTTCTATAAAATTTCGTTTCGTTTTATAGCATTGTTTCTCTCGTGTTTTTCTTAAAGCTTTCAAATATTCTTTCTACCACCAGCAAATTGATCGTATTTTATTTATACAACAATTTTCTTCGCTCTTCTCTCTGCAAAATGTTATTTTTTTTTTTGTTGTGTTGTTTTTGTTGTTATTTGTTGAGATTCGTTCAAGTTCAGGGCAAAATGCGACGACAGAAATGAATTCGAATTCTGTTAGATCGTATAAGGCGTTCTATTTGACATATTAAGCATACGCAGCGTGGGCAGAACCAAATAAATTCTAGGGCAGAAAACGTTTTTCAAAATGAAAATGATGATGACACTTGTCACGTTGACATTTAATCACGCGGTTCAAATAATATAACAAAAAAATCACTTTAAACTTAAAGAAACGCATTTGCTTTTAGCCAAGAATTTAAAGCGACAGTCAAACCCGAGAGGAAAAACACTTGCACTATTCATATATATTTATTTATATGTATATTATATGTGTTACTTTGGAATTCTTTTCATGATTGCCATTAATGAATTAATTTGTCAATTAGAATATGTGCAAATGACGTACGAATATATATTATAAGTAGATACATATGTGCGTATATCTGATCTATATGTCTGCTTCGGTTTGGGATCCTCCCTTGGCCCATTGCCCTGTTTGCTATTTCCGCTAGAAATCTATCAAAATGTCTAAAAATATTTTCTTCTCTCTTTTTTTATTATTTTATTTAATTTTCTTTTTGTTTGCTGAAATCAAATTCGAGAAAATCGTTTCAAATCGGGCGATGCGCTGCTTATTTTCAGAAAAATAAATTATTATTAGATTGATTTTTCGTGTGTTTGCGCATTTTGACTAAATTTAAATTTGTTTATGAACTTTTAGCGAGCGCAAAAATGCGCGCTATTATTTTTAGCAACAAACAGAGTAATAAAATGTGAGGTATTAGGCCATATAAATAGAGAGATCGCACACACATATAGACACATAATAAGCATATTAACTAAATTGTTATAACGGACATCGCGAATAAGTATTAAAAAAAATAATTCGCAAATGTAAGGAACTGGATGAATGAGAACATTTTAGATATACGATTTTTAAATCGGTTGTCCTGAAAACGAACTAAACTTATGCTTTGTTATGAAACAATTGAATCTCATTATTTCAAGTCACATTTAAAATATTTTAAACCAATATTAGCATCGGAATTGCTAATTTTGTTTTCTAAATCTTGAATACTATTTTATTTACAATTTTTTAATAAAATATAATTAAATTTATTATTTTATTCGAATCATAAAAATTGTTAATAATTAAAATCAATAAATATTTGTTGTTTATAGTTTATTCTTCAAATATTTTATCTGGCATTAATCTACTTACAGTCCATGCAGCGACCATTGAACGCCAGAAGACACGACGCGATAAGTTGGCCAATGTGCTGCGTGACAATAAGAAGCGTCTGCTCAGCCTGGAGCAGGAGATTAACATACTGACCGAACCGGTGCCAGTGGGCGAATCCGAAAGACTGGACAGAGATATCAGGAAACTAACTGATGACTGTCAGCGGCTGCTCAATATGATAAATGGTAATGCATTGCGATTGATTTGAATTACATTTTATCGGTTCTAATTGTCAAATTCTTGTGTTGCAGATCCCCAGTTGAATGGCACTGCTGCCGCACCCAATTCCATGAATCGTCAACTGTCGGCACCCGCGGTTAGTTGCAGTTCGGCAACACGACAACGTAGTGTTACCGGTGGTAGTCGCAGTCAGGCGCCTCCTACTTCGCTGCGTCTTAATTCGGTACCGACTCTATCGACGCAGTCTCATTTAGACTGTGTGCAGCATCACAGCAGTGCGCCCAGTTCCGCTTGCCTGACGCCTCAGCAGCAGCAACAGCAGCTGCAATTACAGATGCAGGAACCGCCGCCCACTTATGCGCAATACTATGAGTTTCAACAGTTTCTGCAACAGCAGCGAGCTGCGGCAGCGGCAGCAGCAGCAGCAGCGTCATCGGCAGTTCCATTGTCACGTCCCCATATCAATGAAGAGGAAGAGGAGGAGTCCCTGTCCGAATCGGAAGTGGACGAGGGCGATGAGCCACTGGAGCCCACATGGGCCTGCAACTTGTGTACATTCCAGAACCATCCACAACTGAACATGTGCGAAGCCTGTGAAAATGTTAGGATCCAGCCGGGTATGATACGCATTGTGCATAACGGCAATGATAATGCCACTACCACGCCCACAACATCCTCGACATCGGGCGATGCTAATCGGCAGCAACCATACGCTTTGCACACGTGATTGATTGTTAAGCTAATCAAACAAATCAATTGATTGCTGGCTTGCCCTGTTTCTATCATTGATATAAGTGATAACAACTAATTGTCAAGGATCCAAGCTGCATATGTTCTATGTATAACCAATCCAGAGTTCTCTAACATGCATGACTTGCACGCAATCTTGTTGTTGTCCAGCATGTTGGCAACTTTGAAACTGTGATAGAATCTAAACTAGTTTCCAGTTAAGCAAATTATTTGTTATTTAAGTGAAAAAGTCATGGCATAAATGGGGACATATAATGAGCAATTTTATATGTGTTTATAACCGAACTTGCTGCACATTTCAAAGACACGGCTAATTTAAGAAGAGAAATAAACCCAAATTAGAAAGCAAAAAACAACAACAAATATTAACATTCATATTTAGATGTACTAACTAAATGTACATGCATACATTTTTAACAATATCTAAACGTAAATTTGTTTAAATAATATTTATGTAAATTGCAAATGCCTCAATATCTGTTTTAGCGATACGCTGTACTACTAAGTTTATTACAAAGTTTATTATTATATTAAGCAGCTTGCATAAATAAAACAACAGTTATTTAAATATTTACCACATCTGCTTTTGCTTCTGCACTTGTTTGATTTCTGTTGACGATACGTATTAAAAATATAATTACTGATATTATTTTGCAGCGCCGATGCTCAACCGTGAGGACATACATATAACACTCTCACCAGGCGAAAGTCGTAAGAACCTTAATATCGAATTTGACATATATCTGTGTATATAACCATATACTCGCAGGTATTATACACTCCTGGATACTATCGTGACAATCGGCCCAACAATCTAACAATAATAACTAGACAACACTTACAAACACAACAAAGGTGTGTTCTTTAAATATAATAAAATGAATTAATTTTGCTTTTGTAACTATATTAAATTTAAAAAGCTGCTGGCAGCGATGATTGTACATACATAGATGAGTAATATTTATTATAATATCTTGTTGATTTTCTTATATAAGAATCAAGACTTTTAGTAGCACATCTGTATATGGAAACTAGTGAATTTTAAATCTTAATGTGTACATTTTGTAAATAAAGTAAATACGTCTAATTGTTTTCTACAAGAGCAGATTTTGTATTATTATCGAAAATAAATATCAAGTTATGGAATACTATTGCTATGTGTTGTCTTTTTAAATTAAATTAACATTTAAATTTTTAAATATTGATCAGTTACTGGAGTTAATTTTTGCGATTATATTGTCTTATCGAAACATCTATCGCCCGACCGCCACAATCCCTGAAATGGAATGTCATTCCAGATCAAAAAAAGTGTCATACACCAACATTTTGGGCCAGGTGGCAACACGTTAGAGCAACTCGTGTCAAAACACAATGTTATTGTTATAAATATTTTGTTTGGGTCAAGAAATAAGATCAAGAACGGAATAATGTCTGGACTTTTGACAAAAAAAAATTTTACTTTAAACAGCAATTAGCCTACACCGAAGATCATGTGTTGATTCAAAATCTTTCATTAACAAAGATTGCGGAGGGTGTAAGAAATTAGCTTGCGATTCCCTTAAAATCTCAAAAATAATAACATTGCAAAAATTCCAGCTGGAGCAGCAGCAGCTTCGAACTTATTTCGAGCGATTTGGACGCATTCTACGCTTGCGTTTGTTTTCGAGTGAAAGAAGAATAAAAACTGGCTACGTCTGCTTTGCGAATCCTCGTCATGCTTCCAAGTAAGTGGTCAGCTATTGTGAGAGAGAGATCTTTATTATTAAATTGTTTATACCTTGCAGAGTATTATGTCGCAAGGTTCACTATGTGAATGAATTTCGTTTATGCGTCGAACCCAGTGATAGCTGGCATCAACCAGATGTCCAGAAAATATCATATAACACAAGAAATGTTAACCCCAATGAGACCCCGGCGGAAATTATGAAACTGAACGACCATTGTCTGGAACATATACTCAGCCAGTTATCGTTGCCTGATCGCATTCACTTTGCACGCACCTGCACTCGATTCTGTAATATTTACCAGGGAATTTCGCCGGTGCTAGACAAAGCTATCCAATTGAACATATTTGAGAGAATGACTGCTTGGGACGTGCGTGATTTCTTTCAACTTTCCGGACGCCACGTGAAGCAAATCGAAGGCACTATACCACAGCGCCACTGTAAGCGAGTCTGCAACTTTATTGGCACGCATTGCATCAACTTGCAATCAATGAGAATCCTGTCCAACAAATTAACATCGGAAAACACATTTGAAATGTTTGTTAATCTGAATTGTCTTGAAAATCTGGAATTACGTGGATGCAGTCTCACCAATCAGCATCTACAAGCTCTCAGGCAATTGGGACATCTTAAGAAACTGGATCTTTCCCATAATGAAAGGTTGACTGGTGCTAATATGAATAATTTGCCAGACTCAATTGAGTCGCTGACATTGAACAATTGTGGAATACAGCCAGAACTGTTAAATGAAATGCTAAGCAGGCTTTCACTGCTTAAGGAGTTGCACACGAATTGCTTCTACTTATCCTCCTCATGTATCGATCTATATTGTAAATCTCTGGAAGTTCTCTCCATTACATGCAATGATTACGGACTTACTGAGTATAAATGTATTGCAACTTTGCCAAGCCTTAAGAAACTAGTTTTGAATATATTTCGTGATGAGAACAAACTTCCTCCAATGCTAATGCAATGGCTGGTGAAGTATAAATCGAATCAGTTGGAGCATTTGGAAATACGTACTCCCAACTGCATTGATGCAGAGACTCTTGTGGATATTGGTAAGCTGAGTGCATTGCGAATGCTGCATTTGCCACATAACGATGTGATCAACGATCGTGCATTTGAGTCAATATATTCCTTGAAAAATTTGGAAGAAATCAATATGAAATATTGTCTGAATATTACTGAAAATTGTGTATTCCGACTAATTTTGGCCTGTCCCAAACTGCAAGTGTTACATCTCGAGGGTTGCGTCAAAATTACCGATAAGCTTCTTCACAATATTTCGAAACTACGAACAAGTCAATATCATCGTCCGCTTCCTATTAAAATAAATATGTCCGGCAGCAAAGTCAGTCAGTTTACACTACCAAATGTGGATGAGGCTGCCAAATATTTAATTCATGTATCATATACGGTTCCGTACCCGATGGATGCAGACCTCCCCAGCATGTACGATGATATATTTAATCCTGATGATGATGCCTTTGATGGCTTTGAATCGGATCTTTCATTTGAATCGGATTTTGAATGAGTAATATTAGACTAGAACTGTCAATTTTTCGTTTATTACAATCCGTAATCATTGTGATTTTGTTTTTTGTTTATTATATTGGAAAATCATATTATTATTATGAGTTATAAATATATTGTTAATAAATACCTAATACCATATGAAAATTTAACCAAGTTCTCTTTTGCTTTTTGTAAACATTTCATTTATTTATATATTTGATACATAGTTTTAAAATCGTCTCTAAACGCATTTCAATGTTGAAAACCTAAAGATCGTTGTTTATTTCCCCTATGTAGGGTTATTGTATTGTACGTTTAATAACTTAATACTTTAACTTCTTTTATTAAGCGCTAAGACTGACTTGGCTTGGCGTCGCTTGGTGTTTTAATATAAATATATTTTTTCCTTGGGTCTCTTCTTAAATTTTACAAGCAATTTTTAATTGACTTGGGAAATTGCACCGAAATTTACAAAAAAGTTCAAAATCTTTTTAATATATGGAGTTGGGTTAATAGTAAAGGAATATTAGATTAAGTAAAGTATTTCTAACATGTAATGCAATCTTTTGGATACAAGGACTTCGACACATAAATGGAATTAAAACGTTCGTAAAAGTATATTTAAATGTAACTAACCGTAAATAACACAAAACATAATACTTTGTTCAATGTGAGATTAAGAAGCTTAGTTTATATAATAAAAGCCTTATTTCGATTACGTTTAGCAACAAGTATAAATTTCTCAGTTTTTGTTAACATGTTTGCACTATATAAAGATAAGTATATAAGTAATAAATGTTGATTCATTTATATTAAGGTAATTGAATTTTAAGGAATTTTAAAAACAATTGCATTGCAGAGATTCTTCTTGATATTCGCATTGTTAATATATAAATAGATATGGCCAGTGATGGCCTATAAAAGCTGAGCAAGGAACAAGGATAAGTGAACTAGCTAGAAGATTGTATATACTTGTTGGTGGAATGCTTGGGATACGTGAGGCACACTGATTGAACGACATGGACTAAGCTAATATAATTGGTATGTATATGGAGTATATTGTATATGTGTATTCTGAAAAATTATTGTACTTTCTTGCTTCATTTGCATATGTATTATGTATGAACTTTGTAATTGTTCAATTGCCTTCATCTAAATCATCTAAACGGGTACGAGTATTGTATCTTCTATAATAATTTTCGAGTATGTTTTTTAATTTTGCTTGTTAGTTTGATGTTTATATTAGAGTGTGACGTCCTGTTCTTCGTCAAGCATTTCGACAAATGCACGGGGCACCAGTCCCTTCATAAGTCCCTGCTTACCATACATGTAATCCTCGTTAACGGGTGAACATTCGGTTACAAATATGACCTGTTAATTAATTAAATGTTTTTTATCATATCAATGTAAAGGGTTTTTTCACAAACCTCATTTGCATTTAGATTCAATTCTGTGTGATCCTTGGCATCATAGGAGCACAGTACTCGAGCACGCTGCATTTGATCTGTGTTGACGTGAATTGGCATGGATTGATTTGGTTTCTGGCCATGCCCAGCGTTGGTATTGTTGTTGCCAGCACCACGGGGTCCATTACCACCCACGCCGCCGGTGGAACTGGACTTGGCGGCGTCCTGTAGATCGAGTGGTGAATATGGTGTTGGGCCTCCCAAGCTGATGGAAAACGCAGAGGCAGATTTTAATGACTTGATTGTGTGTTGGTTTGGAATTAGGTTTGGGGTGCTACTATTGAAACCTTTACATAATATAACTATTAACAGGAAAACAAGACCATATATATACTACCTATAGAACAATAACAAACAATTAAGAATTTGTAACTTATTACGTATACTGCATGTAAAACAAAGCTCGTTTCAATTTTGATTCAAGGCTTTTTGCACTTCGAGTATTTTAAATTCGAATTGATTAAACTGTTGTTATGGCACCCGAATCGAATTCTATTTCAAAATCTTCCAAAAGACTTTGCGTTAACGCCTTGGCCTGGCCTATATCAATGCTGGTATATCCAGCTTCACTATCGTTATCATAATCATTTTCGGTATCGCTATCTCGTGCAAGTGCTAGTGGTGAGGATATGACATCGGAAACTATGCTGGGAGGCCCGACATCGACATCTTCGCTATTGATGCGCAGGCGTGGTTTGGCGGGCTGCATTCTGTAAGACCACAAAACAATACAAACAAACGAATTGGCCACAGTTGTTAGACGCATCAACCGACAGAGTGCAGAATACATATTGAATGGTGCCGCCTTCTTAAATTACAAAGTACACTGTTTACAGGGGACTGATTGCATACACGTACGTGGTTTAAACATGGATGTGTCTTTGGAGAAAATCTATCTTTATAGCAAAATATTTAAAAATCTAGACTTCATGTAGTCCACTATTTTGATATTCCTATTGATCTGACTAAAGACATATCCATGTCACAACTGCATAACTGTTTACTTACTTGGCCAGCTCGCGTTGCAGTTGATCCATGACATCGCTACACTGTTTATAGTATCGCACCTGGGTCTGAATAAATGCATGCAGATGTCGCAGATGAGAAGCTTGCGAGGTGCTGATGCCATCTAGCAACAGCTTTGTTATCTCCGATTGACGGTCAAACTCAGCCTGGGCGACTCGAAGGTCACGTTCCGCCTGCATTGTAGAAAATATGGATTTATAGTCGAAAAATTGGTAATTTCAATTGTATATATTATAAAAAAAGAGCATAAAAAGGCGCCGCGATGGGCGATACCTGTTCCAGGGCAGCTTCTGGCGATATGCCATCTTTCTATAAACCTCAAATCAAGACACAAACATCCATAAATGTACATCCATATGTAGTAGAAAGCAGCAAAAGGAAGTGTAAAAGCAGAGGCAAAAATCCATAATGAGCTTATTTGCTAAATTTATTTGCCATTCGCATTCCCCCCCTCTCTCTCTCTCTCTTCTCAATCATCGCCCACGTACCGTTTGCTGACCAAGCATGCTGCGTGCCTTCTTTACACGATTCTTGCACGAATCCAGATCCAAGCTGCAACCAAACACACACATATAGACATTCTATAATGGACAAAGTGATTTTCATACACTCACCGCTTCGTCTCCAGGATGCCGCGCTCCTTGCTGATGGTCTTCATTTCACCATCAAGAAATTTTCGCAATGGTTGCGTAAAACAAATGCCCGAGGTAGCAATAAAGTCATGCTCACACTGTCCCAGCTTCTGCTCCGCCTGGCCTACCTTGATCAAGGCCTGGCCATATGGCATGTCCTGGCCAAAGTCTCCTCCAGCTTCAATCATGTCCAGCGCCAGATGCTCCAAGTTACTTAGACGCTTGGGTTTCGATTTCTCAATCTTTTCAAATATGTAGTCTTCCACTCGATTTTGTGGATTAGGAATTAACACCGATTCGGTGTCTCGCACGATTTTCTCAGTCCATGTTTTGGTCACGTCCGCACGTTCCGCTAGATTTTGAAAGTGTATATCATATTCGGTGCGCTCGGTGGTGCCAAGTTTCTCCTCAGTTAACTGTGAAAAGGGCAAGGGTAAACACAAAAGTCAATCGTCTGCGCAGCCCCCCAAAAACACTAACCACCCACATCCCCACCCAAAATCCATACAACCACAACTGCGGTTTAACAATTGCCTAAGCGTCCGCCATTGACTTTACCTGCACCACTCGTGATATTGTGCTGCCCGCCTCCTTCACGAGGTTTTTCATATTAAAATTGGGCAAATTAATGTTCATTTTTATGCAGTTTTACAAACTTATTATGTTGATTCTCTGCACGCCACTTTTTGTTTGTATTTCAAGCCTAATAAGAGATTAGACTTGGGTTGTTCATGAGTGAGTAAACGAAATTGAACTGGTCTTTGAAATGAGCGAGTTAGTATGTTCCTTCTTGTTTGTTCATTTTTGCACAGCGTTCACCTTTACGTGTTGTAGAAGTACAATAACTTTTCCATTAAATATAAGTTGTAAATACTTTACTCAAATAAAAAATACTTAATAATCATAATTTTTTATTAAGGCAAATAATCGCGGCTTACCGATAGCCCCAAAAACAGCCTGGCAACCCTAACCCAAAAACGGGTTGGCTCGGATTCAAGCCTCTTTTCGTATCACAATATTCATCGATAAATCAAACTCCCATTATTTTAAACTTGATTTTAAAATGAATCATATTTAGCTCTTTAATTATGGAAAAACTTACAAACTATTCTATTATAGTTATAAATACTAATTTAATTGTTTCCAAAAGCCACCGCAGTGGCAATGCAACCACTTATTACACCAGGCCTTAAGTGCGGACGTTTTGGCCACTTTGTTAGCACTATTGACAAATCCACAGCGGGCACAACGCCGGATGGTGCTGGGACTGGCTCCGAGCTGAAGGTTACTAACGCCATCCTTAACGCAGTTGGAAAAGACAACCTGCTCCATTTCAATGTCTTGGAGTCCGACAGGTTCTACCTGCGATGTAAATGTCAATTGTCCCGACTTGACCGCCGCATATCCCTGAGTGCTCAGCAGCGTTGTCGGATTGTACTTAGAGAGTTGTGGTATGAGGAGCTGCTTGGACAGCAAACTACATTCGTCTAGAAGAAGCTCGTCCGGTTCTGAAGTGTTCTGTGCCAGCCTTGTCAACAGTCGGAATAAAATGACCAGCACATCAATGTTATCCATAGTCTTGGTATACACAGGGAGGCACTGTGGATTCAGCAGTCCCCAAATCCGAATCATGACGAGCAATTCACGCAAACTGCCAATGGCGACAATGTCGCGGCTAATGTCATAGCTGGGTCGCTTTGCCGGACAGCTTGCTTTTCATGACTTCGTCGGGCAGGCGGTTAAGCATGTTGACGGCCAGATCTGTGACCCATTGGATCAGCTGTTGTAGACTCTGCAACATCATTGGCTCAACGGTAAAGTCTTTGGGATCCAGATTCAACATGACCGTATCCACGTCCGGCACCGATTCGGCTAGTTTCATGGCCAAATTATCCGCCGGTCCTTTGTCCTGGCAACCTAAATCCGATGGCCGTAGAAGGCTCTTAAATGTACTGGATATGGCGTGCAATATGATAAGATTGTCAAACTCCTGTTGTTGTGCCCGGCACAGATTGCTCTTAAGCGCCAAAAAGTTGGCATAGTAAAATTGCCGAGCATACGACGGTTGCCTTGTAAAGTTGTCCGTCAACTTCTCAACCAACGCTTCAAGATTGCCCAGATTGAGGAGCACCACATCGCTAGCATCCACGCCAGTTACAATGCAGTACTCAAGCAGCAGTAGGAGAAGCTGCATTGTGCCCGCACTTTGCTTCAACATGGGAGTTTGCATCGCATGCAACTGGGCGTGGCTATCAAAGATAAGCAGCATTTGGCTCGTGGGCGTCAAATCGGCGCAAATAAATCTGGTCTCTGCATCCCGTTCGAATTGCGTATGATTTAGTTGCTTCAATGTGCCCGGTTCCAGCACATGAACACTGTGATCCTGCATTATGGCATACAACTGTTCACAGTCGGCTGAGACGAGCCGAGTGCTCGATAAATGTGCGATTTGTGAGTTCAACTGCAGCTTGGCCACCTGCTCCCAACTCTCGCTCGGCACAAACTCAACAGGCTTGTTGTTGGGTGCCGTTCCCGAAGATTGCTGAAGCAGAGCGTGCACATTCTGATGGCGTCGTGTCAGAGTCCATTGTTCCAACAGACTACCACCATCGGGACAGCCAAAGACCGCATAGATGACATCCTCGTTGACCACCCGCGTCCACAGTAGCTGGGTGATCCGTCTGCTTTCCTGCGAAGCGGGCGTAGCATTCAGGAAGATGCTGGCCAATGATTCCGACTTGATGGCGATGCGTTCATTCTCCAGCTGCAGTGAGACCTGCAAATAATAAAATTATTAAGTATATGCCATTTAACGCAAATATGTTTAACTTACTTTAAAACAATACACCAGCTGCTGTTGTTGCTGCCAGCCAATGCTGTAGGCTACATTGAGAGCACCACTTGGACTGGCCACAATACTGCAGTGTTCGATGTAGCTGCGCGAGATTCCAATGCTGTGTGTGGCGGGCGTCAACTCAGTTTGTTCGCTATTGTTACTGTCCAGCGGCTCTGGGCCGCCACTGTTGGCGGCACTGTTACTGCTCGGCGGCAATCTTTGCAGCTGTGGCAGTATAAAGGCGGCCAATAGTCCAGAGGAGGTAAGCAGTATGCAACCCTCGGCAGCGACGCCACCAAAACCTGTCAATGTGGGTCGCTGCTCCAAACGCTCAAACTTTTCGGCATAATAGGTATGATCCTTCTTCTGGGTGTTGAAGACAACGCCTTTGCCGTTGTGAAAGAATTTCGCCTGGATAATGTCCTCGCTGGGAATGGTGGCATGGTATTGCAACTGCCAGACGTTAAGTGCCTGCTCCTTAGGCTGCCAGATCTCCACACGGCCGCCAATGTAACCAAGCAGCAACTGCTCACCGTTGGCACTCCACTCCAGCACATTGATAAGCGACTTGGAAGTGCACACCTTGTAGTACTGCCAGGGTGTCACAATGTCGCATACATAGACGTGACTTGACAGGTTCTGGAGTGCGCTGAATGCAATTATGTTGCGTGCGGAGACGGCACACAGCACAACCTTGTGTGGGAAAACGCTCTCCTTGCCATTTCCAAATTCCCGCCGACTTTCCACTTTATACAAAATGGTCATTTTGTTGTTGCTAAGTTTTTGCTTTCACCGCGAACGATTTAAGGTTGTTTCAAATCGTTAAGATTAAGTTTGATTGAACTAATCACTATAGCACAATATTATAAATTACATTATATATTACCACATACACGATTAAATGTTAATTTTTAAGTTTTTTTCATCACATGAAAACAATCTTTTTAAGTATAAAAATACACCAACACATACAACTGAACGAGAGTTGCCGGCAAATTTGAAACGAGTGGCAGCCTTGGTTCCTGGAAAACGCTCTGGCAGCCTTCGCTTCCGCAAAACGCTCTTTTTCCATGTTTGGATCAATTTTCAAAATCCATTATTTTAAAACTAAATATTTTAAATAATATTGTAGGGTAAATGATTCTTGAATTATTATTTTCCTAATTTATTCTGCATTTTAGGAATTAGTTTTTTGTTTCGCAAAACAATCGAAAGGTGGCGCCAGCAAATATGAATGTTCGTAACTGCAAAATAATTTTAAAGCAATTAAAATAAATACAAATTGTTCTGCTGCTTTTAAATGTAGCAGCAAATACTTTACAGCAAATTCTGTTTATTTATCAGCTTTCACGTGAGTAAACTTATGAGCTGATTGAAGACGGAAACAGGAATTGTGTAAATTTTTTATGAATTTATTTTTCATCGAAATTCACAGTTTATTGAACTCTGACGCTCGTACAATAACTTAAAGCAATAAATACAGAGTGATTACGAATTAATTTACCTAAGGTGAGATGTCTAAACTAAGTTCACGTAGCGTAATCCCTTCACGAGACTGCCGCTAAAGCTGTCGCCGTCGATGAAGCGGATGCCATCGACCAGACAGGATTGGAGGCTACATGGATACTCTGCCCCAAAGGCGCTGCTCTCCCAGCGCAGCTGCAGCACGTACTGCACCTCAGGGGTGAGGACACAAGCATGTTCCCGGCTCCAGCTCAGATGCAAATCACAATTGTACTTTGTTGTCTGATTTTGGACGAGATGTGTCCACACGGGTTCCCCGTCATCCGCCAATAGATCAATGTGCAGTGACTCGCGATACTCCTGTGGAACGCGTCCAATATGACATGTAAGATTTGGAGCTAGTCGACTGTTGAGCACTAGTCCCAAAACAGAAATGAAACGGGAGCACTTCAATCTCAGTCGCCACACATGTGACTCCGCGTCGACGGTGAAGGGACGGCAGGCCTTGTAGTAGCAGCGTTCCACAAGCGTAGCGGGCGGGGGAGCGGGATTATGGACTGTATCTGCTGATGGAGACACCTGCCAGGTGGAGGCGTCACCAAGGCCAACATCATCGCATTCTTGCTGCGTCCACTCATAGACATACCAGAGGAGCAGCTTGTGCGGTTCCTTACAGGCGGCAATTATGGACTTGACACACTCCTTGGATACGTGTACGTAATGATCCTTCAGATAGCTCATATACTGATCATTGTTGACACAGCAGCGCATGAAGAATGACATGCAGACGTCCAGCAAACTGTCCAGACCCATGCACACGCTTAGCTCCAGAGCGGGCAAGACATTGGAGAAGCGCAGCTTGCGCGATATGGCCAGCAGGGAATCGGCAATAAGTTGATCCAGCAGATACTTCTCGGCGGCATAGTAGAGCTCTATGGATGCCTCAAGTTGCAGGCACTCGTAATCCACACTGCCCGTGTAAATGTATTCGAGGAGCACCTTGAAGATCGCTGCACTAATGTCATGTATCTCAATCTCCGGTTCCAGCTCCTGCAGTGGTCCATAGAACATCGCTTCGAAGACGGGACTGGCGGCACTTAATATTAACTTGTGGCCCTTCATCAGCTCTTCGCACACATGGAAAACACAGTCTGTGTGCTTCTCCGCATGCAAGAGATCCGCATAACGCCGTCCCAGCAGGCTGCCCACATTAGCCTGCTCCTTGCGATGGGCAACGGCCAATTCCACAGCGGCGGTGTTGCTCATCTGAAAGCGTTTGAAGGCAGAAAGTCAATTAATTGCGTATCGGAGAAACTTAGAGCTAAGAGATTGGGGAACTAAGAATGGGAAACCAGTTTTATTCGCCGATTCAGCATCAATCATTAAGTGAGTTTTTAGAAATTTACTTTTGGGTTCGTTCTGCCTTTCCCTTATTTTGCATAGCAAATGATAGGAAACCGAAACTTCCATACTCTGACCAAATAATTATCATAAAGATAGTGTTTCTATTCTGCATAAAGCTAGACAATTAAGTTAATTGATACTCTCTAAAAAAAAGGGCTCTTTTGTTCTAAAATATACATTTTTACCAAGAGGCAGCCATAAAAGTGTTTTCATAAAATTTAAATTCACATTTGTTATTAATATTCAAAGATAATCTAACTCATTGAAAATTATATTTCGTTTTTAACTTGTCTTAAGAATCATAAACAAGAATTGTATAATAGAAAAATAGTATAAATTCAATAAAAAATATTAATAAATTTGAATTTAACATTAATTTTCATGTAAATTGTTTCCTATTTGATATCTTAGCTGGACATTAGAAATATTGCCTGTAATATTATAAGTTTATTACGAACAAAACCTTGAAAATATGTCCATTGTTTGTTATTATATTTATTCAGATTTTATGGTACTTTACACGCAGATCTAATCTTGGATTTTCGATAAGAAATCCCACTCGAGAATATGTACTATATAAAACACCACTAAAGTGACGTAAGTGGTAAGCAAACTGAATAGAAATCGCGTTGATAATTCTATTCTAGACACACGCTAATACTTTGTTTATCAATATCACAACAGAAATACTACGAATATAAGTTCTGTCATTCTAATACCGGCATGCCACGCCCCTTAATCGCCTCAGACCGTAACGAGGTGTATGAGGTGTGTGTGTGTGTGTGTGTGTGTTAGTGTGTATTAGACTGTGTGTGGTTCTAATTATTAATATTTCGCGCATGGGTAATATATCATATAACCAGTTTATAGTGTTTACTTGAATATGGATGGGAACGTGGATATAATTGATAAGCCTTTGGTTCATCCAAGAAGTATGGTAAAGGGGGAATAACTCAGTTATTGAATGAGTCAGTTTTGAATTGAAATCCAATCTCTCAATATTTACCTTTCTGTATATTTATTTATTGTTATTGTTTTGATATTTCACAGAATCGCTTAAAGCGAATAATTGATTTTATTCAAAGCTGCTGCGTAAATTGTTTTCTTAAACATTTATTTGCAATTACGAATCGCAATTTATACACCTTCAAATTTACATAAGCACTAGTAAGGGCATTAGAACTGTTTTTTTTTTTTAGTTTTATGCGACCTTTGAAATAAACATGTAAATTTTGTTGTTGATTTTTTTCTGAGTGGAAGGCGAAGAAAGCACACCTATTATCTTTATCTTTATCTGCGCATAATATTTGGCACCGTGACAAGTTCTTGAGTATTTATAATTTAATTTATACGTTTTACACTTTTGCTTTTATTTAAAATTGCGGTTGCAAACTGAATTTCATGTGAATTCAAAAATAATTTTATAAACAATGCACGATTCTGTAAAGGAGCTGAACTTGACCGATATTGTCAGCTGCTCTCTGTGGAGACGATGATGAAAGATCGGAGCTCAAACGTAAGAACGAACCGTTGAGCGCAACGCGCCACCTTCAACTGATCGTGATCACGTTGAAGCACACAACTTGATCGTTTTGTTCTCTCTCTCTGTCTCTCCTTTTTTTACTTTAATCTCTCTCTCTGCATTCTGATTGCGGTCTTTGCTCTCAATTTAAGATCTTGACTCAAGATTCTTGAGTTCGTTTTCATTGAAATTGATAAAGTCTTTCTATCAATTGAAGAGAGTTTTAGGGGATTTGCTAGAATCTCAATTGTTAAGAGTCAGCTTCATTCAAAGAGCATATATGTTGTTTTGTTAAGCTTATAAATTAAGTGGCCTCATATTTTATTCTTTGCCTCCAATGATCAGCTTTGCCGCGACACAGCCTTGAACCCTTTAATAGCCTCTTCTCCAGCCAAAGTTATTTCTGTAACTCATCTAAATACCTTATAAATAGTTCAGGTTCATTGCCAATGTGTTCAAATGCGTTTCGTCTTATTATATCTCAATATTAGTATTAAATGTTTGAAATATCCTCTCAGTTTTAATAAAATGAAACAGTATATATTTCAATCTTAGTTGTATATATATGTATTTATTTTACAATCCTGTAAATGATATTTTTTAATATATTCAATAGTTTTAGTATTACTTCAATTGAAAGTTTTATACTTTTATTTAAACTTACTTATTTTAAATTAATAAGTATTTTAAACAAGAAAATATCCATTCAATTGGTTTACATTTTTGAAACACTTTGATAATTTAAATATAATACAGAATGTTGTAAAGGGCATTACAACTTCGACTATCTGAGAGGTCTCTTCTGCCATTTTGAGTTATCTGCTGGAGGCAGTTGCTTTGGCATGACTTTGGCATTGGCATGTGGCTTCATAAACTGGTATATAACCATTGGAGGCTGGTCCCTTCTCAGCTTATACACGTGTGTGCGCTTTTTTTTAACTACCTGTTGTTCCCCCTCCCTGTCTCTGAATTCTCTGAACCACCTGCCGCACTTTTTACAAATACAACATAAGTTGGACTGAAACAAGAAGTTACTATCGTGTTTTTGAATCGTTCCAATGTTGAACTCGTTTAATCATGCTCACAAGTTGTAATTATTATTTTACACTTTAACTCAAATTTAATATCTAAACGCAGCAACTAATTTGAAAGGGTATTAGAGATGTATGTATGTACTTAGAAGGGTCAAAAAACTAGGCAATAACTTAGGATTACACAGATATTTATATAGTAGCTATAATATGTTTAGTATGTAAATGGAGTATGGCTACCCAGCCGGCTCGCATCTGCGGTTAGATAATATCACGTGGCACACTTAGGAAGTGTATAGAATTGGACACATGGTGCGTAATGTCCGTCAGCGTCTCCTTATGAACGCCTCCAAATAGAATTAGCTCCCCATTGCCAGCAATCAGACTGGACAATATAAGGCGATCAGGTGCACCATTTAGCACACCAAAATTCTTGTATTCCACCCAATCTAGAGTCGGTTCGCTATTTCCATCCGGCAGCAGCAAGCTAGAGATATCGCATACAAACAAGGACTGCACATTGCAACGAACACGCTTGGGAGATGGAGCACGCAATGCTTGTGGCTCCACGTGAGCGGGTGCACTGCGTCGAGAGTTACGTATTGCATTCATCTTTTCCTCCATGCGACGTATTCGCTCGCTATGATCTCGTGACGCACTGCGGGAACGGCCCGGCACATTAAAGGCCACCATGCGGAATGGATCCTAAGGACGAAAACCAATGATTAATATTATTATAAATTGAGCTTTTAGACAACATTGTATTACATGTTCGGAGTTGCCTTCTTCTCCCTCTTTCATGTATTACAATGAATACAATATACACTGTCTTTAACCTCACCTCGTAATGCTCGTCAAACCGCTTGGGCAGTAATGGCTCGTTATCCCGACACCTCAGCGCCAAGTTGCGCTGTAAACGCTGTGCAGCATCAGCATCGCCATCCGCTGCCGGTGCTTGTGGTGCCGGCGGAGGTGCCACGGCAGCTGCGACTGACGGTGGTGAATGCAAATCACTGAGTCGTCCAGAACGTGGTTGATAATTGCTATTGTTGTTATTGTTGACATTATTGTTGTGCATAAACTGTTGGGCCTGCTGCATATGCTGGTTGAGTATCGCCCGTCTATTGGCCAAATACTGTTCCTGTGGCGCCAAAGCTGCTCCGGCTCCTCCCAAGCGCATATTGTTAGCACGCCGTTGCTCAGGAAGCACAGCTCCTGGTCTGCGCTCTGGAAGCGCCACACGTTGGCCCGGCTGCTGCTGCTGGTAGAGCGGTGGTGGTGGCGGTGGAGCTTGTCCAAGGCCACCAAAGCGTAAGGCGGAGCCACCAACAGCTGGCACACGGCTCTGCTTCATGATTTGAAAGTCCAGCGGTATTTTGGGCGAAGGGCCCACCACAACCAAATAATTGTTTACTCTGCAGCCAGGATTGCACCACATGTGAACGGCACCGAAGTTTTTGTTACGCACATTTAGTTGTTTCCAGGACCAGGCATCACGGGTCATATCCAGCAGCCAGGCATCTGTATAGACACGATTGGCACCACCACAGCCACCGACAACGAGCAGATGATGCTTGTCCAGCTCCACTTGAATTTGGCCATAACGTGGCGCAGGTCGCGTATTTCCCACAAATAGTGGCTGCCACCAGCGCTGCTCCTCCAGATCGAGAACCCAGGTATCATTGGAGTTCACATTGACATCATCTTTTATCTGATAGCCACCAAAGACAATCATTCGATTACCATGCACTGTGGCCGAGTGTCCGGCCATGGGCGGAGGACATGGCATCGTATTGCGTGCGAGCCAACGATCTTTGTCTAGATCGTAGTAATGCAGCTCATCGAAGAGACACCAAGGCTGATAGGGTGGATGCAGTGAGGGATAACGCCAGCCGCCAAAGAGGACTAATCTATCCCGCCATGCCACCATCGAAGCGCTGCCCTTGGGCGATGGATATGTGCCAGTGGCCAGCGGACGTGTCCATCGCATGTGGGTCATATCAAAGCGCCACAGATCATTGAATGTCGTATCCGACGAAGAGCCGCCGCCAAAAACATACATGGAGTTACCTTGCCGCACTGCTGAGTGAGCAAAACGACCCGCAATAATAGGCATTGGCATGCCTGATGGCCGGCTTGGACTATTGGCCTCCACGGCGGCTGCAGTTTGCTGGGAGAACACCTCCCAACACAGTCGGAATTCGGCCAAACCCTTCTCCAGGTTCAATTGCGAGCGTCTTACAAGATCTGCACAATAGAATCCGTTTAATGAAGTCGCTCTCAATATAATATTGTACTTACTCTTAACAATCAACTGCCATCGCTTGCACACAAGACTGCAGTGCTCCAGATCCCCGTATGGTGGCAGATACGTGAATATAAACTCGAGTATCTCATCGGGCAGCACATTAAGGCTTAATGAGGCAGTGGGGCATTTGGATGGACATGTTGTGGCATTGCCACCATTGTCACTCACACTGCCATTGCACGTGGTCATTATGTGGCGTCGTGTCCTTGTCCTTGCTTCCTTTGTAGTTGTCCTTCACCTTTTTTGCTGCAGCTTAGAGCCCAAAGTGGACCAGCTCCAAACCGCACAATTATTAAAAGAGGAGCTGGATACTCCTAACAATCAAGGCGTGGCCCACACACACTTTGCAGCTGTAGATTATCCTTTTTAAAACGATTTCCAGACAATAAATCTATATAAACAGTAGAGTTGGGATTTCTAGTTCAATTGGCTGAACAAGTTTACTTGTTCATTTCAATGAACCGTTCATTTGAACTTTTCTGAACAAAGCGACACAAGCATTTAAAAACTACCTACAAAATAGCTGAAAAAAATTTGCCAAATTTGATCAGTGCGCTTTCCAAAAATGTTCTTTTTGGTCATATTTCTTAATTTTGAAGCTTCAATTTTGGATGCTTAGGTTCCCATTGAGCTTATCACCAAATTAAACAATCGAACGAATTGCCAGAATGTAGTCAATTTAGCTCGTTTTATTGAAATCAGACCAGGATCACTCTGCAGTGTGACAGTCTGTGACGCAGTGTGAACCGAACGAACTGTTCACTATGAAGTTTAAACGGCAGTTTCAGATTGTACTATTCAAATATGTTGATTGATTTAACTTTTTTAGATCTAGTAGGTCCATAACAACTATCCTTAGTTAGATAACTCAATAATTGAATACACACTGTTCTAAGCAACACTACTACTCATAAGCCGACAAACAAATAATTTAAAAAAAATGTCTTTTCATTTAGCGGTGTCCATGGAGAAGCCGGTGCAGCACCTGGCGTTAAGTGATTGGAAGGCCCGAGTAGATCGTCTCCGGAATGTGGCGAATGCTCGTCGAGCTGACGCCTTTTTAACACGTAATACATCACGCATGCTGCGCAATGAGACGTACATCGAGGGCAACTGGGCCAACTATGAATCGAAAGAGGCGCTGATTGTTCGGTAAGTTTACAGCTATTTATTTTAGAAATAAGGAACGTTAAATGTTGTTTTTTTTTTGGTAGCATCGCTGAATTGGATCATTGGCGGGATCTGATTGCTAAAACATTTGGACGCCTTGAGCTGGAAATCGAGGCATTGCGAGAGGAAAAGAAAGCCGCAGAGAGCGAACTGGACTCGCAGATTCGTCCTTTATCGGTAATTAGCAAAGTGATGTCTATAAGGGACGGACGTCTTATACCGGAGACGACTCACGATGCTCCCGATACAGAGATCAAAAATGAATTATATATATTGGAGAACAATCAACGATTACTTGTCGAACGTTGCCAAAAAGCATGGGAAAAGTTGCTTCGTCTTGAGGAAGTGCGTTTTAAGATCAGCAGAGAGCTGGCCAACAAACGGGATACTGAGGATATGGAGAGTGCATTAGTGGCACTTGATCGCAACTCGGCCAATATATCCTTAAAGCCAGATCCGCTGCGTAATCCTCGAGAGTAAGACCACGTTGTAATTAATGTATTTCAAAATCTACATAATGTATATGTTTTTCAGATGTTGTTCATATGAACACTGGGTGGAGCATGTGAAGAATATGAAACAGCTGGCGGAGAACGAATTGGCCGACACGGCTGCGATAAGAGATGCTCTCTTTGTGTGCCGACAAAAATCGCGGGATTTGTTGGAGGCCCAAAGGGAACGCACGGAATACAGCTTACGGAAACGTATTTTTCTAACACAACAAGCTCACAACGAGTTGGAGTGGCAACAGCTTAAACTGCAGGAAGAGATCAAGGATCTTGCATGTGAGATTCAGGCGCTTGAAGCTGCTCTGCTGAGCAAGACAAATGTTTTGAAATTGGCGGAAACGCGACTGGAGACACGTGCAATGCGGTGCATCACAGAACTGTGTCTGGATGATCCTCATAGTTTGCTCTGCAAGGAGGTGGAGAAGTTACGTGAAATACGTCGCTGTCTCATTAACCAAATAGATGATGCCAAGGCGAACTTTAACCTACTTTCGGATCATGCTAAAAAGATTGATGAAGATTTGGAGAACAAGAAGCACTCGCTGATGATTGACACTGAAGCTCTTCAGTTGCATGAAACTCTCAACGAGGAGGAATTCGCCATTCTGAAGGATCACAATCCCTGTGAACAGACCGATCGTAATATTGAGCTTACACGTGTGCAAGTCGATCCACGCAAATGAACTCATAATATCATTCATATGTATGATACTAATCAAAATTTTCAAAATTTTGCGAATTTTATGTATCGCCTTTCCACTCTTTTACTCATTCACAAACTGAAGAGTTCGGCTGTAAATGTCCTCTGATGCTAAACATGTAATAACTTTTCACACCAAATACAATACTATCGACATATAGAACTATATATTTTAGTGTGATTTACTTTGAACGGTGATTTTCTTTCTGATATTGTTTTGATGGAAAATCGTAGGACGAGTTTGCCAAAGTTATGAGAAGTCAAAGTTCCTGGAAAAATATAATAAAATTTAAATGCAGGATGAATTTGAAGTCCAAATACTGATCAAAATGACTTCCCGTTTAAAAATCGGTTAAGTTTAGACAAAGTTATAGAAGTCAAAGTTCCGGGAAAATTAAAGGGGGGGAGGGAAGGAAAAATGGTGTTAAATTTTTTTATAATAAAATTTATGAAATAAATTTAGAAGCCAAATAATGATCAAAATGACTTCCTTAGGAATCGGTTGAGTTTTTGAGAAGTCAAGTTCCTGAAAAAAATTATGATAAGTCAATTTGAATGTTAAACATCGGAAAAATGATTGAAAAGTAAGGGGTAGGTATGGAAAATTGGATGATTTTCAAAAAAAAAATTAAATTTTCTGAATGAATAAAATTTAAATGAAGAACAGATTTGGAGGCCAAATAATGATCAAAATGACTTCCCGTTTAAAAATCGGTTGAGTTTTGACAAAGTTATGAGAAGTCAAAGTTCCGGGAAAAATGTAAAGGGGTAGGTATGGAAAATTGGATGATTAAAAAAAAAAAAAAATTCTGAATAAATACAATTTAAATGCATATCAAGGTTTCCCGGTTTTACTCCCAGGTTTTTAAGCGCTTTGCTTAGATTTGAACGATCTAGTAGACATCGCTTTAACAAACTTTAAGTCTGAAGCTTAGAATTACAATAGTACATCTGTGCCTCTCATATAAGAACATCAATTCAGAAAACTACCAAATACTCTTAAATATTACATTAATCAATCAATTTCCAGAGATTCCGATAAGGTAATTATCAAAAATGATTTTTCAATCCGTGGTTACTATGGAGAAGCCCTTGGCGCACATCTCGCTGACCGATTGGAATGCCCGAGTGGGTCGTCTACGGAATGTGGCAGATGCACGCCGGGCTGACACTTTTTCCATACGAAACTCTTCACGTGCACTGATCAATGAGTCGCGTATTGAGGGAATGTGGGCGAATCGGGAATCTAATGAGGCGTTGACTGATCGGTAATTAATTTTAAATAGGAAAACATTGAACTGTGATTTACGTTTCTTTTTGTGTTTGCAGTATTGATGAGTTAAATAGTTGGCGTAAGATCATTTCGAAGACGCTTCAACGCCTGGAGGATGAAATTCATACACTGCAGCAGGAGAAGTTCCTAACGGAGCGCGATCTGGATGCACTGGAGGGACCTATAGCGCTGATAGGCGAGGTTCTATCCATGCGGGATGGTCGTCTCGGTGCTGAGCTGACCTACGATGAACCCGACAAGGAGATCAAGAACGAGCTCTACATATTGGAGAACAATCAACGATTGTTGTCGGATCGCTGCCGAAACGCTTGGAAGAAACTGAAGCGTCTTGAAGTTGTGCGTGATAAGATTCGTGAGGAGATTCTAAATAAAGACCAGACAATGCAGCTGGATGGAGAGCAATTGGCAATGAATCGTAATTCGGATCAAATATCCTTTAAGCCGGATTCACAGCGGTATCCCAGAGAGTGAGCTCAGTCCCTCATTAAGTAGTAAAATTCTTTTTAAATAAAATTCTCACAGCTGTTGCACATATGAAGATTGGCTTGAGAATGTGAAGAACATAAAGCAAATGACGGAGAACGAATTGGCAGACACGTCTGCCATAAGGGAAGCGCTATTCGTGTGCCGGGAAAAGGCTCGCAGTATCCTCAAGGCCCAACAAGAACAAACGGAATACACTTTCAGGAAACGTATCTTCGAGACTCAACGGGCGCACAATGAGTTGGAGTGGCAGAAAGCTCAAGATGACGGAGGAAATGGAGAAAGCAGTATGTGCCATGCGGATTCTGAATGCAGACTTACAGGATAAAGCTGTTGATCTTAAGTTAGCTGAGTCGCGACTGGAGAATCGTGCGCTACGACGAGGAAATGAATTGTGTCTGGATTATGCTCACAATACTCTCTGCCAGGAGGTGGACAAGTTGCGTGGAATACGACAATGTCTAATCGACAAGATCGATGAGACAAAAGCCAACTATAATCTCTTAACGAGTCATGCCCAAAAGATCGATGTGGATCTGGAGAATAAACGTCAGTCACTGACGGTTGACACACGGGCTCTAGAATTACGAAAGCGCCTCAAGGATGAAGAATTTGGAATTAAACGTTATAATCCAAGTGCTCAGACCGATCGCAATATTGAAATCACACATATGCAAAGCTTTTTAAAGTGATGGGAGTTTCAGATTTTACATTTTTTCAATTTATTTTCTATTACTTGTATAAAATGTAATTCGATATATTCTTTATAAATATATTTATAGGTCACTAGGAAGCATTTTGCAATTTTAATTTGATTAAAATTATAGAACAGGATATCATTATCTCAAAAATAGTGTTTTTCAAACAAATGATGCATGTAATTTCTGTTTATTATAATTTTATTTGGTCACTATAAAGAATTTGAAATACATTTGTTATTTAACCCACTCCAATTTTGCTTAAGTGGAAACGCAATCAATATTCGAAAACAGTTTCGTTGTCCTTGACAATGACACCTTGGTGATCTAGTAGTCGTCGTGTAAACAACCCAATTTGAAATATGTCGAAAATTGGAAAAATTCCTCAGTTCTCGTTGTGAGTTAAATTAAATAACATATAGTCTTAATAAGTAATCTTAATAAGTTGAATTTTTTGGAGATAAGAAGTTGAATTAATTAATAATGGCCTTTCAATCGGTTGTAACGATGGAGAAGCCGTTGCAGCATATTTCGCTGGCTGATTGGAATGCTCGAGTGATGGGACTTCGGAATGTGGCAGATGCACGACGGTCAGACGCCTTCGCATTGCGTCATTCCTCCCGTGTGCTCCGTAATGAGACACGGATCGAGAGCGACTGGGCGAACATTGAAACGAACGATGCGCTGGCAGATCGGTATTGAAGATCCCTTTCTTTTTTATGCTATATTAAATTCCCGTTTATTTTGTAGCATTGTGGAGCTGAGCAGCTGGCGTCAGATCATCCAGAGAACGTTCGAGCGCATTGTTAATGAAATCCATGCGCTGCAGGAAGAAAAAGGATATCACGGAGCGCGAATTGGCGGCGCTTTCGTCACCGATCTCGGTGATCAGTGAAGTGTTAACCACGCGAGATGGTCGCCTCGGCTCCGAGCTCACTTACGATGAGCCGGACACGGAGATCAAGAATGAACTGCGCATATTGGAGAACAACCAGCGACTTCTGGCGGAGAAATGCCAAAAGGCCTGGGCAAAGTTGACGCGACTTGAGGAGGTTCGGTTTAAGATCGGACTGGAGATTGAGAACAAAGTGGAGGCGGTGGATCTGGATACGGTCCAACTGGCCTTAAATCGCAACTCAGCCGGTATATCCTACAAACCCGATCCCATGCGCAATCCCAAAAAGTAAGTTCGAGCTCTGATCAGTCTGATGTTTTTCAATAATGGCTTTTAGTTCTTGCTCCTACGAGTCGTGGCTGGAGCATGTGAAGAATGTGAAGCAGCTGGCGGAGAACGAGCTGGCAGACACATCTGCAATTCGGGAAGCGTTGTTCGTGTGCCGCGAGAAGGCTCGCAACATGTTGCAGGCGCAGCAGGATCAGGCAGAGCACTGCATACGTAAGCGTATCTTTGAGACGCAGCGGGCACGCAACGAGCTGGAGTGGCAGAAGCTCAAGATGAAGGAGGAAATGGAGAGTGCCGTATGCGAGATACGGTCATTGGAGGATTCGCTGCGCGATAAGTCTGATGCTTTGAAGCTGGCCGAGTCGCGACTGGAGAATCGTGCACAACGCAGTGGCAAGGAGTTGTGTTTGGACCATGCCCACGATATGCTCTGCCAGGAGGTGGAAAAATTGCGTGAAATCCGTCGTTGTCTTAAGGATAAAATCGATGATTCGAAGGCCAATTTCAATCTGCTGTCGGATCATGCACAAAAGATCGACGTGGATCTGGAGAACAAGCAACACTCTCTGATGTCAGACATTCGTGCTCTGGACTTACGTTCGCGTCTCAAAGGTGGAGAGTACGGTATAAAGATGAGCAACCCGAGTGCCCAGACGGAACGCAATATTGTGATGACCCACATGGAGCAGGAGATTCCCAAACCATAGAGATCAGAATAATGATTTTCAGTATAATGTAATTCCAAATCTTGACTAAATTCTCGTGCTGAAATCTTGTCTTATTCCTTCTTTTCATGGCTCGAAGTTAGAGAAAAATTGAAGTTCAGATCGCCCAGAATTGGTCGAAACGAAGTGCTCCAATCCAGACGCATTTTAGCATCTGTCGTCGTTGATTTTGTTTGCTGGATAAAGTGTACTCCCTGACGCACAAACATGTCCCACTTTACAAACTGGCCAGGCACAACTGGCTGCACGGGTCCGGTGCTCACAACGGACTTGGGACTGTTCTTTGCCGACAATTGCCAGTCCACCCACAAGGCGATGCCATTACACTCGCCAGATCTGCAATGTATTTGATAAGATTAAAGGTACTGCATCAATTAGAGCTTAGTTATTTAGTTGCTTACGCAGTCAGCTGAAGTTGACCCTTTGTCTGCTGCTGCAAGCCAAAGTTGGTGAAGTCAACGCTGAGAATCTCCTGCGGCTGTGCAAGGGCTCGACATGGATATTCCCAGAGTGGTTGTGCCTCTACCAGAGATAGGGCTTCTTCGGCTGAACGCTATAATAAAAAAAAAGTTGTTAAGAGTAAATTTCCCACTTTGATGCAGAAACAGAGAAACATTACCTGCACCATCTGGTCAAAGAGCTTCAGATCGAATCCCTCACAGTTTACGATGGGTGCACGTATCTTGTGCAGATCGAGAAACTGCACGGGCAGTGCATAAATGCGAGCGGCACAGGGCGAGATTTTCAAAGAGGCTGAAAGATTCTCCTGCAGTTGAAGCAGTAATGTGCCAAAGTGAAAATTGTCCCATGGCAAAATAGAATTAAGAAAGTAAGGTTCGGCAAAGATGTGTGTAATGGTGTTTACTTCCTCCGGCTCCAGTTGCTTTAGGCTTTCCAAAAAGGTAACATTCTTCAGTTGATTGTGATTGGTTATGGACTGAAGCAGGCGACGCGAGAATCGATGTGGTTCCAGGCAACGCACGCTGGCAGCACCTAAAACTGAACTGGCAAGTCCCAGCATGCAGCCGTCACCCAGGACGAGCAAATGGGCTGGTTGTGTACCAGCCTCTTGGAGTGCCTCCTCCAGGTAGCTCAGGTAGCGTTTGTTTCTCGTGCTTTGATTAAGCTGACCGATCCGGCTGCGGGTGTAGGTCATGTGCAGGTCACAGCTGCAGCTATGACGAGGTGTGGGTTTTGTGGGCTTCGAATCTTTGTGAGCATCAAACCAGATAGAGTACTCGTCGTGGTAACAACTTAGCCAGAAGGTCTTGTCGACGTCCTGTATCTGCAGGGGCTTGGGAACGTAGTAGATGGCCTGCATCCAGTGATCCCGCCAGGGCACAATATTGGCCACAGGTCGCTCTTTGTCACTGCAATTTGCCTGCAGTTGTTGCAGTTCGGGGTGAGCCCAAAAAGGTGCACAGCTTAGCAATATATCGCCAGCATTGTCCATTTCAATTTGCCACCAATAGAAGACAATTTCCACAGTGCCTGGTGAGCTGAGCTTCACTTCCAGCACATTCTGACGTTGCTCCTCTCGCTTTTGCTTGCGCTGAAAGTCAAACTGAAAGATCTCTATTGGCGGAGCAAGTGCACGAAATGAACTGGGAGGCACTTGGGAGAGCTGGACATCGTGGAGAGCACTTTCACCGCTACACTGCGAAAGTTGATGAGGTGGATTTAAGAGAATGTCGCCATCTAGGTTGGCCAAAATCTTCAGGCTGTTCCACTGAGACGCTAGAGAGGATTGCGCCACTTGAGCATAGCAGGTTGCACGCGCAGGAATGCACAATGCATCCTCGGTGAGAAGATGTTCGTGTGCATGATTGTAAATGCCAATGGCTCCCTCACCAATCAGTTCAGTGTCCAGTAGCTCTGCCACTAGTAAATTAGCTTTATGTGGCATGTCGATGCCTATTTTAATGTCCGTCGAACGTTTTCGTATGAGTCGCACCTGAGTGGCATCATTAGCGGCGAAAATGCGTTCTGCACAGTTCGCCATCGGCATGAACGCCTCACAGGCTGTCACAGTGTCGGCGCCAGCACGCAGAGCCATCATGGCGAGAATCCCGGTGCCGGTGCCAATGTCCAGCACGTGGACTTCTCTGCCCGCTTGTCGCATGCCTGTGATTGTCTTTCGCAATGCCGCATAGTACTTCTGGTTACGTTCCCAGTCATGTAGCATGTCCCCGAATCCTGCATTTGCCACCTCCAGGTGGTAATCATAGTCGTCTCCGCGCTCTTGCCATGTGTTTTGGCCCGTTATCGGGTTGAGTACTTGCGAAAAGCACGACATCAATTGTGTGCGCTGCAGTGAGAAACGTAATATTTTCTGCATCGAAAAAGAATGTCAGTCTTTAATATGTATATTTATCAATTATATAAATGAAATTTCTGAATAATAATCACGCACAAGTTTTGTTTATTCCCGCCGCAACAAGTTCCATCAGTAACAAAAAAAACAGTACTGTCAACTTTTATTATAGTCATGTTGCCACAAAAAACAGGTTGGCAGGTTCTGATCACTGAAAAACCCAAAAGTAGCTATCAAATAGCTAAGCTGACGACTGTGCTAAAATATAGTGCTGCCAAACTTTCTTTTTTTTTTAAAGAACTAGTTGTTTCTGGCAGCACTTTGATTGGTAGGATGACCCTTCACAAAAATTGTCTGGCAGCACTGCAGCCAGGCGTGAAAGTTTCAAATCAAGTTTTAAATTATGACACAATATAAGAAAATAATATTTTGGTACATTTATAATGTGTTTTTATTAAATGAGTTTCTTATAAAATACTATTTACAATTTAATACCTTAAAAATGTTGGTCAAGTCGGCGACGTACACCAGGCATTACTTTTGCACGGTGCTCCAAACTCAAATGTTTCATCCATGGTATGCGCTGAATAGGCGTCCGCAATTCCTGATCGTAATTCAGTTCCACTTCTTCAAACTTCCAGTGTAATATGCGTGAATAGTATTCAGGACTGCATCGGGTTTTGCCAACTGAAACTGGCGTATTCATCTTTAACATATTGTTAAAAGTTTTCCAATTTCTAATGAGACAATCCACAATTCCAATTCCCAGGATGAGCAGCAAAATGTAACTAGCCAACTGCAGAGATATTATGAACATCTTGACTGTAGTGATTTCCAAGTGCGAATGATGTTGTCCAGCTGAGGTTGAGCTATTATATACCAAATACAGGTAAAAACTAACACTATACTAAAGGTACGAAGGATTTCAACAGGTAGTAATGCTACCTGTTAAAAGGGGATTAGTGGTAAACTATTAATCCGTTTGTTTTGGTTGTTGCTGGCTTTTTTAGTAATAAAAATTTAACCCTTTCTCATGCGACGTCACAAATGGCCCATGGAATGTATATTTTCCTATTTTGTCAATTGAGATAGTTATACTTAGTGTTTAAAAGCAACTGCATGCTTTCATTTCATATGATTTTGCTTTAGCTTTTGCTTCTGAACAAATCAGAAGTCGCAGTCAAAGCATAGACGAAAAGCAAAAAGCAACAAAAATCAAAAGTCGACAGCAGTCGCCTTGTTTCGGTTTTCTGCTGTTTTGCTTTCCTACTGTTTTCGGCCGTAGCCGAAAGAGGACGCTGCAGCTAACGTCATCTTTTGAAACTCGTCGGAAGTCGCAATCGCAAAAAGTCGATGCTTTTCGCAATATTTGAAATATTTTGCAACTTATGCTCACGGGACTGCACTTTTTTAAACGTTGGTTATGCTGAGGCACATAGTTACATATTTATATTATTATTTGTATTACATATTTATATTTTAGTGCTGATTGTTGAAAAGTCTTTAAAAAAGTTCAATTTCATTAAATTTTTCGCTAAGATCTTAGGATTTATTGACTTCTGAATAGTTTTAATGAATGACAATAAAATTAAGCTAATACTAATCTAATACTTGTTGTAAATACATTTTAAGAGCATATTTCTATATACTTCTATATAGTTTTACTAAAAATATTTTTTATTTAATACATTTTTGCATCACACTCATATATATTGATAATATTGTTGCTGATAAGCTTGTTATTATTTCAGCTATAAAACGTTGTGTTATTTGGGGTATCTGCTTAGTCTTTTGAGATTTGTGCTTCAGTCTAACAGAAAAATGCGGAGAATTACATGCATAATTTTTCTATTAAATATATCAATGATTAAATGTGATGAGAATTATGTAAAGAACATTGAAAAACTCGGCAATTTAACAGTAAAATATGGCAACACAACGGAAATACATTTTGTAATAAAGGATCCTAACATCAAGTTGTTGCAAGCCCAGCTGGAAACCTTGCAGTAAGTTTAGATATATTTATCGTGATTTGAATAATTGTTTAAATTTCTTTTAATTTTCAGACTTGGAATTTCTGAGTTAAATGAAAAAATTGACAGATTAACATCGACCAACTTAGGGTCAACTCATTTCGCCAGCAGCTGTGCGGAGGCCACATCCCTGAGCCGACGCTCTGGAGTCTATCAGATTCTCCTACCCGATTACAGTAATCTTCCGTTTTTGGTTAGTTGCGATGAGGATTCTCATGGCGGAGGATGGACAATTGTGATGCGACGTGAGGATGGAAGTGTAAAGTTTTATCGCTACTGGAACGATTACAAGAATGGATTTGGAAACGTAAACGGCGAGTTCTTTATAGGTCTGGATAAATTACATGTGATGACCAAGGGACGAAACCAAGAATTGCTCTTCATCATGGAAGACTCTAAGGGGGTTACAAAGTTTGCCAAATATGATCTATTTGCGATTGGTAGCGAAAAGGATTCCTATGTTCTGCACACATTGGGCGATTTCTCTGGAGATGCCGGCGACTCCTTCACTGGGCAATCGAGCTATAAATTTTCATCTCGCGATCGAGATAACGATATATATACTGGCAATTGTGCTGTACAATATAAGGCCGGCTGGTGGTATAACAAATGTCATGGCAGGTTTGTATCTTAAGCTTCTGCATAAGATCTGAATTAATATTTGATTTATAAAATAACTTCCAGCAATCTGATGGGTGTATACAATGAGGCAACTTATGGAGTCGGAATTAATTGGAACACGTTTAACGGTCTGAACGACTCTTTGAAAAGCGTCAAAATGATGATAAGACGTAGAAGATAATGATGATAATGAGAGCCCAAAATCACTTAGGTGTAATTATTGCTATAAATATAAACAAATAATAAAATTTTCTATAGCTGGTAAACTAAGAGAAACAGACGAAAGTGTGAGCATGATCAATCAAGAGAAACAAGACAGAGAGAGAGAGAGAGAGAGAGAGAGAGGAAGAGAGAGAGAGAGAGAGATTGATTTAATACCAAATTTATTTTAATGCTTATTCGGGGGATTTTTTACTCAGAAAGCACCTTTATTATCAGCAGATTAAGTCGTATGCACAGCTGGACGAATCGAAGCGGTTGTATACACTTCTTGAGAGTCTGTTCTTACGACTATAAAATATATACATAGTTATAGGAAATGCGCTGTATACTGATGTCGAAAAACTCTTTCTATAATATTAAACATAATATAATATATCGTGGTCACTGTTAGAATTTGTGTAAATAAGATTAATATCGAAAAATCTAGAAAAATTATATTTAAGCGTATTTAATCATCGGTGTGGTAGAATAATTATTTTCAGTTGCTTGCTATAAAGTCTTTCATTGCGGGCTGAGATTGTTTAGTCTCAAGTGATCTCTTCTGATTTGAAATACTGAAACTGAATTATGAAATAATGCTGCCGAGAATCGTAATCATTTGCACAATCTTATTATTGGGCACATTCGAGCTCAAATGTGATGAGGATGTTCGAAGTCTCGACAAATTGGGAAACTTGACAATAAAATATGGAAACTCGACTGAAATACGATTCCATGTGAAAGACACCGCCAACAATTTGCTTCAAGCGCAGTACGATGTGATGCGGTAAGTAATCCAGTTGAATTCTTTTTTTAAATAATTAAATAATTATAATTATATAATACAGAACAGAGCAGCTTCGTCAGGGCGCATTGCTGAATGAAATCGTGCAAAAGCTCAATAAGTTGACCAGCTTGGAACCGTCTCAGTTCCCTGGCAGCTGTGCGGAGGCC
This sequence comes from Drosophila sp. st01m, assembly GCA_018901795.1. NCBI lineage: Eukaryota > Metazoa > Arthropoda > Insecta > Diptera > Drosophilidae > Drosophila > Drosophila sp. st01m. Next base: position 4,159,391 of record JAEIFG010000172.1, read on the forward strand.
ACAGCTCTGAGTCGTCGCACTGGAGTCTATCAGATAGTCATACCCGATTATAGTGTGCATCCGTTTATAGTCAGTTGCGATGAGGATTCTCATGGCGGTGGCTGGACGGTTGTGTTGCGACGTCAGGATGGAAGTGTCGATTTTTATCGCTTCTGGAAGCAGTATAAGAATGGGTTTGGAAATGCTTATGGCGAGTTCTTTATTGGTCTGCAGAAACTGCATATTATGACCAAAGATCTGGACCAAGAACTACTTATAGTGATGGAAGACTTCAAGGGACAGAAAAGGTTTGCACAATATAATCGGTTTGCGATTGACAGTGAAGAGAATGAATATGCGTTGAAAGTGCTGGGTGAATTCTCCGGAGATGCAGGAGATTCTTTGACTGGTCATGTTGGTCAAAAGTTTACAGCCCAAGATCGTGACAATGATCCGCACGAGAACAATTGTGCCGTGTTGTTTACAGGCGCTTGGTGGTATAATAACTGCCATGCTAGGTGAGTCGTTATAATTATCATTATCAAGAGACAACGATATTTATTTGATTAATATTCAACAGCAATCTAATGGGAAAATATAATGATGCAACTTTCGGAAAGGGTATTAACTGGCTTACTTTTACAACTCACACCGCGTCCTTGAAAAATGTACAAATGATGATAAGAGCGAAAAGATCATGAATAGAAATAGATCACTTTGCAGTCTCTTTATTGGAAGTATGTATTTCGCTTTTCATTTTAAACAGTGCATTCCAGTAACATTCATTTTATTGAGTATTGTTTTCCATACCACATTTATTTAGTTTCAACCTTACATTTATAAATATGAATGCTGAATATATATTTATAGATATAATTTCACTTCTAATGAAATACAGTCTAAACATTTGTTTACATTATATACATGTTTAATAAATGTTTTTTATATTAGAATAAATAAGAAATACCTAGGGTAAAAGTTTTATTTGCTGGCGAGTGTAATTTTCCAGTTGCCCGAGCTTATGTACATCAAATTTCATCAAGCGATGAGGCGACTTTGATAGAAGCACTTAAGCTAATTACGAGTCCATATAACAGACAGTTGACAGGGAGTAAATTCAGTATCGCAACGAGAACCATTGAATATGGGCCGAAATCGACTGTTGCAGTGGTACCACAACTACGCTCTGGCCCTGGGAGTTACCTCACACTGGCTGGTGGCCGGAAGGATGCAGCAAACGTGGCTAACACGTTCCTATTCGCTGATTCTCAACACTCTCGAATTGTCACTGCTACCCATATTGTTTTGGCTATCGGCACAGTTTATTGAAAGGACAAATTGGTTCCCGAATCTTGTACCATATACAACATATATACTCTACTCGATATCGTATGCCACCATTGCATATACGGTTATCTCTCGGGGCAGGCGGGACAGTTCTCTCTTGGAACTAGACCGTATTGTTAACAGGATAATGAGTCAGCAACTGCATCACATCGGACGCACTCTCAACTATATATTCTATCTAAAGCTGGCTACAATGACCTTCGTGTGTGTAATCAGTGTGGTACTGTGCTTTATGATGCCCACCGATGGGAATTGGACTATTTATCTGATCACATTTACATTTCAAAACGCTATGAATATTCCAGTTGTTGCAACTTATCGTTATTTTCTGGCTTTGTGGCATATTGCATGTTCCTATCAGTCCATCAACTGTCGCTTGGAGGATCTAATGAAGTCCTTCAGCTCGAGATCTCCCACACGATTACAGCTCGATGAACTATATCGTTTGTGGTCCGAGCACTTCGTTCTAGGACGTTGCACTTTAAGGATCAACAAGGTTTACGAATGGCTTTTACTGGCAGCCCGATTCGATTATATGTCTTTCGGAGTGATCAATCTATATTGGGGATTGCTCTTCATGTTCGCCATTAAAACACCTATTTTTATGGTCCTCATTGGATCTATTAACTACTGGGTACGTTTAGTTGACTTTTTCCTGTTGGATGCAATGTGCGATTTGACTATTCAATATCAGAATTGTTCACATCATGTCGTTACCGAGGGACTCTGGTTTAGAGAGGTATTCTAATATATACAACTATTACTGATAACTTTAAAACTCTGTGTTCTTACAGATAAATGCCTATTTATTGTATGTGAAATCTGCAAAGTTTGATGTTTCAGTTTGTGGTCTCTATAAAGCGAATCGTAGGCGCTGGTTTCAAATGACTGGGTCTATCGTCAGTTTCTCCATATTGTTGATACAATTTCATTTGATTATGAGGAAAAACTTTTCGCTGTAAAACGTTTAATAAAATGCATACTTTTATTTATAAATATTCTATGCAAATGTTCTCCCTCAATTGGATGAATTGGATAATCATTTTCATCCTAAACCATAGTTGCTATAAAAAGTTTTCGCACTGCAAGTGAAATGAGAGAAATGCCAAGAAATTGCTCACGATTTGCTTTGACCTTTTGTTATTTATTTTGTTCTCTGCGCGTTTTTATCGAGCAATACAATAACAATAGAAATAACAATCAACCAAAAGCAACAATAGCTCTCCTTCTCTCTCTTTCTCTCTCGCTCTCTGCAGTAGCCAATAATTCCTGTTCGATAATTTCCAAATGAATGCGTTCTGCGAATAAATTCTCCTTTGACAGCAGCAGCAAAGTGTTGAAATTTTCAAAACGAAATCACGTTTTGCTGTTGCATACTTTTTGGCGTATGCACATCTGCTCAGCATCTGTACGTGAGAGAAGTTACGCTATATACACACACACACAAGCACAACTAACACACTTATTTACATATTACACACACACACACACACCATAGATATATAGTCGTAAATACCCTTGATTTTTTAGTACTGAGACGCAGGTGAGAAACGTTGCTGCATAAATAAAGTGAAATAAAATAAATCAAAACATAATTTTTCGGTTTTTACAAATCGAATTCCTTACGTTGCCGAACGTGTCCAAATTATTTTACACTCTCCCATTTGCAGTTTATTCGGCATTCATTTGAAATTCGGCTGTGCAAATTCAATTTGTTGATCAGCAGTTCAAAAATTCCAAGTATTCAAATTTAAATGTGTGTATTGTAGAGAACAAATGCAAGAAAATTGGATAAAAGAAAAAAAAGGAACACATTTATTTCAATTTAATATATTTCATTGATAAACGAAAACAATATATATAAATAGTTGGAAGAAAGAATACAAAAGTTACAAAATAGGGAACTAATAGTTTATTTTAAAAAGTGCTAATTTTTAGTGTGATATAAATACATTAATATAATTTTTAGATAAGCAGGAAAATTTAAAAATAAATACCTTTTGTCACTTTTGAATAATGTATATTTAAACTTTATGTTCTATATATGTGTATGTTTTTGGCTTAGACGAAACAAAAGTATGTACTTGGAAAATGGCAAACAATTGAAAATGTAGTTAAATCCATTTAAATTAGCATTCACATGTCAACACAATTATGTTGGATAACAACGGCAACGATTTATGTGCACGTGAAGTTACATAATACCACACACACATTCACACACACAGAGCGAGAGAGAGAGAGAGACGCACACACATACAGAGAGAGAGAGATATACGCACTTAGCGGATGCTGGCTTGCTGGGCGGTAGGCGTGGCCCGGAGCTTGGCAATTGTCAAAATTGCCGCCATAATTCACGTGTTGCCAGCAACAGAAACAACAACAGCAATAACAGCAACAACAGCAACAGCAACAGCAACAATACAGTCAACATCGTCATTCAATTGAAGCAAAATGCTCAAAATGCAAATTACGCAATGATTTACATTTCGATTGACATATTTTAGGCGAACAACGAACTGTTTGCAGTACGAATATTATGAGGCAACATCCTCCATTCTGACGGATCCACCCTTTGCTTGTCCCACGTCCCACGGCAGTAATTCAAAAATATTCCCAACAACTTTCAACAATCCCAAAATTGATGTCAATCATGTGCGTTGAAAGGAATATTCACACCAACACACACACACACACACACTATCACATGACAGACAGACAGACTGAGAGTCATGTCGTACTATATAGTCCTATATACAGATGTGGGTGGTATGATAATTGATTGCTGCACGCGCCAAAAAAATCTGTAAGTCTACTTAAATCAAATACAAACGGTGCTCAAATGGCGTCTGTTCCAGAATTTAGTTATCCACGTAAAAAAATATTAACCTTTTTTCTTTTCTTAAATGCCAACTGAAAAACAGTCTTAAAAAAATAAAATATATAAATTTCACTGAGTAAAAGTCTTTCCTTTATTTTGTACTACATATTGAAAGTTTGGAATCACACAAAGTTCATAAAAAATATATAAATATTCCGGCAAAATTGTCGGATTCGATTTTAAGTTGAGCTGGGGCAATATTTTAAATGACATTTAAATATTTAAATATAATACATTAAATATATAGTTAGTTTTTAAATTATACTCCACATCACTAAACTTAACCAGCCATTAGTTGTTTCATTTCACAATCAATAGGTTTATAATTTGGTTCAGAATGTTGTGTTCTATTTAGGTCAATTACATATAAGTCCTCTCCCGTATTAAATATTCAATCAGACGTCAGTTTCTACCTGAAGCAAAGATCGAAGAATATGCAATCATCAAAGTGAATCATAAAGCATATTTATGGTCCAGAGGAGGTACAGTTCAAGTCTTTGTGCAGCTTCATATTCCTGGGCAGGCATTCGATATTAGTCCGGCTTTCTTGTGGAGGAAGTGAGGGGGGTGTGTGAAGGGCTGGGGCATCGTAAAATGCTGCAAGGACATAAATACGTTATTATTATATTATGATTTTGAAAGGCGAACTGAAAGCCAGAGCAAAGAATGCGAGCCAACACAATGGCATTGGCGCCACATGCCACATGCCACACGCCACATCGACTTGCAACCTCAATGGCAACGCCGCGACATTTTGTATGCTTCACAATCGGTGGCCAAGCTGCTGACAAAGATCCAGTGTGCTCCGGGTGTGGTCATCAATGCAACTTGGACTCAAGCACAAGAGCCATCTGAATGGCCTGACTGGCATTTTGTGTGGCTGTCATCGCAACCTGCCCCCTTGCCACGTAAATTCCAACATAACAATATGTTGCCTGCGTATGTGCGTCCTTATTATGAACGTGCTAAACTTGAATCCACAATAAAGGATGACGGGCCAAAAGTTTTAATGATGCCGCAAAGACGTTGCATCAACTTGCCTTTTGAAACTCGATGAATTTGTAAGTCGCAGTGGAGCGACAAGATTTCCAAAGATTTCCAAATTTCCCAAGAAATCAAAAGAATCTAAAAAATTAAACAACAATTATAATGTAAGACTTAATAAACGTTTTTAAGTTAAAGTGTCAGCCTAACTGCTCATTAGGATGCCTCGAGTTTATTTCACATAAAATGGTAACACAAGTTCTTAATTTACGGCAACTTCTAAGATGTATTCATCTGAAAATCATAGCTATAAAATCAATTTCTAATTCCAGCTTTTTAAGTTAACAAATTTAGTATTTTTGCTTTGCATGAACGAAAACTCTGTTAAATGGAAAAATTGCCCTTTGCTTCTATGAAGTATTGGAATTCCTGATCCTATCAACAGTTTTGATGTCAATCTTGGCAGGATCGAATTTAATAAAAATGAAAAAGCGGGAACTAGAATTGAGTGTATTTTGGAATTTGTGTTATCATTTTTAATATTTTTTATGGCTTATAAAATTCGCAATGTCCCTTCTCCCCTCCCGTGTTGCTGCTCCCATTTTAATAGGGGAATGTGTGTCAACTGAGTGAAAGTTTCTTGGGATCCGTTGGGCACTGCAGCAAAAGTTTCATATTTTTTTACTGTGGGTTCATGGAAAGTTCCTTGGTAAATGCTACACAAACACACACACCACACACACACACACACACACACACCCACTCAGAGAGGCAGCTGTTTTGTTTTCAAGTGCAAAACTTGACACGAACTTGTGATGGAATTCCATTGCAGCAATGCTTCAAATGCTTAAGAGAAGGCAGCCAAGTGGCAACAACTTGAGACAGACAACCGCAGAGTTGGCCAAAACGGAGCGGCTTTAAGTTAAACTTCTTTATTTTTCTTGTTTTGCTTTTAACAAATTAAACATCTTTTATTTTGCAAATTAAACTTATTTCATTGCAATGCAATTGTCAACGAATTAACTGCATCTATCCGTATTGGTTGCCGGTTGCAGTGGCTGTTGCAGATGCTGAAGCAGAGCTAGCACCACCGCCAAAGCCGCCGGGATAACCACCACCGCCATAGCCGCCGGGAAAGCCGCCGCCGTAGCCACCGCCGGGAAAGCCGCCGTAGCCGCCGTAGCCACCGCCGCCATAACCGCGGTGACCACCACCATATCCTCTATGTGGCACCGCTTCCATCAGGCTGAAGAGCGCGAAGATCACCAGAATAAAAGCAATTGCAGCTCGCATCTTGATTTCGTTTCAGATCGCAATGAGTTCTGTGTTTAAATGTCCATAAACGCTGTCAATTTATATAGAAATTATCTGACTGAGAACTGGAAAGTAATGCTGACGATCACCATGGCCATCAACACTACAAGTTGTGTTCAATTGTGTACAAATTTCGTTCTTTTTAATTAATTAGAAACCGGTTAGCGACTTAGTGCTTTCTTCGTTTTGTGCTACTTCGAGTGGACTTTTTTGGGGAACCACTTTGTCTTTCTACGATTATTTATAATCGTTATATATTCAATTGCGTTTTGCTTTGTTTTGGTTTATCACATTCGCAAAAAATAAATACATGTTTGTAAAAAGAATAAAAAAAGATGTTTACCAAGCCATCGATCGGGTTTCTATTTGAATCATGTGAATTTTTATTTTGACTACCTTTTTTTTTGACAAATTGCTACTTGTTTGCTGTGGATAATTATTTCTAAGGTCATTGATCTTAGTAATTAGTTATAAAATACATATTAACTGTCTAATTTATACTAATTATATGTTAACTTCTATGTTATTTCTAATATCTATAACTGAGATATAAACAAAAATATTAAATGATCTGCTATAAGCAAATAAATTTACTAATCATTGAAATAGTATATATTTAGTAAACGTTGTCAACAAGTTCAAACAATAAAATGGATTCTATTCGAATAATCAATAAATAGAATTTCAACAACAACAACAAAATTGTAATCGTATTTAAGATGCCCAGAAGGAGGAAATTCAGTCAACAAATGGTCTCTAGGAACTGTGATGGCTCCTTCCACAAAGCCTGGAATATGATTTGCAGTGACGAATATCCGGAGGACATGGGCACCAAATATGGCGGATATATCATAAAGGACGGTTCGCCCTACAGTGTACTCAGTTCGGAAAGGAATCCCAAACATTATTTGCTTATCTTTGGCAGCGCAGAAGTGTCCCAATGTAAGACCCTGAAAGCCGTCAATTCCACATACTTTAAATGTTTCGCGGGTGTCGGGAAACCGAAACCTCTAATTTATCCACGTAGCCGTTTTGATTGCGTTAATTATTCCTTTCGAATGGCCGATGAATTGGTATCCTATTGCACAACCAGATATGTGGATAACAATGAAATTGCGACGGTTCTATATACTGAGTATGATGACAAACCAACTGATGCAATTATAAAGTACAACAGTAGTTCTATTTTAAATCTTAACGCATGGTTGTTCTTAGTAATCGTTCTAATTTCATTGTTCTTCATATTTCGGTTTAGATAATAGTTATGTACACTGAGTATGTAATAAACAGATAAAGAAGTAGTGAAAATAAGGGATAATACATTTTTTTAAGGTGATATTGATATTTTAAATGTGATTTATGAAGTATCTGCGCAGAGAGTGAGCTAATTGCTTTCAACTCTCCCATTTGACATCATATTTTGACAGTGCTCGGGAGTCACACATGTAAATGGCTCCATCTACACTCACATATCTCATCACCCTCATCATAACATCGGCCTGGACTCAAGTAGCTGTCAAGAGGGTTGCGGCTGCGCCTCGGATCGTCTTTCATCTGACAGGACAGAAGGCAACAGAAGTGGCCCTTGTCAAGATGTTTCCCGTACCGTATTACCACATATGTATCTACTTATTTGTATGGTGGGGGGAACTCAGGAGTGAGGAGTGTGCGTGTGTGCGTGTGTGTGTGCCCATTCATCTGTTTTGATGTGTATGAATAATTGCTTTTTAACAGACGCAAAATTATCACCCAATTATTAAGATTTGTGCGTAATGTACCATAAAAATGGCTACTTGGAGGATTTTAGCGTCTTTATAGTTTTTTGTATGCATTTATTTAATGCCAACTAATAAAAAATGACTGAGTGATTAAAAACTGTAGATTGAATTGAAATAAAATTTTTTTTAAAAAACTTAAGCTTACAAAATAAAACAACAAATTTGTTGTATTAATTTTACAAAATCCCTGGAAAACATAATCAGCTCAATAATTAGTAGCTTTGGTATTAGTTTTAGATATATATATTTATATTAATATATATATTTATCTATCTTTAAGCAACGTTCTTTATACTGAAAACTTTCAGAATATAAATTCAGTGGCATTTTCTAATATAAACTGTCAACTGCCCGCTAGAAACAGATTTCTATGCGACTTTGGACACGAGTCCTATTTGCCCAGGAATTTCTGGCTGACATTTGATTTGACAGTTCTCTTTCCTTGTGTCTTTTTCACTCTCCTGTTGTGTGTTGCAACGATATGTGGTATTTATTTTATACCCTACTAAAGGAGGCAAGTGGGTATGTGCTCAAGAAATGTGGAGGATTACACAAATAATTTATAAATATTTTTGAGAACAAGTTGTTTCGTAGTATTGCGTTTTAATATATGATATTTTATTTTATTTCTTTAGGAATATATATCCAATATACAAACAGTATTTTAAGAAAAATTTATAAAAAATAAAAGAGCATAGAGCATAGTATAACACGATTATATTATTACCTTTTCGAAAACTAACTGAATGTTCAAAGCAAACTATTGTAAAATAGAAAGGGCGTTGATTGTCAATCAGTCAACTAAGCAATAAATCAATCAATCTGCATATATTGATTTTATTTTACTGAGTAGTGTATTTAATCTTCTTCTATCATATGCATAGTTTTATCATTTCCTTTTTATTTTGTGTTATGTAAAGTTTTGCAACATGTAGCATGTCAGCAAATGTCGTGCCTCAGTTAATTTCCCATCCTTATACGGATAGAAGTGTGTGTCTGTGAGTAAACATATATACATATATATTTATTTTGCCGCATCGCAAAAGGACAAAACGCATTTTTCCTTTGCCTTTCAAGCATTATTGCAATTTTTGTAAATATTGTAAAAATGCTTAATACACAAGGCGCACTCATCGCCTTAGTTCTCTCTCTCTCTCTCTCTATGTGTCTCGCTCTCTCCCTCTCATTTTATGCAAATTAGAGACATATACCGCTTACATTCCGAATGTTAATTTGCATTTCTTGCAACTCCTTGCGTTCCCTCCTGTCATGTTGAAAAGGGAATTTCTTTTATTTGCATTTATACTTTTACATGGTACTTGTTAACCTTTTGTCTATTAAGGGTCTGTCTGTGAGAAGGAAATTCCCCTAATACTACCTTATTGCCTTAAGTGCTTAAAACAAGATGGAAAAGAAGTTAGAGCAAAGCTTTGCCATATGATAAATTACATTGGCATTTAGATATTTGAGACAGAATCCTATGTGATTTCAACTCTTTTGGCTTGTAAATATCAACTCCTCACTTTATTTTATTTCCAGGTACTTCAGTGGTTCAAGGCTTTACTATTTCAACAGTGTAGTTTCTATTTATTGTGTCAATCTTTCATTTCAATTGCGTTCAGCACCGAGTTGGCCACAATTCCTAATGTACTTTGATGGCAACATCACTTTGCCCTTGTGAATGTGTTGTGGCTTTTCTCGAAGTTTTCCTCTGCATTCCACTTGTTTGTTTGCTTGTTTTCTTTGACTTTAATTAAGTTTTATTATACAAATTAACACATGCGGGTAATAGACAAACCCACACACAAACACACAGTCCCTCAACCCTGCATCTGTATTTAAATGACATATGTAATATATATATATATATATATTTGTATAAGTAGGTATGAATATTTCATTAATTTATACATCTAAGTAAATAATTAAATCAGCAATGTCAATTTGCCAGGCCACTGACAGCTTAATAATCGAGAAGCTGAAAGGTTGAAAATAATCAAATTTAGGGCAGATTATACATAGCTGATTTTAATATATTACACTAGATAACTTTCTCTTCTGCAAGGAAATCGGAAAGCTGACAAAGCCTTGACAGCTTGAAGCTGCTGACAAGGTGACAAAGATAATGTAATTTAGATGTAGAATCAAAAAAGAGGCCAAATATTGATCAAAAAGACAATTCGAATGAAAATCGGTTGAGTTTTGACAAAGTTATGGAAAGTTAAATATTCGAAAAAATGTAAAGGGGTAGATATGCAAAATTGGATGATGGTCGAAAAATTTTAAATTTCTGAATGAATACAATGTTAATGCTGAATAAATTTTGAGGCCAAATAATGATCAAAATGACAAACCGCATGAAAATCGGTTGAGTTTTGACAAAGTTATGAGAAGTCAAAGTTCCGGGAAAAATGAAAAGGGTAGGGATGGGGAAAATTGGATGATTTTCAAAAAAAAATTAAATTTTCTGAATGAATAAAATTTAAATGCAGAATAAATTTAGAAGACAAATAATGATCAAAATGACTTCCCGTTTAAAAATCGGTTGAGTTTTGACAAAGTTATGAGAAGTCAAAGTTCCTGGAAAAATGTAAAGGGGTAGGTATGGAAAATTGGATGATTTTCAAAAAAAAATAAATTTTCTGAATGAATAAAATTTAAATGCAGAATAAATTTAGAAGACAAATAATGATCAAAGACATTCCGTTTAAAAATCGGTTGGGGTTTGGAAAAGTTTTGGAAAGTAAAAATTCCTGGAAAAAGTAAAAGGGGGGGAGGTATGGAAAATTTGATGATTTTCAAAAAAAATTAAATTTTCTGAATGAATAAAAATTTAAATGCAGAATAAATTGGGTTGCCAAATAATGATAAAAATGACTTCCCGTCTAAAAATCGGTTGACTTTTGCCAAAGTTATGACGGTTTAAAATCATAGGAAAGATTAAAAAACAGAGAAACGCTGCTAATAATGCGTAACAAAGAAGCCAACAAAGGATACATTTCTGATTAAATATTTTATAAATATATATATAAGTCAGGTATAATTCGAATTTAATACATTCTAAAATAAAATAATGCAAATTAGCTAATTGAAATACATGTGAATCTGTGCTGTGGGGACCAACATCAGAGGGACGGATACGCGCTCTTGGCGTAGTTGGCGGCCACACAATAGTTGGGTGTCCCAAAAAAGGAGCAGACGCCGCTGCTGCTCGTCGGGTTTGCTGCAAATCCTCCGTAGCAATTGGTATAATTTTGGCAGGAGCGCAACTCGAGTGGGGCAAAGTTCAGGGCATAGGCGCCAGGTGGCGCTGTGTGGGCCAGATTTGGATATTTGTGCATATTGTTGGGTATTGGAGCAGGCACCAATTGTGTGGCCGTATCCAAAAGTGGACGACCGATGCTGACACTGCGTTCATTGCGACGGAATTTGGCACGACGATTCTGGAACCAGACCTAGAATCAGACAATTGACAATGAATATATACGAGTATATATCTGCTGTGGAATGTTGAACGTACCTGCACTCGTGCCTCGCTCAAATGTACTTTTGTGGCCAGCTCCTCTCTAACAAATGCGTCGGGATAATGCGTTCTCTCAAAGACCTTCTCCAGGGCCGTCAGCTGGGCGGAGCTGAAGGTGGTGCGGTTACGACGCGGCTTCCTCGAATGCCCCGATGTGAGATTGTTGGGATAATCGACGCTGGCGCCGCCTGCAACGGAAGACAATTATGAAACCATTTAGGAGAAATCTTTCACTTTTAGTGGGACTCGTGGATTCGTGGAAAACGGTGCAAAACATTGCACGACAGCCTCGTAAATAATCGATAAGAGCCCGGACATCAATTAATTCGACAGCTCAGGAATTTGGTTTACTTTTACGACCGTGCATCCATAAAATTTTGCATTCTGTTGCCTTTGATCCTGTTGCCTTTGCTTACGTGTATTATCATCGGGAAGGTCATAAACAAATGGCATGGGTCATAAAATATATATTAACATCTCCCTCTCTCCACGTTGACGACGACATCAACGGGCAGCTGTCTACTTATTTTAGGTGCCAACCCGACAACAAGCAGACCAACAAACCAACAAACCAACAAAAGCAACAACCAACAAACGCAACAAATTTACGATCTATTAATTAAACTGAAATTGTGACATTAAGCGACAATAAGCGAGCGGCAACTTTCACTAATTGATTCCACGTCTAACGCTTGCCAAGCATTTTCATTTTGGAAAACACTTCAAGAAATATGGAATAACGCAGATATATAAAGAATATATAATATTATGTCTATTTACAATTTGGTCAAGGAATATAAATAAGTTTGCATATATTTCTGTCGTTTTTTTTCGAAAACAAAGTCGGATTTCAAGGTTAGAAATATATATTTTTTATGCTTTTTTTTTTTTTTTTTTAAAAGTATGCTTTATTAAGAAATGTTCAACGCTAATAAAGTAACTAGACAATATTATAAACTTATAGAATTAATAATATTTATTTTATTAATTTTAAACAAAAATCTAAATTTCGAAAGCATACTTTAAATAATTTGCATATTTTTTGTACTAATAATTTTAAAATACCAAACTGGATCTTAGTTGAAAGCTTTCACTTATGGCATTTAAATTTGTAATTGAATATTTGAATTGCATCTATTTTCAATCGACTGAGATACATGAAACATTTAACTCATAAATGATAAATTGGAATTGAAATTGAAATGAGCTGAGCTGAGAATTTATGATATTATGAGCAGAAGGCATATGTAATATATACACCTGAATACCATATTTATGTATAGATATGTGATTTATGTAGGTAAATGCAACTGCAACCGTGTGCGTGTGTATGTGTGTGTGTCAGTTGCAACTCATGCATGACATCTAGGTGCCACATGTGGGCGACATTCACTCATTTATGCCGCCGCCAATTGTAAATCCAAATACTTGACAGCGTCATCTTGATGCATTTTTGTTGCTGTTGCAGTTGCTGCTGCTGTTGCTGTTTTTTGCTGTTGTTGTGGTTGCGGTTGGGCCACCGTTTTATGTAGGTACTCGCCGTGCCAAAGCCGTGCCTCAACCGGAGGCGGCAGGTTGTCAACATTAAAGGCGCTGCTCGCGGCTGAAGGCGACATGTTGTCTGCTGGCCTGGTTGTTTCAATTTTGCTTTGTTGCTGTCCTGGTTATTGTTGTTGTTGTTGTCCTGGTTGTCAACGACATAATTTGCTATGAAATATGCGCAGTCCATTCTGATCGTTGGCAATGGCAATGCTATCAGAAGCCGTCTTTCAATCGTTAGTTTCCTTCAGTTTCAGTATCTTTTTTATGCCTTTTTTGGTAGGCATTTCCGACTGCAGACAGTCGTTGAGACAGACGGCCAAACAGACAGCACTTCAACATTGTCAACATGACAAAACGTAATCAAAGCTGACATGATATTCCCTCAGAGGCCGCATGCCTTTGAACAACCGAATGTGCTCAGCATCGTCCAATGCCTATATTTTCCAAGTGGAGCATATAAACAACCAGCCCGATAAAGAGGGGGAAGGGGAAGGGAAGCGATGGGAGAGAGTTGCCAGTTGCAGCCCCCTTTCCAGCTCAACCAATGCTGCTATCCCGCGTGTGCTGTAAATGGTTGAGGCCAGAATCGTGTGTTTATTTTTGTCATTGCTCGGATTGTAACATGTGCCTCAGTGTCTCAGTTCCCCTCACTGCTCCTTCCTCCGTTCCCAGCCGACTTCACCCCTTACCATATGCCTATCTCACTTCATGCTTTTCTGATTGAGGTTTCCCTTTCGATTTTCGATTTTGTTGTTTTTCTTTTTTTATTAAGCTGCAACTGTTTTTTATCGCCCGTTGCCCGATTCGCTGGCAATTCAAATTAAACATCTCGTTGTCTTCCCTTTCGTCCCGGGGGACCTCATTGGACACTGCAGTTGTCTATGGAGTGCTCCATATACTACAAACTACACTCTACATACTACACTCTACATAACTTGCCGCTGATCTACGATGCAACTCTGCGGACAGCTTCACTGACAAATTGAGACAAATGGCGTGGGTAAGAGATTTTGTTGGGTTAAAATAAATAAAAAAGAAACCATAATGATTGCAGGGAATGCATTGCTTGATGATTGCCACCCTGAAGCAGACATCCCCCTGCATTACAAAAATATATATATTTATTTAAACCTACTGACAATTTTCTGTCACTTGAGAGTGAAGAAAAGCTAAAGCCGACTTCGAATGCTATTTTATAGATTCTCATGAAAATTTATTAATCAGTTTGAAAGTAAATTGTTAAAATTAAACTTCATTTATTTGAATAAAATGTTCACGAATTTCTCTTGATAAAAAATATTGCTTAAAATGCTGTAGAGTTTTGTAAAAGAGGCAATCGAATTGTTGTTAAGAATATATGAAATTAATATAATTTTATCAACAATTTTATTGCCTCTTTTAATGAGGTTTTAAATATTATTTTGAGTACTATTTTTGAATAAAAAAATGTAATTTACTATTCAAATTTTAATCTTTATAAATTGACCATATTAAAACATGTATTTTCCAATTTTTTTTGTATGATTTTATAAAAATCAGAATATACAAATTTACATTGTAAATATACACAAAAGACACTATATTTTATAGACTTACCAAAATTATTAGTCAACTCCAGGGGCATTTTGCTCTTGGCATATGCATCTTGTTTCAGTTCAATGAGATTGTCGACAGAGAATCGATGGATTTTGTCGAGTTCCCTTCGGTTGGTGCTGTGCTTATCCTTCGCATAGGATCCATCCTGCAGTTTCTGTTCCAGTTCCATTGGCTGTGAGGCAAACGCTACCTCAACGGATGCCAAGGAGTGGGAGGCAGTTGCTGTTGCGGATTCGTGTCCGTGTCCGTGTCCGGGTCCGGATGAGTTGGGTGCTGCCGACGGCATTGCAGATGCGGCATAGTAGAAATTGCCGGCATTGCCGACGGGTAACGAGTGCAGTTGCTGCTGATAGTTTAACATGGTTGGCAAATTGAATTAAAATTTCTGAAATCACTTTATCAATCAATGTTTTGGCTAATTGAACAATTGTTGACAATGACACTGATGATGCTGAGGATGCTGTTGATGATGATGTGAAAGATGGTGATGAAGATGCGGGGCATAGAATGCCACACAATTGAATTAGCTATGCGAATTGTGTGTTAAAATTCTTCATTTGTCGCTCTCGCTCTCGCTTTCGCTCTGTCTAATTGAATGCTGATTGAATTAATTTATCTGCATCTTTTAGGGGGCATCCTGCGCGAACTTGGATAATTGGATTAGCACACAACACATAAACGAGTTAATTACGATAATTGTCGCGACGATACTAAACCGTGCCAAAGTCGTGTGCCCACTGAAATTAGCCTCAAGATGTGAGCATCGCATCCACAACATATCCACAACATTCACACAGATACACACACACATGCATGCACATAAGTGTATCTTAAGTATGTTTTGCTTTCTCTGTCTCTCGCCTTCGTTCGATCGCATCTAATTATAGCAGCCAACTGCCATTGGCTGATCCACAATGATCATCTCTCTCTCGTCTCTGCATCCGACATTTTTGTGGGGCGTTGACGTTGTAGTTGCTGTTGCTGCTGCTGGGAAAATCTAAATGAAATACGAGGTGAAAAGTAGCAACAAGTTTTGGTTGCATTTAAATAGCAATAAATACCAATTAGGTTGTATGTCCTCAGTACACACAGGATGTGACTGATGTACTTGAGTTGCCAGCTGAGCATAAATCTTGCCACGCACAATGTTTGTCATCCTTTCTGGCTAATTTCCATTTCCATAACCACAACATGATGTCAATGTTCCCACTCCAACTGGCACTGACAGACCTCAGGCCCAAGGAACGTAACGTGGGCGGAGCTGTCAGTTAAGTGCATCGCCTTCTTGTTGGGCTTCAATTGCAGCTTGCCTGGAGTTGTGTCTACTGTTTTGTGGTATGATAAATTGTGACGGATATTTTATATAATAATAATCTAAGTAGTTAAATATCTTAAAGCGCAAGTTACCTCATCTACTAATTGCGTTAATTACATTGTCATTAGCAGTCCGCTCTTTTAGTTACAGGTCCTCATTAGATGTTGGCAAACTATCAACTAATATTCTGGAATTCTAATATTCCTGACATAACCACAAGCCACGCGGAGCACCTCATACGATTTCCTTCCCCAAATTGAGCTGTCACAAAAGTTTATCCAAAGTACTTGACACTCTACTGCGGCAAGGATGACGGTATTCAGTATTCACCTGCCCGCAAGTGCTCTGGTCCCGGCCAGCAACAGGAGACGGTGCTGAAGCAGAAGCAGGTGCCGGCTCAAGTCTCTGACTTTC
This sequence comes from Drosophila sp. st01m, assembly GCA_018901795.1. Classification (NCBI taxonomy): domain Eukaryota; kingdom Metazoa; phylum Arthropoda; class Insecta; order Diptera; family Drosophilidae; genus Drosophila; species Drosophila sp. st01m. The sequence goes on from JAEIFG010000172.1 coordinate 4,176,064, forward strand.
TAAATTATCTCACGTTTTCGTGTGCAAAGTTTTTGAAGAATGTTGCGGTGTGTATTTTTAATAAAACTTCAAAGTTTTGCGCTACTTGCAACGCTTTACAATGTCTCCCCGACGTTTTTCCTCTGTTTCTGTTTCTGTTTCACTTTTCAAATTCTTTGTCACGAAACATTTCTCGCGTGCAACTGAAAGAAGTGCGGGGAGAGACCTTTTTATCCATGTCCTGGCAATGGTAATATATCCACAAACCCGCACACACACACACACACACACACACGCACACACACAAAAGAGCGAAAAAGGCAGTTGAAATTCTTCTGGCAAGTTAGAAATTTGAGCAGACACTTTTAATGCTGTCAGGATAGCAGAAAGTAACTGCACTTGGCATGGACATCGGTATGAGTAAGGGTGGAGTGTTCTAGACAACGGACAGGCATCTCAATAATTTTATGAAACGCCCATGTTTCTATGGCTTTCTGAAATTACATGCCATTCAGATCAACCAGACGAAGATGAAGAATTCTCTGTCAAATTGTAATCTTTTACTACCGCTCCCAAAAGTATGCAACAAAAACAGTTTTCTATTACTTGATGAAAGAAAGTTGCTTTTCCATGGCTTATCCTCAAAGACTATGAATGAAATGTGGAGCATAGAGACTATAGAATTTCCAATTTGAGGTTTATCAATGTAAAATCTGTAGTTGAGATTTATTAAACGAGATGAAATGCGTTGTAGTCAACGCAGATTGATTATACAATAGTTGTATGTCCATTCCACAAGTAAACTTGAAACATATAGATGTATTCCAAAAGCAACTGTAAATATAACTGGAACAGTGTTAATAAATATCTATTTTATATTAACATAACATTACGTAGACCAGTAACAGAAGTGAATGTATACAAATTCCATGTACAAGGCTTCAAAATTTCAAAAAGATATCGGTATTATACCAACATATTTATTCAGTTTTAAGTTACATCATCATTGGTAGTTACTGCGTAACGTGCTAGTTAAGGGATCAAAGAGGAGTGAGATCCGGCAAATGGGGACCAAACCACAATGTGGTGTTTTTCGTGCTGTGCGGTTTTTTTGGGGCATGCAACATGGCAACATAAATTGCAATTGCCATACAAACTGCAACCATGTAGATGTATGACTACAGATACGCACCGAATCATGCAACATGTTGCAAGCCCCAAGTAAATTGCTAATTAAAAAACCGTCCGTAACAATTGAGATGACAACATGGATATGCAAGGCAGGGTATAAGCAATGCCAATAAAGCCGCCTAACGACATCGACATCGACATCGACATCGATTTGCATGGATTTAAACAAAACGGCACATTTTCAATTTTAATGCAAGAGAATCAAAATAGAAACGAGTTCAAACGTTAAATATTCAATGCCTGATGACAAACAGTACAACAAAAAGAAGAAGAAAAGGATGAGGAAGATTGCCATTTTATAAATTATGCAAGCGATTTCATAATCGAACTTGGCTCACAGCTTTCATAGTTTTTCTCAATTTCAAGAAAAAGTGAAATCCAACGTTGACCCAACTCAGAATCATAATGTGTGTGGGTGTGTTTGAGTGTGTGAGTGTATATTAGGGTGCATCGAATATTTATCAAATTCGTAATGTACGGAAACCATAGTTCTAAAATATATTATCTAACTTCCGCTTATTGAATTGAAGATTTTTGTGTTTTAGTCCTTGCATGAACAATAATTATATTTGAAGGAAAATTGTTTCATTGAATGCAGGAAATTTACTCAGTCATTTTCTCATGTTGGAATCGAACTAAAAACACAAAAAAAAAATTATTCTATAATAATTTGCTAAATTAAAAAAACATATAATTTTTGAACTTTTTTTTTTGGTAAAAACATTTACTATAAGACTTAAACTTAGATTTTGAGTTTCAGGTACCATTTTTCAATTCTCTTTTTTGGTTCCATACAAATCGATGCACCCTAGTGTAAGTGGCTAACTAAATGGACATTTGGCTATTTGGGAAGACGATGCTTAGCATGCTTTTAAAAGTTTGCTTTTCCCGTGGGTCCTGAAAAATTCATAGGTTTTATATACTTAGTTATCAGGCCTATGTCACAATAAAAGTCAAAAGCTTTTCGGGCTGTAATTAATGCAAATTCCCGTACTCAAGCGACAGACACACAGACGGATAGACGGACATACAGACAGACAGATAGACGTACAGACGTACATGTTGCAGCTGCAGGCCGCCAGTGGGCGCCACTTTATATGCACATGTAATTGATTTTCTGTTTACGCACTCTCAACTCTCGTTGCACAAGGGGTGACATGATGACAGCGGTAAAGACGACAGGGAAGGGGTAGTAAATGCGTGTGTGTGTGTGTGTGCGGTATGTCAAACAGCACGTTTCCTGTGTACTGCTTCCGGTTATTTCTTGTTATTATATTTCATTGCCGTCGAATTCGCATTGCATAAAACAAAAAAGAACTTTTCATTGAGAAGGCGCAGAGCAAGTTTCTGTGATAGAAAAGACTGCCAAGAGACGGGATGTTAGAGAAGGAGTAGGAGAAGCTTGGGGGTGGGGTGATCAGGGGGTAGATTGGTAAATTGTTGTCAGAAGGGCACATGCCAACACTTGTTTTCTGTTAAGTGATTTAGGCAAAAGTTTTACCCATCGCCATCCCCTGACTGATGTCAGGCAGTGTTCCGTTTGGTATTCGTGTTTGGCATTTTGGTTAGACGACACGCTCGACATGGACTTTGGCAGTGCAACGAGCAGGGGGAAGGGAGAGAAGCATGAGGCACGAGGCAAGTGGCAAGTGGGCGTTGCGGTATATACAGTATTGCTGCTGTTGCTGCTGCTGCTGCTGTGCGATGTTGAATTTGAAATATCGGAAATGTTTTACAAAACTTTTGCCAGCTATACAACTTGGCTGAATAGCTGCCACATAATCGCCGTCAAGTGAAATTCATTTTCTTGACAAACAACATGAGCAACATAGTCCCACTCTCCCCTCCCCTCCCTTTCCACCATCAGAGCCATTTTCATATTTTGCGCTTGTTGCTGTCTTTTCCGACAAGGAAATTGAATTGCTACGTGTTTTCTGTGTGTGTGAGTGTGTGTGCAACATTTTGGGGCGCAGCTTAGTTGATTAATTGCGGCTACAAATTGATTTACCTGTCAGCTGAAAGCTAGTTATAATTTATGCCATATCAAAAATTAAATTTAACAACTGCATCTCAATCATAATTTGCAGAATCGTTTTATTGCTGCACATTTGTCTGATAAACACAAAATATCCAATGACTGCAGCTATCGTCAAGTCATTTGTTGATTGCACAATTTCAATTTGTAGCTCAATACTCGTTTTGTTATACCCTGTATATGTAACGTCTAGTGGGGATATAGTATGTTCTGTTTGATGTCGTAAGTTTCATACTTTGAATTTAAATCGTAACGAAGAAAATATGTTTAATGAGTAATAAAGTATTACTTAAATATATATTACTTATATGTTGCATTATAGAATGTAATTTAAAAAATGAAAGAGTAATGCAAACTATACAAATATTTGTTTAAATTGAATAGACAAGTGTTTAGATTTAAAGTTTAAAGATGAATACCTCAAGGAAAAGTTCACAGTGTTCTTGCAGGGTATTTGAGAGTCCAGCAGTTTAGAATAGCAGTTGTTCTGAGTTGTTTTTCTTACCGTTGACTGTTCTTTTTGTCACTCAACTGAGCTCAGTCAGCGTCATTTAAATTTCGCTCACGTTTGTCGCTGGCGGATGAACTGTAGCAAAAGAAATTACGCGAATTGAAAATCAACGGATGCGGATGTGATTCTAGCAACTGTCACTGCCAACCTGGCAACTGGTAACTGCAATCAGTTGCAATTAGAGTACAAATCCTTCCGTCCAACGGCAGATGAAATGACAATGAAATTCAATTCAATTTCGCAAACAAAATGAAAAAAGTGCAAGTGATTTTTAGCTTTCACTTTTGCATACACATAATTGAATTTGGGTCAAGTATTACGCTGAGAGACTTAAGGGTTGTCAAAATATGACTTATATAACCTACAGATACGTGCTTACCTGTCTATCGTACCCATGAAATGTAATTATTGTAATATGCAGCATTTCACATGATTAATTTGGCCATTGATTACACATTCGAGTGCGCATCCTGGCACTCAAATCGATGATAATTTCAATAATCCATTTGAGTTTGTAACATGGCCCACTTGTCTGACAGACAAAGAAGATCTTAGAATCCTTGCAAGTGGCTCATGTTATTGTCACTCTGCTTCAGTTGCTTGACAAGTGCAGGACATTTTTGGGAAATTTCTACTTGAGTTTTAAGTAAGCAGAGCACTTGTTTGAATTGATTTCTGAGCGGACTTGTGATGTTTAAGTAACTTGCAAAACGATTGAAGGTTTATACATTTTATTAAAGTTTCTACTATTTTCAGTATTTATATATTCACTTTAAATGTAAACTAAGTATTTAAATTTACTGTTTTTTACTATGTTATAAGGGTACCAACTCTTTCGACTCCTTCTTTTTATTTCAAAACCATACAAAATATATAAACTTTTATATTGATTTTAATCCAATTATTTCAAATTTACTTTTAACATTATAGCTTGATATGAAAATAGAAAATAAATTTGTTCCAAAATGTTCTAAAAGTATTACCAAAAGTAAAAATATGAACAGGCCGAAAAAACATATTTAATAAATTTCCTAAATCTTAAATTTTCTAATATATAGTGTTGCTTTTGATTTCTTTGATTTCTTAAAATATAGTGTTGATGTTGATTTATATATTTTGATTCATTGAGTTCTTTTTTTTTACAACATGGGTATTTTTTTGAATAATTTCTATTTGTATCAACTGGCTGATTTTTGTTTAATATAAAACATTATTATTTTCTGATATTTCGTTTCTTTTGTTGCAGATTGCGGATAGCGGTGTTTTGACTTCTCTTTGCTGTTGTCAGCGTACTCGAGAAGCAAATAATTTAACTGCAAGTGCACTTCAGAGTTGCTGCAGAATTTGCTGCAGAATCCGCTGTGGAAATTGCTGCTGCTGCGATGGCCACGGCGACGGCAACGGCGAATTTCGGGAAAAGCATTTATACTGCACGCATTGGAGTCGCGTATCTTCGATGGTTGATGTGAAGGAAACGACATCGTTATTTTCTATTCACATGGATAAGCATTCATTTTCCACTGGCCGCAAACTAATGAGTGGGCGTGGCAGTGACTGTGGCAGTGGCAAATACTGCGACCTTAAGAGCGAAGCACATAAATCAAACTGCAGTGGCAACTTTGTTGCTTGAGCTTCAAGTTATTTCGGTGGGAATATTTCATGTGCAGCGCTTAGTGAAAGCCATGCCCAACAAGGATTAGGCCAGGATGATATACGCTCCTGGCGCGTGAGCAGATTGCGCATCCACCTACATATATGTATATGCCATAAAGGTAAAGGTGTCCTCCCCCCGCCCCCGCTCCGGGCCTTTTTATATGACAACACCCATCAAGCTGCTGAGCTCCATTTTGCCGTTTTGGCGAGGCCACTCGCCGCCTGGCGTTGATTGTGTGACGCCAGTGCCGCATAAAGTCAGCGCCAGGTGGCGCCAATCTCACTCTCTCTGTATGTGTGTGTATGTGTGTCTGCAGGTGTCTCCACATTAAAAGCCATAAAAGATTCATAAAATGCATTTCGCACGCCGAAACCAAATATGCCGCAACATTCACGACGCCACATCCATAAATACGAACCGTACACGGAGCAACACTCCGTACAGCCTTGTAAACACACATAAATTGTAAAGTTTGTAATGTGCAGGTGTGCATAAAAAGTATTTACGAGCTCCGGTTTGTGCCAATGCGAATCCCTCATACTCATTGGAGCGGTTCTTAAGAACCTTATTCTTATATGACGGCCAGTTGAATTGCAATCCTAATGGAATCATTAAGTCCCTCAGCCTCACATAACCCAGACTACTTTATATACCCTTTAAAAATATTTATTTTGTATGAAAATATTAGACACTAAAGGTAACTATCGCTTTACGGTTATAGCCAAAGTTTCGGGATGAAAAATAAGGTTCAAAGTAAGAAACTTTAAATGTAGCATAAATCTAGAGGTCGAGCGGTAAATAAAAGATATTGCTCATTATAATCGGTTAAGATTTGACAAAGCACAAAATTAAAAAACTTATAAACATTTCGGTTAAACTTCAACTAAAATATTTAAATGAGTAAATATAAATAGAAATATATTGATCGTAGAAATCGACTGAGATTTGACAAAGTTATGAATGCTAAAAGCTTCCAAACAATTTGGTAATTAAAAAATAAAAATAAATTGCCAATAACTTTGGAAAATGTAGCAATATAGACATAATATATAAATATGAAATTTCCTGCTAAATGCTATAGAAGTTAATCAACTTATTTTAAAGACTTTAAAATGCCGCTTTCCCATATTATTAACAGCGTGAAATTATGGAAAAATCCTTAGAAATTTTCCAAGTTGAATGCATTTTGATGACGTTAGCGAAAATCGCTTATGAAAATCTTATCACGTACGCGACATTTGCCAATTGCTGAAAATTGTGCACAAATTATATCAATTTTCAAACGTAATCATTGAAACTTATCAATTTTGTTGGCACCCAAACCAGGCACCGAGTTTTATAGACAGACAGTCAGACAGACGGACAGACGGAGACGCTGTAAAATGTAAAAATCAAATATTTATGATACTTTTGAGCAGAATTTCTGGCCTTCGGCAAGAGGCAAACTACAAGTTTTCATCTGACGCCATCTTTCGTATATTTCACTGCGCTTTCCTTTTGATTTGCCTTCATTTCTTTTGCCCCTCACTTCTATTTTCTGCTCGTTGGATCCACGGTTTTTTCCAACGGATTTATGTGCGTGCCTTTTGGAAATTCAATTTAATTTTCATTTTTCTCGCACGGGCTGTGGGATATCCTATGAATTTTTGAGAATGCGCAAAGGTCCCGCATATTTTCCAAGTAATAATCTCAATTCGAGGAAAATTCCAAACAGCAGATGTGGTAAAAATTGTAAATAATTTGTTATTTTGACAAGTTAAGTTACAAAACTTTTTGTCTCTAATTCATTCAACTATTTAGTTTATGTGTAAGTAAATCTGTAAATTAAATGTTGTCGGAAATTAATTGAAAATATTACAGAGCTTAAGCTGTCTTTCTACTCCGCTTACTTTTTGCAAATCAAAATAAGTACTCGAGTATATTTGCATGCTCAAGTCATCTGTTTGCTGAGTATTGATTACAAACACTAACCATCCGGCTAAAGCCCATTTGACACTTTAAGCCAATTGAAATAGGGCCAAGATTGAGTCAGGCAACTCTCTCGTCTGGACGATTCATGTTAAGCATTTGTATATATTATTACAATCGGGGTCAAAAGTAAGGGATGGGAACATGTAACCGGGGGCTTTGGATGCACATAGATAAGACCCAATTGAAGTTGCATTTGCCACTTGAACACGATGCATGGATATATGGTATGTATACCATTGTATCCACTCCCCAGCTCCCTCATCAATCGATGGTGTTGCTTGTTGTCCTTGTCCTTGTCATGCTGTTGGTTTTGGCTTCCAATTGAAGCTGCTGCAATGCATTATGCTAAAATGTCATTGCGAGCTTATTGGCGTTACACCCGTCCGTCCATCCGTTCGTCCATCCTTCCGTCCGTCTGTCAGTTGGCAATGCATATTGGCCTCCGGATGAAACAGCGACTTATGCTAAACTGACAGCAGCCCGTTTCAGAGCCAGTGCTCGTAGTCCTTGTGCTCGTGGAAAATTGAATGGAAGCTCGTTTATTTTGTTGCCATTTGCCATTGTGGCAAGGAATTGATGCTCCATCGAGCGAAGCGATGCGATGCGATGCGACAGGATTTGTCAGTGTCGCTGGGCGAGGATAAGTTGCCAAGTTATAAATGCCTGGCAATCGCAGGCACAAAGGAATCCCGGCAAGGCTTACCATTACCCATTACCCATTACCACTATTCCAACATTCTACTCTCATGTCCATAGCTATATGCACGAGTATATATATACACATATTCACTGTATGAAACTGCCATTATCGGCTGGCTTGCCAGCAATTACACATACCATTGACACAGATACTCTTACACTCAACACACACACACACAGCACATGTTATTGGCTGAGGAGTAGGACAGTTTCTTCCTTGTAGTTTCATCGGCGCTTTCACTCATTTCACTGATGTTATTTCAGGACATCGTCAGAGAATACAAACACACAGACACCTCAGCATATTGATGTACTCTTTCTATCTCCTTCTCTCTCTCTCTCCCTATCTTTCTCTCTCTTTCCAAAAATCAGACTGTGTCTGCCTGTCCAAAGTATATTGTGTTTTCTTTGTTGACTGTCTCATGAATTGCCTCGGGCAACGTTTCATTCAATGTTGAAAGGATGTATCTACACACACAGAGGCAATCAAAGTCTGCAGATCGATAAAGGACCCTTAAAGCCGATGGCCTTAAACAATCTTTAAACAACTATTCGAATTCACTTAAGCGTTTTTTTTAGGTATTTTATATCTGTTCTTTAACAAAGCGATTTTATTTGAAATTATTTGTATCAACTATATTACAAAATTAATCTTAAAATTTTTAGTTCATTTTAAATAAGAACAGTCAATTTATTTATTTATTTGGGCATTATGGAAATTCTTATCAAAAATATTACAAAGTTAATTTAAATGAAGTTTACTTACGCAAATAAATACATTTTAATTTTTCTTAACAATTCTCAAGTTTACATTATATCATTATATATTGAACTGGTCAATTTATTCACATAGATATTTTAATTATGTTCCTTGAAAAATCTGTTTTATTTTGCATTATTTGAATATGTTACAAATTAATTTTTTAAAAGTAGTTTTATTCAAAATTTAATCTATTGGACTTCTGCAAACCATTCTTCAAATCATACTGAATCAAAACAAGGGAACTGGTGACAATTGAATTTGCCATCGACATTGCTGTCGATTTATTCATATCGTAAAGCCCAAGAATTGAGATTTTCAATGAATTGCGTGCCAGTTGAAGTTGAAAGCTCTCGAACTGAAGGGGAAATATTAATTATATATAGAAATGATATTAGATGCACTTACGACCGAATCAAGTCTCTTATCCAATCCCTGTGCGAAGGTTGTGTACTGTTCCATCAGCCGCAAAAATGCAGCATGATCATCTATGACATCATATACATTACTGATGGTGATTAGAATATCTATAAAGTAAGATCCTGTTTCGACTGCTAGTAGTAATAAATACATGGGACTCCAAATGAAGCCAGAAGTTTGTTGCAGAGCGGAGAATGAAAAGTAGATACATCCGATACTTGACACATAGGAACTGGCCGATATACAAAGACCTTGAAGACCAAAGACACGAGCCATGCGACCGCCGAGTGTTTGCAACTCGGATTGTCTTCTGGCTATATCCTCCAGCCGATCGGCTAAGCAGCAACACTTATTCATAAAAGTAGCCCTACGTCTTTCAGTCTCCAGGAAACGAATCTCATTTAGAACTGTGCGAAGTTCCTGCCTCAGGAGATCGTACTGAATGTGAATGTTGAGCATTGCGAAATAGAAATGCGATATGATGACATTGACGAGAGCTGCCAGCATATATCCTGCTAAAATGCTAAGTGTCAAATTGATGGTCAGGAGACTTCGAAGAGTCAGAATAGTGCCCAACATTTGGACCAACTCAGTCACCATAATACTGATGAATTTCCTAATGACTCCACGTCGCCACAAGTGGATAACTTGAGGTCTGCGCATCGTCAAGCGGCGAAAGGCGTTCACCAATCGAATGATCCTTTGACGTTGCCTCCAGCGACTAAACAGTGTTGCAACCACACACAGGATCCTCATGCCCATGACGACCAGGAAGATATACTCGTGAAGCCGACCAGCGTATTTCCACAATATGTGGATCAGTTCACTGCGAGACAGCAAAGGCAACAGGCAGCAGATTAATCCGTTAATGATCGCGGCATAAATCGTTGCTCGACTCGTTATCCGAGCCTCACCGGTCTTTGTATTGATCTCAAAGTTAAACATGCCTAGAGCTCGGGAATAATAGTAGGACATTCGTAATATCAACGGCACCATGTCGCACAATATGAGTGACTAAACTGAACTTTTTCTAACTGGACTCCAGCTAATCAATCAGACGCTCTAATGAGCTGTTGATTCCATGAGTTGATTGACTAATATACTCGTAATATTAACTGCTGGCCAATTACGAAATGGAATTGTATCGATGTGAACTGCTGACAGTTCCAATAAAACATTGACAGAACACAGACAGAGGTAAGGACATTTAATAACGAATAATCCTCAAGTAATGACAATTTTAATGAGCGTGTATTGAATGAAAAAGAATGAAAAACTTAGAACTATTTTCTGAACTAATAATGACGTGAATTTAAAATTGTTTAGTTTAGAATTGTAATAGTATATTAAAATAAAATACATGCAAATACATATGTATAAAATTTCAATCTTTTTTTTGAAATATTGTGTTTTATTTTTCATTTTCAAATTTTATTATAACAATGTCAAAAGAAAAAATGAATTATTAAAATTTATAATAGGAAATAGGTTTCATTTATAGAAAATGTAATTAAAGTATTACTTTAAAAACTTGTAGTTATACTATTTTATAATTAATATTTGCACAATTACAATTGTTTCTACCTCTGATATTTAGAAATATTTTATATCATACTGAACCAGAACCATAGAATTGCTCACTATGGAGCTGCCCATTGATACGAGTCTTGATTTCTGCACAGTGTAGAGTTCCAGCACAGAGAACTTCAAGGGATTCCAGGCGAGTTGCAGTTGAAATCTTTCGAACTACAAGAAAATGTGTCATTACTTTGAAGACCTTTAAGTAAAGTGATCTTACAGCCGCCTCCAGTCTCTTATCCAATTTAAAGCCCATCACCGCATGCTGAGAAAGTAGATCAATCATTTTTGCATGTAAATCTAGAACAGCATAGACAATGTTGACCGAAATGTGCATATCTGTGAAGTAAATCACAACTCCCATAGACATCATCCCTAATCCCACGTAGCTCCACATAATAGTCATTGTTGAGGCATGAATCTCGGAAAAGGTGAAGTAGATAAAGCCAACAATGGACATATAGTAACTAGTGCTCATGGTCCAGATCTGTAGTCCAAAGATGTGCGATATCTGTTGGACCAGTGTCTGCAATAAGTATTGTGTTCCAGCTATGATATCCAGTCGATCAGCCAGTGCACAGCACTTGATAATATAAACACCTCTGCGGCGCTCAGTTTCCAGACTGCGGGTCTCATCTAGCAATTGTCGAAGCTCCTCATTGAGTAGTAGATAATGCCCATGGATATTCAAGAGAGCAAAAAAATATTGAGAGATTACTACATCGACTTGAATACTAGTTACTGAGAGAATTATAACTCCTAAGGACATTTGAAATGTGAGTTTATCTCGCAGAACCGTTAGACTGAGCATCAGTTGACATAGCTCTGACAATGTAATGATCACAATTTTGGAAATGACACCTTTTCTCCACAATCCCATCACTTGTGGCTTTTCCTTTGCCAGACGTTGAAGGACATTCACCAAATGCACGTAGAGGCGACGTTGCCACCAGCGTGTAATTATTGTCAAGATGATGCACAGGATGCGACCCGTTAACATGGCAAGGAACAGATACTCATGAAGATGGCCAGCAAGTGACCAGATTTCGTGTATCACTTGACTGTTCATCAACCAAGGCACTGAGCCTATAGTCATCACACTCATCAGCGCGGCATAGACGCTGGCACGTCGAGTGATTCGTGCTCGACCCGTTCTAACATCCACATCAAAGTTAATCAGGCCCATGAACCGAGCATAGTAATAACCGTACCGTAACAGACACTTGACCACGTCAAACATTCTGAAGCACTGAATTTCATACCATTTACTAAATTAAACTCAGAATGTCTACTGCTAATGAAAGTGCGTCGATGCCATGAATTGATTAGACCGATTATCAAATAAAACAATTTTAATATGCAACTGGAAGTCCTTGATGACATTTCTTTTGCATTAATTAAAAAAAAGTTATACAGCTTATTTGACCACGAGCTTTCTAGAAAAATATTAAATAATAAAATACAACTTGTTCACATTATAATTGTGGTAATTGTGTGATAAGTAACTGTAACTTACTATATTAATATTTATTGAGACACTTGACATACAAATCGACCTATGAAAAATCTACCTTTATGGTATAAATAATTGTACCTCTAGATTAAATTCCAAGAACGAAAAATTATAATATTTAAATTGCACCTTTAGAGTTATTAAAACTGAAGAAAACATCATAATTTTAAATCAATAAAATTATTTAAAAACAATATTATTCATTCGTTGCTAAATCTAACTTAAGATTATGATTTAATTGTTATTTAATATTTTTGATTTAAATCGTGCCTCAAATAATGAGGCGTTATAAAGATAACATATATTTTTTTTATCAATTTATTTACAATTTAAACTGACTGTTGAGAGACGATAAGAATATTTAGCATTACAAAATTAAATCAGTATTCTTATCTTTAGGAAGTTGTGGGGAATTCTCAAATAAATTTCAAGTTTTACAAAATAAACTGATAGATACCGTGATAATAATCAATCTTTAACGAGTCGCAAACAAATTCAATACATGTTAATAGGTTCAATTGTAATACCCTTTAAAAGGTTGAAGGGATTTCCTCTTTTCCAAATTCTTGTAAACTAGTTCTGTTCGCAGACGAGAGGTGCGGTTGCGGAGCAATCTCTGACAGACAGACGGTAATTGAAGAATCCAAAGAGATTGTGGTCGTTGGCATAGAGAGTGAGGCAATCGCCATTAGCTGGTTGAGGTTGACCCGCTGACCAGGGCAGGAATTTGGCCTGCTCGCCAGTACTTTGCCAGTAGTAGGAGCCTTTGTGGCCCAATGAATTGCCCGATGTCCAGAACTCATAAATCCAGGGCTCTGTCACATTCAACCACTGTGAAATCTCCTGCAGCTGCGACTCATTCTCCAGACTGAGGAGTCCAGCATTCAGGGAACTGCAGTGACGATCTGCTTCCCTCCAATTGTAGAGATTTAAAGTGGTTAACAGACATTTGCCTGCCACCTGGGAGAAGTTGGTATTGCATCCGTTATCGCTGTTGACTTGATGCAACTGCAACAGCACAATACTGAGTGCAACAAAGACAATTAGCTGATGTCGCAACATGTTGAAACTGTGAGTAGAACTAACTTATTGAGTTAGTTATTCAGTTGAGAATGCCTTTTATATAGTCACCTGCTTATCGCACTTCAAACGTGATTGACACTTAAAAGTTGATAAGAGTAAAAGAAAAGAATAAACCTCGGCTGACAACAAGTATTAATATTGGCAAGTGGAGAACTTGTGAATAGTCTACATGGCGGATACGCAATATCCGTTCTATTGAACTAACAGCGAAGATCTCAATTGCTAACACTTAACAATAGCTTACATTATTTAAAAGCTGTTAGCCAAATCTTAATAAATTGGCCAGAAACGTGCAGAGTTTTTGCTTTTGACACTTATCAATCACAACGAAGTGTGTTAAAAGCTTAAGTAATAACTGATAACAGTATCAAAGAGAACACCTACACAATATTTTAATGCCTTTTAAACTTTATGGGAAGTTCTAAGAAAGTAAATCAATTGATGAGTTGATAATAAAATCAATTAAAAATATTGAATAGTTAGTAAATGTAATATTAGTCTATTTCAAATTCATATTTATGCTTTCAACATTTCTATCTGGAATAAGTAAAGTATTATAACAATATCAAAAATTCTCCATTTGTTTTTATAATTCAAAAAAAAGGGTCATTCCTTGAAATTAATATTTCTGTTTTTAAAGTTGTTCTAAGATCCATAGACCATACATTTAAAATAATAAGTATAATAATATTTCTAACAATATATATAAAACACATTCTTAGCTAACTATACTCAGACGTACATACTTATTGACACGCCAAAAACAATTTACAAGTCATTAATTACAGTGTGTGAATTTCGTTAGCCATGTCATATGCGACAATGACTTTCCAGCAGGTGATTCAGGGCTTTTCATCACCCAGAGTCACACATACACATTCACACACCACACACACACACACACACACATGCACAGACACACGCGTATTTCTTCACTTCTCTGATTTGAGTCTTTCGTCGGCCATTTTCCGCTTTGCTTATATGTGTATTTTTCATTTCCGCTTCGGCGTTGCGGCATTTCCTTTCATTTTTCACATATTTTACGGCGTCGAGACTTTGTTCATATGTGCAAAAGAGACCCGCCAAGTGGCCCGCAAATGAAAACTCGCTTCCTTTTGCTTTTCATTTCTTTTGCTTTTCGTTTCGTTTCGTTTCGTTTCTTGGCAATTCATTTTTCATGTCGCCAACGTCGTTGTCCTTGTCGCTTTCATTGTCCTTGTCGCTGGCTTTGCTTTACAGCTTTTCGTAATCCTTTTAGAAATTACGTTTCTCTTTTCAATATTATGTTTTACCACCGTGCACTGTGCACTGTTCACCTTGCGCTACATTGTCAATATTTTGAACAATGCGCTGCCGAAGAAGCTGCTCCGGATGTGGCTGTGGTTTGTCGCCATTGCCAGGCATTAATCTTAAGCGCAATGCCACTCACCTGAGCTGAGCTGAGCTGACTGTCCAAGGCGATAGATGCTGGCAAATACCCAGGAGCAGTGCCTTTTAGTGTTTGGATTTACCTGGCAGCAGCAAAATCAGCAGCAGCAACAACAACAACAACAACAATAATACAAACTACAAGCTGCAGACGCCATAAGGAGTCATAAACCACTCAGTGGCCAAGTGAAAATACCGCAAATATTTACCGCTAACCAACTCGCCAGCAAATCTCACTCCATCTTCTAGATTTTAACTCACACATACATAAGCATACTCCATCTCATTCGCTCCCTTTTAGTCTCTGTCTCTGTCTCAGTCTGAGTTTGGTCGGTTTATGTACTTTACTCTTTCCTCTTTTGATATATGACCAAAGCCATCGCATCCACCTTTCCAAATTGCCATTTTTTTTTTATTTTTTTGGTAGTGTGAAACGCTCGATGTATACACTGAGGATAAATAAGACACTTTTTACCTTGAAAATCGGATTTATTCGACATTCATAATTTAAAGTTTCTTTAATTATACTAATCTTTTTTAAGATTAAAATTGTTTTGCTGATAAGCCGCGTTTCGAATCCATAACCACCAAAATATAATTTCCAAGAGCTTGACATTTTTTCATAAGCATGGGAACAATATTTTAAAAACTAAGCTATGTTATTTTTTAAATTTTCTGCAATAGTTTCCAAAAGTAGTAAAAAAATTGGAATATGCAGGAACTTAGGCAATCTATATAATGATAATTATTTTAATATTTTTTTTTACTTATGCAACTATACTTTTCTAATAATAAAATAAAAATAGTTTGTTTATACTAAATTATACTATTAAGATTATTTTATAAAGTTTGTGAAAGTCATAGAAAGTTATAGTGATTTCTGCAACTATAGTAGTACTTTTTTTGAGTCTATACATACATATAAATATTCCTAGCATCCTTGGCAGTCGGTCTGTTGGCCTGGGTTGCTTTCTGCGGGTAAAACTGAAAGTGCTGCCATTTATTTTATTGCCACCTTGGCGCGAGTTGTTGCGGCTCTGACTGCGGCTGCAGCTGCTCCAGCTTCGTTTGTCCAGGTGGACAGCTGGACGAACCAACAGTCTGACAGTCCGACACAGCGACACGGAGACAGTAAAGGCAATGAGTAAAAACTTTGAAAGCTGCCATAAAATAAACGAAAAACGAAGTGACCCAAAAATGCTGCAGTGTTCGGATTTTTATGGTATTTGGATTTCTGGTTCGTCGTTTTTATGATGGGATTTTTTAACGAAATTTGCTTGTCTAAATTGGAAATGGAATGCGATTGGATGAAAGCGAAGTGTCAGCAAGGTTAAGCTACTCATCAGCAGCGGGTTATACTTACGGATACCTTCCCAACAGATTCCCCAATCCCCAATTCCCAATCATGCCATTCTCAAGCTTTAAATGCGAATTTCAAGCACTTGCCAGCTCATTATGGCCAAGTTCCAAGAGAGTTTCACATTGCAGCTCAATCCGCTCATCCCGCTCATTGGCTCGATGGCATTTCGAGTGGCAATTTCAAAAACGTTGGCACTTAATGCGGCAATCCCTTGGATGAGCAGCTGTGTGGCATTCAGCTTAATTGAAAAGCAATGTTCCTACATAGTTTATGCTTAAAATGCGATTACATTAATTTCACACACCACAAAACAGATGACAAAGTCAGCATTTGGTGCAATACAAAATACAAAAGGGTTATTGGGTACACAAGCTCCAAAGTAGCCCCAACTTGTTGAGAAAACTCAGTGAGTTAACAGACAGAGAGAGAGAGAGAGAGGGGAGAGAGAGAGAGAGAGAGAGAAGTATAGATAGAGAGCGAGAGAGAGGGAGGGAGTGAGCTGAGTTCACGTGGACCGCTTGAGAAGCCACTCAGTCAGGTGTTAAAACTAATTTACGACAATTTGACCAACAAACAACAATGGGTTCCCCCCTTTTGCTAGCCTGTGGGCATTGGGCGTGGCACATCAAGTGCTACACATATATTTCACACATTGCCTGAAAAGGGTAAACACATTGACAGCAGAAGGCCAGATTCCAGTTTGACCGCAAAAGCATCTAAATCGAATAGAGCACTCACATACAGATACAGATAAAGATACAGATAGATACAGATACATAAGCAGATACAGATTGAGTTTCAGTTTCAGTTGCCGAGCAAGATTCAGTTTCAAATCCATTCAGAGACAGGCAACCAACCACAACTTATCCTATTTGCAGTTGCTTAATTTAGATACTCGTACACTCGAAGAAAATTATCTCGATTTTACCACTTAATTTAAATTTAACACTTTAGTCAAAAGCTGACCGACTTAAATACTGTTTTCCATCACAGAAATCTTTTAATATTTTTCAGGAAAACTTTAATTATATTTTGTGACGTATCTATAAAATATCGAGAATAAATTATACGATAATCTTGAACTTGTCGCAAAATGTACTTTAAAAAAAAGAATTGAAAATGAATTAAGTAAAAAACACTGTTGTTTCTGGAAGGAGTCTTGACCAAACTCACAGAACTTATGGCACTTCATGATTTTATATATTTTGGCTAAGTTTTTTAAAAAAAACTGTATTAAATTTAAATTCGATGTGGACAAAGTCTATACATAATCTGAAAATCTTAGCTTAGAATATTTTCCAAGTGTAGTTATTGACTAAATAAGTTTCAGCATTCAATTCTAGGACAGCTTAAAGAATAAATCAGGCCAAAAAAAGGTTAACAGTGAGTAACGTTATTTAACCCAACTAAATGCAATTCATTTTAAGCAGTCGAAACTTGCGTTATCATTGCCAAATAATTTGTGCGTAATTAAAGCATTGCCTGCTCGATAAGAGGGTAGATAAGAAGATTCGGGAATGGCGGCAGTTTGCAGATTTGCGTTAATGACTCGTGGCGAAATTTCAAGGCGGCACAATTAGTATGCATTAATGTTGATAAATGAAGCGACTAGTTTCACCTTTGCGCACTAAATACTAATTGGCAGGGGAGTAGAAATATGGGTATAAATGAAAGTAGGAGTAGACTTGCAGATACCATAAATTAAACTGTAATGAGCCACATAACAAAACATAACATAACACTGGCTAACTACTTCTAAAGTGTACGTCTGTCACGCTGACCGCCCCAGCCGCTGCAGATATGACGATCACAGACATCATCCTGCACAAAGGACTTGCCCAATGTGCTCCTAAGTTCCGCATCATAGTTGGCCTTCTCCTGGATCAGTAAGCTGCTCATCTGATCCCGTCTGGCGGTCCTGGCCAGCTTCTGGAGACTCTGCAGCTCCAAGGTCAGTGGACGCAGCAGTTCAGCTCGTGGCGCATTGAAAGGCGGCGTCTCAGTGCCATGGCACTTCATCCAGTTGACAATGCTAAAATAATCATCAAATGATTATAAATAAATTACACAAGTGTGTAATAAGTTATACTCACAAATTGCTCATTTTGGCGTTGTGTATTTAATGTTTTTGGAAAAATGGAAATTCGAAAATTGGAAATTGGAGCTCCGTTTCTATATGTGAGGCAAAACAAACTGTTCCAGAAAGTAATTCCTATGAAATAGGAGTTCAAATTACGCCTGCTACGCAAGTTTTCTTTAAGTTTGTGCTGAAAGCAGAAACCTTTACACTACACTACACTTCGCTACACACACACACACACACACAAACCCACAACTTCGCTTTGAAAGTTCTACCTCATTCATTCACCTGGTCGAGCGTCTAATGAATTGCAAAACCATCTCAAATATGGCAAAAAGCATCCGCAAGACTGAAGGCAAAGTCATTACATTATACATTTGGACTAATGAGATTTTTTTTTATGATGATGATGGCCAGTAAAGCGGGGGGGGAGAGGTGGGCAGAGAAAATGAGATAGAGAGTGCGTACTAAAGACACGCGAGCCTCTGTCTTAATTATTCACATTGAACGAATATGGCATTAAACGACGAGCCAGACATTTTGACACCTTTATAGCTCAATAAATTCGAGTGCATGGGAAAAAGTGTAAGTAGAAAAAAAACTAAAGAAGAAACTGGTTCATTAGAAACCCGATAGCAATTTGATTACACACGGTATGTCGAACAAGAGGTTTCACCACTTGAAGCTCACAATCCGTCGACTTTTGAGACTCACATTGCTGGCATTTGAACTGAAAAGTAGTAAAATGTCAGCTCAACAGCTTGAAGGCTTGAAGGCAGCCAGACTGTTAAACAGGATTGCGGCTGCCCTGTGGATAGCATGCCATTAGGGCGATACTTGGCTAGCCTTGGTGCTGCTTATGAGTAATGTTTTAATTTCAGACTTGCGAACTCAAATCGTCCTGGTCGTGGTCCTCGTTCTCGTCATCGTCATCACATTCGCCTGGGGTTCTTTTGAACCCCTTTGGCAACTTGGCACGCAATTGCATGTTAAATGCATATGATGATTCCTCCGATTCTCATGCCAAGCAGCAGCTCAACTAATATGCGAAAATTATGGGTTGTAATTTAAGAGGTACTTTTGCCTATTTTTTTTAATAACATCCCATGTTTGTGCGCACATAAACACACTCAAGTTAGGTTTCATTCACTTTTCCCTCTGACTGTTTGAATAGAAGTACATATGTATAATTACATGTGTGTGTGTGAAAGCCTAAGTGATTAGGCGCAATGTTTATGTCGTTTAGAGGCATTCACACTAATTAATGGCGTCTACTCTTGACTAAGGTAACATTAGAACTTCTAATTTAAAAGTGTGCATAAAAAATCGGAGAAAATAAAATTAAAATACTTATGAAATACGTTTATTTCAAAACTTACATAAATATTATTGATTTTGTAATTAGATCATTATGAAGATTATGTGGAATTTTATCGCAATAACAATAAATTGTCGTTAATTATTAATTAGTTCACATTTGTAATGCATTAAATGTGTTGTTGTTGAATTACATTTACTTCGTTTTAACGTGTGAAGTGATTTAAATTGTGCGCCTGAAAATATGCAACAGTTTTTACTTGCACCTTGTATTAAATTTCCGACGGCGACCATTTGCTTTTTTGCAGCCGCTTCCGTTTCCGTGTTGAGCAAAAATTTTTGGTTTGCCTGCGTATTATGAATAATATTCATCTGTTTCGTAACGTTGCGTTTTGTTTGGAATTTTGTTCGAATTTCTCTTGATGCGGCAGTTGGTTATTTTTGCATTTTGATTTGTCGCCTAAATTTAAAACACGTTTTTCGCTGATTTTCAGGCGAGTAGTGAAAGATATCACAGCATTGCTGCTGTCAGTTGACGAAATGACAAATGCATAAAACTGCAATTTGCTGAGTTACTGGCTTTTTAAACTAATTGAAATAAGAAACGGCTGCATTTTGCTGACAGCCAGCAAATTGAACACAAATGTGCATGAAATTATGAATGTGTGTTTAGTGATTCGTTGTGAAGAGAAGGCGAAAAGGGGAGTGGCGTGCAGCATGCAGCATGCAGCAGCCTTCGGCCTTTGTCTACCTCAATGTTTGCCCAAGATGCATCGACACTCGGGACGGGCCCGGGGCTCTATTTAATCTGCACTTGAATGGCGACACTGTCGAAGTTTTGCACCGTCTTCCATATTAAAATACTTGTACCTATGTTACTAGGCTCTTGCCAAGAGAGACTTTTCACTAAAAATAAGTGTTGTGCAAACATTTGATGGTTATAGAAATTTTTGCAGCAACATCATCTTTGTTTCCACCCCCATAGGGAAATAGGGCCATATTTGTCAAACTATGAACTAGGTTTCTGCGGCAGCAAAGATGTTTAACACTTGTAATCATTCAGCCAGTGGGGAGGTTAACTATATTGACACTGGCTCATTGAGGGCCAGTCGAGAGGAAATGGGGATCTTAATCTGGCGACAGACATTTCAGAACATCGCTAATTAGCATGCTCTCAATTTTAATGTCGAGCACTAAAATGCAGGGATGTCAAATACTTAGGAGATGAGTTGATAAAATGTTATCCAAATATTGCTATCTGTATGATTGACAAATGGTTAGATTTTTATTAAACATAAATCACTTTAGCTCTTATTTTATATGACTTATATATTGTAAACAAACTACAAGTAAAAATAAATTATGGTAATTATAATTAAAATATAATTTTAATTTTTATTATTACTTTTTATATCAATACTTTTAATAATATCAAATTCCAATGATAAATCAACTTTTGATGTGCAAATAACATTTTATTGGTCTACATAGTTAAACATTTTGTTGTGGATAGCATTTTATGTCTAAACTATTTCGGAATGATTTTTTTCAAAAAAGATACAACCATAAAATTTCCTATATATTTCATTTAGTGAGAGTTTCGAATACAATTCGCACACACACACACATACACAGACACAGGAAGACATTTGTCCTGATATTCAAAATTTTCGGTAGACTGCCACACAAGGAACTGGACCATGGATGTCCTATCAATAAATCAGCAGGTTTATATCCGTCGATCCAATGGCCTTGTTCATCTGGCCCGGATCGTTAAGCTGGATGGCAGCACGAAGCCCCTGGTGACCGTGGAGTGGCGGGAGGGCGAGGTTACACGTGGCAAGGAGATGGCTTTGGATACCGTAATCCGGCTCAATCCGCAGATCTATGGAACGACCAGTAGTAGTCGAGATGAGGCAGCTTCAACCAATGCTATGGTTTCCATAGCTCCGCGGCCAGCCAACATCCCCAATCCAGAGCACTTTCCTGTCAACGTGAACGGGTTTGTGGTGCCGCGTCTGACGGCGGGTAACACCGCTCTCTCCGCGGCGGTGGTAACTGCCACACCCCGTCAGCCCATCCCCCTGCATCAGGACGATATTGTGCTAGAGATTGAACGACTTCGGGTGCAGCGGGAACGACGTCGTCTGCTCAATGTCCAGCTGCGAACGCAGCGACAATGGTGCAAGAACTCGTATGCGGGTAATCCCAATTGGGAGATGGCGCGCATGCTCCGACTGCATCGCCTCCAAATGGACATCCAGCCGACGACGATGGAGAGTTGTGGACACCGTTCGCCAAAGCAACACCAGATATTGGTGTGTGTGCGAAAGCGACCGCTGAATCAGCGGGAGCTCAGTCAGTATGAGCTGGATGTGGTGAGTGTGCCGCACAGGGAGCTGCTGGTGGTGCATGAGCCGCGCAAGCAGGTCAATCTGACCAAGTTCCTGGAGCATCACAACTTCCGATTCGATCACACCTTCGACGAGCACTGCACCAATGTGCAGGTCTATGAGCACACGGCCCGTCCGCTCGTCCAGCACATCTTTGACGGCGGCATGGCCACCTGCTTTGCCTACGGCCAGACGGGCAGCGGGAAGACCCACACCATGGGTGGGGAATTCACGGGAAAGCATCAGAATTGCCGAGATGGCATCTATGCTCAGGCTGCCAGCGATGTCTTTGCCAATCTCCTGCTGCCCAACTATGCTCCGCTCGGTCTCACTGTCCACTGCAGCTTCTTCGAGCTGTACGGCAGTCGGGTGTATGATCTGCTGGTGTCGGGCAAGCCACAGTTGCGTGTTCTGGAGGATGGCCAGCAGCATGTGCAGGTGGTGGGACTCACGGAGGAGCCAGTGACCAGCACGGACGAGGTGCTATCGCTTCTCGAGCTGGGCAACAGTGTACGCACCTCGGGTCAAACATCTGCCAACTCCAAGTCCTCACGCTCCCATGCGGTATTTCAGATTGTGCTGCGCACTCAGGGCAAAAATCAGCTGCACGGCAAATTCTCGCTCATTGATCTGGCGGGTAACGAGCGGGGTGCGGACAATTGTTCCGCCAATCGTCTGACGCGTCTGGAGGGAGCCGAAATCAACAAGTCCTTGCTGGCACTCAAGGAGTGCATACGAGCTCTGGGCCGGCAATCGCCTCATCTGCCATTTCGAGGCTCCAAGTTGACTCAGGTGTTGCGTGACTCGTTTATTGGCGGTAAAAAGGTGAAGACCTGCATGATAGCCACCATTTCACCGGGTCTGCGATCTGTCGAGCATACCCTAAACACTCTACGCTATGCGGATCGAGTCAAAGAGCTGACGCCTCATTTGCCAGTCAAGGGAAAGCTGAAGCCGGTGCTCGACATTGACACTGGCTCGGTAATTTCACAGACCAGCTCGCTGCCTGATATTCCCAACCAAGTGAACCAGTTGAATCGCGTCTCATCCACCGCCTCGCTCCCCGAACCCGAGAGCAATCCCAACGATGTGTGCAGCATCTGGAATGCCTACAGTACAGGTCGCTCCCTTCAGGACGATAATCTGGCATACTTCAATCAGGCAACCGACAATTACGTTCCTCCGAAGGCAAATGGCACAAGTGGTCCATCAAATAACTAGAAATCGATGCGAATTGCCATCAATCAATGAAAATTGCCTGGTCACTGCAATTTTAATCTCATTAATATTTGAACCACAACACAGAATAACTAAATTTCGTATTTACAAAAATTCTTTATAAAAATAATCATTGTTTCGAAAAGGCAAGTAAAATTTTTGTATAGTAATTTATATATTCTCATAATACAAAATTATCATTATTTTAAAGCAGCCTTAAAAGTCATTTAAAAATATCTAAGTATATTAAACTAGCTCGAAAACGAAAAACGAAGATGGAATTTCAAATATGGAAGTCGAAACTGTAATGAAAACAAAAAGATTTTTTTATTTAATGCAGAATCAAATGAGAGTCAATATAATGACATACATGATTTTCAATATAAAAATCGGTTTAGTTCTGACAAAGTAATGGAAATTCAGAATAAATTTAAGGACCAAAAAAATTATTAAATTAACATCCCGTTTAAAAATCGGTTAAATTTTGACAAAGTTATGAGAAGTCAAAGTTCCGGGGGAAAAAGTTAAAGGGGTAGGTATGGAAAATTGGATGATTTTCAAAAAAAAAATAAATTTTCTGAATGAATAAAATTTAAATGCAGAATAAATTTAGAAGACAAATAATGATCAAAATGACATTCCGTTTAAAAATCGGTTGAGTTTTGACAAAGTTGTGAGAAGTCAAAATTGGAAGGGAAAATTGGGGTTTTTTAAAAAAAGTTCGCATAAAATTTAAATGGTATAAGAAATTGGATAATGACATTGTTATAGGTCAGTGTGGAGTGTTATGGATGTTAGGCAAAAAAAAAAATGAAAGTTTGTGTATATCAGAATAGATTTGGAGCATAACATGCCGATTAATCGATGGAGATCTAACGAAGTTATAAAGGTTAAAAGTTTTAGGAAAAATATGACATTTCACAAGTAAATCGAATGGTGTTTGACAAATTTATGTCACTCTGAGAAAAGAGTTAAAAAGAGTAAGAGAAAAATTCAATTTCAAATTTTAATGCAGTATTGAACTTGAGGCAATAATGATAAAAATAGAAGCTTAATATTGATACAAATTGACATTCCGCGTGGAATAGTGATGGACAGTGATGGCAGCCAATATACGTTCTATATAAATAGCTACAATTATTTAAATGACTGGCCAACTGGGAACTGAAATGGTTTTTATTAAAATTGAAATGAGTTATTTATTGAATGCAATTCGTCGTTCGTTTTGAATTGACCAATTAATGAACTTGAGTTCAGTGTTTCGAAATGTTTGGCCCAGTCAAGTTGTTATTGCGGATAGCTTATTACCAAGCACGGATTTTAGGCGGACTTAACTATGAAATCGACTTTAATACAGGTCGAGCCAAGGCAACGAGACGTGCTTCGATTTATACGGCAATTGCTAATCTGATTTGCCTGAGCATTCCAATATTTTTGGTTCGGCGTGAGGAAATGTATATCCTGTGGTCAGGAGCTGTGCATTTGCATGAATATTTATTTATGGTCTTCCTGGGCACACGCTTAATATATGTCTATATAACCATGATAGTCCGTTGGTGGCAAGTCCGTCGACTTGTCCGTCTGACAAACGCTTTTCGGCTCCTGGCCGTGCAGAAACCTCAGGTGCTGAGACTTTTGCAGCGCGGTGTCATTAGCAAGTTTATAAGCGTCACATCGAAGGAGATTATGGAAACTGCTGTCTTTATATGTGCACTTTGGGACCACATTAAATTCACACAGATTTTTATTCTCTGCACATTTATGATACTTTCAACTCACACCGATTGCATCACATTTCAGTTTTATTTGAAACTCTTGAATGTTCATGCTCATTATATCTTGTTGAATCAGGAGATTCAAAGCATTATGGAAGAGATTCGATCTTTGGAGTTGACACATCGACACGCTAGAATAATGATGACTTGTTGCTGTCTGGCCGATCGATTGGAGTCTATAGCAGAAGCCCAATCATATCTCCAATCTCTAGTCCGAAGGATGTCCAGTTTGTTCGGACTGCAGAATCTTTGTGTAGCCATCAATTACTATATGTATACAATCTGCATTGTATTTTTTCTGTACTCAATCTACAAACACGAAGTGATGAACTTGAGCTTGAGCAATGGCGGCCTGATTTTAGTCTTTATTAAAGTCATCTTCTACTTTTTGGACATGTATATCTCAGTCAATCTGTCCTATATTGTGCTAGATGCGCACTCGGATATGGTGAATCTTCTGGCGCATCAATCGGACTGGGGCTTCTATCTGGACAAGCGACTGGAGGCTGTGGTGAGCAGTTATAATTAATAATTAAATAAATCTTAATTGGTCTTTACTTTTAGTACCAAAACTTTGTTCTGCAATTGGTGAAAAGTCCGCTAAAGCTGCCTATTTGTAATCTCTTCAATATGGATCGAAAGCGTGCGATTTCCATAGCCAGTTCTCTGGTAACCAATACTCTTGTTGTAATCCAGTATGATTTGCAACTAGGTTGAAGATAAAATTAGTTATTGATAAATTCACATAAGATACCTTATTATTTTCTTTTAATCTTTTTTAGTTATAAATAAATATACATAATTATCAAATATTCTTTCACATAAGTTAGCATACATAAATATATAATTATACTTATTCAAATGACAAAAGCATTTCTCCAATTTCCCATCAATTGAAATTGTCTCTGTGATTTCATTCATTTCCGGTTAACTTACCTGTCAACCTGTTCAATATAGCTGTTCACTTACTTAAAGAAATGTATTTTCTATATAAATGTGCTTATACCCGAACTGAAACTGAAGGCAAATATTTTCCGCATAGTTGCGCATTAAGCCAAAAACTTATTTTCCCTTCAGTTTTCCTTCAACTCGATGATATCGAGCACATTGTGAGAGGTCGACATGGACGGAGAGGGGAGGAGAGGAAGCGGGGGGATCAGTGACAGCTGTCAATGTACAATATTGAGGATTATGATGGTAAAGACACGTCTTACGAAAAAGCTTTGTGTCAATATATTAAAATATGGCTTAAAGGCTTTCCATCGCCGACTTAGTGACGACGTTCAACTTTTTGGCTTTTCGCACAGGGAACGCGGCAATCCGTAAATAAATGTCAATTGGAGGGCAGGTCATGTTGGCAACTTGGCGGTTGGATTCTAGCATAATAACTTGAACAAACAATTCTGATATTAATTATAGGTTTAGAATGAAATTTTCATAGATAGCATTCACAAATTGTTTTTTGAAACTATTTAAATTGCAACAGAGTTGTTGTTTTAAGATAGATGAAAGCATTTGCATAATGCATTCAACTGTAAACATTTCAATTTCATTATGCAGCCAGACAAATATTTCCATCTCGCTATATGGTATACACAACAAAATATTTGTTTATAAAAGTTATGCAGCAGTTGAAACTTTTGCCATTAACATTAAAAACCAATTAAAATTACTTTAATCAACTAGAATGCAGACCACAACATCTCTATCTTGCTCACGCTTTCTAGCTTCTCTCTCTTTCCTCTCTTTCGCTCTCTTTCTTTCTGTCTCTCTTGGTCTATTTATACATCTGTGTGGTTTTTTATGTCTTCCGTTTCATGTTGCTCATACGCACCGTGAGCCATTCGCCATTCGCCATTAGCCATCCACAATGTTCCGTGCTGCGTAACTCAAGTTTAATAAACGTAGAGAACTTACACTTAACAAAGCTGATGAAGGGAATCTTTTTTAATTAAAAAGCAACTGTTTGCCACCATACTATGGACACGCCCACAGCAACCCACGCCTACATTCTCTCGCTTTTAATTACATTTTTTGTTCACTTCTTACTCGAGTTAATTTTGCTTTACGACTATTTGCACTGAAGTCATAATTTTCATCTTGTCTAGGAATTTATTTGCATTTTTTTAGCGCACATTGGCTCCATCTAGCGTTGTATTTGTGTATTAGTTTAATGTGCAACTTTATGTGGCAAGTGATGGAAATTAAGAAGGATTTTTATAATTACATTAGAAACAGCTTGCTCGAAAAATATATGACAGTTTCCTGCCAAACAGTATTACCAACATTTGCTGGGTATTATATTAAATTAATTTAGAAAGTTTTGGCTTAAATCGCAGTTGCAGTTGCGCTCAAATAAATCAATAAAAATGTCGGGTTCAAAGGGCACACATAACAAAAATTCAATTCAAGAAAATCAGCTTGGCGTATTTTATTTGATTTAGAGTCTCGTTGTTTTCCTTTTCTTTTTTGGTATTCAATTGGAAGTGAAATTCTTGCCACAGGCTTTGTGCAACGATGACAGTGAATGCCACGCCCACTTGTTTAGCGTCGAGTCGTCGAATCGTCGAGTGTGACAAGTGACAGGGCAAATCGAAGCGAAATGAGTCGTACGATTTGTCATAACCGCGAGGGAAGATTGAACAAAGCTCATAAGTAACAGGAAGCGAGCATCATTCGATTTAGGAGCAGCCCGAGGTCCGGGTTCCAACGAGGTCATAAAAAGCATTTCAATCTTTCTCTCTCTCTGTCTCTCACACGCTGTCTATCTGTCTCTCGTTAATGAGCTGTCAACAATCGTTGGAAAAGTGCCTTCGGCCAAATAATTTGTCGCGCAAGTTTCATTAGCCGTCGACTGTCTGACGTTAGCCAACACTATCACAAGCTTTGCATATAATGAAGTAACGAATTGTCGCAATTATTTGAACTAAGCCTCAGATTTTACAACTCATTAATTTCGTGGCATTAATTTGGACAAACAGCTGTCAGTTTGATGACATTGCATTCAATGTGCTTTGAGTTATTTTGATGAATACTCCTATTCCCATTCCTATGGCATCTTGAGAACCCTTTAGATCTTTGCTGCTGATTCAAAAGTTCCGCCAATTAAATACACTTATTATTATTATTTTCGAAAGGCCGGAGGAAAAGTTTTGCTCTCACTCTGTGATAAGCTAAATTTATGTTGAACAATACTTTCAACGCCAAATTCGAAAGGGGAAAATATAGAAAACAATAAACAAATGATAGAGAGTTACATGGAGTAGAGGGGAATGGAGAGGAGAATGCAGAGGAGAATGCAGAGTCTGGGGGCTGATACGAATAAAAACTTGAAGCATTTTTATGTGTTCACTTTATTACATTTTGACAAACAAAAACTTTGCTACTAGAATTTCCCCAAGTCTCAGTTACAGTTTCCGCAACGATTTCCGCTTGTCTGGAATATGTATGTGTGTGTGTGTGTGTGAGTATATATGTGTGTAGGAGTTTGTATGAAGGTATAAGTATATGTTGTTGTTCTGTATGAATAACTGTAGTGGTCCCCCTAGAAAACATCTCGAGTCGTACAACAGTTTATTGTTGTTTTGCTAAATTATGTTGTACTTGGTTTACTGCAGAAATGGGTCTGGTAAATGATGGTAAGAAACAGGAATAACAGCAACAGCAACAGCAACAACAATAACAACAACAGAAACTGACTGCAAGTGTTGGTATCGTAAAGCATCAAAAACTTTGCAGTCACCGGGTGCTATCAACTGAATTTGTAACAGTAAAAAGAGTCAATAAAGTTTCACAGCTCATTGTTCATTGTTCATGATACACTTGGGCCTTACATTCTCTTCCTGCCCCCTCTCCAGTTGCCTCTCTTTGTTCTCACCGTACATTAGTTTCGAGTCGCATCTGGTTGAAAAGTCGTTGAGGAAATCAATATGAAATTTATGAGGCCACAAAACTTGACTGCCACCTTCAAGGCAACTCAGCGCAAGGTCAAGAGTGCAGCGACAAATTAAAATTAAAAATATTATACACTTGTCCTATATATGGTATGGTATGTTGGAAAAAGTTCTCCAACTTTATCCTCCCTTCCCACCTTTCCCCTTTCCATCTTGAGTAAGTGGAAACCGAGTCAAAGTCACGCGATTCACTCAAGTATTTTTCATTTAATTACTGTTTGGCTGGCTTTTAGTAATTATATTCGTAATACTCATAACCTTAAGAGCACTGGGAACTGGCATTTGATATTGATTGCATCACGATGAATGGCAAATAATAATAATAAGTACTCATACTTTAATTGCAGTGAATATGAAGCGAATGGCATTGAACCACAAAAAGTCTGTACAAAATAAAGTACTGTGGGTAATAATAATTCCAGAAATGTCAACGCTAATTATTATTTCTTGCGTGATATTCTTATTATGTGGTCTCATTCTAAGTCCCTGTCCAAATTACATAATCTCTTCAAAAATGTTACCCGTAGAAGCGTAGAGAAAATGCTAATGGATTTTTTGTTTTTTGATGAAAGTTGACATAATTTTCTAACCGAAATAAGTGGACACTCTTAGATAAGCTGATACTGATAATCCTTTTGCTTCGCTGCTCTTGCATAACTCATGTGAGTGCACTCATACACTCATCTGATGGAAATATTTATATATACATATATACATATATCACAACCTCGCTTGTGGTTTGTATGAATGTGCCCCTGTGATTTTCGTGGCAGCGAATTTAGTTATTACAAGAGCATAATACACAAATATATCCTTCCTGCTGACTGCCATCGCACGATGTCGATGTCTCCCATTGCTGCTCCCAACTTCCAACTCGGTCTCCTGGAGCGCATTTGCATGATGTTCCCTGAGAATGCCACAAGAAAAACACTCCACGAAAGGCTTTTTTTTTATTAACTGGATAGTGCGGGTATATATGTCTTCAAATGCAATCATTATATTTGGTAAATTCTTTAAAAACAAAAATTCATCATCTTGCAAAAACTGCATTTATCATAACTTTATCAAAACTCAACCGATTTTACTTGGAATTCCATTATGCTTATTTTTCTTATATTTGTTCTGCATTTAAATTGCATTCATTCAGAAAATGTATATTTTTTTCAACCATTTTCTAAATTTCCATACCTACATTTTTTCAGAACTCCAAATTCGTTCTGCATTTTAATTTAATTTTTTTTAGAAAACTTAACTATTTTTCAACCATCTTCCAATTATCTATAATATATTTTATATCCAATTTTTTTATAACACCTTCAACTTTATTCAAAAGATTTAATCTTTAATAGCTTCATCTATCTTTAAACGAATATACATTAAATATTAAATTAATAAAGGGGTATGTTATAGTCCATCAACTGATGTTTAGTGACTGCAAGTTTCATATTCTTTTTGTCACTCGCTTTATTTGCGTATGTGTATTTCTCTTGGCCATTTGTTGTTGTTGCCGCTAACAGTGGTTTTTGGCGAGAATTGCAGAGAGTGTGAGCGAGAGCGAGAGAAATAAAGGGAAAGGGCGAAAAGGAGAGAGGAAAGGCAACAGACAGAGACACAGAGACTGTGTGTGAGTTTGGCAGACATGCATAATTCAAAACGTGGCGGGAATATTTTTGTTTGCCTCGTGTGGTGGCCACTTTTTATGTTGGTAATACGACGTCGAGGACGTGTGACCATGTGTGCGTGTGTGTGAGTGTGTATGTGTGTGCATGTTCGAGTATGTTTTCCTGTGCGTGTTAACGCAATTTTCGTTCAGCTGAAAAAGAGAGAGAGAAAAAATGCGATTCTCACCAACTACTTTACCGCCTTCGCCTGCGCGCGTTTGACATATTTTTCACACAGCGACTGCTTGTTAAATTGTTGGCGGCAATTTTGAGGTTAGCGTGACACCAAGCCACACACACACAAACACACAGACACACTCACACACAGATATATTATTGCTACAGAGTTTATGTTTGTATAGCTTTCAGACGGTTGGCTTTGCTCCTCAGAATAAAACTTAATTTTACACATTGCGACCATTTTTATCTTCAGTTTTAACCTTTGACATTTCCTCTGAATGCAGTGAACAGAGGACGATTATATAAGAGATCTGGAATGTCTGTTTCGGATAAGAAATTTAAATTATAGCTACGAAAGATAATATAATTTTTAAGTTTCCAGGGAATTAATAGGAAAATTAGTTTTTCTTTTCAGTTAAATAAAATAAATACGTTTTTGTGCTTTTATTGAATATGTTTTTTTTTATTGCATCTATATAAGTTCCTGAGTTTGCTTTGTTCTAATTAGAAGCTTAGAAATTTATATCTGACGCTGTCAGTGTTGTTAAATATGCAAATTTTTGTTTATCCACCGGCACTTTCAAATATTTTCCATTTTCTCTCACGCGAACCGTTAACTGTTTGCATGTTTACCACTTGACGTCCTAATGCACGATTTGGGTTAAGACAAGAAAAAACGACCCTGTAAAATACAGTTACCATTCGAAATGTACAATACATTTATATTAGAAGTAATGCCGCATGTTGGATAATTAGCACATTGCACATTCTCATCTTTTTTTCCATTTAAACTGTAATCGGGATTCAAAAGAACTCTAAATTTCCTTTTGTGAAATTAAGTCAAATTAGAAATTCAGAAGTTATCTGATAGTTTGTAACATAGTTGTTGTAATAATATTGCTTAAATTCTTCACTAATATCATGTTCAAACGTTTAGAATTAAATTCCTTAGCTCGACACAAAAAGTTATTTATGCAATTGCTTGATTGAGTCTGTATCTTGTCAGAATTTTATTCAGATGTAACTGCAATTCTCAAAGTAAATAATTCAGCTCGACAGTCGACAGACGACAGATAAAGTGTCTGAGGCAACAACAAGCAGGCAACTGCCAAAATTTATTGGTTTCAAAATGGCAACAACCAAAAACACATTCGATGTTGCAGTTGTTGCCGAACAACTCGACAATTATTAGTGTAAACATTTCGAAGAGAGGAGAGAATTAATGGCAAAACGAAGCTGCAGACAGTAGGCAAATAAATAAAACTCCCACAAATTGTTAGCATGCACTTTTTGGACAACATGACGTATGCATAATATGCAGTATAACATTGAAAACGTAACAACAATTATGTGATATTGCGAGAAAATACTTTGTATAGGCATTAAAATGTTACAGCATTGCGAATCGAATTAAAATTAAATGAATATAATAGAGAAATCGAAGAATACAACAATGTTGAATGCGGAAAATTGCTGTGGTGTGTTGACAGCCACCGGGAACGGGAAGAGACTCTTGAACTCGACTGTAAATCAGAGCTGGCCGGTCGTTAATCTTAGAAGTAGTAGCAGCAGTTGCCACTTTCAATCTCTAACTGTGTCATTCCCTCAATCAGTTCAAGTAGACGTCGTCTATCATCCAACTATCCATTTGGCAAACTCCATTCGCCTGTGGCAAGTTGTTGAGTTCAGTTTAGTTCTGCAGGCGGCACTTGGCATCAGTTTCAGTTACAGTTAAAGTAAGAGTTGCCGATTCGGTTTCGGGCTTCAGTTTGAGTTGCAAAGTGCATTAGACAAAGTAATCGATACATATATCTATATATGTGTATATCTAGTACATTCAGGAAAGTTCTTAAAAGTATCATCGTCTTCGTGGTTGCCAAGTGCTTTGAGTAAGTCTTGCTTTAAAATTTAAGCAGCTCTTAGCTAATACTAAGTACAGTATGCTAGTACGATATATGCTTATATATATGGTATATCTGTGTTTGATACATTTGCACATTAATGGGACTTATCAGTTTCAAATTGAAATATTTGCACTTGGATGAATCCGCACGCGCTTCCTTCCGGTTTGGTTGTCGCTTTTGGAGCTTGTTTCTAAGTCTGTTTGTTTGTCTGTCTATCTGTTTGTTTATGTTGCTGTTTATTTAGAGTGTGTGTGTGTGTGTGTGTTTGTGTGTGTATGCTTATCGAATTTACGTAGGTGGCAAAGGCATCTAGGAGGAGAGAGCTTTCTAGCCGTTTTAATGCCTGGCAAGGTAAACACTTACAAAATGAATTAACTTTAAGCCGCAAAATTTGTGCCCGTGTGTGACTCTCACACTCTCTCAATCACTCTGTGTGTGTGTGTGCGTGTATCCGTGTGTTTGTTCTTGTGTGCGTGCGCACATAAATGCTCGTAATTGTTTATTTACATAACCTGACGTGAGATTAAAGACGCTTTGATTAACGATGCACAGCTTCGCTGAATTAAACTGTAGACATTAAATTTTGACAGCCAACAATTTTAGTTGACACTCGCAGACAGCTAAGTAAAGCCACTCAAACAACCAAACACACTCGCACACACACTCACATAAATATCATATAAATGTATTTGATGAGTTGATCAAATGTTTTTATTATTACAGACAGCGTAGCATACAAATAACCTATGTCAATAGGTTTAGCGACTTCTCTAGGATTTATTAGTGTAGATATCAAGTATACGCCTTCGAGTTCAAAGCACACAAATATTTTAAGAGCAAACTGGTTTAGTTTACACATTTTTTTCTGATTTCTATTTTTTTTTTATATTTCTATTTCGTTTAATAAGTTTTAAAAAAAAATCTTTTGATGAGTGGATTAAAGTAATCAGTTTAAATATATGATTACTTAATTAATTTACCAACTTCTCCATATCGTAGCTGGTATTTATTAGTGCAGATATCAAGTATACGTCCTCAAGTGCTGCGCTTAAATAAGCGATAAATTCTGATTTTTTCCGTTTTTATGAAATATTTTTACTGATTTATATTTTTTCGCATTTGATAAGTTGATAAAAGTTTGTTATTATAAATATATGATTACTTAATTAATTTACCGACTTCTCTATGTAATAACTGGGATTTATTAGTGTAGATATCAAGTATACGCCCCAAGGTCTTTGCTCTAAGCACACAAATATTTTTTAATGCAAACTTTTGCGTTTGTCGAAAACTTTGTAATTTTTCAGAAATTTTGATTTTCTATTTTTCATTATTTTTACTTGAGATTTAATATGCGGTCGGTCGGCACTTTTCTGCACAATTGCGAAAACAAAAATTGGACTTTACTTAGTGCCCCAACTGTGCGGCCGAGCGGGCAACTTATGCAAATGACTTATACAGCACATTTCTCTTGTGATCCGCAATTCCTGCTCTCCGTTTCTTCATCTTTCCCCCTTTCCCCCTCTCCCTCTCTCCCTGTCTGTCTCGCTCTTGCGCTAAGACCAAATGCAAAGTCAAATAAATGCGAACTTTTGTTAGTTTGGCTTAAGTGGCGTGGCAAAGGTTGGCGGCTGCAATTGCAGCTCAGTAAATGGAAGGGAGG
This sequence comes from Drosophila sp. st01m, assembly GCA_018901795.1. Taxonomy (NCBI): domain Eukaryota; kingdom Metazoa; phylum Arthropoda; class Insecta; order Diptera; family Drosophilidae; genus Drosophila; species Drosophila sp. st01m. Next base: position 4,210,390 of record JAEIFG010000172.1, read on the forward strand.
ATTTTGCAGAGGTCAGTTCTTTGTTTTACTATTGCTCAGGGGGTGGCAAAGAAGTTGCCATAAAAATAAAAGCGCCATTGAGTTTGGTAGCATGCACAAATAACTCAAACGCCTTGGCTGAAAAATATTTTGCTGCATTTCATTTGCATTTCTCATTTTGCCAAAAGGGCCAGCCAAACATTTTAACAACTATGTGAACAACGACAAGAGTGCGAGAGGGAGAGGGAGACTGGGGGAAGAGAGACAGACAAGAGAGAGAGAGTGAGAGAGTTGAAAACTTAACCACACATTGCAAATATCTCAAGACGCTGCCAGCCAATTTGTGGCCACTAATTCGGTCGTCTTGAAGTACTTGAGAGTACTGCCAAGTACGAAGTATGAAGTACGACAAAGTACTCGGCAGACTTTTAACGATGTCATCGCAATAAACTTATGCCCCTATTCAGCTACAGCTCTCTATCTCACTCTCTCAATCTCCCACTCTCTCTCTCTCTCTCGCGCTCCCTTGCCTCATCGTGATATGCCTTTATCAATTACGCTGGCTTTTTAATGATTTCGGCTTTGCTAAGAGCGCAGTTGAGTCCTTTGGCCCCGTCTCCTCCTCAGCTTCTTCGCCTTCGTCTTCTCCTTCTACTTCTACTTCTCCATCTTCGTCTTCGTCTTTCGCTTTTCAGTGATGTTCTTGCTTTTCTTTCGCTGACAAGTGCACATTTTTCTCCGCTACCAACGCATACCTCAAACCCCTCACCCTCTTCATTGCCTCTTCCCCTCCAATTCGAGTAGCACTCATACGACGTTCCCTGTTTTATTGCTCAAGGAAAAGCAAACTTTGTGCAGCTTCTTTCGCTTTAAAAAAACTTTTTTACATTTTCCGTTAGGAGTTGTGGAAGATATTTTCTGTTTTCTTTCTTTCCTTTTTTTTTTTGTATTTTTGAGTATCGACCAAGTTTGAAGAATGGTGCATTTCATTTTTTTCGGTTTGCTCTGTTAGCTTTTGAAATTATTCAGCCGTAAACACTTTTCAAAGTGCCTCTTTGGCTTCTCTGTTTCCGTTTCACGCAGCCAAGTTGAATTTTTAATTAATTAGTTATCGTAATTATTGCGCGTATCAATAGATATGATTCGAATGCTTGTCAAAATGGAAATTGAATGAAACTCGATTGCAGTACAGTCAATGGCATGTTGAGTTAAGCTTCAATTTGTTTCAAGAATCTACAAGTTCAAATTCATTTGCATTTGTCGGAGTCCCCCTTCAATATTTTGTATGCTTTTAGGTGCTTCAATTTCATGAATCCGCAAATAAAAAAATGAGCTTTCCTTTGATGTGAAAACTACTACAACATTTCTCTTTCAGCAACGCTTTCAATTTGCTTTGCTGGATTCTATTTGCTTTATGTGTGCTACTTTTTCAATGTCCATAGAGCGCTTATCGCACTGCGATAATCAGATACATATGCCGTCAAATATGAAAGTATTTATCACTTAATCTAGGCAAAACTCACTGACTGACTGACTGACTGACTGATGTGGAGGGACAGGGGATGAAAGTCTCAGCTGTGGCCGTAAATGTTTCTACTTGGGACACGTTTTGTAAATAAACACAAGCATCAAATGGATGGCAACTTGTTGCAAATGCTTATCAATTAATAAAAATCATTGCCTACTTTTTTGCGCTGTCCTTCCTGCAGGGGAATTTATTCGCTTCTGCCCTTACACGTCTGCAACATATGTATGTGTATGTTAATGTATATGTATTTGTGTGTGTATTTGCTGAGATTTAATTTATTGCCAGCGTTACGCTTTATCCCCATCATTTATAGCAATTTAAGACCAAATAGTTGCCATATGTAAGCGGCAGGCAGCATTCGGTTAGTTTATGCTCGCATTGGGATTAAGGCGTTGCGTCTAATACAAATTTAAGTGATTCATTTGGTTGCGTGATCTTCAAAACAGCCTCCCCAAAAGTGCTTAAATAGCACATAAATCTGTTGGAAATATAAAAATTCAATATATAAATATAATTGATTATATACTCTGGCTACAAAATATCAATTCATTCACATTTACGATGTGTATTTACCATGCAAACATTCATGAATAATTATAGAAGAGTGAAAAATATCGCACATAAATAATTTTATTTGCATATTCAATAGTTTTTGTGTTTAATCGAAAATTGTTAGTTAAACAATATATTTCATGTTACATTGTGTGCCAGGTAAGGCTTCATAAATTATTTGTGATACATACTACGTGTATATTTCGTTGCTTAAATCACACAAAGCTAGTTAATTGAAATTAGTTCGATGTTGTTTAAATGTTCAGTCAATTTGTAAGTATTTCTATGGGTTGAATAAAACTTGAAATGTGTGTATTTCTGGGAACTGAAAATGAAGATACTTTTGAGATTTCCCAGTGTTGCCAACCCATGGCAATTAGCCAACTTCTGGTCTCTGTTTAATTGTTCTTGTCGCATACATAATAAACTAAACAGTGAGGAAGTTCTCTTTGGAAGCTGTCTGAAGTAAAAGTGCTTAAGCTTTTGCTGCCTCTAATTCACTTGGGGCCGTAAAAGGAAATAGAATAAATTAATATTGGACCCCAAAACGAGGAGTCACCAGCTGTTGCCCGGGATTTGGGCTTGGGACTCAAGGCGGCCATGTCCAGTACGTAATTAATAAAGTTATTACCTCCGACGGTTTCTCGGACTGGAAGCAGCTTACATGTGAACACCATTAAGTTGTAATCATGGCTAGTTAGCGATGCTGCAACATTATTGCCAGGTTTATTGTAGATCCCTTGGGTAAACGGGCGAAAATCGAATCGACTTGCAGCTGTGACAAATGTACACTGATTGCAACTTGTTACCGGCCAACCAACTGAAATGACCAGGTAATATAGCAAGCACTACATTGTATTACATTGTATACTCGCATTGTCTCACAGTTTTATTTGAGATTAAATTGATGTTTTCATATTATTTCTAAAGAATTTTTAAGTTCAATTGTTTCTTTTCCATTTATTGTATTTTAAATAATATGTATTATACAATATATATAATAATGTTAATATTCAAGCAATCTGTTCTATATTTTGGCCTTTATCTTGTTCTTTTTTCAGTTTCTTTTGAGAATTTTTATATTTTAAACTCTACATATATTTTACTCCAATTGTTCAAAGAATTTATTTTTAGATTTCTATATTAATTTTTGGTTCAAGTCACATATGTAATTTACATCCCTATTCAATAGCAGATAACGTGTTTAAATACTTGCTGGTGCTTTGAAGCAATGATAAATCAAAGCCGACGCACAACATGGCGTATGTGTAATGCTTACATCTGGCAGCTGACAAGCTAATACAGCTTATTGAAAAATGATTGCATACTTTGCGGGATGTGGCACACAACAAACAGATAGGCTCAAAGAGTGAGAGAGAGAGAGAGAGAGACAGAGTGGGAGAGAGAGAGAGAGAGAGAGGAAAAGAGAGCGTCAGAGATATCTATCTACTCGCATTCTAATGATTTATGTCGCAACATTTCATTTATTGCACATAATTCGTGGTAAGCCAGCACCCCGCGTCCTCGGCACTAGCTTCATTTATCTAAGCGTTCGCAGCTTTAGGCCTGGTCGAGAAAACATTTGCTAAATAATCGAATGCCATTTTTTAGTGTCGCTTAAATAATATTTATTTACCGGCAACGTCAAAAGTAAAACTTGCACGTACTTCACCTTCGCTACGTTCTATGAATGGGGGAGGGCGGTAGGCGCTTGCAAGGGGCAGGGGAGGAAAGGGGGCTGGTTGCTTGTCGTTAACATATTGTGGCATATTTATTTCTTTCATGCCGTCGCTGTCGCCATTCTCTTCGCACGTCAATTTCGCAAGTAAAAAACAAAAAAATAACAAAATGAGAGGCAGCCAAAACGAACGAATTCCTTTTGTACGTGCCTGACATTTCATTGTTCCGGATGCGGATGCGGGTGCGGGTGCGGGTGCTGGGGGTGTTGCCTGTGGCTGAGTGTATGGGTAAGGAATGTTAACGGCAGGGGATGCAGGGGTGCCATCAATGGCAGCAACCTTCAAATGTCGCCTCTAAACTGAGTCGATGCCGATGTCGATACATTTTCGCTTTGCCCTGTCTTCCCTAAGTATTTATCCAATATACATGGGGTATTCTTAAATTGTCAGTCCATTTGGCATGTCGACTATATAAGTCAATGAGATTATTAGATTTATTTACTCTCGGAACTACTGATATATTGAAGTTATCAGTTATTGATAATGTAATCGAATCTGATTTATGAGAAAGTAATTTCAGGTTGACCTTTCACTGAGTTTAATTGTATGTATATTTCTTGAACATTTCCTTCTACACATTTTAAATTTCAATATATTTACACTCTAATTTTAAAAGGGAATTTAAATAAAAGATGTAAGCTGATTGCAAATAGTACATTAAAATTTATAAAACACTTTTCAATAAATAACTTTTGCATGGGAACTGTAGGAAATACCATCATAAATGCTTAAACACACCTTATTGCTAATTGGAAAGGGTATTCCTGGCATCTGCTATATCTAAGCCATTTTCTATGCAGTTTCGTTTAGCCTTCGTTGTTTTTGTGTATTTTTCTCGCTATCGCAATGTGGCATGTCAATTTATTTGTCAAAGAGAAAAATAAGGCAGGTAAGACTGTAAGCAGGTGGCAAGGTGGAAAGGTGGCAAGGAAAAAGCAGTAAATGTAGCAATAGGAATAGGAATAGGAGTAGGAATAGCAATAGCTGAAACATAAAAGCGACACACAGATACAAGAGAAAACAATGACAGCCTTAAGTTGCTTCCCATTGAGGTAGACACATGTGTGTGTGTGAGTGTGTGTATGCGTTTTTGTGTGTGTGGAAATATAACTCGTATGTCTAGGTTTAGGTTTATGTGTGTGTGTGTGATGGCAGCTTTAAGCACTCGTTGGCGCTGCCAGCTAGCAAAGTAATCGATATTTATAGTTATGGTAATCACAGAGGAGACAGGCCCGACTTCTCCTCCTCCTCCTTCTCCTTCCTGCACATGAATGTGTATCACGTTTGCCCAAAGATAAGAAATTTATATCGTACGTTGGCATGAAAATATTTGCAGGCCTCGCCCATTCCCCCACCCCGTCCCCTAGGGAAGTGAAACCTATTTTCTTGTTGCTTTCTTGCAGAATTCCTTTTTAATCTAAATATTTTTAAAGACAAGTCAATGCCAGTTTTTTTTGGAGCTGTTTTCCACATTTTTCAATTTGAGTTTAACACACTTTTTATGGGAAAAATAAACAAAATTAAAGCTTCTAATAAAATCTCTTTGATATGAATTCTAAATGGCTTTAATTAAAAAAATGCTTGAGACATAAACTCGCACAAGTTTAAACAAACATTTAATATTTTTGTTATATGTTTAATTTTACCAAATAATGCGCTTCATTTTTCTCTTTGTTGTGTGAGATTGCATTAAAACGTAGTATATAAATTACTCTGGCTTACCAAACATTTTGAAATGCCTGAAACGTCAAGTATAAGCTGCAAATTTATAGAGATCATCTTTAACATGTGCCTCACTTGTCACATACGTTTGTCACACTAAGAGAAATAGTGCATAAATGAATTATTATTTTTATTTTATAAATGAACAATTTTCCAGCTTGTGCTTAGAGTATTATTAAACATAATTTAAGCTGTAAGTTTAGTTTGACATGAGTAGTTTGGCAGCTTTTCTTGCAGTGCATTAAGTGCGAGTCATTTGCAGTTCTCATTCAATTGACTTTGACTACGCATTGACGTGCTCAAGTTGCCGATAATGTGCTGCATTATTGACAGTTTATTAAATTGATTTCGTTTCGCATGGAATTTAACAAACATGTCATGCTGCATCGTCATCGGTTTCATCATCATCGCTAACTTCATCATTTGAGACGCACGCACAACTTTGCCGTGACAAAAGCAGCTTCCTTTCCTCAGTTTGCTCCTCCTTTCTCCTTTCTTATCTCTCTATCACAACACGAGTTTTTCCTATAGTTGCCCAGACTGTGACTTTTTATTGCATGTGTGTTTCTATATATATCTATATATATTATATATTTATATGTATATGTATATGTGTGTGGGCCAAGTTAAGTGCTCATAAAATATTTGGCAATGTTTGTGCTGCGCTGCAGACACAACACGACATTTTAAAGCATACTCACGGGCGTTGAAGCCTGTCGATTTTTGGATTCTAATGCTGTCAATTAGGTCTTGTAAATAGTTAAACGCTTTGCCAAACAATGCCCCATCGTCAGACACAAGTTGCACAAATGTTTTCATCTTGTCTTCTCTCCTCTCATCCCATTTCACTGCCAAGCAACTCAGCCAACTTGGCCACAAAACTCAAAACTTCTAGTTTATGTTGCTGCTGCTTTTGGGTTTTCCACTTTTTTGGCTTCAAAGTGGTCAGAAAGTTCGTCTCAGTGCGTGTCCATAAGTAATTGTGTATATATGTATGTGTATGCGAACATTTATCTACAATAAACTCGGTATCCTCTCATATAACTTTTGCTTTTCCCCAGTTGTTTTTTTTTCTGTTTTTTGCCTCACGAAACTTTTTACAAATTCATTAGCCAAAAGGAGCGCTTCATTTTACATTTGATATGCGAGAGAAATGAGAGATGCCACATCAAAAGTTTTTGCCTGAAAACAATTAGAAAACAAACCAACCAAACAGCTGGGGACCAAGACGTGAGGAAGACTGCACAAATGCACAAATATGTCAGTTTTGCAAAATGTTTTCAAATGATATCTGAGATCTCTTATGGGAATACATTGCGGGATTATCTACAAGAATATTAATCATATTTTTAAATTATTTACAATTAAAGTAAAGTCTAAAAACTTGAATTTAAATGGTTAATAAATTCAATAAATTGAGATTTAAACATTATGGCAAATTTTTCCAATTTTGGAAAATAAATTGGATTTTTATTTTCAGAAATAATAATACTGGAGGAATAATAATTTTGATTGTATGCGTGCATCAAAAGCATCACTGTTTATAAAAAAAAAAACTTGAGTAATAATCATTATATTTATAGGTTTTACTTACTTATTTGCTCAAAAATTAATATTAATATTACAAATAAATTAACAGAAACTAAAAATAATCATAATATACTAGATTTAATAATACAACTAATAATTATTACAGTTCCTGGATTATGCTAGGCAAACTGATTCTCTCTTAAACTCAACTCAACTAAATTTAAGGCTAAAGAATTCCGCTCTGAAAGAAAATTCAAAGAATGAAAGTGAGTTAGTGATAACGATACTTTAAAAGTTATCGTTTCAATCATTAATTAATTTCACGCAAAAAGTATTTGAAATTGCAGAACATCATTAATTGCTTTACAAAATATCTATTTCAAAATAAATATACTTGTGCTATTTGTTGAATTTGATGGGGAAGAAACTCAAAGATAAATACAAGCAACTACAAATAACAAGTACATGTGATAGAAACGGAGACTATTTCTATGCTTGTCTATGGGTATTTGTGTATTTGTGTATATCAAGTATTCGCCACGTTGGCGGCTGCAGTGTAAAACAGGAAATCAAGCATTCTTTTAGGCGCACTCTACGCACGCAAGACTAACACCAACACACACACACACACGCACAAACACACATGCAGAGATATGTTTACATAGGCAGAGCGACGTGTGTATCGTACGAAATCGTTATTTATTTTTTGAAGTGCATCCATTTCGCGTGTACTGTGCTTGTGTGTGTGGCTGTATTCAACTTGAGAGGCAGCAGGTGTGCTCGTACCTGTAACTGTTGCTGTCCTCTTCCTACCCGCAGATACATTTGCGGAACATTCACACGTAGTGCATCTAGTTTGCGATTCGTCGTCGCATTTGCCAAATTTACCGTGTAATTATCAGCAAAAACGAGGGAAGCGCTTAATGCTGCACCAAATGCAACAAGAAATGTGCAAATAAAACCCCCCAAACTGCTGCCTGTCTGTCTGCTGATATGCAAATTTTGTAGCTTTTCATAGATGCGTGTGTGCGTGTGTGTGTGTGTGTGTGTGTCCTTGCACAGACTTATATAGTATATTGGCCTCGTTTGTTTACCTAACTGCAATATTTGTTCAGCCGGACCAGAGCGAGCAGTTCAACGATGCGACTAAACGAACGAATTTCATTTGCAATTTTCATTTGCCATTTTCATTTTCATTTCCATATGATTTTTGCTCATTCGCCTATCAGTCTTTCATCCTATCACGTAAGCAGCATTTCGGTTGACTGCCTTAACTACATACATACATAAATACACACATACGTGTACATACGAGGAGTAACTGCAACATGAGGTAATAAACCAATTGACATAAAAACACACTCTTTATAATCTCTTTAAATGTCCAATGATTTCCAATCGACTTACTACTTATGTGAGTTTTACATTTAAAATGTGCAAGCACAACTATTTCATCAGTTTTTTTTTACAAACTATATATATATATAGAATTTTTATTGTTGAACTTCTTTTATTTCAATTCAATTATCTGCAAAAATTGCGCATTCGCCGCGTGTGCGCGGTAAGTGGAAATTATGTAGAATCAAAATAAATAATTGTTGTCATTGCTGTTGGCTGCGTTTTGGCACTAATGTAATCAAATTGAGTAATTTCTCAAAGTCAACTAATCCATATGCCAAATCCCCAATGCAAATAACAAAATCAGTGTTAAGCTTCTTTGTCATTTGATTTAATTATGCTGAAAAATATGCACATCTATTACATAAAATACTATATATGTGTAATACAATTTGCAATTGTTTTCATAATTTCATAAAAGTTAAAGCGAAAAACTAAATGAATTGCATAAATAATTAAATAAACTGAATGACACTAATAAGGAATATGTAATCTGGCATTTATAATGTTTGAAGTGCCATACAATATCATTTGTTTAATTAGTTAAAATACTCAATGAAATATGCACCAGTTTAAGCCCATTTCAATATATTTATTGGACTAGAAAAGCCGAGTTTAAGAAACCTTAACTAAAGATGTGGGTCATTCAGTCTGCCATGGTCTATTGTTATCCCATGACAAGTACTTACCATTTGCCTTTTCAGAATAAAGTATAACAACTCTTAGCTGTAGGGCAGCTGTTCCCATTTCTCTTCAATTTCAGTTGAAGTATCCAAAGCAAAAAAAAAAAAAAAATGAATAAAAATAACAATACCAAAAACTATTCGATACATAGTTGAGAAACAATGGCCATGTGGTTTCTATTCCTTCTTCTTTTCTTTGTGTGTATTTTGTATTTTCTTTTAGTTTTGTTGCCTTTTATCCGTTTTGCTTTACCCATTTATGAGTGAAGTGATTTCCGCTGTTGTTCTGTAATCGCAGTAGCAGTCGCAGTCACAGTTCCCTTCCCGATCCCGATCCCGGATTGTGCTTGGAGCGTTGGTGCATTCAATGGAGTGCACTTTCCACAAGGAATACTTGAACTCCAAAGAAAAGACGCACAACAATAAAATGTGCAGAGCTTTTGTTTGAGTATTTCGTATCGAGTATTCGTATCCTGCATCCTGTATTCGCATTCGAATACCTATTTGTCAGTTCGTTGCCATTGTCTCCCATTTGCATGCGAAATCCCTTAACAATTGCTCTAAAATATGACCACAAATATTGTAGAGCAACTACTAAATATGAAGTGTCATTTTATTGACTGAATTCAGACCATTAACAACATACAATATACAATCAATTTTTTATAATAATAACTCGAATTTTTATAGCTGGAATATATGATTGGGGTGATATCTGTTTTGGGGAATAGATTAATATACTTTCTTTTATTCCTTTATATGTTTTTTTTCCACTTACATATCCTCACGAGCGAAGCGCAGAGTTTCCACCAGTCGAGAAAGCGGATAATTTCCCACACAAATGCGATAAACCGTGGTGAATAGTGGGAATCTGTAATCGATTTAGTTAAACAGTGATTGGTTATTCAGAGTTACTCACTTTTCCTCGAGGCCCTTCTTTCTCAGCATTATGTTGATCAGCTCGGAGGTAACGGGACCCAAGGGCTCATGTCCTGGTATTAGAATATGCTCCAATTCACTCAATGGCTGACCGGTCTTCACAAATGCCTCAGCCAGTCTGCGATTGCGATTGGCTACAAACAACAGAAGATCAGTAAGAATTGAGTTAATATCTAATAAGAGTCGCTACCATAACAGCTGGTAACCAAGTCGGATAAGCCACAGGCCTCAAAGAACGTGGCCAGTCGACTGCCCGGATAGAAAACATCTACAAACTGTAGAATCTCTAAAAATCCACGTCTAATAATGCCCGCCTTGGTATTCTCATTTAATTCCAGGCCATCCGCAAGACCAGCGCCAAACGCAATGATATTCTGTAGTATCGGAAGTTAGAAATTCTCTGAGAATTAATCCATTGCTTACCCTTAAAGTGGAGCAAATTTCAACACAGTCCGCATCATCGGTGACAACCACACGAAATGATTCCGACTTGAACAGATCGTGCAGTATACGCATATATTTCTGATCTCGACAGCCAACTGTTCCCTCGGCAAAGTTGTTATTGGCAATCTCATGGGCCAGGTTGCAACCCACCAGCACCGAGCAGGGAATCTATATAGTGAAAAAGAAGCATAAATAGAAATATTTATACAAATTTTGATGCAGCATCAAAATAAAATCAAATTATTGATCAAATTGATATTTCGCAAGAAAATCAGATGAGTTTTGATGAAGTTATGAGAGATCAAAAATGGTCAAGTAAGAATCGAAAATTGGATAGACGATTTTGATGGTCGAAAAAAATTTAATTTTCCAAATGAATTTGACTTAAATGCAGTCTTAATTCAAAAGCCAAATCATAACCAAAATGACATTTCGCATGAAAATCGGTTGAGTTTTGACAAAGTTATTAGAAGTCAAAGTTCCTGGAAAAATGTAAAGGGGTAGGTATGGAAAATTGGATGATTTTCCAAAAAAAAATAAATTTTCTGAATGAATAAAATTTAAATGCAGAATAAATTTAGAAGGCCAAATAATGATCAAAATGACAATCCGCTTTAAAAATCGGTTGAGTTTTGACAAAGTTATAAGAAGTCAAAGTTCCTGGAAAAATGTAAAGGGGTAGGTATGGAAAATTGGATGATTTTCCAAAAAAAAATTAAATTTTCTGAATGAATAAAATTTAAATGCAGAATAAATTTAGAAGACAAATAATGATCAAAATGACATTCCGTTTAAAAATCGGTTGAATTTTGACAAAGTTATGAGAAGTCAAAGTTCCTGGAAAAATGTAAAGGGGTAGGTATGGAAAATTGGATGATTTTCAAAAAAAAATAAATTTTCTGAATGAATAAAATTTAAATGCAGAATAAATTTAGAAGACAAATAATGATCAAAATGACATTCCGTTTAAAAATCGGTTAAATTTTGATGAAGTTGTGGAAAGTCAAAGTTAAAAAAAAAAATGTAAAGGGGTAGGTATGAAAAATAGATAATTATTAAATAGATAAAAGTGATCAAGTACAACATATTCGAAAGAGCTTCGCACATACCTTCAACTGTCGCATTATGAGATGAGATATGAGGAGGATCTGTCCATCGTCGCTGCGCTCAAACCCCTTGATAAGGGAGACTGCATGGGCCATGGGCTTAACCTTGCCCAGAAGAGTCTTGCAGCAGCTGCTCACAAATGTGGGTGGGATGGCAAAGATAAGGATATCCGCATCACGTGCCGTGGTAACCACATCATCATAGGCCACCTACATGTATTGCCATTAGCCAAGCCAAGTGATGCTGAAGAGTTGGCAACACGGCGAGATGCACTTACCACATTCGGAGGCAATGGAAAGTCCGGCATATATTTGAGATTGATGTGCGTTGTGTTTATGATCTCTGTTAGCTTACGGCCCTCGATAATTTCCTCGTACACATACATATTCACTTTGGGCTCCAGCAGCTGGGAATGCTGCACATTGAGGCCCACATTGCGTGCTATGGTTGTGGCCCAATTACCAGATCCGATGATGCAGACATTTAAGCGGTCACCCATTTGTACGACGTGCAATTGACAAAAGTTGTAAATTTACGAACTGACAACTTGTGCTAAAGTTTTGACTTATTTAACAACTGAATTACAACTTGAAGTTCCTTACAAATTGTACAAAATTATTATTTTAAATTGAGAAATATATAGTTATTTCTTTTAAATGCAAACTACCCTCAACAATTATCCGGTAATTTATTGATATTTTTAATGAGAAGAAGTTTCGCCTTTTCTTTTATTGAATTCGTAGTGTATAGTTTAATAAGGGTGGCTGATCATGTAAATTATATATTTATTTGTGCATTGCTACATATATTCACTTATAAATAATAATATGATTCAGTCAGTGTGCCAAGCACACACACAAAGACGCAGACACAGCCAGAGACATACACATATGTACACTTACTTATTGTTTGAGTGCTGGGCAAATAATTCATCAGCGAATGCACACAATATAAACTTATACACTTACGAGTATCTGTAATTCTGTATACACTCATGTCTGTAATTTCACACACACACACACGCACACATGCTTACGCCCTTGGAGGCACGATAAGCGCAGCGATGGGCGAAAAATTACGTATACGTCACGTTCGCCAAACTGGCTGGCAAATAATTAACTGTGGTCAATTCGTTGCGCCAACCAGGCCCAAAGGTTTTATTCTGGACACATGGACATAGGTAGGTGAAATCATGGGAAATCCATTCAATAATGTTTACAACGTAAAATATGAGGCTGCATTTCGCATTACGCATACGCATACTGATCATTCACATTCACATTCGCATTCGCATTCATATTTATTTTTTTAATTACGCTTCCGTTTAAAGTTCGTTGCACAAGTGCTTACCCATTTATGGCCGGGCTGCAACGAAAAAGATGGCAACAGAATAAATAAAATATTAAATTGCCAGCGTTAAAATGCAAAAGGCCGAAAGCCAAAGTGAAAGTTATTTTTTTTACCGAAATCAATGTGCAAGAAAGTAAAGTAAACACTTGGAAATTGTGAGCCGCCAGCGACAGTGAATGTAACGAATTGCAGACACGCCCAGACCTCAGCCCACCATCCTCACACAGACACACACAGACAGAAACACACTACCATTGACATACACACACACACACACACACACACACACACAATATTGCCAGCGCCATCTACTCGACTATGAAATCAAAATGGATGATGGGCGAAATGAAAATGGAATTTTTAATGAGTTGACGCAGGCAAAGGCCAAACGAGCTGAGAAAACAATGGCAACTCTGCAGCGGCAACTCTGTAGGCGGTTCCTGCAGTTCAACTGGCAGCACTTTAAATGAATCTCGCAGTTGAAAAAAAACCTTTTTGATTAACTAAACTTCGAATTGAAGTTGATACCCCATAAAATAAAACCGATTCAACTTTTATATTAAAATAATGTTAGGTTTATATTGCACGAATTGAAGTTAATAACTTACAAAACAAAGCTTTTCTTTTATATTTAATTAAATTCCGATTAGCATTACACGAATTAAAGTTGATATCCTTCAAAAATAGTCCGGATCCATGACATGAATAACTCTGCCTTTAATCTCAATGTATTGTCAGATTTATGTAACATTTAATTTCGATTTAAACGTTTTTGCTTATAGTTGAATAGAAAGGATTTACTTGCATTGGTTCTAACTAGTTTGAATGCCAAATGTATCTGAGAAAATACAAGTTTTATCTCTGTCACAGGTGAGACCTTAAAATATGTGTATATTCAGCTGTTCGACTGATCGATTGACATTATCAATTAGATTGTGGCCGCCTTGGCTGCCTCGATGTGTGCCTTCTCAGTTGGCAACGCCTTAGCTTACACCTCGCCGGCTTTGCCCACGATGACCAATGAGAATGTGACCAATTTTTCGGTGTCCAAGCAACAGGCCTCCTGGGTGGGTGGAATATTGCCGCTGGCAGCTCTGGTGGGTTCCATTTCTGGCGCTCCGCTGGTGATGAGTGTGGGCAGAAAACTGACCATTGTATTGTCTGCGGCACCATTTATTGTATCCTGGTTGGTTATCGCATCCTCCAAATCGGTGAACATGGTACTTATAGGTCGTTGCTTAAACGGCTTTGCTGTGGGCGTGGCATCGATATCTCTGCCTGTATATATTGGTGAGGTGGTTCATCCATTGATCCGAGGCACATTGGGAGTGATGCTTACACTACTGTGCAACTTTGGTGTACTTATGTGCTATATCTTTGGATCGTTCACCAACTGGTCGCAGCTGGCCTATATTAGCGCCGCACTATGTGTCCCCTTCCTTATTCAAATGATCTTTGTGCCGGAGAGTCCACGCTGGTATCTCTCCAAAGACAAATTGCAGCAGGCGGCAAAAGCTTTGAGTTGGCTGCGTCGCAAGGATGCGAATATTGATGAAGAATTGAAGGAAATGTCGAAGTTGCAAGATCCCGAACCCGAAGACTTAAATGCTTGCAATACACTGTTCCAAAGGAAGTATTTAAAACCGGTTAGCATACAACTGGCCCTCATGTTCATACAGCAAATCTGTGGCATCAATGCGATCATGTTCTACACCGTCATGATCTTCAATATGTCCGGCTCGACCATCGATAGCTATGTGTCTACGGTTATTGTTGGAGTAGTCAACTTTCTGGCCACTCTAATAGCCACCATAGTCATAGATCACACCGGTCGCAAGGTGAGCTAGTTCGGAACCAGTTCCGAATCTAATACCATAATAATTTCGTTGAATAACTTTCAGATTTTGCTTTACATTTCCACATCGACTGCAATCGTCACTTTGTTTGTGCTGTCCGTATTTTTTTACTGCAAATCAATTAATTGGAACACTTCTAACTATGGCTGGCTACCATTGACCAGCTTTGTCCTCTATGTCTTGGGATTCTCATTGGGCCTGGGACCGATTCCCTGGCTCATGATTGGCGAGATCTTACCCTCCCGCATCCGCGGCCAAGCCGCATCTTTTGTAGTC
This sequence comes from Drosophila sp. st01m, assembly GCA_018901795.1. Classification (NCBI taxonomy): domain Eukaryota; kingdom Metazoa; phylum Arthropoda; class Insecta; order Diptera; family Drosophilidae; genus Drosophila; species Drosophila sp. st01m. The sequence continues at coordinate 4,225,493 of JAEIFG010000172.1, forward strand.
GCCTTTAGTTGGATTTGCACTTTCATCGTGACCAAAACATTTCAGGATATGCTTGGTGAGTTTAAAACAAGACAATCTGTATTTATACGGTATATATTATCTCCTCGACTTGCAGATCTTATGGGAGTTCATGGCGCATTAAGTATGTTTTGTTTGGGAAGCATCGTTGGACTAATATTTATCGTATTAATGGTGCCCGAGACGAAGAACAAATCACTGGAAGAAATCGAGGCTGAATTAACTGGGAAGTTGCGAACTGAAGAAATTCCAGATGACCAAGAACAAACTGCTGGGGGAAAACAAGGCGGAGCAAAGGAAAACTTGAAAAGTGGCAAATAAAGATATTTAAGTTCCGTTGTAAATCTTTTAACATAAGTCCAAAATTTTTGTCGTAAACATATATTTAATGTATGTTGTATTACACTGGGCATAATATAATTATTCCGCTATATAAACTAAAGCACCAACGACTTTTCCTTTCTTATCGAATTTCTGGAATACACTTATTTCTCCGAACTTTAAGAAAGCTTATTCATGTTTTAATGCGGAATAATATTTTATTTATAATTTTACCTTCAAACTGATTTAATTTTATTCATTCAAAAAATTTGATTTTTTTCGATCATTATCATATTTTTCATTTACATTTTTACAGGAATATTGACTGCTCAGGAAGCGTAGTAGTTAATTATATATTAACATTTATTTTTAAGTTAAAATAAATATTTTTAAAATGTAATTGTTTTCTTTAAAAATAATAATGTTTGTTGAATACTAAAACGAGTTGCTTAAGCTATTGTAAAATATTTTTTTCGCAAAAATTTAAAAGTATATTTGAATAAAATTTCAAATTTTCTTTCTCAAAGGTTATTCATGCGAGTTCAGGCAGAAACCGAGAAAGAGAAAAAGAGCTGACAAATACGACCTCATCACACTTTCGAGTTGAACGCTTTCTCACCACAAAAGCGCACTTTGATTGCAGTTTGACCTTGTTGTTACCCAGTGTTAAACTCATCCCCAATTTTAGACTTACTGACAAACAGCCGGACGATAGACGGTGGACTGTGTAACTGTGGACTGTTCAGACCCCTGGGCATATTTTAATTACCATTTAGGCGAAAGTGAAAAAAAACAAGATAGATTAAAGTGAACTGTCGTCGGCTACAAAATTGGATAAAAATGAAAAGCAAAAAGGAATACAAAACAACAGCAACAACAAAAAGAACAACGAACATCATGTAAAAAATTGCCGTCTGACTTTCTTATTATTTCTGGCGAGACATGGTAATAAATGCAGTCTGTAAATTGTGTATTCAGTTGGCTTAAAGTATTCAAAGTGTGTGTGGTCCCGATCTGAGGCATTGCTGGCAATCGATATGGCTAAAACGCAAAAGTTTCCACCGAACAGCGAATCCTCTGGCATTTGTTTATACTTCTGAACTTCTCCAATTAAAAGTAAATATTGTGAGTAGTTTATCTTGATTTTATTCATTGCCAGCCACGCAATGCAGAGTCGCAGTCGGAGTTGATGTTGAAGTTTCCATAGGTAGAATATTTAGCTCCCAACTACTCCAAGTGCTTTGTGTGTATCCCATGTATCTGTATCTGATTTCCACTCGAATCCAGCGCCGCAGTCTCTTAAACTTTTGTCAAACTTTCCTTGCCGCGTAATTTAATGCCATTTAAAGGAGACGGGCCATAAACTTGCAAAATATCTAAGTGCAACCGACTCGCAAATGGCCAAACAGACAACGACCTTTGTTTACATCGTCTTAACTTGGCTAACCGAGTGCTATAGCAGCGAGCTTTTGACTGTTAAATGTACAATTTCATGTTCTATTAGTAAATTTGTTATTGAAAGTAAAATAAAGCAACCAGTGACACTTTCATTAACTCCATGCAGTAAGTCTAGTAATTTTTTTTGACACAATAAAAAATTAAAATATATTCTTTTTATTTTTTTTAAAATAATGGATCTTAGTTTTTTATTTCATTATTCTTAAAAACTTTATTGACTTAAAGATTTATATTTCTTTCAATATAATATAATAATATATTTACTTTGCTCTGTCATAACAATTACTTAACTAACTGTAATTTCGTTCTCTCCATGTACTTATCACAATTCTAGAAAAAATCACACGCGTGTCAGCGCTAAAAATGAGCCATAAAGTGCCAAGTGGCATCTGGCACAGTGCCACACATTTGTATGTGTACAGTGTACACACTCGCTGGTATTATTTACATAGACACATGCACAAATTTTCAGCTTCTCAGTGTCTTGCTCTATTTTTCTATTTTATTGAACGTCGTTTTCTCGAATTATGATTTTAGTTTGCGCTTCTTTTCGCCATTCCCATTTCCCATTTCAGTTCATTTTGCCAAGCATCCAGACAAAATCACGTTCTCGCATACAAAATGCTGGCATAATTTTATTTACGATTCAACTTTGTACTACAAAACATCATCCTCTGTCTCGTCAGCTCCCAAGTTCCCCTCTGTCTCCTAAGTCTTTGAGGCAACTTGGCCAGTTTAATGCGTGTGCTTAGTTCCGGAGTTGAAACTGGGAATGAGGATGGATGGAGAGTGAGAAGGGGAAAGGGAAGGTGGCAAGTTTTATTAGCCCTAAATGTAATAAAATGCAAACAGTGGCGCAGGCGAAGAATTGCAAGGGCAATGGAGACTGTAGCCAATATTGATGCAAAAGAGAAAAAAATTAGAAGACTGAGGGAAAAAAAAAAGAAAACAGAAAGAGAAAGAACGAAAACTGAGAATAAAAGCATTAAAATGCGTAGCAAGTTTATGTGTGGATCGTTCAGCTGGTTTCTTAGCGGAAAATGTTAACTGCAACTGCTCATGTTAAGTTTTCTTTATGCGCCAACCGAAAAAATAAAAACTCAAATTAATGCGCCAGTTTTGTGGGGCAAACAGATGTGAGAATTACATTCCATTCCATTCCCTTCCATTCCCATCCATTTCATATCTTAGGGCGTTTCAGACTTAGCAATTTGTTTGTGAATTGCAAAGTGTTGCCATAAAAAATACTATATGAAATAATTATAATATGACGAGTTGGAGTACAAGATCAATGAATACAAAATGTTTACAACATAATTCAGAGTGTCATATAATAGCATGAGATTTACAACCGAACTTACATTGTCTGCATTTGGTGATATTAACAGTTAGACTTCACTCGATTTATTCGAGGAACCTACATACTCAATTTGATGTGTCTAGCTCTTATAGTCACTGAGTTTTCAAGTGTTTCTACTTGTGGATATGAATCTGATCGAAAAAATATATTAGCTTAGTAAACAGAGAAAGTTCCTAGTACCTATTAAGTAACGCACAGCGCTTTTAGTGCTTATCAATTTAGATTTTGCTTTTAAACTTTCACTTTAATAGCATTTTTCCAAGGGATATTTAAACTATTTAATAACATTCACCGTTAGGCATCCCATCCCCCTTGAACAGCCCTTGGGGCTCTTTATGTCAGGTCCTGGAGCAGTAACTGTGTCAATGATGCTATTTACTACAACCTCCAACCTGCTGCTGTCTGCTTAAATTTTTTTGTTGCCATTGATGGTGGCATAAATAGGAATATGTAGCTGCCTCTTCTCTCCTTTACGGGAAATGGCTTCGTCGTACACTCAGAAAAATAATGCAGACAAATCTTTATTATTTGAGTTAATAATTTAAATATGACAATGTTTTTTAATAAAATAGTATTTGAGAGTATTTGTTGATCTTATACAGATTGTCATTAATCGGAAAAATATCTAATATAATGATTTATAGGATAGCAAATAATATGAATTGTACATTTTTACTTAGCTTTGGAAGTTTCGTACTTGACTGTTACGGAGATCCTGACTTTTTCTCTGAGTGTAACAGCAGTGATGCTCATAAATGTAAACTTTTTCGGCTAGTTTCATGTAATTATTCCATTTAGCTCGTGCCCCGAAAGTTGAGCAAGGGCTTCAGGGTGGTAAGGAGTGGTAAGGGATGGTTAACGAGTAAAACTGATAATGGAGAGTTGCAGTAAAAGGGTGGGCGGCGAGGGGAGTTGAGGCAATAGAGAGGTAGTCCCTGCTTATGATAAACATTGAGCCCATTTCCATGGACACGTTATGCGTTTCAGACTCAACAGACTGTGACATTTTTCACGCAGCTTTTGCGTTTGAGTTGATTGCCAATTTAATCGGGGCACAATTTCCGTGCCTTGTCGCGAGGGGAGGGGGGATGCGGCAAGTGATGATTAGCGGCAGAGTGCGTGGCAACTACAATTTGAGCACGCAACGCGAGATTTTTTCAAACACTGAAAATACATATATTCATATTTTCAGCGCGATTTTGGGAAGCTTCTGATGAAATACTCTCAGTTTATTGTTGTGTTACATGTGTGCGTGTGTGTGTGTGTTGTCGGATATTGTATTTATTTTGTGCTGTGAGTGAGATGCCTGGTTGTGGCATGTGTGCTCGTGTCCTGCTCCTCGTCCTGCTCCTCATTCTGATCCTGTTTCTGGCTCTGGTCGCGGCACATAATTCCGAAACGTGCCTTGCATATGTTTGCTGCCCACGTTTTTTGTGTGCTTTGACCTGAAAGGACATATGCTTCACACCCACACACACACACACACACACAGACTGTACACGCGTCTGTATGTGTGTGCTGTAACCATTGAACGCGTTTTAAAACGCTCACAATGTAAATCGACGCTGTCAAAGTCGCGAACCAAACTCAATGAACTTCTTAGTCCATCGAAAGTCCTTCCAGCAGTGTATTATGTATGTATGAAAATGTTTCACGTCCATCCGAGCATGAGAATAAAACACATCGAGTTTGTCACCTTGGCAAAATGTCTCAAAATATATATTCCACGAAAAACTGAGCTGAGTTTTAAATTTAGATTTTTGTTAATTTTATAAAGATACAAGAAAAGAAGATTACAACGCAAAAACTTCAGACTTTATGTTTGTCAGAAAAATGTTAAAGAGTGTAGATAAAAATAGATTTAATCTTCAACTCCTTGAACATAAAATGCTTTTCTGCATTTCAAGTTCTTCTAACCAATCACCTGGGAAGTTGGACAACCTTGCAGAATTGATCGTTAATAGACTTACCGGCTTACAACGCATTTGACAAGTTGTACAATGTACATACTTCATACTTCCATATTTTTTGTTTTTTATCTGTGTTTGTTCAACTCCCATGAAGTCAGTTGTTAAATTGTTGGCAGTATTTCTGAGGTTTGCATTGGCTTTTTCTGTTGACTCCTTTTTAAATACCCTTCATGTGTAAATTAGTGAAACTGACCAAGAAAAATAGTCTTACAAATATATTTCAATATTTGTATCCTAGTTAAATGGGACACAATCTTACTATATTTTATATTATTTAATTTATTCACTAAATTAGGCATCATTATAATCTATAGCAGCCAACTATTTTAATTTTAAATCTGCAATAAAACACTTTAAATTTAAAGGGTATTTTCACTTTCGTATAACAAAGTTTGCCACTTTTTCCTGCCTTCCTATTTTGATATTTTTTTTTTATAAATTTTGCTTTGCTCAGGTGACTGTTCCCACTGCCATTTTATGCCACTGAAACTCACACACTCTTTCTTACACATACCCACACACACACACATCCAAACACATACACACACCTGCTACACATACGTGTGTTTTTAGTTTTTGTGAGCGGTTTTTTGGATCTATTCTTTATGCTTGTTTATTCTTTTCATTTTCGTTTACATTTTCATTCTCGTTTTTTATTCTGTTCGGTTTGTGCTTTTTACTTGTGTTCTCCATACGAGTTTTCTTTGCTTTGGTTCAACACAACATCCTACACACACACACACACACACACTCGCACACACACTACAAATAGACTTTTAAATATTTTTGCACTAAATTTAGTTGACGGTTTGGAGCGTTCACACATTCACAATGACCAGAGATAAGATTTATGAGAAAGCACCTGCAGGTCGCAGTGTTGCATGCCACATGCCACAAGCGCTGACAAAAGCTGTTTGCTTTTCTAAACATACAATGTGCATATAGACAAACATTTGTTATATCCACACATTTGTTTTTGTGGAGAATTATGTCTAATTTATGTTTTTAAATAAGTTCGATAATTTCAGATTGTTCATTGATTTAAAATACCCAAATATACCATTTTATTTTTCTCAAACTTTCTCAAGTGCTTAGATATTTTCCTTTTGGACTTAAGTCTTCATTTTTGCTCAGTTTTGGGTTTAAATTTTTAGCAGTTTGGAGCGGCTTTTACGAACAGCTTAAGTATCAAAGAACTTCTATTTACATTTGATGAATTTTTGGGCTTACGTGTTAATCCGAAATTTAGAGTTGTAAGCCGTTGTTTATTTCAATAACTTTGTCACAATTGCTATTCATTTATCAAGTTTGTTTGTCGCTCTTATTGTTTATATTGCTGTTTACAAAGAGCCAACAGTAAAACTTAAAACTAACAACAGTGCAATACGATACAATAAAATGGAATCTGAGAATATATGTGTATGAGAATTTATTTGCATTGCGATTTGGAAATTTATTCAACTTTTCGCATATTTCACTACAAAATAAACTTGAGCAATTTTAAGTTCTTTGGCATTTTCAGTGCTGAATTTATAACGAAAACTTTTGCATTTTGCAAATCATTTTTAACACCTGCGGCAGGTTAAAGTTCAGCCAGCGAGAAAACTTTGCGAATTAGGTGGAGGCAAGTCAAGGCAACATTTTATATTTATTTCTTATGCTTGCATTTCATATTTATATTTCGCTCAGCGGACGTTACATTTAAAATGAGTTAAGCCGTTAATGGTGTAATAATGGCCAAAAGAGATGCCCAAGAAGCGTTAGCCGTTAAGCGTTAAGTCCGACGTCAGCCAAAGATACCTTGTGGATTAACAACAACAACGATAGCAAGATAGCAAAACAACAACACCACAAAATGCGACCATGGGAACATAATGCGAATTCCGCACCCGATTACAGTAAAGCCGAGCAGCCGAGTGACCAACATATGTCCCAGCTGTGTTACAGCGACAGCTACAGTACAGCTGCTGACCACAAGCAAATGCCAAGATTTATGGCCAAGTAATCGACATCTCCGAGCCATAAATCTAATCCGTCTGTCAAGGTCTCCTCTGACCCCAGAGTTCAAGCTAAAAGTCAACAATGAGAAACTAAATGCAAATTAAAGATGTTTTTCCAACCAACTATGAAACACTAACAACACCCTTAAATATACAGATAGAGAGGGGTGGAGAGAGAAAGAGACAGAGAGAGAGAGAGAGAGGAAGAGAGAGTCTATTAACATTTGTATAAAATTAACACTGGGAGTTAATTTAATTTAACTCATTAATTCGATAAGCCAATGAACAAACAAACGCTTCGCGTATACTTAATTTTTAAATAAAATATTATGTAGAGTGAAAGTTTGTCGGCGAGATTTATGTGTCACTTACACATACATATGTGGCATTTTCCGAGTGTCCTTGTCAAAGTTGTAATACCCCTATTGATGAGAGAAACAGAACGAAAATTAACTTAAGCTTATTAAAAACTTTTCATCAAACTATGCAAATAAAAACACGAAAATTTCTGAACAAAATAACAAAATAAAAGTTTGAGAAAAGCTTTGCCAGCTCTGGAAAATCTCAAGCAGATTTGCAAACAATTTACAAATAAAAAATGTGATAAAAGAAAAAAGTTGTTGAAAAAATGCGCCGCGTTACAAAACTTAGTTGAAAAGTTGCATCTAACTCATTTGGTCAGTTTTAATGGATTGTTTAACTAACATTTTTTACGCTTTTTAATTAAATGTGCCAAGAGTAAAGTTAGCACTTAGTTTTTGGCCAAAATTCGCCTACAGCCACACTTCACTAACTGCGGCTTAAAGACAATTTTTTGACAGTTTTAGGATTTGTATAATTTATAAACATCAACCGGATGAAGCGGAAATAAATAGAAGGAAATGGAATGCAAGGTCCATTTACTGGCTGTCCCTAATACGTTTTCAAAGGATTTACATATGCATATGAATTTATGTGTATATATATAAATATATAAATGTGTGTGTGAGATATTTATAGAAGAGGGGAAACCATAAGCCGAATGAGGTGAAACCGTAACCACATCAGAGGGCGCCTTGCGTTGTTTGCTTTCAAATTAATTACAACTTGACTATGGTCGACCCAAAGTCATTCGTGGACATCATCATCGACATCGACATCGACATCGGCATCGGCATCTGAAATGGCCGAAATCCGAGTTGTAATTACCTCTTGGCACCCGCAAACATATAATTAACTTAATGATAACGAGCCAAAGGGCAGAGGGAAGACAGAGGCAGAGGGCAGGTAGAAGAGTTTCCGGAACCAAACTTCTCTGTTTACTGTATGTCTCTCTGTGTGTGTGTGTCTGTGTGTGTTTATGTCTTCCGGCGTGTGTGCCAAAATGGCGGCCATTGTGCTGACTTTTTAACGGCACGTGTAATTGCCTTAAATGTGCCCGCCACTTGTGAAATTTAAAACTTTTCAATTAATTTGCTTGACTGCCTTGTCAACAGGCAAAACAATAAACAGCAAATGCCAAAGGAAAATGTTATTTGACCAAAACAAGGGAGCTGCTTTAACAAAGACAGAAGTTTTTAATTTATTGGTCACATGGTCATAATTTTTTACACGACCATCATTTGCAGCTGTTCACTTTATTAAATATCTTAGGAACAACAACAATACAAGGTATACAATTTAAATTTAAAACTGAGCTGACAATGCAACTCTTTAGACTCTCTAATGACCTGTTGGCTAACAGAATGTGATTCTGTTAATGACGTCTGATTTTGTGTTTATGGTCATAACCACACATAAATAATTAAATGAGAGTAAAGGGAAATATGTCACAAGCACAAACTGAAACCTCGTTACAAATTAATTGGCCAAAACTTATATTCCTCGTTATGACTGAGTTTAGTTGAGTTACGTTGAGTTACGTTGAGTTGAGCTGAGGACGTCATTGGCTTTGGCTTTGATTGTAAGTCAGCCACACGGACAATGTATGTATGTATGCGCAATGTACATACATAAGCAATTAACCTAATGATAAAAGAGGTTGCCCTGGGAGATGGACAAATAACCAAGGCGCCAAGGCGACGTCTATAGTATTCTCATCATTAGCCGCAAAAATGTTGCATTTCTGTTTCTGTTTCTGTTTATGCTTTTCTTTTTTTGCTGTGGTCCATTTCGGTCCCAAAACTAAGTGACAAATTTGTGTAATTTTTGGCGTCACAGAAAGGCAGACTCAATGTAAATATGAGAATAAATATATATATAAGTCCCCTGACGATGCTGGCCAAAACTCATTATTCGTCAGTTGGTAATTGCATATTTAAGACAGTATGATTTAAGACTGATGATGATGTCTTGACATCGTTGATGTTGGTTGGTTGGTTGAGAACCCAACAATTAGTTGAATATCCAGCTGAGCGCCTTTTCATCTTGTCCCCAGACTGAGTGCAATTAAAAGCATGTTCCGGACAGTCCAAGTCCAGCTGACATTTACTTAATCTCTCACAGAATCAAATAAGATACTTATATGTTAAATTATACAAACAATACAGTAGCCAAGGATTCGACAATCATTGTTAGTTAGAAGAATCAAAATCTCAGTTGTAGTTTGAACATCAGATAGGAATATAACAAGATTTTCTTTTTTTTTTTTTTAATTTCCAATTGTTGTTTCAGTTAAATTTGTAGTAAAGTAAAAGAAAATGGATTCGGAAATGGAAAATCCCGGCATGGCCACCACAGATATCTTGGGACCCAATACGATTGATCTGGACAATGAGCGATTGGACTGCGAACATCTCGGTGAGTTTAAGATGTATTCTTTATCTTTCGAATAAACTGTATTAATACAATGCTCTATAGACGAAGTAACGGAGAGATGGATCGATCCCAATAGACCCTCCTTTGTCACCGTCTTGCTGCGCTTCTTTGCCAACATATTTGGTAAGAATATAGCACGTTTTAACAACAGGAATGTACTAATCTTTAATCCCGACAGTGGACTGCTTTAGAGCCGTGTTCTCGTAGAGCAAGTCTGGAATCTATAATACAAGGAATGTGCATCGCTTCTAGCTTCAAATTGTATATACATGTTTGGCAGATAAATAAATTGAGTTTGTACTCGTATAGAAGGATATTTTATTTAGGCCATTTTCCATCCCAATATACAATATACATTAAACACTACTGACCCATCGATCGAGTGTCCAAAGTCAGTGACATTGAACCACATCGTGCAGGGTAATTTTGCAATGGCATCTTCCCTGAATTTCCTCAAGAATCTCGCTGGCTTCATTGAGGAATTGCTCCAAATTGCCAGGATTACGAAATATATCCTTAGCAATGGACAATTTTTCAGTGTCCCAGATCTTCCAGCGTCGCATGCTGGCAACGACATCCGCACAGAAACTGCACTTGTGCCTCTCTCTCTGCTCAAGGATAAATCTGATGCGTCTGCGTCGCCGTCCTGCAATATAGATAAATATAGATATATATAAGGATCATTAGGAGTATTTAATTGAAGCTGCTTTCCACTCACTTTCGGCCATATTGTATTGAGTCATCCGCGATTTGGCATCACGCAACGATTCATCGTAGGCCTCAATAATCTTATACATCCGACTGTCCAAATCGGACGTCTTGCTCAGGAATTCTTCGCAATGCGGCTTACAGGCTCTCTTATCGTTGGGCCCCTTATATGGAACTGTTGTATAGTATGCATTATCACGGAATTTTTGTCTATGTGTCTTGAGCACCGCTTCACGGTTTATCATGGCATTGTGAACGCGTCCATTGTGGAACCGAAACCGAATGCTGGCCAAAAGTTTCTCCACACGCGACAGACAACTGCAGAATGGAAGATAGTTTAACATATCCGTTAGATACAGTATACTCGAATAGCTTACTTCGAATCGCGGATTGAGTAAACACCTGGAATGGAGAAGGTGCGCAGCAGATGATGCAGCTTAAAGGCCACACAATTCAACAGATCCTGAGCCGCACATGTCTGCATCCTCTTCAAGGCACTCATATCGTGCACCGTCCGACGAGTCCACCAGCCGCGGAACAGTGCCTGGATCTTGGTCGCAGCATTGTTGTAGTAGTTCACCAGCGTATTCTGCAGCTTATTCTCCACTATCGACATGAACTGACTCCGCACATGGTATCCACGCCACCAACGCTGAATGGTTATGGCCGCCTTCTCCAAATTGACGTGTCTCTGGCGACTGGAAAAGCATCGCCAGTTCCGCTGTATTGTCCGGGCTGCCAGGAACTGCACATAGTCCATAATCAGCAATGGAGTGCTGTAGAAAAAAACTCCCAGTTCAATAATTTTTATTCAACTTTTGCCAATGCAATTTTAAATTTGTTTTCCAGTTGAAAATGCATTTTTTTTAATATATGCAAATATTTTTAAAGGTTCGCCTAATCTTAAACGGTCTTGTCAGAACTACATTTTTTAAATTAATAATATTTAAATTAATATGTTTAATTTCGGTAAACAGATTGGATGCTAAACAAAACAGCTCCAAGTCTAAGTTTTCGCTCCGATAAGATATTTTTACAAGCACTTCATGAAGTTTTTTAATAGAAACGAAATAACAATTAATTTAAAAAACCATCAATTTATCTAAAAAAAAAAAACACTCAACAAAAAGTTGAATTTTTGAGGACTTACCGTGGCAACGTTATCTGCAAGGTGGGATAAATTCTTGATGTATCTTCTGACAACGTTTCCAATGTCATATTTGTGTTGCTGTACCTCGAATAAATAGATGATGTACATGCTGATAATTGTTACATCGGATAACTTACGTGGATGACACATCCGTAACACGGCGACTCACGCGCGTCATAGTTTTGTTATCGCGAAAAACCCGTGTTGTCATTTTAATGAAACTCTCCTGTTATATGTTTAATGGTTTATGGTTTAATGTTTATGGTGTTTTGGGGTGTTATTGTGTCCTGCCGACAACGTGTATTGTATTATGTAAGTATACTTAACACTATGTTCAACTATTTACTCGAGCATTGAGATTTATAGTATAGCTTACTTTGATCCAACTCAGTGTTATTGCAACGCAATTCAGAATTTACTAGAATTTAATAGCAACCCCTTGTGCTTGCATAAATCTTAAAAGGAGCTCCATTTAAAGGACATTTTTTATCTGCCTGGATGTTGTATGAACATGTTTCGCGCTTATCGTATTTTTCTTGGAATTTATTGCATCTGCGGGTTTCATGTAATAAATTTGACTTCAGCAGCAGCTCGAGTTGTATATAATTGAATTACTTGGATATATTTGGATATGGTAAAGATGCTGCAGGTAATCAATATATAGTATATAGAGAGCCATGACAATAGCACATAAAACTGAGATTCCCATTTATTGATGTCCTTGACACAATTGTGGCTCTAATTGTCCTAATGCTGACAAATGGCAAATGGCAAACGGCAACTGCACTTGGGTTAAAGGTCAAGTGGTGGTTGCTCTGATGAGCATTGCAGTTCCCACACACACACACACACATATATATATAGATTATGGCCATAAATTTTGGAATATTTGTCAGGGCAAATGCTATTAGGAGAATCACGGCAAAGTTTGCCGCTTTAAATGAAAATCAATACGTGTGTACTCGCATAACCTACATTGTCAGCCTGCTTCCCTTTGTATTTTTTTGTTGGCCTTCCCGTGTCGTCCCTATTTACCCTTACTAGACATCATCATCCTACCCTTTCCATGGTCATTATGTACCACAAATGAACCACACACAGCAGCGGAAATGAGTCGGAAATTCTCATTTATGGCGCCCTTGACGCCATTCGCTATTTCCACTATCCTATATATTGCCGCTTCCCGCTTCCCCTTCCCTCCCTTCCCCTTCCCTCTTTCACCATTCCTCTGCCTGCCAGACAGCTGACAAGTTGGCACTGCTCTCGGTTCTGCTGTAAATGTCGCTGATTCGGATACAGATTGTGATTCAGATTGTGATTCTGGTTCTGGTTCTGATTGCCGCAGCCATGAGATTTATGTGCTCTCCTGATATTGACGATGATGATGCGGCTGTCCATTGTCAACATGATGATGACCCAATCACTGAAATTACAAATATGCCCAAAGTGGGAGATTCTTAAACCGCTAACGAGAACGCGAGTTGCGTCGACCGATCAGATAACTGACCAATTAGCATAAACCGTCGCATTGATGCTGCTTTTTTTGGTAGAAAAATCCAACCCAATAAAGATGGTTATTAGCTTAAATATTCTACGCTTAAAATAACTGACAAATAATTATTTTATTGATTAAAATTTATAATTACTTAAATCTTTAACATGTTTTCATTAAATTTTATCAAATTTAGTGCTGAATTTTAGTCAAATAAAGTGAAAAAAACACCAACTATTTTAAAGTTTAACATATAAATTTAGATTTTGTTAAATGCTACAAAATAAATGGCAAGAACTGACCATAGAAATGCGGACAACGTAGAGCTCTTGTAAATATCTATAAATAAATATATTTATATTTCTATAATATAATAAAATGGGAGCACAGTGTTGTCCTCCTTCGATTTTCCATTTAGCCTTTCAGCCGCGACGTGGCATCCTTTTGAGTTTAAAGAGCACGATTCAGCGAAGGAAAAGCGAGAGGAATTGCAAGAGGAAGAGAAAGGGAAAGGGAAAGAAGCCATTCACCCACATAGAAAAGTTTTCGGGCCATTCATCAGCATTTATGGTCAGGTCCTTAAATGGTCTGTAGTCCTTGGGCCCAAAGTGTTTGCGGCTTTGCTTGCATAGTTCAACGTGCTCATTGTGCCCTTATAGAATGTCTGTAAATTAGTTTTTACACCTGGCTAACCTTGTATGTTGTGTGTGTGTGTATTAGCCATGGCAAGAAGCAGACAGAGTTGAAATTTAAGACACATGTTGTTTGATCCCACGATGCGTGAACTTTATTTAATCGATGGCTGATTTTTGACCTTAATTAAATGGCAGCTGTGTGGCACTTCTAATTCAATCGAAGCTGCAGCATCAGCTCTACAGTGTAATGTCTAGACTGAATGCCAAGTCAACAAATTACATATTTCGATTATATTCCGCACGTAACGAACAATGTTGTTGTTATGCTGTTGCTGTTATCCTTTGAATTGTGTTGTGTAAATATTGCAACGTTTTTGGGTTCGCCTCACATTTTATGGCAGTTGCCACTCACATTTGAGTTGGCCAAGGGAAATGCGATGGCTGCACGGACTGCGACCGTTCCTAAATCTAATTTGAAAAGTACTAACCCGTAACGTAGCCATGGCCATATATCAAAAACGAGTTAACACACACACACACACACACACACACACACACATGGACACAAGAGAGAGTTTACCTTTAGCTTCTGGGTGGAGATTTCTACGAATTTACGAGCGCGTCCAAGCGATGCCCCCAAAATGTTGGCTATAAAATTTGTCTGGGCAGATGGGTGGCCTTATTGCGGATATGGCTAGAAGCAGGAAGCTGCTTCTGTTGTTCAAGACACATGTGAACATAAATGTTCCAAGTCAGCAGGTGAACAGGTGAGACAGTTGAGGGGAAATGAAAACGACAGCCAACTGGCGCATCTGTCTTAACAATTTGCCACCGACTGCGCTTTTTTCGTTTTTGATTAATGCACCTGACATAAAACCCACTCTAAGGAAGCTAAGTTGATTATTGAATCAGGTTTTCATTGACATTCGTCGATTTCAACACAGAGCACAACATCACACAGCCGAACAAAACACAACAAATAACTCGAATATTCATTTATTGCTATTTATTGTTAAGGAATTGTCAACATAATGGATTATCTATTGCTGGGCGAGAAGATCACCATTAACCGATCCGATGGACGTGTTCACACCGCCCAAGTCATCTCCAAATATAGTGAATTGAAGTCGGTTCTGGTGTCCTGGAGGGAGGGCTTTAAGATGATGGGCAAGCAATTATCCTGGGACTGTGTTATGGCTCTCAATCCACAACTGGAGGATCGCAATAAGACGGATCACGATGCGGAGAAAGAAAACATCGAAAACATCGAAATCTCATCGGAAGATGAGTTCTTTGAATTGGAACCACGATGTGATGAAATGGGCCTATAAGATTATTAAGTAAAGGAATTCGAAAGTGTATCATTAGATTGAACTAAATTTCGATATACCACAAACGACATTCAATACAAATATAATAGATACATTTTAATTTATAATAAGTTTTGCTTGAATAAAGTAAATCGCAATTGATAGCAAAAGTTTTCCGACCCCGGCAGTTGCTCTAGTTATAATTTTAAGCAGTGCAACGCTCAAGTTTCACTTCAAATCGCTCAGGTGAAATAAAAATAACTTTTCGCCCTTTATATTGGCCATTTGCGAACAAGACGGCAACTTTGCGAGCCATTTTTTTGCTGCTCTCTGATACAAATTTATGAGCGACCAAAGTGTAATCAAGACTGTGAAACAAGGCAAAAAAAAAAAAAAAAGAAGATGGTGTGGATTTGTTAACTTGGTTAACGGGCAAAAGTCCCGTATCATGTGTAGCAAGTCGAAGGAAAAAAGCAAACGTTGTGAGAAAAACTTTGGGGGCAAAAAAGCGTAAGAAATGTGAACAGCAGAAGAATTGTTATCGTTACAATGAGTCTAAAAATTCTGCAACGGAATTTTACAAATATGCATCAGAAAAGAGGATCTTCAATTAAGTTAAGCTAATGTGATTTTTCCAATACATGCTAATTTTAGATAAAACAAAGCTCGCTTTCGAAAGACACTTGGCACACTCGATATTCGAAAAGATTTTAATCGTAAAATTGAAAAACAATATTTTAAAAATATTTTTTGCATTTTAATGATTAGTTGACATTATTAAAAATAATGTAGAATATCATCAGTATTATCAGTAGCTCCACAACTTCGACTATCTGATAGAGCAAATCATTTCCATTAATGTGCTCCCCGTTCTTCTGGTCCAATTCGCTGTCCAAGTAAATGCACGTCTCATTGCCAGTAATTTTGATAGTTCCATTGCTTCGTACAATTTTCAACGCGTTGGAGTTGCCATTAAATCTCCAGTATTCCAGAATTATAATTGATTGCCAACTTTGAATCGCTTTCAATATTTAATTCAGTCATTTTGCCGTATTAACAAATTGTTGCAACAATTATTAAATTCTTCCTTCTGATTGTTTCGATATTTAATAAGAATCGATAACTTAATCGATTAGTCTTAGCTTTGCAACACTTGACTGCAGTGTTGCACTGGACAGCAGAGATCTAACTCAATTGTGAAACGATGGAATAAAACAAAAAATTTAATTTATATAGATTTTGAAACTTTGAAACCGGATTTAGTTCAAAATTTTAATGGAAAGTGCATAAATTTGAAGTGCTTACAAAATATTTAGCAAGCACTGCACTTGCTTTCAAAATGCTCTTAAACTTTGAAAGTGTCATCCTTGATGATGACGACGCAGATGATGATGCTGATGATAATGATAATGATGATGCTGTTGATGATGATGACTTCAGACCACAAGCTGCTGTAGACAATTTCCTGCTTTTCCACTCAGTGCTGCATCCAAATGGTGAAATTTTCCCCAGATGCCGAAAATTGCAACTAATTTCATGCGAAGCGAAGCCAAATCAGTTGTGCTCGAAACTTTCTCTAACTTGACGGCACACACACGGACACACACACGCACACACTTGCAGATCTAATTTGGAAAACTTTAAAATTAGTTAAGTTATGCTGAGCAGATACCAATAAAGCTGCCTCAAATGTGAACAAACAAATTTATCTACTTATGGGCTGAGAGATTAGAGAGAAAACAAAAGAGCATGAGAGACTACATTTGGATATACATATGTATGTTTGTATCTGGATGTAATTGGATCAACTTCGGTTGCGTTTCACGCTTTGATGTGGCCTCAGCATTGCGGCATTGCCAACTTTTAACTAAACTTGATCAAACTTTCAATCAAATTAGCAGACACGTTGTTCTAAATGCCAAACAAACGAAACGAACTATAGCGAAACACATATAAAAGTAAGAAAGCATCTCTAAAAGATGTTAATTACTCTTTAAATGAAAGCTTCTTAACTGATTTTCTCTTTAAAATTCTTTTCATTTTGTGGAAAGTGAAAGTACATTTGACCAATTTTACGGTGCACAAAAGGCCAAAAGCAGCTAAGGACAATTTGTGTCTTTTCTTTCACCCGAAAATGTGAATGAAAAGGAAAGTAAGAAAAAAAGAATAGAATAAGGAAAGAAAATTCAACTAAATACAGCAGCAAGCTTTAGCTTTCACAACACAATTTGTTGTTATTTTTTGCCACACCCTCTTCTCCATTTCCACCCCTTCCGCGCTTCCCTTAGCTGTTTAGGATGGTTTTAGTCAGCCAAAGCACTGCAGTGGCAAAGAATTTAAGGGCCAGACTTGAAGCGAGGATGACGAAGGGGCAATGCAGAAACTCGAAGCAAAACACTTAAGTTTTAACCCAAATTGTTGCCAACAAAGCGGTTTGTCTAACATTCTTTTGAGAAAATTTTACGAAAAGTGTTTGCTACACATACACACGCACACACACACACACACACACACAAAGCTTTCACCCAAAGAGCAAACGCGGCAAGCAAGTGAAGCCCAAAGAGAGTACTATATAAGCAGGGGTACAGTTACATCAGTTACAGTAAGCGCAACTCTTTGGGGGGTTTCAGAAAGGGTTTAAAATGGAACAATGGTAATGAGAACAGTCAGTAGATAAAGATAACTTTAAGAGAAAATGTCTTAAGATGAAGAGAAATATTTATTTATGACTCACTGAGTGATAATTGTGGAGTCCAAGCCGTAGAACCTAGAAAACTAAAATATTTAAACAACTTGACTAAGATAATTCAATTTAGATAATTCGACTTGCAAGTCGGTCAAATTTGGGATCAAGGTTCACACTTTGTGTTGAAAACTTTAGTTAGTTTCAGAATCAGAAAATTAGAACAATGCCAAGCTCAACTCGGACTTACTCGGCATTAAAAGAACTGTTGAAGAGCACTTGGAACTTTTCCAGCGGCCGAAAATGCAGCTGTAATGAATTACTCAGGGCAGATGAATACTCGAAATGCAACACAAACTGAAACTTTGAACAGCTTTAAATTGCCAGCTGAATTGCAAGTGGAGTCACCGAACTCGGCCACTGATAAACGATATTAATCCAGCAATCTAGCGAAATTGCGAAAGTGTTAAGAAGTGGGGAGAACTGCAAACGGTGCCACTAATACTTTAGTCTGGCCTTAGTCTACGGCTGTCTGCTGCGTCCGACTCTCCAGTTACATATACATATACTATACATATGTCGGCTGCCAGCGACATGTTGACCTTAAAAACTTGACGTGTTCAAATGTTGCAAAACAACTCAAGGGCTTTCGACTTGAGCACTTTTTATGTTCGGTTCGCTTTCGGATGGTGTCCCCTCTCCTTCACAACCTTATGCCTCTCTATTTAACTCTATCACATATGTATGTGAGTAAGTTCGCAGTATGTATTCACACATACTCTTGTAGTTGCATTGTGCACTCGTCTCTCTGTTTGACGCACATGAAGTGCCGCACTTGAAATATGCTTTTTTTGCCCCCCAGCAATAGGAGAACGAAGATGTGGATGAGAGGGGAGGGGGTGTGCCTTCCTCATGCGACGGGGTAGGTGTGGAAAATGTGTTTTGACAAGTGTCACTTATGCGTAGCTACTATGAAATATGCAAACCTGTCAGCCAACTCAAACTCAAACACAAATAGCAACCAACCCCAGTCAACCCAACCCAATCCAACTTGGATATCCCCTACAAGTATCTAGCTTGTTGTTGTAATTGCTATTGAACAAAGGAGGAGGAAGGATGTTTGGATCTGGGTGAATTGCATTGACATGTCTATGAATCAATAGGGATATCGAGTGTACATTGAAAATGAAAGAGGATGTTATTAATTTGCAATAAGCTCTAGCAAAAAATGTGTCTGACAACTTCAGCAGAAAGAAGAGCATGAAAAGTAGTTGTATCAAAGAGAATGTCAAAGGGAATTATGAAATCAGCACAGAAACGAGTAAAGAATATGAGAATATCAATTGAACACTCTCTGTGAAATAGAGTTTAACAACATGAGTTGGTGCTGACTAAACAAATTAGTTTATCGAACGCGGAAATACTTGAAAGACCATTAAATCAATTAATAGCCATTTGGTATCTCTTGCAAACTCAAATTACAATGCCTAATACTTCAAAGATAATCTCGGGGGTCCTAGTCGCCTTGACTGGCGTGAAGATAACGTCAGGTTGGCATTTAATATGCGAACCTTTTGCGTGCTTAAATTTTCAAATAGACACAAAAGCCATGGACCCCAGGGATTTGTTATAAATATGAAGCCAAAAACACTTCAAATGGGCCCCAAATGCAGCGGCATATTAAATATATTTTATATAAATTTAAGACCTTCAAATTCCCAAGCGACAGCCGAATTCCGAGCGAATTGCAAGCTAAACGCTGAACGCGGCGTATACGTAATATGCTATTAATATTTAAGCCACGTTAAAGAGTTATCAGCTGCGTCTTAAAGTTCAATCCCAAGCGCTCAGTCTCTCAGGCTCCGTGGCAATCATTTGTCAGCTGTAGAACTAGAACGGTGGCAACTCTGACACAACCATCTCCAATTAATTAGCATTTGCCGCCATTTGACTCCCTTGCCTTCATTCTTTCTCGCTTAAATATTTATTCCTGAAATGGCAATCGTCCCACGGTGTCTTCTTTGAAATTAAATATGGCCCAATCTTAAAATGGTTTCGCCAAGTAAATTCCCAAGGTTTCATTTACAAAGCGAACAAGTATTGTGACATTAAAATACCATTAAACTGGTTGACGGCACTCGAAAGGATTGAATTCAGGCAATTCAACTTGTGTTCAACTGAACTTGTCATTTGAAATAGTCGTTCGTTAAAGTGTGTGCAACGTTTCCCTAACATTTTCTATATTCGCATTTGCATAATAACTGCCTGAAGTCCTTGTTGTCCTTCTTGTTGCAACAAGAACTCGATTGCAATTTGCCGCATAGTTCTCCAACTTTTCACACCTTTCCTTGTGCCTTTTGCCATAATTGGGTCAAATGCGTAAGAATTACGGAGACTTTGGTACGGCCAGTTACAGTGGACACCTTAGGCCACTCCTGACCATAAGCTAGCCACTTGGTTTTAGTGTTATTTTCCCAACATTTTCATTTTCTCTACTTCGCTTTCCCTTTATCCTCTTAGTTTTTTCTTTTTGTTGTCAGCAAATTGCAAATCAAAGGGTCCAAATTGAGAGCAGGCCTCAAACGCTTAAAAGCAATTACGAATTCCGGCTGTCATTTTGCTGGCGAACCGGAAGTCATTATCATGGCAAACAAAGCGCAACGGAGACGGTACCCACAGCTAACCACAGCAGCTACAGCTACAGCTACAGCTACAACTACAGTTAGAACAGCAACAACAACAATGATGGGAACAACAACAACTAACACACCATTACATACATTTTGCGCCTTTGCGACAACTTGGTCCGTGTCCGGCTTCGACTACGAGTTTGCCCTCATTATCAAGTTAATTATGTGTGTGTGAGTAGCTCTTGTGTGTGTGTGTGTGTGTGTGTGTGTGTAACCAAAGGTAATTACAGCAACGTTTCCCATTGTTCGGCTGCAGCTTCGCTCGATTGTCAATGATGTTCCTTGTTCTCTATCGAGTTTTACACCTTTGCCTCATTGTAATTAATTCGCAAGGCGGCAGCCCTAATGATGTGGTTTGGTCTATTTACGGTGATGAATATCTCTGGCTAAACGCATGCACATAAGATCCGCCTTCGACCCGCCCATCAGATTAAGCGCCAGCTATTTGCAAATTCATCAATGTATCTCTATCATATATGTGTGTGTGTGTGTGTGTGTGTGTTGTTTGGCCTCCAGCATAGTATCTTAAATTGATCCATTGGAGGCTATATTAATTCATGCTTGAATCTTCCAAAACCACATTTAATGAATAGTCTTTAATAGTGCTGTTAGTCAGCAAATAATACGTCGAGTTACAAATATCGACTTTCAATTTTCTCTTTTTTTTTAAGTGTCAAGGAGATACAAAATAAATGTACAGTATCGAAAAAAAAAATCAATTTCTTAATTTTGATACAAAACAATAAAATTTTCTGAAGGAAGAAACTATTTTTTAACTTGAAGTTAAAATGTATTTAAATATTAATCTTAAATAATTGGAATTTAAGCAAAATCTGATTGGTACAAGAAAATATACAAATGCATAAATCTTTAAATACTTTTTAATAGTTCTATCCAGATAAATTAAATTAATAAAACTCCTGTTGTCTGAATATTCGCCAACTGTTTGAATTATTTAAATTTGAACATTTCACGTACTGACATTTCTATTTATCTGCCTCTGTCTCTGTCTGTCTTGTTCTCTCCCTCTGATTCTCGGCGTCACACTCACCATTGCCGTTCATTATCAAAGACCCAACTCAATGCTTATCCTGAAGGTTAATTACATTTATCCAAACGCAACTGACCCCGCAGGACATTGACTTAATTTCCCCAGCGTTTTTTATTTCGTTCTATTTTTTTTACTTACTTATTTTTTGTTATTTTTTTTTTTGCTTTCATTTGGTTCCTGTCCTTATTTCTGTCTGCTTCAGACTGTTTTTTGTGCACTTTTTAATTTTTTAATACCTAAAAAATACAGCAGCAAAATTGGGGCAGAATGGGCCCGTAAAGCGCTGCCAGCGATTTGGACGATTTCAGTATATATTTCTTATTTTCAGCTTTTTCTGTCTTTTCCGCCTCCCACTTCGCACTGCGCTCTTCTCTCTTTTCTCTTCCCTGTGCTCTCTGGTTTTGTTGTGCTCGTTCAAGCGCCTAAATGGTAATTAAAAATTGTTGCATTGCCGCTCGAATGCGTCTGATATTTATGTAGTTTGGCGCTTTTGTAATTTGCGTTTGCTTTCGCTCTTTTCTTTTTTTTTTTTTTGCTTTTTATCACTTACGGCAAATTTAAAGTCAAAGATGAAATTTTTTTTATCAAAATGTTGGAATTTCTTGGATCAAACGCATACCAAAAACAAGTAAATTTTGTTGAGGAAATAAAAAAGTTGAGTCAGCTCGGCAGATTATTATTGTAGCTTAAAGTTCGCTGGAAATTTGCATGAAATTTTTCACAATGGTTCACTTTATTTTCAATTTTTGGGACAATTTTTCGATCCGGCAGCCCGAGCAACTAACCAAACCGTATCACGTAGAGCTCGACACTTCCGTCTCCGATTTTTTTTTTTCTTTGACATTTTTTCTCTATGCTCTCCTGTATATTTTTTTTGTCTTCCGCACAAATTGCCAAAATCGAATGCACTGGCAAATAAATTTTGATTTGACAGCAATGTTCGGAAGAATGGCAACTTTTGTTAGACGTCAGCACGTTTTCAGGCACTGTACTTTGGACATGCGGGGAACGTGCAGGTGGCCAAAGGACACATAGCTGAAAACTGCATCAGATGACAAAGTTACCGGGCCCAGAACCAGTGAAATCGCCGTGACTGCAGCTTGTGTTAAGTGTTGAGGCCAGAAGTACTGCAAAAATCCGCCATAGTTGCAAGCTGTGGCTCCTACCAGAAACAGGACCTAATCCTAATCCTTATATACGCAATGTAACAGCAGTGACAGCAGCAGCAGCAGCAGCAACAGCTGCAGCCCTGGTAACGACAACGACAACCCAATTGTGTTATGAAACATGGCACAAAGTTAGGTTCCCTTTCTATACCCTACAACTGTGGCAGCGGCAAGCTATGCTCAACTAAGCATATACTAAAAGTATTAGAAGTGAAAGTATACCTCATGGTCGAGCTTTAATAGTGCTCTACATGTTGCGTGTTCATCTAAAAAAAAATAAACCAACTCCAAATCCTTTGGCAGTTCCATTTGTTGCGGACGAGAATGCGAAGTGGCTCATTCAGGCATTGCGGACTTAAATATTTAATTTCATTACGTCAGGCGGCGAGCGCGGTGGATTCACACGGATAAATGCTTAGGGAGAGAGGGAGAGAGAGGGAGAGAGAGGGAGATCAATCACACAAAGCTCAGCGTGGAATGGCAAGTTCCAAAAGGACTTTCAAAGGGATGCACATCTATGGTTGCCTGTCATTGGAGCTTCTTTGATTTCACATGAGTATAATGTATATATGTGTGTTTGTGTGTGTAAAAAGAGCTGCATTCGCAATTCCAAGTGACCCTTAAAGTGAGCAACACAAAACTGGCACGACTAATGCAGCGTAATTATAAAGAAGCTGATACTTATGTCTATGTAAATTACACATCAAATGGCATCATTTAACAGAAAACTCATGCACTCACTTGTTGCAGTTTGAATATACTCATACACTTACTCACTGAGATTGCACTTTCAAAGCATTTCTTCGTTAGATTAGATTACATAATGGGTTTAGTCCTTGCCAAAGTTGCTGCTCATTAACCGACCACATCCGGTTTGCACTGCAGGCATTGAAAGTGAAGGACTCAGACATCTGTGGATCACACAAACCATTACTCCTTTGACCTAGGAATCCAATTAGTTTCGAATTGTGCTAGTGACATTTGGGTTTGTGGTGCGGTGAATTGGCGGTTCTATCACTCGACCTTCGCAAATTCAACTCGCACGCAAGCAAAATTAAAGGAAAATTATCTTCAAATTCGTCTCGATTTCATATTGTGAATTTCCTGTGCTGCCGCCAATAATTTCATCAATATTATTGTTTAGTATTTTCTATAAATAAGTTCGCATTACACGTGGCCCGATAGTTGAAATATGAACAGAAGTCATGCAATGCGGCAAATGATAAACAGCCACGTTTTTATGGAACTGGCGAAATTAATGAGTGTTCCGCAAAATGTATTTACAATAATAATAATAATAATCAATATGAAATTTATATTATTTGCAGTGCGTCTCATAAACAGTTGTTAGATGAATTCTTAACCAAACTTCGTAAACAGCTGTTTCCTAAACTAAAAATTCCATTAGTTTTTTAAATACTGTCTTAGTAACGGAGTTGGTTAGTTGGGAATCAGTTGAGCAACCTCTTTCAAAGAGGTAGAAAGTGAGAAGACATGACAACACAAGCTACAAGTTATGGCAATTTCAGTATAAAGGAACAAATCAAAGGTAGCATTTAGGAGTCATTAAAAAAGTAAAAACTATCGCTGTAGTTTGGGACTGTTCAAAACCATCAAATTTTGGCAAAATTTTAAGCAAAATTTGTAATAATCAAAATTCATATTTTCATTCCATTTTAATGCCGCATTTATGATCAAAAATACTGCTAAACAGTGATAAGCCAGAGAAACTATGAAAAAGAAGCATCTAGATACAATTTCATGTTGACAATTGCCACTTTAACATGGTTGTGGCTCATCTGCATAAGTGAGTTATGTGGAGTCTGAGGAATTCAATTGACAAGCCTCAGAGCATGTATTTTTGCAGGTGTTTTCATTTATTGCTGCAATTACTGGCAACATTTGCAGTCCCCGAGGATGGTGATGAGGAGGAGATGGCGGAGGAGAGCTACGTCAGAGCAGGAGGATGAAACGGAGCAATCGGAATTGCAATTGGAGCAACAGAGTATGTTGCAGGCACAGCTCGATGATGTGAGCAACAGTTGAATAACTGCAATTGTGGCAACACTAAATGAACATGGGGATTAGCTGAAATGAAGACGTAGAAGAAGAGACAGGAAGTCGACATTTTATCCAGAGAACACTGTAAACCAAATAAAAGTAAACAAAAGAAAGAGCGAGAATTGCAGCGACAGAGAGAGAGAGAGAGAGAAAAGGAGATAAAGGTAGAGGAAGGCCAACAGCTGGCGGCGATCATCTGCAGGGCAATATGGCGACGTGCAGCTTCCATTTCCGTTTCCGTAAACTTAATTCCACACAGACACACACCCACACACCCACACACACACACACCCCACACACACACTCACAGAAGCACAAACTCCATGTGCTGCTGTTTCCCTTTGTATTTTTCGCCTTTGCTGTTAACTTTTTCTTTTCACTTTTCGCTTTTCGTTTCGCCTTTTGAGTTTTGGCCAAACAAAAATGGGAAAAAAGGAAAATATTTTATTACAGCTACAGCTGAAGTGAAGTATGTTTCGGGTTTGCAGACTGCCACTAAAATAGCGTCTTTTATGCAAATTCACAATGCCAGCTCAAGGCAAAAGGACGGTGCTCCAGCTAACATGACTTCCGCTACCTAACTGGCTTAATTTCAACAGAAAGAGAGAGAAAGAGAGAGAGAGTCAGAAAGATAAAGAATTAAAGCAACCCGAAATAAGGTAAAAGGTAAGCGGTTAAAGCCCTTCAATTTATATCTCTTTTATATGCGAACAGTAGGACATTACATCTCATACATCTATTCATTATTTATCCATATGTTGTACTCAGATATTACATATCCGCTAGTTGCTACTCTACTGTTGGCATTTACACAGTGCCTAAAAGTTTGTTAACTTTCTCCGTCAGCTTTTGTTTAAATTAATAAAACAACAGAGAGTTTAACGGACTTTGTCGTACAAACAAACTAAAAATTAACTACATTTTGCAGAGCAACGGCAGCAAAAAACATTAAGCAAACAGCCGAAAAGTATGCTTTAACTTTGCGCATTACATAAATTCACACACACACACAACACTGCCACACGCACAAGTGAAGCACAGGGTGCTGAGTGATGTAGAGATAGGGGAGTGAATAAATGGAGCGACTGCGGGGAAGTGGGAGAAGCAACTAGAGAAAGAGCCATAACATTTATCATGACCACTTAAGGATGCTTAAAATACACAAGGAGCGAGCGTTCAAGGGGAACGATTGAGGGAGGGGGTGCAGAATGTTGCCAACCAGCAAACCAACAACCAGCAATAACAACAACAACAACAACAACAGCAACAACAACAAGAACAATACGCTTTGTTAAATCAATTTGATAAACTGTCAATAATGCGCCATAATTTAATGTGCTCCTCCCCAAGAAACCCGGCCAAGCAACAACAACAACAACAACAATAATAATAGGCAGAGCCTGAAGTTGTTTCAGATTTCCTTTGACTGTTGTCATACGTAATTATGATGAACTTGGGGCTCATCCACATCCTCTGACAGCTGCCCTATTAGCACTTTGTAAAGCAAAGACAAATTTTTGGTTTGCCGGACAAGCGAAATGTTTGATTTTGAAAAGATATCACAAAGCTGGACAAAGACGAACATGAGACGAGCTGGGAAACTGAGAGCTGTGCTGGTGCAAAAGTGCCATAAAGCAAAGGCACATAAACAGATGGAGCCAGCAGAGAAGGAGCAGCAGTAGGAGCAGGAGCAGGAGCAGAAGCAGAAGTAGGAGCTGGAGTAGGAGTCGGAACAGGAGCAGGAACAGTAGCTGGCACAGCAGATAACAATGGCAAACGGCGTATTTGACACTGGTGAAAATGGTGAGAATGTTGACGACGATGACAACGAAAAGGAGCAGGAACTGGGAGAAGAGGAGGAATGCGGGTATGCGGGCTCTATACTTGGCTCTGGGTCCCTGCGTGCGTGCCTTGAATCCTTTTGTGCTATTGGGGGCTGTTGGAAACGACCTTCATAAAACAAACACGCCGATAATGAGTGCGAGTCGAAGTCCCCGTCGCAAGCGTGCGACTGCGAGGAAGGGGAGTGGGAAAAATGCCGAGTATCTTTGCCTCGGAAGTGGAAGATGGCATCAATGGCGGAAGCGTACATTCAGTGCCAGGCGCCATTTACCATTTGCCATTTGCCGGCTGCTAATGTGAAGAGTTGCCAGACTGAGCCACGGACTTTGAAGGAGGTCCTTTGAGTGCAACTAACTAGTCGATAATCGGCATTTGATTTGCTGTGCCACAAACTTTCAGCTGCAAGCTGTGAACTTCAGTCTACAAGTTATGAAGTATTTTAAGAAATGCCACGATTGCTACAGTAAAATTATTGAACGTTCATTTAACTGTTGTAAATAATTTAAATACCTTTTGCATTTGTCACAAAACTCAATTTAATATTTAATGCGATACTTGAGAAATATTTAACCACAATTTATTTGTTTGCCTGATTTGTCAGCATTTATAAATAAATTATCTTCACTTGGAATATTGAATTACGAATGGAATTTGTGTTTAACAAAGCACGAGATAATTGAACCTAAGGATTTTTGTATGTCTTTTAGATAAATGTGAATTCAGGTTTGTTTTTGAAGCTTCAGGTGCGTCTTTTACTTCCCAATATCTTCACGTAAATTCTTTTGACTTTCTGCGCAGATGCACTTCAGACTGATTTGTGAATTGCCTTAGTGTCTGCAGTACGATAGTAAGGGGAAGGGCGGAGGGAAGACGTGACAGACTCAGTACGTGGCCATGACAGAATCGCCATTGTCAAGAGTTCTTGCAACAGACAAACAAACAAGCGAGCATATCAACAAATATAAAACAATGAACGTGTAAAAGGGTTTTCTATCCCCTTTCGAGGATTTTTAAAAAGGGAAAAAGGGTGGAGTGAGACTGAACCGGTGGGCGTGGCAGCTCTTGAGACATTGGCGAATGCGCCTGAACGTGTTTGATATGCACTTCACTCGCCGTAGGCTTAATTTCTAGGCTGGCAAGAAGCTTCCGCTATATATTCTGCATAAAGATACCCTGTAACTTAACTTCTAAGAAAAGAATCCATTAAAAAGGTTAAAGTCTAGTGGCGAAAGAAATTCCATGCCCATGAATTTTTGATGTCCAGTTTAGAGGTAAAAATATTACATGTCACATATAAATTATTCATTAAATGAATTACTTTTCCTTACCTGAACAAATTCCATTCTTTGCGTATAAATCGGTAGTCAACTTTCGTCACTAGCGTGGACTAGCAGATTCAATGCTAAATTAAGAGTAACTCATAGTCGTTTAAGATTTCAATGTAAAATATATCTGATTAAGCGTTTTAAGCATAATGTCTATTTATGCGTGACAGCGACAATGACAACAATGAGAAATTCGAAATGAATATCAGATTAGTTCTAAGCGGTTGCCACTCTTCCACATCACCACATCATTGTCATTACATCTGCTGTGCTACATGATGTTTTCATTCCATTTGCCGCAGACAAATACTCGAATTTGTATGTAACAATTGGGTTTTAGGATATCGTTGCAAGGCCGCAAGTAATCGCGAGTTCTTGAACTTCAATTGACCTGAAGAAATGCAAATTAATTGGCTCATATTGAAAGAACGATTAACCCAAGACCCCGACAAAATCGAAGAGAACTTCAGACCAACAAACGTTGAGTTTGAAATTTAATTTTGGGCCACATGTAACAAGAAGTAAAGCAGCAACACCTACAAAAACAACAACAACAAGTTGTTACTATAAATAACATCATATTTGTTGGTTGATGAAGCGCTGCTGGCAACTGTTGTCAAAGTTTTCCCTCTCAAACTTTGCAGTCGCGGAGTCGACTCGAAAGTCGAGTCTTTTTGCCGTGATTTTTCGACATGCCGACACTTGTTTTTGGCCTAAGTGATTTAGGTAAAAGTTTTTGCCCCCAAAAAACGACGGAAATGCTTCACCAAACAAGACGGAAAACTTTTGTTGTGCATAATCGCTGCTCATCGCGGCGGAAATGAAATGGCTCAAAGAAAACTGTGTTTGTCAACTGTATTTTTCCAAATGAATTTTTCAAAAATTTCGCTTAGCATTAGAAGTCTCTAAAATTATATATAATCCACTTGACTTTGTCTGCAGTTAACGCAATTTGATTGAAGTAAAATCAATAGGTACTTATACTAAATACTTGGATGATTAGTTGCCGCTCTAAATTTGAAGTGTGCACATATATTTGTAGACCATTTATGGGTGGAATATTGTGGTGGGTGTAGGTGTGTGTGTGTGGGAGTGTGTGTGGCACGCAAACACGTAGCACTGCCCTCATAATTCGAGCATAATTCATTTGCATAACATTAACAATTGCTCGGATGTTTGAACATGCAACGAGGACAGCCAGAAGGCGACTAAAGTGGACTAACAACTGGGCTTAAATGAAATATGTATTTTGCGAATCATTCACAAACAGTGCGCTACACTTAAGTGATTAAATATGGAGTTGAGGAAGAGATTCACAAACTTAAAAAGTTGAAATTGTTTTCAACGGACCTAATTGGATCAAATAAAACCTTTTGTCTATCTTAATTGCAGTTCAATTTATTTTTCAAATATATATTTAGTTAAATGTGCGTATCATGTTGTGGACTTAGTTGTGAACGATTTATTTCTTCAGGAGCGTGGAGACAAGAGCGGGAGCAGCGGCATAGGTGGTGATTGGAGCAGCATAGGAGGAGTACACCGAAGGTGCCACATACGAAGAGGAGTACACGGAGGGAGCTGCAGCGTAGGCGGTGTAGGCACGAGGAATGGCCGCCGAATAGACCGAGGGAGCGGCAGCATAGGTGAGGGCGGGGGCAGCGGCATAGGTGGCAACTGGAGCCACCACATGAGCCTGGGCCACGGCAACGAACAGAGCGACGAAGCAGATGAGGAACTATAATAAATATGCCGGATAAATTGTAGAAATTACTCAGTTAATGTTTGTCAGCATCAGGATAACTTACTTTCATGTTGATTGAGTTGTTTTGGGTTTGATTGAAGTGCGTTGACTGATGCTGATAGAGACCGAATGAACTCCATTTATAGTCGTCGATAGTTGAAACTGAAGCATAAGAACAAGTTCCTATGATGCGGATGTAAACTGGTAGCAATAATCTGGCATATCGAATGGATTAGCATTGTTCACCTCGGTCTCGCACTTCATCCAAGTGCTCATTGCCCAACTAATGGATGTCTATTTTTACCCTTAACTTTCAGCAATTGTGCGTCTTTTGACGTTGGGAAGTGGAAAGGGGGAGGGGATATTAGGCTTATTGATTTCGATTTCATTGCGTCGTTTCGTGCTCACCTGAAAGGTGACAAACAACATTACCAAGCACGAAACTCAACCCAAAAGCGACTCACAAAAATATAATAGCATGTGTATGTGTATGTGTATGTGTATCCGAACAATTGGAAGCCGTCTCATGTACTTTACGTCATAAACTTTTGTTTACAACAATTACTGGGTATTCGCTATTGACATTGACCCTCAGATATGAGTGAAGCCAGTTAATGGATGGTGTTGAAAACAACTCAAAAAACTGCTTAAGATGTTGTTATTATTCATAATGCATTTCAAATCTCAATATATTGTTGTTTATTTAAAGAATTATTTCATTATTATTATTTCCTTTTTATTTTTTTTATTCAATATTCATAATCCGACATCGATAAGGCATTTCAAATCTAAATATTATTGTTTGACATTAGACATTATTAGTGAAATCTTTTTTACTTATTTGTTTAAATTGGTTTAAATTGTATGGAAAATAATCCAATATCGATAAACAAATTTATACTATTAAATAGTTAATATGAAATACAATCTTGTTATTGCAAATATCAGTTCAATTCCATTGTTTCATTAAGGTTGATGTCTTACATTTATCGCTGTGTTACTTTATCGATAAGATTCCAATTATGACTGACATTTGTGTGACATTCCATCACTACTAAATAAAATCCACAGGAAGTGCAAGTCAGACAAGGACTTTCCTGTATCGTGAAACATGTCGGTAAGGAGAGATCGGGTGGAGTCCGTTCCATTTGGGAGCAGACCGATTATGAGGCTACCGATTGATGAGGATCCTTCAGATGTGAAGGAGCTTATCGAAACATTATCCAAGAGACGTGTTAAATTGCGTGACTGGATTGAAAAAGCAGTGAGTAAAAATTATCATAAGTTATCATTCTGCCCAATCGATGTTCCCTATTATTTCGAACTTCTAGAATAAATTCTATGAGCAGGGGAAATACGATTGGTTCGAGGAGTTTCTAACGAATGCGATAACTCGCGGCTCCAAGTCGTATGTGGACTATAAGCATGATTTAGTGAGAACGCACAATATTTTAGCGGCACTCTTTGTCCGTCGGGCGCACTGCGATCCCGGAAATCGTCGGGCCGAGTGGCAGGAGAAAGTGGCGACTCTGTTGCAGACCGTGGACAGCTTGCAGATTACATCCACCGAGATACTGCAATTGCAGTGCCGTGGATTTGCCCTCATGTTGATCAACCTGCAGCAGCCAGATGCCGAGAATTGTTTCGTTGCCGTGCTGCGACAGGATGCCAACGATGTGATCGCATTGCTGGGACGAGGCTGCTTGGCCTACAATCGTCAGGAGTATCGCCTGGCACTTGGATACTTCAAGAACATACTGCTCTATTTTCCCCAGGGACCATTAGATGTACGCGTGGGCATCGCCCACTGTTTCCTTCAGCTGAAGGACTTGGACAAAGCTCGCCGAGCGTTTGAACTCGCCTTGGATAAAAATGGACGCTGTTTGAATGCGCTAATTGGAATGGCACAGCTGAAGCTCAACGAATGCACTCTCCAGGCCAACGAGGAGGCCATGAATCTGCTGTCTGCCGCCTATGAGTTGAACCAGCGTCATCCATTGGTGCTCAGCTGGCTGGCCGGACATCTCTACTACACCCGGCAGTACGATACGCTGCAGGTGCTGGCAGGCAACTCCTACGTCGCCACCGACAATGAGCAGTTGAAGGCGGAGAACTGCTTCCAGATTGCACGCAGCTTCCATGCCCAGCAGAATTTCCAGAAGGCTTTCGCCTTCTATGGCAAGGCGGTGGCACACAGTCCGTCGGAGTATCCTCCTCCGCATCTGGGACTCGCTCAGATGTATGTGCGACGTGGACAGCTCGACAAGGCGGAGAACTCACTGCGGGCTCTGCTGAAGTTGCTCCCGTCGCAGACGGAGGCATTGTGTATGCTCGCTACACTTTATGCTCAGTCGGATGTCGAGAGCAAGTTGGACATGGCCATTAATCTGTTTAAGAAGGCCTTGAATGAGCAGGATTTTGACACCTGGCTGGGCCTGGCTGCAGCCTATGAGCGCAAGCAGCTGTGGCAGGAGGCATTGGACTCCTACGATCATGCTACTCGCATTTATCAGGCATTGCACAATACAACCAACGATGTGCCTTTGATATGGATGAATAATATGGCTGCACTTCAGATGCATGCGGGCAGACCCAAAGAAGCGTTGAAGACCTTGGACAAAGCCCTGTCCATGATACCCGATGCCACTCAGGAGCATTACGAGAGCAACCTGCTCACACTACGATTCAACAGGGCTCGAGTGCTGGAGGAGCTGCTTTTGGTCGAACAGGCTGACAACAGCTACCATCAGTTGATTGTGGAATATCCCAACTACTACGATTGCTACTTCAGACTGGGTTCCATGGCCTACAAGCGCAACCAACTCCAAGTTGCCAAGGACAAGTTCCAGGCTGTTGTTCAATTGGATGCCAAAAATGAAGTAGCCAAGTAATTATACTATACTAAACCTAGTCCTATGATCCTAATGTATTCCTTTAGCATATATCTGGGCAATTACCATATGAGACAAGGCAACTTGGAGCAGGCCATGCTCCACTATAATGTGGTCATGAATCGTAGCATTGAAGTCGAAGATTCCTACATTCTTGTCGCCGTGGGCAATGTGGGTTTGGTTAATCTGCAGAGGTCCATTGACGAGGGCGACAATGAAATGACTAAGCACCAGGTTCAGAATGCTCTTCAGCTGTTCAGAAAGGTAAACGATTGCATGTCCTGAACATTTCCCCTACTTAACCAAGCATATTTTCAGGTTCTTGAACAAAACCAACGTAATCTGTGGGCGGCTAACGGAATAGGCGTGGCACTGTGCTGCAATGGTTATTTTACAGATGCCGAGACCATTTTTAAGCAGATTACAGACTCCACCAAGCGTTGCCCTGAAGCCATCTTGAACTCCGCCCACGTTGCCCTGGAGCTGCAACATTATTCGGTGGCCATCGAAATATACAAACAGTACCTTAGGGAGTTTCCGCCAATCAATTGTGTGGAAGTAATGCATTTGCTCGCAAGATGCCTTTTCCAGGCTGGTCGATTTAAAGAGGCCAAGGACTGGCTACAAAAAGCACGTCTTGTGGCGCCCCATGATCTTTATTTGCTTTACAATCTGGCTGTTGTCTTCAAGCAGGAAGGCAGCGATACATTTGGCATGAATGGGTCCAACTTGGAAGAGCTACAACGTGCCGAAGGCGATCTAAAACTGGCCCTAGGGTTTGTCCAAATCTTCATTGTGAAGTGCTTCTTTTAATTGCTCGTCCCACAGATTCTTCAGCTTTCTGGATCAGCAACAAGAGTCCCTATATTCTTCTAAAAATCAGGCCAATATATGCCGTCATATTTTAGAAAATGCTCCCACTGAACTAAAGAATTATCATATACTTCTAGATCAGCAGAAAAAGGAGAAGCTAAAAATTCTGATGGATCCATTTGTTAAACCCACGAGGTTGGATAGAGAACCATCTGTCAAGCACAGGCATTCAAAATCTAAGAGATCCGATAGAGAGCCATCTACCAAGCGAAAGAAATCTGATAGAGAACCATCTACTAAAGCTATACAGTTGAATGAAGAACATCGAACTACATTAATAAAAGTGGAAGAAGAATCAGCTATTAATTTGAAGAAATCGCAGCCAATGCCGTCGAATGAAGAATCATCTACTATATCAACAAAAGTGGAAGAAGAATTATCTATTAAGAAATCGCATAGGGATCACTCTACTAAACTAAAGAAATCGCATAGAGAACACTCTATTAAGCTAACGAAAACTGACACAGAACAATCTACTAAGCCATTGAAATTGGATGAAAAAGTGGCTACAGATCTAAAGAAGTTGGATTTAGAATCATCTACCATTCCGAAGAAATTGGAAGAAGAATCGTGTACTATACCCAAAAAATCGGATAGAGATCCATCGACTAAAACAAAAAAACCGCATAGGGATCCCTCTACTAAACCAAAGATATTGGATGTAGAATCATCTACTAAGCCGAAGAACATGGATGGAGAAACCTCTGCTAAACTGAAGAAAATGGACAGAGAACCATCTGCTAAGCCGATTAAATTAGATAGGGAACCATCCACCAAACTAAAGAAGTTGGATGGAGAGTCATCTTTTAAGCCAAAGAAGCTGGAAGAAGAACTATTTGCTAATCCGGACAAAATTATTAGAGAACCATCCACTAAACCGAAGAAGATGGATGAAATAATCATTACTAATCCAAAGAACTTGGATGGAGAATCACATACTCAGCTAAAGAAGTTGAATGAAGAACCATCTGATAATTCGATGAAAATAATTATTGAACCATCCACTGAACAAAAGAAGTTGGATGGGGAATCATCTACTCAAGCAAGTAAGTTGGGTGAGGAAACATCTACTAAACCCAATGATATGGTTGAAAAAGCATCCAATTTATCTACTAACATTGAAAAACCCGAACAAATTGATATGACTAGCGAAACTATTCAAACTATAGAAAAGTTGGAAACACAATTAACTCAAAAAACTGATGATAAAAGCATATCTGAGCCGATCGAAGATACCAAAAATCCAACCATGGAATCTTCGAGCGTACCGATTCAGCCGAAATCAAAGAAAAGAAAGCACAAGTCCAAAAAAAAATCGGTTATTGAGAATAATTCAGAATCCAACGAAAATAAAAAACAGAAATTGTAAGAAAAATATTAAATAAAACATGGAAGATGTAGTACTCGGAAATTTGATTTAGTTAGAGGCAAAACAGTTTATTGTTTTTGTGTTATGTCAATGTCATAAATTTAGGAATGGCAATAGTTGTTCAGTGAATGTTGTCATTTGCACTCAACCTCAACATATTCTTTGAATTTCCCCTGAGGTAAAACAAGTGCACAAACAGAAATTTCCCATACAATTTATTTGCTAAAGCTCCCTTAGCGACCGTCCACCCCTTGGAGAGCCGACAGAATGTCGTCTTCGTGCTGTGGACACACACACATACACATATGTGTATGTTTGTTCATTTGAATGTCGAGTCATGTTAAATAACCACAGGACATTGGTCGCCGACTCAAATTACACATACTGGGAGGCACTTTGTAACTGTCAGAGTCAAACGAACCGAAGTCAAATTCAAACGCGAAAAAATATGCTCGCTCATTAATATCAATTTATGAGCTGAGACACGAAATTAGTCTGTGACAAGTTTCGCCTCAGGATGTCGACTCTTCAAGCTCCCACACAGAGCGAGAATCGTGGTGGTGTTGTTGGTGACGGAGACCAAGACGAAGACGGAGAGAGGATGAGATGAATCATATATGTACATACACATATGCGGCTGTTTAATTTAGGAGGCTCTTGGGTAGCTTGTCTGGGGTTTTGTTGCCTTGCGTTAATTAATTCCAAAAGTGTATTGCGTGTCCTGCCAAAAGGACAAATATGCGTCCACGAACTCATGTCATTTGTGTCCTGTTGTGCGGTTTCCCTTTCTCTATATGCCTGTTGTCATTAGCAGCGGGTTGACAGTGTGTGTATTCCCAAAATTATGAAAAATTTAGGCATTTATCACAGTTATGATTTATGACAGCCCAGAAACAACAATTTTGAATTGTTTTCGATTTCACTAGTGTTCTTTGTTGCTTTTAAAAATACTTTATTTAAGCTTTATCTGTAATCTAACTTTAGTTTTGGATTTCATTCATATCCGATCAAGAAAACACATTTCTATGACTTTCAGATTTAGTTCTTTATTTATTCTTGCACATATTTCAGTTTATCGTTTCTTTTAAGATTTTAATATTAAGATTTATTTCAATTAGACGTAAAAACGCGTCGAATTCATTGCAAATTATAATCCAAATAAATATTAAATATTTCGCTTAAAACTTAAATAATTGACAGAACATTTTAAAATAGTAAACCTAATTTTAGTTCTAATTATAGTTCCAATTTAATGGCATTAAAAACCAAACAAAAGGTAATTTATAGAGTTAAACTTTACAATACATTTTACGAATTTTCATTACTTTTCTATTTTATTTAAATTTATAATTCGATTCAGATTACAATTTATCTGTGTCCATTGAAAAAGCACTTGCAATTTATTTATTTAAATGGTTCCGTAGAATTTTAAAGACTGGCAAAAACTTGGAGTTCGTGCGCTTGTCTTTAATCATAGAGAGTTTTATTTTTAAATTTGTATTTTATTTTTGAATTTGAAAATTGGGCGGGTGGCAAAATTTTTACATACACATTGAACATTGATGCGGGCATTTGGATTTAAATTACATATATATTTGGATAGATTCGACAACAGATGTTTATAAAGTTCTTTCACATTTAACAAAATATTATCGTATTATCAATGATACATACAATACATATAATCGTAATTACAATTTGCGCCTAATCAGTTTACTTTAATGTTGTGCTATATGTAAGTATTTGTATATATATAAATATATCATATATATATATATATATATTTAGATTTATATATTTAGTTATACTCATATTTTTGCCATTTAATTCAGTAATATACTCAGGATTTTTGTTCATTCACTTGAAAGGGGGATAGTCTTTTCGTAGATTCAATGTGACTAACTAATTTCAGTTTAGACTACAAAAGTTAAATGACTACAACTAATCAGAATCTTATATATATATACATATATTATTATATACAGCTCTGGCTACATTCTAAATTCTCAAGGGATATACATGCGATTTCTTTTTAAGTATTTGTTTAAACTAGTTTCTTGATGAGTTCAGAAGCATAGCTCATTATTTTCACTGAAGTATTTTTGCGCACATAGTATCTCAATAATACGTATCTACAGATATAAGTAGTATATTACTGATTCTTGGTACAGACATATAAGCTATAACTATCAGCATTATCCCGACTTCAAATTCTATACTCATTAATCTCATTCTTAGATTTCACCATGCTGATTTATTGGAACAATTAAACTAGGTATAAATGCTTCATCCTTTCGGGCTTAAAGTTACTTTAAGTCGGGCCAACATCTATTTATATCTTACATCTTATTTTATCTAATTTTCTATATGATTTCTCTGCCATTTTGTGGAAGTCTTATAAATGTTTGTTCGCTTCGCTTCATGCAAATCGGGTTGGAAGTAATTCCGGAAAGCTAGACGATAGCACGGGTAAACGCCATGCCGGGCAGCTTAACTACTATAATACAATATGGGATTACAGTTCGGTTTGAATTTGGGTTTGGGATCGGTTTGGGATTGCGGAGGTTTCTCTAGACAATGGTGGTGCGCTCGGCGCCGGATGTTGTACACGTACTGCTCCCCCCAATGCATACGATCTGACATTTAATGTCATCTTTGGCTAACTCTCAGGAGCTCACCGTCTCATAGTTACCTGCCCCGCCGACGACGCCAATCAGTGAGCTGCCCACGCTGAGCAGCGGCGATTGAGTTCCCCCACGCTTCCGAGCGTGCTGTATGCGGTCTGTGCCCGTGGCGAGGTTAGCAGCGATTGGGCAGCTCCAATGGTTATGTTGCCGCTCGTCACCGAGCTCGTCATCGACGCCGAAATGCCGCCCGAGTGCAGGCTGCCCGGATGAGGCAACGTGTTGCAGGTGACGCCACCGCCAAGGCTGCTGTTCGTCTGCAATGAGCCATTGGACTGACCGTTCAGCAGCGGCATCGTGCACGTGGTTGTCGAGCCGTAGGGGGAGGTGGGAGAGGTGCGTGTCTCGTAGGCGGGCAGATAGGTGGTGGCTCCGCCGTTGGGGCCACCGCTGCCTCTGCCCGGGATCCTGGTATAGATATTGGGTGGCGTTCGTGTGGAAAGAAGCGGCGGGGGAGCGGTGTATACTGGTCGCTGGGCAGCTGGCGCCCTCTGTGGCGTGTTATACAAACTAAATGCCGGATTGGTCGTCAGCGACAGTTCTCCATACTGCAAAGAGAGGGGAGAGAGAGAGACGGAGATTTGTTGGTTCGTTAAAAACGGCTCATAAATAATTCAAATTCAAAGTGCAACTTTCATTTATTTATTTTTTGCGTGCTGCATATTTAAAAGCTGATAACAAATCTCTTTACATATGTGGTTAAAAGTTGCGCAACGG
The DNA here is from genome assembly GCA_018901795.1 of Drosophila sp. st01m. Classification (NCBI taxonomy): domain Eukaryota; kingdom Metazoa; phylum Arthropoda; class Insecta; order Diptera; family Drosophilidae; genus Drosophila; species Drosophila sp. st01m. Next base: position 4,263,804 of record JAEIFG010000172.1, read on the forward strand.
CAAAAACAACTTTAGCTTCTAATGAGCTTGTTACCAACCAAATTCGACCGAGTTGGAGGAACCACAACATAAACTAAAAACCAAACAAAAGTGAATTTAACTTTACTTGGCCAACCAAAGTCAAAAACACTTTCAGCTCATCAAAATTTAATATTGACTCACAGTCCAACATTAAAAATAACTAAAAAGGGTATGCAAAGTTTTAAATTCTAAAGTACAGCATTCCAATTTCCAACAAAATTGGATATAGAAATTGAAATTTCTTTTCGAATCTCTGAATCAATTTAAAGGGTTATCAATGATCTTCAAGGTAAATTTTATAAGCAAGAGTTGAGTGTGTATATAAGAAGAGTGGAAAAAAGTGATTGACTCGATTTATTATATAGATTTTATCAAGGCTTCGTATAGACACAAAAGTTAACTCAGTGTTTCGCCAACTTGATATTATAATTAAATTGTCATTAGCAGTCGCGTAAAACGTTAGTGAAATATGTGTATAAGGCTCAGCAGCTTTTGGGAAAGAGGCTGCCTAAGGGACCTAAGACCTATGGGATTCATTTTGACATGCGAAAAATAGCTGTCGTTATCTGAAATTAGACGACTTTAACGCAACGAGCTAAATGATTTATTTTTAAACCATCATTAGAAATTTAGATATGCCTAAAAGCGCGCAACATGTTCTCCCAAAGTATGCAACACTTTCATACGCAAATATGAATGAAATAAACCGAATGATTTTCCCGCAATTCCTGCGGCAACTTGAATGCATTATTTATCTTTCGTTCCTCACCTGTTTGCCAAATGTGGGCGACAGCGAGGGGGGAGGTGGCGAGGCGGTGGTAATGCGTGTGGGAGGCGTGTAGAGAATACGCTGTGATTCCATATTTAGGCGGTCGAATGCCTTCTCCTCCAAATGGAACTCATCCTCGCTGTTGGCCTCTTGCGGCACAACATCCGGGTTTTTGTCCTCCAAACTGGAATGGCTGCCCATGTTGCGTGAAAGCGGCTCAGCACTTCCCTTGTCCGCCTCCGTCGTTGTGGCATCGCCATTCACATGCCGGCGACTCCGCTTGCTGCGGAATTTTATAAAGATCACTACGCAGATGGCAACCAAAAAGAGTGTGGCAATCACGCCAACTAACGCGCCCAGCAGCGGCGTCAATTGCACCAGGACCGCTGTCGAGGATGCTGCAACAGAAGAAGCAGAAGGATAACACAATGGCAAGTTAGTAAAGGCGGTGGCATGAAAAACAGATTGCAACCTGGTGAGAAATTGAATACCAGCAAACGGAAATCATGTGTCCAGATTGTGGTTAATCCTTCTCTCTTTCTCCCTACTGTCTCTTACCTGTGCGCAGCAGAGGAGCGGAGAGGGTCCGCCCCCTCACTCGATAGGCCATCTTGCTGGCTCCCTGGGCATTCACTGCTGTCACACGTATGTTGAACGCCGAGTCACTCGGCAGCCGCTTCACTGTAAACTCCGCATACTTATACGAGGCATTGTAGAGTATCTGGCGGGTGAGTTCATCGTAGACCTGTGCATGAAAATGCTGTGGAATGCCCCCATCATATCCGGGAATGCACTGAATCTGCAGCGAATTCGCTGTTGCATTGAAGGCTGTGCAGTTCTTTACAGGATCGGGAAGGTCTGAAATTCGGACGAAAAATTTGGAATATATAATAGCTACAAATGGAATTCACTGAACTCGTCAGTTGATTTTCTAATGAAACTTAATAATACCTTTGCAAATGACATGTAATTTAGTCACGCAACTAACTAAACACATTAAAGGGGCGTCACATACCTAATTTAGATGCGTGTTTTTTTTATTTATGTCCTTCAATTACCATTTTTATAAAATAAAACCATTAGATTCGCACGTCAATGCTTTTATTTATTTTAAATATTTATCATTTTAAAGTTATGATAAGTCAAAGATTTTGAAAAAAAAAATGTAAAAGGAAATTGGATAATGGTCGAAAAAAATTAAATTTTCTGAATGAATAAAATTTAAATGCAGACCAAATTTAGAGGTTGAGTAATGAACAAAATGGCATTCCGCTTTAAAATCGTTTAAGTTTGACAAAGTTTTAATCAGTCAAAGTTTATTGTTAACATTTATTAATGTAAGGATGGAAAATTGGAAAATGTATTGGAAAAACGTGAATGCAAATGTTGAATTACGATATTATTTGTCTCTACGTTATATTTAAACGGAATACATTTGATATTAGCGGAATAGATGCATAATATAAGAGTTGCCTGTAATTCGATGTGGCATGCGGCAAATCAGACTACAGATGTGACATGGCACATGTTTGTTTACTGTATTTGCAGCTTCAATTGCATTATCCTTGTGGCATTTTCAGGCCATGGCCAATGCGTGTTTTAATTTAACGCCAACACCCATTGGCGATAGGTAAATAAATGATGCGACTTACAATTTATTGCATTTGATTATCAGATTATTGGCGACACAGATTGAAGTTGCATCAACAAAGTCACAACAACAACCAACAGGCAACAACAATGGCAACATGACCGTTGGTAAATGTGGCTTTTATTGCTGCCGCTGCCAGGGACAATGCAATGCATTGTGCAATGGAAGGACACTCGGACAAGGACTCGGACTAGTTAAACACGCGGACGGACAGTGCGTCAAACGGAAAACGGCAAACAATTGCGACGCGTAAAATTGCCACATGGCCAATGCAATATCGCCATGGCCCAATGTAAATAACGCGCACAGAGATGCACGCACACATACATTTACATATATGTCGTCTGCCACTTGGCCGCGATACGTGCAACAATTATCTGCTGGACACTGGCAGTGTTCAGTGGCACAGGGGGACGACCCCTTCCACACAAATTGAGTAAACATGTTGCACGTCACAGAGTGTTGAAATACTCACTCCACGCCTCGATGCGAAATTAATTAAAATAAATTTGTTGTTCTTGCAACTTTAGGATAAGCCAACGTGCCACTTCAGGTTGAAGTGCTGATGTAAGTCCCAACTGAACATGGAATATACAATTTGAAATTAAACATCGCCAATGAAAATATCGGTTAAGCGAACAGATTATGCAGCCTGATCTATATTCTATACAAATCTGTGTAGATTAATATTTTTAATGCTTATAAACGGGTTATTTTCAAAAGTACTTTTAGGGACTCATTAAAATCTTTGTTGGAAACATATACGATATTTAATATTATATTGAATTTCGAGTTATCCATTCATCGCAATCAAATTAAAATAGTTAGATATCATCGACATATCGATATATTTGTGGAAAACTAGGGAGGAGACACTGCACTCACCTGCAGGTTGAATGTGGTACCAACAAGGCTGGCTGTGTCCCATTGGACTGTTGGCCACGCAGGAGATGGCACCGAAGCTCTCGTAGCTATCCACATGGTAGCTGTAGACATTGTTTAGCGGAGGCGTTGATGTCGTCGAGGGCGTGGCCATGAGCTGGCGATGATGCTGCTGTTTGTGCAACGCCGCGAGACGCTTACGCTCGGCCAACTGTCCGCTGATGGCGGCAGCATTGTGATGGACACTCGAATCGCCCGGTTGAAGGTGCTGTGGTTTGCTGCTTTCGTTGCGGCTGCTTGTTCTCCACGTGATTCTTGTGCACCATGTTGGAGTAGACCATTTGTGGCTCCATATAATCCTGATAGTTGTCGAACTCCTGCTCCTCGCGCTCCTGATCATAATCATCCTCGAACCGTACCGTTTCCGTCATGTCCACAATGCTGGCCACGCGTCCATGGCGACCGTGCAACAGATGCTGGCTGCCATGTGTGTGCTTCCGTTTGCTGCGTTGATAATATCCGCCGTTGCCGGATGGTAGCTGCAGGGGCAACGTAGCTGGTACTAGATGTGCCACCACCGGCAACTCGATGAGACTCTCCAGTGAGTTGTTGAAGTGCCACTTGTAATTTAGATTATCGAGTGGGTTGGCGTCCACCTCACAGGTAATGTTGATTGTCTGCTTGAGTGCGGCGCGTATAATCGTCGAGTCCGACTTGCACACGGGCGGATCTAATGGGGTGAACAGAGGGGGGAGGGGAGCGCAAAGCAAAGTACATGAGTGCAGGATAAAGTCAAGTGCTTGGTCGAGTATTGGTCGCCTGCCGGTCACTTACATTTGACATCAAGGTAAACCTCATTGCTGGACACGCTGCCTTGCAGGTTGGTGGCTCGACAGAAGTATTGGCCATGTGACGACTTGGAGATACCCTGGAGTACCAATGTCTGGTTGGAGATGATGATGCCGCGTGACGAGTGTAACTGTTTGTCCTGTAGATTTAGAGGCAGAATAATATTTACGGTATTCAAATTACGATATTTGATTTACGATATCCAATGTACGATATTCAATTTACGATATTCAATTTACGATATTCATCTCAAACACTTACATTGTGATACCATTCGACTCGGGTAATGGCGGGATTTGCACGCACATCACACTCAAGATAGACATCGGAGCCCTTTAGTAAGTTGTTAGGATCAAGCGGAGCGCCCAAATTCAGGTTAACAATCGGTGCATCTATAAATAATAGTGCGATCTTACAGTTTGTTCGGATTATCGGCGGATTCTTAACTTACGCGTCACGTTTAGCACACGGGAATCCTTAAGGTACAAGCCCGTATTGCCATTGCCTAGAGTAGTCATTACCGTGGTATCGCCTTCGTGCAGTTGCTGTGATGTAATACCCGAGTTGAGGGCAATGGAACACACAACTTGGCGTTCATTGTCCTCTGGCACTGGAATGAGCATTAACTCGGATATGGTCGTATTCCCATCCGAGGCAGTCTGCAATCAAAGTTAAAAAAAAATCATGTTGTGCGTGTACTTTGTGTGATCAGAGCCCTTTGCAAACTTACCGACTGAGTGGCACCCTTTAATACCTGACCTGCTTTCGACCAGATAATATGCGGTGGAGGTCGGGCTCCGATTGCTGTACAGGTAACATGAGTGCGAGTGCCGGCGACCACAGCGTGATTAAGGCCTTGAAGCAGTAAACTCAGTGGTGGTACTGTTGGAGAAAATAAGTTCAGGTTTCGATACAAAAGTTACGATATCCAAATTACGATATTCAATTTACGATAGTTAATTTACGATATTCGATTTACGATATTCCACCAATTAATTTACATCTTATTGAGAGTATAATTATAGTAAACAACTATGCTTACTATATTATTTTATTCTTATCTTAAAAGCAATTTTAGTATGCCATGAACAACGCGAATTATTGATGTCCATTTCCCTAATCCATTGTTGTGTCGCTTTACAACCAGCGTATAACGGCATACGCTCTCATATATTACTGCACTGGCCTCACTCATGGGAGCCACAACGCGATTAGCATATTCGCAAAGTGGAACGGTCTCCACTTTAGTCGTTTCGTTGTCATAAATGCATAAACATCGGACTGTATGGGTATTAAGGCGCTCCACAATGACAAAAACTTTAATTACATTAATTTCCATGTAAAAGCCAGCACACCTACAGAGACCACGCCCACTGCCACCTCACTCCACTCCCACTCCCACTACCGTGATGACCTTGAACTGTTGACATTTGGCAAGCGGCCAACGTGGAAACATAAACATAACTACAAACATAAAACTGACTGCAATATCGTTGGAGTTTTTAGCATAATCTTTTGGAGCAGTGCATGCATACGATATTAAAAATATGATTGCCTCCACTTACGGTTCATGTCCAGGATAACTTTTTTGGTCAGTGCAGGAACAACATGGCCATTGGTGGCCTGGCAGGTGTACATCTGAAAGCAGGAGAAGAAGAAAGCACTTTGTGTAGTATTTGATTTATGCACTTTACGATAATTGGCCTTCTATTAATAAGAACAATATGCGATAAAATATTGGCGATAATGTGGGGATGTCTGGAAGATGATAAATCAACCTGACCAAGAGGTGAACATTTAATTTTAATTGCCTAAAATGTTCGTCGAACACGCACCACAGCGCGGGTGAACCACCAAATACCACCAAACTCCAGTTTAACCCACCTCAAACCTCCCAAATGCTAATCAATTATGTTTTGTTCCATAGTACAACGCAGGCTCGCGATGTATTAATATCATAAATTCTGTAGCTACATTTAGTTGTTGTTGTTGCTGTTGTTGGTAATACGATACTTTCTGGCCATATTCGTTTCCAATTGGGACATTTTATTGAGGCACGAATATTGTAACGATGTCTAATAAAAATATTTGCATAACTTGGGGAAAATTAAAACAGGTCGCTCACTTGCTTCCCTTCTCTTCACTACTCTCACCAACCAGCGGTTGTCGACTGTCGCGCAGTCTGTCAAAGTGTCGTTTTTGGCTAGGAAATTGGGTCATAAATTTTCATCGGTTATACAACTCGCCAGGTGGGGTCGCAGTAGGTCATCGTTGTCCCTGATGTGTTTATTGCTTGTACGCTGCATTTCTTGTTGTTTTTCCTACGTTTAATAAAGTGTCTTTGTATAGGAGAACATGTATGTTGAAAACGGGAACGGTCTTTATTTTAAATACCAATTGAGCAACTTTTTGTTGTACTTTATAGAGGTTTAACAATGAGGAAATGTATCAAATAATATTTATAACATTCAAAAGGCATTCAAATTTCATAGAGAAACAATCGGCAGTGACTTACGATATTGTAGATCAACTATTACTTGATTTAATTTCATAAGATTTAGATTGATTACAAATTACGATAGATATTTATTTTCTTGTAAAACAAAGTCAAATAGTTCGAGTAGATAAACTGGTCTTAGAATAAGTTCTAGTGACTTGGTTTATTTGTCAAACACATCTAGAAGCATCTTTGTTGTGGACCAATAATTTAGGGATTTATGCCGCACAAGTTTCAAATGATTTTAAGACGAGCATTAATTTAGTTTTGGTTCACAATGCTGGCCGAGCACAAAGCACAGCATTCACAATGGCCAACAATTTGTAGAAGTGGCTCGCAAAGTGAGGAGAGGGGAATGGAGGGAGAATACCGCTCTGAATCGTTGGATTAGCGTTCTAACAATATTGTTCATTACACCAAAAGCAAAATCGGCTTAGAATCAACAGAGAGCAACCAACAACTGGCAACAACTGGCAACCAACAACTGGCACAACTGGCAACTGGCAGCTCCACATTGAATACGGGTAATTCCCCAATGCAACCGCGGTTGCATTCATTTCCCAGCCACTTTGATTTCTATTAGCCATTGTGTGTCCATGGATGTTGGATGGTGAATAGAGGAGATTGGGAATAGAGAGGGGGAGTTGGGAACTCGACCACACCAAGCGCTGTGTCATTAATGGAAGGCGCTGCTTTTGTGGCTAACCGAAATAAATGGCCAGCGATGGCCATTGTATTTGGCTTATACGCGTACATTGAAGTGGCTAAAGCGGCTAAAGCGGCCAACACGGCTGAAGCGTCTTTGTTGTTGACTGCTCGTAAATAAGGCTTAAGAATTTTGGACGTCATCTGAATGAACACTTACCGTTAGCAGATCCTTGCGTTGAATGTTCTTCAGCTGCAGAGCATTGCGGACTGAGCCATCGGGCAGCACCTGATAGGAGTCATCGACGAGGGCATGTTCTCTCCACCAGGAGACCCGAGGGGGTGGCACACCACCACTCGATAGGCAGGTCAGATTGATGCTATCCCCCTCCAAATATGGCCCTGCGGTCTGATCTCTTACAGCCGCACCATGATGGTCCAATATTGTCAATTGGGTGGGTGGCACTGCGAAATCAAGGGAATGGAATAGAGACAAATTGAGTCTATTGATTTCGGCGTATTGTGAATCATTCTCCACTTACCCAAAACTGTCACATTAATGCGCCAATTGCGCGTTGGTGATTTATGGAAATCAACGCGACATTTGTAGAGCCCGGCATCTGAGGTCTGAATGTTCTTGATGCGTAAAGCCGGCGGATTTGTGTCATAGTAAAAATGGGCCTTCTTGTTGAAGACGTTCTCATCGGCCCAGGGTATCGCCTGGTGTAGCGGTCGACCTCTGGCATCAAACCTGAGACACAAGTAAATAAATGAAATATTCAATTTAAATATTGTCATGCGAAAATTTACATATTTGCAAAGTAATTGAATTCTATTTAATAGCTTAACAAATTATTTACATATTGCCTAATATTTTATTGCTATAAATAACAAGCAGGATATCAACTAAGTGAGCTCTGTTTGGGATATTTGAGGTGTCATTGTTTTTGTTTGTGTAAGTACTTTATATGAAACACAAATTTTACAGATTCTGGATCTTAATCAAATATCAAGCTCATCTTGTTCCACTGATCATCAATAAAATTATAATGTCTCTGTTCGACGGCACTCCCTGGAGATTAAGAGATATGTGAGAGCGCTCGTTTTACTGTCGTCAATCGGTTTTATTTGGCAGCAATTAAGAATCGAAGTCAAATAAGCAATAGGCGAGTATCCAGGGAAATGTGTGTCAAATCCGAAATGAAATGAGAATTAAAATCGCTGAGAATGCACAAAAATCCACTCGCAATCACCCCGTAAAAATAGAATGTCTAATTAACTTTCCCCAGCCAAACAGTAGAATCAAATTCAAACAATGGAAACGATCAAACAGTTCTTTCTTTATTTTATTGTTATTACCAGAGTTTTATTCTGTTTTTTTTTTTGGTTGTTGTTGTTTATGGCTCTCTCTATGCATTTTGACAAAATACCGCATTAAATGTCAACGCCCAAAAGTTACAGCCAACGGCAGCATGCAACAACAACATATCGTATATCGTAAATCGTAAATAGCCCAAAGTGCATTTCAGAACTTTCGATTTTTTATAAAAATTGAGATCTTTTTTTTAAACATTTTAAATGGTTTCATTTAAATTGTTTGCCATCTGCCTCTCTCTCTCTCTCTCTCTTTCTCTCTCTCTCGCATTTCCACTCTAAACTTTTCTGGTTTTCCCCTTGGCACATTAGTTTGCCTCTTTTTGTGTGTGGCACTTAATTTGATGACACTTGTAAATTTTTAATTTGCTTTTTGTCTTTTGTTTTGTCCCCAAATTCGCGTTTCCCTTTTCGTGTTCGCCTCCAAAAGACCCGCCCCATGTAGTTGTTGTTTCCCCCGTCCGCGTCCTCTTCCCCTGTTGGCAACCAAAATAAATTTCGCTGTTTATGTTAATTCGTTGGATCGGACTAAGTTTTTTATTTTATAGTTTGCTCCAATTAATTAATTGATCAATTTTGCGATGGCTGTTTTTTTAAGCCGATTCCATTTACATTCCGTTTTTTTATGTTTACTTTTTGCTATTTCGTTTTATTTGTTATTTGTTATATCTGTTTATTTGTTGGTTGCATTACAGGTCTGTTGTGTTTGCCAGCAGCTTTAAATTGACCAAAACCAGAGACTTTTTTATTTTGTACTACCAAAAAAAAAAAAAAACAGATGGATTAATGTTCCTTTGTGGATACTAGGATAGCAATTTTTATATCGTATTTCTCAATTGACCTATGTTCTATATAGAATTATTTGAGGTCACTTTTTAGTCAGTCCAGTTTCAGTTTAACCCCTGTTTATGTAGTGTAATTTATGATCGCCTGATATCGAAGCATTTCCCTAGATTATCGCACATCTTGAATATATCAAAAGCTTATGCATATCAGCTTGAGTCTAAGATACCCTCATGATGCTGGTGATTTATCACTGGGGAACATTTAAATGCACCCACAAGACTCCAAAATCCCGAATGCGACTGCAATACTCGAATGTGGCAGCAACAATAAGACCGAGAGAGAGAGCGTAGTACGAGTAAGTGCCACATGATGGATGGTTATTTGTTAATGGATTTAAAGATAATTAAATTACGTTCCTCTCCCTATCCTGCCCCTGATCCACCCACCCCTCCACACACACTTAATACGAACTTTCATAAGTGCACGCAGCTCCAGGCAGTCAAAGGTCATTGATTGGGCAGATGGCGGTGGGGTGGGGCAAAGGTAGGGGGAGGTTCAGTTGTACCTGGTTCCTGTCCGGGCAATTGGGCAACAAACTTCTCATGTAATTAATCTTCCGACCTCTTTGGCATATGGAAATTTCACTTGTGTTGTAAAAGCGTTCTAGAACAACACCATGAAACAAGAACAACAGCAACAACTACAACCACAACAACAACGACAACAACGAAAATTTATGAAGTGTAGAAAAAGCAAATTAAAATTGATGGAAAACAATAAAAAATGCGGGCATGGGTATGAGAGAAAAGCGCTTTATTTGGTAGCTCGACAGATCTGTTCTACGAGGTGCGTGCTGCGAGGAGAGACCCAGGGGTCAAGGGGCAGGGGCAGGGGCAGGGAGCGAGGTGTGATGAGTATTCAGTGGGCAGAGCCATAAACTTTATGCGGCCATAAAAGCGGCACTCGCTGTAACTGTAATTGCAGTCACCGCAGCGAGTACATACTGTACTACGAGTAGAATCAATTGAACCACATGAATGCACATTCAACTTTGACACTTTTGACTTGCGCATAATCGATTTCGTTCCGTTTGGAGTCTGTTGTATGGTGAAGTGTGTTGTGTTGTGTTTGTGTTGTGTGTTGTGAAATGAGTGTGCTTCAAGGTTGCCAGCAGCGTATGTAAAATCAATTTATGGTCTAGTGAGCGTCACTCCATCAGCTTTAACCCGCCAAGTTCCCTTGGGTTGGGGGTTAAGACTTCTCAAACGTCTTTTAGATCCGATAGATGTACTCATACCTGGTTGAATGTACATATGTGTATTAGGGTGCATCGATTATTATGACAAAAAATGGTATCACAAAATCGTAATCTACGTGTACGTTCAGTTCTAAGTAGTTTTCATACAGAAATCATTGTTTTTAATTAAATTCCTAGTCTTAAATTTTTGAGTTGAATAATATTGAGTTATATGTATAATGAAAATAATGATTTAGGAACAACTGGTTCTATGATTCTATGAACTGCTTCTGTCAAGAGTTTCGATGGCAATCTTGTTAAGATTGGGCTAAAAACATAAGAGATATGCTAATAATAATATGCGAAAAATTAAAGCAAAATACATTTTTCAACTCAAAATGCGAATACTAGGAATGGTTTTTAGCCTTATGGTTTCTGAGTGAAAACATTTGAGAATTGACCCTATATTTCGAATTTGGTTTAATAATATTCCATTTTTTTTTTACCAATATAAATTGATGTACCCTGTGTCAACTGTGTCTACTGTATCTGCCACCCAACTGGTCGCCCACCTGCCAACAGTTCGCTTACCGGGTTACATTCGTATTTCTGAGAACCTCGCTTCGACTTCGAGCACGGTCCCGCTTCCCTCTTTCCCTGCTCTTTCCCCTTCCTCCTCTATCCCCTCACACTGCTCACAGCTCACAGCTCACAGCTCTCTGCTCTCTAGAAAATATCAGGGCAACAGATGCACGTACTTGGCTGGCGCTCTTTATGTACTCGTATGTGTGTAAGTAATGTTTATATCGTCAAATTCAACATAAATGCCTTACGTTAATAGAATTTATAATGAGCACACCTAGTCGCGTGTGTCGCCATCTTCAGCTTTTCATAATTGGCCCCACAGTGCCCTGAGAATCGAAGCGAAAACGTTGACATATACCTGACTCCCTCGACTGTCTCAACTCCCCCTGGTGAGATTGCGTGCTTAAATATTTTCTCGTTTTTTGCCATTGAAAATATCAAAATAACAAAAATGTATCTTCAAAATTGTTTATTTAATTTTGTTAGGGTGTCACATTAATATCAACTTATTGGCAAGATTAGAATGCGTGTGTTGCCAATAAAATGATTTTAGGTGACAGGTATCAATGTGCTTTCAAGTACTTTCGAGTTTGGTGTATTTTTAATCAAGATTTTAATTTAAGATGAGTTCCTTGAATGTCATATTTAAGTAAGTATCTCATAATAAGGGAGTGATAACTGCCGAGACTCTAAAAACATAGATAAACAAAGATATAATATCTCAGCTTGTGAGCCTAATAGAAAATATCATTATTTTTGGGCTCCGATTAATCTGTTTTAATGATAACTGGCACAGACAAAATATGCAGATAATTGAATATTTTGTTGTTGAATATTAATAATTATAAATACAAGATATATGACATTTGCTAATCTATTCAGTTAATTTACTAAAATATAAAATGTACTTATTATTTAGTGCAGTTTTACAAAAATACCATTATAATATTAATATATATTTTTTCCCTCTTCCTTTAGGTTGAATTAGTTAATACTCACGTATAGATGGGCTTCACATTGCCCTGTCGATACCAGATGACCAGTTGAACTTTATCGGCGATCATTGTGCCCGGCATTAGGTCACAGGGCAATGCGACCTCGGAGCCAACAGCCGTCAGGACTTCCGATAGAGGACCTGCAAGATGGAATCCATAGATGTGGTTGAGTTAATATATCAATTACATTACAGGCGGCATTAATAAAATATTTGTGGGATTGGGGTTGCATTTAATTGAAGTATATGAACTTTGACATAGTGCGTGAGCAACACACAAACACACACACACACACACATATACTGTGTAGCGAGTGTATCTGTGTGTAATATCGTAACTATAAATTGACTGACAGCTTGATTTCCTTTAATGATAAGCTGGCGCTGAAAGGGTAAGCATGCGGACTGAACGGTTTGGGATACAGATACATATGTATTTATACAGATATGGATATGGAGTCGTCATCATCATGTATATAGATACATATAATTTTATATATTTATGTGTCACTGTAATCGTGTGGCGCCTCCAGCTCGCAACTCGCGACGTGGTGTCGACATCGATGGCTTCTTCTTCTCCACCTCCACCTCCTCCTCCTCCCTCCCTCTCCCTCTCCCACTCCCTCTGCTGCTTCTTCTTTGACGTCTCGCTGTGCGTGTGCCGCCTGCTGTGGAGCTGAATGAGCTGCTCGGCTGGGCGGACAATTAGTCGCTGTTGCCCTATGGAGCGGGGTCTTGAAATGGTACTGGGAATGGAACTGAAACTGTGACTGGGTGTAGCTATTTCCATTTGACAATTGAAGCAATTTCGTTGTTGTTGTTGTTGCTGTTGTTGCTGTGTTGTTGCCTTTGTTGTTGATTGGTATTTGGTATTATCAAAGCATTGTAATTATACAAATTATAATTTTCATATTTCTATTGCCACACCAACGGCCAATGGGCGTGTCGTACGTGCCTATATGATGCCGCACTCGGACATTTCCCTTACCACCTCACTCCCTCACCCCTTCCCCGTTTTACCCTTTCCCCACTCCCCACACCCCACCCAGAAATGCTTATCAAAATTTTTTTGGTGCCTCAACTGTGTAAACAGTTAATGTTTGCGTTGCTTTTAAGCTTTTAAAAATATTAGTAAACACTTATCTGTTAAGTAGATTATCGAATTGGAACCCATCGCTGCTGCAATTTAATTAATTTAATGCAATTTTATACAACTACGAGTATCTATTGACTGAGTTTATAACGCGCTTACAATATAACCTGAATAATGTAAAGTTTTTTGCCTCAATCAATGGAAGCGATTAATTGTTGTAATAAGCGACAAAAGTCGCATGGTTTGAATATAAAATTAATCGTTGATGTGACAGGTGGAGGGGGCAATTAGTCCAAATAGGGGCAGAATTATGATTAGCTAATGAAACTTGTGTATGGAAGGGAATCTTGTATAATCTGATGAATTTATTCAGCATATGCTCTGAAGAGATTACACAAAATAAGTTGATTAACTTGCAAGCTGAAATTTAATTAATAATAATGGTTCTCTCAGTGAAATAGGAAACATATTTTACGAATTCCATGATGAAATAAACTTTGCAGTTATCAATCGATTTGCTGGCGTTTCCACATCTGTTTCACATTCATTCATGGATACTCTAATAAATTGGAGGCAGTAAACCCCATTTGAAAACCATGAGCAATGGGCCATGACCATTAGTTATTGGCCAACGAGAAAGATGTGTCAAATCAGTATAACAAATCGCAGGAAAATATAAATACAAAACGCACTTAGTCAAATGCTTAGCGGGAAGGAGGCATCGAATGTACGATATCGAAATCGAAATGGAAATCGAAATGGGAAGGGGAAGGGGAATGAGAATGAGAATCGAATGATTTAATTCATTGAGGGCAAATGCAATTTGTTTGGCTTCACAAATAGGCAAAATGGGGTCAACAGATCAAAGCAATATAAATTGTGCCGCATCAAATGAGTTACGGATGAAGGAGAAGATGGGACCATTCAACTGACTGAGTTGGGATGAGTTTAGGGGGCAATTGCTAATTGCAATCGGACAACAAATGTTCACACACTCTGCATATGAATGAAAACGAAACGAAACGAAATGAGTCGAATCGATTCGTTTCGTTTCAAATCGAATGGTTATTCAATGAGTTGAACTCGGATAAAATGCGAGCTTTTGCAACTGTCAACTGTCGACTGTCAACTGTCAAGTGTCATTTGTCGGGGAGGTCGTTCGATCAATTTGACTGAGCGGAAACTGTACTAGAAAGAGGATCCCTCCCCTCTTCCCTCTTCGGCTTAGAAGATTTATTGTCACACGATCCGAATGGGACACAGTGATTGAATGAATGACGCCAAAGTGCATTTCAATGTTCTGCAACATCCGATAATGATCCGCTTTGATCTGTTCCCATCCAGTCGGCCTAGTTTTTTTATTAGCCAACAATATTTTGACAAATTTGTCGGTCTCCTCCGGCTGCGGCACTGACGGACATTTGGCTGCTAATGGTGCATGCAACAGAATTTCCTGCATGATGTATTCTATAATTAAGTAGCAACATGATTCTCAATTCTCCTCTCCTTCTCTCGCATTCAAGACGTTGTGCCCCGATGTTCTCGCCTCATAATTGTGCCACTTAATGTGGGCGTCAACATGATGCGACCAAGTTGTTCTCGATTCCTCTTCCTCTCTCTCGCTCTCCCCCTCTCTCTATCACTCTCTCGGCTGGATGCTTTTATTCAAACAACATGAAAATACTGTACTATGAGGGAGTTTATAACACTTTCAAACAGTTTTAGGGCTTCCAGAAACTCAATTTATGAACTCGCAACACCAAAATGCATGTCAATTGCGATGAATTCTTGGAATATTGAAAGAGTTTATTAGAGAGAATGTCTAGATATTGGTTTATACACTTCTATTATTTATATATATATGTATATTAGGTATGTTTATCGTATTTTTTTCATAAGGTATGCGACATGTCATCTTAAATGTGTTATACATTTCGTGACACAGTTAAAATATCCTTCGACAGAGCATTCGGATATCAGAGAATTTAAAAAGGGAAATAGTCATATATTACTATATTTATTTTTCATAGCTATAAATAGAATAACTGTACTTCAGACAGAGGGAGACAGATACATGCATATATATGTTAGCAGCGTGTTATGCGATCGACATTATAATCGGCGGGCTGACAATAACATCCCAAGTGAGGTTATCACACAGCCGGAAATACCGAGACTCTGAGGTTATTCCCAGTTGTGATAAAATACCAAGAAACAAAGACAAAGCGGTTGCACGTTCTCTGACTTAAGAAAACGTTGTTTCCTGCTTATAAAACATAACAATAAATTTTATAAAATTATATTTATAATAGTTTCATGCTATAAAAGAAGATCTAGTATATATATACATATATAACTTCTTAAAAGTATCTTCTGATCTTGCCACACTTACACCGCTTGCCAAAACAATCAGAACTAAGTGCAAAGCAATTATCCAGTCAATCAGTCATTCAGTCAATCTTTGCCCCCTTTAGCTACTCGTAAACGAACATTTATTTATTTATTTGGCCTGCAGCTCGAAATTGAAATGAAAATATTTTGACAATCGGCTGCATGTGGCGACTCCACTGTGCAACATAAGGTAATTATTTAGATCATTTGTTTGCTCTTTAGGGCATCCCCTGAGGGGGGCAAATGGAACTGGGAAATGTAAAATGGGAAACTGGAAACTGGACGGCCCTCGAGAGCTTTTCGTCGCATTCATAAATAAACAGCAACAACTTGGCGCCTCTTCTTTCAAAACAAACAACGATCCAAGCAGATCAACAAATAAATCAAACAATATGTTTATGTTTTTTACATAAAGGAAATGAATGAGTTGAACTGGAAATGTTATTTAAAAAGCTGCAATGTGAATTTAAAGTAGCTATAAATAAAATTTAGTTTTGAAGAAAATCAGATACTGTTTTAAACTTTGAGAAACTCTGTATTTTAACTGTAATTTTAATTAGTTTGTTCATTAATTGAAGACAAATTTGTCTAAGAAATGCTAATGTCTAAGGATTTGTATGGCTTCTATTAAGATTCCTGCTTCATTGATGATGATTTGCATTATTCTACTATATGATTAGGTACATATGTCTGTCTAATCAACGTCTATTGTTAAACAATTTTCTTATTTGCTGTCAATAAATTGTATGTAATTCTAGCTAAGTCAAGACTTCAATTGTCTTTAAGCCACATGTCAGCAGCAGTAACAACAACAACAGTTGCTGGTGACAAATTGGCAATGACTCAAGCAAACGCCTTCAACTCCCATACTCGCTCAATTCAATAGGCGCCACTTGACAGCAACAGCAACAGCAACAACTGAAGAGACAACAGCAACAACAGCAACACGGGCAACACTGTAACGTAAATGTGTCTTTGATTTTTCCTTTATTTCTATATTTTGCAACAACAGCAACAATATTGGCAACAACAATACAGAGAGCCAAAGTCTCTGCACGTGACCAATGACAATTTGCGACTCAAGTTGTTGGCCATTAATGCCCCAACTTGATGACGTCCTTTTCCCCTGTCTCTTCCTGTGCTCAACGTAGTCTGTTGAGTGGATTTTTTATTTTATTTTGCTGTCGTTTATTTGACTGTTGTCCCCCTCCTTCAAGAATTGTACTCGTTGTCGTCGATTTGAGCTTTAATATTTCCTGCCGGCACATTTCTCGACTTTTAGGGTCTCTGCTCCGACATCAAAGCGTTGGCGGAAGTTTAAATTGCTCTTGCAGCCCATTCACTTGTTGGCACATACATCCAGAGACCCCAATGCCCCGATAGAGTCATAATACGATACCAATTGCTTATGGCCAAATGCGATACCCATGGATGAAAACTCGCCCAAATTAACTACAGAATTAGCCAAGGCGGGACATGAGTTTTGTGGATTTCCTGCTGATATTACAAGTGACTTAACTTCCTTTTATTATAGGAAGTTATTAAATATGACAAATAAACGATGATTTTTTTTTAGTGAATACAATTATTAACTGCAGATTTTAATAACTTCTAACCGCTTTTTACGACTCCAAATGGTTGTATCAAATTGAAACCAAGTTACAGCTAGATCATAAGTCAAGTTGTGTCAGTTTACTGACTTTATTAGATCAACTGGGTCCCCTAACATTTTCGTGCCATGTCTGGGCTACATCAGTCATTCACTAAGTGCACTCGAGTACTCGCACATGAATATTTCTATAACCGTATATGTTGAATTATTGTATGTTTATATATTTTATACTTTATATTTTATTTATTCCGAGCTGCCTGCATCGTAATCTAGTTTCAAAAATCTTTGTGCGCAGCGAAACTAATTTTATGATGGATTACCTGCCCCAGCCCTCAACCCTCCCCCGTTTCAACCCCAACCCCAATCGCATTTTAAACCCAAATACCTCTGGCAATCCGCACTATGTTGGAGGTTCCACTGTGTTGCACTTATCGCCGTCCATCAAGTGAAATGCAGCGTGAGGCTCGCCACGCTTATCACACACACACACACACACACTCGCACACACACAGACACACACAGACACTCACACACTCGCACACCTCCTACTCAGTGTTAATAGAAACCTCAAAGCGCATTTTACTTCTGTTGACATTTGTAAAATGCAAACAGAACACGCAGAGACGATAGATAAACCTGCTGCATGGACATGGATACGGACTCGGAATCGGACGCGGACTCGAACTCGAAATCCGACTCGGATATGGACACACAAAGTACTCGGACTTTGTCAATGGTTAGAGACATCACTCAAAGTGATTAGATCATGGCAATGGGCACGTCTAGCAAAGGGCCAAAAGGTGGAATGGATGGACAGATAGTTAGACAGATAGATGGATAGATAAGTAAAGCGGGTTCCATAGAAGTATGGTAGAAAGAATTATAGTATTTCCCCGTTGAAAGAACATGTGGGAGCTTCAATTAGTTCGATTTTATTGCCTAAATGGGTATGAGAATTGTTGCGGCAAAGAATTCTCTGTTTTTCCTGCTTTTCCCCATTTTTACGATATTGACACTAGAAATCGTGACTTTTTCATTATAAACGGGATTTACACGTGTTTATGGCAGCTCATAAAAGGGGTTTGTCCTGCCTCAATGGGTCGACTAGACCCGGGTCGAGTTGAGTCGAGTCTGGTAAGTGATATTCAAGAGTTCAAGATGTTGGTTGAGTTCCCAGTGTAGCGCTAAGTAAGTGACATATTTACGGTATTGTTGCTGCCAGACAGGACACATTATGATGGCAACTTCGCCAGGTCTTGGCCCGTTTCCGACTGACTTAATTCATTGTTTATTGGCGCTAAAAAGCAACAGCAAAAGCAAAAGCTCTTGCAAATGAAAGTTCACTTTGAAGTGCGACGACACCTTTTGACAAATAGTTGCAATAAAATAGTTGTAAGTGCTCAGCTAAAGGTTCAAGATGAAGCAGACATCTTTCGCTACTGTCCTGACTCGAAATCCGCCCCTGAACTAATCGCTGGGTAACATGATATTCATGCCGCATCAAATTAGCTCTTCTAGCCACGTCCTTGCCCGGCACGGAGAAAGGAGAAAGGAGCACGGGACACGAAGGCAGCCACAATTCGAGTCAGAAAGAAGATATTATGCAAAATAATATATAATTTTGATAGCACCCAATTTGAGCCTGTCATAACAAATGTGCTGAAACAAGTCCTGAATATGTATGCCCTGTTCTCTGTTCTCCCCTCTCTCTGTCTCTCTCTTTCTCTCTTCTTACTCGGTGGCAGCTCTAAGCACGCAAGAACATTTCTGAAAAAAGCAAGCAAAATATTAAACTGGCTTACAACAAGAACAATAACAACAACAACAACAGCAGTCAAAGTGTACCGCCGAAAAATCGATATATGTAAAAAATGTTTGCATGACTTTAGGAAATTTAGCAAACTTTTTTGTACTGTTGCTGTTGTTGTTGTTGCTTGATCTTGGCTGGGCCTGGCCAAATAAAGCTTCATTGATATGAAAAATATCTTTTAAATGCTATAAAGCAGCTGGGAGCGAGCATGGAGGGGGAGGGGCTTTGTAGCGGTCTCTGTGAAGAGCGGCAAAAACAACACTCATAAAATTAATATGATATAATAAAGAAAAATTTGCAAGCTGCCAAAACCATAACGATTGATTCTGAATTATGGCTGCAAGCGAGGAAGGAATAGAGGAGCATTGGTGCTGGATGAGAGAGAGAAGGGGGTGTGGTTTCGCCCTCAAAGGCCACTTTGCCGCAATATGTTTGTGGGGCTCTAAGCGAAACCGATTCGAATAAATAACACAGTGCCACATAAAACCAAATATGTTGCACCCCCAAAAAAAAAAAACGAAAAGAAAAGAAAACTGAAAAACGAAAAAAATTGTTTTGTTTTTGGTTCTTGTTGGGACGTGGCCACAAGGAATTTCGAAAAGGGATTAGTGCGCCACTTGCTCAACCCCCGGCTGTATGGGGGGAAGTGAGAAGTGACAGGGGATGCGTCAAATTAATCACTGCATTGTTCAGCGCTTTTCAAAATAATAAATACTTCAGCGCAACTATAAAATAAATTACTCAAAATCATTTCACATTTCACTATCGCAACGAATGCAACCACACAGAAAAGAATGGAATGAAATAGAATAGAATGGAATGGAATATTGAATGGAATATAGGAGAGAATAGAATAGAATTGTATCTTTGTATCTTTGGAATGGGCAAAGGTTCGTTCAGATCGCAGTGGAAACAGCGGAACTGCGTGTTTGGACAGTTTTAACATTTGGTTTCAGTTTTCTCTCCCTCCTCAGTCCCCAACCTCCTTCCCACTCCCCTTCCCTTCCCTTTGTCGTGCGTTGTCATGCGTTTTGTGTGTCAACTTCAAATGAAATGAAATGTCTGGGGAATTTGTAGATCATTAATAACGTCGCACACAAAACAGCAAAAAGTATAAACGCATTGGGCCACTTAGGAGCCATGAATGGGCGTACGACTAAAGGCAACTACAACAACCAGAGCTACAGCAACAACAGTTGTCAACGACCCTCGGATACTACGATGGGACCTACAAAAATACATAATAAAAATGCCAGGGAGTCGCCTGGGCGGCTGTAGCATTAAATTGGAATGGCAAAAATTAATCACAGCAACAGTGGAATGAATGAAAAATGCAATCGCTGCCGGCTACAAGATACCTTTGAGTATATAAATACGCAAATAGACTCTGCTTATGCCTAAGTATTGGGGCAACATGAGATCAGCTGTTTTTCAGTTCCCTTGAGATGTTTCCATTCACAGTGCAACAGAGAGTTTTCATTTTGGAGACATATATTCGTTCAGTCACAATCTACACTCAAATATTTGTAGGTTTTAAAATAAAAATTACTGGGTAACAATTATACACAATTTTAAACAATATTTAATAATAAAATCACCTAAAATTAATATAGGAGTTTTTGTGTATTCCATGTTGCCGTAAATACAGTTTTCAAGCATAAATTTTGCACTCCTTGATCTTTATTTGTATGGTTGTCTTATCTCATTCATAGAACAATCAAGTTAATTATATATTAAGCATCAAAATTAGTTTTTCTTTAATTGAGATAATGTCATTCAAATGACTTTAAAGTTGTCTATATTTCGATACTTTATCATTCTTGTTCGGTTGAATTAACGTAAATCAAACCTATTTTTAAATGTTCATAAATTATTTATATCTTTATTAAATGCATTTCCAACGTTTCACTACTTATCAAACAATATAAAATCTATCAATTCTCAATCATCTTAATCGCAACTTAATTGTTTCACAACACTCTTTCAATCCTGAAAGATACTAAAATCAATCTGGGGTATATTTCTCATTGAAATCGTGAGGTATTTTTAGGATCTTCAAGGCATTTTTAAGCCACTGCGATTTATGTGAAATTGAAGCTAAATTCATGTGCATATTTTCGTAGAGTTTTAATTTCACTTTTCATGTCCCTCTGTCCACTTTCCTACCCGCATTCACCATCAAATCTCCACAGCAATTTTCCATTTTCGTATTCGCTTGTTTCCACTATTATTTCGTTTTCGTGGCAGCTCGTTTTGCTTTTGCTTTTGTGTTGTGTTAGTTTAGTTTTAGACGAATTTTTTTTTGCTTTTGTTTTTTGGCCACTTCCGGCCAAAGTTTTGGCTTTGCTTTTGTCTGGTGCCACGGTTTTTTAACGCTGCACTCGGGAATATTGGGGATAGAGTGGGGAATGGGAATGGGAATGGGCCCCCAGTCAGAAATATAAAATAGAGACTACAGAAATAAAGGTGCATGCATTAAATATGGCGTGTGCATCTTTTGTTTTGTTTGCTTTTCATTTAAAGCAAGAAATGTCAAAAGCTCCAGACAGAATCAAGTAAACAAACTATAAAACTAGATTATGAGACTTTTAAGCATAAACTGAACGCCAAAGCATTTAATAAAAACAGAACCAAAGACTAGAAAAAAGGCAGCTAATGCGACAACCAACACATATATTAAGAGGTAGGGAAAGATAAGTTAAGAGAAGGTCGCGCTTTAATCGCTGTTAACTTAATTATCAAATGCAACTTTGAAGCTTTGAACAGAGCTTAATAGTTTAACAGCTTTTAGTCGCTTTTTGGAAATTTGAATTTAAAATATGCATCAAGTGTTTTTTCGGTGCTCACTCATGAATATTCATCGGATCCAAACACTTGACGAACTCGTAAATTTTCCGACACTGCCTTTTAAATATGCATGAAAATCAAATTTGCCTTTTGCTGCACACAACTTGATATTTAAATTTATATACGAGTATGTTTTATATATATATATACACTATAAATAAAAATGTTATATATTTGTATGTTTTATTGCCTTGCTGTCACTTTCACGTAAATAAATTCAACTTTGCTGCCCATTTGATATGTGTGTTTTTTGTATTACGATATTTTGTTGTCTTTTGTTTTATATCAACTTAATTGAGGGGCCTTCTGTCTTAAGAGGAGACAAACTGTTTCACTGAATGGGCGGTTTCTATCATCAATCGTGTCAAAATTTTGTAATTTGTAAATATCGAAGTCATCGCTTCTAAAACTAGATATAGGAGATGCCTTTGACAAGATTGATGGATAGATAATACGACTGATAAATCTCCATTACGGCACACATCCTTTTCCAGTGACATCCGCTGAGAGTTAATTTGAAGTCAGTGAGACAATGATTTGATTTTGGCCGTGTCATTGTCATCCTCCAGTCTCATTCTCATTCTCATTCTCAGCCTCAGTCCTTACGAGGTGATTTGAGAACACGCCCAACCATCACTTAACTGGCAACCAGCTGCCAAGTAACTGCTAACCAACTGCTTCATTTGTCATGACCCAAATGACGAGGTAGTCAGGGATCAATATAAGCACAGATTAGCTATTTTCTAGACGAATTTAGCCTCTTAAACATTGAAAATTAGATTGGAATCGAATCTGAATCTGAGAAACTGATATATTCTAGAAATATATAATTTTCATCATATTTAATTTATACATTTCGCAATATAAAATAATTAAAATATCGCTTTTTTATCATTATGTCTATTTGTGAGTTGGTCAGAGATCAATATAAAAATAATTTAACTAATTTCTACACGAACTTGGTCTTTTAAAAGTTGGAAATCTAGCTATTTTAAAATGTAGCTCTTTTTGGTTGTAGGCTGACAACACTGTCGCACAAAAAGAACACAAAGCACGACACTGATTGCGAGTGTCTAGAAAAGAAATGAAGTAGCCATAAAATAGTCGATTGATTGGCATCAATGATGGCATTTTAACCAAATCACAAGCCCATTTACAGCAGATACCTAATGCAGATGGGCTGGCAACTCTAAGACAACTCTCTAAGTTCGATGTCAATGACAAATACCCGAAACTAAACCCGAGAAGCCGAGGTGTCATCGTTAAACGAGCCACCAAAGTCATAAAGTTCCAGCTTCTACTGATTGAAGGTGTCTGTTGCCAATTGTTTTCATATAAAACTTGGACCATCAATTGATTTATAGTTAAGCCCAACAGAAAATAAACCCATTACTCATTTATGTTCATTGCATATTCGAATTTCAGTTGGTCAAAGTAT
This sequence comes from Drosophila sp. st01m, assembly GCA_018901795.1. Lineage (NCBI taxonomy): Eukaryota > Metazoa > Arthropoda > Insecta > Diptera > Drosophilidae > Drosophila > Drosophila sp. st01m. Next base: position 4,287,285 of record JAEIFG010000172.1, read on the forward strand.
TTTAGTATTGTGACTGATTAAATCACCAAATATGAGAAACTATAATTAAAATGCTGATACTGTTTATAGAAACTATGGCAATTGTCATGTAATTATGAAAGCTAATTAGATATACAATTGAAAATCAAATCAATAGAATTATTTTTAAATCAACTGAACATGCAAAGTGCCTGAGGGTGAAAGGATATATGTGTGTGTGTGGTGTGTGTGTGTGTAGATACTACACCAATCGCTTAATATCGATTTCTTTAAGTAAGCAAAGCAGACAATTTGTTTTTCATTCACTGTGTACATAGCATGAACATGAGCATCGGAATAGTAAAAGCATTTCAAGTGAAAATAAATAGTATTAGAGCGGCAGCGGGGGGAGAGAGAGAGAAAGAGACTAGAACAACGGCCACGAGCAGCCAACATCAAAGGAAGTGCACACACACACACACACACTCAGTCACACACACACGCTCTTGTCTAAGCATAAGCAGAGAAAATCGCTTATGCAGGAAGCACTTTTCTTTGGGGCTCCTGCTGAGATTTTCCAGCTACAGCGACTGCGACTGCTGCAAGGATAAGAGCTCGCTTTTCTTATCCTCGAACTCTGCAGGCGTCTTCTGCTTGCTGTGGCTGCGTGGGAACGTGATTTCAGCATAATTCCGTATATTAGCGCATAAATGGAGCATGCCAGTGACACACACACACACACACACACACACACACGCACACACTCTATAAAAACAAACACACACATATCTAGTCAGAGTCACGGCTGCACTTTTCCAGTTTACTGGCCTCAGTTCCCTGCGAGATACTCGGGTCAAGTACATTAAAAAATAAAGAATAAATAATGCCGAACTTTGTCGAAAAATCCCAGAGCAACTGACTGAATATTCAATGGGAGGGTCAAGCAGTTGCATCCTATATTCGAAATTTCTTCAATTTATCCATATTTGCACTATAAATTCCGATTTATTTGTTAACCAATTTTATTTGCCACACTTGTTGCGCTAACGTTACAAACAGCCCTCGCTGGCTGTTGAAACGGCCATCGTTAAATGATGAAATCGAAAATCATCAAGTGCCAATTTACAATTTGCAAATCGAAAAGGCAAATCCAATGCCGATGCCAATGCGCAATCCTCAGTCCTCTGTTCTCAATTGAGAGTCGAGTGGAGTCGAGTCGAGAGTCCGCAGGCGGCACATGTTGAACAGGCGAGACGTCAAAGCCAGGATTCTGCCTTGACCGCATCAACACACAGTTACACACACACACCCACACACACACATGGGACGCACACTCAGGCACATTGATAGGTGGTTGCCAAACATGAAACATGAAATTCGAGCGGTTTAAAATTGAGCCCATTGATTTTTGAACTGAGCACGTCTACCTCTACGCTCCCTCTTCCTCTCTCTCCCTCTGCCCTCCCCGTTGTGCAAGGAGTCTGGATATTTCTCTATGTATGCGTATTTGTTTTAAAATATATTCTGGCTTTGCTGCATTTTCATTCATGCCGCACAGCGTCAAAGGCCGCAGCAATCCATTCACATTCACATTCCATATCCCTGTCCCTGTCCCTGTCCCTGTCTCTATCCCCATCCCTATCTCAATTCCCGCTCCTGCAACACATCCATTCACAGGATGCTGTTGCGGGTGAATAATTTTTCAAGTACTTGTTCGATTCCAACGCTGTTTGTTTAGCTTCTGTTCTCTGAGAGCAGCGCGAGTCACAAACGCAAAAGGTTCGGGATATTCTATGTGTGTTTTATGGCTTTTTTCATCTTATTTTTCCCAATATATATGGATGTATTGGCAACTGAAATCACAAGGATTAAAATGAGCAGCATCCGCCAGGACTCTGTTTATTTGCCTTCGTGCTTAGCGCCGTCAAGGGTTTTGATTCCATCAGCAAGGATGCTTCTCAGCTGCGGCAGCGACAACGACAACATTTTTACAAATTGTTGTACAAATATTTGGCATTCAAAGTTGCCTGCAAAAGGACGAGCAGTCTCCTTCTGACCAACCCAAAAAATATACAAAAAAAAAAGAGAAAAGAAATACCCGCTACGCATTTATTGAATTAATGGATTATTTCTGTGTGAAAACATCTGCGTTCTCCACACATTTTATTCGCTTATTGTTTTTTGTTGTCTCTTTCGCTTTTATTATTATTTATTCAAAACACTTTGGCTCCTGGCATATTTATTTACTTGTTTTACACCCTTGGCAGGAGATAAAAGTGCCCCTCTATAAACAGCATACATTCTTTTTTGGCTTTATTTGGAAATTGGTTTCGTTTGTCGTATTGAAATTGAACTCTGCGCAAATAATTAAATGCAAATTTTGGCCACTTTAAATTTAATCTCAAACACAATTTTAAGAGAGAAACTAATCCTTTATTTTTATATATTTTTAAATAAATTTATTATGGTCTTAAATGTTATTTAAAATAAGTTTTGAAGTCTATTTTAGGTCGCCCATTTGGTTGCCCTACAATTATCCCGTTTTCGCTTTCGTACAAATAATTATTAACCCTTTGAACTCGTTTCGGCAGCAATTGGGGAAACTAAAAATCCGGCAAATAGTTTGTTGCATGTTTAAATTACATTACGAGTAAGTTTAGCCAAAAATGAAAGAGAAAAAGGCCGCAATGGCAACTGGAACTGTGGGCAAACACACAAGAAACCATGTCAATTTTCTATTCTAATTGGCCAAAATATACATACGAGTATACGTGTTGGGGCAGTCACCAGTTGTAGGCCCGTTTTTATTTTTATTGGCCACATTCAGTCCAATTGCGGCTACTCACAAACACACACACACACATGTCTAAACACATGACACAAATTGGCCAAAAGGAAAAAGTCGAGGCGCCAGCAAAGTTTCTTTTTGTTTCGCATTAAAATGCACTTGTTAACAAGTAATTTGTCGGGGAATGGCAGATATTTGCTTATCGCAGTCATGAAATCAGTTCGGCGAAATAAAAAAGGTTGAATATTTGATTAGACAGCACGGTTTTGGGTAGACTGTTGAGGTCCTTATTAACCTCGAACCTGGCAAAAGGACAGCGTAAGAGGATTTAACATTCAATATATATAGTCCCAATTGAGAGGCCCCATAGCTTGTTAGACTTTCTGATTGCTAATTGAAGTTTATTTGAAATTGGAAACAATCTCATATAATTATGGACTTGCATGGAATGAGGAGTTGAGTGCTCTGAAGATGCACTTATAATTAAGATAATGACAACTTCATTTGACGTCGCTCTTCCCACACACATAAAGAAAGTACTTCATAACGGAACACTTATAGAACTTAATCTTTATTAGAGCATATGCCTGAAGAGCTGAAACTGAAAACTGAGCTGAAAGGGGATTGAAACTCGAGCTGCGACTGCTTATAACTTTAACACTTAAGCCGCATTGAAGTCAACTTGTGTACTTGAGAATAATATTATACTACAATATGGTTATGGTGCTTAAAAAACAGCAACGACGAGAGGAAGTCAAGTCAAATCCCCAGAGGGACCAAATCAATTTCAATCAAACAAATGCAACCGTCCGAGGAGAGGCTCAGGCATCAAAACTCACTCAAGTGAACCAATCAAAGAAAACATGGAACGAAAAACAAAAAACGAGAGAGGAAAAGTCAAAAAACTAAAAGCAAAGGGCGTTGAGGGGTTAAGAATGAGAATAAAAATGAAACGGAGCATTCCGGGAATGAAAACGAAAACGAAATCGAAATCGAAGTCGAAGTCGATAATGGAATGAAATTGAAATGAAATGCATGTTACAATATAATTGAGTATAATCAAATTTAAATCACATTTGCTTGACGCTGATCATGATGATAATCATTATGATGATGATGAGCTGGAGATGGCATCGATAACAGTTTGACAAATGGTGGGAGAGGAAGAGGAGGAGGGGAATAAGTGTCACAGTTTGTCACCAGCAGCATAAATCCAATTACACATGGCACAATTCTGCCTCGAGTTTGAGGGGGGAAATTCGACAGGCGATTTGTATGAAAATGTACAAATCCGTCCCGCATTCGCATCCGCGTCCACATCCGGATTCGAACTCACATTATCATCCCTCGGTCACAGTTGCAGTTGCAGTTGCAGTTGTAGTCGCCATCATCGAATTGCTTTGCTATCCAAGCGCAACATTACGAGTACAAAACTCGGAAAGTGCATTTCTATTTTCCAGTCCCTAGTAATTAACGGTGCTGTGTGTGTGTGGTTGTGTGTGTCTGTGAATTTCGATGCCAGATGTTTGGCCTGAAAGGTTACGCCTCTGTTTCAAAATACACAAACGAAAAAGTCAACAAACAGCCAGAAAAGCAACCGTAATCACAGTTGGCGGTAATGAACTCAAAAGAGTAACTGCCAAACAAACCCAAGTTAAAGCGGAAAATTCCAACAACAACAACAACAACAACCAAAAACCCCATTGACATTTGATTCGACTTTACTGAAGTACATTTAAATTAAAGGGCGCGAATTTTGCTTGGTTTGTGAGTGGATTTAAAAACCTGAGCTACGCATTTTGCATTTACCATCAAAGTCTAAAATAGATTTTGTAACACGAGAAATGCATCAACTATTGCAAAGATTTTCAAAAGTACCATAATTTCATGCACACAGTATGAAGTTTTATATATGTTCCATACCTTTATACACATTTTTACTAATAGGTTTGCTTTATATTAACAAAAATCCTAAAACAATTGTGAAATATTTTGAATTACAGATTTCTCGTAACTAAACAAATAATCTCAATTAATTTTTGAATAATAGTTTTATAATCTCAAGATTATATACTGTATTATCAACAGGTTTTGCACCGTTTTGTTATTGAGTTACCAACAACAATTTGATATAAAATTAAATAATGGCTGTCAAAATGTTTCTTTCATTCCCCTTTTTATTTTAAACTCATATTAGCAACTGAAATTGAAAGAAAAAGAAGACGTGGCAACCCCTGCATTGCCATTATCCACCAAAGTGTTAATGGCTAAATTACTTTTCATTCTTTTTTTTATTTTTCGTTTATTTTGTATATTTCGGTTTCCTTTCGGCTTGAGTTCGCGTTGGTTCCGTAACCCTCAACATTTCCATTTCCATTTTCATTTTCATTTGAAAACATTTCGACTTGTGTTTTTGTGGTTACGCTGTTTATTTTTCAATTGAGGTTTTGACGCAATTCCGTCAATGACTCCGAATGTTTTATTTATGCCGCACGAGACGCAATCGATGTGTGTGTGTGTGTGTGTGTGTGTGTGTGTGTGTGCGGATCGATACTTTCAGTTTAACCCTTTCAGTTCTGGGCACATGTACATACATGTAGATATGTAGATATATGGTATATGGTAGTATGTGTGTATAATGGAACAGGGATCAAAACACTCACCTTCATCAGCCGTCGCCGGGTGCTGCTCTCCCAGGCTGCCAGGGACGCTTAGCGCCAGGATGAAGGCAGCCAGGGAGAAGCACAGTAGTGGGTAGAAGTTATGCTCCCTGCTCATGTTGTTGTTGTTCCTGTTGTTACCTGTGCACAACATTGTGGCAATTGCGCACTGCGACTTTTCGAAGGAGCTCAGAGTTCTTGTTTCCGTTCAATCTATGAATCCGACCGACTCTTATTCGGGCTGCCTTATATCGTATATTGCCAGACAGGACGGGCCCTCACCTGTCGCCCTCTGTGTTTGTGTGAGTTTTCAAACTTTTCGCTTTGCTTTTGTTAATTTAACGTTTTTCATAAGTTTTTCATTGCGGCAGACAGCTTTTCCGAGTTACTCGCTGAACTTTTTCGAGTTGATGTTTGTATTGTTCTCATCGTATTGCATCACTCTCTCTCTCTCACTCTCCCACTCGCACTCTGTCTCTTTCCAGCTCTGTGTTTATGTGGTTTTTCGTCAATTCAATTCGATTTGATTTGCATTTGGTTTTTGCCACTGATGTGCGCCACTGTAAATAGAAAATAGAATGCGAAACATTTTCACGAATTAGTTTTCATTTATGCATAGCGACAACAATAACAACAGCAACAGCAACAAAATAACCACAACAACTACAAACTATTGAATTGCAAATGAAATGAATCAAAGAATGTTGTGTACAATTTGTAGTTGAATTTGAAGTTGAATTTGAATTCGGATGCTGCATTCTCTGCATGCAACACATTTTTGCTCTTTTCATTTGCAAAATTACTAAACATTTCGATAGCGATTTGATGTTGCTGTCAGAATTTGAAATGCCTTTTGTGTTGCAACATTTTCGATTCTAGATGGTTGTGAGGCATTGTATTTCAATCGGATAAACATCGATTTCGAGTTGTTACTATCATTAAGTTTGCATAAATTAAGCTCAATTGAAAAATAAAATAAAATAGTTATGTTATAGATCAAAATCACAAAATTAAACTTCAGTTTTATTAAGATTTTCAGTTGTGAAACAAATTTTGTTTTATGTGACCACTGTTCAAATAAAATAATGTCATGTTATTAAATTGAACAATGATATGAGGAATTATAATATTTATGATGTATTATATTTATATATGTTTAACAGAGAGGGTTGAGTTAAAAGTTGAACTTAATTTAGAAATCCTTCATTCACATTGAAAATTGTATTTAACTTGTTGGCAGCTTCAAGGCTTAATCCTCGTTAAAGTTGAACCAACAAGCCCGGCCGAAAGAGTTGAAACAACAATTTGACACGCACATAGCCTGAGAAAATACCAAAAATTCCATTGGCAAAGCAACAACAACAACAGCAACAGAAAAAGCTACAAGAACAAGAAGAGCAGCAGGAAAATGGAAAAGCTTCTGTAAAAATGACTCATTTGGAATGCATGGGCCCCTACCGAACTAACGTAATCATTTTGATGGCAACTATTTAAATATTAAAAATGCCCGAAAGCGCTCTGACAGTGACTGTGACTGTGAGTGTGAGTGTGTTCACAGTGACAGGCACAGCAGGGGAGCAATATATTTGATAGATTACAGTCAGTCCCCGAGTCCCCGAGTCTCGCTCGGAGCTGCCAAATGACCATGTTGCTGGCCATTGCCGAAGGCCGAGTAAATAATAAATAATAAATAATACAGAAATAAATATTAATTTTAATATTAATATTAAACAAAAAGAATGCTGAGCATGCACTTGGGGTATGAATATGATGAAAATGAAGGGAACATTTTATGTCAACCTTTCAACATCACAATACAAATTGACCTCAATTTTTTATAACAAATACTCAGGATTGTCGTAGACTTCACTGAAATGGGAGCAACCCTAACCAGAAATGAATGCACAGAGTAAGCACAACAAAAGTACACACACTCACACACACACACACACATAGGTAAAATATTGCTTAATATGAAGTAAATACAAAGATTTAAGTAGCAATCAGGCTCCAACGAGCTGCTTCTCCGCCTCCTCCTCCTTCTGCTCCTCTCCCTGGGGAAACTTTCCCCTCCACATGCCCTAGTTTATTTCTTCCATGCTGCTTGAAGCAATTTCGCAAGATTTTCTCTAGCTACGGGACTTATCAGTAATACTTCTAACACAAATACAAATACACACCCACACACACACATTTACATTGACACTTTAACAGGCGAACAGAAAGAGCGCCAATGAGAACAGGAGCGTTTGAAGGTGCGAATCGGGCCCAAATGCAATTACTTGTACACTATTTGATTTATTAACATTAACACAACTCAATCAACAATTATTCAACAATATTTAGAAACATAGAAACAATCAAATCAATTTTATATGAGTACGCTAATCAATTGCTTTCGGATTCCGATGTTGCATAATCCTCATCAGTATCTACTATAACGATATATGGTCTTCCATACTTGTTCATATAATTCGTAAAGTGTTTGCGACAAACGGGACAACGGCGATTCTGATACACGATCCTGCAAAAGTCCTCCATGCATTCCAGGCAAAAGGAATGCTTGCAAGGTAGAATCACCTCGTCTTGCTTTGGGGCTAGACAAAAGACACACCAGTCCTGTTCGCTATTAATTTGCGCCATTCTTAAGCTCATAAATTGAAACAAATTTATTTAATTTAAGTTATCGTATTAGTTTCTCAGACAGTTATAGAAAAGTAAGTAAATTTTAAGCGAATATCATTTGAAAAGTAATTCATTTTCACGCTGCGGCCTTTTGGCAAAGGTTCCCTCGAGCCGCTCCTGTGCAAATTGGGCTCACACTGTGTCTAAGGTGAGCTACAATTTTCGTAGCAGCAGGAAGCGAAGCAGGAGTAGGGAAAGAGCAACTACCGAGTGGCAACTGGCAACTGGCTACAATGCATGAGTTGCCATTCATAATATTGGCGCGTCGAGGCGATGACGACGATGGCAACGAGGACGAGAACTGAGAGTGGCTCACACACACACACAGAGAGGCAAACAAAGGACGTTGTTGTGGACTCGACGTCGAATTGGTAAATGAGAGGCAGTGGCAGTGGCAGTTGCAGGAAAGAGTGCCACAAACTACACGTGTACGCAAAGCAATCAACAAGCAGGATACGAGTCGAATGAGTAACATAAATAATAAAAACGAGAGTCGCTGGCACCTGTACCGTCCCCCCCCCCCCCTCCCACTCACCCACATGTCCACCCCTCAATCTTCCACTCACAATATTCGCATGAATGATGTCTGAATGTTGAATGTGTGAGTGTGGCAGACAGTAGCTCGAATAACTCGGTAAAGAGAAGGCACACTGCATATTTATGCTGTGCCACTTAAGACCCAGAACCTCTAACCCGACAGAGAGAGAGAGAGAGAGAGTGAGAGAGAGAGACGCACCTTCTCCCTCTCTGAGTCTAGCGCAAATAGAAAATATTTATGTATTATGCAAAGCGAAATGCGTAGTATCCATGGAATTGAAATTGGAGTTGGAGATGATGAAGTCATTGCCAAATATTAGAAACCTGTTGGCTGAAAATCTAATTTTCATGCACGAGTCGAGGCTCCGAACTCCCATTTCCCAACGTATCCCAACATATCCCAATGATTCCCAGCGAGCCTAGCACGAACACGTGTAAATTTACTCAAATTCAGCAGTACAGGTTTCAAGACACAGACCCTAAGACAGATACAGAAACCGAACCCCAAGCAGATCTGGAGACATAACTCGGTGGTGACAAGGTGAGGAGGGTAACATGGGTATTTAATTTGGGTTTATGCCTCCGTTGCCACTGACAAGATTATGTGGAACTGGCAAGTGCAGATGTTAAATGTACGAGTAACGTTGCCTCCTTTCTTATGTACATATCATTGTACTGTGTACATATGTATGTAGATGGCCAACCAACCGGATAGATGGCCAATTGTTTATGGCCCTATTGTCGAATTGCGAATTGCGATGCGTGTGTCTAACGTAACTGTGTAAACCGTAAAACAAGATATTTGTATGGGCCAAAGTGATTGGAAGTAGGAAACTCCAAAGGACTACAGTGAAGACCAAGGGGGAGAGGGACATTTTAGTACTTTCCCATCTTTTCTGCAAAAACTTAGCTTTAATTCTTTTTTGAGACAGTTTATGTATCAGAGAAAGAAACTTAAAGACTGGCGTTCTTAAAGTTCTCCACCCACACACATTGCCATACAATCTGGGAATTTTACCCTGCCAGACAATTTGCATAAGTGATTTGCTTCTGCTTCTGAGTTGAGTTGAGTTGAGTGATGTTTGCTAGGTGGGTTCCAACTCGCTTCACATGATCTCCACATCTCCCAGAGATTGAGAATGAGATTAAGGTAAACTGCGTCAGAGCAGGACAACGTGACGCCAACAAATTTATGAACAGAATCTGTACACAGAGAAAATAATCATAGTAGAATTCAAAATATAAAATACTCGATTTTAGCAAAGATTTTCAAAAACTTCAAATTGTCACAAATTGACACTATACTATGAAAAATTAAATTTTCCGGTTTTAATGCAATATCAAAATAGGGAAAAAATAATGATAATCTTGATATTCCGCAAGGAAATCGGTTCATTTTTGGACAAAGTTATGACTTTTTGGAGTTTTCATAATAAGGACATTATCTTTTTCCATTATACTTTTTGACAAGTTTAAAAATAAACCGATTTCCTTGCGTAATGACAATTTGTCGTTTTTATCTCTAATTTGATTCGACATAAAAATTAAGAAATTAAATTTATTGACATTACTGTCCATTTTTTTGTAACACTTTTTGGTAAAACTCGGTAATTGTAATTCGAGTTGACTGTTGATCGAATACTTAGGCTGGAATCGGGTATTTTTATTAAGAATGTCCGGGACTATCGTTGTATTTATTTTAATCCGGAATCTCGGATTTTTTCTCAATGTAGATGCAAAGTAAATTACGAGACAATTCTTCCTTCCAAGACTGTAATATGGAGACTGGACCACGTCACATTGACAGCCTCCAGTTCTTATTGGACTAGGCAGGGGAGGGAGGAGGTTGGTGGCAACACTCCTGTTGCAGTAAGTGAAATTAATTAAAAAGGACGCATGGCGCTTGTCATGGATTGTTGGCTGTAAGTCTGTGGCAGACAGCAGGATAAGAGGACAGACAGACAGAGAGACAGACAGACAGAGAGACAGACTGGCAAGCACACAATGAATGGGCAAAAAGATGTCAACACTTTGTTTAAGATGATGACGTCGTCTTCGTCCTCCTACTCGTCTTCGTCTCTTGATGTTGTCGTTGTGCTGTCCATTGTTGGCTGTCATTGTTTCATATTGCTCTTCTCGTTCTCGTTCTCGTCCTTCTGCTGCTGTTTATGAAGTGCCAGGATATCTGCACGTCGCCTCGCCTCAGAACGGGGCGCATTGTTAATAATAGAATCTTACTTCTATTTTTGCTCGCCTCGCGTTACAAACTCGCAACAACAACAACAACAGCAACAGCAACAATAAGCACTTATTCTTTATTTTGTTTCCACTTGAGTCTGCTCGGAATTTGCTTTGAAAGAGGTTACTTTGCTCTTTCAGTTTCAGTTTGAGTTTCAGTTTCAGTTCCAGCTACAGTTTCAGTTTTAGCGTCTTTTTATTTTTTACTTCACGTAACTTCTGTTTTGCCACTTGAAGTATTTTCTATTCAGCCCTTTATGAATTAATATTCGCTGTTTCTTTCCTTTTATTTTCGTGCAATGAATTCAAGTGTTTAGCATTGTCGACTTGGCATTTAAATAATTGAATTTAATATTTAATGCCACGCGTTGGGTTTTGTCAAGTTCTCATTTCTTTTCTTTTCTTCTCGTTTCTGACTTTCTTAAATAAATACGTACTAATATATACACATATATATTATTCCGGAGAAAATTGCAATTTCATAGAGCTCCCCATCAAATCATGTTTAAATTCTGCGGTTCAGATAATTAATTAAATTTGTTCAAGGCTCTTTGCTCCCTGGAATTTTCTTTGGCTATGCAAACATTTTGCTTAATGAATTTCTGACAAAGACGAAACATTTTCAACTTTCCGTGCAAGTTTCTAACCACTTGAGTTAGACACAAAAATGCCTTGACTAGAAAGCCACACAAATCACAAGAATCACAATCAAAAGAAGAAGAATTCCAACAATGATTTTATAACGTTTTAACAGATACTCGAACACGTATCCTGGCGTTGTCATAAAGTCCTGCTTCCTTTATTCTCTGCTGTGGTCAGCCACAAAAATTGTTGCACAAAAATGCACAAAAACTTTAAATGGTGCTTAAACAGAAATATGTTTCACATGTTGCATGTGTTGTTCTTGCAAAATGAAAAGCAAATAAATTCAAATTGCATGAAATTTTCAGTGTGAAAATATTTGCGTTGAAAACTGCAACGGCAAACAAAACAATTCGCAGTTTTCCCCTATGAAAACATTTACAAATATATGGTATATTCTAATATTTATATTATATTATTTCAGCATAAATATTTTTTTAATTAAAAGTAAAAAGCCAATGCGGCGTGTCCATTTTCCCCGTGGGGCATCTCGACAGGATGCGGGCCCCAGACAGGACAATAAAGTCTGATATTGGACTGTGAGATACCCTGGAATACGATTGACACCTCATTCAACAGTTTGGCATTGCAAAGTACATTAGGAATGACAATTTAAAATGTTATACTCTGGAATGAAGTTTATGAGTTTATAAGAACTGAACAGCAGGCTCTTTTCAGCACCTCTACTACAGGGTATATTGTATAACAACAGCTGGAAATCATAAAAAATGCATACATATATAAAAATAGGCATTACCAATATTGTTTGTATAAATGGAGTCCAACTCAGTTCGACTGTGGTCCAAAATGTTAATGTATTGGATGCCTCTCTCTCTCTCTCTCTCTCTCTCTCACTCTCTCGCTCTCTCTCTCTCTCTTAGCTCTTCTCGTCTTTTTGGCTGTCACTTTGTTTACAACAAGAAAAATGTGATTTTTGTTTTTGTGCGTGAAGAAAAAGTGAAAAGACTCATGGGGATTTTCATAGAAAAAAGCCGAGTAACGAGCTAAAAGGTGCGCCAGACACACCCCCACACACACACCAGCCACCACACACACACACCAGCCACACATCACATACACACTCACACCTTCAGGCAAAGCTAGCCACAAATACACTAACAGGAACTCAAGGGATCCTTTGCGTATTTCAAATGGATTACAAAATGCTTGGAGAATTATTTTTAAATGTGCCGCCAGAGAATTTCTGTGGCTGGTTTGAGCCACTTGCAGTCCGTTAACAGAGCCGTCGGGCCAAAGTACAAGTGAAGTGGGGAAAGACATTGGTTAAAACATGTTTTATTGGCCCGTTTGCGTGTTTTCATAAATTTATGTTACGGGGTTGCAGATTCAAAGGCGGAAGGAACATGTAAAAGGAAAAAGAGGGAGATGGAACTGTGAGAAGAGGGGAGGGAAATGCTATTGGCCAAAAGGACTTTGTCGGACTGCATTACATTCGGTGGATTTCATGGCCTACACACGTGTCGCAAGCAACTTGGGTTAATTGTGTGTGGGAGTGAGTGTGTGTGTGTTAATTGATGGTTTACTATTCACACACACACACACACGCACACACGCACACACTTGTGGGGAAACAGGATCTCAGCTACTCACAGTTAATTGGCAGACGCGTGAAATTAATTGGATTTTTACGCACTTTATCTATGTGTTAATTACAGCGTGTTAGTAAACACAGTGTCAGACACTGTACACTGTACTCTGTACAGCTATGACAGTTTACAGTCACAGCCACAAATATTATCTATTGTTTGTGTAAACGAGCATTTAGTTAAGTTATCGATTTTATTTAAGTGTACAGTTTATGGACATCGGCAGCAACACGTGATCTCTATCTAGGGACCATTAACTGTACCCCTTTCCACTCTCCTGCCACTGCCATCACCGCAAGTGCACTCCCTTTGGTAATGTACACTGAATTATGATGCGTATGCCATGTTACAACCACCACAACAACAGCAACAACCACCATATAATACCTGTAAATAACAGACACATAAACAACCACAGACCACTTTGGGCGCAGCGTCGTCGTCGTCGTCGTCGTCGTCGGCACTTTGGACATTACGGAAAAGTTCCCTAACTTACCGTCCAGCACACACACACACACGCACACACACACAACCCTAAAGCTGACGCCAGTCAAGTCTCCAGTCCCTCACTAATGGAGATTAACTTTAACCCACATCGGTGACAACAAGTAGCAATGTCTCGTTACTCTTACATAGTTAACTGGCATTGCTATCAGATACCCTGTAGTAATTGTGATATCAATTTCTGCCTATTATTATATATATTCAATTAGCGTCAACTTAATTTAGTAGTCAGACAGAAAACTGCAATTATTTAGAGTTTCTATGCGATTCATTAAATAGCATGTAAAATAACCAATTAAATCATAAATTATATTAATATATTATAATTTATATTAATATATTACTGCTATAAATATTGTTATAATGTAGCTTTAGCTTTGTAGAAATTAACAATGAGGCGCATTATACCCAGCCATGTCAGTTTTAGAGGGTATGCACGCGTGTGTACAATTTATATTGCGTTTTTGTGTCTCCGGCTACAAGGCTTACTTTGACATATGCACAGAAGAACACGTAACAACAACACGCAGGTCGAGGCTGAAGCTGAAGCTGAGCCTGAAACTGAAGCAAGGGAATCTCTTGGAGCTGCAGGAGTCACGGATATAGGAGGAAGGCACAGGGAGAGGGTGGAAGTAGGGGGAAGGGGGAGGTGAGACTGTGGGTCACGCACAGCGCGCAAATTTTTCATCGTTAACAGCCATAAAGAAGACAAAAACCGACGAAGCTGGCAACTGGTTAGCCAGGAACAAGCAGCCGAGAACAGGAGCGGAGTGGAGTGGAGTAGAGGGGAGTGGAATGGTCAAAAGCGGGCTTAGAAGAGCTGCGCGGAGGGGAAGTGGTGAGGGGAGAGGGGAGAGCGACAGACCACAGCTAATGCAAAAACAAACACCAAGACCAAACAAATTTGCACAATGCACACAGAAGGCGAAGAGGATAAACGTTGAGGAAAAGGACGCAGAAGAAGGCAGGGGAGAAGTGTTGTAAGACTGGAAAAGAGAGGGAGAAAGGGAAAGAGGGAGAGCGGTGGAGGCTGCTAATAACAAAACAAGCGACACTGACAACAACAATAGTTGCAATAACAACAACAGCAGTTGCAACAACACATGTTTGCTGTTTTTTGCTTCCATTATTTACCCCTTCTATCTCCATTCCGCCCCTTCGTCTACCCCTTGTCGGCATCTGCTTTGGGGACTTTTGGCTTTGGGGCCAATTATTAAAGGCGCTTCGACAGCAAGGGAAACAATTAATTTGTTAGAACAAAGAAAACAGTGTGACGAAGTCTAATGAATAATGCACAAAATAAACATTACTTAATTTACATTTAAAATAAATTAATTTACTTTGGATACTAAGCAATAACTAAATAAATATTTTCCTCAACAATCTGTTTTTTTTATAAAATGAAAGTTAAATAACGCGATATTAAAATTATTATTTCAATATTCAACTTCCAAGTGAAATCTTAAGAAAATGCTTTTATAATTAAAATACTTTCTTGGAATATCTAACATTGAAATATGTTCGATTAACCAAACCTAATATTGAAATATTTTACAACAAAATATGATATAATATTTACACAAAATTAATATGTACCCATTTTCTACTGTTCTATTTAAAATTTATTAATGTATGTTATGTAATTTATATTTTAAGTAATTTCGTTTCCAGTATTTTAATTTTCAATAGATTTTGAAATGTCTTTTAAGCTGCGAAATAATGTCCAATTATAATATTATTATTCTTTTAATATAATGCACTTTGACGCCATTTAAATTCATTTTTAATATATTCCTTGAGATTGTCAGTGTGTCACAGTGTGTAACAGTTTATATGCTGATGCGTCACAGTATTCAACAGTGGCTTCTTCTTGTTCTGCATTTAAATTATTGGTTGTGCATATACTAATACACACACCACACACCACAGTACACACATGTGTTGAGTGTGGCGCCAACGTCATGTGGATACCACCTAGCTAGAATCCCTCGTCGCCACGCTCCTGTTCCCTTTACCTTTACCCCCTCCCTCCATTCTCTGGGCCATTTGCAATGCCTTTAGTTGGCGCCTGGCACAGTTAAGGGGTGGTCTTCATAGAGAGCGGGAAGGTGGGAGAGGGAGGGGTTCAGGCGTGAATTATGACCTATTGAAACCTCAAACAAGTCGCACCACAACAAACAAAGCACCACACACACATACACACACACATAGAGACGTCCATTACAACACCTACGCTCCCTAACTCATTTCGTCATACGCTCGACTCGGTTGTGCAACAACGACTACGAGTCTATACACTCCTTTCTTTCTTTCCTTTTATATTTATTTATTTATGTTCTCTCTCTCTCTCTTTCCATGGGTCTCTGGACTCCGTTCTTTCAACAATTTGAACTTTATGACTTTATTTTGTCCTCGTTTTATGCATTTTTTATGCTCCATGTCGCGGTTTTCTCACTTTGTCGGTCGACAAATCCACTGCCAGTTTCCAGTTTCCAGTTACCAGTTCAAAATCCCCAGTTGGGTTCCCGATCCCAATCCCTATGCTCGTGCACAGTTCCCCTGCACCCTTTCGCTATCCCTTTTCAGCATAAAAATATTACCACCCGCCCTGCGTCTGTCGTTGCACTTAGTTCTCATTTTGTTATTTTATTTTTCCATTCTTTGTTGTCGACAGAGTTGTATTATTTATGCATTATTTAGTCGAAGCGACAATTATAGGTTGTTACGAAGTTTTATGAGGCCAGGATAATGTGAGACATGTGTGAGACATGAGTTGAGCCAAGGCTCCCCAAGGATAAAAGACACCCACACCTCACAAAGGCGCGGCACTTTAACCCTTCATCCCTAAACTTGCACCCTTTATCTGGCATCTATATTTATGCATAAGTGTATTTGTTATAATGACAGTGAAGGAGTTCAAGTAGAGTTAAGGGAAAATTATATGCATATATTTGTTTAACTTTACTTGAGCTTTTCACACTTGAGTATTCAATTAAATATATATAAATATATATAAGCCACAAACAGTAATGTTTAAAAAAAATATAACACCCAGACAATTTTTAAATTTAAAACATATTACTATACATTTTATTTGTCGGTCTAAATATAAATATGATATAATAATCACTGAAATTTATAGACCCTGTACTCTTAATTTATTTTCAATTTATTTTCTATGCATTGCTTAGTTTCTATAATGCTAATTAAACACATTTTGTAAAGTTTTAATTTGTTAAAGCTAACATAGGCATTTAAAGTTGCTAAAACTATTTTGCGACTCCTAAAAGAATGTGATTAAATCCTAATCTAAAATTACTTCATTTAGATTTCAATCTAAGCAATTAGAAACGAAATTTACTTTATGACAGTTACGACTCGGCCATAAACCCAAAATAGTTTCAGTTTACGCTTTCAAATAAAACCAACTCTAATACGATAAAATCAAAACAAACTCTGAGAGAAAATAAAAACAATATTTGTCAAATAATAATAATAATAATGCAACAAAATAATTATGAAATGAACATAAAGTTGGTTCAATTTAATGCAATTTGGCCAGCGAAAATGAAATTAATTTCCCTACCCCAGGAGATGGCGGAGAGAGAGAGAGAGAGAGAGTGATGGAGAGTAAATTTATTGGGAAAAGGAGCGAAAAGAGAATATGTAATGAAACAAAATGGGGAAAAACACGCGCCACACTGAGCATTAAAGGAGAACTGAATTATGTACAATAATAAAAAGTTATGACTGTAAAATTTTTTAATTGCACATTTGGGAGACTTGCTTGTTTTTTTTTCGTTGTATTTGTTTTGTTCTTCTTTTCTTTTCATATTGTTTATTTAATTTTACATTCGTGTGCACGCTGTGAACGCAATTTTGTTTTTCTTTATTCTCCGATTCGGTTTTGTTTTTTATTAGCTACATTTTCCGGGCAGGCGACACTGAAACAACTTCATCGACATTTTCCATTCAAAATTTGTCGCAAGACAATGACAAAGTTTATTTTGGTTTTTGCGGTGCTCGAAAGTGAAACAAAAGTTAAACACTTGAGAAACAAAAGCAACAACAAGCAGCTGTTGCTGTTGTTGTCTTTGTGTGTTGTTGCTTTTGTTTTGACTGGCGGTTTTTTGTTTATGACAAAAAAATGAGCGTTTAAAGGCCGTTAGGCAAACGCTTTTCCACCGGCTTTTCCCCAATTTGTTAACGGTGTGTGTGTGTGTGTGTAATTTGTGTTTACTCCTGTCATTCCATCTGCCTGAATGAGAAAATTTAAATTATTAACAGAAATTTCGAACGCTTTTGTTACCTCAAAGCTCTCTAGGGCAATAAATCATATGAAATATTATTGAATATTTTATTACATAAGCTGCAAGTAAAGTACTAAAACTGCAATAGATAATCTGCAATTTAATTATCCCTCTTTACATTCCATAAAATACCTTGATCTCAGTAACCCTTTAATATTTAGAGTCAGTTGCGAATAATTGAATTGTTTTGCAGTCGTTATTATTAATAATGAGAGTATCAATTAATTGTTTTGGGTAATTATTGAAGTGATTTAAACGTATTTCAGATTTTATAAATTTGCAAAAATGTAGAAGTGATGAAATTTAACTCAATGCTTACTTTAATTGAACATTTCTTAATTTGAACTTAATTAAACATACTAACATAAAATGTAAATTATTTGGCTATAATTAGCTATGTCACTGCATAATGGTAGCCACTGTAAACCGCAACTAACTGCGCTAATTAGGAATACCCATAACATTTCCAGGCAGCTGCAACAATTGGCAAACAAAAGTTCTTAAACTGAAGTTATGCATATGATGTGACCATTTAGACTTTTGGCTAATTTGCTTTCGACTGTTTGTTGTGCTTTAGACATTTTTTACTTTAATCTGGACAAGTAAATTTACAAATTAATTAAAACAGCAAACAAAACGGCGACAAAAAGGACAAGCAACAGTCGCAGCGGGGTCAGAGGTCAGAAATCTCTGCATAAAAATGTGCGACAAAAAAAGACAACAACAGCAAAATGACAACAAAATGAAAACAAAATTAAGGCACTAAAACAACAGCAACAACAAAATGTCACTGAGTAGTTGAAAAGGCAATTTTCACAGGCGACACACGGAATAGAAGCCGCTAGCCAGGACCAAAAGCAGCACCAGTAAATGAAGGGACACCACAACAACAACAACAACAACAACAGCAACAACAGCAGTGAACAATAACAACAACAACAACCACAGCAAGGACAACGACAAAGCGTCAGACCGACAACCGCCGACGGCAAATGTAAAAAAGTCAAAACTCTGAGGGACTGAAAATTGTGCTGAAGATGTGTTGCTGAATTCGGTGGGGAAAATGGCACGGAAAAGCGCGTAGAACGCACAGAAATAATAATAATAAAAGTAGTAGGGCGGTCAGAGGGTGGGGCAGGTGGTTCAGTGGTTCACTTGGTGGTGGATTGTGGATTGTGTTGGGGGCGCGTTTCGACGGTTTCAGTGAGCACAGTAAATTATAAATTAACGCTGCAGGCGACGCGAGGTCAACGTGAACTCCACCCACCACTCCCTTGCCACCCCGCCCCTTGTTGCCCTGCCCCCAAAGTCCCTTTGCCACCCGTAAACCAATGTTGTGGTTTTTTTGGCTTTTGTGTTTGCTGCTTGCCACACACACACGCAATTGTGTATATATAAATTTGTGTGTGTGATGTCCTTTTCACGTGCGAACCAAAAACGCGGCACGCGTCAAACTGACCGCAAAGCAAAAAGCGAACAACGAATGAGGGGAAAATGGCAAATGCCAAGTGGTTCAACAATTGGTGGCAAGTAGCCAAAGCATGGCATAAACTAAACTAAACTGTAGTGGAGTGGAGAGTGGAAAGTGGAGATAAAGGACGATTTCAGAATTAATTTGAGACGCAGCCAGGTGAAGTGGAAAACTCAAATTGAAAATAAGATGTAAACCAAGTAGAGCTTAAAGCGATAGAAATGAACTTGTTTAGTGAAGATTTATAAGCAATTTTATGCGTTAATTGGATCCACTGAAGAAGAAGAGGAAGAGGAGAGAGAGAGAGTAGGAAAATAGTTTGGCAAGGAATTCCTTTCAACTTCAAATAAGAGTAAATTCCACAAATTGTAATCATTTAAAAATGTCTTTAATAAATATGTATATTGCAAAACAATGTTTACAAGATACGAATAACTTTTGAATAGGTTTAAAAGTAATTGCAAAGAATTCAGAGAAATAGTTTTAAAAGGAAATTTGAAACGTTGCAATTGCTAGTTAATTACTATAATGATCTTAGCAAAAAATATTGCTTGCATTTTCTTCAACTTATTTTGACGAAATTCAAAAAAATTAAAAACTTTAGAAATTTTTTTAAAATTAATTATTAATTGAATACAGTTGAAAAAACTTAATGTTTGAATCTATTTGTTATTTAAAAAATATTGTTTAACAACTGATTTTTTAATGGTATATTTGTAATATATTCAAAATTTTAAAAAAGTTTACAATTTGTATAATAGAATACATGAAAAATAGGTGCATTAAAATTCATTGTTATGCAATATTTATTCGCATAGTAGAATATTATTATTTCAGTGAAGACAAACAAAATTAAACAAAAAATTCTAAGTATCAATTGGTGAATCGGTTTTCTAATATCGACACTCTAGAGTTATTTTTAATTAAAAATTAAACTTAAAGCAATCTCAAGTTTGCAACAGAAACTACAATCACCTTGACTTTTCAATCTCTTGACTTTAAATTCAATCTCTGAATTAAGTTGTCGATTTCTAAGTTTCTATACAAAGTATGAAATTCTTATAAACTTGACCAGCATTAGAATTAGATTAGTCTCAGCTACTACATTTTAAAACGAAGGGAGCAGGGAGCAATGCTTCAATTGCTTTCCAAGTGGGATTTAGGAGTAAGTAAGTAAGGAGAAGGGAGAAGGGAAAAAAGGGGAAGGAGTCGGGAATTGTTGCAGGTTGACTTATACAATACGCATGATAAATATGCGGAAAACATGCACTCTGGATGGGGCACGACATAAAGGACACTCCCCCACTGAACCACACACACACTCACACAGACTCACACACACAAACACACACACACACTCTGACACACACATTGGGGCTCAGTTTCGACACGCGTGCACAATTAAAAATTTCATTGACTTGAAACATGGACACGGACGGACATCCGTCTGCGGTTTGTACAGTTGGTGGGTCGAGGGGGGATGTCTGGGGTTACGGACATTGGATGGGGATGGAGTTGGGCATAAATTAATGCTTAATTAGTATGGTACAACTTGATGGGCATTCATAATTTTAATTTATTTTCAACATATGCAAATTACTTTGTTATTTAATCCTTGTCGTAATCCGTTGTCCAAGGAACCGTATCCTGTGCTCCTCGTCCTTATCTATTGTTGTGTTTTGTCCCACTCACTGCGAGCTAATTAAATATTTAATTTTTTTCGTTTTACACATTTGCACTGCTCTCACACGGATACACACACACAGACACAACACGCACAACTCTAGTGTGTGTGTGTGAATGAAATGCAGTGTCCACAATCTGCATTCAATTTAACGGCACAAAAAGGACACTCGTCACAGCTTTAATGTGCATTTTTTGGTTGTTCTCATCAAGATTTGAGACTTTAAATTCCTTTGATTTTCCCTCTTTTTATCAGTGTTGTTTTAGGGCTTTATTTTTAGGCGAATCGGATTTCGTAGGGTCGCGAAATCGAGAACGCGATCGAAGGAGAAGCCGACCAACTGACACTGGATTTGTGTTGGATCGAGGACAAGGAAAGCATACGTAACTCCCGACTGACTGGTCAACTGGTTGCCGCTTTGGATCTTTTAATAGCTTTCTGGGCAGACGAATATTATTATCACGACGACAGCGACAACGACACTGACGACGACGGCGACGAACGTACGAGCGAGCGAGCGAACGAACGCGAATCGTTTATTGAAAGTTGCGCCAGCCGCTACAACTACCACAACGCTTGAAACTCTCGGCAACACTGACTGCAACATTGCCGCACGAAGTCAAACGAATGTTAATTAACAGTCCATGTTTACAGCGTGCGTTGTGGATTGTGGATTCGTCGCATGCGCTGCTGAGACTTAACATTGTGAGAGAGCACTCCATCGAGTGCAGTCTGTTAACGGCAAAGGAAGTTGTTAGTGCAGCTTAAGAACTGAAGTTAAGCGGCGTACAATAAATAGGTGTAACAACAGTCCACTAAAAGTAGAGTAACTTATCATACTTATGCATCTATGTTGATCACATAATAATAACTAGCCGTTATTCATAACCCTTTAACTCCATTCCCCACTAATTGACTGCTATTTAACAAGTAATATTAACTTACAACTCGTCTTTACATAATTTCCATTTAAATTGATTGATATGATGTCTATTTACATGGAAGTACTTTGCGGGACATGACAATACAAATATATCTGCATCTGTAAGCATGTTTGTGCATATTGGAGTTAATGTTAACCGAATGACATACTTTCTGACATGCGTTCCACATGCTTAACAGATTGACATTCTGTTATTGCCTCTCTTGTTAACACTCGCGCTCAGACACTGTTATGTTGTCGGCGCTCTCACTGTTGTGCTCAATGCTTGTGAATGTTAAAGATGCGTCTGTTAATACTAACATTTACATTGTGGGGATATTCTATGAAATGATAGTATTTTGTATAACAACTTCTCAACTATGATTAAAAATATTAATGATATATTAATAAATTGATTTTGAAAAGGCTTTAGTTCTTTACAAATTTTAATAACATACACTTGCTTAGAATTTTAGGAGTTCTATGATCCACATTGAATTTGAGAAATTGTTGCTGTTAGAATTATTCAGAGTTTTAGGACCCACAATTCGGACTAATGTTATGTTAAGCTAGATAACAAAACTTATGTTTAACTGACCTACACAACAGAAACATTGTTTTTTATTTTAATTTACAGAATTGAGAATAATAATGACATAATGTAATAATACATTTTTAATTCAAGGACAACAAATCCTAAAATCCTAAATAATTAACAGCTTCTCTGCCATACAATAATAATGCATTTTGCAAAATATTTCAGAGATTGTGAAACTGAACGTTAACAAGCAAATATGTCAGTTTAAATAATTTTTTTGTAAGTCAAAATATGTCAATTACGCGTTATTTATAAGCCAACGAAGAAATTCTTTTTTACTTGCTGCCTATTAACAAATAATCTGAATACAGAGCAGGTATAAAAAATAACGTAAATGTTATCGAACATTTAAATCGCCGAGGGGCGAACAGGAGACCGATTATTTTGATTTTTATCAGAAATACGAGAATCAGCGATTAAATCAGAAAATGCGCAACAGAACTCGAGAATTGAGTTTTATTTAGTTTTATTTTTGGGCGATGAATGCAATTTGAATAGCGTCAAGGACAAAAGCAGCAAATGCATTTGGATCTGCCTTTTAAAGTATCAGAATACGCCAACGACAACAACAACAAGAACAACAAAAACAACAGGAACAAGAAAAACCAACAATAAAGGCAGAAAAAATAACAGCGATTTTAATACCAATTAGGATACTTTTTCAGACTTAACTCGTGGTACGGCAAATGAAATGCGAATGGAAATGGTGAGTGGATGACAAGCAAGCGAGGGAAGCAGGGAAGGAGGAGTGAAAGAGGGAACAACAACAACAACAATACAACTACAACTACAACTTTAGGGCAGTGGCCAACTAAAGAAATGGAACCTGTTCACTTGGGCACGCGGCAGGTACGAGAGCAGAACAAAAACAACAGCAACAACAGCAACAACAACAAAAGTACCGGGCAGGAGTGGAAAAAATGTAAAACTACATAAAGCAAGACAGAAGCTGAAGAGAGTGAGAGCGGGAGAAAGGGAGAGAGCGACAGAGCGACAGAGAGACAAACGGGGCTGTAAAGATTAAAATCAGAATGACAGTAAACAGCAGCAGCGAAATGAAGAGCGAAAGAAAATAATGCAAATTCAGATGGGTATCAAAAGTTGAAGTTGTGATAGGAAAGAGGAGGAGAGTGGAGAGTGTTGTTGAGAGGGAGGGGGAGGGGGGCTGACTCTGAGCCGGACAGGCAGACAGACAGACAAACGGCAGGACAAATGAATGGGCAAAATGGATGGGAGATTGAGGATGACTATGAAGCATTCATCAGCAGGCAACAATACGCGTTACACAGCACAAAAACTCTAGGGCTAAGCCACGCCCCTTACAAGTACAACTACATATATATATCCAAGAACGTATCCCAGGTCGTTGACCCATTTGCTGTCTTGGTGCTGGCAACATAAATAGAAGATAGCCAGCAAGTGGCAGTGGCAGTGGCAGTGGCAGTGGCAGTGGATATGCCTTGTTGGCCTCAGTCTGACATGGCCATAATGAAAAGATGCAACTGCCAGAAAGGATAAACTTGTCAGTCATCATGGCAGTGACAAGCTTCAAGTACAAGTTGAAGGAGCAGCCAGCCCAACTTCCATCTTCTGTCATCTTCTTCTACGATGGTAGATAAGATTCTATTCAATTGCATAGGGACTCAAAGTAATTGTTATTAATCTAATTTTCTACTGAAAATAATCAAATGTTGTTGGTAATCAGTTACGAATAATGATGATTATTGATCTTTAATATATTTATGTATAAATAATTATAATAAAAAATAAATGTTGCTCATCAAAGACAACTATTTTAGAATAAACTCTTTGACTCAACTTACATATTTCTATACAGCAATCTTAAAAATAAACTCCTTCCTTAACTATGCTGAAAGTGTGATTTAATTAACAATCGTTCCTTTCAGTGTAGAATCTTTTGATTCAAGATGCAAATCTAGTTAGGATTACAATTGCCAGTTTTGGCCAAAAGTCGAGCATTTGCAAGCAGCTTAAATTGTATTTGCATTGCATTTAGCACTTTTATTGCTGCTCTCCTTGTTGTTGTTATGGTTACTTTGCTTCATAGATTATACGTTTCCAGTCACTTAGAGGAACTGCCTAGAACCTCCCCTCTCCGCTCTTCTCCTACCTCTCCTCTGTCATTTGCATAGTCTTCATCTATAACCTCAACTCTGTTGTTTGAGATTTTGTTTTTGTTTCGGGTTTCCTTCTGTCTCATTTCTAATTTCAGAAGAAAACTATTTAAAAGCGTGTTCGTCGCGTCGGTTAAATATCAAAGGGAGCACAATAAATTAGAAAAGGTTTCGTTCCTTAAGTTATTGCAGCTTTAAAATGCTTTCAACCTGTTACCTAATGTCCTGTTTCAGCTACCTAAACTGAGTCCAAAGTATCTCGAGTTTTACACATCAACTGCATTATTTTTTCATTGTCTTGCCAGACTGTCCAACGTTTTTGTTGTTATCGCACCTGTTACACATTTTTTCCTTTAACTTTTGTCTCTTTCTCTCCCTATCTCTCTCGCTCTTTGAAGGCCCTGGAAAGTGGAAACTCGCCTGGCGCTTCGATTTTATAGCCCTCATTAAATGCGCTTCACTCTCAGGTATTTTCGCGTCCAAAAATTCATTCAGTTTAGCATTTTAATTTTATTGCTTATTCCCGTAGGGTATATCGAATGGGTTTCGCAGACAAACGAACAGAAAGGTAAGTAAACAATTCGGTTTAACTTATTATTTTTCCATTTCACTGCAGCATTTTTTAGAAAAATTCTTAAAAGCGTAAAGAACTGATATGATTTTGAAAATATTATTGAAAGTTACTCGACGGGTGAAATTACTGGAATTATAGAATGTATTAAAATATAATCTGCTGATTGTTATTTTTTAAATTATAATATTGATACTGAAATGATCAGAGTATAAGTAATTATAATAAAGAGGAAATTAAAAGGGTTTCGCCTGTTTTCCAATTGTAAATAAAATTGTAAAAAATCTCTTGAGTCTCATCAGACTTAATAAAGTTTGTAAATGAATAAATCTCTCTCTAATTTACAGGAGTTACAGAATATATTAAAATATAATAAGCTGATCATTGGGTAGCTAAATTATAATATTGATTCTGATATTATCAGAATATAAGTAATTATAATAAAGAAAGAAATTAAAAGAGGTTTCGTCTCTTTTGCAATTGTAAATAAAATTGTAAAAAATCACTTGACTCTCAACAGACTTAATAAAGTTTGTAAATGAATAAATCTCGCTTCACGCCGGAAGTTTGTCTATTTTAAAGCGTTTGTTTGGGCAAATTCTATTCATGCACAAATTGAGCATCAATTTAGGCGGCATTTAAGCAAATTTTACAGTTGTGCGCCTATTTCACATTTATTATATTCGTGGCAAACAGTTCAAAGCAAACGTAAAAGCCAAACAAAAGTGCCGTCGAGCCGTTTAATGAATTTTTATTTGGAAACCGAGGCGTAGAGATGCCTCGAGTGCCCCTACCTCTCCCCCAACTCTCTTTCGGAGGTCATAAAAGGGTTCACAGACGATTTGCTCGAATTAATTGCGCTGCCATTAACGAAGCGAGTCGGAGACAGGACCGTCACTTGACAAAGCCCGTATCTACACCCACCTCTCTCCCCTTCCCCTCCCCCCTCCCTTGCAGTTTCCACCCCCCTCTGCAGTCATTCCGAACTTCCCCTTGATGAACATTTTCCCCGAAATTACGAGAATTTGCGTGTAATTTGTTTTCGCCTTTGTTTGCGATATAAAAAAGCGAGACGAAAGAATTATAAAACATTTTTTCGTTTACTTATTTATTTGTATATCTGTAAATGCAGTATTTGTTTTATTTGATTTGCTTTTTTTATATCGTTTTCATTTAGGGAGTTAGCAGGAAATGCAAATTGAATCGGGGTTAGTCATCGTGAATCTACAGCAACAGGTTTCAGTTAATTGAATATGCTTTTTACTCTTTATTTTTTACATTTTCTAATTTCCGCTTTGTGCAAACTTTTGAGAGTGGTCCCAACCAATTGGTGAGTTTATTTCTTATTATCCAAATATTTACCCTTTTTGGGATATAAACATCACAAAAGCATTTTTAATAGGCTTAATGATGAAAGTTGATTGGAAAAGGTCTCTCCGAGTTTCGCTATATAGCCAGAAATTAGAAATTGAAGTGAATGCCAAAGTTCATTGGCAGATTGTATAAATTTCCATAAAATCGTTAAGCTTAAATTCATCTCGTTTCTTCTATGAATTCTGTCTAATATTTCTTCATTAAAACCATACAAATTGATCAGATATTGTGTATCAGATAAATTTGTTGATCATTAGAACAACAAATTTTTGATGATTTCTTAATTTGTTTATTCAGGCAACTAAAAGATACATTTAGTTAAACGTAGATACATATCTCGGGCCCGTTAAAACGAATACCTTGTTGTGGGTGCTTTTAAAGTATCATTAACGGCCAGTTAGCGGAGAACTCGAAGAGTTTCGAGATAGAAAAAACGAATCGCAAATGATATTTGGATCGTGGATCGAATAAAGTGGCTGTATCTGTAGCTGTAACTCTAGGTAGCTGCTTTTAATGGGCATCATCAAGATTACGCCCTCGAAACCAAGTTCATCCTGTAGTCCATAATTATCTACTACATCATATTCAAATTCTCGCCCCAGGAATGAAAATGAAATGAGAAAATGGGAATGAGAATGGGAATGAGAATGCAATTAAAGATGCGTAGAAGCAACTCGATCGTCGATCGACGAGTTCACTCAACTATTTATTCGAGAGTCATGGATTTGATTTCTTAATTTCTTATCGCGTCGATTACCCAACATCCGAGCTGAACTTAAGTCATAAAAGCGGTGCGGGCGACAATCCAGAAGACCAGAGAAGAGCCCTAACCTAAGACACCAAATGGTCAGCAATCAAAGCGATACACAGCCAGAAGACAGAAGAGAAGAGTGGAGTAGAGAGTGAAAAGTGGGAATGGGAGTGATCTCCAACACAATCCAATCCAGTTAATCCCTGGCGTGGCAGCTGCATCTCGTAAAAAAAAAAACAGAAACAACGATGAAAGAGAACCCTTTTTTTCTCAGTGACCGAAACAAAGCCAAATGATTTTTCCAGTTCCAACGCTTGGAATTTTTATTGTATCCGCATCTTTATGGGCGTTTATTAATTACCCATCGAGGCATTGATTTTTCAGAGGAGTCGGCAATGCTTTTATCAAGACTCGAGACACATCTACCTGAAAGCCACCGAATGACAAAATCCAAGGCGTTGAATTCATTTGTGTCCAGTGGAATCGCTGAGTAACTTCACCACATTTACCTGTAAAACGTATCTGTATCTCATTCTTTTGGCCAGGCTGCCGATAAAGCGTTTAGCTTAAGTCGACTCCACTGATAAATCGCTTGAACAGACGGACGAACGGACGGACAGACGGACGGACGGTTGAAGCTTCGCCGCGTCGCTTGCATTTCATTATTGATGACGGCCTGTCCGGCAAATGACCAAAATAAAGATAAGACTCGTCTCAAAACAAGACCCTCGAACCTGAGAAAATGCAACCGTTCGCCGCGATAAGCTCAGCTGCCACAATCTCCGCCTCTTTCTTCCATGCTACACTCTACAGTCTACAGGTTACAGATATGTTTTTGGTATCGAGTTCGGAAATTGAAAAAGCATTAACATTGTGCTGTTGGATCGTAATGAGCTGATTCCAGCCTTGAAAGTATTTCACATAGGTGTGAATCTGGTGAGAAATGCCAGCGATAAGAAGACGCAACTCTCAAATTTTAATTAAGCATCTGTGCGAAGTGGCAGCTTTTTCAAAGGCTTTAAGGATTGCACGTTAAGTCGCTCTTCTAATTGAATGAGCCTTTAAAAATACGAGAGGCGTGTCCTGCCACGCCCACTAAAGGCAGAATAGAATCCCCTCAATGGGATCCCTTAAGCAGATGATATGACAACAATGCGATGAAGCGCAATCAACGTTGATGATTGACTTGCCAATACCCTGTTTCGATGGCGAGATTAATGCGATAATAAAAACCTTAACTGGGGATAGGTATTTAGAGGTATAATAGGAATAAAAACTGAGCTGAAGATTTGTATTTACAGTGTGTTAAATTATTGTTTGACAGCGAAGAAAACGTTGATAATTTTTGGATACTTAAAATAGCTCAACTCACTGGATCTCATTATTTAAATATAGTTGTTATTGTTATTATTTTCAAGAACCCGAAGCAAGTATAATACAATAATCTAAAAATTTAGAATGAAATAAATTATGTTATTTTAAGCTAGTCAAATTGTAATCCACTGAAAATTGACATCAATCTAAAAGTTCCGTCATCTAATTTATAACCATTATAATTTAAAGAAAACCTATATTAAATATTCAATGTTGTTATGATATTTAAATCAAAATCGCAGCTCAGTTGCAGTCGATTACTTTTAACTTTAAAGAAAAGCTGTTTAGCTGAAAGTAACTGTCAGTTACAGGGTATTTCTGAGACGTGCCGCTGTTGCTTAGTTAACTTGTTGTGACAAAGCAGAGATTAAATTCATTATCACAGAATTAAAAGCAAGTCCTTAACTCAATTGAGTGTGACACAGAGCAAAACTTAAGCTCCTTGGGAATTTGAATTGACCGACGCGAATGAAACGTCATAAATTAATTGGAAATGTAATTCGTCATTTTTAAATATGATTCCTCAAGAGATTAAGACTAAACCATTAACATGAGACAAAAGAAAAAATAAGAAAGGAAATATTAATGTATCTCAGGTTGCATTATTATTGAAAATCTCTGCGCTTGTATTTGTCAGGATCATAGAAGGAAGTCATCACGATGCGTCCACTGAACTTGCGGCCACTCAATGCGTTGAGAGCCTTCTTGCAATCCTCGACAGACTCGAAGCGAACAAAGACCTTGCCGCAGCCGGCGGAAGGGGATTCTCCGTCGGGACGTGGAATCTTGAGGCTCTTCACCTTGCCGTACTTGGCGCATTCCTGCTTGATGTCCTTGCGTATGTCCTCGTACTCCTCATCGTCCATCAGCTCCTCGTGCCCCACCATATTGAGCAGGCAGAGAATCTCAGTGGCCTGACTTGCGATGCGATCCGGTGAAAATCCAGGCACCTGGACAACTGGCAACTGTGTGCAGACCAGACTTCGGACGCCGGCAATTGCCCGTTGAACGACGAGCTTGCGATCTCCGAGTTGCATGCCATTGAGTCCGGCAATGGCCTGATCCGTAATTGCGTGATCCAGATACTCGCAGAAAGCGAATCCTTTGCTTTGACCCGTCACGTTGTCCTTGACCAGATTGAATCCCCGCAACTGGCCGAAGGTGACGAGCAGCTCCTTCACCTGCTCATCATTCAAACAGGTGGGCAAACCACCTACATAGACCTTGTGCTGTGAGTCCGGCACCAATGGAGAGATGGCCATATGGGATCCCTTCGTCGTGTCCACGATGTCCAAGGTGGTCACGGAAGCCAACGGATGATAGTCATGGGGTCGCCGTATCTTCAGCACCTGGCCACCATAATTGATGCCATCAAAGTTGATGGCCTGCGTGGCCTCCTCCATCGAACGGAACTCGAGGAATGCGAAGTTCTTGTCCAGATTCGTCTGGCAACTGAGCACAGCTTTCCCATCGTGCAGGACTCCACCATTTATCCGCTGTATCTGTTTGTTGAAGAACGCCATCATATCCTCGTCGCAAGTGCTAAATGGAATGTTTCCCACATAAACGCGACGCGCCTGACGCGTCACCGTTGCAATGGCCGCCGATTCACCTGTGGGCACCGCATCCGGGACGATTCTGGACGCGATCTGGCCACTCGCCTGCATTGCCTTGTACTGCACCGGCGTGAGATTCTCATAGCCACACGGTGCTATATCCCAGGCCGAGGATTTGCGACTCTTGCGGCGATTAATCCTAGTAGAATCATTGTTCACCGAACGCTGCTTGGAACGGGTACGGGCAAGGGAACAGGAGCGGGATCGGGAATGAGAACGGGAACGGGAACGGGAACGATGGCGAGAACGAGATCTTCTCTTGCGATTGTGATTTTGAGAACTCGCTTGATGATTCTCCCTGCGCTCACGGCCCATAGTGAAATTATAAAGTGACGAAAGCGAGACAAAAGAAAAGAGTAGTTAAATTTTTCTGAAAGCCGATGAAATCAAGCCAAAGGCAACTTCGATGAATTATCTCAATTCAAATTGTTGTCAATGTCAAAGTTTCCTCTACACATCTCGACATCATTAACATTCCTCAACAGTTTCCATTTACATATTACCATCATATTTATAGAAAAGCTAATTGGAACGCCTCAACAATTCTGTTGAAAACCACAATTAAGTTGTCCATCATTAATCGAGTATTTAATATTCGCTGCAAATTAATATAATAAGCTTGTAGATACAAAAATTCAATATAATAAAAAATAGCTGCGGGTGCAAACTCAATGATTTCATGCGAATAATCATCGTAATAATTTCTGTTAATATCGCTAATCAATTATAATTGATGGGGAAAAAGAGAGCCACAGGGGGGCACTAATAGGGAATGTTTTCAAAATTGGAATCCCATTGTGTCTCCGCCATGTGTGGTCCCAGCTAGAAACTGGCTGGACTGAGAAGGAGTGAGTGGAGAGAAGGGAGAGGAGAACATTCTAGGGAAACGACTTCATTTTGGTGGCTGAAAAAGTCACTGAAAGAGTCTCAATTAATTCACAAAAGGCGACACAATCAAAATGTCAACTGACACAAAGATGTGGAGAAGATGAAGACAGAGATGGAGAAAAAGAAGGAGTAGTAGTAGATGATAAAGGAGTAGAAGCCTCCTACACACACACACACACACACACACACACAGACACACACAAGAACGTCGTGAATCAAAAACGCATTCATTCGAAAAACTCAAACTGTGTGATAATTAATGTCCAGAGATTTGGGATCCCAAAGTTGCTTTAGGGTTTAGGTGATCGCGTTTGTCCGGGGGTTCAAAATCGTGAAATCGAGTTTCAGGTGCCTCAATCTCCTAAGGATAACGATAATGATAATGATAGTGATTGGGCCAGCAACCGTTTAATAGCCATTTGATGGCCAGACACCGATCGCACAGATAGCCAAGATTTATAACCATCTCAAAGATTCCAATCCAAATAATTCAATTCCAATTGGCACTTGAAATGTGCGATGCCGTGTAGTTTCATTAATGCTAAATTGAATGCATTTCATCGCTGTCCAAAAAGCAATTAATTCTCTTTACCACACCAAGTGTTTGTTTTTTTCCAGGTCTCATGAACCAGTCCCGATTCCCAATTAATTTGAACATTTAAATTCAGGCAACGCTTCTTCGGACATTGACGATGTGACGAAACCTCCCGAAATCGAAAAACGTTCTCAGCATTCTTTGATCGTTCGCTTCGATTTCGATTTCAACTTACTTCGACTTCGATGTCGATGTTTTTGGTTCGTTATTATTGAAGGGCGATAAATTAATTTTGAACAGCCAAATATATTTGATAGGACGCCATAAAAATGCATAATAATGTGCGGATTGAACAAAAAACTCATTATAATGGATACAGCATATGAGATTGAATTGATTTCGATAATAAAGAAAGATAGCCGAGAAGTAAATATTATATCACATTCTATTTCCACAAAAATATCTACGTAATAATTCACATGCACTGAAACTTTAATTTCACAATAATGTCTTTAGAAAATGAGCTAAAAAAATAATAAGCTCAGCTCTAATTTAAGTGCCAACGAAAATAAAACATAAAATTACTTATTGATTGAGGAATTTTAGTTTTAAATTTCAAATTCACATTAGGTATATTCACATAGTTGTGGTTCGAATGATTATGGAATTCTTGGAAACTATTTATACCTATTTATACTAGATGTTGTTCCCACACACACAGGTTTGCATTAGTCATTTGGCAACCAGACCCAGACTCTAATGATATCTGTTTTATTGGTGTTGACGTTTCCTTTCGCTGCTCACCAACATTTATTTTCATTTAACCCATAAATGTTGTTGATATTTATATTGATATGTATATATATACTTTATATATATTGAAATGTTGTTTTAATTTTTATTAAATTTCGCAACGAACAACTATCAAATGATATGTAAAGTTCTGACCGCACACAGAGAGTTGAGTTTTTGTTGGTGGTTATGGGGAACAACGGATTGGTTTCTATTTAACCCCGGGGCCAAATCAATATGGAAAGGGTCGGACCCCAAAATGTCAGAATGAATTGAAGCTTCGGATTGCGGTTTCCATGCGTTCCACGAAAATGGGATGCGTTCCATTTTTTGTCAAACATTCGAGTATGAATAAAAAGTTTTAATGAACTGTTTGGTCGGTTAGTTTTGTTGTTAAGTTTGCTGGTTAGTTGTTTGGTTATTTGGTTGAATACTTGGTGGATTATTGGGTTGTTTGGTTCAATTCAGTTCAGTTCGGTTCGGTTCGGTTCGGTTCGGTTGATGAGTGTTTCAATTGATTTGTGGCTGCAGGCGTGTGAACGTGATTTTATTATCAAATATTTTATGCTGTTAGTTTTAGTAAATTAAATAAATCAACGAAGCAAATAGAGCAAACGCTGACTGCCAGCATCCCTCTCTCTCTCTCACTCTCTCTCTCTCTCTCTCTCCTGTTGTTGCTCATATTGTGTTATATTTTTCGGTGAAATGTCAACAGAAATATTTCAATTTATTTTCTGATGAATCAACAGAAAAACAATTCGCAATGTCATCTTTTGCTTTTTCTCTTTCTCTCTCTCTTTTGTTTTCTCATTTGCTTATTTTTTGGGCCTCCCTTTGCTTCAGTTCACTCGTAAATATCTTTCGAGTGCATCCGCAACTACTTCAAATTACAGATTTCAGCATA
Organism: Drosophila sp. st01m; assembly: GCA_018901795.1. NCBI lineage: Eukaryota > Metazoa > Arthropoda > Insecta > Diptera > Drosophilidae > Drosophila > Drosophila sp. st01m. The sequence continues at coordinate 4,320,829 of JAEIFG010000172.1, forward strand.
ACAATTTATTTTGATATGTATTTTTATGCAATTTCTCGACAATTTGTCGTCACTGCAACCGAAAGCATCCACCAAAAACTGTCTGAGCATCCTTCATTTCTTTTATGCGAGGAATTTGCATCATAAATTGTCAGCAATGTCATAAAATATGTGTTTTTTCCTTTTTTCCATTATTTTTTTAGCTTTTTGAATCTGGATTGTTTTTTTTGGCATGCAAAATCCACATTATAATCGCTGTTGTTTTTTTTTTTTTTTTTTGTATAATTCAATATTTTGTTCTATATATATACACTTTTTTTTGCAACTTGTGCTGCAAAAATTAAAACCGAAGCGTTTTTATTTCGACAACGCGCGAAACGAAGGAAGAGAGAATTTCTAATGATGTTCCGGAGTTGGGAAGACGACGAAATTATCTGCTTAAAGCTTTTGAACTTCTGACAGCGAAATGCGACAAAATGTTGTTAGAGAAGTCGGTAATCCAATAACATCCAGAGACAGCATCTTCAAGTTGTCTGTGCCGTGTGTCTGCACACTGGTAATTGCATTTGCAAAGCTCTCAAGCTGCTTGCAGCTTTAGCATAAGTGAGGTTATGTCGCGTTGTTTTCCTATATGTTGCTTAACTCCTTGTAGTTGCAATGTAAATATAAATTAAAGTGAAAGCTCCATTTTCGCAGAAGAGTTCGACTAAGTAACTCTATTTTGATTCTACATTACAATTAAAAATTCAATTTTATTGTCATCACTGTCAATTTTGCCATAGTTTCCCTTTGAAACTTTTTTGCCAACTTTGAGTTGTCATAACTTTGTCAAATCTTAACCAATTTCCTTGTGGAATGTGAAATTTTATCATAATTTGGCCTTATTATTTTAATGATATTGAATTCCGATATGGTATTAATTTCCGATTAAAATTGTCACTATGACTAAACCCAAGAAATACTAATTTTTATTTCTAATTCAGAAATTCACATCTTACTTGCAGCTTTAACATAAGTTAGGTTATGTCGCGTAGTATTCCCGATTAATTTCTAATCCCAAGTTGCTCGCAGCTTTAACACAAGTGAGACATGTGTAATGGGAGGAACCCTAAAGTTCACTAGCTAATATACCCATTCAGTGAACTTAATGGGGTCTGCAACACATCTGCACGCACTTTCATCCCCCCCTCCCCCTCCCCCTCCCCCCTCTCTCTCACAGTGGAATCCAGCAAGTGCAAGTTCCCTTTGTCGCCTTTGTTGGGGTTTCAATTCTCCAGCTGCATTTACAATATTTATTTGCTGTTTTTGTTTTCTCCAGCCCCCTCTAATCTCCCCCCTTTGGAAATTTAACCCTTGAACGCACTTCAGAAATTGCTTTCTATGCATTGTTGCTCCCCTAACTCCGCATTTCTCTTCGCTTTCTCTTTGCCACAACTAAAGACTTTGCAGTTAAATTTATGTTTTTCCTTTGGCTATTATGGTCGAAATGGTTATAATTCAATAACAAAATTCCTTGGCTTTTCCCTTAACCGCACTCTCACCCTCACACTTACCCTTACACTCAGCCTTACCCTCTCCCTTCACTTATCAGCGTCATAGTCATCGTCATTGCTTTGTTCTGATTTCCTTTTCATAGTTCCGTTCTCCGTTCTCCGTTCTCCGTCCTTCGTTCTCCATTCTCCATTCTCAGTTGTGAGTCGAACGCAGAATGCGTTAAAATCAATTCAGAATTTATGCGCTTTGGCTTGTAATTTATTTTATGAATGTTTAATAATCTGTGCATTGGATAAATTTATGACAATTGCATGTTAATTGCCTACTTGGCGCCGATATGTCAGTCAAACAGTCAGTCACTGGGGGAAGGGGACTGGCGCTCAAGGGTGAGGGGGTGCGAAACTACGCCCCTGGTTAGCTGTCGCTGAGGGACGTTTGACAGTGCGTTTCATTCTGTTTACATTCAATTTCATAAGTGGCAAGTCTGCTGGAGCAAGGGTGGAAGAGTGTGAGGGGAACGGGGAACGGGTAACGGGTAACGGGGGGCAACTGTTGTCCATTGTTGACTGAGAGCTCAGCTGAGCTGAGCTTTAAGGCCCCGTCTATTTGTGCTCCCTATGCGGGAATCGGAGGGCGACAACAGTTGACATGCTGAGCACATTATTAGACGCCCTTTCAAGTTTACGATATCGATTCAAGCTTGTTCAGGCATTCAGGCATTTCAAATTAAATGGCTACCCAGGGCTTTCAGCTTTGAGCTTTGAGTTGCGTCCGGGAATTGCTATTGTATTCTTAAATGAAAGCCGATTAATGAGCACATATTGAGAGGCAATTACAAGTTAATACGCGAGGGGGAATCCCACTAAAATTCACCCTAACTGCCTCTACTCCAACTAGTTTTGAGCTTGACTCAATATATATTCCCAGAATCAGCCTTGACCTCACCTAAAGATCTCTAAATCATTCAACACAATCTATACTCCAAGAACTGCACATCAGCCTTGACTTTAGCGGGATTTTGGCTCAGTTGATGACCAAAACAGTTGCTGCAGACTTGTTCAGAGCTTGGAAATCTAGATGACAACTCTGCTCTGTTCAGTTTCTCTTTTCTTGTGTCTCGTGTCTCTTGTCTCGTTCTTTGTATTTTTGTTTTGCCTGGCAGCTCTTCATCATCTTCAGTGACACTTGTTTGTCTAAACGATGTCGCGTGGCGACCTTAGGGGACCGACAGAGACCCCGAGAGCGACCCCTCAGCCAGACGACCTCGTGATCTCCTCTTCAACGTGGTTGCAACACAACAACAAGCACAACAGCAACAACCACAACAAGCGAAAGTTAGCAGGCAACTTTAAGATGATTTATGAAACTCTACACATCATAAGCGAATGCGTTTATCATTTTTTACTCTCTGGCTGAAGCTGGAAAAATCTTGGAACTGGCGACGTTGACAAATGACAAAAAACTGCGTTGCGTTCATTTATGCTGCTCAGTTCTCAGTTCTCAGTTCTCATCTCTCGGTTCTCCTCTATCATCTCGCAGTCGGGAGCCAAGCTGCTCTTAATTTTATCCAGCACGCGCATCCGGCCAACGGACTAGGACATGAGGATAAGCCTGGCCAGAGTCACAGTCGGAATCGGAGTGGGAATCGGATTCGGAATCGGAGTCTGAGTCATTAAATATGCAATAGATTCGCAGAAACTTTTAAAGCAGCGCAAATCGCATAAATTATTCTGTTAACAACTTGTGTCAACATGATCATTAGCAACACATCCACATCAGGATTGTGAGATTGTGATACCAGCAAATGGAACTTTTCTATTAGCCCCTGGGAATGGTTAAAACATATGGTACATGTGTCTGACAATGTCTCAACATTTGCCATGTTAATGGAAGTTCGACTTGCAGTTTGAATCCTGGCTGACTTATAATATGTGTATGTTCTATTAAGGTAATTATAGAATAATTCTGTATTCACTTATCAATTAAAATCTAATTTTTAGTTGACTCATTGAATGAATCAGTTTATCAGTTCAATGAACCAAGTCTGGTCGTAGACCTAAAAGTTATTCCTATACTTAGTGTGAGTCGGTCGATGAGTTATTCGAATATTCATGGACCTACCACCAACAATTACAATTATGGCCATGTTGAGGAGCTCGAGTCGCCGTCAGTCGCTGCGGAAGTCCTAACACATAAACATCAAACTTCAACCACAACAAAGTATCTTTTCCAGTTATTTGCAGTCGTTCAAATCGTTGAAGTGGTTGAAGTGGTTGAAGTATTCATCGTCTAAGCGCCTTTGCAAACATTTAAATACTCTGACCAAAGGTACTGTAACTTTCTCACGAGTATGCAACTTGGTAAGAATTTATTCTATATCGGAACAGTCTATATTGGAGTCTTGTAAGTCATATCTTGTGCTTGACAAATCGGAAAATCACAATTTAATTAAATTTAAACGGGAAAACTATTTATTTCGTATAGCAACATTATTAAATTACAAGTTACGAAAGAACTTCTGTTTATAGCTTATAGTATATTATAAATAATAATAATACCACATTTTATTTACATCAATTTATTGTCTTTTCTGTGAATATAATTTATAGTTTTTCAACAGTTAATTTTATATGCTTTTTTTTAAATAAATCAAATACTTATTTAAACTCGATCTTTTTTCTCGACTTTATTTAGTCGGCGCTAAATAAATAAATAATTTTATTTTTAATGTAAATATTACAACTCTGACTTCTTAAGAACATTTTAATCTAAAACATTTGTTTGGAATTAAATATAGTATATTCCGCAAGAGAGTATTTATGATTCGGTAGCTCATTAAATTAATAATTTTAGCGAAGCTTGTTTATGATTAGAATGCAACTGTGGAATAAATCAACTTACAGTGGGCATGATTCATACAGTTTTTATCGGGTTCGGGTTTGTTTAATCGTGCATATTATAGGTACGCACTTCCTTGAAGACCTGAGCCTGAGTGAAAGGAAACCAATTGGGGGTATCCACAATGCCAGTACAATACAATACAATACAATACTGAACACTGCGAAACACAATACAATAAATAGAAGCGAGAAAAAGCGATGATTTTTCAAGCGCCAAACATCGGACATGCAACGTCTAATTGGATTTTTTTCTCTTTTTTTCTGTGCTGTTTTTTTTTTTTTTTTTTGTGCCGAGTGTCGAGTCGAGTGTGGACTACGGAGTGGTCAGCATATGGGTTGTAGGTTGTGGCACCAGCAGGAGGCGATACTAAACAATAAATGTGGCACGAATGTGCAGACACAGACACAGAGCCCATTGAATGGCTCTTCAGGTACGAGTGCTCACTGTATGCTTTGTTCCGTTTGCTGTCGCCGTCGTCGTCATCACAGTCGCCGCATAAAGTGAAATTGTGCGTAAAATTCGTTGGTCACGTTTCCACGTCTGTTGACAATTGTTTTTCGCCCTGAATGAAGCATGCAACGTTTGCGCTGTTTGCAGCCATTAAACGCGTGTGCAGCTCTAGGTCCGGTCTCAGTTCCACTCTCAGTCCCAGGTCTGAGGTCCAGTTTCAGTTACAGGGTACATATTGCACATCCTCAAACTCGAACTGCTATTTGACTGCAGTTCGTGTCGTTTTCATCGCTCGAAAAAGTGCTGCTAATCTTTTGTTTAGGCCAGACATGTGGCAGATACACAGGAACACAAGGGACACAGGGACACAGGGACACAGGAACAATCGGTGAGGTCCACAGTGAGTGTCCCTCAATTAGGCACTACATTTGTGCTGTCCGTGTGTCAGTTTCGATCATATCGCTAAGCCAAATTGCACTGGCGACAGTTCCCGGACTGTAAGTCCACTGGACACACCTTTGTCTGTGTTATTATTGGCAGGGATTTGGACTCATTAGGCGCATCGAATGACGCATTCATGTTCGATTTGTTTCCCAGCTCACATATCACATACTTCCCTGAATCCAGAATTTAACGAGCTGCTGTCCATGCTGCGGTTTCTCTCGCGACTTTGACTCTGGAATACAATGGAAAATCAATGGGTTGGATGCGCTAATTGAGCGACTGATGAATGAGAAGGAGAGAGAGAGAGAGAGTCAGTTTCATATGCAAGAAGAGCATGAAATGAAACTATTCACTCACTTGCAAATTAATTGCTCTCTTTCACCAACAACATTTCTAAGTTTTCTCACATTTGTTACATTACTTTCTGAAAAAAAATACATACAAAATTTCATATTGTTGAATTAAATTATATTCACAATACAAATTTTATCAAATTTGCTTGAATTTTAATCAGGAAATTGTGGTAATAATTCTAAGAGATAAATATTCTAGAGTTTTCGGACCAGGGATTCGATTAAATTCCATTTGGCGATGTGGAATGTCAGCATGCCGACCTGTGGAAACTACTGCATACTATTTCAGCATAAAAATCAGTAAGCGAGAGAGCGCAGAGAAGCAGGGGAAGTGGAGAACTGAAGTGGACCCAGTACTTAGCCAGCAGCAAAGAAAAAAAGGACTTAGTGAACGTAAGTACATTGGTTGCTTGGTTGGTTGGGCTCGCCTCGATGGATTGGAGGACAACCCGTGGTTAAGGGAGAGCGGGGAGGGGAGAGGGGTGGGGAGGGGGGTGCAAAGGGTTTAGCAAAACAGGAAAATATTGTAATACAAGTGAAATGCTTAACGGTACAAAAACAAAGGGCCAACACTGTAGTAAACGAGAGTTATGAAATTGTTATTGAAGCTGCTGCAAGCTCCTGGGAAAGAGAGAGAGAAGGGAAGAGAAGTCCTGGAGGTCTTGGACCGAGGTAATGGCAACTGAAGTACGTTTCAAGTTCCAGCAGCAAGAAACATTTGCAAACAAGAAGAGTGCTCAACTTATAGATGCCCTGCAATAAAAAAACAACTATAATAGACAATAATATTCAGTTTAAAATATGCATTTTTCTGTCTGTTACAACATTTTCACAAAATTATAATACCCAACCTGGCATGCTGTACAGGGTATGACTGTCCGAAAGACGTCGATTGTTAGATGTTCGAAGCTTATAAAGGATTACGTTGCCTGGAAGCGCTACAACAACAACAACAAGAACAACAACAACAGACCAAAGTGAAGCAGATACAAATCCGAAATTTTCAGCTTTTATTTGAGTTGAGAATACAACGTAACTGCCATACTATATATGGTATATATATAGTACTTACGGCGTGATATTGTCTGTATTATTAACCGACTGCTCCTTAAATTCGTTTGCATTTTCAACTCTTCCTGTTGCTGCTGCTGAAATGCAAAAATTATGGCCCAATGTTTTTATGACAAGCCAAATATTTGTTCAGCGTTATTTCATTTGCCTTCGGACTGGAATATATATATTTTATTTTTCGATCTTTTTCTGTCCTTCCGCTTTTTCCACGTTCTGAATCTCGCATATTCGCGAAACTGTATGCCACAAATGTGTTGAATCAGTTGTTGCACTCGTTCTGTTTACTTTCCGATGACATGATGATTTTTAGCTCTTGGCCATTTTAGCTTTAAATAAAACTGGCCAATCCGTGGGAATAATACCCTTTAATGGACCGTGAATGAAGCGTATCGAATTAAAAAGGGAGAAAGAAAGAAATTAGGTTATCAATTATTATAATTCGATTACGAAATATTGCCTTCAAGGTCATATACTACTGTCAATAGGCTTTGGGTTCGAGATACTTGTTATTCTGACTGTAAGATGTTCACATACTACAGCTATATATGTATGTTACTTGTCATACGCTAAGCCCATCTGGAGTGTCCTTGACTTGAGTCTGCGCTCGGCTGCCTGTAAGTCCATCGAGACAGGCAGGCAGGCCAAACAATCTGGAAGTGTCCATCCGTTAAGACCCCAACAAGAAGCACAATATTTGTATTTAATAAAGCCAGGGTAAGTGGAAGCATTGGGTCGCTTGACTTTGCATACGACTTGTGGAATTTAATGGGACCTCATCCAGCAAGGGAAAAGTCCTTAACAAAAAAGAAGCGAGAATAAATAGAAGCAGCAGGAACAACGGGAACAGCGACAACGTGAACGAGCAAATAAAAAACTGAGCAAATGCAAAACATAAAAAAATACAATAAAATTCGAACATGAAAAGCCTATTTAAAATGCTGACATACGAAATGCGAACGAACCAATGAACTCAGCCGCTCGACACTTGAGGGCGCCACAGTGCAACAGCGTGCAAGGGAGAAAAGCGCGCGAGAGAGAGAGAGAGTAAGAGAGAGTGAGTGGGAGCGGGAGAGAATGAGTAAAGGCAACCGAGCGAATTACCATAAAATGAAAAACAAAAGGCGCGACTCGAGTCAGGGCAACCAACAACAATAACAACAGGGCTACCAAATATATGCCGCTGCAACAAGCAACCCCCTCCCCCTTCCCTACCAACCCATCGCCACCAATTTCTGCCCCATTCCATGCACTGCGATTGCGAAAATATGAAAATTGAGTGAAAATATGTAAATGTAATGAAATATTGTTTTCGCTGGCAGGGCGCAAAGGACACAGCAACAACATGAAGAAGATGGAGAAACAGCAAAAAGAGAAGAAAAGGGAGAAGAAGAAGAGTGTCGGAAGAAGTTCGCATATGACGTCAAGGATTTACTTAGTTACTCAGGCCCCAAATGCCCACTTCACACTTGGCAGGACCTCCTAAATTTATGCGTAACAAGTCGTTGCTCCATTTATCATCTCTCTCTCTCTCTCTATATATATATCCCCACATCTCCCTCTCTTTGTTCTTCTCTTTGTCTCTTCTTGACTGTGATTTACACTCTCGTTTTTGGCGTATGTCTGACTGACAGACTGACTGACTGACTGACAAACGGTGGCAAAGTATTGAAGCCGTTTTTGCTGTTATTTAAATTATGAAAATTATTCAAACCACAAATGGAATCATCATCATCAGTTATAGCTTCCCTCCCAGCAGACGTAATATACGCACTTAACTACACTGAAGTGAAGCTGAAGGGATTTCGAAAGAGCCGCAGTTTCCTTCACACACACAGACAGACAAACTGACAAACTGACAGACAGACTGACAGACAGATTGAGAGGGTAGAAATATCCGCAGCCAACTGGCAATAAAAGAAAAGCTCATTTATGTGAATTATGTGAACAGATTTTATGACAGACATTGAAATTCAATAGAATGCTCAACTACATGCATGCATTCATATATACTATATTTCATTATGATCACACCTAACATAAATACAGATTATTTCGATTACTCTTAAAGCAAGTCTGCTGAAGTTCTACATATGCATTCGAAACTATCTCAAGCTCGAGTTACTCTGAGTTACCAAAGAAATATCTAGAAAAGAAATAAATCTTAAGCGGAATAATTAAGATAATGTTACTATGTCATCTAAACTAGATGCTTAATCTAATTTCAATTGATTTGACAGCCACATTTGTGAGAATTTAGCTAGGTTTCACTAATTTAATAATCACACAGGCAATTTGCACACACGACAAAAGGATATTCAATCTAAACTGCAGTGTAGAGCTGTCAGTTAACATGAAATACACAAATTATAACCACTTGGAATTGGAAAGCACTCAAAATATGGGCAACATGAGGTCAGAGAGCAGAGATTATGGAGAGAAATAGCAGAAGAGTCCTGGGTAAATAAATGAAATGAGCCTCAATTCCAAATGTCATTAATAAATCCCAGACGAGCTGATTTGCTGCTTGTGTTTGTGTTTTGCCCAAATGTTCAACAAATGACATGAAACAACAACAATAACTGCCCAAAATGTTACCACACACATGAAAAACTCTGCAAGTTGTTGTATGCCAGCAACTGGCAGCTGCATATGAGATACAAAGATACACAGATACAATGATACTCATAGGTAGATAGATGCACAGATATTTACTGCTAATGAGTTAATTCAATTAAGAAAACCACACATCAAGTCTGAAAAGCTGAGGAGGAAAGTCTAGCGTGATCCCAGCAGCATTTGAATTGCAATTTGACAGTTTTCAATTAGTCAAAGTGTCATTAGGTCACGATAAAATGCTCTCCACCATCAGGTAGATACATTGCTCTATCCACAAACTGAAACTGGGCTCAGAGTTGACCAACCCCCGCTGTGCAGATCTACGTGAGTTGTTTGCCAATGCCATGAATTGATGTAACTGATGAATTCCATACAGATTCGTACAATTATGAAGTAACTGAGGGGGGTAGAAAATAAGTGAAAAACTGTCACGAAACTGTCTTCAGTTAGTTTTCAATTGAGTATCACAAATTCAATTAACCATTAACAGAATTGTGAAATAAATACAATTACAATCGCATCAATTCTCAATTCACAGCTATTGCAGTTGTCCAAAAATACGAGTGTTTACTGTATGAAGCGACACATTCGTAAATAATTCATTAGCTCGGAGTCGGGTCAACCCCCTCCTCGATTGTCCTTTGACCCAGAATTATCAGGCTGCGAAGGACATTAAAATCGAATGGACATTGCTAATTTAATGAGTTTTCTACTCGCTCAACGTTTTGAGCTTTGGCCCCGAGCTAAAATAAACACTCGAGCGTTAATGTACGAGATATTTAATTTATACATGCTTACATCAACATCATGGAGAGCAACCAACACTCAACATCCAACATCCCAGCAGAAGAGGGAGACGGATTCTGAGTTAGTGCTTTTATGGTTCAGGGCCTGATGAGCCAGTGAGGTGGCAAGTGGCAAGTGGCAAGAGGCAAGGAGCAAATTCCAAAGGCGCCAATTTCTGACGCGTTGTGATGTCCACGTTGCCAACGGCGGCTAATAAAAATCAAATGTGGGACGACGAGAATGTGGTCCATCTGCTCATCTGTGCAGTTGAGTGGCAACGCTTTTGAATTAGAGCCTGTCAGTTGTGTGTCTATCTGACGAGTGGCCCCTGACAGTCCCCAGTGCATCAGACCAGGTAATGATAAGGACTTGGGCAAGGAATGGAATGGACCATCTTTCAAGTTCGGCCAGCTTTCTACTCTCTCCACCTGGAACTTGGCACGTGGCGATAAAGAAGACATTCATGGCACTTTGTTCGAACATTAAGTGGATTTAATGTAAAGTTTATGTTTTCCTTAGGTTACGTGGTCGATTTCCGTTTTATGACCTTAATTAAAAGATTGGCTCGGTACTCGGTATTCGGTATTCGCTACTCTCTCGCTTACATTGGCTACGTTAGTGTAATCAACGATATTTATGGCTATTTGAAATATTTATTCGGCTTCTTACCATTTTACGGTCGAGCTCCGAAGAGAAACACACAATTTTATGGCCACCTTTGAAAATGTGCACAAAAATTAAAATCGCATAAATTGAACTGTTTTTATGGCAACTTGACAGACCACATATATAAATATATATATGTGCATATAATCAGCTATATAAAGACAAAAACACAATTTAAATTTGGGAAGTTAGACATGATTTTGATAGTGTTATCAGCCATTGATATGACCTAACAAGACACATAAAAATATCAAATCCAAATGAGTATCTGATAATATAACCAAATCGAAACAGATTTTGACACCTCAACCTAACATCTGTTGGTTTGGTGGGTGTTTATTGGTTGTCGCCACGCATTGTTGTGCATTTTGGGAGTGGAAATTGGAATCGGAATTGGAATCGGAATTGGTGTAAAGTGGCGACTTATGGAGAGATCAGCCATAAATACGGCCATAAATCGACCACGCAATTTGCACACCTTTGACTTACACTCTCAAATACATCATCAAGTGTTGATGCTGCAGCAGCTTGTTGCGGCTTATCGGCCAGATACTCGTATAAAATAAAGACAACAACAACAACAACAACGTTAGCCATATCAACGGTCCACGCAGACACTTTCAGTTTTCACGGCAATGTCGCTTTGGGCCGGGTTAATCGGTTGCATTAGCCGAGCAAAGCGCAGAGCATAAAACGACTTAACTCTGATTTTCAGAATTCCAATTGTGCGCTGGGAAAAAAGATACTGCAGGCCACAAAGATAATATCATAAAGTGGCATAAATAAAAGCAGATAATATAACACCACACCAAAGATGCCACAAAGAATGAGCCATCATTTACTGGTCAAGCTAACCTTTTAGATAGTTAAACTAAGCTCAGCGAAATGACACGGATCATAAGATCAAATGAAGTTAAGCATAAATTCCACATCAAATTCAGAGGCAACACAATAGAGACTATCAATTTGAACAACTACAGTGAAACATACAGTCAACGTATTTTATATAAAATGCCATCTCTTTTATCAGAACTCTCACAGCTCTTAGACGACACATTCAGTTGAGATACATTTGTATCTATGTATCTATGTGTGTGCATTAGAGTTGTTTTCAGTGCCCAGAATATTTATTTATATTGTTCATATGACGAAATTACTCAAAGCTTCTACACTTTTCACTCAGCGTACGTTTGTAAATTTAAATAAATAATCAAATAAAAGGTAAACTAAATATTTTCTTTGTGTGCAGCAGCTTTTTCTCTCCTTCTTGATTTCTTCACAAATCCACTTGCAGCTACAAAATGTATTGTCGTTGTCGTTGTTGGTTTTGTTGTTGTTCCTGTTGTTGTTGTTGTTCCTGTTGCTGTGGTTGATTCGGTTATTGTTGTCATTGCGGGTATGAAACGCATTTTACAACTTCTCTTGAGATCCGGCAGAGCGCTTGACAACCCACTTATGGAGCGGCTACCAAGGTAAATGCAAACATGAGGTAGCTAACAAGAAAGAGAGCATTATTTCATGTCACTGCAAAGCCGATAGTCGAATGCTCTAAATATTTAAATATTATATATATTATATATATACATTAACTAAAGCTTTTGGAAAATTAATTTCTCTAGATGACCTACATTTAAGTGCAGAATCAAAATATAAGCCAAATAATGATCAAAATGACATTCCGCTTAAAAATCGGTTGAGTTTTGACAAAGTTGTGAGTATTCAAAATTTTTGAAAAAATGCAAAGGGGTATGTATGGAAAATTGAAGATTTTTGAAAAAAAATTAATTTTTCTAGATTAACTAAATTTAAATGCAGAATTAATTTAGATGCCAAATAATGATTAAAATGATATTCCGCAACAAAATCCGTTGAGTTTTGACAAAGTTATGAAAATTCAAAGTTTTTGAAAATCTATAAAGGGGTAGGTATGGAAAATTGAAGATTTTGGAAAAAATATTAATTTTTCTAGATGAACTAAATTTAAATGCATAATCAAAATAGAAGTCAAATAATGATCAAAATGACATTCCGGTTAAAAATCGGTTGAGTTTTGACAAAGTTATGAGTAATCAAAATTTTTGAAATAATGTAAAGGGGGGAGGTATGGAAAATTGAAGATTTTGGAAAAAAATAAATTTTTCTAGATGAACTAAATTTAAATGCAGATTAAATACAGAAGTCAAATAATGATCAAAATGACATTCCGCTTCAAAATCTGTTAAGTTTTGGGCCAAGTTATACCAGTTTGAATATTAAATTAATTAAAAAAAAAATGTAAATATTATAATTTCTTCATGCATAAAAGTTGCTCAAGTCGAATTGTGGTAACGGGACTCTCAGATATTGTAGGGCATTTAAAAACAAACGCTGCCGGAAACAGAGTTACCAAAAGGCTTTTGGAAGCTGAAGCAGCCGTTCAAGTGATGTAGGGTGTGGGGTAGGTCGGCTGGCGAAGCGCTGGCGGAAGAAGGGGAAGGGAAAGGGACAGCTTCTGCTGCTTCTGTTGCGACTTTAATGCAAACAAAGAAGGTTTACAGTGAGCGTGTTGCCAAGAGAGAGAGGAAGGGAGATATAAGAAATAGGGAGGGAGTGCTACAACTTGCAATACACTTAGTAGAGAGAGGCCTTTCACATGGCAGCGGTAGGTTCTCATTTCCCTACAACGTCTACGTCTTCGTCTTCGTCATCATCTTCGTCTTCTTCATCACCATCAGCTCCATCGTCATTTAATTGCGTAGGTTGGTAGCCGTGGAGATGCAGTGCTTTAGCAGCTACTTCACTCTGGGCACTCAACGGTTCCCCAGACCAGAGCCCTACGAGATGAACACCGTAACCTTCCCAAAGCACTACCACAATCCCAACTCCACTCCGTACCGTATTCACAGTTCATCTTTGCTGCGCACACCTTTTTGTATCTGTGTGTTTACATTTAAACTAATTTACAACAATTTTCGTTGTACTTGAATACAAAATGCAACACGGCAATCCACAACCCTTCACCCCTTGACAGCCCTTGGCCGTCATAGGTTTTCATACGCCCCGTGTGCTACTTTATGCGAGTGCGCGGGCATTAAGAAAAACTAAAATGTGTGTGTTGTTGCACCTGCAGCGCGGGGGGTGGGGGAAGGCAGAAGCCCAAAAAATAACAAGATGATGCTCAGCAGCAGTAAGACCAACAATAGCAACACCAACACCCAACAACAACAACTGCAACAACAGCAACAGTAAGTAGTAACAACAACAATAACAATAACAGCCGCAGCATTAACAGCAAAATATTTAAATGAGGTTAAGTTAGTGTAACAACTATTTAGACCTCATGCTCACTGCTGTCGCCCCTCTCTCTCTCTCTCTCTCTCGCTCTCTCTGTCTACCTCTATCTCATTCTTTCTTTTCTTCTGCCTGGCACTTATTCCTCCTGCTCTCGTTAGTTACTTGTTCTTTTACATTTTACCTTGCAGTTTTTCTGAGATTGCAACAAAACTTCCAAAATTTATGCAGCTGCTTTATTAGTGTGTGTGCGTGGGTGTGTGTGTGTGTGTGTATGTGTGGGTGTATGCATGAGGGTTAAGTTCTCCAGGCGAATGCTAATTGGGTCAAGCACTTCAACAGTTGACAAAGAAACCTGTTACACCTGCAAAAGTTCCCCTTAGTTAGACAAGCATTTATTTGTGTGTTTAACTGTAGGTCTTGTGTGTGTGTGTGTGTGTGGGAATGAAAATAGTTTTAAGAGACACAATGGAGAATCGCAGGAGTATACATTAAAGAGCATTAAAGATATACTATATATACTTTGGATACCAAAAGATCAAGGGCATATCCTTAATGCTATTCCTATAACTTGAGAAATAGGCAGGGGACTCATAAATATAAAGTTTATATAATACAATCATAATTGATGGCACTAATGACAAGCATATTAATGCATTTATATTAAAATCTACTAATAAGTAATACGATTTTAATTATTAAACCTTTCTTTTGTAATTAACTGATTGTGACACGTTTTTACATTTAATATTGCCGAATTCTAGATACTCAATTGCATTTATAATAAAATATTTTTGAGTAGAAATCGCGCATTCGCATAGCGATGAAAACCGAGCTCTTAAATTGAATTGCCGTAAATTGTGTAATAAATTGTTAAATGGCCAATTGAAATGAACTAAAGGCATTCACGGATTCAAAAAGAATGCAGAGTGAAACTTAATCAAGTTAAAATTGTATTTAATTTGAGTGATTGTAGTGTAATGACAGGAGAAGCGTTGGAAAATTCCACGAGTGTCAGAGGAATTATATTTAATACATGTACTTACTTACATGTGCAGGCATGTATGTATACATATACATATGTGGAGTCTAGCTTCGAATTTTTATGAAATTATCACCATAACCGAAGGCCTGTCCAAACTGTAAGTGTGTGCGTGCGTGTGTGTCCGTGTATGTGTGTGTGGCAGTGCAAATAAAATACAAAGTAAATAAACAAGCAGCGCGAGCAAACACACACACATACAAACACATTCATAATAAATGCGTGGTTTCATTATTAATAACAAGTATCTGTATCTGCATTTGTATCTTTATACATATGTGGATGTTTCTGTTTTCTGTGTCTGTAGCAATATCATTTCTGGGTATCCGCATGTTTGTTTATTTAGTCGTGTTTCACACTCCTCCCTTCCCTTCCCTTCCCTTCCCTTCCCCCCATCCGTGCATCAGTTGCCCCGCAGCTCGTGCGGAGATAAAATGTCAAAGTCTCAAGCGAAATCAACAAGCACATATCCTGCGGATATTTTGCTCAACATTTTGTCAGTTCTCAGTGGCAACGTTGTCACTCACTAACACACACACACGCACACACACGCTCACACACGCACACACACACACTGTGTGCTCATAATATTGGTGCAAACAAGTGAGACACTGAATAATGAATTGCAATTAGCGCAATTACAAGAGATTGTCACAAATATATAAAACGAGTATACAACAACCTGAAAATATTCCTCCTCTCTCAATTCCCTTCTCTTCGATGTCGAAAGTTTCGATGCACGTGCATGCAGTCATTTTATTGTAGCTAACGTTATAATTTGAATAATTCAACAACTGGACGGAGTGCGGAGGGAAACCCCCTCTCCACAATCCCCAATCCCTTCACCCTTCCAAATCTACAGCAGCTGACGACTAACTTAGCATATAACAATTTGGTTCTAGGCCACATCTGCTCAACACTAACACAAATTTCCAGCAACCCTAAAGCTTAACTTCATCCCCAACCCCAACCCCAATCGCAATTCTCTCAATTCCAATCCCTTTTCAGAATCTCCCTCTCTCCCTGCCACATATGCGACACGAGACAATTCGGTAATGCACAGTGGGCAGTTGGGAGTCAGTTTTGCCATGTTTTGGTCTGCGATCTGGTCTGGTCGTCTGTCCTGGTCTGGTCTGTCCTGCTCTGGTCTCCCTTCCATTGTTTATGAGCGTATCGAATTTTTGGGGTTACTTGTGGTTCCGCTGGGAACATAAATATTTATCCAGCGATAAAAGAATTTGGGTTATTTTCGTGGTATATAAATAGCACAATTTAACTTGGTTAACCTAAGCCAGTTCAAATGACGAGGGAACCGGGGAGAATATTTAAGTATAGAGTGCAAATGTCAAAGGAGCTATAAAATGGGGAGAAATAGATATATGCATGCTAACATAAATCGAAACTCCTGCTAAACAAACGACTGGGGTTACTACAAAAAGAAAAGGGTTACTGATTCATAATTAAACATAGCTAAGTAAACAATTTAATAATCTTTTTAAATAGATTAAAAAATATCAGCACAAAGGCAGGAAACACAAATACTGAAATACTTACAGCAGCAGCTGTATATTATTCTCAGAATTGAATAGATACTATGAAATTAAACTAAAATATCTTTCTAAGAATTCAATAAGAGTTACTCATCATATAGAATTAAATAAGAATATTTATAGTTATTAATAAGTTGAAATCTTTCTTAGATTTAATTGGAAACTTTTCCAACACTTTTGTACTGCACCACTTGTGATATTTTAATATTTTGTCAAACATTTTTTCACATTGAGTTATTCTGCATTCCACGGTGCGGAAATTGTCCCTGACTCGCTGTGAAAAAAAGTGTGGCGTGTTGGAGCTTGGCCTGCGGCATTTGCCACAGCACAATGAAAATTACAGAGATGATGATGACAACAAGAAGAACAGTGGCCACCTATTAGCCACACAGGTGAGTCTTCCCTTTCCCTTTCCCACCTCTCCCTTCCCCTGTGGCCGTGTAGTTACCCCTCAGATTAGTTGCCCGACTGTTCGCCCGTCGTTTCTGCTCTTGTGTCAATATTGACGCAGTCCATATCTTTTATGACATATTTTTTTGGCTACTGTCAGCTCTGGCAGTTGTCGGGTTTGTTTGCATCCTCGCTTACCCGTTTGACAATTTCATTTTTTGACTTTTTTGGTAACAGTTTGACAGCGAGGGGGGAACTGTGTATGTTTATGCTTATTTCATATGTACAGCTGTGTGTGTGTGTATATATTTATGGGAGAGTGCAAGAGTCAGTACAGTATGACAAGTGCACACGTGGCTGAAAAACAAATCCAAATCCCTCACTTGGCTGAACTTTGCTTTTTCTCTTTGCTTTGATGTCTCACTTACATACTATACATACATACATATACATACTATATTGTATCTGGGTTACTGGGTAATGCAGTATGAATTTTGTGCCGAAAGAAAGAGCTCAGCTCACTTCAGTTCACGGTTGATGAGTGTGACTGGCAAAGAGAGAAGCAGAGGAAGAGTGGAAGAGAGGAGAGGGAGAGTTTGTCCCCAGTTCGATCACATTTGCATTATGGCCCCGTAAACAAGCAACTTGACAGGTTGTCTACATTTTTGGGTGGCACTTCTGCTTGACAACTGATGGCGGCACAAAAGCTACACAGACCGCATTGGAAATGGTCAAGAAATAAATCTGATGGAGATACAACGAGAAATGAATGCACTTGCAAATTTAAATTAAAGTTGGAGATAAAATATATATAAATTAAATATAATTATATATTTTTGTTACTTATTTTATTATTCTTAGAAAATATATTTCAGTTAAGTGTATAATTATAAAAATATTACAGTAATATCAGAAATTAAAATATAACTGAACGGAATAAATATAAAACAAAATAGTTAAGAGTTTAAATTTTTTATGGAAACTATGTATAAATCTATTGCTGGCTATATTTCTCATGATCAGCATAGCATATTCAAGGATTCATCACTCAAACGTTGAGCAAAATAAACCTGTTATCAAGTATTTTAAATTATACTATTTATTTTACTTACATTTTAATTGATATATTTAAATATTACTTATATGAAATATTATTATTTGATCCATATCATTGAAAAGTCATTAGTTTATTTATTTTTTAAAAATTAATTTATTTATTTCAGCAATTACTTTGATCAATATTTATTTTCAAACATCCCATGCAGTTTATGATACCCAATTGAAGAGTGTAGCAGCTAAGTTTGAAAATCTAATACCATAAATTAGACGATTCGCCCAGTTTCGAATAGACGGGTGCAATGTGCGTCTGGAGGCGGTAGAGCGGCGGGGAAAGGTGAGATGAGGTGGGGAGGGGAGAGGAAGGCGGTGTTTTTATACTCATAGCACAACGAGGCGATTTTCTTGGAAGTTGAAGAAGAGGTTTCACACATCAGCTCCGCGGACGAGTGTCAACTGTCAGTGGCTGGACTTAAGTGGCCATAAAGTAGGCACATCACGTGGTGCTGTGCCACTGACAGTTGCAGGTGTTGCCCGCTAGGTGTCGCACTGACAGTTTGGCAGGCAATGCGCGCCCTGGAATTTTAAATGACTCAACGTCTTGCGAATGGCAATCGAATGTAAAGGATCAGCTCATGCGTGAGTGCATTCAATATTCAATATTCAATTACCGAAACGAATGGAAATCGATGTCGGAATTGGAGTTGCAGTTGGAATTGTGCATTGAACCAAGTCTGCAACATGAGCGGATTTGAGGCGACTCAGCTGAACTTGCTGCTTACTTCCGCAGGGGAATCTTCGCAAGTGGCGATCAATTTGCATGTACAAATTGAGCAGCAGCCAAGACCAAAGCCGCAAAAAGCTGACAACAATAATAACAGTGACTGACAACTGACAATGGAAACCCTAGAAGTTGGCAACCATGAGCAATTCTTCAATTTGCGGTAGAGCCAGCGATCACCTGACGATTTCCCTGACGCTTATTCTCCCTCACTGTCTCTCTCCCTTTCGGTCTCTCTCTCTCTCTCTCTCTCTGGTTCTGCCCCTCGACTCACGTATCGCATTTCAATGACGCGACCACATTCCTCGCTTTGCAGGGTTTCCAAAGATACAAAGATACATCTAGATTTCCACTTGGCATTGCCATTGCTGTGCACACTCTTGTGGCACGCACTGTGCCCCAAATGATCGCTGTGGTCAACTTATTTAAGTGGGCGCCCCCTTTTTCTTATTTCAACCGAGTCTTGTAATCTGATAGGAGTGTAGCTTAAAACTCAATTAATTTGAGACTGACTAACATTTGACATAATAAGCGTTTCCCTTTAACGTTTCCGGCCCCTTTTGGTAACATTTGCCGACAAAGCAACAACAACATTTGAATGCAGCACACGCTTCTATCTTGTCAATAAATCTCAATATCAAAATATGCAATATGACCACCCGTATGAACCAGACAATAGTTCACCAGATGGAAATAACTAAAAATGCAAATAACTGCACGAATGGCAAATGCGACGAGTTGAGTTCATTGTGCGAGTGTCTGTCTATCTGTCTATCTGTGTAGCTGTGTATCTGTGTATCTGTGAGATACGCGCATAAATCTACAATAGTGCCACGCCCCCTCCCGCATTGACAGCCTAGTTGGATTCGCTTTGCTTTGTTGTATGTTGTATGTTATATGTTGTATGTTGATGTTTCGGGGCGGTTCGGCTCAGTTCAGTTCTTTCATTAAACGCAAACAATGAACCGTGTTGACAGGTTTCGTTTTTCCAACTCTCGTTTGATTGATTTAACCTGAATCGGCTGACAGGTACCAGAGCATTTTGGCATGCCCCTGTCACGAGATACGAGATACGAGATACTCGTACTCGTGCTTAAGATATGGAAATATTCCAACTCTTATGCTAAGTGCAGTCCAACAATCTGGGCGGCACAAGCGATGCCAACTTCCATTTTAGAAACTCAAAACTATTGATCCCATCAAGTGCGACAACTGTGGATTTATTGAGAACCAACAACACACATACATATTCATATCGTATATCTATCTATATGATTTCAATGGAATATTTGTTTATTTGCATAGCAGGCTAAAGTATCTTGGAATTTGCACAGGTGACAGTGAGGGGGATGGAAACAAAGAAACTCCCTGAAACTCATTATGAATAATGCAACTGCAATATATAAACCTTCTCCAATTTACGATCTAAGCAAAGAACAATAAATTCTTAGCATATTATCATATGCTTGTCAGAGCAATGATTGAAGATCTTTTCTTTGCTGTCGTCGTGTTAACTATTCTTCATTTACTCTTAATTATAGAACAGTCGCCTGTCAAAGTTTCAACATTATTTCCAGAAGAAATCAGTGGCGATTTACCGCTATATTCTTTGTCTAATCCAAGAATTACATATCATGATATGCGTGCAGTTTTAAACAGTAGATGTGAATAATTGTGTTGGACAGTGACGAGAGTTGGCCCAAAGAGTTGGCAACAAAGCCTAAAAGAAAGACATGTGTTTCCTTTGGCCAAATGCCGAAGACAATTGACGACTGTCTATATAGTTTGAAGCCAGACCCGACGCGAATCTATCTCACTGCACTTAAAACGAGACTCGACTTGAATCATGAGGAGCGCAACGAATGCGGATGGAATGGAATCGAATGGGGAGAGTGGGGTGGGTAGAGGGGAAGAGTGTGGGGAGTGCGGAGGGTAAGAGTAAATTGATTGACAGTTGAATGATTTAATGAGCAACAAGATAAACGATGCTGCCGACCGCAGCGAAATGAATTACTTATTTTCATTCGAATTTCAATTTGAATCTCTCAAGGCACAGAGAAACGGTGGAATAGAGAAACAGAGAAATAGGCACTCGCAAGTGTGCACAGTACTGTTCAAATAAGTATCTGCTAGTTGCTGTTTTGAATTGTTGTAACACGGCGGTCCATAAAAGATACTTATCTCTGCAGCTCTGAAACTGTGGCAGCCTTTTTTTCATTTCATTTTTATTTTGATTTTTTTCTTGCCTCGTCATTTGATGACGTCGCCGACCACGCATTTTGTGTCAACCAGTCAACGGTCTGGGAATTGATAAACTAATGTTAGCTCAAGTTGTTATTGTTGTTGGCAGCAAAAAAAACATATATAGATAGATATACAATCAAGTTTCCATAGTTGATCATTTTTTGATGCACATTTCCATAATGTACGCAATCTCCAACACACCAGCAATGAAATGTCTGTAGAGTTTTTACTTTTCGTGCACTTTATACTGCAAGAGTTTACAAAAAATACACTGTTAAAAATATACGATATTTGTAAGCTGTTGTTTATTTAATATTATTTCAATTTTCAATCTAAAAAAATTAATCAATATTATTTATCATTATTTTTTTATAGGAAAAATATGCAAAATTCACAGACTGTAAAGTTTAATATAGTGCCTATTAGACTTTAACATCTTAAGTCACTAAAAATTGGAATACAAATGTCAGCTCCATTACTATTTAAAGCAAATAAAATTAAGTTAAATTTGAAATATCTCTAATTCGCAGATAGTTTGTATCGTTGTTCTCATTAACTTAAACGAACATTTCTCTTTGTGTGTAGCGTCGACTGAATAGCTGCTCTTTAATTTTCCATTAAATAACTTACACATAATTAAATTCGCCTCGCCATTTAAACATACATCTCCAAAAAGGCAACAATTGCATTTCGTTTCGTTTCTTTTATATCATCTATTTTCCTTCTTTCCGTTGTTCATTTTTATGTCATTTGCGTGTGCGTGTGATCAGCGATCAGCGACCAGAGACCCGGAAAAGGGGAACCACTTGTCGTGGTGCGGTTTGTACCCACGCAACTCTCAGATACTTTGAGATACTCTCAGATACTCTCAGACACTCACGGAGTCGCAAGTCGAATATAATTTATGTATCGGCCAAAAAATGTTTAACGATCTTCGAGGTAAATTTAACTAACAGCGGGAAGAATCGTAGCTCTCTCTCAGTCCACACACTCTCTCTCTCTCCATCTTTCTTTTCAGGTTTCTTTGTCTCAACTCAATTCTATTGAATTGTTTGTCAAAATTCTTTGTATTTCAATTTAGAAATTCTCTTTTTTTTTACTTTTGGGATAATTGGGATCGTAAACGAAAAACAAGACGAATTTTGGTTAAACAAAATTAACGGAGAAAATGCAAAGCACTTTCCATCTGGAGTCGAGATGCTGATCAGAGTCCTTAACAATGGCGCACTGCGTTCCTTTGCCATGAACAGCTGCATCGATTGCCTGGCCAGCCGGAGCCGTCCCGTTGTCAAGCCCCCCACCGAATCAGCTTTGAACTGGAACCGGAGTGTGAACCTGAGCCCGAACCTGAACCGAGTCAACTGTCGGCAACTGCATGATCGTAAATGGCATCGACAGAATGCATTGAATGAGCAGAGGAGAAAGGTTATTCCGAAGCTGGTGTATCTGCACAATCCGTGGAAGTATCTGGTGACCAAGTTCAATATGTGGAAGCTCAAGTGGCTGTGGGATTATAGCTTCAGTGAGGCCGAGTTCGTCGAGGGCTCCAAGCAGGCGGCCATTGTGATGACGGACATAATACGGCAACAGAGCTCGGAAAAGATTGGGGAATACACGACTCCAGTGGGCTTCCAGCAGATCACGCGGGACATGCTGCTCTCCCGGAACGATTCACGGCTGCAGCTGGTGCGCTTCGAGAAGGAGCATTTGCGACGGGCGATTCCCATGAAGGTTGCCACCCGGCAGAACTATGGTCGCAAGTACGCATTTATCGATATGTTGTTTGTCGGTCTGCGTAACACAAAGGACTTTGATTCGCCCACCGAACTGGTCGAAATCAACGAGGTCCTGCGACGCATGGATGCCGAACTGAAGACCCCAAATGAAATCATCTCGGTGCCTCATCGCATCGTCTTCGCCGAGATCTTCGTGCGCTTTCGACGCGATTATACCGCCGAATGGCGGCGTATAGAGGAAGCCGCTAGAAATCCGCCGGACTCGAAACGGCATTATCTCAACTCGGAGGATCCGCATTCAGATCGATCGTCGAATCTTTCACTGGAGAACGTCATGTCGCGTATTAACGATCCCGGCTGGTCGATATCCTTCTACAAGATCCTAACATTCGATGTGCTCAACTTTGATCCGCAGCCAAGTCATAGATCTTAGAACATAGATAGAACATAGGTTACCAAATTCGCTGTACAAATAAACTCATTTTCACTTGCATTTTCACAATTTAAAATAAATAAATAAATTTGTATTTCTTATAAGCGTATTTACTGTATACAAATTAAATGAAATTTATTATTTGGAAGCTTGGGGCTCTTGTATCTTTCAGATACATGCGGGCATCTTCAAATTTATTGCCTTGAATTGCGCTCACACCTTAAATGTCACGCTGTTGTTGTGATTGTTGTTGGCATTGTCACCATCTGATGGCAACAATAACAACAACGAGTCTGAAATAAGGTCTACACATATTCGAATTGGTACAAATCGATGTTGTAATGAGCCACATTACACGTTTCACTCTTGTTCGCCGTTACCATTGTCATTTGGCTCTAATTAGTTTTCAAACATGGGCTTGTCCCAATCAATTTCAATCCGTAGACCCAAAGAAAGGGGAATAACAGACTCCACATTGTATGTCATTATCTGTATGTTTATCGATTTTTTTTTCACATTGTCTCCATGTTTTACACATTTTTGCATAATAATTTGTACATGCTAAACAACTTTACCATATTATAAAGGCTGCCCGGCGGTGCTGGGGGTTCTGAATGTTTGACAGGTCACGAGAGATTCGTTTCAATTGAAATTGATGAATAAATGGATAAGGTTTTCAACCAAAACTGAATTCCGTTCAATTATGAATATGGTAAACGTAGCCTAAAGGGGTAAAAGATAAACCTATTGCATTTATTCTATTCATTACAAAGTATTCTTTAGAGTTATTTGCTTAGGATCGGTTGGGTTAAGTTAGATTAGGATTGGTTTTCATACATGAACTCTTCGAAATATTTTAAATACACTCTGAATGTGAATCTCATTACGATAACTCACTTTCAAATTACTTTGCAGTTTTTTATCTTTATTTGCAAGTTGCGACTGTGATTGACTTTGGATATAAAAGCTATTTGCGTTAGCTAAATAAAGGCAAATCGAAATCCGGGCAGCTAATGGCAAAACAGCGTAAGTCGAGACTGAGGAACGAAATAACAACACGTCAAAAGGGAGAAATAATTTAAATAAGAAAACACAAACAGCTGTTGCATTTCTGAGGATGGAAATGTGCCAGATTCACACCCACACACACCCACACACACCAACACACAAGCAAAAGGGATAATCTCATTATAATGAAACGCAAGTTATGCACGCGCAGCCAACAGCCGCTAGATGGCGCCAGCAAGGCGTCAGTCAAGTGTCGCCCGCACAGCTTAGAAGCAAATGAAGGAGCCGGCAGGAACGGCAAACGCACAGCTGGGATGCTCGGCTGCTCGGATGCAGGGATTTGAATGGCATGACAGTCGGATCTAGTCATCTCACTCTCATTCTCGCTCTCTCTCTCTCTTACGCCGACTCTGACGCTGTCCTGGTCCTGAGCTGACATGCGAAACACGTTGGTGTAAAAAGAATCAGAATTATTATAATTTATGTACATTTCTTGCCTTGGCCGGACCATTCAATCTGTGAACTGTCTATCCACTTTCCACTGAGATAATGCACAGTGGTCTATAGACTCTGTAAAATAATCTTTTTCAATATCTTAAAATTATTTGATTACAATTGTTATTACTATTACTATTATTACTATTTGTATAAGCAAACGAGTTTATGAAAAGTTCGATTTTATTGCCAGATTTATTTCAATTCACTAGGTTTAAATTGTAGGTTTATTTTTGACCATTTTATTGGAGATTTGTTGAATTATTTCTTGATTATAAATAGCAAAAAGCTTTTTAATATTATAATTATTACGACATTCCTGCTATATGCATGTTTTTAAATGCATGTAGTATTTATACATATTTTATAAAGTTTGTTTTACAATTTGTGCTCTCTCGTTCCACTGTGCAACCACTGTGTCCACGTCTTATGCAGACGTTTAACTGGCAACTGAACCCCAACCATAAATAATATAATACAAGCGGCTTAATTTCAAACTCATTTGCAAATATTTACACACAAATCGAGACCGTGGAACCCTTTGGCAGGCGGATGAGGATCCCAAGTCCCAAGTTCCGAATCCCGAGTCCCGAATCCAACGTGTAACAGGTGCAAGACCCCAGCATCGACACAAAGTCGGGTTCATAACTTTTTTCATAAATTCTTTTACTTTTCGAGATTAATTACAAGCCTTGCGTAATGAGCGGATTTCCGGAACGTTCATTTCGTTTGCTTTACCTTGCAGCCACTGCCAAGTCTCAACTGCTTTCTCCACTTCTCTTTCTCTCTCTCTCTCTCTCTCTCTCTCTCTTATTGCTCGTACATCTTGCGTTTAATAAAAATTGAATGAAATTTATGAATTTTTTGCGCGCAACGCATAGAAATGCGGCCACCTACATTGGACATTGGATACATTGGAAAGGTGAAGTCCGCCTGCAATCGAGGCTGTTGTTGTTGCTTCTGCTGGAATCTCGGCAATGTCGGCAATGTCGGCATCCGCCAATCGTTGATCTTCATTAGCGGTGCCGACGCATTTGCAGTCGACGTCGACGTCTTTATAGACATCGTTGGAGTTGCCTTCAAGTTGCTGCCGCCGCTCTAAAGCTTCAAATTTATGGCAACGCATTTGCGGCGCGCGCTTACGTACATAATGCCACGGCCAACAACAACAACAACACAACAACAACGACAACGACAACAATAACAATAACAAAGTCTGGCTAATAAAGCGTCGGCGTCATCGTTGTCATTCTTGCTGTTGTTGTTGTTGTTGTCATGGCTGTCCTTTATTAGCTCATTGCTTTGGTCTCCCTCTCCCTCTACCTCTTCCCCTTCCTCTCTCGCCTCCTCTCTCTTGCCGTATCCATTTACACTTGGATATTTATCGCCGCGTTTGCCGCTTCGACCTCCTGCATCGCCTCCAATGGAGTTGTCTCATAACTTTAGCCGTGAACAAGCTAAATACACCATTTAACACAACATTTAAACTGCATATCGATCGTATATCAAAAGGTCGTTTCATTTTCATTACATAATCTCAGCCATGCAGCGGTGTGTGTGTGTGCAAGTATCTATTAGATAGATGGTATCTAGATACAGCTAAATTGAAAGTAATGTGTCAGTTATGGAAACTTATGAAATCAAGTTCTTGCTACGTCTTCCTTCAATTTAGCAACACATCATTTAAAAAAAATGTAACAATTTCTATAACTTGGAAGCAGCTTTGTATTTTTTCTTGTTCCATAATTTGTAATTATAAATTTAACATTACACTAACTTAAATAATCATTACAATTGGATTTCTTTAATATTTAAATTCTTTTATAAAATTTACATATTTCAGGGAATTTGTTTTAAACAATAAAGCATCGGATTACATATTTTACAAAAACTGTGTAACTCTGGCAACCCTCAAGCAATTGTAATGCCATTTGCAGTCTCGTTCCCAATTTCGAACAGCTTTTAAGCCGCTTTTTGGCATTCCGAATGCTCAACTTGCCTCTCATTCTGGACGTCGTGTCGTTCATAAAAAACGTCGACAATTTCAGAGACAAGCCGAGGCCAATATTTATGATAGGCACTGTAGAGGAGTATTGAAGAACTGGCCGCCTTGCCAAATTGCCACTTGGCGCCAAAAGCTGCGCTGAGGGGAGATTGTGGGTTTGGGGGCAACCCTGGAACTGTCAGCATTAAAAGTATCTGCATAAATTGTATTTTCGAAAAAGATCGAAAATTTTTGCAAGTAAATTTTTAATTTAAAACACATTTTATATGCAAAAAGAGCAGAAAACGAGGGGAAAGTGGAAGGGAGCAGGGGAGGGAAAGGGGAAGGGGAGGCGGTTAAGCGGAAGAGGCCGCAACAAAACTGAAACATAAATAAATCTGAAATTTTATGCACTCAAAAAAGCTCGAAGCAAGGAGACTAAGGGAGCAAGGAGAACGGGAAACGGAGCAAGGAACAGGGAACGGACTCTGTCATCCGCCAAACCGAGTGGAACACACATAAAAGCTGTTTGCGACTTATAAAATGGAATACAAAAACCAAAAAAAGAAACCAAACAAAAATAAACAAACTTTTGTATGCCAAAAAAAGTTTTGACCAATGTGACTGTTATGGTTGTTATAGTTGTTGCTCTCGTTGATGTTGTTTCTGTTGTTGTTGTGGCAACCCTGTTAAAGCTGCTTGTTGAACATGCAATTTCTTTTGGCTGCACTGCGTTCGATTGCTGCGGTTCAACGGCGGCAGCTGCAACAACAGCAGCGGCAAGGACAAAAGCCAACAATGGATTATTAGTGGCTCTTAAGCAAACACGGCTCGTCGCCGGTTGACGCTGCTCGCGGAGAGGGGGAGGCGGGGGGGAGCGACTTATGGCACCGCACGAGCACAACAAATCTGCGCGTGTGTGTGTTGCATACAACATATGTGTTGCAAGTGTGTGTGTCTGTTGCGTCGCCTGCTGCTGTCGTTTAATCTTGCCCTCGGTCTTCGACGTCGTCGTCGTCTTCGTCGTCGTCGCCGTCGCTGGTCGCCGTCGTTCCCGTCGCCGCATCCGCCACTGATTTATCGCTGAAATGTGGGCGTTTTTAATTAATTTCGCTGCACTGCACTTCCAACAGATTTTTGCTTTGCGCGCTCATAAAGCGTTGTAATAAAAACACAAGAAGCGCACAAAACAATAAAGGCGCGGGTGTGCTATTAACCAGATACCCTGTACCCACGTGTTCTTCAATAGACCAGAACTTGCACTGCTTGCACTGCATGCTCCGACACATGCACTGCTTCCAATTAACAATATCAGCCATGTTCTGTTTTGGAAAGTGTTGTTCCTTGTTTGAATTTCGCATAGTTACACGAATTAAACTCACTTTTAGTTGCTTAATTTACCATAATTCGTATAATTTGATTACAGGGTATCCTATAGCTCGACCCATCGAATTTCAATCTCGCACTGATTTACTTAAAAACATCGCACTCGCAAATGAAGTTCAAGTGGCAGCTATCGTGGCAATTGAAGTGTACTCCACGTAAACCTCAAGAAATTGCAGATGGGGGTTAAGCAACCCTCTGGCTAAGGGTAGATGGAGAGTGCTTAAATTATGCTTGCATTGTGGCTGCAATTTCAAGTGTTTTTTCCAGGTGTGAAGTGTGGGCTGGCATGCAAAATCTGTAAGTGTGATAGTTTAATGAGTTGAGAAACGAAATTCAGCTTAAAATTCATATTATGGTAAAATTAAGGTACAAATTTCCAAGTCGTTGATCTCTTTATTCTGTTTATAGCACAGTGAACCTTGTTTATAGTTGGTAACTAATTTTACATACAATTTTCAACAGCACAACAACACACACAAACATGCATAAATATCTGAATAGAAGTAATTTTATTTTTGGTTAATTTTGTTGGTGAGTCCAAAAGTTTGTTCTTCTTCTTCTGCTGCTGCTGCTGAGTCTTCTTCCTCTTCTTCTTGTTTTAGCTGCTTGGCAACTTTTGCAGCTTTTAATTCTAATTTTCACGCTGGCGCAATTTTGACGCTTTTGCTAATTTGCCATCAACTTTCAACTTGAATTTCCAGGGAATTAAACCAGCAGTCGACTGTAACTTTGATGATGATGATGATGATGATGATGATGATGATGATGATGATATATCTGCCCGTCAACTACATATTTTGTCATTGCTTCCAAATGGAGATTTATTGCATTGCAAGAGATTAAAGTTTGTAGAGTTTTTGGACTTTTAATTGACTAACTAATGGATTGCAATTGATTTTGCAAACTTGCCATCATTATGTCCCATTTCATAATAATTCCTATGCCAAGGAGAGCACAAAGGATTCCCAAACCACTGGCCACAACAATAAATTCATTTAGCAACTGCAGTTAAATATTAAAATTACTCGTTGCCTGCACAATTATGCGGAAGGAACTAATTAGGACTACAACCACGATGAGGCCTCCCTATTTGAAGTCTCCAGCCACGTACATTGTACATAGCATACATAGCATATTAAATTTCATTTTATTGCATGCTAAACTTCATTATGTGCTGCAAATTCAAATTAAGCAACATAAACGGAGCAGCTCGCGATGTTGCAAGGCGAAACCAGAGAAACATAAAACAAATTGCCGCAAATTAATAGAGGCCAACGCTATAAATATTCAATTATTAACTTTCTTTACACAGAGAGCATTCCATGTTTTGTTTTTATACACTTTTCATGTAATTTAATAAATTTATTTCAATTTAGATAATATCTATATTATATTGATTTAAATCAAGATACAAAAATATCTCATTATATAAATTTTTCAACCACTTTTCCCCCTTTATACCATTTCGACGGCTCCAAACTGTCATAACTTTGTTAAATCTTAGCCGATTTTCTTAGGGAATCATCATTATTTAGCCTCTATTTTAATTGTGCAAGTAATTTTAATGCAGAAACAAAAAAGGGGGAAAATATTGATAAATTTGATATTCCGCAAGGAAATCGGTTCATTTTTGACAAAGTTATGACAGTTTGAAGATTGCGAAATATCGACAAAGGAATTGTATGGCGAAAAACTGACAGTAAAGTATAAAAAACTTACATTTTTCAGTTTTGATGCAGAATAAAAATAAAGAAAACAAATATAAATTTGATATTCCACAGGGAAATCTGTTAATTTTTGACTAAATATATATATTCTGTATTTTATACATAAAAATACCATTGAAACTAACAGAGAAATATTGCCAACACTGCGAGAAACCATTATTTCATTTTATTGCCGTTGGTAACGCCTCCAATTTAACTATCAGGCGGCAGACTTTGAATTTGAATTTATATTTGAATCTCTTTGGGGGCCAAGACGCAAGTATGTGTGCTTAGAGTTAAAACTGAGAAGGCAATCTTCAAGTATGCTAATTAAAAGGCATAAATAATGCAATGTTTGAACTTCAGCTGTCTGCAAACTTAATTGATTTACGAGTTTCAATAAAGGCGCGAGACTCGTCATTTTCCACAGCTTTTCAGTCGGCAAACTTACAGACAAACCGACTAATTTCAGTCTAGGAAGATCTACCCCGACCCGATCCCAGGGCCAATAAAGAATTTTTACGATTAAACCCATGGCGAATGGAACTCAAACTCGGACTGGAACTCGGGTGACTGCGACTGCGCCACAGGCCACGGAAGCCGCTTGACATTGATTGGAACCGGAGTTGGAATGGTGTTGGGATGATGCTGGGATGGTGTTAAAGTGTCTCTGGCTTTGACGAAGCTGTTGTGAGTGGTGTCCACGTCGAGTTCTTCAATTAGTGTAAACACAAATGGCAACAACACACAAACGATGACACTCAACAAAGTCAATTTTCAATCTACGCTTCTTGCAATACTCACTCATTCTCTGTCTCTTTTTTCTCTCTCTCCCCCTCCCTTTCTCTCTTGTGCACTGATAAAAAATCTTCTGAAGTCAAGACAATTAGTATTTTTCTTTAAATAATGCGCATAAAATTTGTAGGAATGGAAAAATAATTTCGGTTTGGAATATTTTTAATACGACGAAATTTTTACCAGAAGAATTAATAATCTGCATATATAACTTAACAAATAAAAGAAATGAAAAAGAAGTTATTGAAAATAACAATTGTTTTATTTTGTATATATATACAGTTCTTTTTGAATTGGTAATTATAGAAATTTTTCTTTACTATGTTATTCCTTGTTAAGAGTGGGAAAACAAAACTCTCTCAACGAAATCATTATAAAATTCAAATAAAACACGAATTAATATTATACTTTTTATTCTTATAAGTTTCATATATAAAGTTTAAGAACTGCGTATTATTAGATACAAATTCTTAGTATTCGTAATGTGGTCTTAGGAGATTTTTAAGATCAATGTTCTTGACTTTAAGAGTAGGTTTTTTTTCTTAGTGTAGACAGTGTACTTAACGCGCCTGGAAGCAGACGACGCTGGCGACAATGGAGCTGGTAACGCCAACATATTCCACGAATATGTTCGTGATCATAAAATTATAATTTATGAACAAAACGAACGCGTGAAGTGCAACAAGGAGTGAAGTGAAGCAATGCCAATGTCAGCGATGGGTATGGAAGGGGAAGGGGAACGGGTACGGGTACGGGGAGAGAGAGAGGGAGAGGGGAGAGTTTAGGGCTGTCGTGGACACTTGGCTGTGTAAGCTTATCTGGTGCTGGCATCTAACTACACATACACGTACACATGGAGGAGGAGATGCCGATGCCGATGTCGATGCAGATGCAGATGAAGCTGGAGATGCAGATGGAGTCGATACTCGTATTCGTAAACGCAACAACGAACGCCGATGACAACGAACGCAGTTGATGGCGATTTGGAGCGACGCGCGCGTCAATTTTTGAAGTGGGACACGAGCAGCGGGAGCTGATAAGACGAAGAAGAGAAAGAAGAGGTGGAAAAGGATGAGGGAACACACTGAAGTGAAGAAGATAGCGGAGAAACAACGCTAAAGTGGCGGTTGTGGAAGCTGTTGCCAGTCATGGGGGTGATGTGGCTGCTGTTGTTGTTGCTGCTCTTTTTGTCGTTGTTGTCGTTGTTGTTAGGGCTCTCGTTGGGTTCCTGGAAAGACGCCTCCGGCGGCGGCAGCTCCAACAATATTTTCTTATTTATTTTGTCTCTCGCTTTGGCTTCGAAGTTGGATGTGGATGTGGATCTGTTGTGGATGCGCTTGACATTGGGGGGCAACTCGCAACTCGCAACTGGCAACTGGCAGCTCGCATGTTCTTTGTTGTTTGTTTGTTAGTAGTTGTTATTGTTAGTGCTGTTGTTCTTGTGCCATCTGTGGTCCGTTGAGGCAGCCAACTAATTTGCGGTTTTGTTGCGAGCCAAGTCCAGCCGGCACTCAAACCGAGAGAGTGTCTGTAATTTCCTTCAGTTCAGGTCCCAAGTTCGAGACTCTTTGTTATTTTGCCACTTAAACAACTCGACACGCCCCCTGCCCCATGCCCCCTGCCACCGCTCCTTTCAGTCACAGTTCCACCTTCAGTTCCAGCTCCACGTCTCGTTCCCGTTGCCGTTCCAACTACAGTCTGGGCCTCTCGGTTTAATAAGTTCTATTTACTGTGCAACCTTTGGGGTCAGAGCGGCAAGTCTATCAAATTAAATTCGAGATTAGCCAGCGGCAACTCTCAACTCTCCTCGGTTCGTCTAACTAACTCTGTTTGTTAGTTTTAGGCAAATTGCAGAAGCCATTCACTGCTGCGTCCAATTCTGCGTGCTTAATTAAATTCTTTTCAATTCGAGACATGAACCAATTTCTGCTCTTGCTGTGGACCAAGTTTGTCAATTAAATAGGAATTTAGGCTGCATTATTCCAACTAACTTTCCAAATAGGCGGCAACTAAATTGATTACCATCTATAGGATTTCTACCACAACTGGGAAAACAAACAAAACACTTTGTGGATATTAAAACTTGAGCTTAAGCAAATGATTATTATATGCGATTCTATTTTATCTTTTAATTGAAGGGAAAGGTAAATTGGTGCTTCAATCTTATTTGAAGTACATAAATGATGTATCATAGTGTTATTTCATTTGGGACTGTTCTCCTCAGGGAATCGAACCCACTTATTTGAATATGCAGTCATTTTTATGCATGCGTGAAATGCCGTCATCCAATTGTTGCGACACATTTAAAATCCAGCATAATTATATATTTTGTACAACAACAAGTGAAACAAAGCGCTTGCTTGCAAGTTGTGAAGCTGCTGTTGTTGTTGTTGTCGCTTGCTAAATTTAATGAAATTCGACATGCAACATAAAGTAATTTATTTTTAATTAATTTATAAATGCAGCGACATCAAAAAT
This sequence comes from Drosophila sp. st01m, assembly GCA_018901795.1. Classification (NCBI taxonomy): domain Eukaryota; kingdom Metazoa; phylum Arthropoda; class Insecta; order Diptera; family Drosophilidae; genus Drosophila; species Drosophila sp. st01m. The sequence goes on from JAEIFG010000172.1 coordinate 4,353,943, forward strand.
GGAAGCCTGGCCAGAAAGCAAAACATTAAACAGACTCACCAGCAACAGCAAAGCAACAACAACAACAACAACAACAACAACGGCTTATCCCTTGTCAGGGCGTCGAAAATTAAGCCCCGACAATTTGCATGATTTTATATTTCTTTTTTTTTTGTATATTTATTTAATTTCATTTTATTTTATAAATGTTTCCATGCAACAAGCGGCACAAAGTGTCGCTGACAGGCGTGTCATCAGCACTTTGAGCTGATGCTGCTGTTGCTGTTGTTGTTGTAGTTTCCATTGCAGTTGCAGATGCAGCAGCAGCAGACCCACTCGCCACGCCCCCTTTTTTTGGGCGAGCTACAAACAACTCGCAATGCACGGCAGCAATTTCATTAAAATTTACTGCACGCTGCAGAAAAAAAAATGGTTGCGGTCAATTAACGTCAACAGCGGCAGCTCCGTCCTCGGTTACCGCCCCTCTCAGCCCCTCCCACCACCCCTCTCTTAACCCCTTTTGCCAACGACACGCTGCTCATTAACAGCACGCTGACTTTACTGGCATTTTGTTTATTGTTGCTGCCATGAATAAATAAATACATTTCATTGACATATGCTCAAATAAATAATAGAGCACTTTTTTTAAATTATTACTCCCAGACGCACAAGCTTGCGGTTCGCTTGGCAGTAAGAAGGATGCACCGTGATGGGGAGGGGAGCGAAGGGGAGCGGAGGACACTCCGATTATCCTCGCGCTGGCCGGTGAATTATGATTGGGCAGTTAAGAGAGGCGGACATCGACTCAGACCAGACTGACCACAGCGCCATATAATAAACTGCTCAGGCAATGTCCACAATATTTAATTTTTACTCAACAATGGAGACACGCGTCGGACAATGCGAGAGACTCTTCAGATATTACAATAAAAATTGCATTAACTGAACACTTCTTTTCAGCAAGAAATATATATTATACTTTAAGATATTTTTGTTTCTTATTACATTTTTTATTTATCAATAAATACATTTATTTAATAAGCTAAAACTTTTTTCTCCAAAATATACTTATTTTAGAAGGTTATGAGTATTTAAATCTATAATAAATTATTTCGAATTATGCTCCGACTACTTTTGGGTTCGGTTTTAATTTTATATGAAATACTTTACTTGAGTTGGAAAATGCTTTAATAATCAGCATTTTTATATAATTACTGTGGTTGCTTTCAGCATCAGTAATTTATTTAATTCCCAACCAGTACAAATATATTTTATATTTTTTATGTCACTAAATGAAAATCTGTATTTTTAGTTCTGATAGTAGCTCAACTTGCTGGCAAAATTTTAAGTAAAAAACACAATCCTAGATATTTAAATTTGTACCAAGCTGCGTATGAGTAATGTGCGCATTTGCAGCACTTTCAAACTGACTGTCGAACTTTCTACATTTTTATCTTTACACAATCACATTTCGCATGTTACGCTTATCTGCTACCTTTTATCATTTACCGGCTTATTTCCTCAACACATTTATTTGTGCTGTTTTGCATCTCGTTTCCGACCTGTTGCGTCGGCCAAAAATGTAAGGCCACCAGCTTGCCTCTCGCTCTTTCGCTCTCTCTTTCTCTCTCTCTTTTTCTCTCTCTGCTGCAGCGATAAGCAGCCGCAGCTTGTGTACTTTGTGTACAGAGTGTTGACTTTTGTGCATAAATAAGCAAATATTTATGCAGTGACTTCTGCTGCAACGTCTGCCCCGCAATGTTGCAGTCGCGATGTCAATGCCACGGCGATAACAGCACGAGACACGAATGCCAAAAACGAAATTCGAAAATCAAATATTCGCCATAAATAAACGCGAGTCGAGAGGATGCAAGTTCCAAGAAGGAGTCGCCCCATTCTGCCCGTCTGTCCGCCTCACTGACTGTCTGCATCTGCCACTGGGAGACGTTCAACAATGCGGCATTTTAATAATATTTCACTTGCAATTTTTGTACACCTTCATCAGGCGACTGGGCGCGAACTGAATGCCTCTCACTGTGATATCTTATTTCGACCGAAATTGTTGCACCTTTGTTGCCACCTTTTGGCGGCTCGATTCGCAGATATATATTTATGTGCATGCGCGCGACACAGGTGTGTGACAACATGAAAATTTATCTGCGGCATCCACAAGTCAGCCAGCAATGCATCCCCCCCACCCCAACACCCCCTAGCTCGCTATTTAAGCGGAGACTGCGGAACTCGCGGACGTAATATATGAGAATATATACATATACGAGTATATGTTTATAGAAGTGTGCGAAAACAGGTAAAAGCTGGATTTATATGCGAACCAGGGCGTGATGGTAACCCTAATGCGACGTTAGCTTTGCAAATTTGTTGGCTTTCAACAAATAGTCGCATGTTGCACTGAAGAACACCTGTGGCATTAGCTTGTTGCACCATCTCAAGACTGACTTACAAATCTGTGAATTTAATAAGTTATACAAATTCCAAATATCCAAATAAGTTCAAATGCGTTAAAGACTGTTAATAATGCTCTTCGCTTAATTTTTCTTTTCTTTTCATAAGTTTGCTTTAATTCTGGGATTTAATAATGTGCCGAATCTATGATTAAGTAATTCCTGTATTAGTGGAAACTCATGATGGAAGTGCCCTAAAATTAGTCATAGTTCATATTAGCTATGAAATATTGAATATATAGGATGGGAGCTCGCACATGCACTTCTTGAGCTTGAATAAATTGAGGTAACTTGCGACCCTTGAATCTAACGGCAAATACCAGCTCACCATCGAGGAGAAAGGCGCCCATAATCGCATCTGCCTTGAGATTACGAGAGAATCCATTCGGCTGAGTTAAAATGGGTTTGTTGTTGGATTGCACCAGATGCAAAGCCTTGGAGACGACGGCGCTCACGTCATCATCCCGCAAGGCTGACGCGTCGTCCAGAGGAACCTTGCGAGGACGTCCCTGTGTATGAGAGGCCATTACAAGATGTCGAAATATATATAGAAGTATACATATATAATAACTGAATACTCACACGTTGTCGCGGCACATTCTCGGTGTTCTCGTAGATATTGGAGACGGAAACACTTGCACGCTCTGAAAACAAGAGTTACTCGATCTGCAAAATATATAAAAGGTGTGGTTCACAGACTCACCCTGGGCAGTGTTTTTAACTGGCGTCGGATAGGGAACTCTTTCGGCAACACTGCTCTGTTTAATTGATGGATTATTGTGCAAACTGAACCACAAAATTGTTGAAATTACTAACCTGCCTGAGATTCGACTTTTTCTTTCCCATTGTTCAACTGACAGTGCTTGAGAAAATTAAAGCTCAGCACTTTGACATTTCCGAAATGAATTTACTGTCAGTTTATCGACAACACCACAAGAGCTGTTCAAATATCGACATATATCGGGGAAAGAATTAGAAGTTTATCATTAATATTTCCATAGTCCTATAAATCATGTAATCCGTTCTTTATCTTGAAGAATATTTCACTACTGTGGTTTTTTCGATATATCTATCTATTATCTATTTTCGATTTCACGCCATGATTTATATCAATTTACTACTCAACTATAAACATGATTAGTTTCTTATAAATAGGAAGCCATGAAGAAGTTTAAAAGTGTTTTGTTTAGAGAATTTCAGTTTAGTATTAATTCTCACTGAGATCTGCAACAATCCAGTTCATCTTAACTTATTTTCTTCCTGAAAAAAATGTCGCAAGAAGTTCAAAAGAAACGAAAAATGAATATGTCGAAGGGCTCTCGAGGCATTTGGCTAGTGAAGGTGCCAAACTACGTGGCCAAACTCTGGGATAAATCCCCTCCGACATGCAGGTGGCCACATTGCGTATGGAGAGTTCCATGGATGCCATTGAGCCGGCCAAGGTGAAGCTGCTGCTGAGCGAGCAGGTGATCAATCTGGACCCCGAAAAAATGATAACCAGCGAGCACGAACTGAAACTATCGAAATCGGCGAGGGCTACACAATTGACGGGTATTTTCTCAACGGTTAACGACGAGGAGCCGGCAATGGAGGGCTATATAACCCACAAAATGGAGTGCCATCCCGTATGTAACTCGCAGTATTTTATGATGAAACAACAGTCCTTGCGGGACCTTAAACAGCAACGTGTCGCAGAGCCGCTCAATAATATTGTGAGGAACTTCAAGCCTGTCAGCAACCACATTCACAATGTAAGTTGTGTCATTCTGTGTTGATAGTTAGATACCAAGTTGTTGCTCATTTGCAGCGGGAGGATGCCAAGCGGAAGAAGGAGGCCGGTTCCAGATCTCTCAGCAAGGAGGCCATCATGGAACTGCTCTTTCAGGCCTTTGAGAAACATCAGTATTACTCCTTGAAGGATCTGGCATTTATAACCAAACAGTCCATGTTTGTGTTGAAAACAATACTGAAGGACATTGGCGACTACAGCAAGAATCCGGCACATAAGCAAATGTGGGAACTGAAGGAGGAATATCGCCACTATCAGGCATCAGACTCGGAGAAATAACCATTCAACATGATGGGTTATTATTAAAGTAATTGCTATTGTGACACCGCACAAAATAATAAAAATAAAAAGAAGCATATTTTCATGGTAATTTGCGGTGCAGAAATCAATTAGCAGTTTTTGTTGCAAGTCCAGATGCTGACAACATAATGCCACCCAGGTGCTGTCACTGGAGCAGCGACCACACAAGAGGATCAAGTCCCAAGTCCCAAGACGGTAACGAGGCTAATGAAAATGAAACCTGGTCACGCACATACAAAGTCTCCGTCTCCAGCTCCAGCTCCATCTCAGTCCGAGTCTCCGTCACCGTCTCCACTCGACTCTCGTGGCCAATATGAAGCACTCAAATGCCGCAGATAAATTCATGTTAATCCACACAGCGGGTCGTCTCCAGGGCGCCAGTGAATTTTATATTTGATCTTGACTATACCACTTTTAATTTCGTAGGAAAGTTGGTTCGTTCGTCCGTCCGTCCGTCCATCCGTTTGTTCATGTCTCTTCTGTCGGATGTCCAGAGCGATTAGTGCTTCATATAGTACAGCCAAGAAATCGAGTTGCTTATGCGAGAGCATCCAATGTTGGTGCCGTTGATGGGCGCCAGCTTTTAATCATTATTAATTATATGCTGCCCTGGCGCATAAATCATTTGTGCTTACTCTGCATTTACCATTGGCCATTTGCCATTTGCCATTGCCGTTTGCCATTAGCCATTTACCTGCACCAGGGACCAGGAACCAGGGAACATGGACCACAGATTGCGATAGTCATCTGGGCCAGAAGAGCGACCAGGACGTTTATCAAAGCCATAGATAATCTATGTTTGCTGAGCAATGCGGTTAATTATTTAAAGTCCGTCAACTAATTTATTCCTGCTTAAAGATGAACACATTATCTATAATAATCAGTCGCTTAGGAACCATGAACTCGCTATGACCTATCTAGCTATGTCGCCTGTGTCTCCTATGTTCCTTCTGGCGGACGCTTAAAGATGAAGCACAAATCCACTTTGGATGCGTTTCTATTACCAAGGGCAACGGCTCTTCGTGCCAGTCGTTCGGCTTGTCTGAGATTTAGGCCATTCTGCCATTGACTCTTCAGGTAATTGACGGCCTCATCGGCACCTGCACCTTGGGCTGCATAGCAGACACGTGTGCAGGCACCAAAGGCTTTCAGTGTGACCAGATGGAGGCCACAGACATCTTCGCCAGCTAAAAGCAGATCGACACCTTCGACATTCTCATACTTCTTGCTGAGCAGCTCGAGGACGTGGGACACAGTTGCTCCCTTGTAGCCAGTGATCAAGTGCGACATGTCCTCCAGCTTGGTTGCAGTTTCCAGCAACGCCTCACGATCAGAGCTAGCGCTGCTGCCACAACAACTAAATAGAAAACAGTTTAATAATAATTCAGTTAATATATATTGCATTTATGATGTTACTAGATACGTTCGTCCAGGTAGTAAATGAGACTACTCGGCATGGTGACCGCCAGAATGACGCCCTCATCAAAGAGTACACCGACCATGATGCCAGTGGCAGAGCTATTCCCATAAAGATGCGGTTAAGAGGAGGCTTAAACTGGGCATGGCTAATGAGGAGTTACCTGTCGTTCTTGGGTTCCAAGTTAAACTGGGGACTGGCCATCTTGATGAGGTGTCAACCTCCAATTCAAGTGATCTTCGCAATCTAATGAGCTGTAAATACACATATGTTAATGAAGTTGCCAGTTGAGAGCACAAACTGTAAACGATATCATTGGTCTAATAGGAATTTGCTGGCCAAGTTTGTTGTTGACAGACTATTTGGGTCTCGACCGCCAGCTGGGCAGCCAAAGTGTCAAGTCATCACTTGACTTGGCACTCGACCCGCGTCTCCTCATGATGATAATGATAATGATAATGACGAAGATGCTGATGATGATGCTGGTTTGCATGAGCAGATTAGCGGGCGTGTCGACGCGAAAAAGTGTCAACCGCAGGCGCCGCTGGCTGACAGCCAAGTGGCCAGTGACATGGGCCCGTTTAGGCCTTGTCTTGGCACCAGAACAGACCACACTGGCAGCTCACAGTTGGCCATTGACATTGTCTAGTTGTGCATCCAATAAGTACGGATGATGTAAGCGATATTGACACGTCGAGGCTAAGCCGGAGCCGATGACAACGACAACGACAACGACACCTACACAGAGGGTCATTCAGTCAGTTAGTCAGTTAGTCAGTCAATGGAGACTCTGTTAGCTTCTTTGCTTATTTGCCTGATCCACATGCAACTGGTTTTCACCGAGTTTACAGCAAATTAAACGTTCTCTTTAAAAGACCATCAAAGTGGCAGCTGCAACTTGTCTTTTGGTCTAAATATAAACGCCAATAACCAGTTCTTGGCCCAGACCAGAAGGACACTGTTAGCGAAATCGTATGCAAATTTCAATGGGCATCATTAATTAAAGCCAACACGAGCTTACCAATGTGTTAATTAGTAAATCCAAAGAGGGCTTAAACCCACAACGAACGACGGACTCACCAAATGCGTTGCAAACTCGAACTTAATTGCTGATTCGTATCAATAAATTTTATTGCACGTGCTTTTTTAACCCTTGTACGAAAGCTATTTTTTGCTCAACAGTGTTGCACAATAATAGATTAAAAAGAGAATTCTTTACACACAGTTACAGTGGCTGAGAGCTTATTTTACCCACTACATATGTAAATATACTTTGTTTTGATTGCGAAATAAAACGAAATTATTTGCCCAAAGTTTACATGTATTTCTAAAAATCTGTGCCTACATTTAATTTGTATATCTTCCCTAGAAGAGATAAAATAATATAATATTTGTAATACCTAAGTGAAGTGGATCAAATCGGCTGAGAGCCACTGTATGTTAATTCAGGGTAAATCTAACTGATTAATTGTATTAACCCACACAGAAAATACAATCGTTATTTAATTTGTATTTCTCTTTTAATAACAGTAAAGATATGCAAAAAATAGATAAATCGAACAGTTGCCAACACTGAATAGTGATGCGCAAATCAATGTTTATCGATAAGTTGTAAGGCTTTCGCAGAGATTTCTTTGCAGAACTGTTATATCATTTCTGTTGTTTTTATATGTTTATGTTATTGGCATTTACAAATGTTGAACAGGCATAAAAACACTTTAACTGAATGATGACAGCAATTACTACACAATTTGCATGTCTTTAATGTTATTTTTCATGCAAGTTGAAGATGTTGCTTTTGACAGTTGTTCCTGACTGACTACTGACTGACTGACTGACTGACTGACTCAGTGCTGAGGCAACTATTTAGTTTCAACTCACATTTCTTTAGCTCGTTATGGGGACCACCTACGGCTGACAGACAGTTGGGATCTTCGATGGATGCCCCCTTGTAAAGAGAGACCCACAGCGAAGCAATTAAGTTGAAAATCAGTTGCTAAAAGCATCGAAAACAATCATACATATACCATAAATACGAGTACAACAAGAACCCGCCCAGTCCTTGGCCAATTTTAAGTATTTACAAAAGCGCAAAAAGGTAAAAGAAAACAACTTAAACAATCCCCAGTCATTGGTTCCACAATGAAAACACTCCAGGCACATCAAATGTCAATGTTGTCGATGATGTTGAACTCAATTGAGTCCCAGTTTGAGTCTGAGTCTGTGTCTGAGTCTGGTTATTGGCATTCACGTATTTTCGAGTATATTCATATGGAAAAATTAGTGGAAGAGACATGAACATCTATATCTATATAAACTTATTAAATTGTGTACTTAGAAAGTTGTGAATCGCTTAAAAGATGTCATCTGATTCAGCAGAATTATATTACTAACAATTCAATGCAAATCTTCATATCTGCATTTATTTATTTATTTATTCTTCATCTATGTAATCATTCATTTTAAATTCTTTATTCAATTATTTATTTTAAAGAATAATAACATGACCTGCAAATTTAATTAATTCTTAATCTTATTTATTCTTAATCTACGTAATCATTCATTTAAATTCTCTTTTCAATTATTTATTTAAAAAAATAATAACATGACCTACAAACTCAATTAAAAATAGTCAGTTTATATTTTTCTTTAATTACAAAATTCACTTCCCATGTTTGGGCTTTAATGCTTAAGCTTAATGGAACCCAACCCGACATTGACTTGGGCATCTGCTACTTTCCCAGACATTGATCCGCGTCAGCAATGGGTACAACAACAACAGCAGACATAACAACAACAGCAACAGCACAACATCAATATCTATATATACATTGTGCATACAACAAAAGGAAAGCGGCAAAACAAAGGCGGCAATTGGTTTATTTATATTATATATATGTATATCGCATCGAAAGACGCGTTGGATGATGTCGACTCGCTGATTTAACGCTGATTAATTGGAGCAATATTATTATTACAGCATTTTATTGGGTCTGTTGCTCTCCAGGCGACCGAACACTGTGTTTTAATCGGATTTCGTTCATTGGCCACTTTTGTATACCCATTAGTAATAGATGGCAGGGTAGCATAAGCTTGTGAAATTGGCAAAAACACACATAACATTGGCCAGTGTAAACCTATAGGCATTATCTCAGATAATTACTGATTTTTTTTATTGTTAAACAGACAGTTCTACAGTACTTTTAACTACTTATCCTCTTAACAGTATTCATAACTCTAATGTGGTATAAGTAACACAGCGAAATTTTAATTATTATTTGAAGATCTATTTAATGATTCAACATTGAGCATTATTCGAAACGTTATTTGATGTTTTTGTCCATATAATCTATTAAATATCACATCGATGGGTTCTAAAATCTGTTGTATATTCATAAACTGATAAGTTCACAATTATTTTACTAATAATATTTAAAGCTCAATAGATAAAGACTGTAACTATATTTTCTACAACTACAATTATTTCTGTCAAATTATAGCAGTGAGGTATAGTAACGGGATCTTCCGCTCCTAAACCATATTGATGAGCAATGTCTTTTAGGAACATTCCTCTGACAAACCTTCTAATTGATTTCCAAAAGCCCTATTCATTTGTTACACAGATGTGAAAGCGTTTAAGCAACAATTTTTATTACTTATTTCGCGGTATCGCAACCAAAAACAAATCCTTAAATTGCATAACATATCGTCCCGCCACGAGCATCATTTATCAAATTCAAATGAAAGGGGCAAGGACAAGGACAAGGGGTCCTGCTATCGGAGACCCAACCAAACACAAAGAATTCTGGTAAAAAAAGAATCGAAAAATTAAAAAAAAAGTGCAAGAGTAACTGGAAACGCGAAACGGGCCAGTAAAGTGAATTCCCGTGGAGCGTTTAATCAAAATTTACCGGCGAACGCGTTGCTGACAATGAGAAATTGCAACAAATTCGCGCTCTGCGAAACAACGCGATGGGGGCTGCCCCTCAGCCCCTCCCTGATGGATAGGGGTAAGGGTAGGGGTAGGGGTAGGGGTAGGGAACGTGGCCTGTTTGGTTAGCACAAAAACAAAGCGTTTTTCGGAGGCGCAGACAAAAGAAGTGCAACAAAAATAAGACAATAACAACAAAACTGCGATCACGTATTCGCATCAGCAGATTCCAAACTTGCGTTGAGGTTCAACTTGCAGCTTGCAGCTTCAGTTGTGAGTTACCAGTTACCAGTTACCAGTCACCAGTTCACAGTTGCCTGCTCCATGTCCAATGGCAACAGCTCCCGCTGTTAGCTGCTACTCGATTTTCCATGGCTTTCGACTGGATATTGTTTTTTGGCTTTTTGTGGCTCTCGTTGTTTGTTGTTTGTTGTTTTCTGTAGTCGTTTGCCGCGGATATGAAAAATGATGCCGCAACAATTTGAACAACCAAAAGCGCTCAGGGTCCAACTGACTGGCCACGCCTCCCGCCCACCTACCAGCAACCCATCACCTTCCACATGCAGCCAGGAGGCAAGTGAAGTGCAGTTCTCGTCCTCGCACTCGAAGTTGATTGATGGGCCAAAGCATTCAGCATTCAGCATTGGGAAAATGTGGGCGCTGCTGCCACTGGTTATGGATGTGGATGTGGATGTGAATGTGGCCATGGCTGTGGAAATGGAAATGGAAATGCACCACCACGAAATGATCATCGAGTCGTGCAGCGGCTGGCATGAAATCAATCTGGCTAAACGGTAGCAAATGGGCGTGTACTCATACTGATACCCATATTCATATCCATCCACATTCACATCCACACTCACATCTATATCCACGTCCAAGTAGGCGTAAGAGCTTCCAGTCGTTATAGATAACGCGCTTTTTGTATTTATATCGATCACTCTATCAGGTGGGCGGCCAAGCTGCAAAACCGCAAATAATAGAAAAAGAAGAGAAGCAAATAAAGTTGAAGACGGCAAACAACAACATCATAAATTGAAAGTGAAGTCCAGGCAAAAACTTCAAAGTGAAATGCTCTTTCTAAACTGTAGTATATTAACTCATGTTTATTACGATTAAAACCGAAATGAGCATTTAGCCAAATGGGTCTAAACTTATGCATTAAGTTGCTCTTTCGAGATACCATTCAAGCTGTTGCAAAATTATATAATTTAATTTTCATCATATTATCATTATAATTATTTATTAGCGTAATAATTAGCCAATATATTATTATAAGTTATATTATAGTGGTACTTAAAATCATATTATAAAGTTATGATTACTTACTAAAGTAATACTTATTTATAGAGTCTGATGTTTACTTAATTCTAAAATTCATTTGGAAACTACTTATTACATTTTGCGAATATAGAAATTTCTAATTTTATTTATAAAATGATATTTCTGCTGCGATTTCTTAGTATACAACAAATTTATGTAATTATTATTATCATAAAAAGTAATATTATAGTGGTACTTAATTAATATTTATTTATAAAGTTATGATTACTTACTAAAGTAATACTTATTTATAGAGTCTGATGTTTACTTAATTCCAATATTTATTTGGAAACTACTTATTACATTTTGTGAATATAGAAATTTCTAATTTTATTTATGAAATGATATTTCTGCTGCGATTTATTAGTATACAACAAATTTGTTAAAATATCATAATATTTTACGATATCACAAGTTAATTTGTTATCTCACTGAATCCTTAAATTGAATACTTGCAAGATTTTACATAACAATTTACAGTTGAGCAACTTTCCATTAGATCTGCAAGCATTGAAGGAGAATCGAATTGAGTGGGCTAATAAAGTGTCGAACTACAGTTTGAGATAAGAGAAAAAACATTGGCCAATATGCAAAGAGGCTCAAATTTCGCCACGTGGAGTCGCCAACGAAGCCGTCAATTCGCCTTTGCAGTGGCCCTGAGTCACAGTCTAGTAAATATATTTAAATGTATATATATTTATATGTGTGTGTATAAGGCGGCTAGTTGCAAGTAGGCCACAGATGGAAATTGGAAATATGCCAGTTAAATAAACAGTTATTGAGTTGACTTTTTGACACTTCCCGCTGCGATAGGCAAGTTGGCCAATAACAATGGCTAGAAGTGGCCAAAACAAACACCTGGCCAACTTAAGGTATGGCCCACTTGGGGCGACTATTAATTAAATTAAATTTCGATATAAATTCAAATGGGCGAAGCGTGCGCGATTACGAATTCTAATTGGAGTACGAGGCAGCCAATTAGACCGACTGTGTGTGTGTGTGTGTGTGGCGATGACCATAAGTCATGCTGTGTGTGTGTTTGTGTGTGTTAAAGCCTGCTTGTAATTGTGTGTGAAAAGGTGTGCGAGGCTTCCTTTCGCTACCTTGTGACTGCCCAATTCTTCGCAACTCTTTTCTTTTCTGTTTTTGGTCGCCCTTCTCCTGGTTCACTGGCATCAAATTTCATTAATCACGCAAATGCTTATCGCCGAGGCACCAGCAACAGCAATAGCACCAGTCGGAGCCTCCTTTCTAAGAGGCCTGCTCTGGGTCCAACAAGTAGTCGCAATCGTGGCCATAATTTGTCTGCCTTGGCCTTTCTGAAAAGCCTTTCCCGCCAACTGTGTGAATGTGAAAATGCGCTTGCATGACCATCACCATCACCATCACCATCACCATCGTCAGTATCATCCAGTTCATGTCCAGTCATTGCCTGGCCAAGCTGCCCAACTTGGTATCTACTGTCTGTGCCGTCTAGAAAATAGACATACAGACAGACAGACAGAGAGAGAGGGAAAATGGAGGGCAGGGTGAGACAGAGCTTAGAGCTGGCAGCTTGTGATTATGCCCATATGATGGTTATGCACGTTGTGATGTTTCAATTTTCCTGCAACTGCTCCGAGAGGTGTTGCCCGACTAAGTCCCGACTGCAGTCGACTGTTGCCTCTGTGAGAATTGTGTGAAAATTCTGATGATGTGTAGGCGGCTTAACTGATGAGTATATCTTGCATTTGCAGCTGCACTCTCCGATAGAGATGGAAAGAGCAAAATAAACTGCAAAGGGGCCAATTCATCAACCAGACTATAAATAGACGCACTGCCAAATATTTAAGGTTGTATAGGGTTAAGTTCGTCTTTCATTTATCAGAGCTGCTAGCAGTTTAAATTCGTTAAAGCTATATACAATAAAGTTCTTTAATTTAAGCTCCAAAAAGTATGCAACTAGTTTACAAACATAATTTTAAAATTAGAAAGAAAATCAAAATAGAGATCAAATAATAATATAATGAACTTTCCGCAAGAAAATCTGTTGATTTTTAAAAAAGTTATGACATTTTGAAGTGTATGCATAAGATTTCAGTACAGTAAATGTATTTGTGAGAGATTCCTGTCCATCCACGTCAAAGATCAAAGCACTCTTTGCGCAATTTCAATCACTTTTTAGAACTCAGTAATACCAAAAGCTTTGATACCATGAAATGACATTGTAGCTTATTGGATTTGTGAGGCAAGAGACAGAAATAAAGACGTGGTTCACAAGTTTAGGACATAGTTAACAGCGCACTTATCTAATTAAGATATCTGGCGCAGTCTTATCAGCTAAAAATTAAAATAAATGCACCCCCGACAGTCGTAACTTATGTCCTGTTTAAGGTGGCATGAAGTCGCGCTATCTGTGCCCCATTTGGAGGCACCTTTGGCTGGTCGTGCCACAGCGTTGCAGACTGTCAACCTGGCTGGCAGGCAGGCAGGCAGGTTCGACCTCGGCCTTGTCCCCAGTTCAGTCTATTAGCAAGGCAAATTTGAAGTAAGGAGAACCGGAAAGGCGGCACAAGGACTCAGACTGAGACTGGAACTAAAGTGAAGAGATGAGATGAAAATTTTTGGTCAACAACATCCTCGAGCGAGGCGACAACGATGCCAGAAAGTGTGCAACACAATCTTGAAACTTGAATAACGGAAATAAAAATTATGAGCACGAATATTTTAACGTTGGCCGATTTGCATAAGAAAACCGTTAGGAGTCCCGTCCCTCAAGCAGCGGCACTCAACAGTGGCCACAAAATGAAGTCGCCGACACGGCCAAAAGCAACATTCGTTTGGGGCACGCGCACAGTTCCTGCCACATTGCCTCCCACCTTCCATCTGCCACCTTCCCTTTCTGCTTACCATACACAGAGTAGTCAGGGAGTTTATTGTTGTTTGGCGTTGTAATTGATAAGTTAATTTACATTTTTATTGAATGGCCCGTCGCAATTGTTGTGCGTCGTCTCATGAAGGTCAGACCATGTTTTGCATATTACTTCCAGCCTCTCCACATTTTCACCCAACCCCTCAAAATTCTATGCACTCTACAGTTTCGAATATTTCTTTATTTTGTACGAGTGTGAATGTCCTTTAATCAAATGCGTTTTCGGTTTATGTTCCCAGTAAGTCGAGTGTACATAATGCTTAATTATGTTAGGCTTTAAGAGACACATGAGTCGATACTATTAAATGCTAAAGTATTTAACCATTTGTTTACTTAGTAGGCTATCTATTTATTTAACTTATTATGTTATCTAAGAAGTGTTCAGTAAAAATAAATGACAATGTGCAATAAAACTAGACACTAATTTTATAAAACAGAAAATTAAAGAAACGTATGTACAAATTTAAAATTCGTATCTAATTATCAATACTAAGTGATTCTATTTGACCGGATGGCTTAATTCAGGGTTGTTTAAAGGTTGCATAGAATAGTCTATTTTCCTAATATTTTTCGAACTGCTTTAAATAGAGATAACTAATTTTATTTGATGAAAATCTTCAAAGTTCAAACTCAAGTATGGAGTTTGAGCACATTTAATAGCATCTTGAGGAGTTTATTTTAAAATTATTATTAAACATTCTTCACACTGAATATGGCCTATATTTTTCTGACTGGGTCACTTGGGGCTCCCAAGAATTGAGTGTGTCCATTTTATAAATGTAGCAAAGTCCAGCCGTGCATGAAAAGTTAACGAGAATTGATGTTGCATGTTTCGCCAGGCCAAACAAAGCATAAATTTCTCAGTTGCGAGTTGCAAGTTGCCAGTTGCCAGTTGCCAGTTGCAAGTTACCAGTGGCCAGTTGCATGTTACAGCGATTCGAAATGCGAATGCATCGCTGTTGATATCGAACTGTGCCCATAGCCGTCTCCTTCCGCAGCTACAGTTTCGGTATCGGTTTCAGTTTCAGTTGCAGTTCCATCAGCATCTCCATCTCCATCTCCACTTTTCATCTGCACTTTTCTGGGGGTGCAACAAACGCGACGTTGCATAAATTTCTTGCAACGAATTCAATTTGCGTAACGCATGCAGCGATGGGAATGGAAATCGGAATGGGAGTCGGAATGGAGAATGTGGAATGTGGAATGTGAAATCCTGGTTCCCAGAGCATTGCCGAATTTTACTTTTTTTATGCAGTTCTTTTTCCCTGCGTGCCGTTCGTCTGGACAGCGCCATGCGATTTATGCTGCAGTGCATCCGCAATGCGTCCACTTGACGCAACTCCCTTGTGGCAGCGGCAGCCGCAACACCAACTCCGCTCCCGTCCAAGTTCCACATGCTTCTCACGCAATCAGCGTCTAATCTGCATCCCGTCACCGTCTCAGTCTATGTCACATTCTTGTTGCTGCTGTTGTTGCTGTTGTTGCATGCAAATTACCTCGTTGACTTGTGGTCACTGTGGGTGGCAGTCGAGGATCGTGCATCGGTGGCAAGTCCGCCACATGTCACTGCCACTGTTGTTGCCATGTCTCCTCTGATTTCACTTGATGAATTGCACTTTTTGTCCAGCACATGAAATCAAATTGGACTTGAACTGAGACTGAGATTGAGATTGAGAAGGAATCAGAACATAACTCTTTTGATTCGGAAAATGTGTAATGTAATGTATATAGTTTATGTGATTAAATAAACCCAACTTTACGAATACGCGTTACTTAAATAATGTGTAAATGTAGAACTTAAAACAAGCGATACTTTCTTTCTATATAGCCAATCTTAAAACGAATGTTAGATAACAATAAAGAATCATTTTAATGAGCCAAAAATCTTAAAGTCTTATCATAACCTTTTCTTTCTTATATTTCCTCTAAATAACTTCTTATTTATTACATTAATACACCAATATTATCTATCTATATTATTGCAACATTAGCAATATATATATATCTATCATTTTTATTATTTTTAAGCCATTAACAAACTTACGAAATGTCGTGTAAAAACAGAATGCAATATTTGGCCTCATGGCATTTCCAATTTAACGGCCTGTTTACACTAGCAACAACAAATACAGCAAATAAACAGACACAAATATTAAATAAATATTCAACAAAACTGAAATCGATTTGCATGTTCGCCGACTAAATTCATTGAAAGCATTTTTCAATTAAATGCAACATTTTGGCTTTTATCAATTTAATGCTTAGATGGCGCTTTCAACGCTGTCGCTGCCGGCATTGACGTTGACGTCGGCGTTGGCAGCGACGCTGGCATCTCTGCCAACATTGTGTGTTATTAGTTTCGCTGCTTCTTTGGAGAATCGCGCGCTGTCAAAGTTTTTATTCCTATCTATGTATCTATCTATCTATCTTTGTATCTTTCTATCTATCACTTATTGGCGTTGCTTCCTGTGCTTTGGCAAACGGTTATTGAAATTGTTTCGAACATTCTGCGCTTTCCTTCGGGGGCGGGGGGCGTGACCTCCGGCTTATTTTGTATATATATATATATATTTCTATTGGCCTCGCAACTTTGTCACGTGTCAATATTGAGAGTGGGCAGACTGTTTGCCAGCTGGAGGACATTCACGGCAGCTCATTTAAATTTTAATTTGTATTGCGTTTGCCACTCATCGTCATCAAGTTTGGACTGCGACTCCAAGTTGCGCTTGCCACACTTTGGGGCAAAAGTTTCTTAAACTGGCAGCAGCGAGAAGAGAACTTTTAAGGAATTCCCATTATATTTCAAAGCGTTGAACGTTGACTTTTTGGCTGTTGTCCCATGAATACATTTGATGAGTATTGAGTGAATACCCCATTGACTTTCTCCGGCAATGTCACTGGAGTATTAAGTGAGACGATAAATAAAATACAAAATGAAATTCCGCAAGGAAATCAAATAAGTTTTTAAGTAACTTTTGCTGCAATCAATAGAAATAACATCTTATTGACGCTAGAATATGCTAAAAATTAAATATATGAATAAAGAGAGAAGCACAATTTTATAAATAGCAAGGCTGGTAGCTTTTATTTATTAAATTGTAGTTGCAATATTCGATTGCTTTAAAGTTTAGTGTCAATCCGTATTCGTAAAATGTGAAATTCAACCATGCACAGATTTCCATCGGATAACTAAAATCCGTACAAACGAGAGATGTTTTTATTTATGGTCTGACATTTTGGTTTGCCAATAACAACAATCCACAAGCACACACATTTATATATATTCAATATACGAGTACAACTGATGCAAACAAGTGAAAAATAAATGTATAAACGAACTCAAAAACATCTTTAATCGATTTATGAATTGTTGAGCATGTCCATGTTGCGATTGATGCGCTCAACTGCCAACAATGAACCAATTTCATTAAAATCGCATAAATTCAAATAAATAACAGGGGCTGGTGTTTAAGGTTTGAGGCGGGGCAACTGGGTGAAAAGAGATTGAAAGATTGGGTTGCATGCGGCCCCGACAAAGATTTAATAAAACCAACACACAAAACCGGGCAGCACAAACAGAAAAATCAATAAACAATAAAGTTGATTTATGCGTCAAAGTGTCAATTGGCAGTAGCGACGGCAGCGACGGCACCGATTGCAGCGGAGTCGCGTCGCTGCTTTCGCTGGGCATCCATGGCGTATGCGTAATTGCATTTGGACGGTCAGCGGCCTGAAACGCGTTTAAGTGCTTCATTCAATATTCCAATGCTGCCCCAGCAGCTGCATTGTGTTCGGGACTCATCACAGTGACAGCCACGCCCACAATCCTCCCTTCAACCCCCACCCCACCCCTCACCCTTTGACAGTTATTCGAAATATGGCTGCCATTCAATTGCTGATTGAAAAATATGCTTTTGATTTTATTGTCGTTGACCGGCAACTGTTGCTGTTTTGCTGTTGTTGTTGTTATTATTATTGATGCTGCCGCAGTTGCTGCTGTCATTTAAATGTTGCTCCACCTACTCCCTCTTCTCCTTCCCGACCCCACCTCTCTCATCCTATTGATATTACATTTGCTATTGCTATTGCTGCTACTCAGCTTTGACGTACTGCAGGGCTATCGAGCATGAGTATTCATCCGCTTGTACTGACTGACTTCATCCACAATTCATCTGTCAACCAAATCAATTTTGTGGCTTCATTCATTTATCTTTGTTAGCGCTCGATTGACGCCGCCGTTGCAACCATTTGCCATTTGCCACACGCTTGTTGCAAGTGCCCAGTTCCCAGTTCCCAGTTGCAAGCTTCCAGTTGCCAGTTGCCAGATAGCTCTACTGGTCAGTTACTGTTGCTGCTATTGTGGTGCGGTTATTGATTTGGAACAGCGGCTAATTGAGCGCAACTGTATCACGTCCATCTCGTCATGATTGCCTCTTAATTGGCTTTCAACGTTTCATTTTCCAGCTGCAAACAAAAGGATTTGCATCTGAAATGCATAGAGTAACAGCTTAGATCACAAAAGATCAATATCTTTGTAGAATAAACTCGAAAATGTGGGACTTCAAATCGAATTCTCTAATATATTTACCTTTTCAACGTCGACAAAAATCTGCAGACATGGATAAAATCCCTTAGAACTTAAAATACAATGTTAAAATAAGTTTATATCCAAAAATTAAATTGTATTAAATACAGATTTTCATTTAAGGCGGAACAGATAAACAAATAATTAGAGTAAAATAGATTTAGGTGTCTGATAATTAGAAAAAGTCCACAATAAAAGAGAAGATAGCTAAAAGGAAGGTCCTTATCTGGAAATATATATTGACTTCGGTATTTGTTTAGAAAAAGCTGTTATATAAGTGTTTAGAAGTTCCCCGGAAATAAAGCATGCCTTCCATAACAATTCGTGATAAAAAAATAAATAAAAGAGCGTTTTACACTTTATATTTATAAAAGAATCTTCAATGTCAAATACATCGAATACAACCCAACGACATCCGTTAAATACAAGTTTACTGACATGCAACTATCCCAAACAAAACAACAACAACACGTGTCACAAACTCTGAGCTGCATTACCCAACGTATTTTGTGAAATCCGAAATCTTTTGAGCTAATATGACACACACGGTAATTCGAGTGACCAACAGGACATGCTGACTACACTGTCCAACACATCGCAACCTCAACCGTCTCCGTCTGGCTTGAATGGCTTGGTTTTAATCTGCACGGTGACAGCATTAATTTTACAGTAGCAGTTGTAAAAGCAGTTACACTGAGAGAAATTTACACAGCTTTCGCTAAAAATGCATATCAGTTGTTTTTATTAGACTTGATTTATGTTTTGTTTTTATTTAAAATAGTTTGTTAAATTTAGTTTCTAAGCGGACCAACGACTTTTTGTAGTGTAGACGGGATGACATTGCAAGCAGAGGACACAGTTCCAGCTAATGCCAATTGACAGCAGTTTAGAACCCTTCCCCCCTCCCTAGCCCCACCACTCTACGATCCCTAGTGGCACATTCCAGACAGGCGACATTTTATGAGCATATTTGGTGACCACATGCTCCGGGAACTGCTGAACTCTCTGCTGAACATGTCAGCGCTCATATTGAGCGCCGGCTACTTAGGCAACAGCCAAAAGTTTAACGTGACAGGCACAAAATGTGGCCCATCTTCCACTCCTTACCCCTTCCCTTCGTTGGGTGCTTACCAAACTGCAGGCAATTTGACTTTGAATGAACGACACACACAGGCGGACATGGTAACGGTAAGGATAACGGTCGAACTGGCTGCCAGGATGCTGGATGCTGGATGCTGGATGCTGCTGGAGCTGTGTAATGCTCTAAAATGGACTTGCATACTCATTTATTACACACTTGCAAAACTTTCTGACCAACACTGGCACCTCAATAAAACAATTTAAAAGTCATCGTCGTCAACATTTGCTGCCATCTCCCTTTCTTTACTCACTCTCTCTCTCTCTCTCTCCTTGTCTCTCTCCCGAGTGAGTTGTCAGTTTCTCCATTTATTTTGTTGCACATTATCTGTGAGTTGCTGGAACCTGAACCGGAACTGGAACTGGAAATGGTTGGAGCACTGGAAATGTTTTAGTCAGACACATGTGACCAGTGGACAACTTAAACTCAGCCACATATACCATTAAATTGAACTTTAAGTGTACTCTCTGTTTAAGTTTTGCTTGAGGAACAACATCAGCCAAATCCTCTCACGTTGTCCCTGGGAATTGTGTTGGAATGGAGTCCTGATTGGGCAATCAAAAACTTTAAGGAAGGTAAATTGAAATTAGCTGATATGATGCAAAAACTTTTCCATTGCGGTAATTGTGTGGAAATATCCTAAAAGATGGAAATACTATGTCAGTGATTTGCATTGAGAGTCAATCACAAAATGTAGCTGAGTTTCTTTTTAAATAGAATGTTATGAGACAGTCAGCTAAGTCCATTAAACAATTATAAATTCTGTTTAACAACTTGCTCTGGTTAAATCGCAGCCAGCTGCCGTTAAGTGCTTTTTCTAGAGACGCAACCACGGACACAATAAATGTATGTATATTCATAGTTCAAATAAAAAATGCAACTATTTATGTAGATTTCTTTACTGTTGCCAGCTGTTTTAGTTTAACTATAACCTTAACTAAAGTGGTGTCCCTTTCCATCTCTGAGATACATTTATATTTAGACCGTGCAAAGGTGCCAGCAATTTGCAGGCAAATGCATTTAAATTAATTATGTGCAACACTCGCCGTAATTTGCATTTCAAGGGTCGCCAGTTTTTTGGTCACCACATGCCATTTTTTGGCACATGAAACAGGCCATATGAGTACCGTAGTTTTTATATATGGTTTTTTCTTCTGTAACTAAAAGATTCTTTGAGTTGCCTCTCTCATTCTCCATCCCTCTCTCTCTCTCTCTAGCACGCTCTCTTATTTCAAAGTTAATTATGTTGACATAGTCAGATCGAGTTATTTCTTTCCCTGGCAACCCTTTTTTGTCAAACGGGCGGACCACGCCCACTCAGCTGTCCATGCACAGCGTGCATTAGGAATTCATGCCACACCCGCCGTTGCAAAGACGCCCACGGGGCAGCCACAGCAACAGCAACATTCGACGAGTGCTGCACAGCAGGTGGCATGAGGGGAAATGGGGAAGAGAGAGAGGGAGAGAGAGGAGAGAGAGAGAGAGAGATGAGGAAGAGGGGAAGGGGGGCATCTAACCGGCCGGCTGCCAAGTTACTCAAATTAATTAAGTTTCGCCTTTGCCAACATTGCGCATACGCTCCATGCGCCAGCGCCAGCGCCCCACCATCGACTACCACAAACTACATCCCATTCCACTCCACTCCACTCCATTCCATTCCATCCCATTCCGTTCCCACTGTGTGCCCGCCTTAACTCCCTGGGGTGCCAGCGCAACCTTTCAATTTTTTAAGTGACATTTGCCAGACTTCTGCTGATGTTTAATATTTTCTAACCACACCGACATCCACCGGTCACGCCCCCAACCCTTTGGCGTCTAAGGCGCTGAAATTTAAAATTAATTGCTTTAGCGCAGTTTTAATTATTAAGAAACTATTGATTGAGCCGCAACTGAAAAGGGGGCAACTTTTAATACCTAACTTTACAGTTTTCCCTTGTTTAAGAATTAAACAGTTCCAAACAGTTAGTATTAGAAAGTATTAGTAGGTCACCTCTAATCAATTTATTAATATTTGTTATTATGTTGTAATATCTTTAATAATACTTTTATATAATACAAATTTCCAGAAAAGTGGCCAAAATGTGTAGAAAACAATGGTCAATACTTTGAACAAAATGTTTTTACTTTTCCATTAATTAGTGTTTTATTTCAAAAAAAAAGCTCACTTCTTTCCAAGAACTATTAATTCGATGTATTTTATGAGTTTTTCAAAGTTCTTAGGATCGTCTGTTTCTCCCAAAAACCTGAAATAAGACACTTGTCTAGTTG
Source organism: Drosophila sp. st01m (assembly GCA_018901795.1). Lineage (NCBI taxonomy): Eukaryota > Metazoa > Arthropoda > Insecta > Diptera > Drosophilidae > Drosophila > Drosophila sp. st01m. The sequence continues at coordinate 4,376,046 of JAEIFG010000172.1, forward strand.
TTCACTATTGGTGTTGTTGTCAGAGCTTGTTTGTTGGTAAGTCCACATTTAATTGAAGGGGAAGGAGGGAAGGGGCAGATAACGTTCACATTTACGCAAATTAGCCGCTACTTGGACATCGGTGAGTCACTTAATTGAGCGTATCGTTCCAGCTGACCAATACCAGAATGGTAGCCTGACCATATAAGTGTGTCCATGCTTGTATGCATGATGATGGTGGCAATTATGGTTACCGTAGAGGCAGTGTCAAAGAAGTGGGCAAAGGGGCGAAGGTGGGCAGGGAGACTCCGGCAGACCACGGGTCAACTGCACGTGCGACTGTTGCAGTTGCAGTTGCTGCTGCTGCTGCAAATTCAATTTGGATTTGTGCAAAATTAGCAACAATTTTCGACAAATAAATAAGAGACTGCAACATGTGCCACCATCGACAGCCGTTGCAACTTGCAACAACAACAGCAGCAACAACAACCAAGGCAAACAATGCGATAGGCACACAAACAGAACACAAACACACTCACATATATGTGTTATTTATACATATTATTGAGTACCTTTGTTTGTGTGTATATATGAGAAAAGGAGTATGAAGTACTGTGAATTGGGGTGTATCCAGTATTTCTACAAAAAAAAAAATAGTTACTCTCTTTCGTAATCTAAGATCAATTCTAAGACATTGTCACCGAAAAACTATAGTTAAAAAATCAATTCCTAGTCCGCACTTTTGAAGTTGAAAAATGTTGTGGTATTAGGAAAACGGCTGCTTAAATATTAAAAGTATTGTTCCAATAATTTGGGAATTGCACTAAAAATACTAAAAATATGTTAATTACAATGCGCTAAGATTAAAAAAAAAAAGAATACATTTTTAACTCCAATATTTTAGACTAGGAATGGATTTTAAACCAATGGCTTCCAGTTGAAAAGATCTTTTTTTTACTCACCTTTAAATCGATGCACCCTACTGTGAATGCTGGACAAGCTCTGGGTCAGCTCTTGGAGCTGCATCCACTGCCTTCTGGAGTCCAGACAACATTTGTTAACGCATTTGTTTGCTTGTTGCACATTTCGAGCCGCCTTCGCATTGTGTTGCTGGTGTTGTTGGCATTGTTGCAAATGACGTGGCCACCGTCGGTGCCGCCGCTTTGGTTTGACACGCATGCCATACCCATAATGCCACCAGCCTCCCTTCCCCCTCCCTCGTTCCCCCTAAAGTGGGTGGCTCGTGGTCAACGTTTGGCTACGTGCCTCGTTGGCAATGCGACGCATTTAAAAAACAATCAATTTTAATTTCAATTTAAATTAGTTGCTGCTGTTGCCGCTTTTGCTGGCCAACTGAACCCTTCCTCCCCCTCTCTCCCTTTCTGCTTACTTACAACTTGCAACCGCAGCCAACTTAACGCCGTTGCATTGACCATAAAATTATTTTTGCTCATTTGTGTTGTTGCCTGGCTCTTTGTTGGTCATTGTTTCTGTTGCCAACAATTGTTGTTGTCTCTGTTGTTGCTGTTGCTGTTGTCGTTGTTGTCGTTGTTTCGGTAAATGCAATTTTACTCTGGTAATTTCGTTTTTATTGTTGCTATTTTTGGTTTTAATTGCATTTAATGCTAAACTCTGCCAATTGTTGTGAAAATCGCAATAAATTTTACTTAAAAATATTCCATGCATTTCAAATGCATTTCATTCCCATTTTCACTCATCTCTCAACAATTCTATTATATTTTAGTTTATTGTTTCACACATTGTGCAAAATAAAAATTTTATCAAAATATTCACAGTCTGTACATTACATTAATGTGCAATTTATAAATGAATTTGTTGCGAATTTCATTTAGGATCAAAAGGTTAAATGAATTACATTTTATTCTAATGCATTTTATTTTTAATTGTTTTAAAATATTTGCTTATTGATAAGTTTTGGCTGCTCGAGTTTATGATAAATACCTATCAAAATTGTATAAAATATACTTGTTTAATTAGAAACAAGTCACTTACTTTGAGGCAGCTCTTTAGCGGATGCTTAAAAGTTAGGAAAATCAATTTAAATATGTCGAACTACTCCCCAGATTCACTTAACCCTTGTTGTGTGATAAGACTCGGTATGAACTTTGACTGGTTAGCCATCTCGGTCCACAGGCAACAAACAGCCAATGGTTTGGGCCACATGTTGTATACAGACGCATATGTATTATTTAGTTTTGCAGACCAAAGAAAAATAACTAAAACTGATTTGTACTCTGGCAAATTGGGATTAAGTGTGCAGGTTTCGTTAACGCTTTCCCCGTGGGGCTTAAACCCAACCTAAATCAATCAAGCGAACATGCGAGGAATGCTTGGGCCAAAGGATGAGGATACGCAAGGATTCAAGCACGCAAATCAGTTCGAGGCGGAGATGGTGGCGGATCGGAGACTGGGATTACAGATACATTTGTATCTGAAGAGTGAGTGAGTGTGTGTGTGTGTGTGTATTCATTTGTTTGCCCGCTAGCACAATTCTACTTAACAGCAATTTAACGTAATTTACGTCTTAACCAGGAATTCAACATATGCGTTTAAACAAGCTGCAGATACTCGCATCCAGTAGATACATTGTACGTTGTACATACATCGAATGGAGGCTGCTTCTGCCTCTGCCACAAAACATGTGTTCCTTTAAGTAGTGCCAAACAACTTTGGGTCTCCAACGTTGGCCGGATAAATTATTGGGTGTGTTGTTGTGTTGCAGATAGAAGCCTAACTCCAACTCCAACTCCAGCTTCAACTTCAACGCTGGCAACTTCACAACACCAACAACACCAACAGCAACAACATTTGCGTATCTGCGGTTGCGTGGTCTTAACTTGTAGCCAAATCAAAGCACTTAATGGCGCTTTTAATCTTGTTAATCGGCCTTTTGCCTGGTTAGCTGAGATTTCAGATAGTTTCGACCGCTGTGATGTTGTTGTTGCTATTGTTGTTTATGTGTTGGGCGGAGTGGAGGCGTGTCCGTTGAAATTGCTGTGTTTAATTCAAATACTGTTCAGCTATATAGTATACATAGTTAAATTACATTAAGGCCAGCCAATTCTATTCATTTATATATATAGTATATATTGCTGCATACCTTAGTGCGTATTTAGACCGGGCTTAAATCCTGCTCGCTTTAAGCCAACTACGCCAACGCGACATGTACTTGATCTAATGCCTTGCCGCATTCACTGTGAATTTCTTTTTTATCCCTCTGCCACTTGGGATAGCCGTTTTGGCCGTCAAGGACGATTTTGACATGCTGTCATCCTTTGGCGCGTACACGGCACGAATGAATATTATTTCTTTATGCAAATTTCCTGCTCATCTGCTGCCACTTGTTGTTGTGACTCGACTTGGCTGTCGAGTCCTCCACAGAGGAGCAGCATTCACATCGTCCACTTCCTACTCCTCACCTTCTCTTGGTTTCCCTTCTATTCCCCCCGGCAGTTCGCAGCTTGCCCATTTATGTGATATTTTGTTGAGCAAGACAAATGATTTCCATTTAATTTATTTTCGCTGCTTATTCTTAGACTGTAAGTGGCTGGCGAAAGGATTTAGCTGAATAAATTATAGGTTGAATTGTAATATCTTTGTCGGGGAAAACTGGGGAAACTTGGAAAAAATTGCGAGTGCGGGAAAAGCTCTGACAAATGTTAAACTAGAAATTCACAGCTGAAAACAGGGCGATACGGCCAAAACTGAATTTATAGTTATTTTATGCTTGGAGTCAAGTCCCACAAATAATGATAAGCGGAAAACAATAAAATTGAATAGATGTTCTAAGAATGCAGCGATTTAAGTGAACTAAGGCCTTGAATGCGTGTTAATTGTTTGCCAAATTCTTTATTAAATCGTGCTCTTTAATAACTTGATTCATTCTCGAACTGCATGCGTTAAGCTGGCGACAATTGACACAGAAACTGCCGTCTTACGGTCATAATGAGCTTGCATGCGATTAATTTTCCACTTGAGCTGCTGATTTTGCAGTGCGGAGCGAAGCGGAGACTTCAGCAGGCAGTTAGTTCATAAATCATATGCATTGTCATTGCCAGCTTGCCAGCTTGCCAGATTGCCGACTTGCCAGCTAATCTTGACTGTGAATTAGGAGGTGGCAATCGCGTAGTCGCCTACTTAATATTTCCGCTCACATGCCGCTCTACTCCCTTCTCCACCTCCTCCTCCCCCCTTCTGTTCCTCCTTCAGAGCATCTCACAGTCGTATCGCAGGCTCACGTCAGATGTCACTAATCTAAATTTATGCAAATTGCCAACTGTCTGGCTGGCTCACATGCTGCATGCGGCATTTCTGTGCTGCATGTACAATGTACATCTCCCCTTACTCAGCACTTACCCAGCACTCACCACCAACCGCATCCACTTCCACTTCAAATGCAGTTGCATTTTCAGTTGAAGGCGACTTTGCAACAGTTGTAAAAATTGCAGCTAAATTCAAATTTGACATGAGGCAGGCGGATTCGGAGCTGGAGTCTGAGTCAGAGTCGGATCTGAATTCGGCGCTGCAAGCTACAGTCAAAGCCGCGACTCGCGAGTGTTTTGCTAGCATTTTCTTTTCTATTTTCCAGTGTTATTTTTTCTTTTGCCTTTGCGCTTTCAGCTTCCATTCATTTGGGATGCAGAGCTTGTGTTGCAGTTGCAAGTTGCCAGTTGCCGCTTGCCAGTTGCCAGTTGGTTGCCTCGACAAGCTCTTATTAAATTAAAACGAAGGCGTTTAAGTGCGCTCCAAGCTGCAGCTCAATCTGATATGCAAAACATTTTTGAAATAACTCAGCCGTAAATACGAACTCAGAACTCTCGTAGTTTAAGCCAAATTAATTGAAAAACTTACACGCATCGCTGGCTGAGACTCTACTGAATGTTGCTGACTCAGTTTTAGTTTTAGTTTTCAGATTTCAGTTTGATTAGTTAGTCAATACGGTCAATTGCGAAATTACAAAATTGCCAGCTGCCAAAGCTTTAATTTTAAATTGACTTGGACTTGCAGCTCTCTTTCAGTTTCAGTTTCAGTTTCATTATCGCGCTTGTCACGCGATTCCAGCCAAGTTGCCTCCTCCATTTATAAGTTGCCGCCTTTTGTAATCGCCTCTCTTTGCCACAAACATCTTCCTGCCCCCCTCTCCCTCCAGTTCATACTCAAGTGCCCTATTTGCAAGGCGACAAGGTGTGAAATTCTACTCCACACGCGTTGTTTTGTAAATAAATACACTGCCGATAAGGATTGTGCTCCAACTTCTCCAAATAACAACCTAACATGGAAGCTGAAAGCTACAAAAACTCGACAGAGACCGAAAAAATAATAAAAAGTAATAACTAAAATTTAAATGAAATTAGAAACCAATTTTGATATTCCGCAAGTTATGTGCGTAGGAAATTTTTGAAAAAATGTCAAGGTAAAAGTATGAAGTAGACAGTAATCGAAAAAAATTCTTAAATTGAAATAACCAAAATTTAATAGCAAAATAAAATTAGAGGCCAAATAATTAATTCCTAAGGGCTCTTGCTTTGTATCTAATTCTTCTTTTCTTATCCCTATTCTTACAATTCAATTTGTAATGCTTCAGACAATTTACTCAGCTTCAAATCATGTATGTTTTGCTGGAAATTGAAACTATGTATGTCTGCATTTGCAGCAATACAAGAGCTGCCAAAAAACAATTCCCCAGCCAATGAAATGAACAAAGGCAGCAGTTAAATGTATCTACAAGATACAAACGCACATTGCGAAGTGTGCAAATATTTTAACTAAAACGCCAGCGAGTTACTTTTATCTGCTGTTGCAAATAAGTATGAGTATTTGTGGGGCGACAATGTACGCCCACCACCTCCCAGTGCCACGCCCCTCGCTACAACGTTGGGCATGCCACACGGCTGCAAACATTGCCGCTGCTTCCAGTCAACATAATTTTACTACTTTTATGGGCCAAGTAATGCCCGACTGAGCCAGGCGGGGACTACATCCTACAACCTGCATCCTACAACTTTAGCTCCTGTTACTGTTACTGTTACTGTTCCTGCTGCTCCTCCTCCCCTACCTCCCGCCCATCCACGTCTCTGTTCCGCTTTGCGCCACGTACAAGTCGAAAATTTTAACATTTCCTTTCATCTCACGCGTCTCGTGTGTGCAATATACTGAATGTGCCACGCCCACGCCCCGACACGACCCGCCCACATCCCGCGCCCGTCTGAAGTTATTGGCCTCGCAGCATACTTTGAAATTTACTGAGTTTTACTTGTAATGCTTCGCTATATTGAAATTAATTACAAACAAAGGATGTTGCTGGAAGCAAGTGTATTTCTATCTTTTCTCTCCTCTCCCTCTCCCTCTCTCTCTCTCTATCTCGCTCTCTGTAGCTTCACATTTGTTGAGCTTCTCAATTTAATGTTCCGCCATCGGCAATATTTGAATTCTAATTTCTGATGTTGCTCACAACCATCAAATAAAATATAATTTAATAATATAAATGAAATTTCTCATATGTGTGGTTAACATCACATTTTAATGTTTATGTTCAAGCTTGATTAATCTTTAATAATGAAAAAACGACTTCATTTAAATTCAATTTGATAATTTCACGCCTAACTAGATTTATTCATTTAATATTCATTGCGAAATTCTCGTTTAAAAATTAATGCATAAATAAACATTAAAGTTTTGCTTATTTGAAATAGATAAAATTGTCTGTTCCGAATTTCACTTTCGCATTAAAACGCGAACGTATTTAAATATACTCTAATATAAATTTTAATGCATTTAATTCAATGCTTATAATGTCGTATTTCTATCATCGAAATTTTTAAGTAATTAAAGTGAAATGGAATCTGGGATGGATATGCAAATATTTGTAATCATATGATTTAAAGTTGACTAATTAATGCGTGATTAGGCTTGCATAAGATACAATTATTTAAGTATTAGAGGATACAATTATTCAAAATTGCATTACATTTCAATATATTTGAAATTAATTGGCAGCCAGTAAATATTTGCAGTTCTAATAAAAATACATTTGAAATTGCAACTCATTATTTTATTTATGAACTATTTATTAATCAAATACAAATATTTATTGAGATTTTCGTTTATTGTAAAATTCAATCAGCTTTCAATATTCGCTATCGATTTGTAATAGACAAAAAATAAAAACAACGACATTGAATATATAATGTAACTAATTAAAAATACTTTGCCAACAAATTCGCAGACAAGAGCCAATTTTCCAATTGCGCAAACAATTTTACAAGATAAACAAAAGCGTTTTAGGTTGAAGTAGGAATATTACATTTTCAGGGATAATTGCATTAGCACAAAGAAAATGCACTGCATGGAACAACTTTTGTGAAGACAAACATGATGTGAAAACGCCGAAAGCCGCTGACAAAAGTCAACAAACCAGAATACAAAGAGAAGCGCTTGAAAAATTCTTCAAAAATTGCTGTAAAAGAAATTCGCAAGACGCTTTCCCATGTTTGTATATCAAATATGAAAATTATGCAGGCGTTTGGTGGGTGGGCGTGGTAGACAGAGCAATTAACAGCAACGATTGCTACTGCGACAACTTGTTCAAGCAATATTCCTTAAGGGACACATTTAAGGCATATTCTCCAGTTAAGTTGCCACACACAACAATTAACAAAAGATACTTTTCAAGCGGGCAACAGACAAACAGCTGTCTAGCGCTACGCCTCCATTTTCAATGGAAAAGCAGCAGATATTAGAAATACAAATCTGATTTGGTCCAGACAATGCAAAAAAAGTAAAAAATACGCGAAAAATGCGACGTCTTTATTTCTAGATACATATTCTTTATTATTATGTCTAGCCGCTCGGCATGTGAAGTCTGCTTGTTTGTGGCTTATGTGTGTGCGTGTGTGTGTGTCTCTCTGTGTGTACGTGTGTGTGCTAATGAAATTTCAGGCTTTATGGCATTGAAAATTGTTTTTCCACGAGCAGGCTGCCAAAAATGCAGCCATAATCCAAACCCAGCGATCACTAAAACTACTATTCAATTCAATTTTCCGCATCATCTTTCTGAGAGCAATTTTAACAGCTGCACTTTGAGCTAGAGATGTGCGCGTGAAAATCAAGAATACTGAATCTCTAACTTAATTTAACATTTTAAATCAAATTTTAATCCTATTGTGCTCGAAATGTGTTCGTGATTATGTAGTTCTCAAAAGCACAAACAAACTCCATTTTAATTAAAAAATACATTTTTAAAATCGTTTTAAAGGATAACTATAGATAACAACTAAATAATGCTATAAATTTGTTAAACATATAAATTTTTGTAATAAAAATAGTTTTCTTTTAATATGCTAAAATTTATTAACTATCTAAAAAATGTAGAAATATTTTATAATATTTTAATATGTGATGTAATAAATATATCTTGCATTTTGTAATAAAAATGTTGTATTTGTCCATTATTATTTACCTTTTATTTAACTTGATCCAATAATTTAAAAAATAGCTAGAAAATGTGTAAATATGCTGGGAAACTCAACTATATGTAAGTTTCGTATTTTATTAAAATAATTACTTGACTATAAAATAAGTTGATTATACTTCCGATGATTCACGCGACCATCTCCAACTTAAACGGCTAATAGGACGCAGAGGACGATAGAGGCTTGGCGCTTGCGGTTGAAATTAAAAAGGAATTTACCCAAATTGCTATTGAAGCCCGCGAAGCGATGAGAAGCGAAGAGAAGCATTTGTGAGGCTTTTGCCACTGCGGTTTGGTCTGGGCAAAGTGCCAGGCAAAGTGGAGGCAACAATTGCAACTCTTGGGTAACTGCGGATGGACCGGGGGGTGGACTATCTGAGGCGACAGTTTAATTGGGTTAGCAACGTCAACTATGGGGGCTCCATTGTCGGATCATTGGCGCTGACGTGCCATGAGTCGTTTTCAATGTGAGGTCTCAGTCGGAATAAAGTTCAGTGGAGTGGAGTAAGTTTGAGAGTCTGACAGCCGCCAATTCGAGACTTACTCGCCTTTGCAATCGATTTTAGTGCACACCGTTTTCTGGATTATTTCGTAATTAAACGCAAATGCAGTGGTCACCATTCTCATAAGGAAAGGGGGGGGGGGAGGGGAAGGGAGCGGGGATATCTGTCGACTATTGGGAGTTTCTTTTTCGGCAAACGAAGCGCAAAAGCGTGGGCGTGTCCAATGAACGTTGTTGCTTTTGACTGACCACCAGAGTAGTCCTCGATTGTTGGCCATGTTTGCTGCCTAATTAATGACACTTGAATGCTTGATTTCACTGGCCGATTGCCGCTTTAACCCCCACCATTTCCATTCACCATGGCCTTATCTATAGGTCAGTCACATTGACGAATTTCACAGGCGCATTCTTCAAATGAGAATGACCTGGACCACTTTTTATCCTGGTTCCTTGCCATTAAAACTGTTTACATTTCATAGCGAAGCGTTTAAAAATGTTGTCTAAAAAGACACACTCGTTGTAAATAAATTCAAATTCTAGTCGGACGTTTTGTTTAGTCAAAAATGCAGCACTCGGTTTACATTTCATTTATGACAGTTGGTAAAAGTGTTAAGTGCTATTATTTGTTATTTGGTAAATTAAACACCTATGCAACTATAGTTGTAGACCCGCAGGGCTGCCACAGCAGCTAATTGTCCAGGAGCAGGGCATAGGGATACAGAATACAGAATACAGGATGCAGACCCACAACCAGACCAGAATCCAGCAACATAATTAATTCAAATTTAAATTTCCTTTGGCGCATCGCACGCGCGAGACATGAGGGAAGTGTGTGTGTGTGTGAGTGTGTGTGTGAGTGTGAGTGTGTGTGTCTGAGGGATGGGGAAAAGGGGTGGCGTGGGCGTGTCAGACGGCGGTCAGGTGGCCATAATCATGTGCGGCTTTTAGCGTCTGCCACGCCCATATGTGCAAATGCCAGGCGAATGCTGCCTGCCAGCATAATAAACTGTTTAAATATTTAGTTGAAACGAGTTTTTAATGCTCATTTGCGCTTTTAGCAGCTGCCAACAGTCAAAGTGGAAAAGGGCAGCAGAAGAAGCAGCAGCTCAACTCTTTTTGGGTGTTCGAGCCCAGTACCCAAAAAGCCCAAAATTCCATCATTGCCATGCACTTATTGTTGCGGCTGTTGCTGTTGTTGTTTTGGAGTCGCCTCGTGAAATCGCCTCTACATAATTACAGATTGCGATTTGCAACACGGTTCGTCGAGCGGAGCAGCTGTTCCATCCCGAATCCTCCGCCGCTTATTAATTTTTAATTATGACAAAGACGAGAAAGCTTGACCTTTTTTTTGAAGCAGCATTTATGTCTTCGTCCTGATTATACTCCTACTCGTATTCCGTCTGCTTTTGCTTCTGTTTCTGATGAGATGAGATGGGATTCTTTGCGATGCTCTCATCCCGTAGCTTCTGCAGATGGCAATCAGCTCAGCTGGTTAAGCTAAAGTTTTTAAAGTAGATCTTGTCGTTAAATTCCAAACAATTCATAATGAGAATGAGTGCAAGCAGTGAATTTATATCTCACATAACAGATAACTTAAAAGAGAAAATAAAAGGTAAAAATGGAAAGTTCTCATTTCAATTTCGGCTCAAAGTCCTTGATGTGTTTACTTTCCGATTGCCGAAGCAGAAAATGCAAACAAAAACGACGTCATATCGCGAAATGGGAGCCAAATCTCTGAGTTCTGTTCACTGAGGATTAATTCGTTGGCGTTGCGCAATTATGAAAATTGCCAGCAGAAAGAGGGGCGGTGAGGGGTTAAAACGGTGATGGAGAGGGTGTAGGAGGGAGGGGGATTAAATACTCTTGTCTAGTGCGTGTGTCTGATGTTCAGCTGTCATTTCACTGAGTGCAGCCTCGACTCATCTCATAACATTTACGAGGTGCGAAAACTGGCACGCAATGCAGCCTGCAGCCATCAGCTGTGTGTGTACACTGTACAGTGAAGCCTGCCAAGTAATGACAGTCAATTCATGGCAGCTGGTCCATTGCTGACCTCGCAGCAACAAATCTTGGCAATAAATTAAATGTCTAAACTGAAGATATTCAGCACCTAATTCTAAAATACCTCTAAGCGAATTTTTATTTAAATCTTGAACAACTTATCATATTCATCTCTAAACGACTGTGGCGTATTAAATTGATTAAACAAATTATTACACTTTTATTTGAATTTCAATCAACTGTAAACTTATAAATAGTGGACACATCGTTATTTATTACAATTTAATTCGAGCTTTTATTATCTTTGTGTGAGATCCTTTCTTTGAATAAATTGAGCTAATTCAGCGGCAACGTTGCGTATGAGCGATGCACAATTGAACCTAACAGGCAACTTGTCTTAGGTGCTAAATTCTCGTAAAATAGAACACAAAAAAACGGGAGTAAAAGCAATATTTCAAATTGTTCCTGGGCTCAACAAACGTGCCACTAAAAGTTGCAGAAAACAACCACCAATCAGTCAAGCAGTCCGTCAGTCACTCAGTCATCGTGTCAGTTTACGGATACGGATGCGGAAAACATTTTCTGTCAGCTGCATCCCTAAGCTCAACTTCTTCTAAACTATGTCAGTGTGGGCCAATGTCTAGGCAGAGGGAGAGGAAAGGAAAGGGAAGAGAAGGATGAGTTTCTCTGTTTGCTTAAAAATGCTTTTCGGTTTGTGTAAAATGCAATTGCACCAGCAAATGACGCGTTGCACTAACTGACAGCCATTGTAGTTGCTTTAGATGTTGCAGTTGTTGCTTTTAGCCATGGCCTCTGCCATATTTTGGCCATCTGCCTGCCGGATAGTGGCGCCCACAACAGTTGAGCTGACAGCCGGCAAAACTAATTGAAACGCAGCTGAGGAATGCAATCTATGAAAATATAGTTGAACTCAAAACAATTTTAATGGTTTAAGTACAAAATAATGTATTCTTATAACAGTTTAAATCGATTAAATTCATTAGTTCCATGTAGTACAAATTTCAACTTTCTTCATAACGATTTCATTCAAAATTCTTTAAAAAAAATAATAATAATTAGAGAAACTCATTGAAAATTCTTTTTAACTTGGCATATTCTTGTGCCTAATTAATTTTCATAATATTTTTAAGATGCTCTGCTCCACTGTCGATTTTCTTGGTAACTTCCACAAACACCTGCCAGGTGATGGAGTCAGTATTCTTACAATGATCTTGAATACACTTAATCACCTGACGATTCTCGGGCAGCAGCGTTAAACCACTCGGATACTCGAGGAAGACAACCAGACCCATCGAACTGGACACCTCAATGATACGGTTCAAATAACGTTTGAAGATCCATTTCTGCTCAAAAATATGATATTTCAGAGTGAGAATGTGAATTTGAATATGAATCTACAACATACCTTTGGAGTGGCATCTTTGGCATACAAATGGTTCATAAAGAAGGCTTTTAGATATTGTAAGGTAACAAATTCGGCCAGCTGTAGAATAAACATGTTAATTCGAAAGTAATTAATATAGAAAGTTGGAGTCACATACCTTATGCAATTGTCCCAGGAACAGCACCGACTGATTGCTGACTTTGGCCAGTGCTATCTGGAAGGAGACTATGAGTAAATCCATAATGTTGTGATCGGCATGATGCCAAAAGAAGGTGGATCTATCGTTGCTCAACTTGATGCTTGTTCGCACATTGTGCAGGTCAAAGTTATCCACATTCTAAAAATAAAAGATATAAATTAAACAGTTGATATGATGAGACTGTAAATATGAATTGTTTTGTTTAACCTTAATAGAGATTAATAATCACTTATGGTAACTTTGAAAGCGCATAAAACATACCAATACTTAATTAATTATATAAATAAAAATATGAAATCTGTAATCAATATTTGATGAGTAATATATCTTATACTTATTTATAATGATTAGTTTTTTAATCGAAGTATGTTCAAATATTCTTTAGACTCTTACCACCTGATCCAATGTCGTGTAGCGATTCAGACGTGGAACAAAGAACCACACGGTGTACTCACTAAAAGTGATGAACTCAAAAATTTCACGCACTAGCTCAAAGATGTGCAACACAAAGCGACGCTCACTGAGTCGCACAATCTCAATGGTTGCCAGACAGTTTGTGGCCAGCTTTTCCAAAAGCTTCGGTTTCTCATAGGACGGGTGATCGAAGAGCTTGGCAAAGGACTCAAAGGGATTGCCATCTTGTCTGGAAAGGCACAAATATATTAATATATACTCAGGACTGAGTTTCTTGCGGAATATTCACTTGAGTTGACTGTAGAAGTTCGCATTGGACTGAATGATATTTAGCCAGTTGTTAACGCAGTTCGTATGGACATTGTCCAATAGATCAGAGTTATGTTGCGGCTGCACAAAGAATAAATCATGATAGTCCGCAAAGACGAACTGTTTAAAGTTTCCGGAATTGATCTGAATACTGACACGATCTAGAATGTGGATATCATCGAAGCGACGAATCACAGTCACTTTATACTCCATATCGATTCCTGTGCGCTTCGCCTGACGACGCTCCGATCGCAGTTGCTGCCGCATCTGTGCTTGTCGTGAAGTACTCGGTTGCATGTCCAGATCGCTTTCGGAATCCGACTCGTTTTGTGTTGAAATATGCTTCAGTTTGAAGGACATTTTGACACAGCCTTGTCCAATTTCCAACTGTGGCAAGTGTTGCAAGCTGGCTGCAGTTGCATACTCCTTGGTGCACAGCAGCTTGAGGGCCTGTCCAACTGGAGTAACTGTTTGCATGGTCACCTGTTGATCCTTGGCCAGATTGAAGAGCAACAGATGCACGTTATCCATTTCCGGAAATGTAATATTCACATGCTTGCAGTCCAAACAATCACGAATAGTCAGCTGTATGGCAAATCAATACAGTAAATGATTAATTTTTAAAAAATTAATAAAAAATTATTTTTTAATTTGTTTATTTAATAATATTAAACCATACGTTTGTTATACACAATTGCGTTTTATGCGTTTCCTTCTCCATTTCCAACAATATCAATTACGACTTAGCGACTTTCAACTTTCTACGATTCTTTGCACACTGACGACTTCACTAATATCAAATAGTGTTGGTAAACGACTGCAACTAAGCTTAGTGCCATGTGTTTCATTAGAATTGAAATACACGAGTTCTCAAGAAAGGCTAAAATTAAAAATTTTTAAATAACTATGTTAACATATGAAATTTTTACATTTTTATAAAGTGTTCATGAATTTTATTGCATGGATTAAATAAATTTGCAGTATTAAAAATTGTATTAATCGAAAATCAATCGAGTGATCGCATAACATTGCATTTCTCGAAACACCCTGTTATGTAAACTATCTCAGAAAGTTAACATGATCAAAGTTAATGTAAATGTTAAGGTAATTAAATTTTACATCAAATATGAATTGAGAACAGAAAGTTAAATAATAAAAGTTCTGTAATCAGTGGAAGTTATGCTTGGCCAACCAAAAGATACTATAAACCTAACTGGGAATTAAGATAATGAGAGCTGGCCGCAGGAAGTGAGCCATTAAATTGGAGCAAACAAACATAGTGCATAAATTTAGGATTAACGACTTTCTAAGTGCCTCCAATGCCCCAAACAGTATAATCTCTGGCCAACAATTAGTCCAATGTGGCATATTAAAATCGCTATAAAATTGAGTTAGCCATACAGAGAAGATATTCAAGAGCTTAGTGAAAAGTTCCGTTCATTCCCAACGCATTGTCGCATCGTAAAAAATTGCCAACAAAGTATTATTTTTCCTTGTTGAAAAATAAAACTCAAAATGTGATTTTCTTTTAATTTTTATGGGCCGCAGCGAAGAGTTTCGCTCGAGTTTACGGTCCGAATATTAAAATTATTATGGATGTGCTGCCGTCGCTTTTGAGGCGACACCGCTGTCAAGTCCAAAAGTCTCTTCCCCAAACTCAAACGGAGTCTGAAACTCGAGAAAAGCATTTATAAATATATGCGCTTTTGAAATTAATTTGAAATTAATGATGATTACACTTTTGGCGCACTGCGTGTCACTTGATTTATAAATGATCCTGACCATGAACACTTGAACTCCGATCATTAGGCTTTAAAGACTGTCTACATATTATAACTGTGGACCACACAGACAGCTTCCTCAACTAATTACAACTGCCAGCGGCTTTAAGCAGTCCAAATAACTGCAATTCGATTACCACAATCCCATTACCAACCGACTACGACAAGTAATTCAATAAGCCTCAATACACCGCACACAAGCAACTGTTGCTATCGTTAAATAGTTGCCTCCATTTCTCGCATCCCCAAATCACTTAGGCCTGTGGCAAATTCGTTACGATGGGGCACAAACGGCGCAGACAGTTGCAATAGAGCTGTGGCCACCTAATAAGCCAACTTCGGCTTCCCATTTACGTGGACGAATCGTAGTACTCGCCAACTCGTAATGCTAAAGAAATTATGGCAATTTAACGGACGCGGATCGCGATCCTCTAGACTCCAGACCCCAGACCCCAGACTCCAAAGTCCCACATCGCAATTAGATGTTGCCTTTGGGGGATTTCTGCAGAGTGGAGGTGGATCCAACTGAATTCTGTGCTCTCTGCTGCCAGAGCGGTCGGTAGTCGTTGAGATTTTATCGCAAACATAAATTTCCTTTAGATAAAAGCGCGAAAATGCTGCACATGACCTGCTACATGTCCACACACAACACACAACCAACACACAACACACACTGTGTGTCTGGAAATACTCTTTACGCTGATTCCATTTGTATGCCCCGCATAGTTTTCGATCATTGGGTAAAAGAAATTATAGCAATTTGCTTGTCAAATTGTTGCGGACCGCGGCAATAAATCGAGCGCTTTATGAGGCTGTGTGGTGCCGATCGCGATAGAGTTGTTTTTCGAAATAAATTATCCCCAAGGCTCACTCAGCTGGAGATCCTCGTTGGCGGTTGAAAGTTGGAGGACTTCAGCTCCATCTCCATCTCCATTTATTTCTCGTAAACTTGTAAATTGTGTAATTTCATTGGTGTGGCTTTTACTTAAGCCGATCATTTCTCTCTTCCCTCTTATCCACTAATTTAATGGTGCTATACCATAAAGCAAGGCAATTGAATAGTTTGAAGACATATCGATCGACGGTTGTGGAAACTGATTGAAATATGTATGTATATGTAACTATTAAGATAAGCTATGATTAGGCAATGATAAAATGTATGCAAAATATATTTTAGGACTAGGACTTCCTTGTATATTTCCTTAAAATTCCATACGCATCTTAGAAAAATGCAATAAACTAAGCTAACAATGATTAAATATTTATCCCGACTGCATTCATCCATGCAATCAATATTTAATGTTAGTAAGCTCAGATTCTAAGGCACCAAATTGGCTTTAACTAAGTTGCAATGTGTACCAAGCTATTCTCCCAAGTTGGGGCCTAAACCAAGTTCGCTCACATCTGCAATTACGGACGGAACATTTTATTGTCTTTCTGTTATGTATGGCACTTGCACCTGGCCTGGATTTCATATTGGAGCTGAAGCTGGAGCTGGAGTTGGAATTGAATCCATATGTATGTAGGAGCTGGAGATACCATTGGCCATAATGTGAAATGTTTACGGTACATTTAATTTCATTTGGATTATTACAATATGCTTTAGGAGTTTGGCTGAGGAAATTCTTGGCTCTTGCCTTGGCTCTCTTATGCTCCATTTGCGGCGCGTTTTCCGAAACAATGAGCCATGAAGTGGGCGGCATTTGTAGTTGGCTGTGAATAACATCTCTCTCTCTCTCTCTCTCTCTCTCTTTCTATCTCTCTCAGGTGCTAGATTCCGGCATCCTCATCTTTCGTTCCTGTTGCCAAAATGTAATTGCGAATTTCAGACAAATGTGAAATTTGAATTTACAACTTTAACTTTTCTTGCAACGAGTCAAATCATTTGTTGGGTTCGCTTACACACAAACAAAAGTATACATATATATATTTATATATACATATATACAATGTCGACTTCTTGTGCGGTTGGCAATTCTCGACTTAGTTCATTTGTTCCATTTCAACGCTCTCAGCAAAAGACTGAAGGCGGCACTTTTTGCCAGGCCGCATAAACAAATGTAGTCGCTGTTCTCCAGTTTCAGATCCCGTACCCAAAACTTGGCTACCATACATACATTACTTTCAATTTCAACGTTCTTCCCATTTGCTGCTTTATTTTACAATGCTAACCGTTGCTATACACGTATTTCCGGCTTATTGTATGGTGATTCTTGTCCTCTGTGCTTTGAGATGGATTGAGTTGAATTGAGCCGTAGGTAGTTCAACGTAAAGAAGTGACTTTGTAGTATATATATGTAGTATGTATAAATGGTATAGGAATAAAAATTAAACTTATTATTGCATTCGATTCTGATAAACTTAAAAAATCGATTAGATATGAATGATTTCAACAGCTGAAAATAGGAAATAGTAATCTACTTTTTTTTATCGGCTTTGTTGTCATATTGTCTTCGAATGAATAATAAGAAAATCTCATTTTTGAACAATTGGCGAAACTGGAAAAAAAATAAATCAAAGAAAAAATTTAAAGAATAAAGTTAAGTAAAGTAAAGTCCAATCCACTTGCAACTCAGATGTCCAACGTGTCTTTGAATTGCCCTACAGGTCCAGAGCAATCAAAGGATATATCTAACTGAAATGTTTATTTTATATGTATTGACTTAAAAAACGTTGGAATTTTAAAAAATAATTAATTTTTTTATGTTTTTTAAAATTTAATGAATATAATAAACGCATGTTTGTATATTATGCATTTCAAAATAATTGGGGCAACAAAAATGAAAATGAAAAAGAAATTTTGCTTTAAATTCAATTTAAAGGACAGATGAGTCCAAGCGAATTACGCTTTTTGAAAATATAATACCCAAATAAATGTTACTCTTCATAAAATACGGAAAGTAATACGAACCACTCCTTTTGAGATAATATTTGATTTTTATTCCATGTACATACAAATATGTATTTCGAAATTTGCGAAATTAATTCTAATCAAATTTACGTATAAATAAAACCTTTCTATTACAGCTGCTGTTCTATTGTAAAGTGCAGATGAATTAAAGGGTATTCAGCAGCCGTTGAATGTGAAATATATCTACGATTTGTTCGGTTTTATGTTGAAGATCCGTGGGGAGCTTTTGTGTTGGAGCGTCATACCGAAAAAGTTGCATTTCACGTATTGTTGGCTTTGGCTTTGGCTTTAGCTGCATTCGCCGTGGTTCTTCATATTTTCTTGCTGTTGTCATAGTTGGGAGCGAGGACCAAAGCCAAAGTGGTGCGTTCCGGCTGGCCGCATAAAACACTGCTACAGTCCGTGTGGCATGCGGCATGTGGCATGCGGCAGACTCCCTCGTATGCATACATATGCACAAATACAATTAGAGACTTGGTTTGTTGGTTCAACTTGTTTGCTTACATTCAACTTACTTCACTTCTGCTGCGATAGTTTCTTCTATTCCATGTGCCACTTCCACATCCACATTCAGTTGCCAGCCAGTTGCCACTTGCCACTTGCCACTTGCCACTACACTCACACAGTTCCATCAAAAGTTTTTGGCCAACTTTGTGCTCGTCATTGTGTGAGCGCCTTAACTTAATTTTGTGGATTTCTATGCATTTCTCTGCTGAAGTTTTGTGTTTGTTTAAATGTTGTATAATTCACTGATTTCTTGTGGCTTTTGTTGTATTTTTGTTGGCACAACTGGTATGATTACATTTGGTTTCAAATCTCTGCAATGCTTCTTTGTCTGCTCACAAAAAAATTTCAGCCGAGAATTGTGTTATAATCCTTTAGTCGAAATCTAACGAAATGGAATAATTAAACAGTTTGCCCTTTTCAGACAATAGACCTAAGGGTTGTTCCTTTTTCAGAATTCTACATTAAAATTGCATTTGTATAGTATGCAATGTATAGAATTTAAAATACATTTCCAACATATTGTCGACATCAAACATTAGTTTATTTACTTAAGCTGCTGCAAAATAGATGATCACTATTGTAATCTACATCTTGACTATTAAATAGCTGAAATCCTTAGCTCAACAGAGAGAAAGAGAGAGAGAGAGATAGAAAGAGAGAGGGAGACAACGATGAGCTACATGCACTGCAAATTGTTGTATCCAAAATTTATTGGCAGCACTTATCAGATTCGCTCATAAATCTGGGCGAAAAAAGCCGTTCAAAGCCAATTTCTCGTGCACTGAGAGAAAGGCAGGGGGCAGTTGGTGTGGCTATGGGCGTGGGTGGATGACAAGGCAGCGAGACATTTATTTGCATGCCCCACTGTCCAACACTGGTCGCACAATCCACAAATTAACATGACATTTTTACAAGCCCAAACATGTGTACACATGAGCCTCCGGTCCGAGTTCGTGTGTCCGGCTCCAAGTCACAACCGCTCGAAATTAATAGCCAACCAGTCGGTCAGACAGTCAGACAGTCAGCCAGGCAGCCAGGCAGTCAGTAACAACAAGAACAACTAGTTAGGGCCCTGGACATTGGCTGTTATGGACATGGGCCAAAAAGTCAAACATTTGGACAGCATCTGCGACGGCTGGAATATGGAGATCGAAGCGAACAGGTTGCCGGTTTATGCATATGCCGCACCGACCATAAATTTAATTACTCAAAGCACACACAAAATGAGCAAAACAAAAAGCCATTAGCTCAGGTGATGGCAATTGCATGCCAGCCAACATCCCAGCCAAAATCCTGCCATCTGATTCAACATTCTCGCTCTCACTCTCGCTTCAAGCCCATTCGACATTATTTTGCATGCCAGACATTCGATAATCTGGGCCAAGTGAGGCACATACATAAAGCTGGACAATTTTCACTAGTCCATAAAAGGCCAAAGTTGAGTCAAACACACACACACACTCACATACATATACTACACGCAAATCATGACAAAACATTTGGCCAACAAGTTTTAACGTTTTTATGTTCAACCAAGGCAAAGGACCATGACACAAACGACACTGATGAAGTTATCAGGCAAAAAGAGAATGAAACAGGCAAAATGTTGGCACAATTTGAAAAAAAAAGCCAAAAGCAACCAAAAATTGAGAGACAACAATCAAAAGGACCAGCAATTTCAAGTTGCCAACTACAATCTCTCAATGTTCTGCAAAAACGAGAAAACTACAACTCAATTCATGATTTTTAATTTCTGCAATTTAAGCATTTATTTCAAGCCACTTTTCTGTTGTCGCCACTAACAACTTCGAGATCTTCCATTTTAAAGTGTCGAATATTAGGATTTATATATTTATTTATTTATATATTATGCTGTCAGCTTCATCTGTCTGGCAATTGTGGTTTTTGGCCCTATTATGGTATCTCGACCACAACTCATTCAGCATTGCTTTGTATTTTTGATTGTCTTTTAAATTAAATTGATATTTTATTTAAAACCCAAACTTTGTTTTAAACTTTTGCTTAAACATATCATAAGAATTGCGGAAAATACGATTGTGCATTTTTGTGATCGTTTAAGTATAGTTTTATTTTGTTTCTCATTTAATTGAACCACAGACACACAGACACACATGTTGTAGCTTACACATTTCCCTGAAGCAATTGTAAAATGCAATTTTCAAGGTGGTTTCAGTGGTGCACCTGTCTCCAGCTGCTCTTCCTTTTGCGATTGTTCCAATATGACATATGTTGATGCCAACATGAAGTAGTCCATAAAATTATAAAATAATTCTAATAAATGGTGTGCTACAAAATATTCCAATGCACTTATTCTATGGTTTGTCTGTCGTCAAGCGGAAATGCCACATTTTGCACAAAATGGGAATGTGTGTGTGTGTGTGTGTGTGTGTGTGTGTGTGTGTGGAGGGAACTGCATGCGGAGTATAAAAGGAATTAGGAATGCAATTTGAGGTTATGCTGGCAATGTGCGCTCAAGCAGATCGCTTGTCGGTCCCAGTCCCGTTCTTAGTCCCGTTCTCTGTCCCGTTCCCAGTCCCGTTAGTCGCCTTCGTATCCCAGCAACCGCATTTCTAATATGTGTGTGTCAGCTAGACAAACAGACAGTTGGCCTGGCAGTTGGACAGTTGCAAACGCAGCAAGCGACCAAACCATAATTTAGCCAACCATACTTGAATCATTCTCCCTCCCTCTCCACCCCAACCCATTGGATGATCCTTCGAATTGCCTAGATATTAATAGACAACATTTTTGAGTATTGCATCCGTCATGAATAAAATTTTCCGTAGAGCAACGCATAACGAACAGGAACAACAACAATAACAATGACGACGTAGGGTTTTCAACTTTTGACATGGCAAGCGAACAGACACTTGTGCTTACAGCTGCCCCAAAAACGAAGAAACTTCTCCAGGGACCTGGAACTCCAGCAACACACTGGACAGTTTACAATGGACAGCACTGCACTCACATTGTGTTGGGCGTCAGTTTCCTTGGATGCTGGCAAAGTTTTCAAATGTCCATTCAGCTGTCTGTTTTTGTGGGTTGTTTTTTTTTTTTTTTTAATTTTAATGATGCCTCAACTGCCACCGTATCATTCTGGCAGTGTTGCCACCCCCTTGCCCACCACCCTCCACCCTCTACCCTCCTGCCCTTGTTTCTGTTCTGGAGCAAAAAATGTAAAATACTTGCGGGAGCTGCTTCTGCAAAATTCTCAACCAAAACAATTTTAGGCATGTGCATTTTATGTGCGCATCGGGACTCGGCTCAGATGGAACTCCATGTTATGGAAAGTATTTGTATTTGTATTAGTATCTCTCTCTGTATACGGTGTGTGTTTAGCATTGTGTGTGTGTGTGTGTATTTGTGCCAATGCCCAAGCTGCATCTAGATGGCAGTTTAAATGAGATTATTTTAGTTTTGGCATAGTTGAAATTTCTGAAAATGTATAGTACAAGTTACGTTATTTAGCAATGGCAACCTTCTTTAAAAGTAAGGCATATTTTAAGTTTTAACGAAGCAAGCAACACGAATTTATAAGGGCTTTAAAAAGAACTCTCCCTTAACCATTCACTTATATAAAAACAGTCAAAAGACATTTTAGAAAAATACAATCAACCAAGTGAAAAGCCAATTTAAATATAGAAAATCAAATTTCTTTTGCTTTAGAAATATTGATATGTGATTCAAGTAGCAAATAAAATATGCTGAAGTGAAACGATATTTATAATTTAAACGCAATGATTATGCTGTTAAGTAGCTTTAAGCCAACTTTATTTTTGCAGCAACTCTGAGACAACTGTCAGTTTCCGATTGGCGCCAACTTCATCCAAAATTGAAGTCACTATAAAATGCGACAAACGCGCTTGAATAAACAACTAAAAGATTTATAGATATCAAAAATAAAAGGGGAAAAAAGAGAGTGCCACATAAAATATTCACACCTTTGCTGCCAGAATCTAACGACTAACAAAATGACTTACTTCTGGCAACCCATTCTCTGTGCTTCTCCTTTTCCTCCTCCTCCAACTGTCCCCATCCTTGGCAGAGTGTGGACAACAGTGAGCCACAGCATTAGTATACCCCGTATACAGTGAGTGGACTCTCGTAACGCCAGCTGATGCCGTTAGCTCGATAAAACCATTGTTTATATTCGATCCAATGAGTTGGATTGCATTTTGGCCATAAGTTGGCAGCATTTTTTATGCGTTCATCATGCGGTCAGCATAAATTTTTCATCGCTCGCTCGCATAGTCGATGTTTTTGTTGTTTGGCTGCTTGGCTGCTGCTTTTGCCTGGTTGGCTCATTTTTTAGCCAAATGTCTTGATATCGGACTCTGGCTAGCTGCAACATGTTGCCAATTTTGATGTCTGAATGCCATAAATCAAAGCGTTTAAAGCCAAATCCGCAGCCAGAGAGAAAACCCCACGCCAAATGCATTTGTGCCCGACAGCGAAAACTGAAAACTGAAACCTGAAAACTTTTACTTCCCCGCTTTCCCAAATAATGTTTTCAACCACGGCATTGTTGTTGTTGTTTTTGTCGTTGCGGTATTTGTGGCTGAATTGCAGAATTATACAAAGACTTAAGAGAACGACAGAATTGACAGACTGCGCAAGTGGAAAGCGAAAACTCCAATTCAGAAATCAATTAGCTCGAGCTTTGGTCAAGTTATGATTGTTCAAAGTTATTAAAAAAATGTAAAGCAAAAATTAGATGATGGTCAAAACAAATTAAATTTTTAAAACGAACAGATTTTAAATGATGAATCAATAAGAAGGCCAAATAATGGTCAAAATGACATTCAACATGGAAATGAGTTGAGTTTTCCTTAAGTTATGAGTGCTCAAAGTCTTGTAAATAAATGTTAAGGGGTAGGTATGGAAAATTGGACAACCATCGAAAAAATATAATTTTCAGTATTAACAAACTATAAATGCAGAATAAATTTGGGGGCCAAATAAAAATTAAAATGGTATTCCGAATTTAAATCGATTGAGTTTTGACAAAGTTGTGATTATTCAAAGTTTTTGAAAAAATGCAAAGGGTAGGTATGGAAAATTGAAGATATTTTGGAAAAAAATTAATTTTTCTAGATGAACTAAATTTAAATGCAGATTAAATATAGAAGTCAAGTAATGATCAAAATGACATTTCCGTTTCAAAATCAATTTAGTTTTGACCTATGAGTAATGAGAATTTAAAAACAGTTTTTGATGCCAAATAATGGTAAATAAGGGTAGGTATTAAAAATTGAAGATTTTTGAAAAAAATTAATTTTTCTAAATGATGAAAAAAATTTAAATGCAGAATTAATTTAAAGGTAAAATAATGATCAAAATGATATTCTGAATGAAAATCGATATGATTTTTGAGAAAGTTATGAATGTTCAATGTTTAAAAAAATTGTTAAAGGGTAGGTATGAAAAATTGGATGATGGTATTAACATGAGATACAATAGAGTGCAAAAAGTCTTATCTGGGAAAGTATCGCTGATTGTATTTTAGAATGCAAGAGGAACTTTCACAATATTGTTTGCAAATATGAACAAATTCATAACATGCTTTATTATTGGCCAAGAACACAGTAGCTCAGCCAGAGGGACAAAAGGACGAAACGAGAGGGAGTTGGGGCATCTCAAATTAGCGCCAATGAGGAACCTTTTTTCCTGCAAGGAAATTGTGAAATAAATATCGTTACACTGTGGAATAATTGAATAGATTACCATCACTGCTGCTCCTCGTGTACCTCATTGAATCCTGCATTGTTGGGGAGCTAAAAAGTAGATATGTATATCAAACATAATCCCTGTGAACTATTAAGGAATAACTCACTTTAAACCATTACGAACTTCTCTGTAGACAGTAGAGTTGGTGGCATAATCGTATTGGGTTTTTATGCGAGGTTGCTGTTGTTGTTGTTGTTGATGCTGTTGCTGCTGCTGGGGTATGCTCTGTACAGTCTGCATACCCTGCATGTTGGGATAGCTTTGTGTGTAGTTCCACATGCTGCTGGGCATCACTTGGGATCCGTTCGGAACGCTGCTGTAGTTCATCCAATTGGAGGCGGTACCGCCACTGGACGTACCACCCGACAAGCGGTTACTATGCTGCGGCTGCTGGTGCTGTTGGTGCTGCTGTTGTTGCATCTGTGGCATGTTGGACATTTGGGGCAGCTGCGACATCTGATTATGTGAACTCATTTGGGACATTTGGCTATTGGGACCCATTTGGGACATGGCCGACAGTGGCTGTAGATCGGGCACAACCACATTCATGCCACTACCATCGATCCCACCCATAACTGGCATCATGGTCATGCTGCTCAAGGGCGTCACAGCGCCAGGTGGTAATTGTGACATCGTTGGCATCGAGACCGGCGACATGGACATCGGATGTTGAGCTCCCTGTTGCATCGGTTGCATCATGCCCATCGGTTGATGTTGCATCATGTTCCCCTGCATCGGATAAGACATTTGACCCATTGTCGACATCGGCATCGGCATCTGGCTCATCGGTGGCATACTCCCAATAGGTAGCTGCATCTGATTCATATTCATATTCATGCCCGTCCCTGGCATCGTCAACATTGGCATTGATGTTGGACGTTGCGACTGAGCACCCGATTGTGGCATGCCTCCCATCTGTGGAAATTGAACTGTGATACACTCTTTACATTCATCACATCGGTCGTCAATAAATTTACCTTGCTGCCATCTTCGGAATAGTCCGATTCATAGGGCATCTGGAAATAGTTCATATTTAGAATTGGAAATTATTTAAAAGTTTCCCGAAAATATCTAAGTAGATCACTTGGAATTTGGAGTAGAATTTAATATTTTTTTTAAAAGATTTTTTATTCTTTCGATCTGAACATGAGAAGAAAACTAACTAAATAAAATGCTTAAAACATTTCAAATAGACATGTCTCTAGTAAAAGCCTGCTTGGATGGAATTTTATGTTCTTTAATTTGTTAACTCGATTGAATAGATAAACAAAAATTAAATATCAACACATATCATATGCAATTTTCATGTGTAATTTAATTTTGATAATTGATTTAGCTGTAAAACTCTGTTCGTCCTACTCGCTCGTATTGCTGTGCTCTCTTTCTCTCATCACCATCACTTGATACGATCCCAAGTGTCATAAAAGTGCCATGTGGGAGGTATCAAGTCTCCGTTCTCATCATACCCCATACCAATAGTTAGTTGCCAGCTAGCCAACACAATTAATTTTACCTTCGCTTGTCATTTTATTGTTTATCTACATAAATACGAACACGAGACGAGAGAACAGTTGCCTGCCTGCTCCTCCTCCTCCTCCTCCTACTCCGCCCACATGGTCGACCCTTAACTTGGCGTGTCATTTATTCAGCAGACACCAACAAAGCCGAGTCGAGCTGAGAAGCTAACCGTGGATAGTGGATACGGGATGGGATACAGGGAACAGGAGGGGGGATCGAGGGGTCGTCCTGCCTGTCGGATATCCTTGCTTGTACACTAGTCGCCCGTTGCCACACCATTTATGCCATTAAGTCATTAGCTTTGTTTAACAAATAACAAACTGTCAATGAGTTGATTAACGATGTTTTTCGCATGAACTGCAATTAGCTGTCGCTGTCGCTGTTGCTGTTGCTGTTGCTGCCCCTTGTTGCTGCCCCCATGTGGCTGCCACCGTTGCCACTGATAAATGGGTGTGATTTTCTACCAGTATTGCCAGTTGACTTGCTGCCTGCTTTGGCTTTTGCTTCGTGGCCAATACACAACGAGAGCAACAGTAACAGGCACTTGGCCATGTTAGCAGCGCATCGCGTTATTGATGCTCGCCCGACTCCATCATCCTTGCCATCACCATCACCATCAGCATCGTCATCGTCATCGTCATTGGCGTCAACCGGCAATTATTGTGTGTTGTGTGTTGAGTTGTTGTGTGGCTGCCACAAGCCACTGTCAAAGACAGCAGCACTCATAGACTCATGACGCAATTACTACCCGTTGACAAGTGTAATGTCAGTCAACGCCAACTCCTGTGGCTCCTGCTTCTGCTCCTGCTCCTTCTCCAGTTACCAGTAACCATTTACTTCCTATTGCTCCCACTCCTGCTCCATTTACTCCTACGTGACGAGCTTCATCACTCACGCATTCATTCATTTACACCCATTTCTCATGGCAACTAAACGACACTCGGCTCATTTCGATATTTGCAATTTATTCTCCATAGACAGCCACTTGCACAGGAGCGCAGCGAGGTTAAGAAAGGGCCGCTAATATATGAGAAAATATTTGAAAATAAAATTAAATAAAATATACTACAATCAAGATAAAATAAGTAATATTCGTGTATAAATTTATATTTGAAAAACTTAATTCAGAAATGTTTTTAGCTGTACATTTTTATTGCACTAATGAAATACATATTAAAAATATTTACTTTAAACAAGGTTTTATTTATATTGAAGTTAACTATAACTATTAGTTATTTATTTTAAAATTCGGCCCTGTTTTGCAATATTCACAGTGAAATTTTATGCAGAATTTGCAATTGCTTGTACAACTTTTATACAAAATGTTGACATAATAGGCAAGGGGTTCCAGTGTCCTCTGAACAGAGGATTGTTTTGTGTCGGAAGCCAAAAACATACAAATGCGTTCATGAAATAAATTAGTTTCTGGGCGCCGCTAATTGCCTTGGCCCAAAGTTAATTACGTCTAAAAATTTCAAATTTTCCAAAATTGGACTTGTCAAAAACATTTTGACATTTCCCACTAGGAAATTAGTTTTACAAACTTTTGCGTTTTTCGCTCCTGTAGTTGTACTTGGCAATTGTTATTGTACACTTTTCAAAATTTGGTCATTTCTCTATTCATTTATGTAACTGTTGACTGGTTTTCATAATCATAATCATTACACGCATATTTATGATTAGCTTCTATAAACACAACATTAACCAAATTGTATTCGTCGATTCCCCGTTGTCATTTTGAAATTCAGACAAAACGACATCAAATCCCATTCAAACTGATTAAAACAAATGGAACCGCGCATAATTAAGGTTCATGTTAATACCTGCAACATGTTGGGCCAAATATTTGCATTAAAATTGTATGCTTAATGGATGCATTACATACTCAATGAATACGATAGTGTTGAAAATGGCATTTACAGAGAAAATGGATATTTTTATGTAAATATTTCAGGTAAATAGGACTTGAAATTAAATATTTAAATATAAACTCGTGTAAAATAAGATTATATATATAGAAAGTTCATCTGTTTAACAGTGTCATTAAAAAACCTGAAATCTACAATTTCGACATTAAATACTACAATAATAGGGAGTATGTCTAATTAAGTAACAAGAACTCAAGTCATCTGGCTCTATAAATACTACATAAGCTCTGTAACCTTTGTGTTGCACCTTTGTCTGCTCTGTGATTTTACAATCGGATTACAAAGAGCACAACTAATGAGCTCAGGAGAAAGGGGATCTTATGCTAGAGAAATAATAATAACACAAGGAAAATAAGCACAAAATGCAAAACTGTAGGTCTCATTCCATCACATGAATGTAGTGTTTAATTTCATCCCGAACTCATCTCTGCAACCCATTAGTCATTAGACATGCATGTGGGGGCAAGGATAAGGACGAGGGGACGTGGGGAGTCCTTGATTCAACACCTCAACTGAGCCGAACAAAGGCGTCATTAATTAGAAATGCTAAATTGGTGAAAACTAATCTGCTAAAAGCTTGCGCTCTCGTTCTCCAGGAGGCTCATTTGTCTGCAAGGATCAACATGATGCTGGTAAGCATCCTGAGTTCTGTTGTGAATAGGGCAGGAAAAGAATCGGGAGTGCAGCAGCAGCAGCAGCAGCAGCTTGGCACTTGGAATAATGGCAGGAGGGTGTCACATTGTTTGGCACCGGCTCACATGCGCTTAATGAACTCTGAAGCTGCTACACCAGTTACCAGCTACCAACAATGTTGCACAGCATAAAATGCGCCAGATTTGGCAACAGAACAGAACAAAGCTGGAGTGAACTTGGTGGAGAGAAGAGGAGGTGAGGGGAGGGCAGGGGAGGCAGCGGCAGAGCAACAAAAGCAAGGAAAAATCGTGAGCTCGACAAGCAAAAATCTGTGCAAATCACAAAATTTTTGTTGGCCCAAAGATGAAGGCAGTGAAAAGTGGGGCTTGAATTTGTTTGTGTGTGTCTGTGAGTGTGTATATGTGGTGTGTGTGTGTATGTGTGTGTGAAGTGAAGAGGAAGTGGAAGCTGAAATCGAATCCGGAATCCGGATATAGAGTGGGCAAGAGAGAAAGAAACAGTATTTGTAGTGGTGTTGCCATAAACTATTTTGTATCGGTATTCCAGCTCTCTCTCTCTCTCTCTCTCTCTAGCTCTCACTATCTGCCTCTCCCTCTCGCAATCTGAATCTCTCCCTCTCTGTCCTGTCGCTGTCGGTGTTTCTCTGCATTCAGCTCGTGATGCCGATGCATGACGCTTGGCTGAGTGCAAATTCAATTAACTTGTTACAACACAATCTCAGGATCAGCTTTAGCATCTCTACAGATGAGAAAGTCGCCGTCGACGTCGACTTTGACTGCAGCCGGAGCTGGCATTGCGATTGGGATTGGGATTGAGATTGGGATGAGGCTGCACTAAAAGCAGAAGTAAAACTAAACTCTCAAATGTTGCGCCATTTTCTTGGCCATAAGCAGCAGCAGCCGCAGGCGATTTTATGCCCCATTCCCATTCCCTTTTCCTTGCCATTACCCTATCCACATTCACATTCATGTCCATGTCCATTTCCGTGTCCATAGCTATGTCCTTCGTTGTTATGTTCGCCAACTTTGTTTATTTTATTTAGAATTTTAATTCCAATGAAATTGGTTTGCGGTGCGGGGCAAAATGTTACCGGAGTCAACATATATAGTACGACTTATCGTCTCGGACTCGTATCCACAGAGAATCCATTGCCATATTTGACTATTCGATTTAAGTTCTTGTAAATGCATTTTTCCTATTCAATTAATAAAAGATTTCATCTGTCATTCGATAGACACTGTCAGCAAATATTTTCAATTGACATTTATCCCTTTATCCAGCAGAAAACAGAAAGCAGCAAATAGAAACGAGGAAAAAACCGAGTTGAAGAAATTGCATTGATAATTAAATAAATATCTTCGTAAGCGTAAACAGAATTATTAATTAACTGTCAATTAGTTGATGGCCAACAAATCAATGTGGATTATAAGCCTTTCATCGTACTCCTCAACCGATAATAAACCTGACTATCAACTGAAACTGACACTGACATTGAATCAAATTTAACATTTTCACTTAGCAATTCAAACGAGTCGAAAAAAATGAGGATGACCCGAGGCTGGACTCGTTTTTATTTGCCACGTTCTCCAATAAACATCTTGAAAAAAATTGCCTTTGAATCTGTTCTGTTCATTCTGTATAATAATCACTGCAACCCATTTATAATTCATGGCCTGGCCCAATTCAAAAAATCTGCGTTGCCATTATGAATTCATTAGCACCTGCGGGCCCAGAAAATAAAATTCAACCAAAAATTCAGTTGTCCTAAATGTAAAAAGAAGTAAGTGAATTTTTGTTGAAATTACTCGACTATAAGATACCAAGTAAGCTACTGCTTATGTTAATTATAGTACATTTATTATAATAAAGTAAAAATTTGTAGGCTAATAATTATTAAGCATTTTCAGCATATTTTTTATATGTTTATTTAAAGATATAAAAGATAAAACTCAATATGATAACCTCATAATTATTAAAAATTTTGTCTACATACTTTAAGTGCTTATTTAAAGATATTTATGAGATATTTAAGACATATTGTAATTAATAAACCTTATCTTGTTAGTCTTCTGGATTTACCTTATTTAAATTGCAAATTCAAGCAGAGACAAAAGTCAGAGGTCAATGTCAATAGCATTGAAATTAAATTTTTAAATTAAGACACTGCCCAAAAAAACGCCTACGTCTCGCTGGGCATTCGCTTGTTTAGGGATTTGGTTTCTTTACTCTCTGTTGGCTTGGAAACGCCCAAAGGCAAGCATTTAAATTAGTTGAAAGAAGTGAGAATCAAGTGACTTGTGGTTCAGACAGTTCACAAAGTCAAAGAACTGTGAGCTCTTTAATATCTAAATTCGGTGTTGTGAGCGTTTTTATTTGGAATTTATTTGCATGCTTCTATTTCACAAGATCCATGTTACGTGCAACCAATTCAGCTTCTCAAATCGCTGCCTTAATGCGCTGCACGTTCGTCTGCAGTCTGAAATCGGTTGCATTCGCAATTAGATCGACTACTGGGATTGGCAACTGGAAATTGGGAGACGACAACGGGGAACTAGGAGCTGGCAAATGCAGTGGTCCTTTGGTTCTGAAGGATTTGCAGTGATTGTGCGGCGCTAAACAGCTAAACGCCGATGACAGCTGGAGACTCAGCAGGATGTCCAGGCTGAATAGCAAGAGATAGAAAATAGAGAATGCAGAGTAGAGAGCGGAGAGTGGAGAGTGGAGAGTTGAGAGAGTCAAAGGCAGCAGAGTGGAGATGGAGATGGAGATGGAGATGGAGATGGAGACAAGTGCCATTTTCAATACTGTTGCCCAGACGTTTGGTAGCCAAATGCGCGTTGGCAGCAAATCCTGCGACATTTTATGATGTCTGCCCCAGCTGATGGGTCGCTCCTGCTCCTGCTCCCGGTCCTGCCACATCCTTGGCAATGTCACCATGTCACCTTTAAGGCGTCGCGTCGTCCAAATCAACGTCACGTAGCAAATACAAGAAACCATAAACGATTCGCACGACTTGACGAATAGTTTTATGCTGACTGCTGCACAACTTACAACAGTTGCTTCCCTTCCCTTCCCTTCCACTCCCTTTCTATCTCTTCCCTTCCCTTCCCCGCCCTTTCCCTCCCCCACCCAATCCACCACTACATGTCCTACTCCAACGGTGTGTCTGTCTTTGTGTGTGTGTGTGTGTGCAACATCCTGTGTTCCCTACTAAGCTTAGGTTCAGGTACGTGCCAGCTCTTGTTACAAGTTCAAAGCAATCGATGGGTTTGCAAGGTCATCGAGGTCAGATTGTGCTAATATATTCGCACGGCTCAGATAATGGCCAATTGACCTGGCCTCAGTATTAATAACAGTCCGTTTGCATTTCATATGTGTGTGTTCGCAAATAACAATGTCTTCAGGAAAATTAAAAGCCGTTTATAAGTCTGTGTCTAGAGAATAGACTAATTTATTTTTGTATATTCAATTGTATTCGACAAGTAACTATGGTATTTACATTATTTCAAAAACTTTGAACACTCGGAACTTTCATCCGGAATATCATTTTGATCATTAGCTTCGATCAACATCTTTAGTTTATTTTACAAATCTTAATTTAAGGCTGTCGTAGAAGGATTTGAGGAATTCAAGAGCTGAACTTTAAAGGCAAGAGTCTGATGTGCTGAAAGCTGAAGCAAAAGCCAAAGTTCACCAGTTGTCTTTTGATTGCTGCTAATGTCATTTCAGTCTTAAGACTACGTGTCCAAGTGTATGGACATCAAGCTATCCGGTGGATGACAGCTCGTCTGTTCGTCTGTTTGACTGTTCGACTGTCTGTCTAACTGAGCATGCTTCTTATTGTTGCACCTGCAACTTCCCCCGTTTGTGCAACATCTAAAGAGCGTACACTGCTTTTGGAGAGTCTGTTCGTTGGTTTGTTTCACTTCAATCAGTTGTCGGTCGACTGCTTTCGTTAAGTGCCATCTTTGCATGTGTCTCCTGCCTCCTCTGCCCCTCTTCTGGCAGTCTGTCAATCTGTCTATGTGGCACACGGCACTCGACACTCGGCGAGAGCACGCAATGTACACCTCTCCACCTCTGCACCTCTCTAGTTGCTGCTCTCTGGAATAGCCAATGTACGGATAACGTTTGGGTCTGTCAGTGGCATGATTTGGTCTT
Source organism: Drosophila sp. st01m (assembly GCA_018901795.1). Classification (NCBI taxonomy): domain Eukaryota; kingdom Metazoa; phylum Arthropoda; class Insecta; order Diptera; family Drosophilidae; genus Drosophila; species Drosophila sp. st01m. The sequence goes on from JAEIFG010000172.1 coordinate 4,408,554, forward strand.
TTGATTACTTGATTACGATTCCAATGCGTTTCCTCTGCAGACTTTGGGCCTCCATCCTGTCCGTGTGTCGCGTCCTTCTCCTCCGTTGTCGTCTCATTCGTCAATGATTTAAATGGAGGTCAAGCCAACTTCTCTGATTGACGCAGTACATCAAAGTGCCCTTTCGATTGCTGTTTCCCTATTCCCCGTTCCGTTTCCATCCTCATCTGTGCGTCAATCTGTTGGCCAGAATGTAATTTGCACATTGATTACATGAACAAAATGAGTTGCTCTGCAATTTAATGCGTAAATGAAGTGAAACCGATCAGTAAATTGTTGATAGTTTTGTCAGCATTTGCAGCTGCGTTCAAACCAAATTAAATGGACTTCAATTGGTTCTATATATTAAGCCCGAGCTATAAGTAATAAACTAGCAGATATCACACGGCAGCTAACATATTTTTTTATTTAACACTAACAAGCAACCTTAACGACTCTTTAATTTATGTGTGAATAATCTGACATTTTGAAAAAATATACATTGAATGTGGAAAATTTATAGAAAATTTTAAATCAAATAAAGTTGTTTTAAGTTAAACGATTCTTGTTGAACACTTTTGGCTGTAAGAAGTCGGAAAATACAGCTTTGAATTTCATTATATTAATGAATGATTATTTATTCCCTTACTCGACTCCTGACTCCTTAACTACACGATATATTTAGCTGCGGGATACTTTGGATAGACACATGTATATAAATCAATTAAGTAATTTTCAACACTTGCCTATTAAAAACTTGAAAATCTTGTTGACTTTGTTGTTTCGCTTGGGGGCAGCTCCTTTCACTATCCCAACATTTCCAAAAGCTCTCCTCGAGACACCTTTGGAGATTGCCGCTTAATTGCACGCTTCGTGTTGTTTATTCTTGGTATTTTAAAGAAAATAATTCATAAATTAATTTCAACATGTTGCCACATACGAAAAGTACGCAAAATATGTATATAACATACTATATACATGAAAAATATGTTAAAATGGTCGAGTTAACGTTCAAGCGTTTATGAAAAATCACCTCATAAATTTACAACAACGCGAACACAACAATTATTTTTATGCGCTGTTCCTGTGAACAGGGGCCAAGTAATTGCAAATGGAACCCGGGAGCCAGGGAAGGAGGTAACCAGGAACATGTCCCATGTCGATGTTGCTTACGTGACGGACTCACTCCAAAAAAAAAAAGAAACTAAAATAAAAATCAGCATTTATTTACTCAACAATTTGGCAGCCTTTTTGTTAACAACTTATCAAAATTATGACAAAATTGCTTGCCAATGCCACACATTCAGAGTAGAGCTCTGACGGGTTAAGGTTAACCCTTGAAAGCGAGGGTTAACAGTAAAATTTGTTCAATTTAGTCGTAAAATAACTTATTGAGGTTTCCTGGTACTTCTGATAGATTCCAAAGTCAGTCACGTAACTGGAAATTCAGTCTGAAATAACTAGCTTCGGCTAATTAAATATCTGTTATTTACCTGTCTTGTTAATAATCCTGATATGCTACTAAATGACCTTCATAATAATAAAAACTTGTATAAAAGTTAGACAGTTTAATCAGTTCAGATTCGGCTTTAATTTTTGACGAGTTTGCACGGAAGGCAAAATTTTTAACCTGCTCTAATTTTATTCCGAAAATATCCGTATTAAGTTCAATGGTCAATTTAAGTCCGATAAAGTGAAAATATATAATTTCTAAGTAGTTTGCCTAAATGTATCATTTGAAAACAAATTTTTATCGAATCCTATTTAACATAATAAATAATAAATAATAAATAAAATATGCATTTACAAGAGATCAAGTCATAGTTTGAGCTTCATCTTAAGGGAATTTGTTGATTGAGGAAAAACAATTTATTTTTGGTAACAAAGCAGTAACTCTTATGGCAGCCCTCGCCGATACAAGACGTCGCCGTCGCTGCCGCTGTTGATTGGCATTCAAGCACTTCATTACTGCAATTGCCCCATCGGAACTCGGAACTCGCTGGCTGTACCTTCTACCTTCTGTCTTCTGTGGACTGAAAGCCGCGAATTGAAATTTCACGCAAGTTAAACGCATTGGAAGCAGCAACAACAGCGGGGGAAAGGGAAAGAGGAGAGGAGAGAGGGTGCAGGGTGCAGGGTGCAGGGTGCAGAGTGTGGAATAAGAGGCGATGTGTGGGGATTGTAGAGCAATTTAAATGTCGGCCATCGCCAGGGTCCGGTTTGCGTCTGGGTGCGGACATGCTCCCGTTTGCATTGTTGACCACTGACTGAGTGATGCAGCCAGCCGACTGAAGGAGTGAAAGAGCGAGTGCGAGAGGGAGAGAGGGAGAGAGGGAGCAAGTCCTGTTCAACCTCCTTGTTTGGAACTTTGGCTGCTTGGCGTTTTCGCGCCGCGCAAGCCGATAATTTATTAAAGGCGATTATTATGGCCTGGTTCGAAGCCGCCTGTCTGGTTGCCACTTGCGTGTTGCAGTAATTTACTGGCCTTTATAGGGCACCTCACCACGATCCTGGGACCAGCCACCAGCCACCAGCGACCAGTGACCAGTGAGAGCTGGCCTCCGATATATGTATCCTCTAGGGTCTCTCTTCGGGTGGCATGCGTGATGTTGTACTTGCGGTATTTACATATGAAATGTGTTAAATTGAGCTCTTTTTTAGCGCAAGTTTGTTTTAGCGAACAAATTGCTGACCGCTCCCACTCCCGCTCCCCACCCCTCTGTCAGAAGAGTCTCGCTCTCTTTGCCACATTATGCTCGAATTATAGTTTCAACATTCCAACAACTCAACTTGCCCCATAATCGGGCGCCGATTTGATTAAAAAATCGCACAATCATCGCGACGAAGAAGGAGGCAACAGCAGTAATAACAAGAAAAATGAGAGGGAGGAGCTGCAGTTGGAGTTGGAGCTGGAAGAGTAGGGGAAGTGCTCTTGGCTCACAAAGGCAACTTAAGTCTGGAGGCTCCTTCACTCACAGCTGGCAAAATCAACTAACTAATGAAAAATTTGCATTTCCACATGCTCAAGTGTTGAGGGCAAAGTTGAGCTGGGGCTTGTGATTTTGTTGTTGTTCAATTTTGTGGGCGTGGCAGAGCTGTTCAAAGTGCATTCAACTGTGAATTTTTGCCTCACATTTGTTTGCTTTGTATAGAACCTTTTAGCTTTTTGTGTGTGCTGTGTTTTTGAGTTGTTGTATTTTTCACTTTCAACACTGAAATGCGGCTTGTGGAAATTTAATCGCCATTTGTTTCACTTGTTAAAATGTTTTTGTTCCAGATCTGGGGCAACATGCAGTTTAAATTGTTATTTGTACATATATATAATTTATATATACATCGCTGAATTGCTATAAATGATTGTCTGTGTGAAGACTGTTTGATTGATTGCGAATTCTGCTGTAATTGCTAAACTCGATGATGCTGTCATTTAAAGCGCAAAGTTCTTAAAAGAAATAGATTATTAACATTGCATTCCTTCTATATTGAGATTGATTAATGACAGCCTGTCAATCGATTTCAAATGTTTTATATTTCAGCAGACAACAATAAAGTTTCAAAACTCCACATAGCATAATTATAAAAGCATCCTTAACTTGTTCTTTCGTTTCTTTAGGTCTTTTGTATCCCTTAAGTCAGTGGCAGTCAAATGCCAAGTCGCTTGTCAATTCTTGTTGATTTGGCCAATCCGGCAATTTCGTTCATCTTGAGCACTCGGTTTTACGGCCCACAAAATTTCACGCAGCTTGGCAACTTACAGTTTCCAGTTCCCTGCTCCCAGTTCTCAGTTCTCAGCTCTCAGCTCCCAGTTCTCAGTTCCCAACGGAACTGGCCAATTTGACAGGCGGCTGTGGGACGCACAAATTGAAGACATGTGCTGAATTTTATGGCTTTTAAATAACAAGCCATAAAAGCCCATCTTTGGGAGGAAAAGGAGTCAACAAACCGGAAATTGTCAAAGGAATCAAACTAAAAAGGAAAACGAGAGCCGAAATGAAAGCGAAAATGAAAACATTTCGTTGTGCGTTTTATTTAAAAATAGAGAAAAGACACAATTTTTATGTGCCCGACGATGACCTCGCCATTTTTTACGCATGTTATTTGGATGGATTGGCGCCATATCGGAATCGTAGCAGAAGTAAAGTCAAGAATCTTCAAAAATGCGAATGTGAATGTGCATTAGAGTGCATCGGTTATTTTTTACGCACAAATGTGCAACTCAAATTCGCAACTTACGATCATTATTAAGATATGTTTGCCAGGAAACTAAATCAATTCCTAGTTCTTGCTTTTTTTAGTTAAAAACTTATGTTTTTAGTCCTTGCATGAACGAAAACTATATTTTATGAAGAGCTGTTTGTTTGGTTCGCACTAAGAAGACTAAAAATATGATTATAATAATATACTAAGCGTGTCGAAAAGAATTAATTTTTTTAACTTAAAAAGCAGGGAGTATAAATAATTTTTAGAGTTAAGGCTACTTGCTGAAAACGTCTGAGATTTGATCGTAGATTACAAATTTGGGTTCTAATTTTTCAATTTATATTTTTTGGCTGTATAAATCGATGCACCCTAATGCTCATGACTTGATGGTGACGCGTTGTGTCGGCTTGTTGGTTAAAATTACAACTGTCCAGGGAATTTCGGTTGTCGAGTCTTCGTTAACTTGGCCACAGGGTCAATGGGGCACAGAGTTGAAGAATGAAGAATATGCAATGAAAACAAACGAAACGGAACGGAACGGAACGAAACGCAATGCAAAATGGGCTTTTATCTTATTCCGTCTTTTTGTAAGTTGAAGGCAATGTTAAGAATAAAGTTCACATTGCAGAGGGACAGAACAAAGGGTAGACAAATAAATGCTATTTACACTCTACAAAAAACCAACAGACAGTTTTTTTCTGCCCTCTCTTTTCTCCCACTCTTCGCACTCTTCGCACTTTTCTCTTACTCTACAGCATCGGAATGAAACAAAGCAAATAAAAGGACGACAACGAAACGAATTCCGATAGCCAAGTTAAATGCTTGCACTGATAATGACCAGATACCAAAGCAGGTGGATGGAAACGGGGAGGGGGACAAGTTAAACAACTAAAAAGCTAGTGGCAGTAAAAGCATTTAGATTTCACTTAAAAAGAAACTAAAAATGCAAACGAATCCGCTGGAATAATGGACCAAACCAGTGCTGAAAATGCGAAGGTGCAAACACAACAGCAGCACCAGCAATTTCGTGTATTTCTCTACCATTTTTACCTGAGCTCCTGCTACTGACTGGTGAGTCAATGGGTCTGGTTCCTGGCCAAGTTGCTTGTGGCTCTGGCCCCACAATTAGTCCAGCTGAGAAGTGAACTAGTTAAAAGCCAGGCCAACTTGTTCAATTGTTGATGTGTGGTGGCAATCCAAAGGGGAGGGGAACTGAGGTAAATACTACAATAAAAGTCTGTATTGTTGCGCAAAAAGTTGCACCTCAATTAAGTTCAAGTTACAAGGAGAAAACAATATAAGAAATAATGAAGTGGTAGCTCCATTTATTGAGAAATAAGTCAAGACTACTATATAATTTAATATCAATTTCGTTGTTATATTTTAAGTAAATTGGTTTGAACGAACGAGTCGTATTAGTAATAAATTCGTACTGCAATTCTAAGCAACTGAAAATGTTACAAGATTTGTAATATGAGCTCTTTAAAATACATCAAATAATTTGCAGATGCTCTTGCAGTTTCAATAGGCATTTATCTTAACCTTTGTGCTGCTCTGGCCTTTAACTCAATATTCATCAAAGGCTCGCATTGTTTATCCAGGGAAATAACCGATAATCTTTAGCTATAAGCTCTACATAAATCAGTAAAAGTATCCATTCCAACCATTCGCTGCTTCAGTATTTACATAGTTTCTGTTGCTGTTGCTTTTTCCTGTTGTTCCTTCACGGCATTTAGTAGAGATGGAAATGGAGGTGGAGATGTAGCTGTAGCTGGGAGAGGACAGGGAATGGAGATGGGGAGGCAATGCAGGGAAGAGTGTGACAAAATCACTTGAGCCGGCTTAACGAGGCTTGTAATTGAATTATGCGATTTTATTGTGATTATTTCAGAGCTCTCGGGGCTTCACAAGCAGACAGATGATAGGGTATATAGGGTATGCAGGGTATGCAGGGCATTCAGGGGGTCCGCATGAAGTTCGTGAAGTTGTCGCTCTGAGTAATGAGATACGTAAAAGTTATTTAAACTTTTAAATCCGCATCGCTGCCTTTTACTTTCGCATTCGCTCATTTTGCGTCTGTTCGCCGGGTTTGGTCGCCTCTCGGTATGCTACACTTTTTGGGGCACATCTCCTACACATCTCTTAAACGTTCCGGAATGTCGGCTAGTTAAACGTTTGAAAAGTTTGCCAACGGAATCGCTGAAATGATTTGGAAAATTACAACAAAAGCAACCAGACAGAGGACAAGGAAACTCAAATGAGTCGACATCCATTCCCCGAATCCCCACAAGGCCCCAATCCAAATACGCCACGAGACTAGGCTTCCCAGTATTCAGTCGTGCATATTCCACATGCCAAGGCAAAGAAAGGGTTGATTGGCATTTCTCGCAGAGTAAGCAAAAGCCTTTTTCTATTTTTTTCCCTGTTTTTTTTTGTGCTTTGCTGTGTGTTTTTTGGGCCAACACCTCCCGGGGACCGACAGACATTGGCAAGTGTTTCAGTTTTTCTGGGACTGATTGCAGCAACGAGTGCAGAGTAAGTGAATGAGTGTGAGTACGAGTACTCGCTGCCAGTCTAACATTAGACTCTGTGCCTCAGTCTCTGTCTCTGTCTCTGTCTCTGTCTCCGCTATGAATCCGTCCTTGTGTGTGTTTATTTGAACATGTTTCTCCACCGAGTTTCTCAGCTTCTCTGTCTGCATGCCGAAAATTCATTTGTATTTGGAAATCCCCTTTTGATGAACTCTACGTTTTTCGTGTTTGTCTGCACTTTTTGATAGAGACCTCCTCTCTCTCCCCTTCCTCCTATCGGCCTACCTCCCTTCGATTTGTATCCCCTGATATTGGGATTAATGCGATTGCTAAAAATATGGTACCATGTCCTTTGACAGTGGCTGCAAAAGCCGCCTATTGATTAGATGCGCCAACTTTTAAAGAGAATTATATATTTGAATGGAATCTGTCGTTTAAAGGTTAAACTTATTGTAAATTTCGTTAGCACTTTTTAAAATTAAAATTACAACTATAGCACAACTTACTATGAAGAAATTTCATTCTGACCTAACTTTTTGATGCTTATTTCAGTGTGATTGGGGTATAATAAATTATGATTGTAGTTGTAGATTTATTTTGAGCTGTCAGCTAAGCAAAGCACCTGTCAGAGATTTTTCCCTGCCTCTGAATCTTTCAATTATCGCTTTGCTTTGTATTTCGAATGCTCTTGAAATGTCCATAATTGCAGCAAGGCTCTAGAAAAACTTTAATTGCTCTTGGGGTAGGTGTAGGGTGCAAGGGATGAGGCACAAGTCGACTGACTGGCCGAAAAGCGATTTGTTTGATTTATGGGCTGGCACTTGTAGGTTTCACCCCGTTCCATCCACTTGCCCCACTCCAGAGGGTAGAACACTCACTTCTAGTGGCGATATTGAATCAATAAAGCATGCATAAAAAACTTGGCGAAAATAAATTATTATATTCGAGGCACTCCCCTCCCCAAAATCCCCCATTCAGTTGCAATTAATGTCAGACACACAGAGACGACAAGGATGACAGCGAATAAAAAACAATAAAAGCGAATTACATTAAAATTACACAATCAGCAAAAAGCAGCAGAGGCAGCAGGAACAGAAGGAACAGACAGAACAGGAACAGGAACAGCAGCCGAGGCAGAAATGGAAACCTTGTTACGTTGAATGGGGAAACAAAAAGCGAAATGATTACTCAGTAAATTGATGGCAAACGAGGGGGGAATAAAGGGGAAGCAACTGGGCAACTGGGCAACAGGTTCTTGAACCAATTGAAAACGTTGTTAAACGAGTTTTAATTAGACAGCGAGAGCTGCAACTACAGCATAACCGAAACTCAAACAGAATTCCCCACAGAATTCACCACAGACATATTCGATATAATGTATATAAAGAGAACTCGGCAAGGTAATTTCAAATCATGAGCAAAGCAGAAATGGCATATCCAAGCACTTTGAACGCGAATGATACGCGAAAAAGTGTGAATGATGTATTAGTGTTAAGCTGACTTTTTCCCTTACCCCGTCAGCATCCTATTCCACTCTGAGAGCGCATCAAAATCAAATCGGAAATGCAGCAAAAGAAGTTCGCTTAATTACTTTCTTTGCGAATTAGCAGTGCGGAAATAACGAGGAAATTAAGATGGACATGCCAGAGAGAAGATAGAGACAGGGAGACTGGAAACTGGAGAAACGCGACGGAAGACGGAAGGCGAAAGACTGAAGACAATAGACGACACAGGCGAACATAACAAAGGGACGTGCCAAAGCTTTTGGTATGACGATTAACCAACTAGTTGTAAAGAAATTGACACGTAATCAGCAAATACTGTAAATGGGAAGAGTGCAATTCCATTAAGCTAATTAATAGTATGGGATTATCGACTAAAATTGTCTGTAGCACCAGCAACTAGCAAATAACCAGTTGAGTATTCTAATTAAAGCAGCTCAATTAAGTAGCTTAATTTGCGCAGTAGTTAGAATTTAATTTTGTTATTATCAGTTTGAAATAGTGAAATATACAGTAGAAATTCATTTATGATTAAATACTATATATGTATTTCAATAGGTGTTAATATACAATATAATACATCAGAAATATTTATACATTACAAATATATAAATGTATATTTATTAGTATAATACTTTTGAGAATATAATTAAATTAAATGAATATATAAATTCGAAAGAGTCAATCTCTGATATTTAAGCAACATCCGCATAGTTATTACCAAAATGATTAGAAATTTTTAATATATTAATTAAAGCATAGTATTTTAATTAACCCAACAAAGAACCAGTTCTCTCTTTTTTTTTTTTTGGTACGTTTCGTGTCATTTAATTACAGCAAATGAAGCAATTTTTCTTGAATAAATCAAGGTCCCAAGACGAATTCGATGAAGCCGCAAGCCAGGTGACACACGTCCAGACACCTGGTGGCACAGAGTCTAAGCAGAGCCTCCGGCCAGTTGTCTTCTGTATTAATGGTGGGATCGTCTCACACACACAGGTAACCGAGCGGAGAATTGTCCACTGTGGAGATTGATTGAGCGTAACCTCGACGCATTTCTCATTGTCGAGTGAATTGCTGAAATTTCTTGGCCTCTTCGCTGTGTTAAATTGTTGGCATTGCTGCACATGGAGCGTGGAGCGTGGAACGTCAATTCAGTTTGCTTCTCGCTGCCCTTGTCCATGCTACCTCAATGTCCGATTCAAGTGAGTCTCATCCATGTCGATTCCCCAGGCTCCACTCGTTTGGTGAGACCATTCATCTGCTGGCCTCTGAGATCTGCGTGGTTTTTTGCCGCCAGCTGCTGCGGCGGTGACTTTAGAGCATTGCAAGTGGCAAGTGGCAAGTGGAGAGTGGAGAGTAGAGAGTGTGGTGTGTAGACTAGTCTGTAGACTGTGGTCAGTGGGCACATTTCGCGTTGCTTGTCAGCTCGCTGACAGTGGAATTGATTTAATGCTTTTTTGTGCCCCATCCACACACACACAGGTGGAGTCAAAGACTCTCTTAATTGGACCCACTTTGGCGGTGTTTATTCATGCGTTGTGCTTGTCCACTTTTTTGTGCTCAACAGCAACATTTTAATTATTGCCACAGGCAGAGACATAGTCACAGTGATATCAACAGAATGACAAAAAAAACCAAAATGATAAGCGCATAATTGCCATCAATTAAGTTGCCACTGGGTTTGAGTGCAGCAAAAAGTTGACACAAGAAACTGGACACCTTGAGTGCTCAATCGAAGCTGTGGATGTCACTGAATCTCAACTTAATTGAGCTCACTTTAGTTGGTCCAACTAGTTCAGCTTGTTAGCTAAAAACTCTGATTAAAGCTGCGCATTATCGTAATAGGAGCTGTAGATAATTGACATCTTAAATGGAGCTTTTAAGTCCGTCTAATGACAATTCTCATAAATATTTAACACAGTTGATTTAGACTTCAATCCTTCAAGATATTAAATCAAAAAAATAAAAAAGGAGAAATGAGATCAAAATATTTAAAGTAATAAAATTTAAGAAAACATAGTGGAAAAATAATAATAATTCAAATTGATGGATTATTTCTTCTAAAAGCTATGGAAATTCAGTTTAGTCTTCATTTGAACTTTAAATGGATTCTGCAATTATATTATATTTTTCGAATATATTTTTAAAACGACTTAAATTATATGAAACGTATATTTAACTGCAGTATTTATTCTAATGCAATTAAAAAGGCAACCAAATCCAGAGCTTAGAGTGCATTTGAAACGCTTGGCAAAATCTGTAACAATTATTTGATTTGAATTTTTCTTAATGAAATGCAGTCAGACACTAGATGCCAAAAACCGGAAATTGGTAGAGTGGATACTTCAAAATACGACATATGTATGTAGGGAGTCTGTGGATTGGTTTCATGTTTTATCTTCATATTTGGGAATGTAACGCTTTTGCTTTTGTCTGTCAATTTGATGTTCCGGCTGCGTGTTTCGTTGCCCAAAATGGAATTTGCAACACTAACGTATATTTATTATAGTTTTTGCTTGTATATTTAATTTATTTTTGAATTTTGGTTTTAAATTGAAACATGTATTTTAAAAGCAAGTCAAGGGCCTGAATCGGGATATATCTGAAATGCCAGAGCATTTCAATCAACACATCAAACACGCTCAGCACAAAAGTATTTCATGTAAATTGCGCTCGCTTTTGCCGAGTTTTTTCCCACTCACTCTCTCTATCTCTCTTTCTCTCTCTCACACACTCACACATTTTTTTCTCAGTGCATTTAGCGCTCTTTGTGATTTATTTTGTGCTCGAAAAAGCAATGCAACAACAAGAACAACACATTTCCACGACTCGCATTTAAAATGGGTTTGTGCAGATGTTGTTTTTCTTGTTGTTTTAATTAAAATTGAACTTTAATCGGAAATTGACAAACGCAGCTGGACTTTAATGGCCCCGGAGATGGTTTTCAGGGCGTTTAAGTGATTTCATGTTTTTCGGGCGAAGGACAACAAACAACAACAACCACCCAGTATCGAACCACAATTGGTTTTCCATCAAACAAATTGAAACACTCAGTGCTTGGACACTGCTTGGCTTTAGCCGGTCTCTTATCCTCCAACTGCACTTAAGTTAAAAACATTTCATTTTATATGGTTTTACCCAGCCCTGGCCCATCCCTGGCCCATCCCTTCGGGGGGAATTTCATCTGGTCGACGTTGCGCCATAAAGTATGCAACTTCATTGATAACATTTATTTCAAATGCACTCAAAAACCACTCAATAGTATGAAATTTGTTGCAGTTTACCTGAACACTACCACACACACACACACACACACAGACAGGGCTGCACACACAGCTACACACACATTCGCACACACACTTAGACAAGCACTCAATAGCTCACACACACTTAAAGCCTCGTCTCTGGGGTTCCAACGACGCGTGCTTATATTGCATATCACCCAACCTGTTAAATGAGCATATAGTACGGTATATTTATATATTAGGGTGCATCGATTTATTTGCACAAAATATAGAGTCCCAAATTCGAAATCTACGTTCATATAGAGGAACTTTCAGCCAAAACAAAAATTAATTCGTATTCCCCACTGTCTAAGATACAAATTTTTTGGGTTTTTAGATTCTATGAAATTTTGTCAGTCCTGGTCATAACAAGAAAAACAAAATATATCATATTCTATTAATAACATGTAAGAAATTTAAATATTAATAAAGTTTTCAACTCATAAAGCGGGAAATAGTATTTAATTTTAGTACTAATTGTTCTTGGGGAAAAAATCTTAGAATTAAACAAATTGTTGCACCCTAATGTAAGCACACAGGTGTGTGCGTGTATGTGAGAGTGTGTGTATTGAACTTATATTAAAATAGTTCTTTATTATATTTCCCACATGCTTTGCATGTCTGCCCTCGTGTTTGTCCTGTGTATATATGTATATAAACCATATATAGTATGTAACATTATATCCTGCTTTTCTGCATAAATTTTATTGAAATGCGGACATTCATTTCCCGTTCAATATGTATGTAATATATAAAGGTTTATTTATAAATATAAATAAATATCACTGGGGACTACAATGGATATACGAATCCATCGATTTCAGAGCCTAATCATTCGAGTCCCCAAAGTTGTCAGTGTTTAATATACGCTTTCCATTTCCGTTGTCATAAACCTCAAGCAATTAAAGAGAGAGAGAGAGAGAGAGAGATACTGAGAGAGAGACAGAGACAGACCGAGAGAGAGCTGAATTTATATAGTATTTGGAATTGCAAACACTTTTGGTTATTTAATTGCATTAACCTGTGTCAACCGAATTCAATTCAATTAATTAAAATCATTGTACGAATTGCGTTCTTGTATTGTCAAATAATTGCAATTTGCATCCCATTTAATAGTCCTTGTGATTCCATTGTAAATCCGAATTTCGACAACACAATTTCAATTCGATTGCAATTTATTTTTATTCAATTCACACCTTAAATTTATAAGTGAGTTGTGTACTTGGAATGTCAATCAGCTTGTCAATGATTGAATTTGAGTAATGAAATTTAATGACATTTAAGAAGATTCCTGCACTACATATTGCTAATATTTAAGGATCATTTGTGCAAGTAACTGTTTTCATAAAATATCCTTATTTTAACATGTTTGTTTCTTAAATATGTTTTCGAATTTATGTATCTGGTCAAGATAAATTCCTTGGTCCAGTATAAATCTGATTCCTCAGCAATTTCTTAAAGCGACCGACAAATATTAATCTACTTTTGCTAATTAAATGACCCTGTGATAAACTCAAATATATATGCATAAATATATGCATACACTAGGTCAACCACACAACGCACACACACACACACACACACACTTGCACTAAAATATATATGCATATGTGTAAGTGTGTGTACAATATGTCACTTGTGTTTAGTCTCTGCCTGCTGATGTGAATTTGGTCATGTTCGACATGTAAACCTGTGTTCTAATATAAAAAATTTACATACTTTCAATGTGTGTGTTGTGTTTGTTTGTGTGTTTGTGTGTTGAATAGTTAAAATATGACCAGTTGGCTTGTGAGGGTCGAATTTTGCATAAATTAGTAACAGACAGAGATGAACCAAGTGGGGAGAAAAAGAAGGGGTATCTACAAATTAGGTTACGTCGTCAATGTTGTGTAAAGTAAAATAAATAAACCACAATGGTTAAGATACTGACTACAGTGGCTCGCAACTTAACTGTAAGCCAAAATAAAAAACTAGTTTGCATTATTGTAATAAAAATATCTGCGGATTAACTTAATTTATATTTGTTACTCATTAAACGAAAAACGTATTTAAAATATTCTATTTTATGTAAAATTTGTGGTTCAAATAAGCTGCTGAATCACTGTAGATATGCTTAGCTGTGTGTGTTTGTGTGTTTGTGTATTAAACACCATTTGCTTATGCTTATAATGGGATCTGACCTAAATTTGAAATGCATGGAAAAGTGCAATTTCATTTGGCAAGAAACGAATTAATAGCATAAGGCCAAAACAATGAAAGAGCCAGCACAGATAACAAATTACTTGCCATGAATAATAATAAAGTGCAGTAACTAGTAAAGTAAAGACCATGAACACGCCCACCCATCCAGCCATCCAGGACAGAGTCCGTAATGAATTTCAGATGACAATGACGACAACGATGACAATGTTGACAAGCCGATGAGCATAAAAGATGCGCACAGAGCCCAACAACCAAACATACAAACATATAGTACACTTAAGTATACACACTTATAAATGTGTTTCCATGTTCCTGCCATCAGTTTCGACTCAATTCAAAGCATTCAAATCTGCAGAATATGCCAAAAAGAAGAACCTATTGTATTTCGAGAAATCAATGCGAATTTGACTCTGGGAACAGTGACTGTAAGCTAAGAATTGCCTCGGACAAGTTGAAACAATGAGCAAAATTTCATTACCGGACTATGGACGATTCATTGCGCCTGTGTTGATGCTTGTGGAGCTCGCGGAGTGATGGGAAACCTGCTGCAATCTTGACGACAATTGAAATGGAAAAGAAAATGAATGAAATGTGCTCACGATGATGGGACGACGACCCGGCTATCATTCCATTCTCGCCTGGTTACTTGGCCCAGCTACACTGCAATGCTGTCATCCTCGTCCTCATCCTCAGTCTCATCCTCAGTCTCATCCTCATCCTCATCCTTATCAGCTTCCTCCAACTCTTTCCAAACGTCGTCATTCGTACTGTCGCTGTCGCTGTCAGCGCGACTGTCAAGTTGTCGTGCCATCAGCTGGCTTTCCTCCTGACTTCCTCCTGCTTTTGCTCCTCCGGTTATTTGCATTAAAAATATTATTCATTGCAATCACAAGAATTTGCACAAAAATATCCTGCAATGAGCCAGCCCTTTATCTGTGGGCGGGAAACGGAAAGCGGAAAGTGGAAAGATGACGCCGCTTTGTCTCGGACGGAATAAGCGGATAATGAAATAGTTGTCACACAATTTGGCATTGCCTAAAAAAAATAAAAAAAAAGTAAGAAATGTATCCAGGATATGACAAACGGCGAAGCGTTGAACGATGAGTTGCTAAATAAACGACAACGACAACGACAGCGACAAAAACAAAGCAAAGTCAACAATTTGGGTTTATTAAAATTGATGGCAACACAAAAAAAAGAATAGAAGGAATTAAAACTATAGAATATCTATAATAAGTGCACTGAAATATTATCTTTTGCCTTCTATCTTTGTATAGTTGGAGTGGGTACGAATAGACTTACTTGGCTCTTTTCCGTTATTATTTTAGGCTATTGAGCGAGCATGCTTAGAATATATATACCATACAGCTTGACAATGAAAAGTCAATATAACATTTGGGCTTTCTTTTTATTGTATTGTAGTTCAAAAGAAAAAATCATTAGATTTACACAAAATATAATTCTAAGGCAATATTAATTATTTTCTTAATACCATTTTTTTTATATTACTTAATACTTAATAATCGTTATTTATTGTGCATATTGTAAATAGCAGTTGTATGTATTTTCAATTAGAATTCAAGTGTTTCTTATAGTGCTATTATTCTTATAACGAGATAAATGAAAGTGCATTTTATCAGTGTTTGCAGTAATTGATAGCTGAGTCCTTATTTAAATGCCATTTGTGGCATATCATAATGCCTTTTGCAGCATTTGTTGTCGCAGCAACAGCAACACCAACAACAGCAACCACAACAACAGCAACAACAATAACATTGCAACTAATTGCCGTGAATTTCAACAGATATGCGACTAATGTGCAGTTGCCGCCTTCAAAGTGGCAATAAATGGAGAACACACGATGTCAGCAGCAGCAGCAGCACAGCAGCAACACAGCAACAACAACAACAACAATAATATCTTTACTTTGAAGTTGCCTCGCAATGCAAATGCAACAACGGCACAGGGAGAACTTGTGGGGCAAGGAGTTTGAGGCCAGAAGCTGATAAATTGGAAGTGCATCTGACACTGAAGCTGTCGTGGATGTTGCTGCAGAAGATGTTGCTGCTGATGCTGTTGCATGTAATGTTGCAGCAGTTGCTAATGTGGCCGTTGGTGCTGTTGCTGTTGTTGCTGCTGTTGTTGCTGCTGTTGTTGGTGAGGCGCGTGTCTTGGCCCCAGCATTGCATTTGCATTTGTCGTCCTCATCGCCGCTTTCTTCGCCGCGTTTCTGGCGGCTCTGTTAATGAAAATGCCAAACGCGGCAACGTCCGCAGTTTCCATACTCATTTGCCCCGCTCCCCCCTCTCTCTCTCTCATTCTCCCTGCCTGCTGTACCGTTTCCCCCGACAGCTGCTCTTCGTATTCGCACTCGCATTCGTAGAAGCGCAGCCGAACGTGTTACTTGACAGCAACAGCAACGGCAACAGCAACAGCAACAGGAACGACAACAGCAACAGGAACGACAACAGCTACATGCAATGAGCAACAATAAGCGAAAACATCAGCAATTTACTCGACGTTGATTTACCCTATAAACAGAGTACGCAGAAAACAAATGCTATTACATTTCATTTTAAAATTATATAGTTTTTATAAATATGTTCACATGTTATTCTTGCTAATTTCAGACAATATGCGACAATGCAGTAATTTAAGCCAAGCCAATAAGCCTCAAACTTAATTTAGAACATTTTTATAGATAAAAATTTGTATAGCGGAAAATGTTCATAATAAAATATATTCTACTGGAAAAATGAATTTATGGGATAAACGTTTCGAATTGATTTTATCCTCAGCATCCCGTCATTTTCTCTGTTTAGTCATTTGCAGTTCATTAATTAAAGCGTGAATACGTATTGTCTCTACTAACTCACTGAACTCTATCCGTGGCCTCTTCTTTATTGAGCAAAGAACAACACAATTAAAGAACAATTTTTATGTCTTTACTTGAATATAATAAATGATTCCTAAATATCCATTTATTCTATAAGAAGCTTTGTTTGTTGCGAACTGAACTTCACTGTTGATTACTATTATTACTTCTTTAATATAACTTATTTAATATATATAGAGTTGATTTTTTAAGGCATACCCTTGCAATCTGTTAGCTACAGGGCATATGCGGCAATTGCAACAGCATCGCTGTCGTGTTGGCGCTGGTCTAAATGAAGATGATGCCGCCTTCCAGCTGCACATCATCAGAGCTGCCAACTCCCAGCTCAACAGTCACGCTTGCTTGTCAAACACTCTCAACTCCACACACTCCCCCTGCCACTCCTCTCCCTCTTCTCTCCTTCGCTCTTCTCCTTCTCTCCTGCGCGCTCTCTCTCTCTCTCTCTCCTAACTCCTGCCCACAGTTCGCTATACAGTTCGCTTGGCAAAATCCATTTGCATATTTGCATCCTTATGCCTGCCAGTTAACTGCCCCTGTGGCACTCACCCCCCTCCCTCTTCCCCCTCGCCACCCTACGCTTCGTATGCCACCATCACCGCCTTACCAGGCAGCTGCCACCTTCCACTTTTCGTGTTGCAAGCGGCGCGGCTTTTAACGACAAAGTGTGAAATTTCATTGAATTTGAGCTCGTTGACAAAAGTGGAATGGCAGCAACAACAACAACAACAACAACAACAACAACAACAATAGCAACAACGGCAATAATAGCAATGTTGCAGGTGTTGCACTTTGAATGTTGTCGTCGTTGTTGTTGCTGTTGTTGTTGTTGCTTTTGCAAATTAATTTAAATTATAGTTTTTGTTATCGTCGCATGCTTTTTAAGCGCATATTAGCCGACAGACAGGAGACAGAGACAGAGACAGAGAGAGAGAGAGAGAGAGAGAGGGAAAGAGACTGAGAATAGTTGGACTGTAGCATGGGGGCAAGTGGCATGTGGCATGCTGCACATTTTTCTATGGAAGCAGCTAATTTTGTGGAAAATGATAGCCGCAATTAATATGCCGTCAACATCGTTGTCCTTGTGCATTATTATTTTATGCAAATTTTGCTGTTGCACGTTGCAAGTGGAGTGCAGATATGAGACAGCGCCTTGTTAGTCGCACTCAACATGCAACATGCAACATTATGTACCCCATAAAAGTGTCCGGGCGTCATAAATGTAATTGTCAAGTCGATCAAGTCTGTTTGCAATTTGTTCATTCCACACAGAGCAATTGTCTTCTATATATTATTACTGGGAGACTTCCAGTTTAAAACTCAATTAACTGCAACCTCAATTTGTTGAAATGCTGTGAAAATTACTTATTTTTACACAAAAATTATTAAATTATTCTTTAAATAACACTTTTTAATAGGAAAATAGAAAGCGGATATTTTCATACTTTAATTCGGAAAAAATATGTAAATATTTGTCTAACTGTATTGAAATTTTAAATAAAGACTGGAATATGTAAATGAAATAAAAAATGATATATAGAATTTTACAATAAAAACTACAAAAGAGATAGATTTGAGGTGTTAAATTCATATTAAATATTTAATAATATTTGCACATTAAGGACACATGGAATGTTTCATGTTTCGAATACGTTCTCCATTTAATTACAAGAGATATTTAGACAAAGCCACATGGCCCGCATGTTGGTGCTACATCAATGGATGAAACAACATCAACTTTAGCCAAATGCCCGCAATAACAACAACTGGCAGGATGGAACAGGATGAAGGGGACAGAGGAAGAGGAAGGAACGACAGCAGGATGAGCATCCTGCTGACAATATACGAGCAACTTTCGCTCGCTAACGAACTTTTTCTATAAATCAAAATAATAACTTCTAAGCTGGCAACGACTACCACCAAATGGCGTAGCATATCGTAAGCTCGTACGTATACGTAATACATTACGTATACGCAATGAAATGTACATACGTTTCGCTTTGGTATTTGCTGCATTTCCTGTCGCTTTGCGTTGTCATCAGCAAATGTTGCAAAGCTTGGAGAGTGGAGAGTGGAGAGTGAAGACTATAGCTTGGTTGGCAAGACGTAACCACAAAAGATGGGAACGTAGAGCGAAAGAGCAGGCGATAAATTTAATAAATTACAAACCAAATCCGCAAATTTGTTGAATTCCAAAAAAATAAAAAGCAAGAGGCGGCAAATGACTATGGGCTGAGAAGATGGGGCAAAAAGATGGGGTAACATTTGCACGGCATTTTTGGAAACATGTGAGATGCCATCTGCTGCAACTGTGTGTGTGTGTGTGTGTGTGTGTGCGTGTGTGTGAGTGAGAGAGTGTTGGGGGATTGGGACAATGGGGTATTTGGATTTTAGGAGACTGCAAGTCAAGGCAGGCGGCGACGTTTGCATTTTGTGGACAAAAGTTTTACTGTAAATTGCTTTTAATCTAATGAACATCGCTGAAGAGTCCCATGTAAAATAGAAAAGTGAGAGAGAAGTAGGCAAAGGGGGAAACGGGGTAAGGGGAACCAAACGACAAACGACCCCTGACGTTGAGCTCATTTTTCCTCAGTGGTTTCATTACGAAATTACTTAAGCTGCAGGCGCAGGATGTGCGCAGATATCCAAGACTTGGGGTCAAGGCTCAGGGTTGCCAGGTTTATCTGTTTAGTGGAAGAACAGCTGATGATTGCAGAAAGTTTAAAATAATCAAGCGGGAGCAACAAACACAGCTTATGGAGGCTTAAATTCAATTAATATGAACACACTTTGAGCACTCGAAGAAATAAACGGAGCAACAGAGTTGCCACATTCATTTTATTATTAAGAAAGTGCCTTCTCCATGGTCACAGCTGCCACCTGAGCCTGGACATAATCCTGGCGCAGCTTCTGCTCGATCCAGGCGCGACTTGTGCACGGGACATTGGGATGAGCTTCATTCTGCTGCGACTCCTGGCAGAAGATGTCGTGCAGATCGTCACAGTCCGTATTGGAGACGTTCTTCCAGCCCTGGTCGTTGATGTGATAGAGCCGCACAATGCCACCGGAATAGGCATCCTTGCTGGTGGCATGATAGATTGCCCGACGTGCCAAATCGTATGCCTCCTCGTCGGTGAGATCCCAACGGTAGCCGGTGTCCAGGACGCCCAAGGCGTAGGTGGAACCGCTGCCCACGGAGAAGATGCTGCCATGGGATCGCATGCCCTCGGAGTCCACATAGATGAGCTTGCAGCCCTCGTCGTCGCAGCCTGCTAGTATCATGCCCATGACAAGACCCATGCCCTTGTATTCGGCGGATATGTTGCACATTATCCTTGCTGCAGCATCCACAGATATCCTCCGCTTGTAGCGCAACTCGTGCAGCCGACACTCGCGGGCCAGAACACGATCCCAGTAGACACAGTCGGCAGCACCGCCGGCCAAGGTGCCGAGCATGTAACTAGTCAGTTCCACGATCTTCCTCATGCTCTGCGATCCAATATATTGACCGGAAGTGGCCCGCGAATCGGCACAAAGAATCACGCCACCTCTATACTTGAAACCCAATGTTGTGGTGCCATGTTGGAACTCCATTTGAAGCTTAGCGTGTTCCAGAATCTTGGGCCAGATTCACAGCGGGCTGCAGACGATATTGACAATGATTTAAACGGATTATTAATCGTTGGATTTATTGCATTTAATTACATTTTCAAAGGGTGGCGCCATTAGGCTGTAGGGATTCCTAAAATTACTGGTGGCTATTTGTAGCTCCTGGAGATCCCAATCTCTAAGATGTGCATCGAAACGCATCATGCAGGGCAATTTATCGAGACCGCAAACTGCCTCTAAGGCCATGACTTAAATACTTTAACTTAGATAATTTTGTAACTAATTAAATTTTGAAATGTGTAGTGAAGTTAAAATCAAGTCTTAAATCAGAGTCTGTTTTGCATCGCATAATATTCTCCACATAATATAGCTAATTTCGAGTCTGAGCCCAAATCTCGCACTCGGCCTGGCGTCATCTTAGCTTCACTCTTATTAAAACAGGTTGCACTAAGCTCCAATTAATTGCCAGGGAACGATGCAGCACAAGGGATGCAGTGGCAGCTGAGGAAGAAAGAGGAAAAGGGAAAAATACTGTCGGTCTGTGTCTGTTACCCTCTAATAAACTGGCAGCGGAAATTTTTAACAAGTTACTGTGCTCTCTGCAGTTCTTGGCCAGAGCTGTAATTAACACACACACACACACACACACACACACACAACCAAGAGAGCGAGAAGATGAACGAGGAGGAGTAGCAACATCGAAGCTAAGCTGAATCCCTTCTGCTCTGGCTTCTTCTTCTCTGTTGCTTCGCGCATTTAATGCAACTCACAGCTAAACTAGTTGAGATTTTGCATATCAGATTGCCGCTGCCGGCAGCGGGTCGCCTTGTGATTTAATAATCAGCCAAACTGCCAACTAACAACTGCCAACTAACAACAAGCAACTACCAACTACCAACTGGCAAATGCAGCTCCCACTTGAACTCCCCATCGACATACACTCAGATAAATACTTGAGTTTGTATTAAAAATCATTTTAAAATACTGATTAAACACTTCTACACTCGAAAAAAAATGACATCTAAAAATTGGGTAGGAATTGCGTTGAATTTTATTATATTGTTTAAAAATATAAAGAGTGCTATGTAATAGAAATTTAATTAAAGTGTGAAATGATCTTAGATTTAAAATACTGACTGATCTCTACTGACTGATTTCTACACAATAAAAAAAATATCACATCACAAAGTTGGACATTTACGGAATTTATATTGCTTTGCTTTTAAAATTTTAAGATTGCTATGTAGTAAAAATATATTAAAATTAAAGTGAGAAACTGATCAATTCTCTGAAAGTTGTATAATAGAAATTTTTAAACCAAATGTAGTCAGAATATACATGAGACCAAGACAATTATAAAATCTGTGAATTCGGCTATGATACCTCAGAAAACAACCGAGTTATTGATACAAAGGAAGATTAAAATGTAATTTAAAAATTAAAAATGTACCTAAAAATTACCATTTTTTTCACTATAAAAACTACACTTTATAATTAGATATTTTGTACTATAACGAGTAAGTTTTGAACTTAAATCGAATAAAATTAGTGCCAAAATGCAAAAGAATGTTATTTTTTACATATTTTGGAGTTGCGAATATTTTAATTGGAAATACTAAAGATCTTTGTGCTTACTTTTGAAAACATCAAAGTCAGTCACCTTTTGAGAAACATTTATAGGATAATCATGATTATTTTTCAAAGTGTAGTCATCACCATCCTCATTCAAATGAATCGCTTGCTCTGTTGCATGCCCATTAAGAGGGCAAACGAACTGCGAACTGGAGGCGCGTGCAAAATGAAATGTGGCCAACGTTGCACACGCATCCCACTGGACACTGGACACTGGACACATTGGACGCTGGATGTTGCAGCTGCCAATTTGCATAAATTTAGATCAGTGACAACTGATGTCCGAATGCAGAACGACAATATTTTATAGTCCTGCCTCGATCCCAATGGAATTTCATGTGCAAAAACGTAACAAACATTTCCAATGCCCGTTTAATTAGCAACTAATCCATTTGCTCTGGTTTCTACATGTTTTTTTACTTTCGGTAATTTAGTTGCCTCTCTGCAATTGCAACTACAACTCAAAATGCCACGCGGCAGGTGTTGATGCCACTGGCAGTCCAATTAAAATGTCATGTTTCCTTACGATGGCGCCCAAAATCTTCAGGCTACAGTTTCAACTCTTGTGGGCGTTGTCTACTCATTGGGATCTGATTCTGCGGAGAGTTGATTGGCTGCTCATTAGAGCTTTGCTTAATTAGTGTAACTTAGTCAGAGCTGCTAGTTAACTGGCAATATATCTGAGTTAACTTACTGGCTGATTAACAGTCTAACATAAAATGTGCAGCTCAAATTGTTAATGCAGAAAAAACTAATTTACAGTCATTCTAAATTTCAAAAAGCTGCAATTTTAAATACATTTTTAAGAAGAACTTTGATGATATTGATAGGAATCCAACACGTTAACGGAAGAAAGAAAGATAAGCTTTTGTCTTAATAAATCTATGTTTTCCAACTTCTGTTCGCATTTCAAACTTGAACAACAACAACAAACAGTTACAGGAGTTACAACAAATATAATCCGTCTCAAAATGGCTTCATTTTATTTAATTTTATTACATTTTTGTTGTTGAGTGTTGCCTTGAGTGTTATTTTATTTACACTGCTACTTAGCATTATTGTTTTAAAATCTGGCAAATCCTTTGTTTTACTGCTTATTGTCAGCAAAAGTTTCGTTGAGCAAGTTTTAAGCTTGCTTAAGGCGGAGAACAGAAACTGAACTCAGAGAGAGAGGAGAGAGAGTCTCTTTTACTGTCTGTCTATCTCACACTCCATGGATTCGCTCCATTGACAGACAGACGCATCCAATTTGCAGTTCATCATCTGTTCCGTCCCTGTCACAAGCAACTCACAAAACGACGGACGCAAATTTTGACAGTGCGTCTAATTGAGCCGCAAACAGTTTTGACATTTGCGACCGCGCGCCGCATTTAATTTATTTTAATTGAAACGGCCACGCGAGTTAGTCGGCCTAATCCTCCAGCTGGCCAGGCTCAGGCGGCAGGGGAAGGCGTTAGGATGAGGAAGGAGCAATGAGAAATGAGAAATGAGAAGGAGGTTGCGGAGCAGAGCTCAAAGTTGAAGCTGCAACTGAAACTGAAACTGAAACAGAAACAGAAACTTTTACCAAGTTGCTTATTGGGTCAACTTTTGGCCGACAGCTTGTGATGCTCGGTCCTGGCAGGAGACAGAGAAGAGCGGGGTACAGCATAGAGGAGAATAAGTCAGAGACAGTGAGAGAACAGAGCGAAACCAAAAGGGAATCAGAGAAGCAAAGCGAAACTATTTTTACAGCCGACTCGCTAACAAAGTATCAAATTTTTACGACGATGCATTAAATTAAAAAGTTTTCGTCTGTTTTCCTTCCTCCCCCCTCCCCCCTATTTTCTCATTCCCCTTCTCCGAATCTCTCACAACACAAATACTCTAACCATTGGGTAGCACAACTCTGATAAGTGATTTAGTTAAATCGAAGTTCAATCAGTTAAATCGAATCAACAACTTGATTTAAAAATGTATTAGTTAAAAGCTTGAAATACGCATCAGTTTACAATATTGATTTGGTACTGTGATTGAAAAGGGTATGCACAATTTAGTGACACCCTGTTGATTCGCATTTGAGCTGCTTTTCCTGGCAACATCGTCGTCGGTTGCTTTTAACGACTTTGCATTGGTTTTCATTGCCAAAAGGCCCCACACACTCAGAACACAGAACAGTTTCCAGTCTGGGCCTCGTTTTGCTTTTATGGCTGACAACATATTCGCATTCCATTCAATGCACTCGAATCTCACATCATTCGACTTGGACTTGGTCTTGGACTTTGGCTAATTGTTGCGCTGTGCATTTTACGGCACTTTGAAAGCCGTTAATTCCCATTTTATGTACTTAATTAGTTTCCTGGGCCCCTTTTTTATGACGCACTTTGGGCAACGTCTCGTAAATTTTCATGATCGATTTGCATCGATGCGCAAAGTTTGAAGTGTGAAGTTTGAAGTACCCAGCGAATAGATTCAAAGATAAAGCCGCTCATTCAAACTTACACATTTATTGCTCACACATCGTACAATAGATCTTCTGGGAAGGCAGTTCTGTTTTATAGGATTTTAATATTGTCCTTAAGCCTTGTAAAACAGAACTAGTTCAATATTGAAACCCTTTAACAGTTGCTATAATGATGTAAGATTTTAAGATTATCCATTGTAAGTATTTTACAACTGTGTTAAACCAACAGTTATCAACATTATACAAATATTGAAGTGTAGGTTTTTAAAGTCGCTTGATTATATCTTTTTAAATCTTAATAAAATTACAAAACATATCTTGACAATAGATAAATAAATCAAATTGAAAATCAATCAAGTAATAGAAGAGAATGTAATAGAATCAAATATTTTCTTTATACCTAAATTTAAATGTTTCTTTATTAAGTAATATAATCAAATGCATCTATTTATATTTTATTTATATATTTTCTTAATGTAAATGTTTAATAGAATTTGAGTAATAGAATCAGATGCATCTATCTATAGTTTATTTATATCTATAATATTTATTTATATTAATACCTATTTAAATGTTCCGAAATTGACTAAAAGAATTAGATGTAACTGTCTATATATTTTAAAAATAATATTAGAACTTTTTGTATAGGTAAATCTCAAGTATTTTCATTTATATCAAATTACAGCCACTTTTCCGACTATTTTAAGGCCAATTGAACTTGTCATTTAGTCTGTTTTGGGCTATATGCTAATCTTGACAAATGTGTCTAGTTGCCGGGAAGCAATTTGACATTTTAAGTGCTGGTCTATGGATTGTGTTTGCTTGGCCAAAACTATAAACTCGCAGTGACTTAACCCGTATGAATATATATTTAGTATCCTTAGTTATTCTGTACAATAATTGAAATCGACATTAGACAAAATTACTTAGCTCGAATGCAAATGTGAAGGCAATTGCGAAGCAATTAACCCAGATGAAATAAGTTTGTAAACATGTCTTCAAACGAGGGCAAGTGGGCGTGTCTTCATTGTTCGTTCCATTGTTTGTCTTCAGTTAGCAGAGAGCAGAGAAAGATAGAGATAGAGAAAGAGACAGATGGGGGAATTTAATAGAACATGCACAACTTAAAACAGGAATGCAGGCAAAATGGATGGGGATAACAAATGTTTCGCATTTGCTAATACCTTCGATAATTGCACAATGTCAAGTTGCATACGGAATCAATGCTTCTATTCTCTCAGACTCCCAGCTGAGGGAGCTCATAAGGCAGCTTCATCGAGCAGGTGAATCGATTAACTGCAAGTTGCCACAATTAGAAGTCATTGTTGTTGAATCAGTCATGTATGTGAATACACTCACTTCAATAAATGCCAATTGAAATCCATTTCGTTAGGCAGTTCGTTAGTTCGTTAGTCATGCTTTAAGATTTCCCTGTCAAAATGGTAGCCCTAACTCAAACGTCTTTTCATTTTCCGTCTAAACAAATCCCAAAACTAAAACTTAATAAATATCTATAAATTATGGAAATATGTCGGTAAAGAAGTCGCTCAAAATTGGCTCAATACAGATGGGGAGACGGAATGGCTTACTAATCAGACGATATCCCCTCTGTCGTCTGAGCATGCTGGGTATGAATTCCGCACGTGGCAGACGTAACAATGCCACATCTTTTGAGTCAGCCCAAGAATCGACCCGATGGAATCTCCAAGTAGATGTGGAACGTACAAAGGCGGATCCTCAACTCTCGTTACCTTGGCTGCTTTACCTGCACAGTCCCTGGCAATTGGCTATCGCCAAATTGAAACTCTGGAAGTTTAAGATATTTTGGGACTGGCATTTTTGCGAACCACAATTCGTTGAGAACTCAAAGCAGGCATTTGTGGTCTTAACCAAGTTTATACGTGAGGAGCGTGGACAGCAGATTAGACGATGTACCACGCCCATGGGCTACAAGCAGATAATGCACGATCTTGTCCAGCAAGAGGATCAGAAGTCCAGGGACTGGCCCAGGAAACTATTGCGATTCGAGAAGCGTCATATACGGCGTGCTTATCTTTTAAATGTGCAACAGTTGCCACATTATGATCACAAGTTCGCCTTTATGGATGTCGTCTTCTGTGCCTGTCGACGAACCAACGATTTTAGCTCGGAATCGGAAATAACTGAGATGAGCAGACTAATTGATCAATTTGTTGTCAGAAGAAAGTTAATGGTGCCATATCCCATTGTGTTTGCCGAGTTCTTTGTACGCTTCCGAAGGGATTATTCGATGCCGACAACGGTTCGCACCGGACAATGGCTGATATCGACCTATAAAATTCTCAAATTGGACATGCTGAACTATCATCCGGAGTTCTACGTAGGCAGTCGGCATGCCAGTGATACCAGCAACTCTCGGACATCCTAGTTAACTGTACAATATGTCCAAATATGGTTTAAGTACCGACAAAATCAATAGAAGTTTTTACATAAATAAATCGAAAGCACAGAAAACAAAAATAAGTAACTTGTTCATCGCGAAGTCAAGACTACGATTAAGACTTCCCATAATCCTTACGATAATGAGCTGTGTGCTATGCACGAACGCCAGGTGGCGCCAGCTGTACGGACAAGTAAACAGCAAAGTTATGTTAAAGCTGACAATGAAGGAGGGGGGAAAATTGCAAAGTGCAAGATGTGTTACTTTACCTTTAGTTACTCTTGACATTTCCCTTACTTCCCCTTTACTGCTGGGTAACTTTTGTTGTCCTGTTGATGGGAAGTCGACATAGTTCATGAATTGCTAATGCCAAAGCAGAGATAAGCTATTTGCTCCTGATGATTTTGTTGTCGAGCAGCAGAAGCTACAAGAGAACGTCTATGTTTATTTTTAAAGTTTTTCAACGGAAATTCTTTGGTTCCATTCTCCACATTTCACCGCATTTATCTTAAGCTATAAGTTCTTTTCGCCTATCAAGTGGTCATATATATCTTCTCGTATCTTTCATATCACCTGGTGTAAAATTTGTGCAACTGACGCCAAGGGAATCGAAGGACGTGCCACTGCAGCCTGTCTATGAGTGGAATTTAGTATGCCTGCTGGGGAAAGGAATAAGGGATGTGATTGAGGGGTAGTTCAATGGTTTCTTTGCTTTCCTTTTGCTGCTTGCTGGAGCTTTGTGTGATATGGTTACATTCAACACTTTGTGGCTGCTGCCACAACTCGCACAGCTGCCACAACTCACACAGCTGCATTTGAATTTAAAGCATGCAATTTTATGCTTTTAATTTTACGCTTAATAAATTTTGTGGCTTTGCACAGAGCAATTACCCGCCCAAGTTGGCAATTGGGAGCTGAAAGCAGTTGATGGTCGCCCTAATAATGAATTTAAGCTGCGCAGCAACTTTAATGAGTACTGAAAGGCATTCACTGTCTGGCCATAAACTTGGCAGCTTCCAAAGACTTGAAAGAGAGAGATGTGTATCTGTGTCTCAGTGGAAAGCGAATATCTAGGATCAAGTCAAAGCAATTTTTGGCAACATTTGTGCAAGTGTTGAGCCATTGAAATGAAGTTTCTTAAAGCAATCCACACACTCTCATATCATGCATCATTCTCTGTCAAGTTTTTAAACTGAAAAGCACTTGGCCAAGGACGACAAGCAGAAGGCAGCAGGCAGCAGGAGAAGCAACTGAAGCAGGAACGCCAACAAGTTGGGCGTGTCGAAAAAACTTCAAATTGTTTTCGAAATTGCAATGTCACGCTATCCACTCCGCCCACAACAAGGCAACAAATGAAGGACTCCAAAGTTGAAATGGGTGGGAACGGAAAAAGAAAAGAGGGACAAACTTACTGTAATACAATAGATATCTATTGTTTTGACGAAGTTTTCATATCCTCGGTGACATTTATAAGTTCAGCTGAGCAGCGGATATCAATTTGTTCAAGAAACTACATATATTTGGCAGGGAAATTCTTTACCAGGGTTTCCCATTCGATAGTTAAAGTATGAAATGGGGCGTATACTTAATGTGCACAAAGAATTTGATGCGAGGAGAAGAACTGCGTTAACAGCGACATTTGGTCATTTTAAGCAATGACAGTTCCATTTTACACTAAGACTACACTGACCATCGTAATGGGCAACACAAACAACACAAACGACGCCATTGACAGGATACTTGCTGCAGGACTCGCCTCAGACTTGGAAGCCGAACTCGTGCAGCATGCGTCTCCGTTCTGCTGCTGATGACAATGACTTTTTAAATTGTTTCATGAAAGTGTCAGCTATGGTCAAAAAGTTTAGCAGCTGCTGGAAAATAAATGAGCGGTGGCAACGGCGGCAAAGCGACAGCCAGAAATGAAAGGAGGACCATCTAAAGACCAGAGCTGCCTGCTGACCAATAGTTAACATCATGATGCTCATCATCATCAACAGTATCATTATCGTTGCCAGGCTACACGAAGACATTGCAACAACGTAGCGGGTGGAATCAGACTTTATGACTTCATTTCATTGCACAACGACTCACATATTCACCCACACTTGAGTGTGGCTTGCACGCAGCTCAAATTGCAGGTGTGGTCACCGCACCGCAGACAGCGTTGTCAGCTGTGACTGCGGCGGTGGAGGCGGCTCTGTCAGTTAATGTTGCAGCCAGAGATGCTGTCTGCATCGACATCGACATCCACATTCACTTCTACATTGACATCGACAGACACTATTAAATAGACATTCGTTGGCTTTCAAAGTGCCATTGAAGCGACACGCAAAGTGTGGCAGCAGCTGCAACAAACCTACCAAAACTCATACGCCCCGTAAGCCTCGACTTGGACTTTTCACATTTAAGTTGAGCTATTCATGTTTTTGCTTAAACATCAGTTCTTTAAGCTCTCCTATTTACCATTAAACTTAATATAGAACTATATATTGTTTTATTGTATTGCAACTCATACGCCCCGTAAACCACGACTTGGAATATTCATTATTGAGCTGTGCTATTGATATGTTTGCCTCTGCTCAGCCTTATAAATCAATTTAATCAATCTATATTTTATTTTCTTTCTTCTTGGATTTTTCATACATATTTTTTGCATTTTCTAAATTCTCAATACAGTTCATTTTTGCATGCAATCCCATTTAATATGAAAGCCAATTGCGTTGTTTACTATGCGTAAGAAAAGCTGTAAAAAGACTTCAAAATGTAAATACATCTAATCCCAAAAGATATTTACTTTAAGTCAAAGAGCTATCCATATATTGCATAAGATATTCATTTTTTTTCTTTCCTTTTGCTCGAATTGCTTAAATTAATTTCTTTAGAGTTGATAGTAAATGCACATGCATATGAGACTCAATTCAATTTAATTTGATCAACTGAATTTAAATCCTTGGAGTAAACAATTTGCTATGCACATTTTGGGCCAACAATTCAATGCATTTTCGAGAAAGTTCAAGGTGTGAATGCTCACAAAAATCTACATACAGGTGTAATTGAAAATGTATTTAAATAAGTCTATATTTACAAAAATAAGTCTCACTGAACATGAATAAATAAAAACAGGGATGAAATTCACAAAATGAACACAACTTAATTTTAAAACCAACAAACGAACTGAAAATAAAATACGTTTCTTTAAAAAAATCTATGTGTGTGTAACTAATAAACTATGTTATTTTAATTTAGTGGCAGTGATTTTTCTTAAAATATAAGTGAACTTTTTAATAAAAAATAAATATTGATAATGCTGCAATATGAAGTCTAAGAATATAAAAAGTGCTTAAACTGTTTTTGCCATAGCCCAATAAGTGTATTTTTAAGACAATATTACTTCGGCTTAAAAGCAAAGTTGCAACAATTAAACTTTATAATTACATGCCATTGATGTGGCTTCAGTTCTGGCCTGGTCTGGTCTGAATCGCTTGCATATGGTAATGTGGTAATGTATGAAGAGTCCTTCAAGAAAAAAACTCACTTCGGAAAGTTCTTTAACCGTCCATGCAGCTGCGTGTGCATACATAAAACTTTTGCAGCTCTTCGGTTAAGTATGGAAAATATTTAAAAGAAAAGTTTGACTGGAGTGGAAAAAAATCAACACTCGATGAACAGCTGACGATGATGGAGCGAACCGAACCGAGCCGAAACAAAGACTTCTAAATGTATTAGGAAGCAAAACAATTTAAGATTGATAAACATGAAAAGATTAATTTATGCACACAATTTATAGATAACATTATTTTTTAGTTAAGACTTTTTCATCGGCATGGATTTTAAAATAGTCATTTAAGCTTTTATTTAGCTTACATTCTTTTATAAATCCAAACATTCATCACAATCTAAATTTATTTAAATTATGGTGTAATATGGGATTTTTAACTAGTTTAAATATATTATGTTTAGCTTTTTTATTTTTTTTAATGTTTCGAATTTTATTTATTTTAATTTTTTACAAAAATACCATACTAATTATTTTTCTTTGCGTAATAATCATTATTTGTGCAGGGTATCTGCCTTTCGGTCTCTTCCAGCTGCTACTTATTTTCTTTAATATTCAAAAATGCAACGCGAGTCGTTTACATTTTTTTTTTAATGAGCACTCGTATGACTAAAAAAATGTATATGAACTCTGCCAACATTGCCTGATGAAAAATTACTATCATTTTAATTAGGAGCCGGATTGAATGACGTGAGAGAGAGAGAGAGAGAGAGAAAGAGAGAGAAAAGGCGAAGAGAAAGTAGTACAAGAAGAGAGACGACAAAATTAAATTAAAAACAATTTCGTGCATTTAAGCAAATAAAGAGTGACGGTCACGTGGGCGTCATGCCGTGAGACTCACACACACTCACACACATACACTTACTCACTCATGAAGGCACACACACACACACACACATATATACACACCTGGCTGCACTTTGAGGTTATGTAGCAAAATGCATGCGGTTTCAAACACGTGACGCGCGCAGCGGAGTTTCATTTTTTAATTAAGCTGTTTACATTTAGTCGTAATGTCCTGGCATCGTTCCCCGCCGAGCTGCAAAATTGTTTGTTTTGCTGTGACCCAAGAAAACGCAGTTTGTTCCATCGACCTCGACGCCTTTGTGGGTCAAGTGAACAGCAGAGCTTTTCCACCTTTCCACCTTTCCATCTTTTCACCTTTCCATCTTGCCATCTTACCACCTGTCGTCCGTACAGTACAATTAAAAATGTGCAAACAAGAATCTCACTTTGCCTGACACTTTTCTAAGCGGCTCCTACAAAGCGAATTTCAAAGAACTCGGCCCGAGTGTCCTTCTTGTTGTGAAGAGGTGAAGTGTAGGAGGTGTCCAACATGGGAATATTCTGAAAAATTCAATTTATTTATAATGATTTGTAATTATCATTAGCTTTTTATTATTTCATTCTATCGATATCCTCTCGATCATGTTTTACTGAAGTCGTATCGGAATTATCATTTAGAAAAATGCATCTGAGAAGTCGTTGTTGAGACTTTGTCAATTTTTGGATAAATTACAAGAATTGAATTAATATTCAATTCAATGTTAGATTTAATATGCAATTGATTCTGAATTGTCGTTTGATATGGATATATATTATTAGATTATTTAATTTTACATTTAGATACTCAACAGATACTTTTCCGATATATTATAAAAATCATTGATAACGATTGGTGTTGATATATATTATAAGATTTTTTATTATTACTTTTAATATATCAGAATATATCATCATATTTATCAAGCCTATTAACCATATAATTCAATTTAATGAACCAGTAAATCGACACCCAGTAAAAATAAAAATACAAATGTTGCAACACTTTGAAACAAGCTCAGTTGGTTAATTTCACACAATTTGATTAATTCGCGGCTATTAGTTAACAGCCAAATACCTAATTTCAGCGTAACAGTGGAAAGTTCCTCAGTTTATCATTTACAAAAAATGAGAAAAATTAATTAAATTGAGCAGCAAAGTCAATTAATTGCAACATTTTTGGTTCATTAAAGCCTTTGAAATATGTATACGCGTGGCATAGGTATATAAAACGTCCTTTGCAACGCCACATAATGCAATTAATTACATTTTTTCACCATGCATAGTAAGTTATACCCTGTAGCCACATTTGGTACATTTTTTTTTTAATACATAAATAAATTAAGTGTACAATTTTTTAACTATTCAATTATGTATTTCTTACAGCACACAACACAAAAGTATCATTAACAAAATATTTTCGTAAAGTGTTAATAATGTAAATAAAGTGTAAAAAGAAAATATCTCTCTATACTTCTACCATAAATGGTATAATTAGTTGCAGGGCATTTGTACAGCGACTACATTCGAGTAGATCGGTAAAATTTATTGCAAATTGGTCTCAGGTGAGATGGAATTCAAAATGAGACGAGCGCAGTGGAAAAAAATGTTATTTAATTATGCAACCATAAAATATACATAGATGAAAATCGCTTTTTCACGTTAACTAATTCGCAAAGCAGCAAAACTCAGTTCGAAGTTGAACAGGAAAAGTGAATTTAATCCATTTCTATAATTTCGAAATAGATATTAGCACTTTATATAAGTACATAGTAGCTGCATCTTTCGTTAACAAGATATTGCAAGTTTACGCCCAATTGATTTTTATGATCTCATTTGCCGGCAATTTCTTGCTGATTGAGAATAACAACTAGCATACAAAGATTGTTGTCGCTTTATTAGCTTGATTTGATTTTAGTTGTGGTGGTTGTGTACCTGTTCAACAGGATAAAGAAATAAAAATTTAATTAAAACACTATCATTAGAGTGCATCGATTTGTATGTGCCAAAAAAAATGAAAAAATGGTATCAAAAATTCCCAAAAGTATCAAAGTTCTAAAATCAATTTTTAGTTCTCGTTTTTTGAGTTGAAAAACGTAAATTTTGGAAACATTTATTGTATTATTATTAGCATTATTTTTATTAGCAATATTGATATCAAATAGAATGAAAGGAACAAAGTCCAAAGCCAAAAATGTTTCAACGCCAATGCTTGGACGAGAAATTGAACTTTGTTATTTTAGAGTATGATTTCT
Source organism: Drosophila sp. st01m (assembly GCA_018901795.1). Lineage (NCBI taxonomy): Eukaryota > Metazoa > Arthropoda > Insecta > Diptera > Drosophilidae > Drosophila > Drosophila sp. st01m. The sequence continues at coordinate 4,441,923 of JAEIFG010000172.1, forward strand.
TGGTTTAAGCATCTTAGAAATGACAGTGAACTACAGATTTAGATTACTAGATTTGTAAGTCAAATCGATGCACCCTAGTCCACATTTCTTTAATGTACGCAAGTCGTGACTAGCAGAGATATCCTGTAATCATAATGTCTTACTTAATGTTGATATCAATTAGACGGGTTTGTGTCTTTAGTTCATACTTGATGTTCTCTTAATTGTCAGTTCTAGAGCTGCGAAATTGTCAGAACTTAACTTTGGCATGTGTGCAATGTGCGTGTGGCATAAAAAGTTGATTAGTGCCGCATGCAACACAGACTGCGGCTCTGGACAAAGACTGTTGACCGCACAAATTCTACGCTTTGTGAGCAAATTAGTTGCAATCGCGATTGGTCTGGTCGGATCTGGTCTGGTCTAAGTGGGAAAACAAAGCTGCAAATGCTAAACCAAATGCAAATCCCTGACAGAAACTCGTAAATGCCGAGGCAGACGTCACAGGCATCACATGGACATCAGAGTCAAGAGAGACACCAGAGACATGAGAGACATCGATGCCGATTCAGTGGCCTTCAACAGAAGCGCTGGCAGCCACATTAGCAGCTCTTGTGGTCATTATCGCGTTCGTTTTTGTTAAGCCCTCAGTCGGGTCTGGTCGGATCGGTTCCATGAACAACAAAAGACCGCCCGTGGTTTTTCTGAAACCGCGCGTGCCTTGTGCGGCCTTTTGACGCGTTTTGGCCAACAATAAGAGCGCTTTTCAATTGTTGTCGTTGTTGCTGCTGCTGGTGATGGTGATGGTCTGGCTGCTTGGCTAACAGGCGTTGCCAATGTCCCGTCACGTCTTGTCATATGCATTCACGTTGAAACCAGCACACATTCACACACACACACACACACAAACAGTCACTCAGAGGGAGATAGAGTAAGAGAGAAAGGGAAGCGTACTAATCCAATACTTTCCATTCTGTGGCAATTTCAAATTTTAGCAATTTTGCATCTGGCTCAAAGTACTGCGCAAACATAACAGTTACCATGGAGTTGCAAATGCTTTAAAACTATTGTAGATAAGAGAGTCATCCAATAGTGTCAACAGAGTGAGCTCAACTAGCAAATACCCTCTAATCAGCACAGCTAAATATATGGTAATATGTGTGGGAAGTTGTGTACATTTCTCATTAGTTTTTCATTAGCATTAAAGTGCAGAGTCGCATGGAAATCCCATATCAAATAAATAGTATTTTTAATAGTAAATAAAGCCTTTTGTAAAATTAATAAAACCATATTAAAATCAATTTTACTGTGCAATAATGATAATGAAATAAAATATAATAAATTAATTTTGAGCTAAACTTATTATAATAAAAGTAAGGCAAATTTAACTATAGTATCAAAATACTATATGGAAATTTATAAAATATAACTATTAATTGCACGTTATAATATAAAAACTATGAAAATATTTCTTGTAATATTGAATGTAAAGAGAACTTAATTTAAACATTGTCAATGTCACTATCAAATATGAAATGTAATAAAAAAAAGTAGTTTTTTTTGAGTACAACTCCAAAAGATGTATCCTTTAGTTAGGCACCCGAGAATTATAAATATGCACGGAGTTCTGCCAATTTTTGTAGGAATATAAAAGTACATATAACCATGCACAGACAACAACTATTTGTTGGACATAAATGTTTACTGCCAAATTTGAATGCTACACAATTTATCACATGTACGAAGAACAATAAAAATACACTCAAAATATCAGAGTGCAGGCGCAGGAGTTTGTTTGAGTAAAGACATAAATAAATGCATAAACTAACATGAGCGATCAAATGGAGCATTGGCTCAAAACTAAAAGTCGCTACAAAAATGAAAATATTTTGCTGAAATCACAGCTGAAATGCCAAACAAATCCTCGTGTAATCTCCCCCAGAGCAACACGACCATCAGAGAGCAGGAAAAGTATTGCAATAAAATATGTTAAGTAAATACGGAAAAGCAGATAGGCTGAATGACTGAAAGAATAAAAGAGGACAGAGAGGGGCAAATATAGTATATATAGAGAGGGAGAGAGAGAGAGAGGACAGACTAAACAATAAGCCAAAAAGTACGCTTGATTAAGTTTAACTTCCGGTTTGTTATAAATTGAGCATTTATGTGGGATTTGTTTGCGAAAACAGTTTCTACTTTGTTGGGCAAAACAAATGTTTGCCATCGAGTTGCCAAAATGTGGCGTATGTTCATATGTGTACATATACCCAACACCTTCTCCTTCTCCTCCTCCTTCTCCCTAACAGAGCTGCCTACTACTCAGTGTGAGCACGCTTGTATGTCTATTTCCGGCGGAAGTGGTGAATAAAACATGAAACGAAATAAAATCACAAGGCAACAACAGCGCCAGATGCCAGCTAAGTATATGCTATATACTATATATTACGTATACGTAACTGAAGAGGGTATCATCAAACAGAGGGGGATGGGGGACAGCGAGTGAACACACACTCAGTGGCCAAATGGGAACATCCGTTCGCCCTGTTGTCCGTTAGATTAGTTTTACTCTTCGGACAACGCTCAACGTAAAAATGTCTAAATTATTCGAAGAGGCCAATCGAAGTAGATAAAAAATTAAATCACAAAATATGTCGACTGCACATTTGTTATAAACTTTCGGACGTTCACAGGAAAACCTCGATATCGACACTGTTCATGCCTAGAACCAACCACAAGCAACGAACAACTGAGAAACGAGAATCGAGAATCGAGAACCAAGAACTGGGCCACTGGGTAAAAGCAAATGATATAAGGCATTTAATATCCGTAAATAAAATATTCAATTTCCCAATGACAAAATTCGGAAATGGGCAACAGCAAACACTCTTATTTCTTATTTCGAAATCATACCTGCTTCTAGTTAGAATTTCATTTGCATCTGTAGACAGCAATTGAATGAAATTAACATTTTGCATTGCATTGACCACTAAATGACAACTCTCCTGAGCTCAGACTGTATATCTTTGTATCCTTGTGACCTCCTCCGACCCTAAGCTACCCATTATCCAATGTTTTCTTACTAACAACATTATATTATTTTAAGAACTTTGAACACTCATAACTTTGTCAAAAATTAATCGATTTTCAAACGGAAAGTCATTTTGATCATTATTTGACTTCTATATTTAATCTGCACTTAAATTTAGTGCATCTAGAAAAATTATTTTTTTCCCAAAATCTTCAATTTTCCATACCTACCCCTTTACATATTTTCAAAAACTTTGAACACTCATAACTTTGACAAAAATTAATCGATTTTCATGCGGAATGTCATTTTGATCTTTATTTGTAATTTTTTTTGCATCTACTATATTTAATCTATCTAGAAAAATATTTTTTTTTCCTAAAATCTTCAATTTTCCATACCTACCCCTTTACATATTTTCAAAAACTTTGAATACTCACAACTTTGTCAAAACTCAACCGATTTTGAAGCGGAATGTCATTTTGATCATTATTTGACTTCTATATTTAATCTGCATTTAAATTTTGTTCATCTAGAAAAATTAATTTTTTTTCAAAAATCTTCAATTTTTCATACCTACCCCTTTACACTTTTTCAAAAACTTTGATTACTCACAACTTTGTCAAACTCAACCGATTTTATGCGGAATGTCATTTTGATCTTTATTTTACCGTTAAATTAATTCTGCACTTAAATTTAGTGCATCTAGAAAAATTAATTTTTTCCAAAATCTTCAATTTTCCATACTCATAAATTTGTCAAAAATCAATCGATTTCCAAACAGAACGACGTTTTAATCAAGATTTTGCTTTTTAATTGATTCTGCATTTCCTAACGAACTCACTCTATCTAAGCCAGAGTATAATAATCTCAATGTGAGCCTACTTGGCCTATTAATATTGCCCAAGATTTTAGTACAAGTAATCTTTATTGCCAGTAGCAAAAGCTTTTGGGTAAACTTAGCAAACAGACAAGCAAAGCACTTGGACTTTGGTCGAAACCGAGAACTATTTATGCGTTAGAATAAGTCTTGGTTGTTGCAATAATAGCAATTGCTGCATTAAATTAGCTTAAGGCCTAAATTGCATTTAATTTGGAAAGTGCAGGAGACAGTGTTAATGGCCTTGCTAATCGCCTGAAACATTAACAATCTGGTTTTGTTGTCCGCAAATTATTTTAAGGAGCAAAATTGGACAATAAGTGCTAATCTACCTAAATTGATTCTAAGCAAGCGAATAATCAATGTTTGTTGGGCATTTATTTATTGTGATACTTAGTTGGGCTATTTAGCTGAGTACCAGCATTAAATGGTTCACATCTCATGGATATCGCGGATTGCAGGAAGGATTGCGGTAACAGCAGGCCATGTTGCAGTCAGGACCAGTGGGATATCGAAAAAATGCCTTGCGACCACATGTATAGCGATTGAAGCACATGTAGGAGCATGGCATTTGATATGGTAACGGACATGGTAACATCCTGCAGCAGTGGCAACTTTGCTGCTCGAATTGTTCGGGGGATTTTGTTTCCGTCTGAACGTCTTGCAACTTCTTCGCTGGCTCCGGCAATTTTGTTTCCCTCTCAATCTTCGATTCCCTCTTCTTCATCTCATTTTCTTCATCCGAATATGATGTAACCGTGTACACAGATTTAATTGGCCCGCCAAGATCATTGTGTACCTCCGTCTTCTGGCTCCGAATATAAGTTCTTGTTGTGCCGCCTGATTTCGAAGTTCCCTTTTCTACTATTTTCTCATTTTCCTTTTCATCTACGACATTGTCGTTCAATTGGCTGTCGTCCTTTTCCTCAAATGGTTGATCCAAAACTCCCCCAACGACTTCCACACGTTTCATGTGATGACGTTTGCGGACTACTTTTTCATCGTTCTTATTAGACGCAGTACTCGTTCTTTTCGAAATAGCTAAACTTTTCTCAGACACTGTCTTTTCTTGCTTTTTCGATTCCTGTTTATCACTTGTTATACGTGCATTTTTTCTGGCAGTTTCTTTTCTTGCTCCTTTGCATTGGTGTTAAATTTCGATATTGGTGAATTATTTCCCGAATTTCTCTTTTCTAGATCTTTAGTTTCTTGTTTAGAATTTGTTATAGGTAAATTACTTTCAGAAACTTTCACTTCTTGATCATTTGCTTTCTGTTTAGCATTTGCGCTTGGTATAGTTTTTTCAGCCACTTTCTTTCCTTCAACCTTTCCTTCGTCTTTAGAATTTGTTATAGCTAAAATTCTTCCAGAAACTTTTTCTTCAACCTTTTTCTCGTGTTTAGAATTTGTCGTAGGTATCTTTCTTTCAGAATCATTCTTTTCTTCAACCTTTTCTTCGATTTTAGAACTTGTTATGGATACATTTTTTTCAGAAACTTTTTTTTCTTGATCTATTGCTTTCTGTTTAGCATTTGTTATAGTAGAAATTCTTCTAGACGTCTTTTTTTCGTTGTCTTGCTTCGAATTTGGTAAAGGGTTATTTCTTTGAGGAACTATGTTTTCCCGATCTTTTGCTTCGTGATTAGATTTTGGATTAGGATGGATTTCTTTTAGGAACTGTATTTACTTTATCTTTTGCCTCACGCTCAGATTTTTTTACCTGTAAAACTTTTATTCCGTTAGCTTTTACTTTGGCTTTGTATTCAGATTTTGTTTTAGGTGCATTATTTCCAGAAACACTTTGTTCCTTATCTGTTTCTTCGTGATCCGATTGTGTAATTGAAATAAGAGTCTCAAGTCTCTCTTCACTAGACAGTTCCCGATCGCTTTTAGATGCTGTTTTGAGAGCGGCTCCTCCATGTCCTCTGTTAGGTTTATTTAATTTTAAATCGATATTCTTAAGAATCACAGATCTCTCGCTTTCCCGGGGATATTCCTCTTTGGAATCAGTTTCGGGATTCCCTGTTTTTCCAGATAATCTCGATTTATTCACTTCGCGACTGTTGATTTTAGTTTTCTTTTCATTATCATTTGTGGATGGTTTTCTAAATTTAGTAATTGATTCAACAATTTTAATTTCCTGATTCGTAGTACCGGCAGGTGTAAATTTGGTAATTGATTCCGTTTTGGTTACCTTGACTTCCGTTTCTCCCGTGGGCTTAGTTCGTTGCTCCTCAATTGTTTCGGTCTCATGGAAATTATATTCCCGTCTGTCTTCTGGAAATTGTGTTGTCTTATTTGTTGTCTTAACAGATGTCATTTTCTTGGTGCAGCAATTGCAACGGTTTTTAAGTAGCAGTAGCAATTTTTCTGGTATGTGGCTTAATGTGGCAACACCTTTCACAAACTTTAAGCTGTAAATACCAGCAAAACATTCCTTGTCCTCATCAAATATTTTTCGCTCCGAAACTGCAGAAGGTTTTGAATTGCTGGGCGAAGATTTGCAACATCCTCGGCACTTGCACTTTGGGCACGACTTCGTTAATTTCTGGTCCGACATTGTGGCAGAAACAAACTAAATACTTTTTACATAAATATTTACACATATATAAATTATTTTTTTAGTTATTTTATAGATTTATCTAAACACACATTTTAAAATGCCCAACAAACATAATAATTTCAAACTGAAACTAAAATCTCAGCAATCGACTCAGATAATTTTAAATAAAATCGAGTAGCCTTGTCAGTTTATAAAAATAAAAGTTAAGTAAGCCTTTCGTTTATTTGGTACAGTCTGATTAAGGTTGTAGTATGATTAACTAACTGATCAAGGGCAAAATATAGAAATTTGTGTATTTCCAAATTATGCGTATTAGTTTAATACAAAATGGGCCAGCTTGATTTTCAACATAAGTTGGATGAGTTCCAAAAGACACTCGACGTTCCCAAGTGGTATTTGGGATTATCGGATTACCAGGAGACAGCCATCAAGGAATTGGCCGCTGATCTGCGCGATGACTTCGAGCAGGGCACAAGTTTTCGGGTTGAGAAGAGTTTGTGTCGCTTGGGTTTAAGTCCCTTAATAAGCAAGAAGAAGATTTTAACTATGGTTCAATTGAGTCGTGGCAACGATCTGGCCTTCCTCTTCTTCATACTCGAAGGCTATTATATCAGTGAGCGGAAGGAGGGCGAATATACCACCAATGAGAAGTTACTAATGATTGCCATGGCCAAAATCGATTTGCTGCCAACACTTCGTGAATTGGATCGCATATTGCCACCACCTCAACTAAGTGTCTTGGACTCGAAGCGTCAGCAGCGTTCCGAGCTACGTATGCAGAAGACATCGAAGCCACAGGTGTTGCCCTCAAAGGGTTCCAAGAAATCCGAGAAGTTTCCCTACTTTCAGCGCCAACCGCGTCCCAAGGAAATTGTGGTGAAGTACACGAGTAAACCACCCAATCACATTGCCAGCTTTCCATTCTGGACATTGGATCAGCCACCACAATACGGCAGTCCAACGGAACCGCCGTGGTTCAGTGAATACAATTTGAATCCCGTTGGCCGTCTGGTCAAGAGTACCGTGGGTGAAGCAGTCGACAAGTATTTCAATCATCTCAATCAGATGAAGCTGCTGGAGAGCAAGGCCCGAGTTAGCCGAAGAGCTGCGGTGGCTTTGGAGAAGGCCAGACAATCCTTTTCCGATGAGCCCCTCATGTGCGCCTATCATCAGTTCATGGTGGGGGAGACGGATCTGGTCAAGGACGAGCTGATTGTGCTGGCTCGGGATCGGGTTATGGAGCTGCTGGATGTCACAATGCCGTATCGCAAGCTGAGACAGCGACGCATCCTCGCTCAACTGGAGCACGATATTGATGTGTGTATGAAACGTTATGCTCTAAAAATGGATCACACCACGGTCCATACGATCGCCAAGGCCGACTGTGTGCTCTGCCAGGAGCAAAGTGTATCTCTGCCCGTGCCCAAACCTCAGGATCGCCTGGGTCGAGCACTGATCTCCGACTGTCTCAATCTGGCCAACACGGATGCCGTGAACAAGTGCACGGGCGTTCGACTCACTGGCGGAGGATTGCGCCGTGAGGCCGTTAACTTTGACGGAGATTTGGGACCATGTCAAAAGACGCCAGAAATAAATATGCTAATTCCCGATCCGAAGGATCCTCAGTGCAAGTCCGGCAAGAAGAATCAACAGCGTATATCATTCCTATTGGATGATCGCAAGTTGAAGAAGCTACGAAAGAATCGAAAGGATACACAAGTCGAAGTTCGCTATCAGGGCAAGCAGACCAAGAAGACGTTCTTCAAAGCGCCCTCGGATCACAAGCCCTACATATTCAAGTACAAGCGCATCTTTAAGTCGGGCCAAGAAAAGCCCTACGATGTCAAGAAGGTGATCGCCAAGGCCTTTGTGAACGCCTTGAAGGAAGACGGTGATCCGGATCCGCCGTGCGAAAAGAAATCTCAGGAAACATCCGAAGACGATGTCGATAAGATCGCAATGGAGGTCAGTGGCTGTCGGTTAACCGGCAGCTGCTCCTCCACCGGCGACACGAGTGATCACAGCACCCACAGTCATGAGGATCGGAAGGCGGACATTGTCAACGCTGTGGTCCGATGTGCCAAAGAGATCTGGATGAAGGGCGTCAATGTGAAGCGAGCGGAAGTCGAACGCGCCGAAGCTGCTAAAGCTCATCGAGCATCTGTAACATCGGAGCTGAAATACGAAGCAAAGAAGTTTGATCCCGATGACTCGGAGCTCATGAACCGCATGCTCCAGGATGGCATGAAGGAGTTGCGAAAGAATCAACGATATGTGCTCGCCTCCCTGCCCAATGCCCACAAGCTGCCGGTGCTCCAGGAGTGGATAAAGCGACGCTATGGCAAGCAATATACCGAGGCGGAGGTCCAGAAGAGCATCCAGGAGTCGGTGAAGATATTCGAAATGATTACCTTGTTGCAGGGACGTCCTCCAGCGGCCGACTTGATGGGCATGGACCAATTGCCGCTGGAGAAAGAGAACTACAACTATGCGAAGGCGGCAAAGAAACTGGTAAGTCATTTAAAAATCAATCTAGTCATTAGTAATCCTCATCCACAATGTATTTTCCAAACCCAGGGCGACAAGGTGAGATCGGCGTACTATCAAAAGCTCAACGACATCTACATGAATCACACAAGAGCCTGTTGGTATGCCATGGGCAACTATCAGTGTCCCGGAGGACCACCAAGGAAGGTCTTCTACGCCTATATGTCCGCCAACACACGGGACATTATGCGGAATCGTGTGTGGAATGGCGAGTTCCGGAACATTCGACAGTTCCGTGACAACTACAAGGAACAGCACAAATAAACTTCCATATTCGTTTCTTTGCATTTTTTTGGTTTAGTCTTAAATTGTAAAAGTCAAAAAAAATAAACTTAAAATTTAAAAGTGTAAAAGTTGTATTTAACTGTCTTTAATTTTTCTCCAAATGTTTTTTTTTTGAATAAAAAGTAAAAATATATTGCATAAATTTAATACTTAAACAGAAAATCTACATATTTTCACATTATTAAAATACAGTCATACATTTTAAAATGTTTACCACAACTGAGATATTAAAATATGTTGATATTTAACTAGTTTCTCCTTTATAATGCTTAGATTTTCTATAGTAAACTGAACTTTGTGACATGCATTTTTAATGGTCATGTAAAAAATATTCTGATCAAAAACATAGATAAGACTAATTTAATCGCACATTTTTGTAAACATATATATTGTAATTTCCATTCAAATAACTGATGTTTGCATATAATTTTCTACAGAAAAAGTTAAACAAACTGGCTTCGAAATGAAATCTTTAGTTGTACGGATTCTTCAGTCGCGATACGCGCTTCCCGGTAATCCCTTTGCTGGCCATATAAGCCAGAATGGAACGCTTTGTGTGTGGTTTGAGATGACGCACATCGAACTCGAGCTCCTTGTTGGGAATCCCAAAGTTGAGGCCCTCCAGTTGGTGTATCATGTGGATAACGTTCAGCAGCATTACACCATCCAACTGTTGCACCTTGATGTGCAAATCTAAATCCTCTTCGGCGGACATTGGCACCTGAGCAAAAGTCTTGGCCACATCAGGTGATTTCATCCGGTATTGATGATTCATTTGTGGTTCATTCATCACTTGACCCAAACTGCTGTTCATGGCCTGAGCAATTGAAGTGTTGCTATTGTTATTATTATTGTAATTCCAGCTGTGGTTGTTGTAGCTGTAATTGTTGCAATTGTTGTTATTGTTGCTATTGTTGCTATTGTCGTTATTGTGACTCCAAGGTGCCTCCACATCCAACTCGGACGAGGAGTCTGACCACACAGGTTGTTCAGTGCTGGAGCAATGCAACGGCACCTTAGCATACATATCCTCGAAGATCTCCTGCAATTTCTTGGCCATATCGTAGCACAGATGACCAGGTCTCGTATACAAATATGCGTTGTAGAATATAAGTCGCACATCCCGAGCAAAATCAACGGCATTCAGATAAAAGTTCGTGTTGAGACGATGCTTAACGGTCGACAGATCCATGGGTTCCTTTACAATATCATGATAGTCGTATAGACACAAAAAATTAGCGTCTATCGGGTGATAAAATATCCAGGCTAAGCTTTTGTAACGCTTCGAGAATAAATTCCGCATAATTGCTTTACAGGCGTTTATCTCCGGCGAGGACTTTGGCCGTTTAGTCGGATACATGCTAAAGAGATTAAAACATATATATTTAGATTATCTCTTTAATAATTATTTATTTATTATTATATTTACTTAATGTGAATTTCAAATTGTATCACAATTCACACGTAAAATTAAAATTTAAAGCACACAGAGGCGTATTGAATGTGTGAACTTGAACTATAAGAATTAATCGATATGTCTAAGAATCGATTACAAACTGTACCAACAAATTGACAGTTTGCTCTACGTTCACTTTGGAACTATAGACATCACTATCCTGAACTAGTACAGTTCAATTAGTTCAGCATCGATAATTTTAGTGCAACATATTTGTTATTGAATAATTACAATAATTCTTGTACATTTAAATTACAGAGATAACAACTAAGTAACATGATTCGGGGTTCTCCTAATTATGTTGCGGGTGGCACAGTAAATATATTGAATCTGCAGATCTTATACACTGATACGAGCCAACGGTTTGTGTGGTTTGCCAATTCCTGTCCAGAAATATGCTCAGCATTGGAATAGTTGCGTCTGAATCGCAAGAAAAGCTCTATGAAAACGTAGGGCAACTGGGAGCTGGGATCCTCTAACTGCATTTTAAGTTCCGGCTCCATTTCAACCAGGGCTTTCTTCATCATTTCCAGATCCGCATCCGTTTCACAATCGGCCACATGACGCAATCCCACCATGACCACATCAATGATGGCATACTTTAGTCCCAGAATCTTTTGAAGATGCACATTAATGGGCACCACTTGACGTATGTCCTGTTTGCGAAATCGCAGCAATTCCACACAGGAATCGTGCGGGAAATTAATGCTCTCGTTGGCCATCTGATAATAAACATTTGAAGTGGAGAAGTTATCCATTTTATCCATATCGCGCATACGCAGATTATCCGTTAAAGAGACAGCCACATGTTTGGATTCCTCCAGGAAATCATGCTCCTTAAAATTGGGATCCCATGTCCATCTAAGCTTCAGCATTCGCAGCTTACTCAGGTAATACTTAAGTGGATTATATTTGTAGACCAGTTGCGGTGCAAACGCACTTTTCACCACCCTCACTTTGCATTCCTCGTCCCCCTTGGGTGGTATTAGAAAATTCCTCTGATGCTGGCGCAGACAGAACTGTTCCCGAGCCGAAGTCGCCTGTTTTAGAGCTCCAGGCCATTTGCGAAATAGTTTCACAGACATTCTCCAATTTTTCCTTTAATATTGGTAATTTTGAAATTTTTAAAAGTCAATGAAAAGTCAGAGCTACTTTGTTGCATGAAAATGATTAATCTATCAAACGTACAATGATATAACAATTGAATTAATATCAGTTTTACACGTATCACAATTTCATTTGTTTGGTTTTCTTTAAAATCTTGTTTCTTAAATAAATATACCAGCTACCATGTACATCATTTCATACTTAGGGAATTCTGGCAAATTTTGAACAGAACTAGAAAATTTAGAGGAACTGAGAATTTGTGTTCTTAATTGTATTTAGTTTTTCGCCTTGAGTTGCAGACAATTCTTCTCTGGCTCGTAGAATTCATTGACAGCCGCTTGCACCATTCTTCGTGTTGTTTTCTCCAGTTCGTCCCAACGCTTATCGTCCGGTTTTCCACACATCTCCGCGTAGTACTTCAACTTTGGTTCTGTGTCACTAGCGTGGAGTGTGATTACAAAACCGTTCTTGAAGGTAAACGTGATCATCTGATTGTTTTCACTAGCAGGAAATACGGTCTTCTTTTTAGGTTTGCTGCTGTCAAATCCTGTGCTCAAATCCCGCACATGTTCAATCTCAAATTCACCACATAGGATACTCTTTGGATAGGTATTCTTTTGACCATTTCCAAAGTTGCGCAGTCGATGGAAGATTTTCTGCACAAGATTCGCATCCTTACAAATCGCATACGACACGATGCTTGAGTGGTAGCCGTACTTCTCGTAGATATCACGTAGTTTCTCCTGCAAGGACATGCACTTCTTGCAGCGTAGATAACATGCCATGGTGCCCACATGGACCGCAGCACTGATGCCATCCTTATCGGGCACTTTGGAGGACATCATGTAGCCGAAGGACTCCTCGAAGGCAAATAGAACTTTTTTTCCAGCTTTCTGCTCATCGAGTACTTTGTTTCCGATCCACTTGAATCCCTGTCAACGTTTCGTGGAATGCAAATCCCTCAACAGCCGCCATAGACTGCAATATCTTCGAGCTGATCGTGCTGGCAACCATTGCACATTTGGATAGGTCGGGTTTTTCTGTATTCAACATGTAAAGCTCCATTGCCCACCAACCGAGCAGTGTTCCCAGTTCGTTGCCTGTAAATAGTTTATATTCTCCCTGATCCCCGAGCTCGCCAACCGCCAGACGACCTGTATCTGGATCGTTTGCCAAAATGATATCACTTTCATTTGATGTTCCACTTTCCATGAGCAACTTCAGTGCGGATTGGCCCTCTTCGGGGTTGGGATTGGGCACAGTGGCGAAGTCTGGATCGGGTAGCACCTGCTCCTCCACAGGTAATACCTCGTCAAGGTTCAGCTTGGGAAATGCCATGTCGATATATGCATAGCCAACACCATGCATAGCCGTATACGTAAAAGTCACAGGACATTCGCAATTATCGACCAGCAGTTGACTGGGAAATTCTCGTTTAAGCGATTCGAAATATGCGGGAATAATATTTTTGTATGGATCGGATAATAATTGACTATCCTTGAGTATATCCGTATTCCAAGATGTCTCCTTCGGTTCCAAATTCTCAAGTATGGACTGATAGATTCCATTCTCATGTGCCGTCGTGATTTGTGCTCCGTTTGTCCAGAAAATCCTATATCCATTGTCCTGTTTGGGACTGCAGGACGCAGTTACCATGACACCGGCTAGACAATTGAGTCGTAATATTGTGTAAGGAACAAATGGAGTGGGAACGAAGCGCTCAAAGAGATAAACTCGGAAATTGTTGTTCAGGAAGACGGTGGCAGTTAACTCCGCAAATCGCCGACTGTCGTGACGAGCATCGTAACCAATGACGATGCCTCGATTGGAATGCATCAACTTATCTGGATATTGGTTTATTAAATAGGCACAGAGTCCCTGAGCAGTCCTGAAAAATGTGGCAGGAAAGGTATTATCTTTCTTTACTTAACAACCTAAAATATTTAATCGAACTTACTGTATAACGACCAAATCATTCATTGCATCGAAACCAGCTTTAACCTCTGCCCTTAATCCTGCAGTGCCGAAATTTAGTCGTCCACAGAGACGAGTCCTTAACCTAATTGCAAGTTGACACTTGGTAAAAGTTGTATGGAAAGTGAACCTCTACTTACTTATCCCAATCTTGTGCCTTGACCAGAGCTTTAATTGTGCTCAACGTCTCTGGATTGCGATCCCAAGTCAGCCATTTCTTTATTTGATCGTCTAATCCTTGATCACCAGAGCGACAATGAAGCTTTGCCGCATATCTATCACCGAAAACTGGATATTTATGCTTCCATGTCCGCATTAATTGACACGGAGGTGAACCTCGGACTGAAGATCGAGCTTTCTGCTCGGGGAACTCATTCTGATTGCTGATTTTTGGAACTGCCGACGAATTCCTCAAAAATCCACTGACATTTAAAGACACTTGCGGGGAAAAACGACCACAGAGTATTGGAATAGTTAGCACCATTTCAAAAATAAATGTATTGAAAAGTATTAATGTGTAGAGATTGAAATATAATATCTGAATTAAACATCTACTCGACTTGACTAATAATTTATTACTTAAATGTCAGTTATCGACAATTTAGACGACAGTTTCGAATCTTAACGAGAGACACAGAATATCAGTTGATAAGATATCGTAAAAACACACTATATGAATTTCCTAATTTAAATTCTTAGATATAAAGGACTAATAAACATATTTGTGAGCTTGCAGTAAGTGTATCTCTTTTAATATATGTTGTGGCATTCTTAAATTATTTTAAAAATAGAGATTCAGCTCAAAAAATGCCAGGTGTCTGTAGATTGATATAAAATATACTGAAGATATTTCAAATATTTCATCGTCATAAAATATCCCATTGGAATCAGAAATTGTCGGTTTAAGGACCTTTTAATTTGTGTAGAATTTCCCAGCAGTAAAATAAAGTAACAATCCAATTTTTCTATTTTTATTATAAAAAAAACTGGAATTATATTTTATTTAAAGCACTCATTTTGAATTATAAGTGCGGCTAAAATATTCCGAAATGTTTGTATTTGAATTACTAAAGGAGTCAACTATGAAACTTGGAATTTAATCCTCTGGCTTGGGCTGCAGACCATTCTTCTCTGGTTCTAAGAATTCATTGACAGCCGCTTGCACCATTCGACGGGTTGTTTTCTCCAGTTCGTCCCAACGTTTATCCTCCGGTTTTCCACACATCTCCGCGTAGTACTTCAACTTTGGTTCTGTGCCGCTGGTGCGAAAAGTGATTACAAAATTATTCTTAAATGTAAACGTGATCATCTGAGTTTTTTCGTCCACTGGAAGCAGAGGCTTCTTATCTGGTGTGCTGCTATCGTATCCTGTGGTCAGATCCCGCACACTCTCAATCTCAAATTCACCGTCAAGGATACTGGTCGGATACGTGTTCTCCTGCTCCTCCTCAAAGGTGCGAAGTCGATCAAAGATCTGCTTGATCAGCAATCTTTCGCGACAAACATAATAAGACACGATGCCGGCATGATATCCGTACTTCTCGTAGATATCACGTAGTTTCTCCTGCAAGGACATGCACTTCTTGCAGCGTAGATAACATGCCATTGTTGCCACATGGACCGCAGCACTGATGCCATCCTTGTCGAGCACATTTGTGGAGACCATGTAGCCGATGGACTCCTCGAAGGCAAACAGAACTTTCTTTCCGGCATTCTGTTCTTCGATCGCCTTGTTCGCGATCCACTTGAATCCTGTCAACGTCTCGTGGAATGTGAATCCCTCAATAGCCGCCATAGACTTCAATAGCTTCGAGCTGACCGTGCTGGCAACCATAACACATTTGGACACATCGGGCTCCTCAGAGCTGAGCTTATAGTTCTCCAGTGCCCACCAACCGAGCAGTGCTCCCAGTTCGTTGCCTGTAAATAGTCTATATTGCTTGTCATCTCCAACCTCGCCAACAGCGAGACGATCTGCATCCGGATCGTTGGCCAGGATGATGGGACTTTTCTTGGCAGTGGCTGTTTTAATGGACAGCGCCATTACCGTCTTACCCTCTTCGGGGTTGGGTTTACGGACGCTCGGGAATTCGGGATCTGGCTCAATTTGCTCCCGCACTGGAATAACTGGTTTCAGGCTGACCTTGGGAAATGCCAGCTGGATGAATGGATAACCAACACCGTGTATCGCAGTATAAGTGAAGGTCAATGGACATTTGCCATTCGCCTCGAGGAGGGAACAAGTCATCTCCTTCTTGAGGGCATCGAAATAGGCGGGAACAACATCGTTGTAAGGATCACACAATAATTCATTGGCACAGAGGACGGTCTCATCCCAGGAATCTTCCTTGGGCTTTAAATTATCCAATATTGCCTGACTGATTCCCTCCTCATGGGGTGCAGTAATTTGAGCGCCATTTGTCCAATAAATCTTATAGCCATTCTCCTGTTTGGGATTGTGGGATGCAGTCACCATCACACCGGCTAGACAATTAAGTCTCGTTACTGTGTAGGGCACGAACGGAGTGGGAACGGGACGCTCAAAGAGATAGACTCGAAAATTGTTGCTTAGGAACACAATGGCAGTTAACTCGGCAAATCGCATGCTGTTGTAGCGACCATCGAATCCCACGACAATGCCGCGTTCCGGCCACATCGATTCCTCCGGATATTGTTCCTTTAAATAGGCGCAGAGTCCTTGGGCGGCTCTAAAAGGCGAATGCACATTTAGTTCACCTATTTCTTGGATCATCTAGGATTAAACTTACTGTATGACGACCAGTTCGTTCATGGAATCGAAACCAGCTCGCATGACACCTCGTAATCCTGCGGTGCCAAAGTTAATGCGTCTACAGAGGCGACACCGCAACCTAAGGATATTAAAAGAAACAATGCTCAAGTAGAGTATCCGAAGTAACCGAGCATTTAATGAACCTACACATCCCAGTCTTCGTTCTTGACAGCTTCCATGATCTGACCCAACGTTTCTCCGTTGTGATCCCATTTGACCCACCTCTTTATCTGATCGTCCAGCTCCTTGTCGCCTGAGAGCGGCATATTCCGGAGCTGGCAAATTGCTTGGGGCATTGCATGACACATTGTGGACCGTTGAAAAATTTAGAAACTATTGGAAAGAAAATTTCACAAAATTTAGAAATAAATGCCAGACAAGAATTTTAAAACACGAACTCTGTGCTCGTGCTTGAAGAATCAATTTCAGGAACAATGAATGATAAAGCAATGATATTGAAATTTATAAATACTTAAGAGGTTACTGCATGTTACAAAGTTTGTGTACATTTTTGCATATTTACACAGTTTATTAAATTTTTGCAAATCTTAATGTGTTGGATATTTGTATAATCAATAAAAATGGGAAAATTTAATTTTTATACAATGTACAGTTCTTTAATATTATACATTAGGGGAACTGAAAGAGCTAGATTGCAGGATTTTCAGATTTTAAATTTTAACATTGCATAAAATGGTTCAGAAACTAATGTTAAAAATATTGTTAAGTTTTTAGTTTTACCGAAAAAAATTCGCTGAGAATAAGGAATTTAAAAAAAAGAGAAGAAACATATTAATGGAGGGACTAAATAGATTATTTCGGTCACTCAAACATTTATATTTCTCTGTATTCTCATATATCCGAGAGTTAACAGAATAACTTAATCCCCAGTCATAAATAGCATCCACAACAAGGTCAAAAGAGGCAAGGACACACTCCCATGGAAGTGTACATATATTCAATGTAGTATATATATTTGTGTTAATCTTATAACATATGCAACAAACATATTCGCCAAACAGTTAATTATTCAAATGTCCATGCAAAACAAAAATTATCATAATGAACCAGCTGAAAGAGCGTACAAATTGTGAATCACAATTAGAGACAAGTTAATTGCAAAGAGCAGGAAGAAAGAGAAAACAGGAAACTGAAAATAAAGAGAATATAAATAAAGATGAAGTATGAGCCAACTATCGGCTTAGTTTTAAGCGGAACTTGAAGGCATCAACTTTGATAAAGCACTTGCTAGTGATTGAATTAGTTAATCTAAATTTAGCACACATAATGTAAACAGTCCAGTTACTTATCGAAATTAAGGGAACCTAAGAGAGGTCACTTGGGACTCGACTCGACTCGAATCGAAAGAAATGACAATGCAAATGTCAAAATATTGGACAAGAGACGCCCGGAGCGTTCGAAACATTGGTCAACCGCTAATATCAACTGGTCAGCCAGAAGTGGCTAACGGACAAAGAGGCAACAATCAGTGGGAAGGGGGAGGGGAAGTGTGGACTCTCAATCACTCAACCACATCACACACTTATCCATTCATTCAGTCATCCTTGCCAGCGGTTTGCATAAATTTTCCTTCGCAAATATTTCATTTGCATATTTTCGTTTGAGTTTTGTTGTTATTTTTATTTTTTATTGTTGCTGTGTTATTTTTTACTCAACATCTCCTGGGGCGACTGTTTGTATGTGTGTATTTTGTGGTAAAGAAGTTGAAAATTTCGAAGATGTCAACACAGACAAGGCAAATCTAATTCCCATATTCTCGTACTCGTCTCGTACTCGTATGCATCGATTTCAATATGTCTAAAATGTTTTCATTTAATTTGTGACCATTTTATGCGCTTGTTGCCCTCTGGATTTAAAAAGGACTCGACCCCATAATGGAACTTGCCTTGGGTCATATCCCATATATATATATATCATTAATTTAAGTATCTTTGATTAACCAATATATATCCATATGTACACAAATCCATCCTGAAATCATTGACCTTGATTGATGGCGATTCATTGGGTAATAACATGTGAGAACAATCAATTCTATAAACAATTGACCGATTTTAAGTTAAAAATAATTATAGAAAGTAGTGATAAGAAAAACTAGCATATCTTTTTCCAAAAATATGAATAAGGAAAACCTGACTATATTTGTTATATCAAGAAAACATATACTTTAAACAGTCTGTCCCGTCTGCTTCTTCATCTTACCTGCATTCAAAGAATTAAAATTTGTCCTTTACAAAAATAAACATAAGTTTATATTTGCTTGCTGTTAACAGCGAATTTGCTCTGTTAAAATATCCCCAACTGCACTGTTAACATAACATCCACATCTTTACAGCAGTGAGCGACGCTCTGGGTAATTGCTCTCCCACTCTCACACGCTTTACGGCAGTCGTTCGCGCGCTCTCCCTCTCTATTTTTCTCTGTTATTCTGTAAACTTATGTGCCACACATTTCTCTCTCCTCTGTTAATGCTCTGGCTGTTAAGTTGGGTAGGCAGCCCCAACAGTTTATTGTTCCACATCTTATTGGCAACACTTTTCAGCTTTCAGTACTGAGCCAGACTCTGAGTAAATTGGCAGCAAATTGGGAATTGGAATGCGAGCAGTCAGTGAGGAGGCTGATAAAATAAAAACCGACGCTGTTGATAATTAGTGGTGACCCAGTTGGGGACACTGTTAAAGCAATTGGCCTGACCTTTGACACGACGCATTTAAATGCATCATTTATTAATGTGCTGATGCAAAATGCAAAGCGAATTAAGGCACACAAGTTACGCAGACTTCAAACATCGGGAATCGGGTCTTTAAACTTGCTTGTTAAGTCAAAAGTTGCATGCATCGTTTCTTATTGGAAATTATGCATGCACTGGCAACTGACAATTAGAGCTGCCACAATCGCGTCCCTCCCAATTCCTAAGTGGAGTGGGAATGGAAACGCGGCAAGTGCTCCACTTGTCCAAGCCCGAGACCGTCTTGACTTGCAACGAGCTGAGAAATATGTATATACATATATCTTCTTTTTTGTTTTGTTTTTGTTTTGCTTTATTCGTATCTGCAACTTTCAACATGATATTCCTTTTAATATTGCCAATTCATTGACAACAAGACTCACTCCTGCCACAGTCTGGGATTTGACCAATAAACCAGTTTCCTTTCAACTGTCGAAGCTGGAGGAAATTCATATGCAAGCTTAGTATATTATTATGTATATTTAATCTCTCAGTCTCTCTCTCTCTCTTTCTGTCTGTCTGTCTCTCTTTCTCACTCGCTGCTTTATGCAGTTTTTTCCTACCAAAAGGTTAATTAAATTAAATGGCTTTTGTCTGCATTCAGACGGTTGAGCTCAGACAGACAGTTGACAAAAGAAATTATAGATTCAACTTGCTGGAAGCAGGGATAAAGAAGTTCTTAGGGAGGTAGAGAGTAAGGACAACACTCAGCACCTTTTCGCTAAAGGTAAACAAAATGTGTGAAATGTCGCTGCCAATATATGTGCATATATGTATATATAAAAAAGAATATACCATAAGTATATCTATATCTGGCACTCAATACTAAAGCATAAAAGCGGCTAAATGAAAGAAAATCCAAGCAAAAAGAAACAATTCGCCACACGGCGAGGCTAACAGACAGGACAGCAACAGACAACGACATGCAGGACAGGGACAGTCGGGACAGTCAGGACAGTCAGGAGAGTCGGGACAGACGGACAGACACTCACATGTCAAACATTCTTTTGACACTTTGTCATAGCATCTCGCAGTGACACTTGTCACCAGTCGGATTTCGCATTCGCATTCGCAATTCTCTCGCATTTCATACTCGCGTCCTTCACACTCTACTCCACTTCCACCTCCCCCTTCAACCCCCTTCGTACATTGATCCCCTCACTCACCACTTCACAGTTGATTTATAGAATGTGCAAGTACTCGTATATTCACACATCCGCAGTTCACATTTACTTATGAATCTTTTTTGCGAATTCAATTTTCCTAATGATATTTGTTGCTGCTCTCGCTCGCTCGCTCTCTCTCTCTCTCTCTCTCTCTCTAAATTTGATTTTGTGTCACGCTAAGCTGACAACTTCTAATCTAATAGTGCACATTAATTAAGTAGATCATATTAATTTATTCTAGTTGAAATGCGAGTTCTCAATTTATTACTCTTGTATTTAATTAGTGTTTATTTAATTTGAAAATTTGAAATTTTTAAAACAATATTAGTGAAAGAGTGAAAGAAAGAAAGGTTTATATATTGTATTTTAATTATCACTTATTTTTAGCCTGTAAATAAATTATTATAAGCTCGCCTTAATTTTTTTCTAGAAACTTTTCTTAAACTTTGAATTTTAATAATTTTTTTTTAATGTTTAAAAATCGAGTTTTAGCTATAAATTGTATTTTATATTTGGTTGATGTTTGAATACTTTAAAATTCTTTAGTAATTAATATAACTAAAATTAGTATTTTATTAAAATATTTCGAGATTATCAAAGATGGGACTTTTCAAAAAAATTAATAATTTTTGTCGGAAAACCGGAATGCAATTTGTTTTTATTATTAATACAAATCTAGCATTTTTTGTAGAACTTCACGCTCTTTCCAAAGCTCAAACTGCTGTAATTATATTTAAAACACGAATTCAGTGAAGTCAAAGCCATTAAAATGATCTATAAATCTTGCTTATCATCGAGAGTAATATATATAAATATAGAGGAGCTTCATTAAGCTACCTGAAGAGGGTAGAAGATGTGCTATCAGCACGTCGATGGATAACTAAACCACAATGAAAGTTGCAACAATTTTTGGTGGCTAACACAATTAGCGCTTGAAGGTTGAGAGCAGTTTTCTAGTTAACCACCACGCTGACGGCCATTTATCAGGGCATCTAATCTAATCCTTTTACTGGTCAAATAAATTAAAATGAAAAGCCTTTTTCGGCAGCCGCCACAGTGGCCACTAAATTACGCCAAACATAATTAACCTGTAGACTGTGGCAACAACAGTGACGGCGACGGCGACGACGACAGCGACGTCAGCAGCGACTGCGGCAGAGACAACGCTGGCATATATACATACACTATATAGTGGGTATCTGCTGGCTGGGCACTTTATTAGGCCTTCGACCCTTAGGAACGGAAACTGAAATGAGCGCAACGAGGCTGTGAAAAAGAGACGAGACTCTACTTTCGAGTAGGCGATGTTAAATTACAAAATGGCGCAAATTATAGCGCAGCTGAGAAAGGACTAAAGGGGGGAGTTGGGAGGGGAAAGGGAAAGGGAAAGTGGAGGAGAAAGAGCAAGAAGGCGAAGTCGCATCGCGAGGCTGCGTTGCCCATTTCCGTTCGAAGGCATTTTTCCAAATGAAGTTTGCAAGTAATCATGAAAAAGGTAATTTAATAAAAGCAAAATCGAGAAACATAAAACTAATTTACGGATCTGAAATTGCTTGTGAAAAGCTGAAAAGTCGAAGGATGCCGCCGAAAAAATAATGATACAACAGCAACAACGCGAGTGGAGAGTTGAAATTACACTGCAAAAAAAAAAAAAATATATTTGATTATCTAAATAAGACAATATTAAAAAAATTAAACAATTTTACAATCAACAGGTTTTTCTCTTATTTTAAGAGTCACGTTTAACAATGTATATTTGACAAATGATCTTAAAATTAATAATTTTCTTACAAAACTGAGAAGTTCACTAAAAATTTGTTTTATTTCTTATTTTTAATAAGACAACACTTTGAAAAAATACGAGTTTTACAATTTTACAAGCAAAATCTCTTATTTAAGGTATATAATAAGAATATAATAATATAAATAAAGAAATAAAATATTTAAAGAATTTAATTAACAATATTTAAAGAATAAAATGAGGTTTAATCACATCAATCTTTAGTCAATAAAATATGTAGATAACAAATATTTATTTTTAAACGTGTAGCTTTTGAAGTTCAAGGCTGTGTAGGGGATGAATCACTTTAAATTGAAAGGAGTAGAAGGATGAAGCAGAATATTTGCCAGAAGTTGAGTCCAGAACTGGAGTTGGACGCAGTCAGACGTAATAATGTACTTCACATGCTCATAAGTGAGCAACTTAAAGAGCTCAGGCGATTCAATAATGGCTAACAAAGAAAATGGATAAGCTGCTGTCCACTCGTAAACTTATATATATATATATATATATATATATATATATATAACTGGGAAAACTGCTGAGAAGGGGTAAAGTCCACACACGGCAGCACAAAACATGTCCAGCCATTTTACACAGCAACCATAAGCTGCTCAAGAGAAATGGAGCAACTTGCTGACACAAACACACACAGACAGAGAGAAAAAGAGAGAGAATCTTACATTCCACCCACTTGACCAGCCGCACGTATGACAAAACAATTTGGGAAGCTTACATATTCTATATTTTTTTTGTCTTTGTTGCTTTTTTTCTATTTTTTGTGGTTGACTCCTTTGGCTGCGTTCCAACAAAAATATTTGCAACAAAATGTTACAAGGCCAAGAACTGCAGCAAATATTGTAAATGCTAAAGGACAACATGTTAAAGTTTAAGCAAATACATGTGTCTCCCTCTCTGTCTCTTTCGCTCTATCTCACTGTGTAGATATCGCCAAGTATCCTTTTTATTTTTCGTGCTGGCAGTCAGTGACCGACATTGGCAGCAATTTTATGCCAAGCTGATTTTCCAGCCAACTTGCGCCACATGCGAGTCGAGTATTTAAGCAAACTTTTGCAAGTCTATGCAACCTTATAATATCTGTATATGTGTGTGTGTGTGTGTGTGTGTGCATGTCCTGTGCACACTTTCTCAATTCTTTAAAATCATTGCATGCCACTTTAAAGCCATTTTATGAGTGCTCGTATTTCGGCTTTCATTTAAAACGAAAGTCTCAGCTCTCTTAAATAAAGTTGACCTTAGTCAATAAACTAACTGGTTTGCTAAGCCTATATTTTTGTCTCTCTCTCTCTCTGACGACATTTTCATGCTGCCTGTGACACTGAACTGTGCACACAACACTACGTATACTTGATAATATTACGCATACGCCACAGTGAGCAGCCACTTTATTTTAATTAAAGAAATTTTAAATACATTTTGCTTGCACAATGGAAGCTAGTGAGTTGACTGATTTTTATTTGAATTAAGTTTTATATTAAAATAAAATACCACTTTCCATGCCAAAAGTTCACTTTTATTTCGTATAAATATTAACCTAGTATTTGTATTGAGTTTAAAACTATGCTTTCCATGTTTAAAGTTCCCCTTTATATTCCATTTAAATAAAGTTTTATATTTAAGTTTAATATTTCTTTCCTTGCCGAAAGCTCATTTTTATTTAAGTTCTCTTTGGTTTAGTATAAATAACAATTCAATTCATTCAGTTTTCTATTCAAGTAAAATACTTCTCATGCTTTAAGTTCACTCTCATTTCGAATAATAAATAAAAATATGTGACTATTTTTAGCCACGCTATGGCTTTCATATTTTCAAGGCAATCAGCGAACAGCAGTCGTTTGAAGCCGTGGCTAAAAGTGGAACCTCAGTAGCTAAAAAAGAAAGACGTACAACAAAAATTAAAATCCATTTTAATTTCTATTATGCAAATTTTGTCAAGTGACTTTGTCAACTATTCTGCATGAAATGACGGCAATGCTGAAGCACATACACTACACACACACAGAGAGAGAGAGAGAGAGAGAGAGAGAGAGCTACCTGTACAGGTTGCAAGTGGTCTAGTCGGACTGAAACTGTACCTTGTTCTGAATACATGCATAATAATGTCATTTAGTTAAAGGCCTCCTTCCTTCTTCCCTTGTTGCCCTGTTAATGTCGGACTGACTGAGTGGCTTTGGGTCTTGGGATCGTCTCGACACCGAGTTGCATATGTCGCGGTCATGTCAGCAGGCTAACCCAATTTGAAGCCAGCTTCTAACAGCTTCATTTTGTTTTAGCCAACATATTTTGTGCTAATTTAATTCGGTCAACATTATATTTATGAGAATAGGGCACAAAGCGTCCCAAAGCAGCCCAATTTAAAGCAAAGTGACAGAGAAGGCTGGTGGGCGAAAGAGAGAAAAAGATAGAGAGTGAAACGGCAAAGCAAAGTGGGTCAAAATGAGAAAAAATGTGGCGCATTTCTCGCGGGTGACAGGCACAGAACGCAACAGAGTCAGAGGAAAAGGAGGAGGAGGTAGGAAGAGTCAGAGTCAGAGTCAGAGAGAACACACTCGATGCCACATGCGAGCATGTTAAATGGCGCCCTTGCCACGCCCACGTGGCTGCCACAAGGCTGCCACCGTGGTGTGGTGTCAGCGGTGTCAGCGTCGGCACTTTGACATTTTTGGAGCAGTGTGCCGCAAGCGAAGCGCAGGCCATGCTCGACTTTAAGTTTCAGTTTGAGTTTCAGTTTGAGTTTGAGAGTTTGAGTTGATGCGGTGGCGCCTCGCCTGAAAGGCAAATCATGTGGCACGGCCTCAAACCGACAGCAACAACAGCAAATGGAATAAATGGAGCAGCAGTGTCACAAAGGAACCAAGCCACCCAAGAGGAGACAGGACACGAAGCCGGAGCCGGAGCAGCTGCGACATTGATTTCGCATTTGACATTCACAGAGGCGCGAATCATTTTACGTATGTTGCCGTTGCCGTTGAAATTCCGTAATAAAATTTTATGAGCGACGCCGGCGACGCGGTGTCAATTTTTTATTGTTATTCCTGCGCCTTCGCCATCATAAACTTGAAATCGATTAGCCAGAAGACACGAGCAAGTTGAAGGAAGAGTCGCAGCAGTTGCCGTTGCCGTTGCTGTTGCTGTTGCTGTTGCTGCCACGTTGCACGATATCGAAAACTCAAAAGCTTCAACTCAAGTGACAAAGTTTTATTTTGATTTATGAGCTGGAATCATGGAAACGCATAGAATTGAATCGTATCGCCCGAAATGCCAACGAAATCAAAGTCATCTTCGTGCCACAAAAGATACCAAATAAATCACATAAATTAAACGCAGTCCAATGCAATTTGACTTTGCCAGAAAGTTGCAGAAACTTCCGCACGAGGAGACTGCAGAGCCGGCAGAGCCCGCAGACTCTGCAAATCCTTGCGACCAGATTGCTCAACATTTTATGATGCGGCTAAAGTTTGTGTTTTGTATACCACGCAACTTGGCGCAGCAGCGGGTTGTATGAACTTTATATTGAGTCATTTGTGCACAGGAATTCATAATCAATAAACTCACTTTGTGAGTTAATTTACAATTGATTTAATTCAATTAAGAATTTAAATAAAATGAAATAAAATTTAACACACAATCTGTCCTACTCATTTTTTTTTATAGTTAATTTTAGAACCCTTTTGCTTTCAAGTATTATAGCAAATTATTTTTTAAAACGAGTTCATTGAAAATATTTTTAAATTCAATAATTCAAATAATTAAAATTCTTCACAGATTACAAAATATATTTTTCCTAAATCAAAGCAAGTTTCTCTTTACACTACGTGGTATTTTGCAGTTGACTATCCCCGTTTGATATAATGTCTTTACTTCTTTTATGGATCTACTCAGCATTTTATGAATTTAGTTTAATGGCATTTGATTTGGTTTTCGGATAAAAAGTATTTTGAATTGAACTTTGAACATCTGCAAATAATTACTTTACAAATTATGGCATAAGAGTATTCAGATAACAAATAAAATTGACAAAATTGTTCATTAAGTTACCATTTCCGCTTTACTCACAGCTGCGATTTTCCCTTAACAATCTGAAGAGATCCCACTCCAATTCGAGTATAAGTATGTTGATAGCCAGTGAAATTTGCACGTAAATCGTTAGTAATTTACCCAAGTTAATAATAATAATAATAATGCTGCAGATGTTGTAGAACATGCCCGACTTTAAAATACCCTGTAAATCAAATTAATAATATATAGAACATCTAATAAATTTAAATTAAATAATATGCAAATATAATAACCAACATTCATATATTTATTTTTGTAAAAGGTATATTTACAGATATTGTGAAGTATATTTATTTGCACACTTGACACATGTCCTCGCTGCTTTGTTTTATGTGCACAGGGTATAATTATGGGTACAGTGAGCGTGTGTATGTGTGTGGCTGTATAAAAATTGACTTCCCCGAAACGTTTCGTTCTTCCCTTACCTTTCCCTTCCTCCTCGGACATTTGCCGTAAGTGCGCACAATTTTCGTATTGTCGAGAGCATTTTTTTCCATAACATGCACAAACAACATAATTTTTGGCATTAAAATCAATTTTCATCGTTCCCCAGACACTGTCACTTGTGGAGCCAGGACTTTTCCTTTCTCCTGGCAATTGGGGAGTCAATTCTATTACGGCCCATTCCATGCTATTTGACTTGAATTGGTCGCATTGTCGTGAGAATAATGCAAATAGTAATTTCTGGGAATGCCGCGTGTCCAGGCAACGCTTCCTCAACATTTACAGATTTTTGCCTGTGTCTGGCTAATGACAATGACACCATTCCCATTTATTTCTGAGCCATGTAACCGAATTTGGAAGACCAAGCACAACAATCATAAAATGACAAAGGGAGGGACTGTAGTTAGTTTCTGTTGATGCATGACATCATTATGACTTTAATATTAAAGATTGCGGTGGTAAAAGTGCTTCTACTCTTGATAAATTCATTTCGGCAAAATCAATTCCTTAAAGGCTTACCAAAAGTGTCAAAGCGGTGGGAAAAGGGACTGAAAGGGCTGAAAGGAATGTAATATACATTACAAAATAATATAAATGGGAAATAAGAATAAGTATACCAAGTCGCGTGGGCGCTCAGTTGAGGGATTTGGTTTGTGGATTGGGGACTGAGAACTGGGGGAACGCTAAGGGAACGTGTGAAAAATGAAAGGAAATGCCGCGACGCTGAGGCGGAAATGAAAAATGCACGAAAAAGAAAAACGGAAATGCTACCAACGGCGATAAGAATGCTTAACAGCAGCGGTAACAACAATAACAACAACATCAACAACTTCAACAACAACAACAAGTAGATGAAGTACAAGAAGTAAATAAACAAGAAAACAAACAGAAACAACAACGATACTTCACAGGGAAAATGCATTAAAATTGCACACACAGTTGGTCGAAAAATGCAGCTGCAAGGACATTTTCCTCTCACTTTATACCGCATTTATTATTATTGTTATTATTATTATTAATGTGAAGGTTTGCCAGAGTCAAGTACTCACATTAAAGCCTCTATAAAATTGAAATGAAGTCGTCAGTTGGACATGTCAAGCGATTCAACGATTCTCATGATTTGCGCTAATTGCAAAGCTGTTAAGTCCTTCAAAGGCTCAACAAGGACAAAAGGGAGACAAAAGCAAGTAAAGCCTATAAAGAATTGGAACGTGTTACGATTATGTACAATGCATGGAACAGACAATGAAGAATGTGCAACTACACTGAAAAAAAAACGACCAACTTCTAAAATCAAGAGCATTCATTTTAAGTATTTTATTTAACAAAAATTACTAATACACAATTAAATTATATATAAAATGGAAGTTCTTACTATAACAATAAAAAACAATCGAGTATTCGAATCAAAAGTCAGAATAAAAATATATGTATTTTAAATTGACAAAAATTCTGTTTTCAGAGAATAATATCTTGATTTTAACACACATTTTTTTCAGTGTATTCAGTCCAGACAGCTAAGACTGAGACTGTGTTCAAACTCACACTCAAACACAGACCCAAAACGAGGACCAGACCTATTGTCATTCATATTTCATGTGTCCCGAAATTTGCTGCGTGTTTGTTTGGCTTTTTCACACCAACTTTTTAACTAGCATCGTCTGACTTGAGTTTGACGGGGTTGAGAGGCTTTGGGAGCATAACAAAAGGATTGTCCAATTGTCACAGGAACGTTCCAGAAATGAGTCATTAAGCAATAAACAAAGCACTTGGTCGAATGGAGAGAAAAAAAACCGAGAAATAAAAGGAAAGAAAAACAGAAGAAAAGAAGAAAAGAAGGCACAAAATTGCACACGCGCTATCAATTTCTGGGCAACAATGGGAGCAGAGAGGAATACGAGAATGCTGAAACTCCTTTCGACTGGCGCGTGCCGGCAATCAAAAATAATAAACACCCCTAATTTTGAGTTATGCAAGAGGAAATTCATTGCTCTTTGTCCGCGTTTTGGGCGAATTGAAGTGTCCTTCGTTCCGGTCTCCGGCCGTGTCTCATTAAAATCAACACCAACATCAACACGACGACGAGAATGCGTTAGTTGATGATATGCCAGACATCTCAGTCATCATTAATATTTGGCGCTTAGGCAAATGCGGTAGCATTTTCCGTACTCCGCAACCCTCTACATTTTGCTGGCCACCCGATGCGCTGCCTGCTGTCATGTATAAATGCTCCCTGCTCCCGGCTCCCTATTCCCTGCTCCCCAGACAGAACACAATGCCAGGATGACGCATTGTTTCATCCCGTGCGAGGCGACACAGAGATTTGGATCTTTGCACCATTGTTTGCGAGCATCGAAATAATGCCGTTTCATGCATATGCATTCACGAAGAGAATATGAGTATGTGAGGCAACCACAGAGAATACATATATAGTACATATATATATGGCAATGATGCCTGCCGCGAGCCTAGACAATCAAACTTGCTGTCACTGTGTGTGTTGGTATATGTGTGTGTGTGTGTGTGTGCGAACGAATAAAATTGCTCAGTTTAATGTATGCATATGAATCACGTATTTATGCATACCATCAAAAAGATTCTCACTAATTTAGCAGTCTGCCAAATGAGAATCATCCAAAAAATTTAAAATTCACATTCCACATTTCTGTTAACCAACAAAATGTCACATACTTTGAGGCGACATTAAAATTGCTGGCCGAAATCATTGCATACTTTCAAGAGCAGCATTAAATACCGAGGAAAAAATTTCAATAACTTGTTCAATTTTAAATGTAGCTTAAAAATAATATTAATTAAAATAACAATAATTTATAGTGTTTCAAAAATCTCTAATAAGTTGAATAATTTGATGCAACATATTTTGCACAATTTATAACATTTTTAGCTGCCTTTAAAGTTTGTTAAATCAAACTCTCCGAAACTCTATTGGAAATAACAAAGAATAAATGGAATACAAAATGCTTCAACAGCATCACTTGATTGATAGATTGACAATAGATACGTAGGTCAGTGGCATGACATTTAACTAAATTGAAAGTTAACAAATGAAACTTTTGCCACAATGTCAAATAAGACATCAGTGTTACCTGAGTGCTCCAATATCATTTTTCTATTTATTATATTGCAGCATTCGCACTTTCGGTTAGGAATAAAAGCACTTATCTAGCTCTCTTATTATTTAACTAGCTATTTACTTGGAGCAACAACAACATAGGCAGCTTGGAGGCAGCTGATGTCCTTTCGCTCCTTCTACTTCTTCTTCTCCGTCTCCTGTTCCTTCTGCACATCTCAACTCATTTCATTTCAGTTGTGGCTTGTGTTTTGTAAAAATGCTTTCGAGAGTCTCGAGTCTTGAGTCTCGAGTTAACTTGGTCGCGTCCGTTCAAGCATTGCTCTATTGGTTTTCCCCTTCGATGCGTGCTAAAAGTGTTTTTCTACCGAGGAGTGTGGGAGCTGGAAGCGGGAATTGCACGGAACCTGCAGAAACCTGAGTAAACAGCAGGCAGCTATAGAAACAATAACAACAGCAACAACAGCAACAATGACAAGCACTTAAAAACTGGCGCTTTGAACTTGAGGGAGTCTACGAGTGTGTGTGTGTGTGTGTGTTTTGTTGGCAATGTTATTGCTACACTGGGAGGCACTTTTCTCCGAGGTTGAGGCTAATGTTGTGGCTTCAAGTTGGAGTTTCTTACAGCATTTTGTGTAGTTTCAAGGTCGAAACATCTTTGAAGTGGTCAAGTAAATAGTTTAAGCATGTCCAGCTATTGAAAATTGGAAATTGAATTTGCATTTCAATGGAACACAGACTGCGGGTCCTTGCCAAGCCTTTATACGAGCATTCCCATTTATTCCTATAAGTACATTATGCTTGGTTATAGGTGGGAATATAATAATTACAATCGCATTGCAGTCGTATATTAATCGAGGTTCTTATTTTAAAAAATAGTATATAAAAGATACATTTTCTTGATTATAGAAGTTGTTAATTTTATCCAATGTACTTTTAAGAGTCTTCATCAAGCGGGTATTTACTGTACATAGACAAATTATGCACTTTGTAGTGTCTGCACACGAAAAGGATTACAACTACAATTGTGCGATAGTTACCAGCTGCAGTTTCGGGCCAAAATGCTTTTGGCCAGCTGCTGCTGTTGACTGGTTAAATTTAAGGACTACAGCTACATATGAGTATAAAATATTTGCAATTTAATTAAACAAAATTAAACAATCTTGGCAGCATTTGTGCAAACATGTGTGGCAATTGTGCTTGTAATTTAAATTTGTAAGTTTGCCATCTTAGAACCAGAGTTCTCCGCTCACTCCTTAAGACGATCTCTTGCTGCTATCGGGTCCTGGCGGGTCCTTTCGGGTCCTGGCCAGATGCAAGTTTTTTGATTCGTTTCTGTGGCAATTGCTGGGTAACTTTCTGTGAATGTCTTTGCCTGGCGGCGCCAGCATCAAGGACCACAAAGAAGGATGGAGAACGAAGAACGCAGAACTAAGGACGAAGGAGCCAAGAAATAGTTTCACGTCTTGCTAAAATTCAAACAAAACTGGAAGGAAGCAATAAATGCAAAGCAAACTTTTCTTTCTAATGACATTGATAAAGGGACGCACAAATAAAATGCAAGAACACTGCAAATCGAAATAAATGAAACTATGAATCGATTTATATATAGTATAGTATTATTTGTTCGTTCGTTCATTTATTCACTCCTGCATTTATTGATTCATTTATTTATGCAATAAGCATTTCCATTGTAATGCAAAATATTTGCATTGCTTGCGTTACTTGAAGACTTTTTAATGAATTTATTTCCTTATAGTATTTTCCAACCTCTTGCTCTTTCCGTGCATTGAATTTACGGCGTAAGACAAGCGAATACATAAACATGCAACAAAATGTGAATGAATTTACTGCTAAAGTTGAAACCAGGTGTGGCAATAATTGAAATTAACGCGATTTTGGCCAAGCCAAGTCAACAGAGGAGCTTCATTGAGTTCAGTTATTGCATCAGGACCCAATTGAATTACAATAAACAACCACAAATAACAACCCCAGTCCCTTCTAGCAAATGTCAACCAAGCATGTCATATTCAATTAGAGCTAATTAGGCAATTTTCAAATGGCCATCGAATGAAGTCGGACCGATAGATACAGGAATAGAGATAGTTAGAAGCTTCTACTCGTGCCAAAGTAATAGAATAGAATACAAACACGAGGCACGCATCGAGAAATTCAAAATTAATGCGCTATTACATAATTTGATCCTTATCCTTGCAGATGCTCGACGCATATTAATTAACATTGCACATTTGATAGTCGATAGTCAGCAGACAAACTGAAATAGCAAACTACAAACTACAAACTACGAGTTCAGTTCAGTTCGGTTCGATTCAGGCCAAACAGTATGATTAGAGCTCACTAGACACAAAACTTGGTCCACAATTCCTTATAGTCAGCATGGAAACTAATCAACATATTACCAAAATATTAATCTGCAATGCTGCACTTTTATATACTCTGTACACATATCCATTATCACCTAATGAGCATATCACAAGATAGATTTCCGATGTGACTATTTGAACAACATTAATTATTTGCAATTTCTCATAACAACAGTTTCAATCAGTATGCATATTATTTGTGTGATTGTATTTTAATTTATATTTTCAGATTTCCATTTCAGACTATTGAAAATTGTCTGATATACTTGTATTTTATAAATAAATGCATGTACGATTTTATTGGAGTAGCTGTCAGTGGCTTTCTGTTTACAAACTGATAATTTGACACACAAATAATATTAA
This sequence comes from Drosophila sp. st01m, assembly GCA_018901795.1. NCBI lineage: Eukaryota > Metazoa > Arthropoda > Insecta > Diptera > Drosophilidae > Drosophila > Drosophila sp. st01m. The sequence goes on from JAEIFG010000172.1 coordinate 4,474,584, forward strand.
AGTGTCACATTCACATGATGTCGTTCAATTAATTTATAATAAATAAATAAGCAAAAGTAGCAATAAGCGCCAAACATGAAATGTTCATAATTTTATGTGTCAATGTGTGTTAAAATCATTTACTCATCCGCACACACACACACACACACGCAGAGGGACACACGGAAACAGTTCTGACATCACATTTAATTAATTTAATATGCATTTTTTAATAACATTAATATCGTTAATTTCGTGATTGAGCCAATTTTCATTTGCCTTCAACAATATCGGAATGAAAAACATAAGAAATAATTGTTATTTTAAAAAGGCGCCATATGAAATACTCTATTTTTTTAATAAAGTCAAAATTAACCACAATAATATAAACACTGTTATCTTAAAAATGTATTTTAAAATAAAGTGTATTAAAAATATATTTATACAAAGACTCTTAAAATATATAAGATAAAATGATCTCAAAGGTACAAAAAAATAAGCTGCTTTTTGTGTAGACATTCAAAAATATATTGAGCATAAAACTGATATCACTATCATACACTGTAAACTCCAAATGAACATTACCAAACATAGCTTTCGATATATCGGGTGAAATTCACACTCAAGTGCTAATAAATTTTTATTGCATACTTATGCGGGCAATAAAATATTGGAAGCTTAATGGCGAATATATATGTTTGATATACCTGGTATGATTGCAAACTGAGTTTCTTTGATCAACGCTTTTAAATTAAATCAAATATCAATTAAGCAATTTGTTAATGTATTAAAATTAAAATTGCTAATTAACTTGTGTGCCAAATCTCTCAAGGCTTTTTTGAAATATCAATTTGAACAGCCCCATTGCATGCCGATAGTTTAACTAATTGTTTAACTATCATAAAGAATGCATTGCGACAATGTGATGAGCATTTGATTAATATGACTAATTGGCAGGATAAAAAAAAGTGAGATAGTATGTAACTATGAAAATGTCAGTCGACTGACTGTTTTATCCTGCCAAGCGGATGATGACAGGCCATATCATAGGGTAATGTCAAGCCCAGGGCAGCACAAAGAAACTCGTGGGTGAGGCTGTATATGAATGTGTTTATCTAAATGTGTGTGTGTGTGTGTGTTTTTTATGTCTGTGTCTGTGTCGTATCCCGTGTCAAGCAATTCAGAAGCCAAAGGCACGCAAGTTTCTGACAGGACAAACAGCAGGATGCCCCGGATTCCATTAAACTGAGACGTTTGTCTTGCCATTGTCTCTTCATTCCCTTCAATTTCAATTCCAAGATTTCATCACCATTGGGTTAATTAATACGAAAAGATGTTGAACATGAGATGTCATCACGTCATGTCTTCAACCTGACTCAAGGCAAAGTGTTCTTAGATTAGTGCTTAACTCACCTAAAATTTGGAGAATCAGACACAGACATCGCCAGAGTTTCTTAATTAGCTCACACTCCTTTTATGCCACGCATATAATCACTAAATTTGAGGCATTATTTATGAATATTTTATGCAATTTATTCTATATTAAATTAAATATATTTTGTTAAAACTCTGATAAAATCTTCGGCTCGTTTTTGCAGCCAATTTTGATTGACTTTCCGCATTTCAAGCGCAATGTCTAGAGGTTCTTCAAATTTCTTGAGGCCTTTCAATTCCTGCAACTTTTCCTTCTTAATTGTGTCACTTTCGACCAGAAGTAATACCAAGGTCTTAACTTGCTGAGCAATTAGTTTGTCACTGCAATATAAATTGTAGATTCAATGGGATTCTGGATAAATTTTATCTAGAGACTTACTTGAGTATTGTGGCATGTTGCAAGATATGTTCAGTTGTCTCCAGTGCAACATATTTGCGGTGCAATGCCGATGTCACTGCCTCAACATAATAATATCCTGTGGTTGTCTCTGTGGACAGCAGCAGATAATCGAGAAACTGTTGCAATTGTGTGAAATTGCGACTGCAGCCAAGTCCAGTTGCCAATGCACTTTTCCTTGACTCAATGGTCGTGTTTTGAAAACGTTGCATCATCAACTCAAATTGCATCTCATTGCCAAATTCAATGTTTGTGCAGTAGATAATATCTCGATAGTCTACGGCCACTCGTTCACTATCCTTCACCGAGCTAAATCTCAACGCTTGCTCGATGCACTTTTCCAGGCCATAACGACATGCCGCTGTATAGGCCAAGCGGCATAGAAATGTCTCTTGGACTTTGGTGTTTCTCTTCTGCAGCGACTCCAAACTGGGGCAACGTTCAAAGAGTGGAGTGACCAGTTTCTTCATATACATCTGCAATAAATAGATCAAAGCATCGATAGATGAGTCACTAAATAAATATCCACTGTTTTAACTTATTTCTAACTGAATTTCCTTAACTTATTGAATAATTTTTTACCATACACAGTTATGGGGGATCAAAGATTTCAAAAAAAAAATTAAAGGGGTAGGTATTAAAAATTGGACAATCATCGAAAAAAAACGAAATTTTATAAATAAAAGAACTTTAAATGCAGAAAGAATTTGGAAGCCAAATCATGATCAACCTGACTTTCCGTTTGAAAATTAATTGATTTTTGACAATGTTATGAGTGTTCAAAGTTTTAAAAAAAATGTAAAGGGGTAGGTATGGAAAATTGGACAACTATCGAAAAAAATTAAATTTTATAAATAAATATAATTTGAATGCAGAAAGAATTTGGAAGCCAAATCATGATTAAAATGCCATTCCGTTTGGAAATCGATTGATTTTTGACAAAGTTGTGAATGTTCAAAGTTTTTGAAAAAATGTATGGAAATTGGACTTGAAGGTATGGAAAATTAGACAACCATCGAAAAATAATTAATTTTCTAAATTAATAAACTTTAAATCAGAATTAATTTGAAGTCAAATCATGACAAATGACTTTCGGCTTGAAAATCGATAATTTTTATTAAAGTTATGGTCAAAGTTTTTGAAAAAAGTTAAACGGGTAGGTTTGGGAAATTGGATAGTAAAAAAAAAGGAGATATTTATATAAACAAATTTAAATGCAGAATCAATCACTCTTATCAAATAATAATAATAAATATTTATACAATAATATATAGAAAACAATAAGATAAACGTTATTCCTCTCAACTCACCCTAAAAATATTCGCATTCTTATAACTCAGCAGGTCTCCCAGTCGGTTGAGCACATCAAGAATTCTATTCCAGGGTATATAACGATGTTCGTGTGGCAGATACTCCAGTAAACTTAATGCCAGTTCATAACTCTGCATATTTTTACCGGCCAATGCCATAAGATCATCCATTAATTGTGCTCGATTCAGTTCATGGATTCCTCCAAAGTTTGCCGTTGAATTCAAGGTGTGAATAATCAAACGCCAGTTGCGATCATCATAGTTCACACGATAAATGCTATTCACCTGAGGATTCAGTATAATCCATTCATCGGCTGTCGGTTTGTGGAGCAGCTCCAGAGTTCGATCGGAACTGGGACACTCTAACCAAAACTGGGGCTGTGTTATATTAAAGTTAGGCTGTTGTTGGGTGACAAAAGTAAGCGGTATCCACCAACAACTGTCCGGATGATCTTGACCATCTTCAAGCCAAAATCGAGTCTGATTAATCCTGACACTGGCTGAAGTGTAATTCCGATTCACACTCACTATTGGATAACCCACTTGGAGTGTCCAGGAGTCCATTATGGTAGATACGCGTATTTCATCAGTCTTAGCTTGTTTCGCATCTAAAGTTTCCTGCATGGATTGCCAGAGATCAGACTGAACCACATTATCATACGCATATTTCTTCAAATAGCTTCGTATACCCAAAAAGAAAACATCATCTCCCAATAGTTTATGCAGCATACGCATGGTAAGGGATCCCTTCTTATAGACGTACTCCGAAAACTGCTTTAAAATACTTTCAGAGCCCTGAACATCGCGTGAAATGGAAATTGTGGAGTTAATTGCATCCTGTCGAAAAAATATGTCCAAATCATTGGCAAAGTAACGATCTCCAGTTTCCCAATCGGGCATTAACGCATCCAAGGTTAAGTAGCCAAAATATGTGGAGGGTCCCTCCTTCAGCCAAAGATCATTCCACCATTTCATGGTCACCAAGTTGCCGAACCATTGATGTGCATATTCATGTGCCAGTGTGTATGACTTGCTCTCCTTGGCTTCCAGCATCTCCTCGCTATCGTTGTGCACAAATCTGCTCTCCTTGAATGTGATGAGACCCCAGTTTTCCATTGCTTTAAATTTATGTGTTGGCACCGCCAATTGATCCACTTTTCTCAGTGGAAAATTGTATTCCAACAGATTTTCCAAATAACCTAACACTTTTGGTGCCAAATTGCTAAGAAAGTGAGCTTCATTCATAACCCTTGGTTGCATCCAGCTGTTAACTGTGACATTATGAACACTTCCATTTGACTGGGTGACAACTCTGGTTAAATTATGCACTGCGTAGGCTACGAGATACGTTGAAGTCCGGAAAATTGGTTCATGTTCGCACCAAATGTAATTCTCAAGAGTTTCGCTATAATAAAAAAGAAAATGTCTAGAGGTCGAACTGAAATAATAAGATCTGCTAAGATCACTTACTGATTCACACATTTGGCAACTGGTGTATTGCTAAAACCTGTGTAGTTCCTGTGATAACCCAAGGTAACTTTAAAGGTTGCTTTCAAATGAGGCTCATCGAAGCAGGGAAATGCCAATCTGGCAAAAGTCGGCGAGAATTGTGTTACGGCCAAGTAACTGGAATATAGGAGGGAATATTTTAAGAATAACTTATAGCATCGATTTTAGTTATCTGAAACTCACCTTGTTTGATTGATTAGTGCATCCTGGAAAGAGCTCCTATAGTAGCCAGTATTATTACTATTCAAGGGTCCCTCAAAGGGAATGATCAACTCATACGCTTCAGTTCGCTGAAGAACCTCGCATAGGTGGAGTATGTAGAATTCCTTAACCTCATTGAATTCCGAGCCAACTATGCAAATGCTGCCACTTTGAGAGGTCAAAGCTAATCCAGCTTGATCTACAGTTAAGTTCTTGGCATGCAACGTAATATTCCTAGTCTGATCGAGCACATGAAATTGGATCTTCACCAGTCCCTCAAACCGCAGCTGATCAGGATCATTCAGATGGGTTAGTATACGCAAATCGTAATGCTCTGGCTTATATAGATCGGGTAAGCGATAGGAATCATCAATGGACAGCACATCAACTGTCAGCAGGAGCAGTAGGAGCAATCGAATTAACTGCATGCTGAACGAGAGCTAGAATAATGAAACAGAGAGATTCTATTGAAATCACGAGTGCTTTCAAACAATTTTCGGTCATAGTCATAGTCAGTGAATTTTAGTATGTTGAAAAAATGTTTAGCAAGTTCATGTGTTCGCAGCTTTCCGGTTCAAGCCCAAGAAAATTGTATTGCTTAATGAGATGCCCGGACACATCGTTGATTCCACAACGCAAGCTAAGCTACCAGGGACAACGTCGACGAGGATTTCGAGTGGCATTGCTGCAGTGGCTCAGTGGAGTTCGTTCCAAGTATTGCATGTGGAAGTTGCAACGTTTACTCGCTCCCGACTTTGACAATTTGGATTTTCTAATTGGAGCTCGACAGGCAGCCATCTCGATAATCGAGGCAGTGCGTCAATCGGACTGGAATCGTATACATAGCTGTTGCACCCACGAGGGAGCCTGTGCCATTTACAGTCTCTGTCAAAGTCAGAGAAACATTCACTATTCGAAGCTATTGCGTTTCGAGAGACAACATCTCTGTCAGGTGTCTCCGAAGTCTGTTAGAAGACACTGTGATGTGGATGGTCGCACTTATATCTTTGTGAACTTGGCTTTTGTGGGACTACGCAACATTCGCGACTTTGCCACACTTGATGAACAGCAGGAAATGTTGCAACTAACGAGAGAAGTGCTGCAACAGTCTCGGATTCCTGATCAGCATTTGGCAATCCAACAACGAATTGTGCTCAGCGAATTTCTATTGACACTGCGTAAAGAAATAACCGAATCAGAGCTTGGGTCTGGATCTCTGGATTGGCTTGTCGATTTCTACAAAGTGTTTAGGTTCAAACTGGTCAACTATAGTCCGGTGACTTTGGAATATCGTATCATTGAAATTCTAAAACCTGTTTAGCTTCACTGTCAACTTACCATGCTCTTTTCTTCTGTCAATTCATCAGTCTCATTATCGGTTACGTGTTGTCTCAACGTTCGTGAAATACATTCAAATTGCCGGTATTAAGCAGATACACGATTCTCTTACCGATTCTGCTACCAATTGACACGTCTGGTTCCCAATCGACTCCGAAGCGAACTGAGCACGAAACAAAGTAATCATCACCTTTTGTGGTTGAGTCTCTTCAGCGATTCAAGACTACTTGATATCTTCTACCTGTACTGAACACTTGGTTCAAATATACATATATATATCATAACTTGCACGGGGTTTACCACAAATTTCTTTCGGTTTGTTAATGGGCCATTTACTGATTATAATATTATATTTTACATCTTAGCTTGTAACAGTTACGCAACTAAAATTAATTTTTGTTCCTAAATATTTTAGTTTACACTTTATTCGTTTGATTTTTGTAAGATGTATTTTAAGTAGTTCAATCCTACTTAGCGGCTGGCATTTTCATTCTTTTGCCCTTCAATTAGACCCTTTTAAAAGTTTCGGCACGCTCTTTACATTCTCATTTGGCCAACAAGGCCAGAGTTAACAGTTGTATTTTGCCTCCTCTCTCTCTCTCTCTCTCTCTCTCCCTCTCGCTCTCTTTCTCTGTGCGCTCCTCTTTCACGCACTTTATTTTTTGCCATTCTGCAGTTTGCACTTTTGCCTGAGGGCTCTGGTGGAAAATAAACTATTCTCGCACTTCTCGCACGAAATCACGCCGTGTCGCTTTCGAAAGGCATATAAAAAATGGAGGGCTTAATTAAAAAGCAAAAATGTACTGCGATTTTCCGCTTTTTTAACCCAGCCTGCAACAACAAGTCGTGCCCTCCAGTTCAGTATGTTACTAACTAGTAACGCGGCTCAACTAATAGGATACCCTATAAAAAATGTGTGGCTTATAAAGTGTATTATTGATTATTTCTTAGTAAATGGAAAAAGTTATTCAAATGTATTTTGTAACCTGTGCATCAAAACTTGATTTAGACTCTAGCATCTAGAGAGAGAACAGACACGCTAGTGACGCAGCGAGTGACAAAAGAGAAAGCAAAATATGTGGGAGTATTTGGAAATTTGCAATTTAATTTATCTTCTAATATTCAATTCTACAACCCTATTATTCACCCTATATATCGCTCTATGATTACAGAGTATAAAGTAAAGAATTGTACAACATTTACAAAAAGAAAACACTACTTAGTGGCGACATTTTATTTGCTGTTGTTCCTTCACAGAGACAACAGACATTTGAAGTGTTCCTTGGCACAAGACTCATGTGTCTTCTTAGCCTTTCAGCACTTGGTGTTCTTTTCTTGTTTCTCTTTTCGTTCTTCACATTCTCTTTTCTACTTTTTTTGGAAGGAACTCATTTTTGTTAATTAAAGCTACAGCGAAAAATGAGAAACTCTCAAGAGCTCATTAAAAACTGAAAAGTCACAGTGTCACAAGGGAAAATAATAGTGTTACAACAGGAGAATTGTGAAGAACTGTGTGAGTTATTTCCATTGATCAATTAGGAACATGTTGCCGTTATATTTGAAAGAATTTAAATGAATTTAAACTGCATTTTGTGAGTCAAGAAATGTAGTCAATATGGGTTTTATACACTGCACTCACTTCATGGGGTAATTGTTATTCATCAGTGTGTGCACAAAAATCTATATGCGAGCGAATGTGCATATATATATATATATTTTATATATGTGTGTGTGTGTGTGTGTGTGTGTTAAAACTACATGAACCAAATGGCGGAGATCCATCACAATTTACAGCGCAAACGGAGCACAGTTGGCAATAAAATTTAATTTATATCCTGACAGTATTGCTTCTGTTTGTTGTTGCAGTTGTTGTGTTGCTGTTGCTGTTGTTGTTGCTGTTGGTTTTGGTGTTGGTATTGGTGTTGGCGTCCAAGTGTTTGCAAAACATTTAATTCCATTTTCGATCACTGTGGAAGAGGGGAAAGAAGTTGAAGGGAAGCTGGATAGAATTCACCACATGGGCCACACAGTCTGGCATATTAATGCGACGGTTTTGCCCGAGTTGAGGCTGAGTCAAAAATGCAATTGCAAATTCCCGACAAATGTGAATTTTGAATTGGCAAAACTACCTGCCACACAGACAGACAGACAGACAGCCCAAGAGACTGGATGCACATTGAAGCTAGCATTTGTAGAGAGGCTCGTCTAGTGTCATTTGTCCAAACGTTGTCCAACTCCACTCGAGTTGCATTTGTTTGGGTTAGAATGCGAATGCTCCTTACCGCATCAGCATCTGTTTCAGCTACTGCTTCCAGTTCGTGTGAATCAGGGCCATTGAAGTGCTTTAAAGTGCTCTAGGGCTGGCAGATAAATAAATGTTTGCACATTTACTTTAGCTTTACCTTTACCTAGCTGGCCAAGTCGCCTCTGGCTTCGATTCGTTGCATTTCCTGTTGCTGTTCCCATCACGTTCATAACTCAACTCTGTCTCTAAGTTCCCCGTTTGCTGGATGTAGCGTTGTTGGACCGCTTTATTTACTTGTAATTTGAAGCTCACACTGCTGCAATCCCGATACAAATCTTCCTACAACTCAGCTAGATGGGCAATGAAATTCCCTGGAGAAACATTGCCATAACTTTGTATATGGCAATGACAATACAATTGACGATGTCTGCCATAAAAATAACAAAACGTGTTTACATATATCACATGGATTTCCTGAGTATCTCCAACATCAAACAAGTGCTTCTAAAAATATAAATCACGTATTAAGATGATCGCATTTAATGTAGTTTGGCTATAGAAGCAGCTCTAAAAAGTTTTAGAAGTTGCTAATTTTTCTCTTGACGAAATGTTGAAACGGGAAATGAAAAGAGTAGGAAAAGAGTTGAAGTCCTTATAGTTTTCCTCTTTTCCTGATAATGATAAGGAGGCTGCAGTTGCAGTTGACAATGTTTTTGGTTCTCTTTTCGGGCAGTTAGCAAAATGTCACGTAGCAAATGTGACAGCGTGGTCAACATAATGAATGGTTGCCACACCGGAAAGGAGCAGCGAAAAGTGCAGTATGGCAGCAGGTGCATGTGCATGTCCATATTGTGTGTGTGTGTGTGTGTGTGTGAGTATTAGCTTTTGTGTGCGAGTCTAACACATGCACTTTGGGAGTTCATGTCTCCGACATTGATTGCCTTGGCGGCGATTGCAATAACCTTAGCTCTTGTGAGGCCAAGCGCGCCCAAATGTCACGACATTACGGATACTAAAGCCAACAACAACGACAACGGCAACGACAACGACATTGGTAGCGACATCGACTACGGCAGCGGCATCAGCATCGGCTCTCTGGCAACAGGCCCCACAAAAATGTGTCCATGCACGTGACACTTGGTTGCAATTTGCAATTTGATTTTCTTGCAGCGAATTCCAGTTGTTGGCTGCATAAGTTCATAGATCCAATTGATTCCATTGTCGGAACTATGCTTCTGTAAAGGCGACAACCATGGGTGTGTGTATCTTTTGATTCTTTTTTTAACTCTACCCTGTAGTCAAAGAGAACGTTGGGGTCATTGCTCTGTGACAACGTATGTAACAGGTTAAATATTTACTCTTTATTACAGGATTTACATTAAAACTGTTGCTCCTTCTCCTGTTGCTCCTAGAGCTCTATCCGTTAAGCACGATCAGTGCTGGGCAATACCAAAATGCGACTGAAGTTCGCACTGATGGCAACATTTTAATATTTTTGGATCGCAGAATTAGATATTGGCAGTTATAGATATTAAAGATATATCCCTAACTATTTAGTGTAAGGAAAGAATAATGTCTTTATCTTCCTGTTCTGTGGATAAGCTCTGAAGTTACAGTTACTGAGTATCTCACTGTTGAGCTCGTTGTAAATTATTGTCCTTGCTTTTACTGTCGCTGTTCGCCCTCTGTATTGGCGTCTTTACATCGTTACACTTGACCAAGTCGAATTGCAATTACACACCTGAGTGTTCCCCTCAGCTCCTGCCACACTCCAATTCACCCATTTCCCCTTTTCCCGCACATGACTTTGTGTGCAGCAATTGGCGAACAACGATTTGTGTTGGCTTTACGTTGTTTGCCAATTGCAACTATCATACCTCACCTTTTGGTCAGTCCAGTTGAGTCTCTTAGCCAGTTTAGTCCTAATAGACTGCTTAATGAAAAGTCTTGATTGTCTCTTAGAGCTGCTGTTATCTAATTTCGCAAATACTCAACACGAAATGCCAATAGGGTTGATTGCCAAACGAGTGTTTGCACTTAAAAAAGCCCACAAAATACACAAACATTGGATTAAATTGAAGCGCATGTAACCGGACATAGACCAATGAGATTTCCGCCCCAAAACCAGAGTTTCCACATTTTTCCGACCAGGACGGCAAAGTGAGAATTCTACTCTACATTAAAGGACTTCCTTCCGACCTTGCCACATCCATAAGTGGCTGTCCGTGTATTAAATAAATGTCAAGTTCCGCATTAAATCATTGTTTAAACACTCACCAATATTGAGAACAGTTGGCCGGGGAAGCACCGATAATAGTTTTGATTGAAACACAGTTCTATTTGAGTTTTCTGTTACTTTTTAAGCATTCTAATTATTTAAACCGTTTTTTGTTGATTGTTTCTTGTTTCTTTGTTGTTGTTACGTTGTTTGTTTTTACGTTGTTGTTAGCATTATAAAATGCCGTCTGATTTGTAAGTAATTTTCGCACAATTCATTAAAGAAACATTATAATAATTGTCATGGTTCAATTAGTATAATTTTTTTATTAATTCTTTATTTTATTTAAGTTTATTTTATTAAACTAGCTATAAATTGAAAATTACATTTAGAAGAGCAATACAGATTTAAAGATTAATTAATTGATTGGGATATTTAAAATTACCGATTTATTCAAAACAATTTAATTACATTTTATTGATAGTAACTAATTGATTAATAAGTTTAACATTTTTAAAGAACTCTAACTTACAATTTTAATTTAAGATAAAAAATAAAATGCAATTAGAGGGCGACTTAGATTATTTAAAAAATCAAGAACATAACATTATTAATTTAATAAAATTCTCAAATAAGGAATATATGTATAAGTATTTTCCGCATCCTCATCAGACTCACATTGGTCGCCAAACGCGACTATACAAAGGTGGGAAGTGGTGGCTCCATTGTCCATTGTCTCCTGAAGCCGATGGCTTTGGAAATGAAGTCGGGACAGGCGCTGATAATTCGAATGCGGCAGGAATGCATGAGGGAGCTACTGGAAAAAGAATTGGCCCAACAACAAAAGGAGTTCAAGCGGTTGCATACATATGTACAAAAGTTTGGAAGATAAGATTGGAAAAATATCTATCAAAATCTTATTTGATAGTAGGCAACATTTTTGCGATACAGTTAATGTTTGCCAACTCTGAAACTGTTTCACGAAAATGTCGTCTGTCTAGGAATAAAAGTAATTTTAATCTTAACTTGTACAGTGTACACTACTGAAAAGGATGCGCAAATATTTATTTTATGCGGTCAACTAACTGTCTGCAGTCAGTGTAATAAATTGATTTAGTCAGCTTTGAGCTTTGCTGGCGACCATTAATCTATTTTGTTTTGTCCCAAAAAACTGCCACGCCCCCTTGCTTATTGTTTAATGAATGAATGAGAAGTTTCAATGGGGCGTTTCTTTTGTCGAAAATCCTTTGAGAGTAGACCGAGTCGTGTTTTTGTCGCTGTCTATCTTTTATTTCTGGTTATGCAGTTTGCAAATTTGCTTGGTTTTTTGTGAGACAATGGTGAATATATAACAAATACAAACTGATTATCATGGCATGTCTCAAACGTTTTTGTTTTCGGTCCAATAAAAACGGCACTTGTAATATTAATTGAAAGCTAAAGATAAAGTTTGGTAGGCTGTCACAATTTTTTCTGTAAATTCTTAATTTTTTAAGAGTGCTTTCACTTCATCATCATTTGTCAATGTCTACGCTGGCAGGCAGTTAACGAAGTGTGATTCCCCCATTCTTCATCATTTCACCATTTGCATGTTCAATAGGTAGATGAGATAAGGTTTTAGAATGGACTGCAGTTTCGTAGCCTGAATGCACTCAGTTGCACTTCCGTTAACTTTTGAACGCTCACCTCCTCCATTTTGCTGGTGCTTCTCATATTTTTCCTCTTTCCGCTCTTTTTTCAGTTGTGCAGTCAGCGATGTGCTAATCAAATTATAAATTGTGGCCCCCATTGGAGGGCAAGTCGTTCAAAGCAGAGCCCAAGTCAAGAGGACACCAAGCTGACATTGTCATCATCAGCCTAGCTATAGAGATGCCAACATAATTCTCGTTCGATGGTGCGCTCCTCGCTCAACCTGCTCGTCTAACGTCATAATGGAAAGCGCCATCCATCGGTTGGCGGCTGACATTGCATCTGGGTCGCGGGTCCATTTGCAATTGCTGCCTCTTTCCCCGTTATTCCTCATTTTTCCATTTCCATTTCTCTTTCCTTTTTTTTTTTTTTGTGTATTATGTTTGTGCGTGTAATTGAGCGAGGGTCGGAACTGGAACTGGAGCTGGTCTTTTGAGAGTCGCGCACACAGGTGTTGGAGCATGTGACCCACGAGGGGCACATTAAACAATCCATTCCTTTAATTAACAATTTGCATTTGCTGCTTTTTATGCCGTGACTGTGCATATACATATGTGAGTGACTGTGTGCAATGCTTTTGTTTCACTTAATTGCAGTTTGCATTGCCAAACCGTTGTTATACGTTTAAAAAACAGGTTATTGTTATATTTTCAATGGCATACTCGTTTCAATATGTCAAAAAATGAGTTTTTTAACAAGGGTATTTAATCTTCAATATGGCTGAAAGTGTAAAAATAAATATCTGAAAGATGTGCATAGAAAAGAGTCAAGAGCAATTTAAGAAATCAATTTATTCGAATCGAATTTTATAAATAACATTGGAATCCACGTTGAAACACATTTAGATGCCCTAACATTCAGATGGACTCATTTAATATGAACATAATTAACATTTTAAATAAAGTTAGGATGTGCAGAAGCCACCATTTTAAAATTTTATTAGTATGCAACATTTGAATTCAAAACTCTTCAGCCAAAGTCGTTTTAAATGTTTTATTTGTGCCATAATATGTTGTATATATTATTTATATTAAATATTTTTAAGAATATGTTACAATAAATTATTGATATTTAGGGAATAAATTGCAATTTGATAAATCTTTTAACTTTTTGAGTTGCATGCCATACATTCCAAAAATAATATTTCATTATGGAATTTTTGTGATGCAATGTTGCATTTTTTTTTATGAATTTCTTTATATTGGAAATCCATTAACACAAATCTTTAGGTACTTTCGAGCATACTACGAATGTTTTTGCTTTCTCCCTCCCTCTGTCTCTCGCTCGCTTTCTTTGCTTGTCTGTTTTGGTATGGCATTCATTCTTCCATTTAGCAAGCGAAAAACTGCAATCACCTTTGTGATTGTGCTTTGCTTTTCAGCTTTATCGCAATTCCATTCAACTATTTTCGCTTTTGCACTTAAAGTATTAAATTTCTTCAAATAGTATTCTGAAATAATCCCAAGCATTTCCGTCTGAGCGCAAGATTCCGACAACAGCAACCCGAGAGCGTGCGAGAGAAAGAGATTGAGCGAGATAGAGACAAAGGAGAGAGAGAGAGAGAGAGAGCGGTCGGCCTTTCAGTGGGATTCCCCATTTTCATTTTTCTTTGGTCAGTTTTGTGGCACAGTCACGCTCTCTCTCTCTCCCACTCACAGTCAATCTCTTTCTCTGTTTATCTCTCTCTCTCCCTGGCAACCCATCTAAGCCAACAAGGAATGCTTTTAAGGGTTTCCCAACCATTTCTTATCATTATCAAGGCAAGCGTTTAACTTTAAACGTCTTTTGTACTATTGTGGTTACCGTTGCCTTTCGTTCTGGATGTTATTGTTGTTGTTACTGCGCGTGTTGCCTTTGCTGTTGTTGCCTTAAATTGTATGCTCTACATTGTAACGGCTGCATCCAGAACAACAACAGCGCTGGATTTTGCACTTTTGGCGCATTTCCGTCAACTGAATTTCATTTAGTAACATTCATACATACATACACATACATACATACTTACTTACATCTGTACATTTATGCTGATATAGAAATACATATTTTAAAATTAAATCTGTATAAAACCACCAAGCATATAATGTATAGAGAATTTATTTTATACAACCGAAAGTGTCCAAGCAAATGCCTTGCGATTGCGTTCACGGGAAATTTTTGCGTGGACCTTATTTGCGAGGGAAATTATTTGGACTTTCAGTTCAGTTGGCAAGCAGAGCTCGTCAACACATAAATCATGTGTACTATGAAATACCCTTTATGCTTTGAACGTTATTGCCTTCAATCTATCGCAAATAGAAAAACACCGTAAATTGAACAAGGTCATAATAAAACACGGTAAAATAAATGCAATGAAATGAAATACGACTATCACAAGCTCACCTATGATAGCCGCTCATTGGATCTGGGCGAGATCTCTGCTGAAAATGATACGCTTGTGGTTACTGGCGCACGTTTTCGCGTCGTGAACAAACATCTCAATTTGGAGGTGCGATTTAGCACATTTAACTATACTTCAGGTCGCCTTATTCAGCCGGAGGTCAATAGTTTCTGACTAGGCAATGATGATAAGCCTCGCCAGAAACTGATGCTTAACGATCCTCAAGTGTCCACGAACTCGCCGCTTAGCTCTCTGCCCTTATCGAACAATAACCAATATATGGAATTTGTTAGCTCCAGTGTGGATAAAGACGCTGCACAGAACACTGTGCCCTTTATCGATGTACCGCTGTCCCGCTTTCCGGCCTGGGCATTTATCACAAGGGACGTGAAGGTTTTGGTGGATTTTTTGGTCCAAAGCTCGTAACATACTACAATTTTTGGAAGAGACTTTTAAATCCACAGGGATAAGTCTCTCATACTATTTGTTATACTATTTTCTATTCAGATTATAATGTTAAGATATTTTAACATATTCTGACACAATTAAATAAAGCTTAATTTCTATTTAAACTGCGCAACTTTAAAATTGTTGGAATTTCAAAAATCAGTTAGTTAATTTATAATAGGTGGCAGCATAGATTTCCATCGATACTCAAAACTGAACTATCGATAAAAAAAGATGCGATTAATATCGCAGCTGTGCTTATCGAATTTTATAAACTAATTGCACGAGCTAAAAATAAAAATATTAAGCTCTTAACTTAATATACCAATAAAGAAACAAGTGTAAAACGAATAAAATACATAATTATTAGTCTTTTTACATTGTGTAGTATGTATGTACACTGCTAAAATATAAAAATCAGTATTCAAGAATTCATTTGCAACTCGTGTCATCAGTACTTATTTTCAAGCTGGTTGCCGGGTGACATTGAAGTTGTAAAGAAAGAAGCACATGTTGAAGCCGTTGTTACAACAGTATCGAGGTTGCTTTACACCGCACTTACCACATTTAATCCCAATTGGAATTAAATCAGTCGTCAACTCACATTTAACATCGACATTTCGACATCGCACATTTTGCAAAATGGATGATAAAATTGCACTGGACAAAGCAAAAAATCTGGCAGCTCAAGCTGCTGTCGATCAATGGGTGACCGAGGAGACAAAGGTGGTTGGCATTGGCAGCGGTTCGACCATTGTGTTTGCCGTGGAGCGTCTGGCGGAGCGCGTATGGAAGGAGGGATCTCTGGCTGACATGATTTGTGTGCCATCATCATATCAAGCACGTAAGCTTATTCTCGATCATAATCTAACATTGGGCGATTTGGATCGCAATCCCAAAATTGATGTGTACATTGATGGTGCCGATGAGGTCGACAGCCACATGGTACTCATTAAGGGCGGCGGTGGTTGCCTAATGCAGGAAAAGATTGTAGCCTCATGCGCCAAGAAAATTATCATTATTGCCGATTATACAAAGAAGTCCCTACGTTTGGGGGAGCAATGGTGCAACGGCATTCCCATTGAGGTGGCGCCCATGGCCCATGTGCCGGTCAAGCTGAAGATTGAGGAGATCTTTGGAGGTCAGGCTATGCTGCGCATTGCTCTCAAGAAGGCTGGACCAATTGTCACCGACAACGGTAACTTTCTGCTGGACTGGAAGTTTTTGGCCAAGCGTGAATACAACTGGGATGAGGTGAACCGTGCCATAACCATGATACCAGGTGTCTTGGAGACGGGATTGTTTGTAGACATGGCATCGAAATGTTACTTTGGCATGGCTGACGGATCTGTCAAGGCGCAAAACAAATAAGTTTCTTACGAGCATAATTTCAAAATGTTCTTATTAAAAAATAAATAACTATACGATCGTTGTCCTTTTAAAAGTAACAGTTCCAAATTGATTGCTTATAACTTTGGATGGTGTCTAAAATGATTTCTTGCTGCGTCCTGGCAGTATTGTCTCCTTAATGTAGTTGAACAGCGATAGTAGTCCCATTTTCTTGTTCCTTGAAAAATAGTTACTAACCACATCCGGATTATTGATGCCCAGTCGTCGTTCATTGCTTGATACTGTGGTGGGCAGCACATTGTCATTGGCGTTGACCGAAACAAACAGCGCAAAGGGTACCATCCACATGCAGATTGTAAAGTAAGCGAGAACCTAGGGAATATGTACATATATTTATAGTCTATATAACTAAAAAGTCTCCAGGTTTATTTGTTTACCTGTGTGAAGGGCACGTAGACACTAGTGAAATACTGAAAGGCCAGCAGATGATTTACTATCAGCATGACCAGAGACCCAATAAATGGCACCGACAGCAAACGTATGAATGGAAAATTTGTCATTATACTGAAATGGAATCCCTGTGCCGTCAAGCCGCATAGTACGATAGTCCAGGAGAAGTCCTCAAAGAATATTAACAATATATACACAAAAATCGTGAAGCTTATCATAAACAAGATAAATCGACGTGTCGACGTTGTATATTCCTCCGCTAGTTCAGCCAAATAGTAAAGTCCGGCCACTGAAAAACCAAAGACAACGTCGTATGTACTTAAGTTACCATAATTAATTCAACCTCGTTACTTACCTATTGACAGCGTTATGAATATTATCTGTATGGCTAGTGAGATCCAACTAAGTATGAGAAGGAAACCCATAATTTATTACTAAGTATTAATACAGTCGGTTTAATAGATGAAGTGCCTAAACAAAACAATGACGCGACGCATCGATAGTGTTATCGATTAGCGGCTTTGGTTGACAGTGCTGCCACTGTCAGTTTTTTATATTGGGATTTAAGGCTGTCATCTTGTGATCAGCTCAGAAAAGATCATTGCAATGGCGCGATATTCAAATCTATTAATTTAAGCAAAAAATTATGTCAAAAACCATAAATGCAATAATAGACGAATCAATTAGATTCAAAATAAAATAAGAACAAAAATAAATAATTCTGTGAATTCTGAAAGCTAGTGACAAAGTTACGAATATAACTCGAAACTCGACAATATTTAAGGAAAAACTGCAAAATACTTGAAAACATAACCTTTTTAAAATTTCAAAAAAATTACCAAACAATTAATTTTTTGAAAAAAGTCACTGAATGAGAAAAGACTTAGATCAGTTTATAAGGCTGCCAGGTGTTTAAATTAAAAGCAACTTTTTTTCTGTCAGGTGGCAATGGCAACACTATTTCGTTTGCAAAAAAAAGAGAAGCGCGTGGTTGGTTTATTTTAGCGGCACGGAATTTACCATAGTAAGCAAATTATTATAAATAGTTTATACATTGAAGCAGAGATTTAGAGTGTGTGTGTTTAACCTGAATCGAGAAATTGGCGCGCACCGGATCGAGCTAGTGTACAAACGCTTGCCTCGTGGGTCGCTCTGAGTATGTCGAATCCGAATGACAATGAAAATGCTGCGGCGCAGGAAGAGGATGATGTTGAATCGCCGAACCTAAACGATACAGAATTGGATAATGCTGTTTTTGCTGCTGCCTATCAGAGTGACGACAGTCTCACGGATGCATTGGACAATGCTGGCGATGCTGACCAAGAAGCAGATGCCGACGCACAAAGTGATGACAATTATGAAGACGCAGATGCTGATAATGATGGTGAAGGTGAAGGCGAAGCTGATCCTGATGCTGACGGCGAAGGTGATGTTGATGCTGATGTCGACGGCGACGGTGATGGCGAGGCTGCAGTAGAGGATGAAGATGATGACAATGCTGATGACGCCGGCGACGCTGAAAATGCCAATGCTGAAGATGATCCGGCTGCTGATAGACGTTCAGCCACCAAAAAAGAGCTCACCCAAATCATAGACAAATGGGAGCAGGAGCAAACCCAAAGTGGCTATGATCCAGTACCCACGCTAAGAAGGTAAGCTTCACATAGAAAGCGAGACAGAAATATATACAGTTGGCAAAGAAATTATTTTGACAAAATTAAATTTTTACATATACTTGTTTATAACAAAAAATTGATTTATTTTACAATGTTTTACAAGTAACAAAAGAGATCGATTAAATTTAACTATTATTTTTTATATGTCACAATAATTACATTAAAATCTGTAAATATTTATAAACTGTAAACAATTATTAAATATGTTATTAATTGCACGATTCGTTTTCAGTCTGGCTGAGATATTTGAACGAGAGAAGGATGCATACATGCGCAAAGATCCCGATCCACTGGACTTAAGGCATCCGTATAGAACCGATCCCAGTTGCCAGTATGGGTTGCTGCTCAAACTGCTCTTTCGCAAGGATCAGTTCATGGGCAAGGTAAAATTGAGCTTCTTTTATGTTTTTCAACTCACATTTAATTAAAACATTTTAAATTTGTATTCATAGTTGCTCAATGAATATCTGCGAGAGAACTACTTCAGTCGGCAGAGTGTAAGTCGAAGCTCTCTGGAGCTAAACATTATTGCCTGTCGTCTAATACTCGTGGTAATGCCGGGACTGGAGACAACGGCGGTATTTCAGACCGCTGAGGAAGACGGCATCATCAATCGACTTTATAACTGGGCTGAGGATAGCATAGAACCCTTGCAGAGCTATGCAACAGGTCTCCTGGCTGCTGCAATGGAGGTTAGCGATATCGCAATCAGTTGCCGTGATCAAAATCTGCGTCTGGTGCCCAAGATGATCAATCGCTTACATATGTTACTCGCCTGCAGTTGTATGAGCAAAAACTCGACAACTGAAGCGACTACCTCACACAATAACTCTGCGGACAGCACATTCTCACAGGGAATGCTGAGCTGGATGGCTTGTGGCGCTGCGTCTGCCCCACAGTCACCGCAACATAATGGCGCTAGCGGCAGTGCGTCCAACATGTCCATTTTGTTTGAGAACAGCCGAGATGCGTTTCCCGTTTCACGGTATTACAAACGCATGTATATACCACTTCATCCGCCCACAGCAGACACCAGCCAGATGCTCATTATGCGCTTCCTAACCAGCCTTGGCGAGTATCAGGAATTCCTTGGCATGGCCTTTGCAAACAATGTAATGATGCTTATCTTTGGTCACCTTGAGGAGCTGGACAGGCGAGATACCTGCCTGGCCTACGAGGTGCTAAAGTATCTTGCATCCTTGCTCTGTCATAAAAAGTTTGCATTGGAATTCATTTCCACTGGTGGACTGGAGGTGAGTCGCTAGCAATTTGTCCAATTTTATATATTTGTATTCATATTTAATAATTTTTACAGCTTTTGTTGAATGTTCCACGGCCAAGTCTAGCCACGACCGGAGTATCAATCGCCATTTACTATTTGGCCTACTGTGAGGACGCCATGGAGCGCATTTGCAGCATGCCACGTGCATTGATATCGAACCTGGTTCGTTATGCGCTGTGGATTCTAGGACGCTGTCATGACTCTTCTAAGTGCCATGCCACCATGTTCTTCAGCTTAAGCTTTCAGTTTAAGGTTATATTGGATGAGTTTGATGCCCAGGATGGTCTGCGAAAGCTTTACAATGTTGTAAGTAAAAAATCTCAAGGGGAAAAAAATGATTTCAATTTCCTGTAATTGTTACAATTAATAAATATCTCTATTGATTGACAGATTTCGGTGCTAAAAATTCTGGATCCCAGTCATAATGACAGCGACAATGCATCAGATATTAACGAGGATGTGGAGTGTGCTTCCCGCCAAATGGTTCGTCATGTGTGCGTCGCTCTTAAGCGTTATATGGAGGCACATTTCTTCTACAAGTACAACAACTTCCTATGCCAACACTACGCTACTTCCTCCTCCTCATCGCACTACTTCAGTCAGCATCCGACGGTGGCAGCTAAGCTCACATTTGATCAGTTGCATGAGCAGATTCGTACGCTCCAAGAGCATACGTCAGTGCGTGCACACTGGGAACCTGTGGATCAGCTGCTAAAACTGGGTGGCATTACAATGTTGCTCCGTATCATTGCCTTCAGCTATGAATGGGTGAATAGTGGACGCTCGGAGACAGTGCGATCAGCTCTTGATGTGCTTAGCGTATGCTGTGTGATACCACGTGTATATCTGGTGCTTTGTGAGCGTCTGCAGATGCTAGACAAGACGACAACGTCAGGAATCTGTTCGGTACTGGGTGCTGCTGCCGGCGAGATTACCGCCGATGCGGAGGTGCTGAAATCCGCGCTGGCCGTACTCTGTCATTGTGTCTGCTCGCCAATTATTCGCAAGGATAGTGGCACCAGCCTCATTAAGTTTACAAACTCCTCGAGAAAGAACAAAGCGAATCAAAAACATGCTGAGGAGCTAATCGAGAAGGTGTGGGAATCTGTGTGCTCCAACAATGGCATAGTGGTGCTGCTGTCACTGATGCAAACCAAGGGACCCATTACGGATGCCGACTGCATCAGAGGCATGGCCTGTCGGGCCTTAGCAGGCTTATCGCGATCCGATCGTGTGCGTCAAATTGTCGGCAAGCTACCCTTGTTTGCCAGCGGGCAGCTACAGGCTCTTATGCGTGATCCCATACTGCAGGAGAAGCGTGCCGAGCATGTCATCTTTCAGAAATATGCCCTAGAGTTGCTTGAGCGCATTTCGGGTAAAACGAAACCCCTCAACAATCCGCTTGATCCCTCGCTGACCAACATGCACAAAGCGAATGTCATTGCCCAGACGCGCATACAATACAACGAGCAGCAATTGTATCAGCTCATCTTTGAGCATCTGGAGAGCAAGGGACTGAGCCAAACCGCTCAGATGCTACAACGTGAGGTGGGATTACCTTTGCAAACGACGACGATTCGCAATTTTCATCAATCGCCCTTTGACTATAAGGGCTTCTCCGGCGTCAGCTCAATAACACGCAGTCGACTGCGAAGCCGGATGCAAGACGTCAATGCGGCCATTATGTCCGGCGGAGATCAAGGCCGCAGTCAGACAGATGATATGCCACACTGCAGCAGCAGCGGAAGTGTGTTCAATTTATCCATAGGCGCAATTACTGCTCCAGGCGTACCCAACTTTAGCCACGTGAGCGCACAGACACCTATTAAACTACGCAAGACAGAACGTGCCACATCCTCGCTTAATCGTTCGCTGCAGAAACAAATCAGTTTGGGTAACGCAGAGTCCGGTGCAGTAGGAATACCTGATGAGTTGACCAATTCGCCACCATTGTATCCGAAGCGTGTCACACTTAACAGCATTGTGACGGAGTATCTGACGAATCAGCATTCGTTGTGCAACAATCCGGTGACGACCTGTCCACAGTTTGACCTTTATGAGCCACACAAATGTCCAGATCCCCGACCCAGTCGTCTTCTCAGCTCCAACTACAATCTGACTTCCAGACACTTTCGCACCCAAGCCGGATTTAATACCGCCCATTTTGATCGCCGTCATGTGCACACACACTTTGCCCCCTGGCGAACAATACGTTCCGCGGACTACGATGAACTGGAGTTCACATGCTGTGACGTTGTGGGCAACTATCTTATCGTTGGAACCCATCAGGGCGAGAGCAAGGTGTTCAACATGAACGATGGCGTCGAACAGTGCGCTTCTATATGTCACACGTACGGTGTGGATGCGATTCAGGCGAATCGTGGCGGAGATCTTGTGCTGACCACGAGTTTATGGCGCTTGCCCACCACAATTCTCTGGTCCATCACCGACAACGAGTTCCGCTCCAAGTTGCGTCTGCCCGAGGTTGGTTATTGCGAAGTTTAGCCAGACGACGCAGGATCGATTGCTCGGCACACACACTGATGTAAGTTGCCTATTCGTACAATTGCTCTGAATGTTATACTCACCATCTTACTTATTTACAGTGTGCGGTTCTGTATGACATCAACACGGGTTCGAAGATCTCCACGTTCACTCCCACCATACCCAATCAGTACACCAAGAATCGTGCCACGCTCTGTCGGACAGACGAGCTGCTTTTGTCAGGTAAGTCAATTAACCCAATTGATATTCATTTAACGTTAATTGAAACTCTGCAATTCTGTTTGATCAGATGGCGTGCTTTGGGATGTGCGATCCGGCAAAGAGATACACAAGTTTGATAAGTTCAATCAGTGCATATCGGGTGTGTTTCATCCCAACTGTCTGGAGGTGAGCGCATCCTAATGCCCAAACTGGCAATAGTGATTAAAATTTGGTTCGATTACATTACACATAGTTGGGACTTCTAAAACTACTCAATTATTTGATTCAAATAATATTTCTTGTATTAAAATGATTGTCTTACAGATCATAGCCAACACAGAAGTATGGGATCTACGCACATTTCATCTGTTGCAAACTGTGCCTGTCCTAGACCAGAGAAACTGTACATTCTCGCCCATGCATGTGATATATGGCGCCAGTTTGGGTGCCGACAGGGACCACGATGTGGAAACGACTACCTATGATACCAGCTTTAATGTACTGGATGCCTACGACTATTCGAGCATTGCCACAATTGATGTGAAGCGGAACATCAACGATCTGAGTGTTAGTGCCAATGGCAGCCTGATTGCCGTTGTGGAGGATCATAGCGGCTACGATTCGAAGCAGGAGACATGTGTGAAGATTTATGCCGTTGGTGTCAAAAAGAGCGAGCGCTCGGAAGAGGTGCGTGCGGTTAAGGACTTGGCCGTCGATGAGGGCGTCGTTAGAAACAGCGCGTCCGAGGAACCGCCACCGCCCGTCAATGCACCAAGCGGCGACTCTGCGCTAATTCGCATCGTCGAAGAGCCGGCCCGCCCCCATACGCCAGCACCAAACTTTGCTTTAATCGATGCCGATGCTGATGCTAATGCTAATGCAGATGGCATTGGTGTTGGTATCGGTGTTGGTGTAGGCGTAGCTGGTGGTGTTGACGACGGCAACGAGGCACGCCCCCGTCGTCCGAGCCGGCTAAGGCCATCGTTATATGCCAATTTAAATCTGGCTCGCCAGCATGCTCCCAACAGCTCAATTGTTGGTGTGCGACGGCGAGCACGTACACTGGGCGGTGCCGGTGCGCCCATCGATCTCAGAACGCTCATGCGGCAGATGGATGATATTGAATTTAATATTATGTCTATGCTTGCAGGAAGATGATGAGGAGGTGCCCGAATCCAATGAGGAGGGCTCCGATACGGGATCGGATACGGGCTCCGAAAACGGTAACTATTTGATTACAGTCTGTAACAGTTTGAAAATCCATAATAATCATACAAATTCTTTTCCACAGCATTTTCAATTGGTCCGAATTTCATGGGTTTCCCGTTACGCAGCCACCGCAATCACAATTTCATTGATATTGAGTCCTCCAGCGATGACGATAACGATAGCGACTTGGATGATGCTGATGACGATGATGATGACGACATTGAAATTATTTCCGATGTCGACAATTTTGACTTAGAAGCCGATGGCAGCAGTGATGGTAATAGGAATGCAAATTCTTAAGCTTCCGTATGCATTCGTTTTGACTTTTCTTCGCCCTCAGATTAAAACCCCAGTCCAGTTCTGTCAACTGTCCTACCTTATCCTCCGCTGCAAGCGCTCGAGACTTCTGTTCGTCAGTCCATCTAAACCTTATATTTCAGCACGCTGCGCTCGGGACTACTCAGGACTCCTTTCTACCCAGCAATAGTTCTAATTTCAACTAGTTTTTGTAAGCTGTTATCTAAAGTTATATTTTATGTTGAAAAAGTTTGTACAAAGAAGGCCACAAAAAACTGAAATGTAGAAACCATAAACACACATAAAAATATCGATCTGTTAAAAAGCAATTTACACAAAAGATAAATAAGTTGTTGAACAATTTCAAAATGTACAAAGTGGATTAAATTTATATATATTAATACAAAATGCATTAAGTGTCCGCACTTTGCTTTAAACATATTACAAATTTCAATTTATTTTAGAATACAGAATTGAGATGATCGATAACACTGGATCAGTATATATCTCTCGATATGCAGTATATCTTCGCCCGGGATGGTAACGATTTTACGTTTTGAAATATCAAAATTTACTTTGATTTTAATCAGAAAATTAGCTATTTTTTTTATCAGAATTATAAAGTGATCCAATGTTTTCCAATCTAAAAATACTATATTTTTCAATCTTAATTATAAACTATTCAGTTTTTTTTAAGAGGTCACAAATTCAATGTACATTTTTGAACTAAGATTAAAAAATGTTGCTGTTTCTCTGAACTCCGTTCCCTTCTAAGATTTGTCCATTTATCCAGGTAGTTGTGCTTCCCGGTTGATTTATTTAAACTCAACCCTTATTTGCAATCCCTGATGTCATTAATCTGTTCAAACAGTTTGGTAGCATTCTGATATTAGGTGCTTGCACAGTTATTGTGTTTAGTTTTTATCTTATCTTGAAATATGGGTTGCTATGAATTGGGAAATGACGAGTAGGTCTGTTCGTAGTGTTAATATTAATCAGTTTAGTTCAGTTGAGTTGTTTGGCTATTTTCATTGATCGCGTTCACCTTAGGCCCGTGTTTCTTCAATCAAATCTCTCAAGTTTATCCTTCAGCAATAGATAAATATGGTTATATGGCTTGGTTTACTGTTTATCGACTATTTTTGCGGTCAAGTTGAATGTGTTTGAGCGACGGACGAGCACCAAAATAGCTACCTATTTACAATTGCGAATTTCAGTTACGATTTGTCATCGAGACGGCGCGTATCGGCGACGGATAACTTCACTTGGAATTAGTCCGAAATGTATATTTCCACGTTTTTAACTCTCGTTGCATTGGGAGTGCTTCTTTCTACATGCTGCTGCCAGGCATTTGAGGAGCGTTCCGATTTCTGCATAGAAACGGATCCAACACTTATCATCGATATGGATCGTCGTATGGTTTATCCCAGTGAGAAGCAAAAAAAGTGCCTTATCACAGCCACAACACTGACGAAGAAGGAGAAGGTTTGTCAATCCAAGAAACTATATATAATATAATAACAGCCTAGCAGATTTAAGTGTCTTGATAGATAGAAGATTTGTCGAGTGTTTTGCTGACAGCAAGAGAGTGGAAATTTGCACGAATTTCAAGTGTGCTTAAGCAAAGTTCAACCTTTGGATAATTAATAGTAAATCATTACAAACAGAATATTTCATTATACCAAAAACCTTTGTGAACTTTGTTTATCTAATTAAGTTGTATTTGAATCGTGTAAAAAAAATCTCATTCAATATTTCTACACCTTATATGGCCGCTGGATCAGTCAGTTTTCAGCTGAATTTGAGGTGATTTCAAGGGAAACGGGTTGCTTGCCACTAAATCCTTAAACGACAACTCCAAGGCACTTGAATTATAACCACATATGGACAGATAATAATCTGTAAATCACACAAAATGTTGAGAACGTTAAAGTCAAGTGGATCGTGCGCCGAATACTCAATTGAATTAGTTTAAGATAAAGAAAGCTTGGAAACGTGGAAACTGTCTATAGCTATAGATAGATAATGTAGAGCAGCCAGATAAGGAAATTATTTATACGAGTGCCAAATCAAATCAAGTATTTTCCGCTGATTAACTTTGCTTGACTAATCCCAGGATAGCCTCATAAATACCATGTGCACGGATCACGGTTCCACAACAATGAAAAAGAGCATTCATCATTATTTTAAACTGCACAATGGAGAGTTGGCTGGACGTGGTGCCAACAAGGAGATTTGCAGTGGAAATGCCCGATCTATGCTCGCCTGGGTGCCCTATAACATCATGATCCAAAACTACGCAGCCGAATTAAATCCCAAAGAGCGTCTTAGCTATATTGCCAAGGCGACAAATTTGGAGCGTGAAAAGACTGAACTGTGCCACTTTAGACACACGGATCTGGTCAATGGCGTCTTGGACAATCTGTTCACATGCGTGGTCATGATCTTTGAAGATAACTTTGTAAGTAGATGAAAATGTTGCAGTCCCGGTAATTCAGCTAATCCATATATGGTTATTATAGTATGGCGTGGAGGATAACATCAACGTGCTCGTGGAGCTGCAACCATTGATGTATCATCTGCGCAATATCACCTACTTGCCCTGGCGTAATGTGACCAACAGCTACAAAATGCACTTAGGCAATGGAAAACTCATTAATCCGAGTGGACAACGTAAACCAATCTACGGTAGCATAAACTATGCGTATGTGGAGAAGATTCGTCTCAACATGAGCAGCATTTACAAACAGGAGCACCAACTGGAGAAGTTGCCGCTGCTGCTTGAGCATCGTGGCTCTGTGCTGGAGTTGGATGAGGCTGGCGAGGGTGGAGTTGATGTGAAGGAGCAGGCGTACTTCGGACGTACAATGGATGCCAAAAGCGATGTGAAAGTCCAGATTATTGGACAGTGGGTGGATCAGCATCGTGAGTTCAATGCCGACATCTATGAGTATTATGGTCATGGACTTGTGCGTTTAAAGTTACCAATAACTGGAGCTAGACTCACATTTGTGCGCATTGACGGCACTGAGCCCGTGTTTGAGGCTCCCGAGTCGAGTAATCTGGCCAAGGCGTCATTGTTCCGGGACATGGACGCAGCACCTGCCAAACTGACAGAAAATGGCACAACGGTTTTTAACGAATGGGAGGAAGAGCAGGGCTCCTCATTTTATCCCTGGTTTGTAATTAGTTGTCTGCTTATTGGCATTGTATTGGTTGTTGTTGTTTACGGCATCGTTCGGGTTTATAACAAGAAGAACAAGGAAAAACAAAAATATGAACTGGCGAACACAAATAACACGCAGTCTTCCGCCTAGAAATTAAGCAAATATATTGTTATTGCACATTTTTGAATTTCGATTTATTCAATGTGATAAATCAACATATCGATAAGCTTTGTTTTCTACAACGGTCTGATCACTAATTGTATCGAGCTAAAATAAAAGCACTTGTCAGTTTATCTATTTTGCTAATAAAATACAAAAAAAAAAAATGTTTATAAAATAATGCTCAAATTTTGCTTGAATATTCAGTTTGCTTATTATAAACCGAAGACGTCTTATTCGAGCATGTCATACGTTTTATAGCACCTTATAAATTCCATTAATCATGGCATGACATTCCTTAAGTTTCCTCATCTGGAGCAGCTGTTATGTGGGCGTAAAAGGATGCAATTCACTGTTTGAAGTGTAAATTATTCGCAAATGTTTAAGTGTGCATACCAAATTTAAGTAAACAAAGTCGAACGACGTATAAGTCGCAAAAAGTGCAAGGCACAGTGAAATTTGGTTAAAGTGTATGTGTGTGTGTGCTTTGCTTTGTAAAAATTCAATGCAGCGGTGATGAACAAAGCCAATAAGGTAAGAATCTACACTTTTCAAAATAAATTCATTCATTCCTTTGCATTAAGTTGTCACACAAATTATATTAACGGAACACCAACTGGGGATGGGTTTTGAAGTGGTGGTATCAATTTTCATGGACGATATTTTGGCAGGAATCGATATGATATTCGATATTTTTGAAACCAAACCATAGGTGGCGCATTTACGGTTTGCAAACACGCAGAAGATGACGTATTATATGACGTAGCTCAAATAAAAGGCTTTTTTTCTGTACATTAATCTTTATTTATACATTTAAATTTAAATACTTAAATAAATTTTTATCTTTATCAGTATATCAATTAAAACTACGCGCCATTAAATATAGTTTGAGTGTTGCCAGATCGGAAAAAAGTGTGAACTTATATGATGGAGTTGGCAGCACTGCTCCCTTGTTCACGCCACATACGCATATCTCACTCACACAACTAGAAGAC
This sequence comes from Drosophila sp. st01m, assembly GCA_018901795.1. Lineage (NCBI taxonomy): Eukaryota > Metazoa > Arthropoda > Insecta > Diptera > Drosophilidae > Drosophila > Drosophila sp. st01m. Next base: position 4,503,019 of record JAEIFG010000172.1, read on the forward strand.
GGGGCGAAACAAAAAAAGAGAGCTATATATGTGTAACGAACTTGTGTGGGTAATCGTCGTTTCAGCTGCCTCGCGCATTCTGCAGTCGACAGAAGAAGACAAAAGCAGAAACAGCACCATTGCGGTTGCTGAGCAATTTCATTCATCGAAGTTTTATTAATTTGGCACTGGTCGAAGTCTAGTTATTTCATTTACTTGCCAGAATAACCAACTGGTGCCCCATTTGTTTTTGTTTCGCATCGTTTCAAAACAAACTCGCGCTCGGTGCTTAAAATGTGAAATTTATGTGTTTTTCGTTTGGAAATTGTGTGACGCGGCCATATTTAAAAAGAATTTAATGTCAAATATCGTGCAAAGACGACAAAGCCCACATAAATTATATAAATAGTGTGTTTTGGTAAGTTAAAAAGTGAGGTGTATTATTGAAAGCCTTGAAGCAAAGTGCAACAAGTATGAGAAAGTAATTGCTGGAGTTGATTTAAATTTATAAATGCGAATAAAAATAAATTTGTTTCGTTTACTGCGAAAGTAGTTAAAATATGATTTTTCGCTCGCACCAATACAAGGATGCTAAATTGTGTATACTAGTTGTCGTCGTTGTCGTGTCGTGTTTACAGTATATTCGTCTCGCTTGCTCTGATAGCAAGGAGTTGCCAGAGTGATAGACGACTCTTAGTGTTGCCAGTATATATGAACCGCCAATATTCAAATACTGTGTTATCAGCAAATTCTCATACTTTTGTGAATTTTACAAGGCATAAACAAGAAAAGACCGCAACAAGTGTTATATATCTTACTTCTTGTAGAAAATAGCTGCAATAAAAATACACAGTGAAGCTCCAGTTATGATGGACCGTAAGAAGGTACTGGAATTGGACAAAATCTGTCGTGTATGCATTTCAGAACGCAAGGAAATGCGTCCCCTATTTAGCGAGAAGGTGCCAGAAATGCTAATGGATTGCACCAGCGTTCGCGTGCAGCAGACCGAGGGTTGGCCCGACAAAATCTGCGTGCAATGTGTCCATGCCGTGAGTCGGAATCATGCATTCAAGACGCTCGTCGAGCGCAGTGACAAGGAATTACGGGAATATATCAGAGCCTTGACGGTGCGTCTTGGGCAGGATGAGTCGCTGACGCCGCAGGAGCGCAAGCAGCAGAAGCTGCTGCAGAAGCAGCTCAAGCAACAACAACAACTCGAAGAGCAGCAACAAAAGCTGGAGCAAGAAATACTGCAGCAACAGCAGCAGTTGCAACAACAACAACAACAGCAGCAGCAGCAGCCTATTTTCCTTTTACAACAGCCTCAGCAAAATCAACAACCGAAGGTGAATAAATTTATCAAGAAATTAGCTCAAATCAAGTCTTATTATTAAAATTTCGTTTGCAGAAGACAAAACTGAAGCCGCTCTTGCGCAAGGGATCCTCACGGCAGTCTAAAAAGCATTTGGAGGCGACACAATTGCTGCAAGAGCCAGCACCACCGCCGCCTCCTCCACCTCTTGTTACGCATCAGCAGCATCAGCAACAGCCACAACATCAGCATCAGCAGTTACAACAAATCCAGCTACCTACACTGCAGCCAGCGCCCGCACAGCTTTTGCCCACGACAACAGCACAGCAAATTCTTTTGCCCAATGGCCAGTTCATAACGACGCAGATTGTGGCACCGCAGCTGGCACAAATCATTAGCACAGGACCGCAAACCACAACGGCAGCTACGCCGCAACAGGGACAATTTCTGCCGCAATTGCTGCAGGCTTCAAATGGTCAAACATTGCAGATTGTGCAACAACCAAATGGCACACAGACGCTACAACTGGTCCAGCTGGTCCCACAGCGCAGCATGGCGCCGGTAACAACAACGAATTGTACGACGGACATGTGCACGACGACGAGCAGTGGGGCCTCATTGGCGGATGCGGATGTTCAGCTACTGGAGGACGGCGAAATGGATGATGAGGAGCTGGATGAGCAATTGTATGAACAATTGGACGGCAAGGATCATACATTTGAGACGATTGTTCTGGATGATGAGCAACAGCAGGATTATCTTAAAGAACATCAGCAGCATCATCATCATCATCAGGTGTTAATTGATGAGGATCTCACGCAGAGCGAAACCCAGGAGCACGAACAGGAGCAGGAGCATGATGAGTACTTTGACGAGCAGCTGTTGCACAATGAGGATGGCGTAAAGCAAGAAGATGATGACGATGACAACTTTATTATCGAAGAGATACAACTAGATGAGGATGATATGCTGGACGATGGCGATGCTGAAGTCGACGGAGATGATATGACACCCGTGGATGATTGTGAATACATAACTGATGATCAGGATCACGGAGTTCTTGGCGGCGATGTGGATGATGAACTGCAGTATGCAATTATGGAACCGCATGATGGCGATGTCAGTGCCAGTGACATTGAGCAGGCCTTCATCGATGTTGATGCGCAACAGCAACAATTGCAGGAGCAACAACAGCAGCAACAACAACAACAATCCGTTGAGCTGCATAGCATCTCTCTGGAGAATGCCGTCGTCGAGTTCAGCCAAGATGCATTGGTGGCGCCTCCGTTGCATGTGACCACCACGCCCAGTCCCACACCCAGTGCAGCAAAGCGTGCGCGTCGTGGCAACCAACATCATCAGGCCGCGCATGCCAATCTAGTGGAACAGCCCTGCAATCATCACCAGCACAGTCCGCCAATAATAAGCAGCAAACTGGCGGCGGCAAACTCCCGTCAATTGGTACAAACCGCGTCAGTGATTGCGGCAGCTGGAGCTGATGATAATTACGAGATTGATGCCAATCTGGTAACGGAATTCATTAGGCAACACACATCTCCGTTAGGCTCTGGACGCTACATTTGTCATCTGTGCAGCACCGAGTTTCGCCAGTTCAAGGGATTGCAGAATCACATGCATTCGCACACCAACTGGATACGGGCCAATTGCAAGAAGCAACCGCAGTGCGAGATCTGCCTAAAGAGCTTCAAGGGACCAGGCATGCTACGCATGCATATGAAGACGCACGACGCTGAAACGAGTACACCTCTATGCAATATATGCAATCGCACATTCAAATCAAAAGCGATACTCTATAGGCATCGTCAGACGCATCAGCAACGTGCCTATTGCTGTGGCGTTTCCAATTGCCGCAAGAACTTCTCGAATGCGGCCAATCTGCGCTGGCACGTGGAACGCAAGCATCCGGAATGCGTTGAGCCCTTCTACAAGTGCGGCGAATGTTCCACACTGTACGACAACATTGACAACCTGCAGCAGCATGTAGAGAATACGGATCATAGCAGTAATAGCGGGGACCAAATGATTGCGACAAGTTCCAGTGCTGCTTTCAGCGGTGCCGTCAGCATTGTCAGCAATGGCTCGGACATCTCCAACATTATAGCCGCTGCACCGAATTCCCTCAGTGGTACTGGTGCTCCTGGTGATACGCATGCGGTTGTCGTTGGCTCCTCAGGGGAAATGTATTTTGTGACGCAGGCGTAGCCAACACAGTTTGCCGCTATCGGCAATTCCGAGTGTCTGCTCGGCATGTAGATTCTAATTGTAACAGAACTATACATACATCTGTACATCTATATCTATATCTATAGATATAGATATATATATGTGTGTGTCTATAGATTGTATATATATTTTTGTACTAGCGTATATTCATAGTTGATACACCCATTGCAATCCTAGTTGTCTCTGTCATTGTAGCTTGTTCGTAGTAGTTCCATCGCTCGTACTCTCGAATTTTGTATACAGCGAAAATTGTAAATTAATAATCATTTAGATATAAGTTTTAGGATTACGTTTTAGACAGCAGCAAGCCAGAATCCGCAATGCTTTAATGAAATATATTGTATGTAATTAAATAATTGATAATATGGCTATGGACCATGTGAAGAATAGCTATTCATTGTGGCTAATAAATATAGTTATTACCAGTGGCGTCGTTATCGCCGGTTTTTTTGGATATTGGACTGGAATTTTTAGACTACATTTTTCGGCTTGGTTTTATTGTTGGGCATTGATTATTACTAAAAAAAAAAAAATAAAACTGTTTTAATTGCAAATAAAACTAAATAACTACATTACAGATAAACCGATTGCATATCATTTCACTTAAGCTGCTTTTCAGGTTTTTTGTTGTTTGTTATTTGTTATTCGCTTGACAAATGAGCCAGAAAAAACCCGACAGAACAAAACAAAATTGATCTGAGGGAACGTCACCAATCAAGTCAAGGTCTCTTCGCTCCCTCATCGATTCTCCCCAGAGACACGTGTCAAAGCCCATATCATGCTGGGGATTACAATTAAACAGTTGCTTCTCTTTGTTGTCCACAGGTTTTCTTATGTAAATTGCAACAGTGCGGTAAGATAAAACCTATTAACAATATTGTAAAACCCATTAGACACTAGGCATTCAACTCTAAAATGTAGTCTAGATTTTGTTGATGCTACAAATCGTGACTTTATATTTTCTGAAATATTTAAATTTATTATAGTATTTATGAATTTAAGTTTTTTTACGAAAATGAGAATATAAACTTTGCTGTAATTTATGTTTTTTAGCTTTGATTCTAGCTCTATAACTCATATTTCCCGTCCCTGACTTTTACAAAGATAATTATAGATTTTCCCCATTAATTAAAATATTTGCTTAACTAAGATCTATTGAAAATCTAATTTGTAACTTAATTGGTATTAAGGGGGTTTTTTAAGTTTCCGATTACGACAACTTACGGAGATTATTTTTTAATAAATGCATATTCCTATAGAAAACTTGTTAAATATTCAATATCGCAAGTTTTGCTTGAATTGACTGCGAAATCTGTTAATTTAGCTAAGGTTACAAAGTTTGCACAATGGACTGTAATGGGATCTCTTTAAATGAGGCGTAGCTCTTGTGTTATCCGAGTCAGGGAAATACACATAGAAATAGAATATACGCAGTTCAAAAGCTAAAGTAGAACATCTGTGGAGAGGGTGGAGTTGACGTTGTTGTTGCTTTTCTGTTTATTTTTGTTAGCATTTGGGGAATCCAATGCGTCACCTTCACCTAAAATGCGCAGCATGTAATATTCGAGCACACTTAAGTTCTTTCTAGACCATTTTACAATTGCTACAACGCAGTTAAATAATTTCTTTAATTTTTAATGAATATACCAAGTACGTATATATTTTTATTCTGACGTAATTTGATATATGGTTGGCCACACGCTTAAGGTCTATAATTATTTATCTGATTGATAAACTGAAGTGCACACTTTCTTATAAACTTGGATTACCTGTGTCAATATTATTGTCCAATTTGATAATTATTATTAATTAGCGAAAAATGTTCAGCGAATCCATTAAAGTATGTGAAATATTGACATCGGAAATCACATTAATTTTATGATTATTAATGACGACAATCTTCAGCTTGACATGGCGCCTATCTAGAGCTTCTTGACAATGATAAGATAAGCAGTTCCCCCGTTTCCATTTCCATTTCACTTTTGCAATGTTCTAACCATGCGATAAATAGTTAAATAATTGCCGTTGAGGTGCGTGTTGGGAATCCCAGCTATTGAATTAATTATGCATTAGTAGCAGTTAAGTAGTTCCGAAAATCGATAAATGTTTGAAGAGAGTTTCCCTTTTAAGGAGTTTGGCATTCGTTTAAACATGATTATCTACTCTTAATACAATTTGAAAAGTATATGCAAATATTTACAAATTATTAGCTAGTTTTCGTGGCCATAAATTACAATTTGTTTGCCCATAAAATATCTGAAATAACCGACAAGCTGCAACATAAACAAGTCAATTGGCTTAAGTTTATTTTGCTCGATCAGCAGATTCTCTATACCTTATTACAATCTGAAATTTATTATACATAGTATCTTCTTTTTTGTATATATTTCAATAAGAGTTTTTTTTACAATTATACACAAAGTAACTGTCTTATTTTTTCGCCTATTTCCCATAACTTTAAAAGTGTAAATGTTGAAGCTTGTTTTGAAAGTAGCAACCTTGACTCATTCATATTAATAGACATTTTTATCTATTCATATTCGTTTGTCTGTTACACGTGTACTTACATTTTGTAGGCCCTTTTATAGGGTATAAAAATCTCTTGGCTAAGCAGCGCATAAAATGTTTATACAGTCATTTCCTTGAATTTATATAAAATGGAATCTGGGTCGTCCTTGAACTTTGAGACTCGGCCCACATTTTTCCCCCCCACCCAAATAATAATGTTCTGTAGGCAAAAACCCATGAGTCTTTTGCCCAGGCACAAATTATGCGAGTGCTGTAAAATAAATATTTGAAATTCTAAATGCTTATAAATAAGCTAGCAAATGTTAGAAATGTGTGTGCGCAATGTGTAATTGAATAAATAATGAGTGTGGTAATTTTCCGTTTTTACCGCACTTGTTAAACTATATCAAAATTAATTGACTAGACATGCCAGCAAAATATATAGAAAATATATACATAGAAAATATATACTTAGCAAATATTTCGACTTGATGTCGTTTGGAAAAATGCCTTTGATATAATATTATTTCATAAAAAATGTGAAATGCTAAATATGTTTATTAAACATACATAAATTGTTGGCAAATACAAGTATTTATTTTGTCTTAATAAATAATATATTTGCTTTTTCTATTTGAATTAATTGTTAACGCTATTAGTCCGTATTTATTAATCAAACGTTTTCCTATGTTAAATAAATGAATATTAAATGTTTCTTGTGATGCTATAAACATATTCATCAAAACCTTCACCCATTAATAAATATTTATATATATATATATATATTATTTCTAATGCTAAATAAGCTGCATAATGCATTGATTTGCTTATGATTTTCTATATTTATTTTTTTTGAAGAAAACAACACTTTTTAGCTTTCTGTTGACTAAGCAGCTTTTTGTTTATGTCATTTAAGCGATGAAGAATCAGTTTTTTTCTGTGTTGCCGGAAGAAACCGAAAGCGAAATGAAATGAGGGAATCTACGTGAGTGGAAATCTGTTTACAGTTCAGTTCAAATGAGTTGAGTTAAGGAATGGAATAGAATGAAGGAATTGCAGCTATCTATTGCTGACTAGCGATTACGTATACGCACTAAGCGGATCGGATCTTTTGATGTAGGTTCTGGTTCGACGGCATTTCAAATGATTCTCGGGTCCCGCCCCCTTTCTGTAGGCTTTGCCCGTCTACATTATTGCCATTGACGCAATTGAAAAGAAAAACAAACAGATTCATTGCGATTTTACGGTCCCAAAACTGCACGACATTAACAATAATTCGAGTACTTAGCCATGAGCAGTCGCATTAGTCTATAGTTCTATATATACATATATGCACTCTGTTTTTTGACGACACGTATATATAATTAGTCTTTCTTCTATTTGCATTTGCAACAACACGATTCTGCACGATTCACACTATGATTTGCACATTGTTTTAAGCTTTCTGTTGCATAATGCCTTATAAATTGTTAGCAATACTTTTGCTGATTAACTACCATATAGAGTTTGTTTTTTTAGAAACGCTTCAAATGAACTACCAATTAAAGTTGTAGAGCATTCAACGGGCGACTTGGCTTAAATGACGACTTGCATTCTTTTTTTGCATTTATTTATTTTTCTTATCGTTGGCATTAAATTAAACTTGATCTACATAAGCATGAATACACAGCAAGCACATATATGACATACAAATATTTATAGTATAATTCATATAATTATAGCCGGGCTGCCGAATTGGTAGCATTATTTTTAGTTTCGTCGTAAATGAAATTGTATTTTTGCGTCGCAATTTCGTTTCCGTTTGCCAAAGAGCTTATAATAAAAAAAGAGGGAATTATATAAAATGAAATCAATAGAAATGAAAAACCAACATTATATGCCCCACGTGTATGTAGGTACGTATGTATATATATGCATATGTAAATAAATATATATATATATATATCGGGGTATGTGCATTATGTGGGACACACGACTCGCTGTCGTTAGCATCTGCTATTGACATTGACTCATTCGGTCATGAAATTCTCTTTGTCTTTCTCTTTTTATTTTCAATTTCTTCTTATATCTCATAAGTATCTCATGTTGGTTTGTATCTCGCATAACAGCTGTGGCAGTGATGGCATTATTTTCAGTTACTATTGCCTACTTATTTGAGCTGGAAGGGGGCTGGCTGGCTGCCGTGACGAATTAACAATGCATTTATCATACATTTGTATCTCATCTTTGAACCAACTCATATCTCATGTGCTCTCATGCTCAGCGGGGCATGGGAATGAATAGATTTTCTTTGGCACCACTCCAACCAAATATTTGCCAGACCGCCCACGGGTTTATCGGTTTGTCGGTGTGTTTGTGTGGCTACTTAGTTGGCAACAGCTGCTAATAAAGTTCGGTTAGTTTGGCATGGTCAGTGTTTGCTCTTTTATAGTTGCGGCAAATCAAAATTCTAAACTAAAAGACGTTGGCTGCCCATCAATTCTCCTGTTGCTTTTCTTTATTTCATAAAACTCATTGCTTGCACACTCAAAAAAAACAGATGACGACATAGAAAACATCATAAAAAGGCACCGAATATGACTTGTTTTCATTTTTATAAATAGGTTTGTAATTAATTAGAAAGAATTAGAATTTCAAAATTGCAGGCTGAATAAATAAAATATTATCATTTTTAAATATAATTTTTAATGAGAATCTATTTTTTTTTGAATTCTTAGGCCCTAAATCAGAAATATTTCCCATAAGTGTAGAGCGAATGTTGCTCATTTTTTTATATTAACTATAGGAATAATTATCATAAAGTTTTTAGCTTAACGAAAAGTTCTTTTCATTTATTTTTAGGCATTTTAATTTGGATGGAATTTTCTGTCGTTAATTCAGCACCAAAGTTTAAAGAAACATTAAATATAAAAATTGAAAAAAATGTTAAACTAATTTTGATACAAATCATCTTTTAATGATAAATTTTTGCGGATCCTGACATGTTGTGCCTTAAAAAAGGCAAATGGTTTCAATTCATTTACTAAATTTGATTAAAGTCGATTTTTTTATTGGCCTAGTAAAAGTTTGATGTTTAATCTTAAGCATTTTAAATTGTGTAGTGTAGTGAATAAGTTCTCAGTGTAACAGAAGCTGGTATCATTGGCTGCCTCGTGCCGGCGCTTGTGAGTGTGAGTGTCCCAACTACCAATTCCTGTGACGACAACTTGGCCAATGCCAAGGAGGCAAGTCGACAAGGCGTCCAAGTGTCGTGGCTGTTCACGGATTCAGCTCGTGGCCGATTTATTCCGGCAACAAGTGACGTTTCTGTCAAGATAATCAGGAGACAACTACATAGGTTTCTTTTGCTTTAGTCGCGTAATCTTTAGCTAAATTTCTTGAAATTCTTGCAATTCTTTTGTATTGTATTTTTGTCCCCTTTTTCTATCTATAACATACACATCACTCAAAGTCAAGGTCATTGCAGTATTTCGACACGAAAACGAAATGTTTGGTAGTCTCTTCTAAACTGTAAAGGTTCCTACAAGTTTACTAACTAATGATGAAATGTCAACGCCTTATTACTTAATGCATATATACATACTATACACACGTATGTTGTGGTATTTAATTGAAAGTATTTTAATATCATTTTAAATATTTCATCAAAGCGTTGCCAACAATTTCCCAAGATTTCTTTTAGAACTCAAAGTGCTAGTCACGGGAATAGTTCTCTTAAGAATTTTGTGTGGGAGCCAAGATCGAAAATGTTTCTGCTTCAAATAAATTCGAAAATTTTATGACAAATAATCAATATAAATATGAAATAAGTAAGATCGGTTAATATACCCTGTACTCGATTCTCACGTACAGTTCCTAAAAATGGACTTAAATATGCTAAGTAAATTTTCAATTTTATTAAAAATATCTTACAAAGATTTTGACACTTTAATTATTTCCTATATAAATTTAAGATGCCTTATGCAATTTAAAAATGAATTTATTTAGGTGTTAGTAATTTTTAAATTATATTCTTATGTATACTAAAAATATATTGACACTTTTTAATGCATTGGAAAATTGTGCAAATTAATTATAGTTGCCTGTTGCTAAAACAATTAGTACAGGGTACTAAATCTTTAAATATATTGAGCTGTAAAGTTTGGTTAAGCACTTGCGATTATATTTCGGATGATTACACACAATAAATCAGTTCCATCATAAGTAGCTTAAGTGAAAGCAGCTGATGTTATTCACTCAATTAAGTTGTAGTAGTTGTGCTTGCATTGTGAGTCACATTATTGGCTAAACAAATAGGTAAGACTTTATTGTTATTGCAAATTTCAATTGCTGCCGCTGTTTGGCGACTGTTTTCAATTAAACGCGCGTGTTTTCAATAAATTTCAGCTACCGAATCCGTAAACTTACCCCATTACCATTCCCGCTTTCCAGATGCAGTCGCAGATACAGATACAGATAGATAGTCAGGCAGGCACTGAGTGATACCGCTGCTGTTGCTATCAAGTGGTAATGGAAATTGAAATTCTAGTATTACTAATTCAAATACAAATGAAAAAACAAATTAAAATCATAAGCAAGAGGATAGGAAAACAGGAGAAATAGGAAAACAATTGCTATTTTGCACGCATTGTGGAAATTGCCAATGTTGACAGAGTAGCGCTTCAATTTGCTAATGTAATTTCAATGCCAAGGCAATAGAAAGAGAAAGAGAGAGAGAGAGAGAGAGAGAGAGAGAGTGGGAGGGAAAGAGACAAGAGCAACGTGACCTGCAACATAGCCTTGCATCTTCCATTGAGTTGCAAAACTGAGCCTGCATTAGATTTCCAGTTGCCACACGTCCATCACATGCTGTCTACCTCATTAATCTCATTAATCAGATCACACCATGAACATTACTCTATATTAGGGGCAGCCCTTGTGTCTGGCAATGTTTGCATAAGTTTGTTTGCTTTAAAGCTATTTATATATTTCTAATCTCTTCTGAATGATTTGCACAATTAAAGTCGTTTCAGAGATTTTCATGATTTCACTAACAGGCACAGACACGCCCCCTTTTTCCTCTCACTCCCCCGTCATTTACATCATTTTTTGAGTGACAGCTTCCCCAAATTGTCAGCTGAATTGGCCGGGTCCACTGTATAGAAATGATGACTAATGAACATCGGATGTGATAGCCAAACAAGCGCAAATATAATAATGAATAAATTTGAGTGTTTTCGCCAAACAAACGCGACTTACTGACACCCTGTTTAAATGTCCAAGAGAATGACGTGAATCTCGTTCGTTTAATCAAATTAAATTGAATTTCCTTATTTTCCCCCCTTAATCAGTTTAACAAAGTTATTACTTCTTTTTTCACCTCGCAAAAATTCCATTTGTATAATGCAAATAAAATGAACATGCAAATTGTGAGTGATAATATATTTACCTGAATAAATATAAACAATTTTCGAGTGACAAGCACCGCAAAATATTTGCATTATACATAAATAATTGTGTTTAAGTAGGCAAATAAATAATGACATTTGTAAACTAATTGGGAAAACGTAACAACACGTGATAGAATTTAATCAGCAGCCGTGAAATTTGTCTAGAAATTAGCGGATAATTAAATATCTTATTACATTGACTAAATCAATGCAAATTTATCGGAGCCAAATATAACTAAGAGGCTCATAACTTTGTTAAAACTCAACCGATTTTAATGTGGAATATCAATTTGATCTTAATTTTGTTACTTAATTCATTCTGCATTAAAATATAACTTACTAATTTTTTTTATTTCTTTCGATCACTGTAAATTTTTTCCATACCTTGGACTTAACATTTCTCCAAAAACTTCAACTTCTCATAACTTTGTTAAAACTCAACCGATTTCAACATAAAATCTACTAATTACAATTATATTTTTTCCCCGATATCTTTGAATTTTAATTGCACTTGTGTCACGCTTTGTCTGTCATCACTAGGTCCGCACTTTTGTGTGCTCAATTTGCAGTTGTGCTGCCAGTGAATAAGTCCTTTAGTTTGCAGTAGCTGCAGGCAGCGACAACAGCCTCCATTCAAAGCCAATGTCAATGCCAATGTCAAGGATGTGAATTCTGAATTCTGCTAACAATGGAAGCGCACAATTCAAGCGGCGCCCACTTGGCTGCCCTGCCAGGGGGAGGCGGGTGCGGGGTCGAAGAGCACCAAGAAGCGTCTTCTCTCGGAACGAATAAATTATAATGTGCAGTTGGGTCACAGACACAATGGCCACAAACTAACCTTACAATAGCCTTGGGGAGCCAAAGTTTAAATGCTTAATTCTACATAAAGTTTCGCTTTTTAAATAATAATTTATAAGTAGAACTTGTAGTATTACAGTATAGAATTTTTTAAATTAATTAGACGGATAAGTTTCAATTGCGAACTTAAAAATTATTTTATGACAGCTTGAAGAGTCTATATATTACTGTATTTAATTCCTGTCTGCTTAAACTTAAGGTGGTTAGTTAAAATTAAAATATATATTTAATAATCTATCGATGCTTTGTGTTATCAGCTGGAACAGAAGGCAGGGTCATAGGTAATTTGGCTCCATTTACGCGTATTTCTGAAATATGCGTCATTTCCATCTCCATCTCTCTCTGTCTTTCTCTTTTTATCAGTCATCCATTGTCCCGTCGAGATAGGTCGGTTTATTTTTGTCTGTTTGATGTAAAAATATGAAATTGTTGCGTCACTTATTTAGCATTTCTCTTTTTTGACAGGACAGAAAACGTTTGCCCATCAACTTTATATCAGAAACGTGCCAAAATAAAAAGGGCGAGTTCGGTTTTAGCCAGGAAACTGACTTTGTCAGCTGCTCACGCGATTTTGTTATTATATTGTGGCGATATCACCGAGTGGGCACAAACAATTGCATTTGTATCTGCAAGTGCTCCGTTTGTATCTTTTGCGGTGTGAACTTTTCTACAGACAACTATTTGACATTTTTTGCTATAAAATAAAGTTCTATAATAAGACGTAACAAATTAAATGGGGAACTACCCTATGTAGCTATTATTAAAAAGTGCAAAATAATGTATTTAACTGTATTTTATTTATGTGTTTAAATGACACATGAACCGATCTTAGGTGTGTATAGCTGTGGAATATTTCCTTTCAGCGCTATTATTATTTTAACAGACTCAGATTGCTTTATTTCTCATGATATACAAAATATATAAATATGAAGCTTATATGGAAATTATTGACAGCTCCAATTGCTGAGGCGTATTTATCAATAATTTTGCAATTTAATCAGAGGCAATTCTCCGCTTTCAGCTCCGTTTAAAGCTGAAATAACAGTGGAATCTGCCCGTTTGCTGCTGATATGACTTTTGGGCGATCTCAAAGTGGAATTGCCAACTTGTAGATAGGAATTGAACATGGCGTAAACTTGATAAGATGTGAACGATAAGAGGTGGCTGGCCAGTTAGTCAACAACAACAGCTGTTCTTGTATACCTAGATTACAAATTAATTAATTACATTCACAAATTCGACGCGGAAGCATTGCAAGTGTGGAGAGGGCATCCCAGGTTATTATGTATTATTGTTAGTCAAGTTAGCTTCCGTTCGTAAATATTTGCAATGGAATTTTTATTGGACAAACAATTGGGGAGGAAAAAACAATTTGCCAAGATTTTTGCAATAAATATTTATGACGGTGGATAATGCTAATTGTAAATTAATAATAAGCTTCAATTGTGTTCAGTTTAGCGGCGGTTACAAAAATAAACACTTGAATTGCTTGTTGACACGTGCGGTTAGATTTCAAGATTTGCCATGCATTTTGTTTTTATTGCAATTCGATTAGATCTCGAATTGATATTCTCAATAATTGTAGCTATAAAATAGCTAAGTTGGCAACAGTGAAATGAATGCAACTGCACTTGCTCTCAGATTCTGCGAACTCTCTTTCGAAGAGCGTAGCTGAAAAAGTATCTGAGAATTGAGAGCGCAGCTGTCAGAAAAGTATCTGAGAGCGTGAGCAATGCTATACGCGTTGCTGCTCACACACACAGCCATCACTGATGCGAATGAACAAGTGTTGCGTTGGTCATACGCTTGTCTCACTCGCACTCACACCAGGTATATGGGTCGTTGGCACTGCTGCCCAGCGAGCAACTAAATTCTGCCTGCTAAGACATCTGAAAAATATATTGCATTCAGTTTACGCTCTCAACTCGCTCGGAACGGACGTGTCCAAAACTTGGAATTGAAAAAATAGTGATAAAGTGCAAGTCGCGCAAAAAAGCCTAAATCGCGCGTGTGAGAAAATCAAATTTAATTGAGAAGCTAAAATTGTATATGTACTACATATATATATATATGTGTATGTGTGTGCATAAATTCAAAGCAGAAGCAAAGTGTAACTGTGCTGGTCTCCCGCCCAGTCTGTGTTGTCAGAGCGAGTGTGATTCGTGTGTGTATATGTGTGATTTGTATAACACACTGAAATTTTCACATACAAATTTGATGTGGGAAAATTGAATTAATCAATTTATGTGCACATGCGAATGAATGAAAACTGATTTATAATCTTATCAAAATTAATTGCAACACTTCAAGTGTCTCGAGAAGGTAAATTTTTCATTTCCATATCCAACATGAAGCAAAAACGTTTAGAAATTTACTTTTTTTCTGTTGCGTGCCCTTTGTAAATGTATTTGTGTGTGCATGCTGCGATTGTATTAGTGAACTTTATTTAATTTTTTGATGTGTGCTGTAAAAATAGCCAAGAGCCAAAGAGCAGAGAGTGACGATGAAAAAATGGGCAGCAACGTCCACGCAAGAGCAGTTCAAAGAGAGTGAGTGTGGGAGACGCATAAAGAGTGTGGGAAATTGAGAGTGAGAGCGTTAAGAGCGTAAGAGCGTGAAAACGACTCGAAACGTTCGTTCAAATGGTGTGTTTTTTTATTCCTATTTGTTTCGTTTTATTGTGCTGCTTTGCTATTTGTCTTGATCTTTTGTTTTGAATAGGGTTATTGGTATTGTTGTTGTTGCTACGAGTACGTGTATTTTATCTGCTTTTCAACAACTGTTTTTGTCGTCATCGTCATCGTCATCGAAATCGACGGTTGCTTTTTTCTGTTTTTGTAGTCTCTGGCAAGTTCCGAGTAATTTTGCTGTTCCACAGCTGCTTTTTGTTTTGATATGAGAAATTTATAATCAAGCGAGCGTGTGTCTGTCTGCATTCAAGTGTGTATGTGTGTGTGTGTGTGTTGTTGTGTGTATGAAATTGTGAATTTATTATTAACACACTTAAAATCTGAAACTCGTTTCTGTTTTGGTAAATGTAAATTTTGGCGAATTTCAAAAAATTCCCTTTAAAAAAACAAACATTCCATAAAATGTAAGATTATTATGTGATCAACATAATCGTTATCTGTCTACTTTAAATTTTGCTCTTCACACGCAACTAATGTAGAGCTCTCTTAATGCACATGACGAATAACCGTTTTAATTGTATGATTCCCCGATTTCCCTTTACTTATTGCAATATCTGGCGGGTATTTCATTTCAAGTTGTTCGCTGTTTTATCGCCACATTTGCTACATATTGTTTTCTTCATGCCATATATGTATGTACATTTGTAGATATGTGCCTATATATATTTGAATATATTCATTGCTTACGCCTAAACTGAATGTTTTGAATTCAATTAATTATATACAGTTAATTTAGACAGTTTATTGTTATGCGATATACGCATTATTAATTGAATTTAATGATTAGATATAGAAATTCGTCACAATACCAGAAAAACAAATATAACTTATCTGCGTTCTCTTAAAAATAAGATTGTCTTGGATTTTGTGTTATTCATAATTCTGTGATACATTTCAAGTAGAATTTTTTAAAAACTGAACATTTTATATGTATGAGTCGGCATTAATTAAAAAATATTAACAGATTTATTGTAGATCTTGTTGTTCTTGCTTTCTATCTGTCTCTCTCTCTCAGTCTGTCTCTTTTTCAGCTTCCTTCTCGCTTTTGTTGTTGCTATGCTGTAATTACTTTGTTTTCTCAGCATTGAATCTCACTTATCAGCTACTGATAAGACAGCTCTAGACAGGCCTTTTTTTTGCGGAATTCAATTAACGCATTGCTCTGATTTCAAAATTTTCCTACGAACAGTAAATTAAAGTAAAAATAACAAATTCGAACTTCATTTTTATTTTATGCTAAACAATAATAAAATTCGGGACAAATGAGGCAACATTTTGATTACTCCTTTAACGCACAACTCAATGGAGCAAGGTGTTTGCCGTTGTACTGGATTTTTGACATTGTGTTTAATGAATTTTATAAACATTTACTTAGCAATTTGCACAAATATATTGTTGTTGCTTCCGTTGGACTATGAAATTCAACGGCCTCATGTATGGTATAAAGACATTTCAAGTGCGAACTTTGTGCCCCAATAACGAGCATAAGACGAAATGTTATGATAAAATCATATTTTATACATATATATTATATTTTACTACTCTTACTAGTAGACAAGGTATGCATAGTTTAAATTTTGCTAGAAGTTGGTGTAATAACTTAATCTCAAATCTCTTTCTATAACTGATTTTTTATCTAATTTTTCAGTTGAAAATGTTTTTTAAACTAATGTATATTTTTTTGAATTTACTGGGTATCAAACAGTCAATCAGTAGTTCCATACGGTCTGTAATTCTACTACCAGGCAACTCAAAGTCTGACAGATTTTTACTAGTAATGAAATACAAAGATATATTGAAATATATATATAGATATATTATGTATCAAGATACACTTGTATCTTTGTTGCCTGCACTTTTGTTGTGACAGTCGCTCTTTTGCGTATTGCTATGCTTTTGCGTTTTGCTCATTCACATTTGTTATTGTTGTAAATTGATAATAAAAACGCGTTGTTTTCACTGCGACTTCAATTCCAAGTTGAATACTTAAGTGATCGTTAATTAAATGGAAATTTCAATTGATATGTAGACTCAGTTTTTGAGATGTTTTGGCAGCTGTTTGTGTTGCAGTTGCTGTTTCAGACTTTCTGCCAGGGTTTGACCTACTTTTTAGGCCAAATACACGTATGTATTCATGAGAGACTATATATATATAAATGCGATATATAAACATTGCTCTGCAGCATGGGAAGTTTTTTGGCTTTGTTTACTTTCGTTTTAATTGCAATCAAGAGCTGTGAATCCAAATTTGCTTGTGGCCCATTTAAAGTAAGATAAGAATTTGGTTAGCTATGATAAGGATTGCCATTGTCTGTTTGTCTGTTGGTCTAATGTTGTTGGTCTCTGACTCAGCTGGATTTCCAACCTGCGTCGCAATTGTCGCTTTCACTGCACTAATCGGATTGTATTGTTAAGCAGACACATCTAACATCGATTATAGCCTTGAGTGTGTTCCGTGTTCCATCAACTGTTGTTGTGTTCGCATTCACTTGACAGTTTCAATTGACAGCTCTATAAATATGACAAGTGCTACCTGCAAGTGTTTTAAAAATATACATTGTTTAAATATGAATACGAATTCGAATACGAATAGGAGAGTATAAGATTTGGACAGCAACAACGATAAGCGATGAGTTCATAAGCTTTTGGATCAGTTGCCAGATACGCGAACAATGCCCGATCGTTGACTGTTTCAAGTTAATGACACCATGATTACGTACTTATCGAGAAGATTCCCCTTCACATAAACACTCACATTCGTCATAAATACAGTTGCCGAGTGACTTCCAGAAATCAATACCTTTTTTGATATATATGTAGATAATTTGCCAAGTAGCTATCTTGTATCTATTATCTATTGTTTTCACTGATAGCATAGATTAAAAGGCGCGCCGTCTGGCCTTTGGCTGCCGTCTAACGTAAATAGCTATAAATAGCCGTAAAAAGCACGTACCAAGTACCTGCCAGATTAAGATACAAACACAGTTAAAGATACGGATACGGATACAGACACAGATGCAGATATAGCTACAGCTACATTTGCAGATGCAGATAAAGCTACTGCTTCATTAGTTACAGCAAATATGCATTGGAATATATACATTTGATATCTGTTTATGACCTCTGTTGTCGACTTCTGTGTTGATTCCGTTAATTTGCATTAAATCGGAGAAGTGGAGGAGGCGTTAGCGTTTAAGTGGGGCGTGTCGTCACCTTTTTTAATGCCAGACAAATGCGCAATTTGCAGATTGTGCGATTTTCGCAAGTCGATTTGTCATTTGTCAAACGATAACTTAATTTTGTGTTCATTTGAACGATTGAGCAATTGTCAATTGATAACTGCAGCTATCAATATCAATGACTCCGCTCCACGTGCCATACGGCTGACTGATCATGTGCACGAGCAATGGAAATCAATTAAGAATACGCTTCATTTAACGCTTCTAATATTTATTTACATATATGATATTTATTTTATACTCATGCCATGCTTCACAGATCGTTTTGATTGTGATGCAGATTGTCGGCTGAGTGGATCATCTAATTGTCTGTTAGTTACTGCGACTACGCTTCAGTTGCTTTATTATGCATCATCGTTTCGCATTAGTCTTGGCAACAGTCAGCTGTATTGAGTTCAGCAGTTGATTATTCCTTGTATTTATTTCTCTGTATGTAAAAACTTGTATTTTAATTCATTAGAAGTCTTTGACAACTAAAACTAAATATTTTTTTATTCACGAATAATTATAGAAATTAATGCAAAATAAAAATAATACCTTGTAGTTTTCCATTTTTTTTTTATGGAATTTAAAATTTCATCATTTTTATTTGAGGATAATATAAGAACCTTGAGTTTTCATCCGTATTTTAATTTAGTTAATTTTTTACAGTTGTATTATCCAGCTTAATTTTAAGTTGAATTTTTTTTTAATTGTTTGATATGGTTATGTCATTAGTTGTTATCATTCAATCAAAACCGGAACATGCACGTTGATATTAGCATTCCGCGTTCCGATGAGGAAATGACATTGAACCCGCTTGACATCTGAACGGAATGCACAAGTGCATGATGAGATCTCTGAGATCACTGAATTAATCGCGTGCAATGTCAGCTCGAGTCTCCAATCTCAAAGCTCGCGTCTCGTGGAATAAATTTGCAACAATCGTAACCGGTTACTTGATCGGGGATTTCACATGCTTAACCCAATTGTAATGTCGTTCTCGTTTATCGTTTTAGACACAACAACGGATTTCCCATTTTCTTCAAACGGGAAAACTGCAAGAAGCAGAAGCAGAAGCAGGAACAACAACAACAACAGTAGCAGCAGCAGCCATAAACAATTTGTTAAACTGTTTCGCGCGGCAGGGAATGGTATATTTCTTGGGGGATTGGGGCATGGGAGATTCTGACTTGTCGTCATATCAGCAGCATGTTCCAAATATACAGCAGCACCAACGCATCCATGGACGTGATTTACATCAACAACAGCAGCAGCAGCAACAACAGCAACCACAGCAGCAGCAGCAGCAGCAACAACAGCAGCAGCAATTGGTTACACAAATCTCAACAAGCCTAAACATATTGCAATCACAGTTGCAGTTTGCTAGCGGTTCCAGCTTCCTTCAGCAACAGCAACAACAGCAGCAGCAACAATCGCCCGTCCCATCGCCCCATCATCATGTTGTTGGTCCAAGGAACAGCAGCAGCATCATTAACAGCACCAGCAGCAGCAGTCTGGTCACCGCTAATCTTCAGCAACTTTCGGTAAGCAGCGGCGGCAACAATAACAGCAGTGGCTCCACACCCACCAAGTCACAACAGCAGCAACAACAGCAGCAGCAACAATTGCCGCCAACTTGGCTGCGACAATGCTCCGAATCAACACAATCAGTTGCCGATAGTTGCGGAAAGGCAAAGACATCATCACAGCATTCAGCACAACTCAGCAAGGATCTCCTGGACAATGAAGATGAGGTGGCACTTCATCCACTTTCCAATCAGGTAAACTAAGCCTTTCATTATCTAGAATTAACAACAACAACATTGTGACGGACAAATGTGCAATCTAAGTTTGTATAGACAATTTAAAAAAGTTATGAGAGTTTGGAGTTTTTGAAAAATTTTAAGGCCAAGGTATGGAAAAAATGTACAGTGATCGAAAAAAAATGAAAAAGGTAAATTTTGATGCCAAATAAATTTGGGAAGAAAATAATGATCAAATTGATATTCCGCATTGAAATCGGCTGAGTTTTGACAAAGTTATGGAAGTTTTAGTTTCAAGAAATTCTACTATCAGTTAATTTCATTTTCTTGTATTTGTTTAAAAGTATTTTGAATTATTTTGAATAGGTACAGGAAGGGGGGCAACAATTATATTTCAATTAATATACTATGTTTATACAAAGTTCAAGTTACATGTTTTGAAGTTCTTTTTGACTTGGCTATTTCCGTTTTTAGTGCCTGCTCCAAATCGCTAAAGTATATGGATAGACCTTCCAATGAATGTTTCATGATGAACGTTTTGATGACAGCCCAGGTGGTCTTGGTGAAATTAACATTAGCAAAGACCATCATTTCGGTGGTATTATTGTGATTATCAATGATACAATAATGCAGTAATACGTTAAAGACGTCCGCATATGGAATACCTTCATGGGTGCATTTGACATCGATCGAATATAGTTCACCAGATTGACTGCATCTTCGCAGGCTCTGTTCCTCGATCATCTTTGATGTTTTTGGTCCAATATTGCCTTGTAGAGCTAACGTCATAGTTATAAGGCGAACCCTCTGCCCATCCTTGTTGGTCTTCCACTCGCCCATCTGAAGTTCTGTTGTATTACGTTTGGCTTGAAACTCTTTAAAAAATTCAGATTGCGAGAATATAAATTTGAACACCTGATCACTTGGAATCTCCAGTTTAGAGTGAAGCACCAAGCGACCTTCGTGCGTAGAGTCGCAAACTCTGGAAGATCTTCGTAGATTGGTACTAGCCGTGTTTTCAGTATTTAGCAATTCTTTGGTGGTGGGCGTGGGACATGGCTTTGTAGCCTTAAACGACTTGGCCTTTCTCGGCTTCATGGTGGATTTCTTCTTGCGATCCATTATACTGCCTTCGGAGCTCTTAGAATGGGAACTGCTACAAGTTGCAGATGGATCCAACGAATTTTTCGCAGTTTTCACAGTCGTTTTTCTCGTCCGTCGACTGCTAACTCTGGAGTCATCCACTAGACTCTTCTCCGGCTTGCTTCCACTGGCTGCTGTTGAGACAGACTGCTGTGCTGTGGTTTGCCTGATGTGATGCACTGACTTGCTCTTATTATGACCAAATCCATGTTTTAGTTTATTGCGAATTGTGTTCATTGCATAGAAAATCCCATTCAAACAAATTCCATTTTTAAAAAATTCTTTATAATTCTATTAAAATGTGAAAACTTATTTTCAATCTATTTTCATTTACTGTAAATTTATTGTCATTGCTATAAGTATCATGGAATGAATTGAATTTTAAGTCGAATGCCAACTACAATTAAATCAAAATTTATACTAGACTTTATCAGTATTACTAATGAGTGTATTTAGTGAGTTTAATGGTCTCCACAATTTGTATTTCCCTATTTATTTTATTCACTTATATTATTTGTTATAATTATAATATTTATTTATTTATTTTATTTAATGGTGCCCAGTGGTTGCCATTTCATTTTATGCGCAATGTGTATTTCTTTACTTATTGAATATATTTATTTAATTCATTTGAATCCCTGTTGGAAGAACTGTTTACTTGGACCCGATATTCAATATGGCTGCTCGTATTTTGAGTCTCTTACCTTAACTGGTGACAAGTCAAAGCTCGTAAAGATAAATGTCGTCTGTAATCAACAGAACCAAATGAGCAGCTTATCAAGGCGTTGTGCCATGACGTAGATTCGATAAGATATTGTGGGTTATGGCTATGGCCACACGACTTGACTTTGACTGCTCTCTCTTAAGATAAGCTCTACTGATTTATGACTCAATTGACCATATATATGTCTATATTCCATTCAATCTACTGCAGGTCGGAGGACACACTCGCCTGTTGCTGCTCAACCAGTCGACGGTGATCAAGCCGCTGAATTTGCGGGAATTGGACTTTTATCAGAACATTCCGCAGGACATACAGAAGTTTGTGCCCAAGTACAAAGGTAAGATACCGACTATATTTTCTTTATTAATCACTTGCAACGATTCTTGAATCTATCGAAGCGCTTCATATAATATTTCGTTTCGAATTAACTGCTTGTACTGTCATACATTTCAAAATAAACTCGAAAATAATAAATAAATCAAATACAAAAAGAAAAAGAAAACAAAAAACAATAAAAGAGCAAAAAATATATAATGATATGAGAGTATCTTTAAGAACGCGCTTTGCATTGCCATACTTGTTTTGAGTTCTGAAATCGCTGTTGCTGTATTTATTTTCAACATTTATTTTGTACTAACTTTTCGCATTTGTCCAAACTACCACAAAAAAAAAAAATACAAAAAAAACAAATTATTCTGCTCCTTTGTATCGTCCTTAGAGAAAATAAAAAAAAAATGCATTTGAATATCTCATTTTTATTTTAAGTATTATATGTGATAAATGTAGATGATAAGTTTTGATATTGAATGAATTACGAATAAAAACAGAGCACAAAAAATGAAGAGAAACAAAAGATTGAAGAAAATAAATAAAACAAAATCAAAAGAAAACGAAAACGAAAACGAAAAAGATAAACAAATAAGTTAGGTAAAATTCTAGCTTTAAATATTTGTAATACGAAAAGCAAAATAAAAATATTATAGCTGCTATGCCCAATTATTGTCTGACTCGACGCCTGGAAGTAGTCCAAGCGCCTGGCCAAAAGCTCATCCTGCACACAGAACCAATATATCATAAGAACTTTTAGTTAGTAGCGAAGTGACAGCAATGGGTAAGTCGCAAAAACACACAACAAAATACAATACAACAAAAAAACAAACCTCTTATCCAGTAAAAACCAAAATAAAAATAAATGATTCTTTAACTTAATCCCATACAATACTTTGACAATGCACCATCGTTGGAGATTGTACAATTTATGATTGAAATTTGAAATAAATTGAATTGAAATTAAAAATTGTACAATCTCTCTGCTTAGTTAATTAAAGATGCAATGTGAACAAATGCACGCTCCTGGACAGTAGACAGTACGACTGTAACTGATCTGATCTGGATCTGGGAGCGTGCCCGTTGCCACTACATATCTACGCTCTATGCTCGTATTATCCAAAGGTTCAAAGTGCCCACTGACAGACCCGCTCGTGATCTGCCGCAGAACCGATTCGGAGAGCAGCCCCAAAACCGAACTGAAACGAAATGCAACCAAATGTAACAGAGAGTTGAGAAATCAAAAAAAAAGCGTAAACTTGAAAACAAACAAAAAAAAATAAAATAAATTATAATATGTAATATATATACTATATATGCCTATATAAAAATTGCAATTTATTTTGAAATTTCTTGACAAATACGAGAAACAAAAAACGTGTTTATTTTATGTGTTTGTTCAGAACGCACATCGGTGCTGCCCCCTCCGTTCTAAATACGAATACGAATACGAATTGTTGTTGTCTAAGTGTCATGTGTCATCGTCGTCGTGTCTCCCTAAGGCCTTGCCGATCTAATCGGATCTGAATCCGCTCTGCTCTGCTCTGCTCGGCTCTTCTCAGCTCTGCTCTGCTCTGCTCTGTCTGTCTGTCTCTGGAACTGAAAGTCTCCGAGACTCTCACAGTACGAAAGCCGATTAGAAATGCAAGCAAGCCAAAAAAGACAATGGCCTCAACGGGTTTGTATGAATCAAAACACATACTACTTACTTATATATTATATTATTATAATTATAAACTATACTTTACTATCTAATTTATACTATACATTAATTACAAACTACAGATACAATTTCAATTCAATTTACAATAAGCTATTTAGTTCCTTATAAGTATCAATCTATATATGTTTTTTATGGTTTTAAGATAACTTTTAGAACGCAAAAAACAATAAAAGCAAGTGAAAATTATTGATAATATTCAATTAAAGTAATTTTGCACTTGTTTACCTATTTATCGGTTTCTTTGGTCCCAATTTGCACTCTGTTTAGGTCTAACAATCATAAGTCATCATTTATGTATCCCATATACCATATACCTTTCAATGTTTATTGTCCATCCGAATGGAGTGTCCGATAAATCATTTAGGGGAAATTATACAATATATCTAAAATGTTTGTCTGTGTTGCATATTCATTCCATAATAAGCTTATTAATGTCTAACATACATATCGTATATATATTTCGAGGCCCATATTTCGCACAATGCCATTATCTTTAATTCAGGACCACCAGATTACTGAAACTACATAATTAGAGTTATGCAAGAACTAAGAAAGACTTACAAACTGTAGACTTATCGCCCGCCGGTCCCATTCTATTTGCAGGCGTTATGCAAGCGACCTCCATGGGCGGCATCAAGTTGGACAAACGCTACTCCCCCAGTTTCCGGGATGAGGCCGCTGCGGTTCCCGTTCGCAAGATGAGCGCCTCGAAGCGCAAGCGTGACGATGTCCTAAGGTATGTAGAATCGTTTCGAAGACGTGTCTTCACAGACATCTCAAGTTGTTGCAACTTAAAAATATCACATTTAAATAAATAAATCGAAGATATACACACACATATGTATGCACATGTGTCTGTATATACTTATATTTAAAATATATATGCATACATATACATATATACCACATGACTGGAGCATTCAGCGAAACAAATGGAAATGAATTTTATTTTTGTTTTAGATTGTGCAATGCATACAAAAAACAAACACGCACTCGCCCCTCTCAAACATAACGGGTATTTGGGTATGCAAATTACAATACAATAAAAATAATATACTATGAGTATTTTTCCTGAAAGATTTCAACTCCAATTCCAATTGGAAAATCGCAGCATGATCTGTTCCATTGAAAGTAGAAAACAAACCTATATTTAAGAAATATATTTAATTAATCAGGAATCTTTAAAAATAATATAATTTGAATAAAATATTATTGGTACATTTGTGTTAAATTTAAAAAACTTAATTAAAATATGAATTGTCTTAAAATTTTTTTAAATGTCTTTAACGAACGAGCTGACAACTATCGATAGTTTTCAGTTTTAATTGCAAGCGTCACTACTTGTCGCTAGGTGGTGCTACATTTTCAATGGAACAAATCATGTTTTGTTAAGCAAAATAAGAAACAAAAAAAAAAAAAAAAAAAAAAAACCGTGCAGCTTATTTTGTTTTAGGTCACTCATTTGTGCCATCTGAATGGGGTTTGCAGCATATTAAATGTCCGCTTGATTCCATATTAATCCCACACAATCTCGCCTGGATTATTTGCAGAATGAAGGTGCATAAGAACGGAAATGCGGCCGATGTTATCAAGAGCATTTCGCAACTTGACAACTCCAATAAGCAATGTTAGTATCTGTGCCCTGGCTCGGGACCTGGACAGCAATCTATATACTATAATCATTTAGATAACAGTTCACAACAAATGGAATTTGTATGACTAATCTAGTTTTTTTGTTGTATTCACTTCGCAGATTTTCTGATGCTCGAGAATATCACGTCACAGTTTCGAAATCCCTGCATTCTGGACCTGAAGATGGGCACACGCCAGCATGGCGACGATGCATCCGCGGAGAAGCGCTCCAAGCAAATGGCCAAGTGCGCGGCGAGCACATCCGGATCACTGGGTGTCCGTCTATGCGGCATGCAAACCTATCAGGCGGATCTGGAACAGTACGCCAAGCGCGACAAGTACTGGGGACGTGAGCTCAGCGAGTCGGGATTCAAGACCGCACTCCATGATTTCTTCTACAATGGCTATCGTCTGCGCATCCGTGTCATACGCAAGATCCTGCAGAGATTGCTCCAGTTGCGACGTGTCATCGAGAAACAATCCAGTTACAGATTCTACTCCTGGTAAGTAAATTACGAATACTGTTGTAGGAATTTTGATGCAGAATCAAATTAAAGGCCAAATAATTATATAATTGTCATTCCGCATTGAAATCGGTTGAGTTTTGACAAAGTTATGAGGGTTTCAAGTTTTTTGTAATAGAAGAAAGCCTTAAGTAGTACATAAAACGAAAAATATATATTAAAAATTGTAGATTTTTCTTAAAAACACTCTGTCTAACTTTATTATATGTCTTCTTCCAGCTCATTGCTTATTGTGTACGAGGGCTACGAGGAGAATCCCATGGCCCATCCGCCCTCCATGGATTTGGATGATTGGCTGGAGGCACCTAAATCGGCCACAATGCAAACTACGGCCGCGTTTGACTATCATCCAGAGAATAGCATAGATGAGGATGACATCGAGGATGATGAGGCTGGACACGAGGCCGGCGATGAGTTGGAGCCGCATGATACCGACGAGGATTTGCAACTGGTGGCCGCCGTTGACAGCGGCAATGCATCGGCAACGAACAGCAGCACCGGTGCGGATGGTTGTAACTACGATGCAGATGCATCCAATGATTCTAATTCACGTTTGAATCTGGCCACGCGACGTCATCTGCACAAACGTGGCTTTGCGGAGGCGGCGGCACGCGGTGTCAAACAGACGGCCACCAGTTCCACCACCACCACTGACGAAGAGGAGGAAGAGGAAGAGGAGGTAGAGGAGGACGATGAGACCAACAAGTCTCAGCATTCGCATTTGTCCGTGATGCCACCACCGCGCAGCTGCGGTGTCTTGCCATCATCCAAATCATCAACTGGTGGCAAGAGCAATGGCAGCAATGTGGCAACAACACCTGCATTCATTCCAATTTCCGAAGAGACAGTATTCCTGGATCCAGAGCCAGCGCTGCCCAGCGTGACAACCTCATCGCCACATTCCGGTGACTCATGGATGAACTACAGCAGCAACAGCAGCGACGACTTCTCCGGCCTCTCGGAGCAGATCAAAGCCGTGGCCAGTGGCCGACAGACATGTAAGAGATGGCAAAACGGGTTGATTCCATTTTCAAACACTCACAGTTTCTATTTAAATGTATCAACAGGTAACAACAGCTCCGACGACGGCAGCTCGGACTACGACAGCAGCATAATTGGACCCACGGAGGCCATGTTCAAGCGTTACAAATCGCAGCAGTCCTTCGATGCAGCAGCAGCAGCAGCAACAGCTGCTGGTGGCGGCTTGGAGGTCACACCATCATCGCCCCACGCAACTGGCAACAGTGCCACAATCAAGTCAATTGTATCGCCCGCCTCCTCCAGCGCCTCGTCGTTGAAGTCGGTGAAGGGCGCCGTGAAACGACTGCGCTGCAAGGATGATGATGAACACTATGCGGCCCACGATGACTCCAGGGAAGCCAAGAAGTCGACAATAACATCCACACCAGTTTCCGCAGTCACTTCGCCCTCAAAAACGCGAGCTACGTCGGCGGTGCAACGCAGTTGTGAGAACATTTGTAACTCTCTGCTTTCTGGCATCTTGCTGGACTCTTTGGAACGACGTGCCAGTGCTGAGAGTGACAACAACAACAGCACTGAGCCAAAAACCTCAACAACTGCTGCTCGTGGCAACACAGCGCTGCTTCATGGATCCAAATCACTGGACATGTCAGCACCGCCTACGGATGATTCGGCGTGTTTTGTGGATGTGCGTCTCATTGATTTTGCCCACACAGCGTTTGTGCCGAGGAACGGCAGCATGTTGCCGACTCCAGCCGCTGCGCCTGTTCACCATGGACCCGATGGTGGCTTTCTCACCGGTCTGGACAGCCTCAATCGCCTGCTCAACGAGATATTGGCCGAAGAATCCGTCTAGACAATCCAGGCAATCTGATCTGATCCTGGTCCTAGCGGCTCCAATAAAAGCTTCCCAAAGAAGCTCACGCACACAACGCAATCCGCGAACGGAGACAGAACATAAGTTTAAAGTACAATTTGATTTCAAAATACCTAAATTGTTGCAGCAACATGTGTTAAATTATGAAATTAATCTTTAGAAATTCGAAATGTGATTCAGCAAAACAAAAAGAAAATACAAAAAAAAAACAAAATTATTTAACAGTTAACCAGATAAACCACAAAAAAAAACTATATAAAAAATAATATAAAGAATGAAATCATTTATAAATCAAAACGATAAGTGCAAGGTTAAATCCACAGAGCTGACAATTATTTAATTGATTAACTGATTTAAACGCATTTCAATGTGATTTTTTTTAACAAAAAGCAAACAAAACAAAGCAAAAAAAATGGAAACAAAAATGAAAACAGTTTAATATGTTTAACCAAGTTTCTTCCAAACATAGTTTAAAATTGAAAGATTTATTGATTGAGATATTTAAGATATTTAATTGATAAATTGTACACGCTCAGCATTTCCAAGCGTTGAAAATCGCTAATGAAAGTTGAGAATGAAGTGAGTAATGTTCATGAATATAAAAAGCAACAACTATATATGTATTGTATTTTAAATAATTAACGGACATGCAAGTCATGCCATTTTATACTTAGCTATTATAATACAATGCAAATGACAAAGCATCAAAGCGTAAGAACAGTATTTTGTTATATCTTTTTCTTTGCTTTTAATTGTTTCCTTTCTATAATTGTGTAGCAATCACACAAATTGCATCTTAAGTGTGAAGAGCAAGAAAACGCTATTAACATAAATCCTAATAACGTATATGTATATTACTATTACTTATTGTATAACTAGACAATTAAATGGAAAAACAACTGAAAATATGAAAAACACAAAAAAAAACAGTAAATAAACAAAATGTATATTTTCACTTAAGCACGTTTCAAAATTACAAATGTTCTACTGATTGCAAAATAAATTTAAAGTATCAATAAATATATCAAAAAAAAAAACATTCAAATGGTTTTTTTTTATAATAGATCTTCACAGCTTTTTTTATAATTATTTTCCGTTTATTTGTGAATATAGCTCATGTTGCCACATGTCGCAGTTAAATGGTGTTGCCAGATCATTTCAAACTGATGTCGAAGGTAAACAGCTGTCCAGTATTTGGGTTTTTTTAGTGAATTTTTCTCTACTGTTGATAGAAGGAAAAATACCTGTTTTTAGAATAGTTGGCAACAGTGATTGATTGGTACAAAGTGTGTGGTATTTATTTACAAATTATTATTAATTTCTTGACATTTTCTTATTGTTTTTGAATAAATTTAAAACAATTTGAACTACACAGACTATTACTAAGTAGTTGCTATTACAATTGATTCGTCTAGGCCGTAAAGAGTGTATAAAAACATAGACTAACTTATGTAATGTTTTGGGCTAGGTTAACATAGGATACATAAACATTCATATTTAACAGGAATATAATACTTTCAGAACATGGGCGGACATCACGCAGAACCCTACAAGGTACCACATCCCTCCATCTATAAGGTGGAAAATGTGCCACAGCTGATGGAGGTGAAGGAATCACTGGGCCGACAGGGATTGCGGGATCCATGGCTGAGGTAAGTGGATTACGCCCGGGTGTCGATATCTTCCACTAAAACTTGTCCAATTCTTGTTGCAGGAATGAAGCCTGGCGTTACGAAAAGAAGGGATTCGGCACACATGCATCCCGTTTGAACACATTCATGTTCCGCGGTCTCGGCGTCGGCTTTTGTGCATTTTTAATCACCATTGGTGCGGAATATGCGCTTGGCATTGGAAAGGGCCAGGGTGGCCATGGACACGGTCACGGCGATGGTCACGGTCACGACGATAAGGGACATCATTAGTGCGAGAGTTATCCAATTAAGTGATTGTTTAGTTCAATAAAAATGCAAATGTGAATGCGCTTCTCGATATTTAATGATACGATACAATTAATGGTTGATATTATTCGCAAAACATGTTAAGACTTAAACTAAAACACGATTCCGATCAGTTGACTCGCGGCTTCAGTTCATCATAGCAAGAGCGCAGGAATATCTGAGGTTTCTTTGCCGGATTGAAGTATTCATGGCCCTTGGACCAATCATAGCCAACAGCGTACGCGAATATCTGGCCATTGGCATTGAAGCCACATTTTGTGATAGATTGATCCATAGCCTCGCTAGATTTCAGCTTGGTGCGGGCATCCTTATCCCAAAAACTGAAAGTACCGTCCGATCCGACTGTTACCAGCGTGCCGTGCACGGGATGGAATGCAATATCATTAACTGCGTATATATCTTGGAAGCCCGAAGTACCCGTCGAGCGATGACACTTGAATGTAAAATTATCTTTTGGATTCACCGGGTTCACGTACTGTATGGCAACCCGACCTTCTATGCTTCCCAGCGCATAGCCTGTGGGCGTCTTCTTCTTATCCTTGAATATCGATATGGTGCGATGTTGATATTTAAGCGGACTCTCCTGCCGCTTGTACTCGGTTGGGCTGTTTTCCAGAGAATAAATAATTAGACCACGTCCGGCAGTGCCTACTACTGCCATCGGATAGTCCACATCTGCACAGTAGCAACGCTCTGGCAGATTAATGGCCATCATTGGATTTGGCGTGCGAGTGTCCCAAAACTTAAAAGAATCAAAAACTTTCATCATGGGGAAACGGCCAATAAAATGTGATTTATATAAATACCTTTAGCGTTTTGTCCCAGGAGCCGGTCATAAGGCAAGTGTAGTTTGGTCCCTTTACCATATGACAAGTTTTCACCGGTCCATCGTGAGCGGCGACTTGCATTACTTGATCGGAGGCAAGATCCCATAGTTTCACCTGTTTGTCGCAGGAGGCCATGAAGACTTTGGTTCCATCATCCGACCAACATACATCAAGTACCGGCCCACCCATCGTTTTCATTGACTTTGGCACTGTTGCTCCATTTTGTTCAACCTCCCAACAACGCACGCTGTTGTCCCAGCTGCCGGCAATGAGGAAATTCTTCTGAACTTGCAAAGTGCTTGGGCTAAATTCCAGCGCTGATACGGAGTCGTCGGGCGGCGAGGCCACCTCGAAATCGTTCATACGATTCGTTGTGGTTTGTGCGGCCCCAAACATGACTTTATTTTTCAAATGTCGCAAAATGTTTGTATTTTTAGGAAGAATTTGTGTAGCTTCTTCAGAACAAGTTCAAGTGAGCAGACAAACAGAAATAAATGGTTCAACTCGTTCAGCGAATAAAAGCGAAAATGTTCACGTTGTTTTGCGGCTGGTGAACGATATCAGTAGTAAAGTTGCCATATTTTATAAGAAAATAGTTGCCAATTTCTTTGATAATTGCGATCACAAAATGATTGGCAACGCGGAAAGATCACGAAACGGCGCGCGGTTCAAGCACAAGCTTCAAAATAAAAGTAATCAAGACCCATTGTATTTTACTATGCTTACAAATACAAAATTAGTAAAAATAAATTTAACACATACGTGTTTTACTTTAATTTAATCAGAAAACCTCAAGTAAAGCTTGTTTCGTACACTTGTACTCATAAATTATTTTAGTACCTCAATAATCAGATATTCTTATCAGTCAATTGATTTTTGGAAGACAGAAGTAAAATATTTTATGTATAATTGTTGTTGCTTAATTGTTTTATGTGACTGCACTCGTAAATAAAATCCCCCAAAATGTAAATGCTCTGTTAAAGCTAGTAAACAATCTTATATAAGGGTAATTTTTTTCACTTTCCAACTAAATGAGGTCAAGTCCGTCGCGGTCTCATCAATATGAGTAATAAATAAATACTTGGAAACAGAAAAGAATATACCCAATCATGCTGGGTCACTTCTGCATAGTTTAAAAAAAAAAAATCATCTGACTGTAGTTACTTACTTGGGAAACTTTGAGTTACAATTTATAATAAGAGAAATGGGGGTTTTTTGACCTTTTAGACACAGATCGATAATAAAGCATTAAGAAATATGTTTAATCACAATTGAATTTAATAATAAATTTCAGAACTCATTCACGGAATGATTTGCATGTTTTAACACCACATACATTGTGGATTTTGTAACTAAAGTCTATAAATACAGATATATGTTATATAAAACTACTTATATAATATTATTTGTGAATAATCGTTCACTTATTAAGTGACATATAATACTTTTAAGTGCCTGGATGACATCAAATTGGAGCAGTCAGATAGTTTGGCTAATGTTAGTGACTATATATCAATAGGAACCATTCGTATTGACCTATGTATAAATATAAATAAGTCTGCAATTATCTTGTTAATCTAACAGGCAAGTTACTAAGCTTAGACTTTGGACTTGAGAGGAAGAGAGCTTATATGCTCACATTAATCGCATTCTTGATTACAATATTTCCAGCCACTCCATTTATAATTGTCAGATTGTTATCAATTTCCACGCCCATACTTTGAGGATTATCTTTTTGTGCATTATCTTTTTGGGTTTTCTGCTTCGATTCGGTTCTTTTGTTGGATTTATTGCTGTACAGGTCGAGGGATTTGACCACCTTGAGTAGACCATTGCAGCCGGTGTAGTCGACATTCTGCTGCTGGGACTGGCTGCCCAAATAAATGCGTCCATCGTTGCCTGTATACTTGATGTATCCACTATTGTGTTGGATCTTAAGTCTGGTTGTGTTGCCAATAATTTGAAGATTGCCCGTATTATTCACGATGCGGACTCGATTGCCATTGCCAATGATACGTAAATTACGGCAGTTATTCTCAATGCGATATTCCTTGCAGTTGCCAACAAGATCCCGACTGGCATACGTTGTATTAGTAGCTTCCGTTGTGGTTCGCTTGGAACTGTTGGTTTTGTTTTTGTGCTTCGAGTTGCACGTCGTACACTCCTCTTCATCATACGAATCGCTTGCCGAATCCGTCTCAACCACTCTCACACCCATTGTATGTGTTTGTCTGCGTCTGCGTGTGTGTGTGTCTCTCTCTGTGTGAATTACTGTTTCTTTCCAATGCTAATCGCACACAAAAATCACCGATCGCTAAATTCGGAATCTCTTTTAGTCACTTCTTCGTATGCTAGTTGTTGTTGCATTTACAGATGCTACTCATTGTTGCTTCATCTAATAGGTGTATAGCTGTGTTAGTGTGTGTATCCAATTTATTTGTTTTGCTTGCTGCTGCCAAAAATTTGAGTCCAATGACGTTTCCACTGTGTAGGGGACTCCCAGCAACGCGGTACTTTTTTACGATTTTACTTTAATTGTTTGCGCTTTGTGCTCTACGTTCTTTACTTGCCGATTGTTGGCTATGTTGTGAACGATATGGCCACTGGACGTTCGGCTTTTATATCAGCCCGAGAGCTTAACTTCGTTCGAAAACGATGGGGCTTTTTTATTTCAATGTTTCGGAGCGCGATAGCGAAATAGAAGCGAGACAACAATCATACATAATTCGCTCTCGCTCCAGGCGGTTCGTAATCGTGTTTATCTCTGGGGAGACCGCTGCTGATAATGTCGCCAATTTTCGTGTATTGTTTTGGAACGTGAATAATGCCATCATCAGCTGTTAAAATCAAGTGACTGTCCTAGACATATGAGTTAACCACATTCCATTCATTGCGTGTAAAATACACGTATTAAATCATTGTCTATGCATACATGTACATATGTATATCCAATTTCTATTTTAAAGAAATTTTATGAATGTTATCAGTGTTACTGAATTTTAGGGGGTATTTTTTATTTAAGTTTCGTTATCAGTGATAAGTACGTGCTGATATTGACTTGTAGATTTCATGTATCGGTCATAAATTTTACCATCGCCCCTCGAATTACACTTACTATGTCCCAGTTAGCGGACATTTACATTTGCTCAAGTTACTTTTTTTGATAAAAAATATGCATTATAAATTTGCATTTCTTGGCTTTCAATTTCATTTTAGAAAACTAACTTAACTATTTTTAATAAGAAATAAAATTAAATATGTGAATTTACAATTTTGTCTAAACTATTTGTATTTTGTGAAAATACTGAAATCAAAGTAAACTTGGCAGCGGAGAGAGTCTTTGGTATTCAATATTGGTATTACGGCTGGGGATAATTATCGCCATTCATTAGTTGCCAGGCGTTATATTTCCACAATCATTTCCTACTCGAAGAAACAAGTTTGTTTACAAACAACAATGTTTACACTTCTCATACATACACATACACAACCGCACACTTCGTTCCGTTTAATTTGCATTTTCTCTTCTGCTTCAATTCTCATATGTTCTCATATGTTCTGGCAACTCTTTGACTCCATATGAAGCGCTCCTTTTAATTTGATTGATTCTCATGCTCTCTCAGTTTCATTGCTCTGCCAACTCTCCATATAAAGTAATTGTTTCATTGAACACAAATATTGGCCTCGATTGTGAGTAATTTTAAAGTAAACATTAGATTTGTTTATTCAGTGGTGGTAAAGCACCGATCAGTCTAGCGATTGCTTTGTAAACATTGCGATTTCTTTTTTTGGTTTGCACAATTAAACAATCGAATTGCATTGATTCTCCTTAAGGGGTAAAATTCATTTTGTGATACAGTTCCTGCTGTTGACTATTCATTATCTATGATGGTGCAATATAATAAAATGATTTATTTACTTGTTCATCAATTTACAGTCAAGGGGAATTTTTCTAAAGTTGTTATCTGGCAGCAAAAACTAAACTCAAATATCAAATTATTTTACTCATACTGCACGTTAAACCAGCTAATTGCACAATTGTCTAAATGATTATTAGCCATAATCCATAGCCATATATTTTTGCTTGGCACGTGTCGAATAAAATCAGTTATGCCAATCTGTAAGTCCATCCTTTATGTAGTCCAATAACTATCTAATGCAATCAATGACATGAAAGAATAAAAAAAGTCCCCAACACCTGTTGAGAACACCTGAAAAGTTATAAAATTTTAATAACAAGTCGATACTAGCTGACAGACAGTCGCCCATCGACTAACATCGTGTTTTGCTTTATGCGTTTAAAAGAAAAAAGTCACCGAAAACCAACCGGTTTTATCAGTTCGCTGTCAGAATCGACCTTTGTTGTTGTATTTATCAGTGAAATATACCTTATATATCTGTCGACGCATCGTTTAAAACTATTAAAAACACCTGCTATTATAGATAACATAGATAAGGAGTGTGCGATTCGTAGACCAACACAAATACTACTCATAATATAAATGAGCGCTTGGAAAGAGACATCAAATAAATAATAATCAAAAAAAAAATTAATCTATAATAATTTGTAACTCGGACTAAGATTGTATATAAATTTTCCTGAATTCCCTTTCTTAACGATGTAGTCTAATTTTTATTCACTTAAGCTAATGAACTTTTAAACTTGCTTTAAAACATTTTGATAAATTGCATAAAAAATATATATTGCTTTATTTAATCAACAACTTCTCAACTTTAACAATAATATATTACATTTTACAAGAGATGTCTTTATTTAGTTTTAAAAAATATTCGACTAAAGTGTACATTTAATTGTAGATTGTAGAAGTTCAAAAAAATAGTTATAGCTTCTTTTGATAGACAAATTTTCAACTTTTACAATCATGCAGTTTATAGGCGTTGTCTTTTAAAAAAATTACTTTAAAAAATTGTATCTATAACATAATATGGATCAAGAGTAATTAATTAAGGAGTATTTCCTTTATAAAATTTTAATATACAATTTCTTTGAATTCACTAATTGAGTATATATGTATATAAATGTCAGTTAGATAATTGCACTGTTAAGTTATACTGAGATTCGTTAGTTGCATTTTATAATAATCACAAAAACTGGTTAAAAAGTGGTTTACAATTGTATACATATTGTATATGTATGACATGATATGAGATTGATTGAAGGTAATAAGTACCTTTATTCCATTTATGTTTGAAATTCTGCTAGTTCGGCATTAAATAACTACAAAGAAAGCGAAAAATCAAATCAAAATGAAAGCAAGCCATGATAAACTATTATTGCGATAAAAGCAAACACACTAACATTTGTAATTGTGCTTGCCGCACCATGTGTCATCTCGTGGAGTTCCTCGTCAGTGTATGTTAGATTGTGGGTTTCAATTTTGTAATTAAAGGTCGCTGATACGGGCTTGTGGTCGGAGAGCGTATAGTCCATGTTTGACTGATAAGACAACTGCTTGGCACTCAGCGTAATGGCCGGATAACTATTGACTTGCACGCGATGAAGGATTCGGTCACACCAGGCTGGTCGTCGCTTCAGATTGTACTCGTTGGTGCCTTCATTGAACTTGAAAGTGGGCGCAAAATCGGGGAGCACCTCCTCCATCAAGCTGAACGCGTTGCCCGTATTACGCAGCAATACCAACTGATCCATCTGGAGCAGCTCCTCGTACCGACCTTGTTCAACAGTATTGCGTATATCCCAGGCTGATAGATCTCCCGACAACCGAAAATTGAGGTCTCCAAACCAGAATACGAAATCGTGATCAAAAATACGCCGATAACTCAGAGATTTGTACTTGGTACTGTCAACAATTTGGTGATAATCTTCAATACGCTCCTTAAGCTTCTCGTCATGCGCCGCCAAGTGGGAGCAAACAAACACGGCTCCTGCGCCATAAAGGCTGAGTCGTATGCTTACCGCGCCCTTGTTTCCCCACAGTCCACCCAGACCAGTGCGTGTCTCCTCCGTCTCTATGTCCTTCATATGCGGTATATGCTTATGCTGCGCAAACATTGCAATTACAATGCCCTGAAGCTGCTCCGATTTAATCTTAACGTAATCATGTTCACTCAATGCGCTGGCCAGTTTTAGCACCCATGGGTCATCTTGAAATATGCCCAACTTCGAGCTAACCTCCTGCATGCCAACCACATAAATGTCGGGCAGTTGGTTTTCCGGACAGTTGGTTGTTCCATTGAGTGCCAACAGCGAGGTCAGCTCCAGGTTTTTGGGCGAGTGAGTGCCCACATTCCAGGTAAGCAGAAATATGCACAAATCGGCAATAACTGATGCCGACGCTGTCATTTTGCAGTCTTTCTAATTAAAAAAAGAAAAACAAAAACGAATGAATAACACTGGTTAGACCACTATGTTGATGCGTCAGATACACAGTGAATTTTCAGTGAATTCGCATGATCGGTCAACTTACTTAGACTCCGTGTCACAGCATTCACTCGAAGCGGAAGACGGAATATGTAATGCTTTATCTAATTAGATTAACGAACGACAACTCTTTTGTAATTATTTTTAGATCTGTCTGTGCTGTTGCTTGGCTTCATTAATTATCTCTGCCTATCTTACCGATGCTATATTGCTTTTGTTAATCTCACAAGCACCAACACTGAGGCGTTTTGTCAGTTGCTTTTCAGTGTGGCCGGTCTTAGAATTTTGCCACAGTTTAAATTTGACATACCTTTTGTTTTGCTTATTTTGCATATTAACGGAATTAAACTTTTTATTTAAGAAGAAGCAAATATTGGAAAAACAATCACAATCAATACAAATTTGTTTTAATAAATCCAATTACAATGTTAGGTAGATTGTCGTATAAGTTTGTTTGCATGCGATTTAATTGCCTACGGTCTGAAACAGCTGATGCGCTGCAACTAAAATGCGAATGTCTGGCAACTCTTCGCTGTTTTGCTGGTGAAATAAACTTCTAACAAACTAAGGATTTTATAAAGCTTTTAAAATATGGTGACGACATTGCCAGCCGGTACCGTGGCAACTTGGATGCAAAAACTAAGAAATGGTGCTTACAGGTCCAAAAATATCCTTGAACGATGTCTGCTTTCTCTAATGACTAAAGGTATGTAGAAATTCTTTGTGTTTTATTTGTTGATGTTTACGTCTTGAAAATATTGCATAGATGAGGCTTCTCAAGCAGTGGAGAATGCTATGAAGGCGGGCATCCTAGTGCCAAAAGAAAAAACAATATTCATGAAGGGCAAGCAAATTATGCTCCGTTTCTCACAGAAGCTCAACAAGCTAAAATCGCTGAAGTACGATCCATATTGCTTTGAGTGCCAATTGCCCAGTACTAAAGCAGTCGAGAAATGTCTCTTGTGTATTCGATCTTTTCATGCTGACTGCCAACGCAAGAAATCCATACATCCAAACTACTCTGTGCCCTCCGACAGATGTCAGCCACATCGTCTGCCACTCAACGAATCGGATATGGAGGAATCAAGCAGTGAGGATTGCGCTTTAAATGAGAGACCTACACGCCCTCCAACAATATCAATAGAACAGAATGCCACCTACGAGGTTGATTGCAATAGCAATATCAACATCATCTCTAGAAATTCACTTAAGCACGAACCGGACAGTGCAGATGATGTGTATTTCGTTAGTGAGCAACCATCGCGTCAACGAAAACGTTGCAGTCCGTATATCAAAAGCGAGCAAGTTCCAGATAACGAAAGTAACGACGATCTGCAATTGTGTACACCTTGCCGTCTGCTAAAGTTGGCTGATTTGCTGAATCCGCCTCACATGTCTATTGATGAGCTAAACTACTTGCTGAACTATGTGTGGCAGAAGCATCACAGCTGGATAGAAAAAGATGTGCGCAAACACATGTCTCGCAATTGGAGCGACGAGGACTCGACTATCGTTAAGAAGTTACTCTTCAAAAACGACTTGCTCGGTATCTCAGATATTTCAGATAGAATCGACAAAAAGAGTTCAAGCATCTGTCGCAGTTTTTAATTGCTGTGCTTGACCTGCAACACAATATTGGTGTTTTCTTTGGTACCAAGTGCGAGGAGTATAATGCTACCAAGTGGCTGGTACGTGATATCACTCATGACATTCGTGAAATAAGTCGCTGCTCTGACTGCTATCGCCATTCCATGGAGTCGAATCGATCCTCATTCTGGTTTGCCAAACCCTGCACTCAGCGTCATGAGTTGGTCTACGCCAAGCAGCAAGGCTTTCCCTACTGGCCGGCCAAGGTGAGATAGATCATTATACAATGTATGTCCACATTTTGCATCTATATTTAAATTTATAGATTATTCGCGTAATGACCAAGAAAAGCAACATATTTGACGTACGCTTCTTTGGGGGCGATCATTCCCGTGCGCTCATTCCAGTGCGTGATATTCTCCCAATAGATGCCGACATTTCTATGCTTAAAATTAAGGCCACACGTCCGTATAACGCTGCGATTCGAGAGTTCCAATGCCATACAATGTTGTTGCACCAGCCAATGCATTACTTCAGCTTTTCTGCTGATCCTCGCGATGCTGACAATCTCATTAATCGTGCGCTTTCCCATTGCATGGAGGCGGCCGAAGTCAGCTCCTCGAATAAACGCCCTCGTGCTGCCACGCCCGCTTCAGCTAAGAAGCGAAAGCGTGTCGCGACAGTAGCTACTCCTAATCTGTCACAGCGCCTCCAACCAAATCGTCGATCTTCAATGGCCCAAAGATCAGAGACACAACAGGACATCACATTGCAAACTGAGGACAGAATTTCATCTTTCCCAGCTTTTGAAATTCAAGTACCACACTATCAGGAACTAATTCAAGAAGTATTCACGCTAAATGAACAACTGACTCGAAACAAGGCTGAATTGGATATTCTGAGAGATGAGTTAAAGGCAGTCAAACGTAAGAGATGGTGTCAATATTGCTTGGACGAAGCCGAATTCGACTGTTGCTTCACTGCCTCGTACTGCAGCGATTCTTGCAAGCGGCGGGATAAACGACGACATCAAGGGTCTTGCACCCAGTGCGCGCAGACTTAGTTCCCATTCGATGTATTCTTTTAGAGATATCAATTTACACATGGTGGTTTGTTTAACAAGAATTAAATGTACCCAAATTTTTAATGTGATACAGTTTGGGTTTATATACCCTGCTTGAGGGTATATTAAGTTTGTAAAATGTATGTGACAGCCAAAAGAAGACATAACAGCGTCAACAGAAAGTGATTTAACAAGTTAAAATGTTTTTATTTAACTTCATTTTTATTTCTA
Organism: Drosophila sp. st01m; assembly: GCA_018901795.1. Classification (NCBI taxonomy): domain Eukaryota; kingdom Metazoa; phylum Arthropoda; class Insecta; order Diptera; family Drosophilidae; genus Drosophila; species Drosophila sp. st01m. Next base: position 4,543,023 of record JAEIFG010000172.1, read on the forward strand.
ATTTATTGCTACATACTGCGAATTTTTTTAAGTAAATTAATGATATATAGGTGTTTCATTTTTCGTAGAGCCAGGTGAACAGAAATAATGAAATCCATTGGGTTTAACTATTTGTAAAAACAAAATTACAATATTTATATGAATATTTTACTTTGAAAAGTAAAATTTTCTTTTTCTTGAGTCTTGATTGCTTCTGTTTTTAAAAGAAAATGAATGAAATTTAAATTGAAATTCATGGTGATTGTGTAAAAAACTTTATTTTGTTATAACAAACTCTTGAATATTCATTTATTTTAAGTAAATAACAATTGCCTGGCTTATTGTACATAATATATATATAAAGAACAAAGCTTCGAGTGTCGTCAATCACGAATCAATGAAATCCATTTGGAGCAGATACGTATGTTTACGTTATTCATTGTTTATCATTTCCTATAGAAAATAATCGGATCTTAGCTTCTTTAATGGCATCCCGCGACGCTCCACAGGTGCTGCTTCAAAGACGGCAAAGTTGTGATTTAGAAACTCGTTTAGTTGCAAAATAGCTGCCACATTGCCGCAACGATAGCAATAATTTGGCGCTGACCAAATCGTTAAGACAGTGCCATTGAAGTGCCACTTTAAGCCTTCCATGACCAGCTGATGGGCTCGACAGATCAAATCGATGTCGTTGGTGAAATTAAATTGCGTGGCGACATCGGATCCAAAGATATAGCCAGCGCCACGGGGTGATACACCCCAGCCGATTTGATCATCGGGATCACTCCACAGTAAATCACACATGGGACCATCATGTGGCACTTCCTGTTTGCGATCAATGCTCCGAATCTGATCCAAACACTGTATAGACGGCGATAATCCACCATGTACGCAAAAGATGCTCCCATCAATGAGGGCCGAAAGACTGAGGTAATCAAAGATTTCGGTGCAATAACCCCAGACAGCGGCTGAGCCATATTTCCGAAGACACTCATCGTAGAAGCCATACACCTGCGTGATCTGGCGACACTCGTGATTGCCACGAATCAGCGCGATGCGATCCGGATAACGCACCTTCAGTGCCAACAGGAGCAGGAAAGTCTCGACGCTGTAATAGCCGCGATCCACAAAATCCCCCATGAATACATAATTTGTGTTAGGCGCCTTGCCGCCGATCTCAAACAGCACCTCTAGGTCATAGAACTGACCATGAATGTCACCACAAACGGTAACGGGCGAATCAATCCGTTGCACGTTTCCCTCTTCAGCGAGAATTTCGCGCGCTTTGGTGCACAACGTTTTCACTTCATTTTCCTTGAGGATTTCACAGCGTTTTAGCTGCTCTATTTGTCGATCCAAATCGCTGTAGTTCGTCATGACAGTATTTACCGTAATGACAACAAGAACAACTATTGTTTACGGTAACAATGACCAGGATATTTTGTTTCAAAAATCTCTATACTCGTAAACAAAAATTTGATATCGCAACAGAAATCAAGAATGGTTTCGTTTACTTCACACCTTTGTTATTTATGAATAACGTAAATACAACTATATTGGACTATATTTGGGAATTATCAAGATTAAATGTCACAAAATGGTTTATTTCAATTCTAAAAAAAGGGTGCTATGAATTTATTTTTGCTAGCGAGCTTGTGAGCAGCATACCATACCTAGAACAAAATCGAACAGCGGTGCTTCCATGTGGCAACGCTAATACTCGTCAATCAGTTGTTATTCAACCGCTAAACTTTACGGTTGTCAATTGGTGCGCTTCTCTTTCGTACCAAGTTGTAATCGCGTGTTTACTTTTAGCATGTATATGTATAAATACAGATATATGTATGAACTTCGCGCATAAGTTTTAAAAAAGGATTGACAACAGAATATACTATTCAAGGTTGTTAAACCGCTTAGCTTTACCGGTTGTATTTGGTGTGCGTCTCAAACGTGAAAGTAACGCATGTTTACTTTATTTATGTACATATGTATATTTATCAATACAAATATATGTATGAATGTAGGTGAACTTTGCGCACCAGTTTGTTAAAGAGGTCAATACGCTTTGACAACATTGCTTGCATTTATTTTAATTTGTGGAAAATCAATTGTTGAACTTTCTGAGCTAAATAAAAAAAACAACAACAACAATAACAAAATGCCTCTTGGTACTTTTGATGTATGGGATGTTTTGGTGCTGTCGAGCATTTTAATAATATCGGCCTTAATCGGTCTATACTACCGCTACACTGGTGGCAAACAAAAGACAACGAAAGAGTATTTAATGGCGGATCAAAGCATGACAACGTTTCCGGTGTCCTTTAGCCTAATGGCCAGTTTTATGTCCGCCGTCACGTTAATGGGTGTCTCCACTGAATCATATCAATTTGGCACACTCTTTGGAGTTATTAACATTTCGTATATACTGAGCACACCAATTGCCGTCTACATTTTCCTGCCCGTATTTTATCGGATGCGCACAACAAGTGTCTACGAGTACCTTGAACGACGATTTGGTTATGCGACGCGTCTAGCTGCTTCTGTGGCATTCACCTTGCAAATGGTTCTCTACATGGGCATTGCTCTCTATGCTCCCGCACTGGCGCTAGAGGCTGTTACCGGCATACAAAAAGGTACTGCCATATTAATCCTGGGATTGGTATGCACCTTCTATTCAACATTGGGTGGCCTCAAAGCTGTACTCATTACCGATGTCTTTCAATCGTTCCTGATGTATGCTGCTGTTTTTGCGGTTATTGCTGTGTCAGCCATTAAAGCTGGTGGACTGGGACCTATCTGGGAAGTAGCCAGGGAACGAGGACGCTTGGAGTTTTTTGAATTCTCTATGGATCCCACAGTTCGTCATACCTGGTGGAGTCTTATAATTGGTGGCATGGTCACCTATCTATCCCTGTATGGTGTCAATCAGACGCAAGTTCAACGACTTTTGAGCGTGCACAACTTGAAGAGCTCACAGTCGGCATTGTGGTGGAATCTGCCAATCTTAGGATTACTCAGTTTTAGCACCATCTTCAGTGGCTTGGCCATATTTTATTACTATCACGACTGCGATCCGCTGCTCGATGGACGCATCAAATCGCGGGATCAGATAATGCCGCTCTTTGCCGTGGATACAATGGGTAAGTTATTAATCTAAATTGGTTTACAATTGGATTAAAATGAACTTATTTGCAGGTCAATATCCTGGATTGTGCGGTCTCTTTGTTTCGGGTATTTTCTCGGCCAGCTTATCTACGATATCCTCAGCAGTTACTTCGCTCTCGGCTGTCACACTGGAGGATTACGTGAAGCCCCTGTACAGGGTTATTTCTGGTCGATCTCTGATGGAATCAAAATCAACGCTGCCCACCAAAATCATTGCCTGCCTTTATGGATTGCTGTGCATTGCGTTGGCCTTTGGCGCCGGCTCCTTGGGGGGGCGTTTTACAGGCCTCGCTGACCATCTTTGGAGTGGTCGGTGGTCCATTGCTTGCCATCTTTACACTTGGAGTTTGCACAGCCCGCACCAATCAACGTGGCGTACTTCTTGGCTTTCTGCTGGGCCTCTGCTTTTCTTTCTGGATAGGATTTGGCGGACCCAAGCCACAACCAACACGGCTGCCATTTAGTTCCACAGAATGTGAGTTCAGAAATGTAACACAGGTGGCATACGCACTGCCAGAAAGCCGCGTAGAAGAAGAGCCTCACTACTTTTGGCTGTACCGCTTGTCGTATCTCTGGTATAGTGTGCTGGGCTTCTTGGTCACCATATTTGTTGGTTACTGTGCCAGCATTATGCTGTCACGTTACAACTATGCTGACAACTCACAGATCTATCTGGACAAGCAGATGAAGCATATAGACTACGATCTGTTTGCACCAATTCTCTCACGTCGCTGGCGACGACAACAGAAAGAGCAATTAGATCCGATGCTCCATGGCGAGTCGATGGCGCATTTAACTCGGCCAGCTGCCTCTTAATAAGTCAAATATAATCTAGATATATTGTTAAACGAAGTATAAAGAATAGTGGTTAAGTTGTACTGACACATACTGTAACCAGCCTCAACCATGTTCCGGCACAGATGTCACATTATGTGAGGCATAAAACGATATTAAATGTATAACTATGCGACCTGTTTGTATGCCTGTTGGTTAACTATCAACTGCTAAAGGCGCCAATGTCTTCCATTTTGAAGGTGTATAAAACCAATGACAAATATTATATTTAGCTGTTATTTTTAGCGAATCGAGTTCCTTATTGAATAATTGCAAAACTCTGGGAACAGACAATAATAAACATTAAAGATTGGCAGCCACAATCTTTATTGTTTCATTTAAGCTCATATTGAAATCGTTTAATGTTGATTGTGATGGAAATATATTCTACATGTACAAATTTACTGTGTGCGAATTTATCAGCCTGTTATTGTAAAATATGTACATCAAATTTACAAATCACGTAATTATTAATCAAATGAACGAAACTATAATATTATATTAGATGTGCTTGTACTTATACATACTTATTTATACTCTACTTGGCAACATGTGTTGAAACATTAAATATTGTTGCAACTGAAGTCTCTAAGCATTTTAAATGTGTGTTTTCACTAATAGAAATTCAAACGGCCATGAAATTAAACATATGTACCTACAAAATATACTATAAATACTCATACAAATGATGATAAGCCAATTTTACGCAATCGCGTGCGCGGCTTTTTATTTTGTGAATCAATTTGACAATCGAATTTCATAACTATATTTTGTATGTATATCTTTAATGTTCTATCGTCATATCGGGGGCACAAGTCCATTTAAACGATGACTGAAAAAATTGTTATAAATTGCAACTTGGGCAAAGGGCAATTTTGGAATTGTCTGCCTATAAACAACTAAAAATATTTACATACATTCATTGAATCAAGCATTAATTGAGCTTGTCATTTAAATGTTTACACAATTTTAGTGCATGCATAGTGATATGTATGTGGCACTGTGATCTGTGGAAAGTTTTCTGCTCTTAGTCATTGTCGACATGAATATTTATTATGCAAATGAAGAAACAACAAGAAATTTGATAAGCATGAACTATGTTGAAGACTTGCTTACAATTCCATTTATAGATACTTACACTGTCTTAAATTCCAGAGGCGATTAGAGATTGTTTTTATTAACATACAGTGGCGCTCAGTTTATTTAATTAATTAATTTTTTGCTTTATTAGAATAGGTACTTATAATATTTACCAAATATGTAGGATCATTATAATCATTTACATTTCTTAGTATTCAGATGGTTTATTACCCTTTATTCTTACTCGTTTGGTTTATATATTCAGTTGACCTGTTTCTCAGACAGATTCACACCTACCTGAGAGTAAGTTACACGATTTACAGATGACTTTCACCCATGTAGGTGTAAATCGGTCGGAAAGTTGCTAGTTTTGCATAGGTAACAACAACCATTAGATGGTTTAATCTCTACTCTGTACAATCTTCAAGAATATATCATCGAGTGTTGTTTGACCAATCGAGTAATGCTTTATCTGCAATCGGAATCGATTATCTTCCATGTATTTGAATATCTGGGACCATTTTAGATCTTTGTCGGGTATTATGATAGTTATTAGGCCGCGATAAATGAATGATTCACTGCAAATACAAAAAAATCTTGCAATAATATCATATTTATCGATAGATGTACATACCTGACATAGCTTCTGGGAAAATCCAACTTAAACTTTCTCTCTATATCCATTAGTAAGCTCGAATAATTAAATTCATCGTTATTTGTGATATATACATTGAGTACACTGCTTCCTGTATGCGATACTCCAATAGTTGTCCTTTTTCCCGATGCTGAGTTTTTTCGGCGCTTTACTAATGTTCCCTTTCCGACAGATTCAACTATTGAATCTTGTTTAGATTTGCTGGATTGTGGACTTAAGCTTGGAGACACTTTCTTTTGTTTCATTTTTCTCTTAATGTTTACTTGTACTCCTTTTTCCGTTGGCGATACATTATCAACATCACTTTTTGACTCTGTACTTTGTCTCTGCCCTAAATCAGTTGATGGAATAATTCATTTAAAAAATAAGTAATTTTCATACTTTACCTTTATTATATGAATCCCGGTTACTAGGACCGCCACTTAAGTTCATTAGTGCACTAGAAAGTAATTTAATAATCACAAAAACTTCAACTACTTTATGTATGTATAAATGAAGCTTACGTTTTAACTTCGTCCATTTCCTCAGGTGTGCCCACCTGAATTTTGATTGAAATGCCCCTATAAAAACGAGTCCTGAGATCATTTGCGGCTCCAATGCATCGGATCCTTCCTTTGACTATGACTGCCAGCCTGGAGCAAAGTATCTCACAGTCGGCCACGTTATGTGAAGTGATCAGGATGGATTTGCCATAGGATCGCATTTGTCTAAGTACCTTAGCGATCTCATGCTTGGCACATATATCCACATCCGTGATGGGATCATCTAGACAGATCAGGGTTGGTGATAGCACCGCAATGGCAATGCTTAATTTTCTTTTGGTGCCGTTGCTATAATGAACCGTCATCTGATCGAGATGTTTGGTGAACACAAAACTCTCAGCCAGATTTTCTATTATGCCGGATATATATTCTTTTTTGATGCCCCTTATAAGACATGCAAACTTTAACATTTCCCGGCCAGTCATAAACTGCATTATGATCGTATTTTGTTGAGGACAGTAACCCATGTGACTGAAGCATTTTCTGATTTGCTGCTTTATTGTGAATCCCTTCACATAGATATTCCCTTGAGATAACTTCCGATTGCCAACGATCAGATCAATAGTACAGGTCTTGCCAGATCCACTAATGCCCAATAAGCCCAAGCAACTATGTCTGCAAGAAAATATAGCAAGACAAATGTTCGTCAAATGAAAAGTTATGAAATTTCAAAATTAATTTACGGGCCGAGCTTGAATGATAAACAGTTGACCGCCGTCTGGTCACTATATGTTTTTGAAATTCGATCACACAATAAACTGTAGCTCTTAAGAATTTCTGGTTGTTTAACTACATTATCAACTTGCTGGCGCATCTCTCTCACATCTTCGTCATGCAATACACCTGGACAGTTCGATTCCCGATTTTTGCTGCGTAAGAAGTTCAGGACTTTTAAATTGCTTTCAGTTGATGGAAATGGAAATGTAGCCAAAACATACGTAACATGATGACACTTGCTTATCAGCAGCAACAAACCGAAGTAGATTATTCCACTAAATAGCATATAGGTAATATGTATTTTGACAGTATCGGGTCCTAAACCTGCCAGCACAATTAATCTACCATCAGAATAGCTAATTGATTTTGTAGTTACCTTCATTCCCTTTCTTAAATGAATTGGAAGCAGCATCTATATCCCCCGTTGTCAATGTCTTTAATGCAGCCGAGTACATGGCATAGTATGGTTCAAACAGAAATAGAAAGTACATTGACTTAAAAAATTTTCTTGAGGCTAAATAATAATTTGCCATAATAGACGCAATCACTGCAATGGTAGTTTTTTTTTTAATTAGAAGAAATTTAGTTAGGGAATCATTAAAATGCATCAATGTTAATATATGAGTTTAAACAATGATTACCGACAACTATGTTAAAGAGAACCATGACAGTCAGTCCAAGGTAGGGAGTCTTGAATGTAAAGGACATCAGATATATGTATGGAAGTGCAGCGAAGGCAAAAGCCAACAGGCAGAGCAATAAGCAATAAAGCACGGAAGGAGATTTCTGATAAAACGAGATAATCAGTGAGACTACCAGTATAAGAAATATTAAATAGTCCCATAACAGATGCGACAGCCAATAGGTACACAAACTGATGCCGGAAAGGAACTGTTGATGTTTCATCTGCCAAACTCTCTCTTGGATAGGTAGAATGATAAATGTGCCCATGGCAATGCTTAAATAAATCAAAATAAATGCGGAAAATTTCTCGGCATTCCATTCAATTTGCTTCACTTGAGTTAAAATATCGGAGCAATCGCGCGGTTTATTGATGATCTCAATGTCAATATTGGCCAGGACATGACCAACTGTTTTATAAATTAGGCTCAATGATGTCGGTGATCCGTGCACCAATCGACGATTATACCAGGCCGTGACGGAGCCATGGCGAAAAGTAGCGGCTGCCACATAGGTTTTTTCAAATCCTTCCTCATTCAAGTCTATTTTATCTAGCAAATAATCCTCAACACCATTGCGAATGCCGATCAATGTGGCACCTGCCAACATGCCAACTTTATCATACTCGGCTGAATTCTCTAGACTTCGATCATCAAGAATTTCAAACTCGTTTTCTTTAAGGTAAGTACGTTGATGATCTCGTACCACATAGGGATTCGGATACAGTGTTAGGTCGGAAAACGATGGCATGTTTGTAGTTTCTTGTTTGTCCAGAAGATCAATAATCAATATCAACACTGCGGCAACTATTGGTAAAATGATTAGGCACACAAGAAGAATTAGATTGCTTCGTGTGTAGAGCATCTTCTTTATAAGCATGCCATGCCATTCGTTGAGCAATCTTTGTTTCTTACTAGTCTCCTGGATCTTCACGCCTTGCTGCATCCATTCTGTGACGAATAAGTTGGGAAAAATCATCAATATTCTACTTGTATACCGATGCATTAGCTTGAAGCTGGCAACAAAAATGAATGGTGAGGGAAGATGTGATGCAGAATCAAATTGACAGTGATCGAAAAAAAATGTAATAAGCTAAATATTGATGCAGGTTCAATTTGGGAACAAAATAATGATCAAATTGATATTCCGCAATGAAATCGGGCAAGTTTTGACAAAGTTTTGAGTGTTGAGAGTTTTAGAAAAAATGTCAAGACAAAGGTATATAAAAATTGACAGTAAACGAATAAAATGCATAGGTTAAATATTAATATAGAAATAAATTAGAAGCAAAATAATAATCAAATTGATCGGATGATTTTGACAAAGTTATGGAGTTTGAAGTTTTTGGAAAAATTGTAAAGGCAAAGGTATGGGAAAATTGACAGTGATAATAAAATTGAATGGGTAATATTTTAATAAAAAATAGAATCGAATTGGATTATTTTTAACAATGTTAGGAGGGTTTAAAGTTGTTGACAAAAAATGTAACGGCAGTAAATGAAGTACTATTCATCGCTTACCATCTGATGTACGGGGGGGATCACTTCGCGAAACATCGATTTTATCAGCTGCAATCTTCGCGAAAGTTTCATCCATGGTTGGTGCATCGACTCCAAACCCGGAAAGCTTTAATGTATCCAGCCTTTTCTCTAGAGACCGGAAAAGTCTTGAAAATTTCGATATTCTTGTGACAGGCAGGCGATAGATAATATCAGTGCCCATAACTCTCTCTAGCCGAACAGACTCCATTTTACTTTGAAGAAATTCTGTGACGTTCTCTATATGGCAATAGGGTAACTGCTTACAGACCTATACCATGTTGGGCGTTATTTATCTAAATGGAAATGAGGTTCTAATAATCAACTCACTAGACGATAGCCAGGCCCAAGATTATTTATTAGAAAATCCGATGTGCCATAACCGATCAATTCGCCGTCAGAAATAATGCCGATACGATCTCCAAGTACCTCGGCAGCATTAACGCTGTAAGTATTCACGAGAATGCATCGTCCTTCCTTCTCCATGCGCAGCAGATCCCAGACATCTCGACAGGCAGATGGATCGAGGTAAGCGCTTGGATCATCGACAAGTACCACCTGCATAGCGAGTTATGATTGTTAAACTGTACAAGACAGACTCAAAGAACGATAATATTTAAATTTTATTATATCAATAATGATACAATTATTGTTTTATAGAAGAAACAATAATATTCATATTGTATTACATCGGATAGAAATAAAATAATGATACAAGAAGAAATATCAATAATATTCAAATTGTTTTATATCAGATAAAGATACAATTATTTTCTTAAAGAAAAAACCACAATATTTAAATTGTATTACATTAGATAGAAATACAATTATGACACAATAATGTTTTTAAAGAAGAAAAAACAATAATATTCAAATTGTATCACATCAGATACAAATAAAATAATGATACAATTATATTTTTAGGAAGAAAACTAAGAAGAAACTAAGAAACACTCCCACAAAAGATTTTAAATACTAAATTCTTAAACTAAAATTTTGATCGCTATTTCTCAATTTTAATATTGCAAACTACAAAATAAAAAGTGTTGGAGTTTTAAATGTAAAAGCTGCAATAACATTCGTTGAATTTGATGCGATTTAGTGGATTCTAGATATTAGATATTAATATGAAAAAGTTCCCATGCAATAACAAGTTAAGGAGCCAACATAAAAAGGAAGATGCATCGAGTGAACAATGAATCCTCTTGCTCTCACCTTGGTGCCCGCACAGAGGGCACAACATAGCGCCAGTTTGCGTCTCATGTCAATGGTCAGACTGCGAACCTTCATTTTGGCCTGTTGCTTTAGGTTAATTTTATACAGATAGGAATAGGCCTCCTGTTCGGCATTGTAACGCGACATGCCCTTTAAACGGCTGTAGAAGTAAATATGCCAAAATGCGCTCAGTTCTTCAAAGAAAATGTTTTGCTGCGCACAAATGCAGACATGCTTGCGGGCTCGATGTGGTGACACGGCCACATCGTGGCCATTGATCAGAATTTTGCCGGAGGTCGGCTGAAATAGGCCGACCATCATCATTAATATCGTCGTCTTGCCGGCACCATTGTGTCCGAGAAGCACGGTTAGTTCATTCTCATAAAACTTGAGACTAAAATTGCGAACAGCCGCCTTTAGCCCGAAAGTCTTGCTCAAATTTTGACAGTCGATGACGGCATTACCCTGCGTTACTTCCTCAAATGCTAGGATATTTTGGTTCCTAAAACTGGTCGTCGCCTCCTCATCCACATTCCCATCCCCATTTGCATTGGCATCGGTTTGACGCGAGGGACAATAGAATTGGCGAGTGAAGGGGAAATTCCATTTTCTGGGTGCACGAAATCCGCCAGGTCTCAACTGATCCAAATACAAACAAAGCGCCAGACAAATGAGGCTGCCGAAAATCATAATCAACAATATGCTGCCATAACTTAGGACATCCTCAGGATGAGCGCATCGAAACATATTGTTCCATTGTACACCGAGGTCCCTCATCTCGAATTTATATATCTGAATAATTATAAATGGCATTGCGCTATTTATACACATGCAAATGCCGATTGTCTTCCCAATGCCCGGATACGATCCATAGCTCATTATGAAGGGCAGAAAGCTGATAAGGTTTAGAATGCATATGACAATCATGGCCATAAATGAATTACTAAAAATGGCTGATACCACAAAAGTGCGGCTTAGTAGATAAAATATGTAGACGACAAATATGAACCACACAACTAATACGTTGCTATTATAGCAGACGAAGCACTTCATCATTATGGCAATTATTGTAGCAGGAATCATCATCATCACAAAGGTAACAATGAACCAGGAGAGCCAATTCAATCCAACTGATAATCCCATGATTTGCATTATATCCCTCAAATATTTTTCCTTTTCCGAAGCAATCATCTGTAATGTATGGGATGTATTTAGCCAAGAAAATACCGGACATATTATTTTTTATTAGCCTTACTTGAAGTAAACTTACATAAATTTCTCCATGACTTTATAGAGAATTTGTGTATGCATACTTTATATCTAAACTTTTCTCAACAATCAACAAACTTTTATAAAAGTATGTTTTTTAATTACTTTAAAATAATCCTTATAATTATAGAGAAAATTCAGATTTATCATAGTATCGCTTGCTCATCCTTGTAATTTAATTGACGTGTAAATTCTTTATGCAAGTATCTTTCAATTATCGAAAACAAATCCGAATGTACACACAATATGAATGCAAACTTACCTGGCAAATAATCAATGAGGGGCACATAAAAATTAGGGAGAACATCATGATAAGAGTGAAAAAAGTTGGTTTTAATGCGGCATGAACTGAACGCGCTGAATCAGGAAAAGCCTGTAAATGAAATTGAGGCAATTGGACAGATATGTTTTTCACCTTTATAATTGATTCGGATAGCTTCATTTGAAAGTACAGAAACCCCTCGGTTTCATACATGTCTTTTATATTTCCCGAGTAAACGGTCCGGTGCTTAAATAATCGATTCACCCATGTTTGGTTTTGATATAATCCATCCTGTCGCGGAAAACGTAACGCAACTTTGATTTTGGATGGCAATTCTATAATATTCCTCAAGTGATTTTCAAACTCGATGCCCACAAAGGCATCATCCAGTTTCAATGCATTGTCCATATCATTTGCATATAAAAATGATTTAGTTATGGGATTTTCAAAAGATCCTGCCAAATCGTTTATAATTTCCGAAAGAACATGGTTGAGTGGTGAATAGTATATTGAACTAGGAACATTAGGAGCATTTGACAAATTGAGAACATAATCAATGTTTACACATACATACGTAACGTTTGGCACATCTAATTCTACTGGTTGATATCTAGTTTCTGGAAAATACTCCCTTGCCGTCGTGTTGGCAATGTGATCAATTTGACAAAGCAAAAAAAATAATACAGGACTTATTATGATAACGGCTGTATTTATGGGGTTGGCGAGTTGCACAGACTTATTCTTGGAAATCAATAACCATAGCTTGGTGACGCTGTTAATTGACGAGGATTGTATAAAATACGTTGATGACATTTTAATTTTGGTGTTTGTGTTCGACTATTTTGAAATGTAAAACAAATGCATCATGTCAAGTATTTAAAATTTCTGAATTTAAAAAAGGTCAAATATGTTAACCATTTAATTGTATAATGCGTATACGGTTCACTTCACAATTAGTGCAACTTCTGCTTAGAAACATCAATAATTATTTATCCATAGTATCCGCAAATTTCATTAAACACTTCACACAAAGGTATTTGATTCCAGTTTTTGGGATTTTATGTATTTGTTTTCTTTTTATGTTTTGAATTGATGTTATAGTAGAATAATAAGCAACAGCTTCAGCCTGACGTGACCATTATCCAGTAGCTTACTTCTTCTTGGACACACCGACGGTGCGACCACGACGACCAGTGGTCTTGGTGTGCTGGCCACGGACACGGAGGCCCCAGTAGTGACGCAGACCGCGATGGGAGCGAATCTTCTTCAAGCGCTCCAAATCGTCGCGGAGCTTGGAATCCAAATTGGAGGATGTCAACTGCGAGTATTTTCCATCAATGATATCCTTCTGTCTGTTAAGGAACCAGTTGGGCACTTTGTACTGCAGAGGGTTCGAGATGATGGTGACAACCTTGTCAACCTGACCACAAACAAATACAAAATGTAAACAATGAACACTCGAAAATTGGTGTGATAGGATTACTCACCTCCTCCTCAGTGCATTCACCAGCACGCTTGGTGAGATCCACATCGGCCTTCTTCAGCACAATGTTGGAATAACGACGACCCACACCCTTGATGGCGGTCATGGCAATGCCAACTTTGCGCTTGCCATCGATGTTCGTACTCATGATACGAAGAATGTGCTGGAACTTCTCTGGGATGACGAGCGACTGCAAGAGATAACAATTGATTAATCCACATATCCATATACTCTTTGTTTAACAAACAACATAAAAACAACAAAATCTTGCAATTGCCGAAATTGCATTTCCGCTAATAATAGCAACACAAACTTGCTATATATATAACATGTAAATGCAGCATTTTGCACTATCTGTGCACACACGGGCATGCATTTGCTTATTTAGGTGTTATTTATCAATGTTGATGTTCGATTAACTAGATATTTGAAGATTTATATTAAGACGCACCATTTTGCCCTGTTAAACCGACAAATATTCAGTCGAAAAAGAAAGCGGATGTGCTTCTTCTTGCCACTTTTGACATTGACATTTCGAAAAACAGTGCTAGGCAACATTGAAATAATTGATCACAAGGTGTTTCAGCGACAACTGGGAATGCTGCCACTGTTGCCAACTAAGACATTTTATATTTATTTTTTCTGTTTTCAAAGTTACATTTCCTGAACAATTTTTAAATTGGTAATAGAATGTAATTTTGAATATTTAAAATATATATTTGCACTATTTATCTTCTACTATTATGGCAAGCAATATTACATTGACTGATTTCTTAAATAAGTTGGCAGCACCTAATGAAGTAACCTTGGCAAAGTGCCGTTACAAATTTTTTTTAGATTTTAATGATGAGTGCAAGTAGAAAAGTGAATGGTAAATAATATACATAATTTAAACATTATATTTACATAAATATTTATTCAGCACTTGCCTGTGTTGGTCAGAGCGATGTCGTGTCATTGCGCATTATATGTTCAAAAGCTCGCAACCACCAGTACAACATTGAAGAGATGGATATGTATGGAAACACAGCATTGCTTAAAGCTTGCTACATGGGAAAGTTGGAGTGTGCTCGTATATTGCTAGATTTTGGAGCCGATATTTACGCCATTAACTATTTTGGACAAAATGCACTAACCCTGGCAACATATGCTGGTCATATGCAGTTGGTGCTGGAATTATTGCGCCACCGTACTTACCAGGACTTTAATTTATCTTCACTTATACCAGCAATTTGTGTGGCCACAATGCAACAGCATACGATTTTAAAGGATTATTTTAAGCATCTCGATCCAAGAGGTGCCGAGGATTTGCATACAGTGCATGGTAAGCATACTAGTAATTGATTGTAGCAATTTATTTTAAAGTGCATTTTAAATAGGGCTTGGAGTTAATGACTTGCGGCAGATAGTAAATACAAATTTAATAAGGAAACAACCGATGCAACTATTTCAAAAAGAGTATTAATACACGTGATTAGATCTAAGTAAAACCTAAATTTTCCATTTATTAAAATGTAGTTTCAAATTAAATATTAAATATTTGGGCCAGGGCTGCATGTACGAAGAAATCATTCTCTGCTTTTGTAGCTGTTGGGCAACGCCGTGCATTACCGCCAAATTGTCAGCTGTTCTTCGCGCCAAAACGCCTAGTTTTACCGCGGCAAAGGTATTCATCATATTAAAGTCGGCGAAGTAGCACACTGCAGCGACGCGCTCGTTTAATTTCGCATAATTTGCAAATCAGAGAAATATTAGAGGGTAAATAGTGTAATCATGTTTGAAGCACGACTTGGCCAAGCAACCATACTTAAGAAAATTCTGGATGCTATTAAGGATTTGCTAAATGAGGGCACCTTCGATTGCAGCGATTCCGGAATACAGGTATGTGTAGAGATTGGTTATTGAGACCACGTTCTAGAAATATCTCAATGGGATATATGTTTACAGCTCCAGGCCATGGACAACTCTCATGTGTCGCTGGTTTCCTTGACTTTAAGATCTGATGGCTTTGATAAGTTCCGCTGTGATCGTAATCTTTCCATGGGCATGAATCTCGGGAGCATGGCAAAAATATTGAAGTGCGCCAACAACGAGGATAATGTCACGATGAAGGCACAGGATAATGCCGACACAGTTACGATTATGTTCGAATCGGCTAACCAGGAAAAAGTATCAGATTACGAGATGAAGCTAATGAACCTCGACCAGGAGCACTTGGGTATTCCCGAAACGGACTATTCGTGTGTGGTGCGAATGCCAGCTATGGAATTCGCACGCATCTGCCGTGATTTAGCCCAGTTCAGTGAATCTGTTGTTATTTGTTGCACTAAAGAAGGTGTCAAGTTCTCTGCTAGCGGAGATGTTGGCACGGCTAATATTAAGTTGGCCCAAACGGGTTCCGTTGACAAGGAGGAGGAGGCTGTCATCATTGACATGCAGGAGCCAGTCACACTCACTTTTGCCTGTCGTTACCTGAATGCCTTTACCAAAGCCACGCCTCTATCCACACAAGTTCAGTTGTCCATGTGCGCCGATGTTCCGCTTGTTGTTGAATATGCCATCAAGGATCTGGGTCACATACGCTACTATCTGGCGCCGAAGATCGAAGATAACGAAACATAAAGGCCGTCAATTACCTGAATCGTATTCATATTTACATATACCAATTAATTTTTCTCACCAACAACATTCTAATTATTAAGATTTTACAATAAAACATTTCCTTGGTCAATACATCAAATAAAAAGCAGAGTATTATTCGTTTAATGGCAATAACCATTTAATAACATGTTACAACTAAACACAAATTCGAAGTATATATTATATTTTTAGACTCATAAAGCATATAGGATTGGCATAATTGCAAAGTATAAAGTATATTTTCCATAAGTATATATGGAAATGTATGTGTGTATATATGGAAATAAATTTAATTTAAGTACTCGTTCATAACAGGCACAGAACCAAGAGTTGAGATTACATTATTTAGAATTTAATTTATAAATATATTTTAGAGCGTGTTTACACGCACTCAATACTTGAACGATTGGCTCTTTGTTTTACTTTAATGTAGAAGCTATAGCCTATCTATAATTTAGATATATTATATATATAAGAATATTCGTATTTAGCCGGCATTATAAAACATATAAAGCTTAGCTAACTGTGTTTTTCGTTTATAAAAGTGTATAAAAAACTTTTCGAGATGCAGAAAAAAGCAAGAAGTGTGCCCAATTAACAACATGTTGTTCTTGCATGTAACAAACGGTGTATAAATATTAATATATAATATAGATTCTATGTATGAATAAATATAAATTGTTCTTAAGGCGCTGTCGTTGTAGCAGAGCACGCACTCGGACTAGAAGTGTCGTCCTTGCCAACGCTATCGTCGTTATTGTCCGAGGTGGCCTGAAGCAATGTCTGCAATGATTTGATGCAGTGCTTTGAGCCATCCATCGCCTCATTGGATAGCTAAAAAAAAAGGTTATTGTTATTTGCATTGTGATTTGATGTTATTTTTCACATACCATAGTAAAGTTGAGGAAACCATGGGGTAATCCCTCAAGTATCTCTAAGCTTACTTGGCGTCCGAGTCGTTTCAACTTCTTGGCAAGCATAACGCAGTCGTCTAGGCAAGGGTCCATGTTCAGCGTCTATGAAAAAGAATAAAATAAGTAACCCATCGCTTCAATTATCACGTATGTGTCTGTTATCCACTTACCAGTATCTTGGTCTCTGGCAGCTGAGATAGCCACTCGTCGCTAGCCCAATAGGGTGATAGAAACGGATCTTTGGGCACGTCAAATGCAAACTCTTCACTGGGACTACGAGCAATTAGAGCATCCATGTTGCGCACATCTTGTTGACCAGGTGGAATAGTGCCTTGTATCTCGTAGGATTGTGTGCATCGATTAATTATATTGTTAACTGCCTCTTGCAGACGACCAGGCAGCGTGTCCATGGCAATCATATCACGTCCCGTTTCAACAAGTATATTTTCCTCTGAGCTGCTCTTGGCATGTCCATTCAATAGCGTGGATTTCTGAACGGTCTGACCAGTATTCTCTTCTGTGGCCTCCATGGTGGCGGTGTCAATAAGATATTTGTCTAAAAAACTATCAATATAGGCAGCTGATGCGGCATCTTTGGGTATCTCAGCTGATATCTCGATCGGATAATGTTCGATGGGCTGCGAGTCGTCCTCGAAGGACACACAGGAGCTGTTGTCGCTGCCCTCAGAATTTGGCAAGTCTGTGCGCTCCACTGTTTGACTGTGATACGAAGCACTGGCAAAGGTGTCACTACTCTCCTCCCCTTCATCACCATTATCTGAGTGATTCAATGGCTCTAGAGGCGTTAGCGGACTCTTGGCGGTTGAGGTTCTTCGACTGGAATTGAGACTCAGTGTTGGCTTCTCCATATCGACTCCAGATGCCTGAGCATTGCGTATCTGCTGCAACTCTTCGACATGTTTTGCATTCTCCTGGAGCATTTCATTCGTTGGCGCTGCGTAGGCTCGAAGGCATCGCATCATGAATCCAAATGGTAGTAGTGGATCCATCAGGCATAGCATACGAGCCGGACTGGGCACAAAGCTAACCAGCGTGGGGCAATAGGCCAGAAACAATCCGTCTGGAATCCGCACACCTTGTTCAATACACTTGAGCGCTAGGCCAATGGATAAATTCGCACCGGCTGAGTCGCCGGCGCAGATTACACGTTCCGCTGTTGTGCCCAGCAGCTCTGCATTGTTGAGCAGCCAGCAGTAGGCGTAATAAACTTCCTGTAACGCCCGTGGAAACGGTGCCTCGGGCGCTAGACTGTAATCTACCGAAAGTATAGGTACATCCAGTGAAACAGCCCAGTCGCGTAGATATAGCTCGTGCGATTTAGAAGACTGTGCCACAAAGCCACCACCATGACAGTGGAAGAGTATGGATTTCGATGCCGCTGCCGGTCGACGCCATCCGCGATAGCGACCCTCGCCAAGCATTCCAATGCGTCTCTTGGCACTTAGAAGACGCACCGAGACTGGAAGACCGGGTCCCAGATGTGCACTGGGCACGGGTATGTCCACAAACTGCAACTGATTCTCAGTTCCTTCACGCGCTGGCAAACGCAACGGCTCGGCAGGCAGTTCAATTATACGATTCACCTTTATTGCAGTTCCCACAATGCTGGGCAGCTTGTGCATCAGCTCCGACTCGGCTAGAAACCAGAAAGATTTGCAAAAATCAATTTTCGCATTCTGTGAAATGTTTACAATGCGCCTGGCTCGCAGCTCCGGATTCATAAGATATTTCCCACTTGACCAGAGGCTTCGTGTGGTTTTCAGTAATGTGCTGCTCCTATTGTCTGCTTGAGAGTAGTACGTTTCCGAGTAGCTGGCCATGCCAATGCCTAGGAAACGTAGAACACCACGTATAGAGTCACCATATTGAAAGCCTAAGCAACGTCCATAGAAACAATACTGATTGATAGTGTCGCCCAGTTCGAAGAGCTGCTCGGCCGTATGCTTTCCGCTGGCAAACAGATCTCCCGTCGTTGTTGACCACTGTCGAAGGATAAGCAGATACTGCAGACAGGTGCACAGAGAGCAAAGCAGCTGGGAACAAGCCTCCGCTTCCTTCATGTAGAATTTCTTGCGAAAGAAGAGTGTGGCACGAGTGGCCAGCAACTGTTGGCAAATACTGCGGCCATGTGAGATGCACGCGTTGGTCACGTAGATAAAACTCCGGTATCCATTGCCCGGTGTGCTCTCATCAAAGTCATACTCGTGGGCAAAGGCATCGATTTGCAGGACCAGCCGATTAGCCAGCACTATAAAATCCTGCCAAGCAATGTGTGCAGCATGCAAGCGTTGTCCATATTCCGTGGGATCCTTGGCAAAGTATGCGGCCTGCTCCCTGCAATCTCCGTACAATTTGTGATATGCGGGTTGCAAATCGGATGGTATGGGAGTAGTTGTAGCTGGTATTGGAGGTGGGTTTGGGGTTGTGGCCGTGCCTGTATGTGCTGCCGCTGGCGCCACTTTCTCATTGACCTCATCCCTCGCTTGTGCCAGTTTCAGATTGTCCTCGAAGTGGGCGTTCGTCTTTGAAGCTGTTGTTGGCGCTGCAATCATTGCAGTGCTACAACGTGAATAGAGGCAATTAACAATACTAAATAAACACATACTTAATTTGGGTTAAAATATATGTAATAAAAACAAATCATTTTTTACTTTGATTATATTTCCCTTTTGCTAACAAAGGGACCTTTTAACCCCGTCGTGCTTTGTTAGTTTCAAAACCAAAGTATTAAATCAAATACGATTTGCGGAAATGTTCAGATGAGGACAATTTTTAGAAGTTTTTTGAACATACTTTTTAGGGATTAGCGGGAGTTTTTCACAACTTTCTTTCAGTCAAAGAAACACTTTCACTTTTACAAAACTACGCACTTCGCAATACAAAAACTACGCGATATTATAAAATTTGTATCTCGACTAGTCCTGTTTAACTGCATGTTTTAACTTACAACTGGTTTGTCCGCTCTGTTTATTTTATTTCATGTCTTTCCATTTAATATAAATGTTAATTAATGCAATTGGCTGGTTGTTTTTAATGTTGTCAACATGGCTATTTAATAGCTAGTTCTGGCAATTTCAAAATACTGGCGTTTGTTAACGTTGCCAGATGAAAGAACCTAGGTTATTTGCTTAGTGATTGTGCTCTAAAAGTTGGCGCGAGCTGGCTAAATTTGAACATTTTAATGAAGGTATAAAGTTCATCACCCATATGGGAGAGAAGTCACAAAGTTAGTCATTAAATTTTATATAAATAAATAAATGCAAATATATGTAGTAAAAGTAAAGTAAAACAAATCTTTAACCAATTTTGGAAAAATCCCAACTTCAAAATTAAGAAAATTTCAAATTAAGTTAAAACATTTCTTTTCAACTGTTCTTGGCAATTTGACTAAAATTGCCGGATCGAATATTTTTCTTGGGATTGTTTTTTTTAGACCAGGTGGCAACACAACAATCCGATGGGATCAGGTTGCAATTTTAATACTCAAAATAATATATAATCTGTGCATGGCACTAAAGAAAATAGTGAACGCTATCAAACATGAGTGTCAGCATTGTGCAGTACTTTGGAGAACAGAATAACAAGTGTGGTTACTGCACGGGAACGAATTGCAGCAAGTCTCATGGTAAGAACATTCTTAGAAGAACAAAAGCAAGACTTTAAGTGCAATGTACTTCCAATACGATTCCTTTTCTTTATGTATGAATGCATGTGTGTGTGCGTCATACAGGTATGCATGCATATCGTTTAGCCTGCGATGACTACCAAGAGCTAATCGATCGGGGTTGGCGGCGTTGCGGCAATTATTGCTATAAACCGCAAAACGACGTAACCTGCTGCCCCTGTTACACCATCAAATCCGATGCACTGGAGTTCAAACTGACCAAGTCGAACAAGCGAATATTAAGGCGTATGAATAAGTTTTTGCGGGATGGCAAACGTGAGCCGGTTGACTCGAAAGCGTCACAAACCGGCGATGGTGATGATGTTGGCATCGGAGATAATATAAATGAAGCTCAACTCCAGCTGCCTGATAAGAAGCCCTCAGTGATAGACGTGGAGCACGTTGAGAATCTGGCACAGTCTCGTGCAGGACAGGGAAAGGCGTCAAAAACTATGGAATCCTCCGATTCGAAGCCTGGAGACGGTGATCATTCAGCGACCTCGCATTCATCCAACAAATGTAAGCGTAAGTGCATAGCTGGACTAAATAAAATTTGTTTCCCAGAAATAATTGTATTTAATCCAAACTATATAGTCTCGAATTCAAATCTACCGCGCAAGAAGGCTAAACAAATGCGATTAGAGCGGAGGCAGGCCAAGTTAGGTATGCCTCTAGAGCAAGCACAGGCAAAAACAATACCGCAGGAGAAAAGTTTACGCGATTTTTTATCTGCAGCGAATGAGTCGGACAAGCATAAGCTAAAGGTATGTATACGATGATAACATTTGCTAATAGTGCAACTGAAACTTTAACTAAGATTAATTGCATTTACTAAATACCAATATTTGTATAAAGCTCGAGATAAAATTTTTCCGAAACAAACATTATAGTTAATTGGCGCATTATCTATCTGAATTGATAAATAAGCACATTCTTCGTATGTTAAATATTTGAAGATAAAAGGCATCAAATTTCAAGTGAAGCAAATGTTATCATGCGATGAGTATAAATTGCAACCGTTTGCAGAACGACTAGCTGCGTTTCCTCATATCATAAAAATGTTTGTAGTTTGTTCTTTGTAGTGTTACTGTCTCCAAGTGCCCATAAGCCCCTCTATGTACACACATCGTATTTGTGCTATTTGTTGCAGATCGTTTTGGTCGCTGCCTCAGATATACAACGCAGTTGTACCGATGCAGTACATGCATTGTATCGCAAATATCAAATAGTCATACACGATGATAATCCCACACGCCTAACCTTAGCTAGTATGCAGCGGTTTTTGGTTAAATCACCCCTAAAGGTAATTATAAATCATGTTTTTTTCTTTTTAATTTTACCTTAGCTGAGTTTGGTGAACGTCCATGAAGCAGAATTCGATCGGACACTGTCGCAAAGCTATAAGCTATATGAGAAGTATCAAATCGCTATACACCATGATCCACCCAAAAATCAGGAAGCTTACAAGGATCATCTGAAATTATCGCCCATGAAGGTTGCTAATTAAAATTATAATTATCATTAAGATAATATACATTTCTCTTTTTATATTAGAATGTAATAATAATTCATGGTTTTAATTGTTTGCAGCATGAAAAAAAAGAAAATGCTCCGGAGATGGGCTACGGATCATTTCATCAGCAATACTGGTTAGACGATAAGCTTATTGCCGTTGGCGTGATTGATATATTACCCGGCTCGGTTAGTTCTGTGTACTTTTTCTATGATCCCGACTACAGTTTTCTCTCACTGGGCACTTATGGATCTTTAAGGTAAAATTTAAATGGATTAGTTAAACCAATAATATAAATTTGAATACTTAAATTTATTTAATTAGAGAAATTGATTTGGTGCAGACGATTGCCGAACGCGTACCCGCACTAAAGTATTACTACATGGGCTTCTATATACACTCGTGTCCCAAAATGCGCTACAAGGGAAAGTTATCTGCCTCGTATTTGCTGTGCCCAGAGACTTACATTTGGTTGCCCCTTACGGATGGTAACAGACGACCAAATACTTATTAGCTTACTGCTGTTAATTTAGTTATTTGCTTTCATTATCCC
The DNA here is from genome assembly GCA_018901795.1 of Drosophila sp. st01m. NCBI lineage: Eukaryota > Metazoa > Arthropoda > Insecta > Diptera > Drosophilidae > Drosophila > Drosophila sp. st01m. The sequence continues at coordinate 4,565,748 of JAEIFG010000172.1, forward strand.
AGATATACGTAGTAAACTTGATGCGCAAAAATATCAACGTCTGAATCCGGTTGCGAGTGACAAGGATGTCAATGAGTTTTTGAGTCAGCATTTAAACGATGTACAACTTCTACAGGATGCTAAGACTTGTATCACTTACCAGAGATTCATACAGGTGAACAAAAATTTTCTTGTTTGTAATTTATATTTTAATACGTTTTTCTAATTGAAATAGATGTGTGGTGATTACGGAGAACGTGAATCAGTAATTGAGTATTGCAAGCTTGTGGGTAAAGTTTGTGCGCACCGAATGGTTTACGTGAACATGTCATGAACCGGCATAGTCTTAATATAAACAAATAAAAATCAAAATGCAAATTCTTACATAATGCAATTAAGTTTAAAGCCTTATCTAAGTAGTGCAAAATTGTGACATTCAAATATAATTGATTAACTGTTGAGCCTATTGTATACCTATGATCATGTTTTTAAACTCAGCTTAAACAAATAAAAAAATTAAAGTGTAGCCAAATTATAAATACCTGTTTAATCGATAAAATGCAATTAGTTTAGAAAACAATTAGCGTAACATCTGGAAATACATGTACTGTGTAGTTAGCTGCAAAAAGCACTTGTGATAAATGTGATAGCACGAACGGAACGCAAATTAACAACTGTTATCACTAATCATTGCAGCTTATCTACAACGGGCAGGTAAATGCATCATTTAAAAACTAGCTGTCACTATCAGCGAAGGTGCTGCTCCAACAAGTATTTGGTTTACTTTTGTGACTCTCTCAACATTCAGCAAGATCACAATTTATATGCCAAGACGTCGACTTCGAAGAGCACTTGCAGTTCGGTATCTATCATCTTACTGGCAATGTCGTTTGACTGACCTTGGGATACCCTGCTTATTAGTTTGGCATTATTTTTTATCTATTTATGTCTTCAACTTCCATTCAAAATATTTCAAATTATTCTCAGCTTCCTTATTTTTTTTTGAAGTATTGTTAATTGTTGCTTAATTGCGCTAACTTTATCTGGTAAGTTCATACCGTTGATAAGATCTGTATCTATATTCCAGCCAGTAAAACAATTAAAGTGGAATGACAATTCTTCAATAAACTTTAATAGTATGCAAAATCAAGTTAATATGGAAATTTTACGCTGCTCTCATATTTTTGTGACTGCGTTAATTAAACAAAATATTTTGCACCAAAGATGCTGCTAATTGGGGTTTTGTCGATCGAATGGTGTTAATGAATTTAAACGGATTAAGGGAGAGCACTAAAAATGAACAATTTTCGATTTTTTTGGAAATTACACAGCCAGCAGATTTAACTATCGCATGATATATATTTTATAGAATTAGGATTGGCTTAAAAAACCATATATTGTGTTATTTGGCATTAGTGCAGGGTATTTTCTGACTGACTACTTTTATGAGACAGCTAGAAATATGAATAATTTAAATCATAGACTTAAATAAAAAATTAAAGCACGTGTGATTGACAAAAATAGAAAAAAAGTGTAGCATTATGTTTATTTAATATGTTGCCAGCGTAATTACTGTCGCCGTTGTTGTTGTAGCTAGTTTGATTATTGGCATTCGATTTAGCACGAATTTGTCAATTGTTGTTCGCATTTAAAAATTTCTCGGTGTGCAATAAATCGCACGCGATATTTGTTTGAACGCGCTATCAGGGCTGAGAGAGAGTAGTATAATACATCTGGCCAGAGCGTAGCGTCAATCTGGAAACCGCCAACAACAATTTAAACAATTTTGAGCCGTTTGTGTTTTTGTTGCGCTGCGTTTTCGCTGCTCGAGGTTTACGTCTGAGAGGTACATAAGGTAAGTTAAGTATATATGCCATTGGCAGTTGGCGATTTGGCTTCATTCGTTTCGCGGCATTCTCAGCTGAAGCTACAGTTCCCAAATCCCGCTCCCGTCAATCCCCTCTTCGTTCCCGCACAACCGCACAGCCTGAACGGGCAGTTCGCGTACCCAAAAGTGAGTGTGTATTAGTGTATCTGTGTGCGCAGTCACAGGACTTCGTGCAAAACATACGAAATCTCGCATGGCTGCAAATTATAAAACGATAAAGCGAATATCGTACGATTGTGCAGTGCGGTAAACAGTTACGATATTCAACAAGTGGCAAATTTTAACATATTCAGTTATTATTGAGAATTTATTCATTATTCTGTACTTTTAGTGTCAAATCAGAACAAAATTAAATCATTTCGAAATTAGTGGAAACTTTCACGTGTTTTTTTAAACACGCGTTTGTCTTTCTTCTAAATTAATAAATTGGTTATAAACAAGAATTTCGGTTCAAAATTGGCAATTGAAATAGAAACTGGTTTGGTTGTCGGTTTCGCCTTGTACTGAACCTCATGAGTTCTTCCCTAAATCAAAATTCTTTCAAGTATTCTTCATGCTGGTTTGCTGGATTCGGAAAGTCATTGTAAATATGCAAATTATATAATAAAAAAAATCAGAAAGCGGCTCTATATTTAAAACGAGTATGTATAATGTAATTCCCAATTGGAATGATTAATTAAAGTTCTCTTTTAGATTTTTAGATCTTTTAGACAATTTTTATATATTTTTTTGACCTGCAATTTTGCGCATTGATTTTCGTTTTAATTGAACTGCTAATTATATGAATAAATATGTGCACTAATAATTATTCGCAATTCTGTAGTATTTTCCAATTGTATACCCTGTATTTATATTTATATATAATAAGTCAACATCCCGTAGATAATATTCTCGTACAGTCAAGGTCACAATAGTAGTGCTTTAGAGGGTATATCCTCGTTCACCACTTGTCACGATAATTGCGGGTGCACTTCCTATTCAATTTGATTGATATTCGAAAGTTAAGTATAACGTGCTAAAATGCAATTGCTGTGGAAATTAGTTCAAATTTGGAATTCGATTCCGTCACTGAGAACTTCAAAAACAATGGCAGATATTGTAAAGAAATAAACGAACAAACAGATAAGTAACTGCTACTAACTGGCAAAGCGTATTACATATTTCATTTTCATGTGAGATACGGTTCATTGCCATTGAATTAGTTTGCAGAATTCGGTTAAAGCTAAAAACAAATAAAAACAAACCGAGGCGAAACCAAACAAAACAAACAAAACATTCGGACTAAAACCGAAATGCTTTAACGTTTTTCAAAAGTCAAACCAGAAAAATGTAACAAAGCAAAAAAAAAATACCTATAGAGATAGATGCAAACTGCCAAACCATGTCAATTCCGAGCTCATGTCTTATGTAAATGCTTAAAGCACGCGTGCTATGGGTATATAATATCTATATATATCAGTACTTTCTTACTTATGTGTATCATCCGCATTGAAAGCTAACGGTTTAATAGTGCTTTAAATGAGCTCTTCATACTCCGATATCGTGATATCGTTACCCCCCTGAATGTTTTTTTTTTTTGGTATAACCAGTAAATGATAAATCCATTCCTTATGGATCTATAAACATTGCAACACAAGTCCAATTTTAACTACAGTCACATAATTGACGATTAATTTTACTTTAATGGTATTACGGCAAGTATACTATAGTCGTAAATATATATGTTTTACAATTCCGATTTATTCTTTGCCCTCATTTTACAATATCATAAATTTCTGAGTTGATTTTATAAAGTCAGCACTAACAATGGCGTTGATAAAGCCCCACGCTCCCGATTAGAGACATATACGACAAATTAATTAGCAGCACTCTCGACCTAATTTTACTTATATACTCCTCTTTTGACACAATTGGTACATGGTAATTTCCGTACACTTAGATACGACTGTAACTGCGGTTTTTACCCGCTTATAATTGTTTTGCACTCTATCTTTCGTTTGGGAAATTTGTTAAGATTCTAAAGTAGCTAATGGATCCAGATAAAATGTGTAAATAACTGGGCTTAAATACTATGCAACAACAAATTTGTCACAGCCTATTGTAACAGACTGATTTAACAACACTCCCAAGTAATTGGTTGTACAAATTCCTAATAGAATGACAATTACATAGTATTAGATATCAGTGTTGTTATTGAAAATTGTAATGTTAGTGCTAGTTTTTTTCACTAAATGCAAATAGTTTATTTTTAAGAATGCCGAAATCAAAGACAATTTAAAGTTATTCGCAACAACAAAATGTTGAATACAATTTTCCAACGAAAACAATCTATGATGCTTCCAGATGTAATACTTTATATAGTTATAGTCCTAATTTGTTTAATAATAAAAATGCTCTGGAAAATTCAAGTACTACGTGCTTATATTTCTATTGTTATGATAATCCAATTCTTGACTTATTGTTTTATTTATAAGCTTTTCAAATATCTTTAAACCAACATCAACACGTAGAAGCCCAGTGCATTAATTAAGCTATCTGTCTGACAATATTTATTTATATACTTCTATCTTTATTTTGGCATATTAAATGCAAAGTATTTTTCGGATGTACTACATATGATATCAGACTCAAAGGTTATTTACAGTATTCGTTTTTTGGTGATTTTTTTAACTTAGCGCCAATTAAAATAAACGTTCAGCACACGTTTCCTTGGCCATGGGTTATCTATATTGGTATATCTTTAATGCGATTTCTTAGCTGGAATATCTTTAATGCGAAATCTATTTTCGCAAATGCAAATCACGTTCACGATTCAAGTGTTTGTTGTTGTTGTTTTTTTTTTGGATATATAAAGGTATCTATGTACTTAACTATCGGTCGAGTCAGTACACCTAACAAATAACCAATTTATTATAAAGTTGTTTTTGGTTTTATTTGCTTATTGCACTTGATAACGGTAATTTATAGGGCTATAGACTTTAATTGGCTATAACACTCGATTTTTGTTTCTGCTTTTTATTTTTTTATTGTTATTTTTATGTTATATGTTTTGGATTTCTTCCGTTCATTGAGAACTTTGGCAAAACCAAGACGATTGCTTATCACTTTTTTATGGTCCCTACTTAGTGTTTTTTTTTGTTTGTCGATGTTCTTGGAATTTGTGCAATATCTATAGAGCTTAACTAATTCAAATTGAATGATTTAATGGCTACAATTCTACAATCTTTGCCTTATTTAATTTTCCGTCAGCAAAGGCTTATCAGTGATCTCAGTCAATAGATCTCATAAATTATCCAGAAGTATGCCTGAGATTTGTGCAAAATCTAGACCACTTGAAGCTTAACGTTATGTAATTCGCGATTCACTGAAATTCCTACTACCTATATACCAACTACCTACTACCTAATAAACTGACTTAGTTAACCCCGTCAAGCGAATACACGTAACATTCACAAGGCTACCGGCTATTGACGAACTGCATGTGCAATATTTTTGAATTGTTTTCGCACAGCTGTCCAAATTATATATATATGTATATTGAATCCAATATTTGAGTCTGACGTGCCAAGGGCGTCGCTGTAAAATACTCGTATTTAAATGCTCCCCCTTCCGAAAATATAGACTATTTAAAGTTTAGATATAATGACTTTGATCTGTTTAGTAGATGAAAGTACGAGTATTTTGTAAAATTTGTCTAGCGTGCTGCAATACAATTACCTTATCAAAAAGTTTGTCAACAATAATGACAGTCAATGATAGCCACAGCTAGTAGCATAAATAAAATACAAAAAATTTAAATCAAAACACTTTAAAAATGCATGACTAGCTTTTTGATATTCACATTTGTCATGTTCATAACTCAATTAAGCTTAAATGCCCTCACACGTGCACTGCCAAAAACACATCTGAGACGTGATCACAAACTTTAGATTATAACCGCTTAATTTTATGAAATTCAGATGATAAATGATTTCAAAATTTAAATTGACACGTGTAAATTAAGTAAATTGGATAAAAACATGTTAAATGCAATCATTGAGTTTTTAAATATTAAAAATTTCTTTAACTGCATAACTGTACAATTTCCAATTTCAACGAAATGTTAAAATTTGCCAACAATTTGCGTCACACCTTTGCCATGATGAATATTCATGAATATTCGGCAGAAATAATAATTGAAACTGGTTGCCATTTGTTAAATGTCTCTAAACTCGTTAAATTTATCGACAATACGTAAAACATTATTGAACCAAATGTAAATACTTATTGAAGTATTTACATTTAAGTAAGAGTAAATTTAAATGATTAAAAAACTTGAATTCAATTAAACGTGAAACCTTTTAAATTATAAATAATTTGCAAATGAAAGGCAGAATGTAATAAAATCAAATATATTACGGGTTGTTTAAATTAAAATTAAGATGAAGAAACAGAAGAACAAGTCGATCATAAACCAGTAAGCCTGAATCAAAGATCAACTGACATAATAACGTCACTTAAAAACAAAACAATAACAACTCCGCATTCTCGCTTAATGTCTATAATTTAAATACTTATTAAAACTTTATACTATACAAACTGTGTGCAACTTCCCCTGGCGTATGCATAATAATGACTCTTTCCTGTTATCGTCTTTCAGTTAACATCGAAGTGCGGCTCAATCACAATAACAATCTGCCAAAATGGCTGTTATACCCTGCTGTAAGTACTCATTATATTGTTTTTGGTCAGACAAATATATAAGTTGAATACATTACAATTGCTCGATTTTGTACTACTTATATTTAGTAAATGAATCATCCGATCGTTACTGAGTTTAAAAATATAAATGAAATTTAATTTATCTTAATTAAAATTTCTTTGCTTGTTTTTATTACATTTTTAGTTGATAAATTGTTTAATGTTAATTTCAATCTGATAAAGTCTCTATTTAAGTTTCAAAGTATTTTAAACCCTTTTTTTTCACTTTTAAAAAAGTTTTTATATACCATTTTAATGTTTCTCAAGTGGTATAAACCTCGAAATGTCTCATAAATAAATATCACGCGAGCCGCCACCGAAAATCCCCGAGAAATGAGAGTGGCAAATATTGGAATTTACGCGTGTGTCGTTTATTTGACACCTGACAGGGCCAAAAAACAAAATGAAGATGAATTTGACAGATCTAAGATCGACCGCTGTTCAACTAAAAATAGATAAATTTTGTGAATAGTTAATAATCAACAATAACACTAACAATAATATGAATGAATAATATAAATCAATATTTATTGCCATCCGCAGTTTATGTGCCGAAGCGCGTGAATGTGGCAATAATGCTGTTCATGATTTGCCTGGTCAATTATATGATGCGGGTTAATCTGTCGATCAATATTATTGCAATGGTTGAGGAGCGATATGACAACGGCACAATAGTCGAAAAGCCGGATGTATGTATTAATAATATCAATATGGTAATAAGAATTCAATTTAATGAAATTCCTGTTTGAAATATTCAGTTTGGTCATCGCTACGAATGGTCACAAAGTGATCAGGCATTGCTGTTGGGTGGATATTTTTATGGTTACATGATCACCTCGCTGCCAGGTGGAACGATAGCCGAAATGCTTGGAGGACGCAATGTCGCAGGCTATAGTTGCCTCGTTGCTGCGGTATTGACCGCCTTAACGCCTCTCGCCGCTTCCTGGGATAAATATGCGGTCTTTGCTCTTCGATTTCTGATTGGTCTGCTTACGGGTGTCGTCTATCCAAGCTGCCACAATTTGGTATCCAAGTGGTCACCACCAGATGAGAAGGGCAAATTTGTTGCCTCATTGATGGGCGGCACATTTGGCACTGTCATCACTTGGCCACTTTGTGGCGTCATCATTGAGAGCATGGGCTGGGTCTGGGCCTTCTATATAGTTGCTATTATTGTGCTTGTTATTGTCGGTCTTTGGTTCTACCTGGTAACCGATACGCCGGCACAGCATCGCACCATTAGCCTCAAGGAGAAGGAGTTCATTGAGAACAGTCTCGGTGAAACAGTGGGCAACAAGCCGGTAAGTCTGACATTATCCTGCTAATACTGTCGATTTGAAACTTTTTTAATTATCTTCAAACTCTCATAACTTTGTCAAATTGTCAAAATTTAAGTAATTTCATTGCAGAATGTCAAATTTATCATTATTTGGCCTATATGTTAATTGGATTCTGCATCAAAAAATTAGTTATCTAAAGATTTTCTTTTTTTTTCACTGTCAACTTTTTTTCGGACCTTTTTTCGAAACTTCCAATTCTCTATCATCATAAATTCATCATTCACCATCAAAAAATTAATTAACTTAGAAATTTAATTTTTTTCGATCACTGTCAACTTTTCCATACTTTTGCCTTGACATTTTTCGCAGACTTCAAACTCACATAAATTCGTCAAAACATAACCGATTTCATTGCGGAATGTCATTTTATCAATATTCGGCCTTTAAATTGATTACTTATAATTTATTTATTTTTTATAGAAATTAACAAATTATACAAATTACAAATATATAACAATTTAATATTATTTTGCATATTATTTCTAGAAATGGCCTCCATACAGACAACTGGTGATATCTCTGCCCTTCTGGGCTCTGACATTGCTGCATTACGGCAGCATGTGGGGTCTGTTCTTCCTGCTGACCGCTACGCCCAAGTTCTTAAGCGAAGTGCTAGGCTTCGATTTAGGCGCTGCCGGATTCCTGTCCAGCTTGCCGCACATTGCTCGTCTTCTGGCCGCGTTCGGTTTTGGATCCATTGCTGATTGGATTCGGCGCAAGAGTTGGTGGTCTATGACATTCATTCGCAAGTTCTTCTGCTTGCCTTGTGAGTAGATCAGAGAAGGAATTGAGAACTTTTATGATTATCAGATTTAATTTCTGTTTAGCCCACATCCTGCCAGGCTTGATGCTCATCGTTTTGGCCTTCTTTGGTCGGGATCCGTATGTGTGTGTGGCGATAATGACCATCTCGTTGGGCTTCAATGGCGCTGCCACCGCTTCCAATTTGGCCAACTCTCAGGATCTCGCTCCCAACTTTGCTGGCACCTTGTACGGTATTATTAATTGTCTGGGCACGACGCCAGGATTCTTTTCACCCTTGATTGTGGCTGCATTTACCTCAAAAAGTGTAAGCTCTATTAATCATAATGATTATTAATTAACTATAAATTAACTAAAATTTTTAATTTTCATATTTTAATAGAATACCATTGATGATTGGTTCTGGGTATTCATAATTGGTGCCGGTGCTTATATTTTGCCCGCCGTATTTTTCTGGATCTTCGGTTCAGGAAAGATACAGAAATGGAATGAGGTGAAGACCTCGGAACCGAAAGAGGATGTTGTCAACACAAAGTTGTAATTTGTGTCTTGACAATTCGCTGTGATGTTGTAGACATAAGGCCATATAATAATGTCGAAATTTTCGTTTGTATATATGTATTTGTATTTGTATTTGTAATTGCACTTTCGGGTGCTAGTCCTATTAAATATATTTATTTATTATTGTTAATCGTGTTGACTTTTTTGTTAAGATTTTTGCACCCGTCTCGCTTCAAAGTCTATTAGAATGTTTATTCTTTTTTAAGACAAGACAATAATTAGAGCCTTAGATTTACTGAAGGGGAAATATTCGAACTGGTTGCGGTGTCTGCAGCCGTTAATTTTTGAGCATTCAAGCGTAAAACCCCAAAATTGACACAACAATTAGTTGAATGTTAATCAAAATGCAGAAGTGCAAACCTCATATTTTTGTACGTTGTTGACAAATGACTTAAATTAACATCAAGGTCTTGAGCCTATGATGAAACCATGTCAAGAGAGCTTTCTAAAAATACGATACGAAGACTGCGTAAAAGTTGTTTTTGACAATTATTTACATAAATATTTTGCGAAAAACCTACGTAATTACCCAAATATGTAGTACAAAAAAGTGTGCTACTGTCGACTGAAAAATACCCTGGACTCAAGTTTGAAGTAGTCTATGTGTATTCTTTGTGAAAATATATTTAATTTCATATAGGCTGTCTGTGTTTATGCTAGAAACAAAAGCGGCTTCTGTTTCGTTGTATATTAAAAAGTTACCATTCTCCTTCTACCAATATCAAAATTTAAATTTAAAAATAATTTTCAAATCACATTTTGGCGCGCCCATCTATCGATAACACATTTCCCAGTCAATGCACCAAAAATTTTACGACGTAAAGAAGTGGCCACACTGTTTTCTAAAATGTGTCCAATATTGCTGAAAATGCAACGGAAAATAGCTACAATAATAGCCAATTTTTAAAGACGTGAAAATTTAGCTGGATGGCAGCCCCTTGGCCTAAACATTACCACTAAATAATTAACCTATAGAGAACTCATTTCACACCACACCAGTGCTGCCAACTTTTTAAAGAATAATATCTGTTTTTCGCTGTTTAAAGCATCTACATTTTTTGTGGTCTCTTTTGCACAGTTATTTAAATAATATAGTATTGCAAAAGATAGCTGAAATATATTTATTAAAAATAGACAGATTATCGGCTAATAGCAATTATCAAATTTCACCAGCAAACGAACTTTAAGAAATAGATCCAGAACTATCTATAAAATAGCTAAGCAGCCAACAATGAATATGAGTACAACAGAATGTTAAGTTAACATTAACGCAAACTTAACACTTCTGTTTTGTTGTCGATTTTTTAGTAAAAAGTTATAAAATAAACGCGTTAACGCGACAGCCTGCACATTACTTTAACAATTAGCACAATAAAAACATTAAAATGACCGAAGTGGAAGCTGTACAAATTATTGCCGAATCGCTGAAGCAACAGGTAAGCTAAATATTTGGCACGTTTTGCGGCCTTTTTACCTCTTTCTTATGTGATATGCAGTTTTACGTTGTTTTTGCATACCAACAACAATTGTGGGAAAGTGCGTTCAACTGTAGAATTAACGGAGTCCGTGCACCATTTGTAGCTTATCTGCCAACTGTTTGTTGTGCAAAGTTCAAAAGTACTCAAAAATGTCCAAGCATTGTTGTTACTGCATACTAAAGCGGTGTATGTGCTTGTTGCCTTGATTATATTGTTGTTGTTGCCAACCGGTGGCTTTTAATAGCGATATAGATACGAACGGATCTTGATAGAAAGAACTATGGCCCCAATGTTCCAACTTGTTGGAACACGACCTAATGAATTAAGCAGTAAATCACACGAGCTTCGCAAGTGATTAAAATCAATAAGCAGATTCACAGAGGCCTTTAAACAAATTTACGAATTGCAATTGCCCAATTGAACTTTAAACTATGTACAATACATATATAGTATATTAATTTTACAACATATTTGGCTATAAAGGGTTGGTAGACCTTCGATGTTATCAATATAATGGCTATCAGATTTTTGTACCTGAGAGTTTTTAAATTTTGTGCAGTAATGTGGAACGCATTTAAGTAGGCGTGGTATATAAAAACTGATTTCTTTCTATCCTTATTTGTTGGCTTACGAGCTAATCGCTCAGTTTTGTAGCTATCTATATCTTATCGCTTAACAATACAACGTTGTAATGAAAAACATGGTAGTTCATCAAGATATCTCAAGTAATCTCAATCTTTATACATATTATGCATATTACCATAGTATAGACATTCTAACAAAATTTTGTTGAAATCATATAAATATCATCGGAAGACTATCTACCCTTAGTGTAAATCAAATACTAATTGTTGCCTTTGGCTTTATTATTAAGATTATTTAATTCTGTTTTTATTAATATAATTACTCTTATGCTCTTAAAATTTATTTTATAAACTTGACAACGATATGCAGGGCGTGGATTATGTGTTCGGCATCATTGGCATTCCCGTCATCGAGTTATCCATGGCCTTTCAGGCCGCTGGATTGAAGTACATTGGAATGCGCAATGAGCAGGCCGCTTGCTATGCTGCTCAAGCCATTGGCTATATGACGGGGAAGCCTGGCGTCTGCCTGGTTGTCTCTGGACCTGGTTTGCTTCATGTTACTGGTGTGTAATTGACTTTAGTTTTTTTAAGTTGCCTATCTATTTAATTTGTATTTAAATTTTTAGGTGGTATGGCTAATGCTCAGGTTAACTGCTGGCCTTTGATTGTGATTGGGGGTGCCACGAATCAGGATCACGAGGGAATTGGCGGCTTCCAGGAGTGTCCCCAAGTGGAGCTATCACGTCCGTACTGCAAATATGCGGCACGTCCGCCTACTGCTGCCTTGATTCCGCTGCACGTTGAGAAGGCCGTGCGTTATGCCACTTACGGTCGTCCCGGCGTGGCTTACTTGGACTTCCCCGGCAATATTCTGCAATCGAAGGCAACTGAGTCCCGTATATACAAAGCGTTGGCGCATCCTGCTCCACCATTGGTCTACCCGCCACATGACGAGGTCATTCGGGCTGCTCAGCTGCTGCGTCAGGCCAAGCGTCCACTGGTGATCATTGGCAAGGGCTCAGCATATGCTCATGCGGAGAATACACTTCGCCACTTCATTGAAAACACAAATCTACCCTTCCTGCCAACTCCCATGGGCAAGGGTGTGGTCTCTGATACGGCTGCTCAATGTGTTTCCTCCGCACGCACCCTGGCGCTGCAAAAGGCCGATGTTGTGTTGCTTTTAGGCGCTCGTCTCAACTGGATTCTGCACTTTGGACGCACTCCACGTTATGATAAAGATGTAAAGTTCATCCAGGTGGATATATGTCCCGAGGAGCTGCACAATTCGGTTGTCGCATCAGTTGCAATCCAGGCGGATATCCGCCCCTTTGCAGAGCAACTTTTCGAACAAATGAATGCGGTGAACTTCCGTTTTGGCTATGAACAGGATTGGTGGAAGCAACTGGCAGCCAAATGTAAACAAAATCGTGATACAGTTCAGCAAATGTCATTAAATACATCGACGCCGCTCAACTATTATGCGGTCTTCCATCATCTGCGCGAGCTGTTGCCACGTGATACCATTATTGTTAGTGAGGGCGCCAATACCATGGATATTGGTCGATCCATGCTGCTTAATGAGCAGCCCCGTCATCGTCTTGATGCTGGAACCTTTGGCACCATGGGAGTGGGTCCTGGCTTTGCCGTTGCCGCTGCGCTTTATTGCCGTGACTTTGCACCTGGAAAGCGTGTGCTGTGCGTGGAAGGTGACAGTGCCTTTGGTTTCTCGGGCATGGAAATCGAGACAATGGTACGCTACAAGCTGCCCATTACCATTGTCATTGTGAATAACAACGGCATTTACGGTGGCTTTGATAAAGACACCTTCGAAGCCATACGCAGCGAGGGAGACCTAACGCAAATGTAAAACATTTAGCTTATCAGCTTAACGGGTTAACTAATCTTATCATGTTTTACTTATAGCACACCACCATCAGCTTTGGGCGTTCAGGTGCGCTACGAGGAGATGATGAAAATGTTTGGCATGCAAGGTTACTTCTGCACCGAGATCGAACAGCTCCAATCAGCGGTTAAGGCGGCTAATCAACTGACGGATAGACCCACAATTATCAATGTGGCGATTAGCCCATCGTCGGATCGCAAGCCGCAATCGTTCAACTGGCTCACTGAATCAAAACTTTAAGGCACTATGAAATCCGCACACATGTTTTTATAAGCAGCAACGTTTACAATTAGTTAATAAGCATACAGTTTCGCGCATTCCTAAAGATTTTAAAAATGCATTTGCCACGATATTGTCTTTTTTGTATATACACAACACAATATGCGATTTTTTATAAAGCCAACGATTGTAGAATTTCTCATGAGATTTGTTAACTGCAGCAACTCGGCTGGTATTGTGCGAGAAAAGATCTATGAATTCTAGAGTTAAATAGAACTTTTTTATTTATCGTTAAGTTCACAGATCTACAACAAATTGAACAAGTGTTTAAATCTCTTAAAATTCTTCCATTTGAAGTAGCCCTTTGAACTTAAACCATGTTCAGTAAGATTGCTTAGTAGTTATCGCGCACCAACTCCTCTTCCAGTCCCAAATATTGTAGAAACCAATTGAAATTCACCAGACGTCCCTTGTGTAGAAACGGTAGCTTGGGACACAGTTCGAAGGCGATGTTGAGGGGAGCAATGTCGGGCACCTGATCGGCACTCATGTTAAAGAATCCCAGCACATCGCGCACCTCAATCTCGCCCTGCGGATTACGTTGCAGCACCTGCAGTATGTCCTCCACCAGTTCCAGGCTAAAGGGCAAACGACAGCCACGCAGCGTGGATCTCACTTGGGTCTCCGATAAATACGGCTTGCACGTTGGATTAATGTGACTCAGGTGTTCGGTTAACTCCTCCACATTGTTCCACAGAGCGCGTTTTAGCTCCAATTGAGCGGCGGCACGCACATGATTCCGATCGCAGCTTGGCGGAGGCATTTGTTCCGCCGAGAAGAAACGACAGACGGTGACTATTTCGTGGTTCAACAGTGACTCCTTGGACAGATAAGACAACAGCGTAGACTTCAGTTTGTCGTAGCTAACAGTGATGTTATCACCCAGATCAACATCCGGCTTGCAGCGCAGTACAAACTGCTTGTACTGTGGACGCACTGCATTGCGAATCTTTTTCATAATTGAACCTATGTCTGCCACCGAAAACTATAGAGAAAAAGAATTCTATTAAATCGAAATGTATTCTAAAAGTTGACTCACCTCATTTGAATGTTGTTCCATGTAGAGCAAGGTGAACTCATCCGCCGAAATGATGTGAAAGATGTGATCCTTCAGGTTTACGGTGGATCCAATGTAGAAATCGCTGGCACGAAAATACTCCGGTCGTGCCGAGCTGAACTTTTCCTGGCCGGGCAGCGGAATCCGTGCTCTCTTGAGGAACTCACCGCCCACGAATCCTGAATTGCGTCGGGCAACCTCGTAGATCTGAACCGTATCATCGGCCAGATAATAACTGATAACAAAACTTCTCTCACAATTTTCCCGTATGACGGACATTAACTTTGCGCCAAAGCGCAGGATGCAGCCGTCATATTTGAAGAGCTTCTTGAAGTCGGCCTGCGGTGCCTTGGGCTCCACGGTGAGGCAGTTACCCTCGGAGTCCTCATAGCTGCCCCAGCCATTGTAGGGCGGCAGGCGACGTGCCTGGCCTTGGTGGCAAGGACGCTCATCACTTCGATCCGGCTGAGGTTGCGGCGTAAAGTCCTGAATACCATACTAAAAAGGATATATAATAAATATATAAATGTTATATAATTATATTAATTTGATTTCCTTTCACCTTCTCTCTGTAGTAGTGTTGGGTGAACTGATCACAACTGGTCAGGATTACGTCGCGTCCAAAGACATTCAATACGGCGCCAATTTGTAAATCCTGATCCGTATAGTGTTGCACCTGCTTCTGGCCTGTGTTCAGTGGATCTGCCACATAGCGCACATCCCGCATATTGGAACCCAAGACATTCAACAGAGTTACGGAAGTTTGTTGACCCGGCAGTGCGAGACCCGTGAAATCTTTAGGTAACTTGGCACGTTTTAGAAATGTGCTGGGTCCCTCGCGTCCCGAGTTCCTGGGAAACTTCTCCTTAATGTCAATGGTATCATCAGCCAGATAGTAGCATATATCCAATTTGCGTACATCACCGAACTCCGAACGATCATTCCAATAGCCCTGAAACTTGAGCACCCGACGATCAAACTCCAGAAACTGAGCAAATGCGTGTCTCTTGGGCAAGACACTCGTATCCGGTCGGGGAGTGTGCTTTAAAGCGGAACGCTTGCGTATCTCCGTCGTGGGATCACTAAGGATCATAGGAGAGGAAAGTTAAGTTTTATATATCATTGAACAGATAAGAAAGCTAAATTCCTACTTGGGCTCCATTAGGGAGACGGGCACAGGAATTCCTGCCCGATTGAGAAACTGCCGAGTGAAGATGTCACAGCCGCTGATGTGATAGACACGATCAAAGATCTGCACATTGGTGTCCACGTTCAGATCAAAGATGGATATGAACTCTCGATCACCGGGCGGTGATTTGGGAATACGCTGACGATGCACCAGACAACCCTGTGGTATGCCAGAGTTCTCCACCTTGGGCTCGGTGATTTGCATGGTGCCATCCTCCAGATAGAAGTAGATCTTCACCTTGCGCACCTGATACGGCGCATGATAGACTTCCGTTAGCGGCTCCTTGAAGTAGGCACTAAAGCAAAGCACCTGTTTATCATACGCCAGCCAAGGCGGCAACTTGATGCTTATCTTTGGCGTCCACATGGCACTCATCTCGGTGGACACCGGTGGACACTTGGGATCCACCAGCGGACCATTGGGCTCCACCAGTTCCGGTTCCCGCCGATCCGAGAGCATATGTATGCCCTGATAATGCATCAGTGTCTGTCGCCGCGGATGGCGTCGTTTGCTATACTAGATATAGACATAGATATATAATGTAAGTCATCAGATAAGGTGTTAATATCTTAATCGTGGACAACATTAAATCGTTTCACTCACGTCATAGAACTGCGCACCTGGCAGCAGTGGCATTCCTGGCAGTCGCAACATTCTAACGGTCTTATTTTTGCAAATTGTCTAAATAGTTTACACTTCTAAATTTGGAACAAGTTTTTCGCGAAATTTTGGTTTATTTAATTTTTTTGTTTTCGCCAAAAGGTTTGTTTGCAATTTAATTAACTTGAGTAATTTTTCGAAATTTTGAACTGCTCCGACATTTTCACTGTTCGATAAATGGAACAAACAACACTATGGCAATGCCACAATTCGCCATGGCAGCAACAGCAACAGCAACTGGTAGCGGTTTCATTGCGGTGGTTGGATGCACGATGGTTGCCAAGAAGGTGGTGCTCCAAAGCCGAATTCACTATTTCAAGAATTGATGTACGGAATTGTATAACATCTCTGTGGGAATGTTGACAATGAAACGATTGTTGCCTGAACTTTTAAAACAAAAAATGATCATTTTTCCATTTTAAATGTATTTTTAAGTAAAAAAATAATATACATTCCGCTAGGAAATCGTTTAAGATTCAAGAATAAGTACGGATAAGTAATGGGGAAAAAATTTAGTTTTCCAACTTTGATGCAGAATTAAACTAGAGGTAAAATAATGCTAGAAATTACAATCTGCAAGGAAATCGGTTAAGTTGCAACCAAACTTTGAGAGTTTGAACTTTAACGCTACTAGTTTTTATACATATTTTTTTACCTACATTAGAAACATGAAATTGTAGTACATTTGTAACAAAATCATTGAGCATTAATAGAAAAATTAGAAATAATTCTTAAATCGAACTTAAATGATATAATATATTAAGTACTTCCACTAATTAATTATTTACCTCAACGCCAATGTAAATATCGTTAATGAATACATCTAGAGCTGTTTTAATACTAATTAGATCTGAAATGAAGCCTATCCGTCCCTCAAGACGACAAGACATCAAGGGGCAAAGAACATATTGTCTAGGGAAATGTGCTAATTGAGCGGACATGGTAAAGTAGGAAACCCGTCGAAAACACGTGCATTATTCTCACACCTTTCAGTCGGGTTTGTTATTGGATGTTGGAGCCATAAAGCGATGAGTTCAATGCAGAGCTAATCAGAAGCTATCAGAAGATATCAGCATAAACGGTTCGCAGTTCGAGCGGACAACACAAGAAGCGGACAGAATGAATTGGATGTAAGCTGGAAATAGAAATAAATATTTAAATTAAATATATGTCTATATGTATATATTGAATGCTGTAGTGGATTTTATCTTTACCTGGTATTGACGCTGGAAGCTGTAGCTGCCCAGAGAGCCAACTTGACCTCATGGCGTCATCATCGTCGACAGAAACGTTTTCTCATCTTTCAAGATGGTGGCATTGTTAAGGTAACTTTCAGTTACATATTTCCTAACTAAAATACTTACTAATTTGTTTTTAAAGATGGTAGCAGGCACAGCCTTTCCAGTAGACTTTCAGGAGAAGAATGCGTGGCGTCAGCTGGTCTGGCTCATGAATTATCATTATCAATTTCGGGAGCCAACTTCACCCATTTACTGGTGGAAGCTCTGGAATGGACGGGATCTCAAGGGACCACTGAGACTAACCAAGGAACAGCAACAGCTGGAAACTGTTGCAGATGATCTGGTGGTGGATGAACCACAGCAGATGCTTTACGAATTTGCAGAGGAATATATGAATCAACGTGGCCAACATGGCAGATCTTGTCTGGAGCGTTTAATCTGTGAGAATGGTCAGGTGCACGAGCACAGTGGACTCTATGCTCAATTGCTGCACAGACTATTAATGTAAGTAGCCTACAAATGACTTGAGCTTGATTTGAGACACTCTCCTACCCCTTAGACCCCATAGATCTCTGGATGTGCGATATTTGGATGCCTATAAAATGGGCAGACATGGCGTCAATTGTCGTCATGCATTTCCCGAGGCATCTCATTGTCTGCTCGATGATTATGTGCATGTTCATGAACGTGGTCTGACGCAGAGTTATCTATGATTGAGATTATCGAATGGGTTATTTGAGTGCATTCCCTGAAATTAAAGGGCGCTGGTTGCCACTACTTAATTGGGGCACTTTAATGACCTCTCTTTAATGAACTTAAGCAGTTAAATAACATTTATGAAACTAACGCCTAATTAAACAATGCAAATTTTATATACAAACATCGACAAATGTATCTTCTAAGCGGTCTAATATCTAATCATTATCATCATCGTCATCGGCTTCGGAAACTTTCCAGTCCAGCTGATAGTATTTCTTAACGTTGCTCGAAAGCCATTGAAGTGCGCAGTTGTGTGTGCAGAAGTTACAGGTGAAGAGTTGCTTCGAGGCGCTGCCGCGTCTTAAAATCATAAAAAATGGGGCAAACAATTATTGAAGAATGATTAACAGATAGAAGATTGTGTGAATTACTTTTAAATAACATTTGTTTTCAATTATCATGTAGTTTTATTTAAAATTTTCCTCTACTGCACATTTTTTAATTCACAAAATTATGGAAAATTTGTTAAAAATGTATTCAGCTATAATAAACTAACCCACTGTACTTACCGCTTGACAATCATAAAGTAGTACGTTGTATAGATGCAACTGGAACAGTTTGTTGTCGTGCAACGTGCAATGGGTCCATTGTTGATGTGTGAACTCATGTATGGCTCGGGCAGCAGACGATGCAGTGCAGCATTCTCATAGACGGGCAAGTGGCGATTCAGTGTTTGCATCGCATGCAAACAATCATCGTAGAGCGTGACCTGATTCTCTGCCGAGGGAACGCGGAAGATTTTACGTGTACCCACCGGTAATAGGAGACGATTGTGGGTCTCTAGCTCACGCACCCAGAACAGACCCTTCTTGGAGATGGAACTGTGAGAATTAATCATTGTTAGTGCTTGAAAGTAAATTGTAATTATTTGATTTATAAAGAAACTTGTACTTATAAAAATGTTGATTTTGCCAAGTGATAAAACACTATGTATGTAAAATATAAAAATAATTATATTATATTAGGAAAGCCATATTTATATATAATTTTTATCAAATAATTATTAAATATTCTTAAATTCTATTCATTTTTAAATTTATAATATAATAATTAGGAAATCCATTTTAGTGTATATTTTTTTAACAAGTGTTCTTCCAGATAATTATTAAATATTCTTAAATTTATTCATTAAAATTTATGATTTAGGAAAGTAATTCTTATACAAATTTCAGTTTAGTTTTAGCCCAGAATTCCCTCTGTATTTTTTTCTGTGTATTCTGGTTTTACTTACAGTGGTGTCAGCTTCTGTCGATTATCGTAAAAGTTCTGATAGAAACGCTCATAGACCATGGGTATATAGTTGACGGAGGTGTTGTGAAAGATGCGCACATGGTTCATGAACTTGGAGAGTGCAGCCGGTAGATAAACAAGAGCACAGCCTGCAACAGAATGAAGAGATCTTTAATGGATCTTTTTCTTCTCTCACTCTCTCTCTTTTTTCGCTGTTTTCTCTACTCACGATCGGCGGCAAGAGATTGCAACATGGGAAGATTGGCGATGCGCTCGGGCAGATGCAACAGCGCCTCGTTGTCGCTCACATTGAGTTCGTTGAGACGCACGCATTCGCTGAGTTGCAGGGGAAGACGACGGAATTGATTTTTGGCAATGTTCAGATGCTCTAAATTGCGCAAGCTGCTCAGCTCTAGGGAAGAGTTCGGGAATAATGAGTTCATTGCCAATGGAACATGGGTCACAACTGGTTAAACTTACCCACGGGCAGTTCAGTTAGCTGATTGCCACTGACATTCAGTTGCTGCAGCTGTAACAACAGACCCAAAGTCTTGGGCAACTCCTTCAGCTCATTGTTGGAGACATCGAGAAACTCTAGATTCTCCAGCATATAAATATCCACGGGCAGTTCGCTCAGATTATTGCCAGCCAAATGGATGAACTTGAGTGTTGTTATATTGAGCAGCCATTTGGGTATAACAGATATATAGTTCTCTTTAAGATAGACTTCCTCAAGGTCCTCATAGAGAAACAAGTCCATGGGTACATCTTTAAAATTCAAATAGCTCCAGTGTAATATGGTTTTATTCATATTGAATCAACTTGTCTTTGGTTACACAATTTTTTTCAATTCAATTTCAAATTAAATTGATACGTATTTTGATTGCCGTATTGCGTTGGATTGTTTGTTTATATATTTATATATAGATAGATTTATTTCATTTTCTTTTACGCGGTCATGATCAAATTTTGGCATGCGGTGCCTTCACTGTCACCCACTAAACTGGTCCCCCAAACAGCAACAGTTTGCTTTGGTCCAAAGATTCCTCTGGCTACAAATGTCTCAAATTATTTCGAAATGCTCGCGAGCACCTTAAATTCTCCGATCATTATTACTCTTAAGTATATATTTAAGATTTATTTTATTTTTACATTTTATTCATATATGTATTTATTTGTTTTAGTTTGCTCTGTCGCACGGGCGTATACGTAATATGCCGCCTGAAAGTATGCAATTGCAGCAAAAGCCGCAAATTCGAAGAGCTTTTTGTGTGACACTGACATTGAATTTCGTTGGTTGCACTACAGGCAGCTGCATTGATTTGCCTCTATTTGTTGTTGTTGCAATTCGTGCTTCAAGGTCACTAAATAATTGGCAGCTTTTAGTGGTACAAGTTTAGCTCAGGGTTTGACAATTAAATTGAACTAAAAAGGCAGTTGGAAAAGGTTGCTGAACTAAACTTAACCACGTTTCAAAGCTTTGCTCGAAAAAAGCTTTCAAAGCAACAGTTTAAATTTCTTGATGCCGCCAAAGCTCATACGTAAAATATTATACAAAAGCTTTGTAACTCAGAAATTTCTTCAGCTCAAATGTTAATTTTCTTATTATTATCTGTATAATGATTATATTATTATAGATCATTAGATTTATCAAACTTAATAAACAACAAATGTAAATGTAAAAAGAATTTATTTCTTTGCTGCTTGAAGGAACTTAGTATATGCAAATAATTACCTCTCAAAGTGTTTTGTAACAAGTAAAACGCAATTTATGACTTTGATATAAATAATTGATTTATTTTGACAGTTTTCTCTCAGATATTACGTTTTTTGTTTACCAATAGCCATGTCCATGATAGCCATGATGGTGATGATGATAGTCGTCGTATGGTGAATAATGTTGATGATGATAATGGTGGTAATAGGGAGACGGCGATCCATAGTACGGCAGACCAACAGATATAGGCAGAGGAAAGCCAACGCTTATAAACGGAGGCGTCGGCAGAGCTTCCATTTCTCCCATGAGAAGAGCACAGATAATTATCCAGACTTTCATACTCCAGCGAGTGTTGTGTATCAACTGAATCGCATTCAGAGTTAACACCTGTTTTATATACCAAACTCAATGTGAAATTTCTCCAAAATTATCTGCTAATTTTTGACATGTTTTTCCCCGCCACAAAATTAGTAAGTTCAATAAATATTTGTTTTATTTGGCTAAGCAAATTGTTGATAACTAATAAAGCTCTACACCGTTTATCACAAGTCGCAGTTTTATCATAGATAGTATATGTTAAAGTGGGCGTGATCTCACGCCCCTGACTTAACATTCACAGTAAGCTGCTTAAATTCGTGATCGCTGAGCAGATTCCATTTGTAGCCCAAGATCTGAGAGATTTCACGCTCGACAGCCTCGTAGGAGCGAGAGTTGCGCTTCAGCCACAAATAGAACTCATTGCTCCACTCCGGATGCCGCGGCCAGTCGCATCTCAAGATGACAGCGAAGCGTCTCACGTGCAAATGTTGCAAGTTCTTTGCGGTGCGGGCAATCAACAAGAGTGTGCATGTGGACACCTTTTCACGTATGATCTGCATTGAAATAAACCTGTTAACAGACTAATTAATTAAAATTTAATTAACCTACCAATGTGTCTAGGTTAAAGCACTGGCGGCACATTAACAGCATCAGGCTATCAATGCGATTGTGGAACGGCTTTGGGCTACTGAAACGTGGCAACAGTTCGTGTCCATAGACAGCCAATGAATTTTTGTAGTGATCCACCATGCGTATGAGCAATTCGGTGCGTATACGTGATTTGGGTGCCCAATAGGTTATGCTATGCACTGGCGCCTCCGGTTGCAACACCACCTCACCATCCACCATATTCTCCAGTCGCAGATGAACTCGCAGCCTGGGATTGGTGACCTTCAGGCTGCGCCAGGCCTTGACCCCACAGGCGCTGATCGTCAGGTGATTGGGCGTGTAGGAGTTTTGCAGCAAATGCAAATGTCGCAACTTTGTATCCGCCAGAAGTGAGAGGACATCGTCGTCTATGTTCTGCGGCGATATGGTGAGCACCTGTCGAGGAAATTGAGTATATTTATTATGGAGATAATACCAGAATAAAGTTAAGGAATTGAAATGTACATATTTTCATTTTAAGGTGATAAATTTTACTTAAATATTGACAAATATTTTTTTAACAAAATGAGAAATTGTATATTTTATTTTTTCAATTTAATTTAGTTATTCTTTGTCATTTTTATTGTTGTATCTATTTAGTAAAAAATAGATAGCATTTTTAAATGTAATGAAGAACTAAATGCAAACAGAAAACAATATTTTTTATGTTAATTTGGCGAACTCACCCTTAAATTAAGAAACAAACCCACATGCATTATGGGACAATGCATTGTGGTCACATTCACCAGATTGAGGACACGCATTTTGGTGCAACAACTGCAAACGACTTCGTCCAGCAAATGATTCGCCTCGAAGCGTTCCAGTACAAAATCGACCAATTTGAGAGTATGGAGATCCGTTAGACGTAGCAGCAGCTCCTTGAGACCCTTTAACAGTTGCCCCCCAGTGCCAAAAAGTTTGATGCCATCGGGATCATTGGGTTGCGACATGTTGCATGGAAAATTGTAGACTAACGATCGAATGCGTTGTCCCATGCCAATTAATTCCGATTGAGGATGATGTTCGAGACCCTGTAATAAAAAATATAAACAATATTGATTTATTGATGCAGCGGTGTTCAATTGGAAACTCACTTTATCGATGCTCCACGACAGCAACGTCATAAACTGATAGATGTTATTGAAGCTATGCCAGGGACGAAACTCGATGCCTCTGAGGTGTTTACCGATACGTGCTAGACAGTTTTGGGTTCGCATATGATCCAAACAGTATTGCCAACCCGAGTAGTAATTGTATCTGGGACGCGTCAACGTTCGATCGTCCACCACAAAGTTGTGCCACACGGTGGGTAAATAAAACGCGCTATACCATTGTCGGCAAACCTAAAGATCAGTCGAATATCAGTAAGAAAATATATTTTAGGTAAAGAGAGAGTACTTACCAGACTGGCATAGTAGCGCTCCTTGGGTGAGAGATAGGCAAAGATGTCCTCCAGCACCAGATTTGGTAGCTCCGACCATCTGGAATAAACTCGCTGCGATTCATCCAATTTATTATTGTCATCATCGTCATCATCCTCATCAATGTCTATATAGCAGGCTGTGATAAAAACTCATTGTATATTTGTTTGTTGACATTTAAATCAATGATTTGACTTTACCCTTCTCATTCTCATCGATCTTCCAGCCCGCTTTGTGCATTACCTCCAACTGGGCGCTTCCTTTGCGCCCAGCATTGATTGTGGACATGTTTTTATTAGTTGTTTTTCCTCTGATTTTGGGCACAAATTATTTACAACACATGAGAAAGACACACAACACACAGATTACTACTATATGCCACTCTAATTTTGAAATTTTTGGCACAGCTTGCTGTTTAAATTTGCTTTTATTTTTGTTTTTCTTCTTTTTTTTATAGATGAGATTTATTTTTATATAGTTGGTTCGGTCGGATCGTACTCGCGTGGTGCGTCGCGTTGCGTCGCGTTTGGGAGACGACTGACAGTCTTCAAACAAATTCCTTCAGTAGCCGTATGCTATTTTCGAAAATGGGAACGAAACAAACGAACATTTGCTATTCTTTGACGTTTCGTTAAGTTTCGAAATTGTTAAAAGCCGCGCGCGCATTTCCTTTGAATTCGTCTATTATTCGTTTTTCATAATATTTTTGATTGTTTTCGATTTGGATACTTTTGTGGAAACAGAAACGGATGGTGTTATATTTAGATGCCGGCAGGTCGTGAGCATAGGGCTCAATGTGGCATCAAACTGGGGCAACTTGTTGACTGTTTCATTGAGGTGTTTATTATAAATAAACGCTGCGCTCCGACTGCCTCACGGAATACGATCCAAGACTAATTGCCACACCAGCTGAGTTTCGAATAATGCCCGTCATAAGGCGAACTTTTCTCCTATAACGCTGATAAGGTTCAACATCATGATATGTGGGTGCGTGTATATAATATGAATATTGAATATTAAAGAAATGTATTTTATTTGACATGAAAAGAACTTCAAGTACTTTATTGGATACCCTATATATTAGCATACAGAAATTATAACCTTTAAATATTAAAAGTACGAATTATTTACCAATTTTAATAGAAAATAAAATTAAAATTTATTTTTGTTAAACTTCTTTATTTTTGTTACTTTTTACTTGTTTTACTTTAAGAATATGACAAAGAAAATGTGAATAATGCGTGAGAAATCGGACTTAATAATATTGGTGGCTTCCTTTGACATTTGACACCACTTTGCAACTTCGGAACAGTGTAATGACAATGTCCTTTTTCGCTTTGCCACCGTCGTTGTTGTCGCTGTTGCCGTTGGCAATGCCACCAACTGTTGTTCACTTTCCGTTGTCCATTGTCCAGTGTCCTGCGTTTTCAATGTCTGCATGCCATCGTCATCGCCATCGCCATCAAGGAGCTGGACAAGGAAGCAACTACACACAGAGGCCATTGTCATTTCCGGCACTGTAGCAGGTACACTTAGCGGAAACAGCTGTTTATATTGTTGTTTCGCGTAGGTGAAAAGGTAAAGCTGCGGTAAAGGAAGTGGTAAGGGGGACATGAAAAATGTGTAAAGGCATTTTGCAATTTTCTTTGGAGACCAGCATTTGTGCAAAGTGACCAAAAGCGACTTTCAACCTGTTTCGTGGTGTTGTCTACTTGCTGTAGTTCTTGTTGTTGTTGTTGTTGTTGGCATTGTTTCTCCATCTGTTTGGCGTGTAAAAATTTCCATTGCATACTTTTAGGATCAGCGCATATTTCGCACCCGAGCACTTAAAAATATGTTGAATATTTGATAAGTTGCGCGCAACGAGCTGAAACAATGTGCAATTCCCTCGTAATTAAAACAAATTTAAAAGCAGTTACACACACACACACACACACTCAGACAAATGTACACTAAAGATACACATGAGTGCATTACGTGGTTTATTTCTGTGTGTGTGTGTGTGTGTGTGTGTGTGTGTGAGTTGGCAGCACTTCCGCATTCAGTTTGAACACGTCAAATATGACAGCAACCATTTTCGCTGCCACAAAATTCGACTATGCAAATTTGAATGTCAACAAAAAACTTGCCGTTTAACCCAAAAACCTTATTTTGTGGCATCGTCGTTTGCCATTTGCCGCTTTTGGCAACAGTTTCGCAACGTTTACCAAACGCTTTCGACTCCACACTTTGCCAGCACGAAAAGCATTGCGCCAAATTTATGCAACATCTCCGTGTGTGTGTAAACTTATTAGGGATGTGTGCGTGATGTGCTAAATAAGATGTCAAAGCAGCTGTAAATTGTTTAGCATAATTGACGTTGTTTTTACAAACTAAATTAGTTAAACTTAAAAAGGAATCACACATTACTTTAAGTTCTGCTATTATTAATTAATTTGTTTCTAAATAAGTTTAAATTTAAATAACAGTTTTTGGTCGTCTACTTTTAAATGAAAAGCAAACCATTAAATAATAAAATTACATATTCCGACTTTAACTGATTTATTTTTATTTTGAAGTTATGAATTAAATTGTTTGAAATATAATTTAATTGCTAATTCTATTTTTAATGCTAATGCAATTAATTATTTTTTCGTCGACAGTTTTTTAGTTTAATGGTTTTTTGATTATTAATTAGGATGAATACAAAGATAGTTCATCTGGGGGTTATGTAATCCAACAGTTGGTTGGTTTGAATTTCTGGAACACACCTTTTGCCTTGAACTCATGAGGCTTTCGAATGTTTTTTAGATGCGATATTTCATTAAACTGACATCTCTGACAGGCATATGCATGTTAAGAGTCATATATATTATGTGAGTAGTTGAGTGCGTGTGTATTTGTGTGTGTGTGTGTTTGTGTGTTTGTGTAACGGCAGCTTAAAACTATAAAACAGGAAGTTGCTCGTTGGCTTGGTTAGCCAAGCCCGGCCAAGCACTCGACGCTGTCTTCCTGACTGCCAATCGTAGTTATAGTATTGCTTTTGTTGTTGCTGTTGCTGTTGCTGTTGTTGTTGCTGTTGCTGTTGGCCTTGCTCAGGTGCATCGCGTTGGCAGCTGTTTTGGGCCATTGTTTAGCCGTCGGATGTTGCCAAGTTCTGGCATTAAATGTATAATTTTGCAGCATTTTAATTACTTGTTCTTCGCCTCTCCCTCTTGGCTTTCTACCTGTCTTCTCCTTATCATAGCAGCAGCATAGTCAACTCTGGCATGTGGTTATGCAAATTGGCGGCTTTTGGCCATGGTTAAAACGTCGCATGACTTTGATTTTTCGTTCATTTGCAAACTGCATTTGTGTTAAACATTTTAAATGCAAATCATTTCGGCTGCTTGTTGTTTTGGCAAGTCATTTAAGTTTTGTTGTTGTCCTTTTGTAGCATAACTTGTGGCGTCTTAGCCTGGCTTAAGTGCTCTTAACAATGCAGGCGGAGTAGTGGGAGGTTGTTGGAGGTGGGTAGAGGGAGGGGGAAAGGAGCGGTATGTTGCTTTCACTTGAGTACATCTAATATATGCAGCTGAACTTAATGCACTTGTCAGATAAAAGATGTGTTCCGAATTTGGCTCTAACTAAAATAGATTATACAATTTAAATATATATTATTCACATTCTTTTTAATTAATCTAATATCTAACATCATTTGAAGTTTGCAACTAAAATATATATCATGTGTGTGTGTGTAAAGTAAATTTTATTTTCTATATTTTATGAATTTTTCATAACAGCAGCAAAATATTTGTAAAAGAAGTAACAGAAAGATATAATTTAATCCGATTTCACTCAAAAAAAAAATTTGCTGTTTACATTTCTTTGATATTTAATAAAATGGGAAAATCGGAACACTAATACTTACAACTTTCATATGCTCTACTCAATAAATTCTTCTTCAATCCCATCCCTTTCCCGTCTTCCACAGAGTTTTACCAAAACTTTCTGACAATTGCAACTGTTGGCTATGAATTTGAATGCACAGCTGCTACTTAAGCAAACTTCTTGTGTTGAGTGGATAACTTAAAGCCCCAAAATTTTATATAAACTCACATAGAAAGCTTAATCTCAATCACAGCACACACACACAGGCACACCCTCAAACACATTCCTGATAAGCCAACAAAAACTCAATTGCAATTGTTTCTGGCATTGTCATTTGAGTGCCCAACCCTTGTGGGGTCAGTCGCCACCCCTAGTAATTTGCCTTGACAATAGTCATGCATTTTAATTGAGCAACAGCTGCGGTTCATATAACCACCCTACCCCGCACATCCTCCATCCCCCAAACCACACCCCTTGGCCGCCCACTAAACGCAGCAAATTGTGACCATTAAAAAAATAGCACATAAAATAGAAACTTTTTACATGTTTCTCCTTCTTTCTTTTTTTTTTTTTTTTTTGTAAAATTATTTTTCACTTTTTGTGGGGAATGAATGGGGAATGACAGCAATTATTTGTAAAATATTTATATTACAATTGAATTGAAAAAGTTTCTGTGTGTGGCAGTTGCCCCGCAGAAAAACAAAAACAAGAGCTGAAGAAACTTCAATAAAAAAGAGAAAAAAATCACGGTAGGAACAACTTTTTTTGGCGGGGATACTAATAAAATGAATGGAAATTAAAGCACTGCGAATATTTGTTGGCGTGTGCAAAACAATTAAGCTAAAATTGTTATTGCAATTTGAAAACAATTGTCAAATTATGCAAATGCCGCTTGATTGCCAAGCTCTTTTCCAACATCCCCTTTGCAATCTTCTCAGCATCTCCATCTTCTCCAATTTCTTCAACAACTTCCCCTCTTGAGAAGCTAACAAGGTAAACAACTCCACACAAATGCTGCTCAAAGATTTATGGCCAACGACGTCTGCCTCCGGCGCAATTCTCTAGCTGGAATAGAGTGTGGAGTCCGGGCACTAGAAGATGACGCAAAAAGTTGAAAGTGGCACGTTGTCAGCTGCAAGGCGATTGCAATTTGCATAAAAATTCATTGGTTATGCGGCAAGTTGACAACACGCAGCAGCCAACAGGCTGCCACACTAAGCTGCTTTGAGTGGCAACTTGAAAAATCTTAGGAGTATTGGTAAGAGAGAAAATCGACAAATCGAAGATATATATTACTTTCACTCGAATATACAATGAAATTGTTGATTGAGTAAAACTATTTACTACATGACCTACGTTTTACTATCAATAAAAAAGTGTAGCATACTTTTTGGTGCCAGCGAAAATATTTTAAATTTTCACAACAGAAACGTAAGCCAAGAAATGAAAATAAAGAACATTGTATTGGCTTTTGGTTGATTTTATGTTAATTTGTATTGCTGAAACACTGCTCATTATTTGGATACTTGGTTAACATTATTTTTGATAATACTCATATTTACAAGAACGTTTTCTTAAAATTTTTTTATTTAAATATGAAAACTTAAAGAAAAATAATAATTAAAGAGTTAATGCCAAAAAATAAATCCTTTTTCGGATAGAGTCCTATGCTCAAAATCAGTTTTCAATTCTGTCACTATAAGAAAATCGCTAACAAAGCACAATATTTGAAATGGTGCGAAAACGAAGCATGTGAGGAAGTAGGAAGTACAGGTGTTGAGGCTAGTGAGTCAGAAAAAAGTCAACTCTCAATAAAAGATGGCGATGACCACAATCACAACGTGTACCACATCCGCCAGCTGTCTCACTCACTCGCTCCCTATCCCTATCCCTCTTTCTCGCTATCTGCTGTTACATTTCCGTTACATTAACAAAGCACCATTGAGCGGCACGAACAACAGCAAACAAAAGCAACAATAAGGACAACAACAACAAGGGCAAAGAGCAACAACAACAAAAATGGCGCACACGCTGCGCTTTACAAGCAAAAACTAGTTGGACCCAAACAAGGACAACAACAGGACAACGACAACAACGGTCATTATGTTATAGAGTCACAATGGAGATGGGATTGGGGTTGTGCCAGGGGTTGGGGGTGAGTCCAAAGGGCAGCCAGCTGACACAAATCGCCCCCTATTCGTTTCACCTACCCCCGCTACACACTCAACCGCTGACTGCGTGTGTATTTTTCGGTCAGTTTTGTAATTGAATCACGTTTTGTATTAAATAAACTTTTCAAATTATCGAAAAATTGACTTGCACTACACTACAAAACAAACGCCTAGTTTCATTTACTGTGTGTGTGTGCGTGTCGTTCACGTATCACTCTCTCTCCCTCCCCTCTCTCCTTCTCTCTCTCTCTCTTTCGTTGGTGTGTTGCGTGCGATTGCTCTATTAACATAAAAAACGCAGCTTTTGCTCGACTTTTGCCGTTTTCTTTGCGGTTTTTTTATGCAAAACACTTGACAGCCTCATTAGTATTGAAAAGATTACAACCTTTATTCGCTCCCCATTAATTTTTCAACTTTCCCCACTCCTTTCTCTGCTTTTCCGGGTGATTTTTGTCGCTTTAACGCGCTCGCTTTTAAGTATGCAACACGTTTTTGAGTCAGAGAGATAGAGCAAAAGAGAGAGAGAGAGAGAGCATGCATTTTTACAACAATTTTATTTTACATTTGAATACTTTTTGTTTGTGTGCATAATTGAAGTGAAATGAGTTAACAAACAAACAAATGGATTCATTTTGTGATCACGTGCCGTTCAGACGATGCACTTGCTCATTTATCGGGCACAGCCTGATGTTGCACGTGCACACTGTACAAGCAACAACCAACACACAATACACAGCAACAACAACAACAACAACAACAACAACAGGGGTAACAACAACACAATACATTGGCTGCATTCTTTTCATAACATATTTTGCATGCAACGCTGCGTGTCTGACGAACTTGGCGCCATCGTTTGGCAGCCAACCGAATGCATTGCAAACTGGGTGACCACTGGTCACAGTACACTGAGAGAAAATACGAGATTAATGTTTAAAATGAATGAGGTCAAAATACGCCAATACCTTACAATATAATAGAACCAAATTAAATATGCTTGATATAAGCAAATGATGATATGTTGAGCCTTAAATGTCCGTGTTAAGTCCTCGACTATTTGTATCAGGGACTTACCTTGTTTTTTATTTTTCCTTTTTATTTTTTATTTATCTGATTGAATAATTTTATTGGGGCTTTCTCCTATTCATGCATCAAGTGTGGTATTTGTTATTAGTTTAGACTTTCTCTCTGTTTCAATTTAAATTTATTAATTTAATTTAAACTTAATTGTAAATTTTTTTTTGAATATCTACATTATTTTATTTAATAGTGGATTGATAAATAAAAACATTTCATTTGGCTGTGCACCTTTTTTATTTTTGCTTTCTTATCCTTTTTTCATTTTTGGTATTTTTTTATTTGCATATCAATAGTTTACCATTATTTATCAATTGTTTTCTGAATAGAGCCTTAAAAATATGTGCTTAAATCAGGAATTTTTAACCTGAAATCTAGAATGCATATTTTTTTCAGTGTACCCGCGCACACCCACACATACACACACGCACACACACATAGAAGAAGACAACTTGTTTTCGCGCCATTTGCACGCGTCATGAATTTTTCATAAACATTTAAAGGGATTTCATTACAATTTACATACACGTATAAAAGCAATACATATATATATATATACATAGATATATTTAAATGCATGAATACATGTATGTATGCAGAAATATCCAAGAGCACTCGGACTACGCATATTTAAAATCCTTTGTTCAAATATCACATATTGGCTTGTATGCACTGTAAGTTGCAATGAAAAGCCTTTTATTAAAAAGCTAGACAATACAGAAATATAAACTGATACTTTCAATCAATATAATACAAAAGAGTTGTTCCCAAATACAATCAAATTAAGTTATTTTAATATATATTTATTATTAACAGCACGTTTTATGCTACTGCGAAACATGAGAAACAATTTTCTTTTCTAAAATTAATGCGAGATATTAAAAGTGATAACTTAATTAAATACATATTTTCTAGAGTATTTTCCAGTCGCATTGTGCTATCTGTTCTGAGTCGATTTGCATACATGCAGGCACCGAAAAGCATGTAAATTAAAAATTAAATTCTGTTCAGAACATGCATTTTGGCAGCTGTTGTGCGTTTACTTACAAGAGAGGAGAAATTTCCTAGAGAGGTGAGAGTAGTGGGTTGTGGATTGTGGGATGTGGTCTTTGAGGTGGAGCGAAACACAGACAAGTTAAACTGACAGGACCTTCAATAAGCTCATTTTTAAGCCATTAAGTAATTAAGGTTGAACAATTTGCCAGTTGTAAATGTGGATGTACTTTTAATTGCAATTGATTCAACTTTATTTCAATTCATATTTATGTTGTGTTTGTTTAAATAATTTCATTTAATTACCAATTTTAATGACAGTATTTTTGCTTTTCATTCTGACAGCCAGAGAAAGGTAAAGGTGAAGTCAATCAATTTTTTATTATTTATATTTATATTTATTCATCTATATAATATATATAACTGTAAGACATAGGAGGATGTCATTTTAACACAACCTCGCTGACACACCTTAAAAATATATACACAGCAGCAGATATACATAATTTATGGTACACTTGATACTGGTGTAAGGTGTAGGGTAAGGTGTAAGGCCTCAAGCCTGGCCATAAAACTTCAATTAGATTTTGATGAGTGTCGCTCCGTAGGCAAATCTTTTTATCAGCCACAAAACAGGCCAACAAGTTGGCAAAAACTTCTTTGCTGCAATTCAGCTTTTAGTGGTTAATTACTCCCACGTGGCATGACAAACATTTAATGGCCTTTCGGCCACAGTGAAATGCAAATAAAGATCGAGATTGAGATGTGAAGAGAGAGAGAGAGAGTCGTATTCTCATTTCCATTCCCATGGATTGTCACTTGAGCAGTGAAACTGACGCCAATTTGCAGTTATGACGACTACGCGCAACGATTCATTAAATATAATATCCAACATTCTCAGAGACAAAGTACTCCAATCCAACCTGGTCTATAATCCAGATGCCACCCACCAGCAGCGAATTAAACAAAATTAGTGTGAGAGTTTGAGGTAGAGAGTGAGGGAAAAGGTAAAGCTTACATTAAACGGGTTTAGCAAATACGCACATCAAATTACTAACATCCCCCAACTTCTCGATGTGACTCGAACTCGACTCGACTCGACATTATTCATATTTTATAACCCTAACGGCTGCTGACTGCAACACAAAACGACCCTAGCACACAAAAATGAGGAAAGTCGAGTTTCCAACTACAACAATTATGGTTTCACTTTATTTGCTGTGTGTTGCTGGTGTGTGTGTGTGTGTGTGAGTGTGTGTACATTTAGCCTTAGTCTGACTGGGGCATAAAAGCCGCTCTCCTGCTGACATTATAATTCCTTCAGTTTCTATACCCTCACCAAACAGCATACAAATGAGTCCACAAAGGGGTTAGGCCAGATTTCAATGGGATTTTTAGGCTCACACTCGTTATAGATAAGGTTACAGGTGGACCATGATGTTTTTATTTTAGTTAGTCAGCAAATATTGTTATGATTATAATAATGTTGCATATGGTAAATAAATGAAAAAACAGATCTGGTTCCTCTTTATTTAAATAATATTTATTTTATTTATTTTATTGTCTGGTTATAAGCAGCCGACATTTAAAATTTACATTTACATTAGCAAAAATAAGTATCTAAAACATACTTTTAAGGAAACTTTAACAACTTTTGTCCCAGATTGAAATGAAACTTTAAAAATTTGTTAAATTTCTTTTTTTTTTTATTAAAAATTTTATCTTATTAATTGACAATACATAGATTTAAATTTAAGCCAATATGGCCAATATTTATTGAATTAACACATTGATAATTATTTGTTTGCTGTTGAAAACTTTAAACCCAAATTATTTATAATTTTTAAAATATAATCGCAGGCAAATTAAAACAAGTTTAAATCAAATCATGCCAAAATAAATCCGCATTATAAGCGGTTCAGTTTAAAATAATATAAATAAACAAATAACTGAAAATGTTAAGGAAAAAGTTTAATTTATATTAACATTTATTGGCTCGCTTAAGTCAAATAAGTGTGTTTAACAGTCGAATTTACCTGTGTTCAAACATATGCACAAGCAGTTACACAGAGAGAGAGAGGGAGAGAGAGTGACATAAAGAGCGAGTGAAAGATAGAAAGAGACAGCACGAGATACTCTCACAAATTGTACGACCTTTGCTCAATGAAAGCTGACATGCACGTTCTTGCATATTTATGCAGTTTTAATTGTGTGTTTGTTTGTTCGCGTTTGTGTGCTAATTATTGTCAGTTAGGTTTTAATTAGCGACCCGCTAAGACATAGATTATAGGCGGAGAGGGGGGTGGGGGTGGGGGTAGGCGGAAAATAATGGCAACGTTTGTATTTTTAATGATTTGGCTTTTGGTCTATATTGGCGTATTATTAATTGGCTTTCAATGCAAATACTTGATATTTGTCTGCCTAATGTACATGCATAATCAACTAATATCAAAATCTATGTTATCAATGAATTATGAATTAAATATAGCTTGATACCCTTTGTTTATCATTCATTTAGCTAATCAAAATTAATATTTTGAATGAAAGTAGCAATTAAATTTTATTCATTAATTTAACAATTTGTACTTAAGATTTTAAATTTAAGTCAGAGATAATATTTTTTGAATTTGATTGATACATAGAAGAAAGGTATTGTTTGATCTGAAAATCAGTTGAATGTTATGATTTCTATTTCGTTTAGAGAGATGCGATTTTATCACTTTTTACATTTGGTAAGAGCATTAAAATACCCTCTGATGGGCTTATGATGTACACAAAATAGATAGTTGATGGAAGCATCTAATTAGAAATGCATCGAAATGAGCACTCGCAGATATTTCCTTATTGCCTTGGGTGAGTCTGTGTTTGCACTGTAATTGTAATATCCATTATATTCACAAAGTACATTTCTGTAAGCACTTTATGAGCTGCATTGTTGGTTTGGTTTTCCAATTTACAGACTCGGTATCATCAAAAACGCATATTTAAATGCAATACACAAAACATAACTGAAAATGTTTTGAAAGATAGTCAAAATGCACAGAGAGGAAGAGAGAGAGAGAGAGAGGGACTGCGGAGAGAGAGAGGGAGAAGAGCAGTGCAAAGGGATTGCTAAAGTAAAAAGGAAGAGGATACGCTCAACGTTTATTTCATCGTCTAAATGGAGTCCATATTGAAAAGAGGCGGAAAAATGGGAGTAGAAATGGGAGCAGAAAGGAGAGAAAGGGGAGGGGCATTCTGGATGCCATTTGTTAAGTGCAAGTTCAATAGCATTAAGAGTGCAACACAAATAACCATAAATTCGATAAAAGCTGCAAATTTTGCATATTTTCGGTAGCTCGATTGTAGAAATGAAGTGGGTGGAGTTTCTCTCACTGTGATTGGAAAATACAAACATACAATACGTATATCTGATAGATATATATTGAGTGTGTGTGTGTGTTGTGTGTGTGTGTGCGTGTTATTTTTTTGGCAGAAAAAATGCTGGTTTTTAAATAGATTACGTATACGCTCTGCTGCTCGCTTTTGAAATGTGATTTATTAAGGCGCCTCAATGTCCACAATGTCTAACGCCGGGTCCAGCCAAAGAATTTGCCACTTCTTTAAGTTATTTTAATATTTACGCTCATGTAACATATGGCCAAATGTGGCAGGGGGATGGAACAGGACGAGAACAGGGCGTTACAATAAATTGCCAGGCCAACCACAATGATTTACTGCTGTAAGCAGCAGCCACCACAGCAGCAGCACTATACAATATTACGTATACGCACCTTTGTGCAGTGTGTGTGTGTGTGTGTGTTTGTATTTCGACATGTATTGCTATAATTCTATTTTCTACTCAAAACCACATTTATATTTATTACTTTAGCATAAATCTTGTCGCATTTTCGCATTTGTGTCGAATTTGTCGAGTTTACTAGACACGAGTATGTGTAGAGCGAAAAACTCTCCCCTAAACTAGTCGTTTGCACGTCCACAGCTTTAGGTAAACAATCAACTGACCCCTCTACTTGAGCTTAACAACTGTACCTGATGTCCATTCTTATGAGGGGGTGTGTGAAATATATGGTGTGTTTTTCCTATCGCACATGAAATGAACTGAACATAATTTGCCATCTCACACAGTTGCATAAATTGTGTTCGCTGCCTCAATAAAAGCATCGTAGTTGTCAAATGCAAAGAAAGCAATTTAGACACCCGGGTTCATATCAGCTAGGTCAGAAGCTCTTTATATCTACAAAAAGCCAGGTGAAGTTAAATCGTCGGACTTTCAGTTAAACTGTGGTTTTCTTTATTTAACTGCTTTTTAAAGACTCGCATTTTTTCTAAAGGCTGAGCGATATAACTATAAGCTAAAGAAAGCTGGAAGTCGATAGTTAAAGCTGCCCATTCATAAAAGGAAGAGTATTCATAATAGTGCTGAATGCAAAGTCTGAGAGCTACGCGAAAAACAATATATTTCGACACTCAATTATTTCGCTTACATAGATGCTCTATTTATCTTCTTGGAAATCCTTGGATCCTTAGATGGTTTTCTGATATATGATTTACTTAAGAGTGTTAAACACTACAAAACAAAAATGATTTAATATACTCATGCAAATTTTTTAGATAGTTAAGGAAATGTTTATTATTATTATTTGATATTTTCCTATTAATTGTCATGTAAAATATTATTCAGTTAGTTAATTAAGACCATAAGTAAATTTAACAAGCTTTTAAGCATTAGCAATTTGGTTTTCGTATACCTAGAACACTTAAATCCTAATCGAATGACAATTTAACTTGGCAATTAAATTAGGTAACCAAGTTCAATCATTTTCAAACCTGTTAAACAGTTCTGCATTGAAATCGTTTAACTTTGTTTAGGCCAAAAACTGACAGTGGAAAATGTCAAAATGTTAGCCAGAAGTTGTGGGTTAAATGTCACAATAAGCAAAAACTATGCAAAAATGCAGAATTATGCCTGATGGGGGCCTGTCAAATATGCAAATTTCAATTGCAGCTCTGAAGCGTTCAAGGTTCAACAATGTATACGAGGTGTGTGTGTGTGTGTGCGACTTTGTAATAGTAATTGTTTGCTGTTGTATTGTGTTGAACATTTCTGACTTTGACATGCCATAGAATGTGCAACAATTAGTGACCGTTAGCCAAACAATTGCATATAAATATTAGTTAAATTACGAGTATCTGTCCGAAAAATCGTAACATTGAAATCAATTAAGTTTTGTGCAACTCAGTTCTTCAACTACGAATATAGTTTGTATCTAGTCGAAGTTTGAATTGTGTCAACTAAAGATATGTAAGTATTGCATAACTGAGGGTGTGACAGTCTCTGTGTGTGTGAATGACATAAGAGAGGGGAGCTGAGTTGAATTCACACACGGTTCGTTGGCTGTGCTCAAAAATAACAAACTTATTGTTTTGATTTTGTCAATGACAGTATTTCAGAGCCTTTCTTGTGCATCCATGCAAAAGTAAAGCACAACACACAGGCAAATAGAGCAATATGGCAACTGGCAGCTGCCTCTGAACTCTGAACTCTACGACCAAATCTGACTTAAATGTGGTTGACAAAGAGCAACCACAATAATAGATGACTGGTTTTGGGTGGGCTACAAATAAGTTGACTTTGTGGCCACAGAAAATCACTTTCAACACTGCCTTTTTATTTTATACATCTTTAAAAAACATTTGTAAGAAACTCATAACAAGCTATAGTTTTAATAATCTAAACTATTCCAGTCAAAATCAATTAAGAAGTTATTCAAAACTCATCCGATATTTGGGCGAAATCTTCAAACTCACTTAACTTCGTCAAAACTAAACCGATTTTCAAGCGGAACATCATTCTATTTATTATTTGGCATCTAAATTCATTCTGCAGTAAAAT
Organism: Drosophila sp. st01m; assembly: GCA_018901795.1. Taxonomy (NCBI): domain Eukaryota; kingdom Metazoa; phylum Arthropoda; class Insecta; order Diptera; family Drosophilidae; genus Drosophila; species Drosophila sp. st01m. Next base: position 4,603,494 of record JAEIFG010000172.1, read on the forward strand.
TTAGTTAATCTAGAAAAATTAATTTTTTTTCCAAAATCTTCAATTTTCCATACCTACCCCTTTACACTTTTTTGAAAAACTTTGAATAATCACAACTTTGTCAAAACTCAACCGATTTTTAAGCGGAATGTCATTTTATTCATTATTTGGCATCTAAATTCATTCTGCAGTTAAATTTAGTTCATCTAGAAAAATTATTTTTTTTTCCAAAATCTTCAATTTTCCATACCCCCCCCTCCCTTTACTTTTTCCTTAAAACTTTGAATAGTCACAACTTTGTCAAAACTCATTGTTAAGCGGAATGTTTTATTATTATTTGGATCTAAATTATTCTGATTTAAATTTAGTTCATCTAGAAAATTAATTTTTTTTTAAAATCTTCAATTTTCCATACCTCCCCTTTATAGATTTTCAAAAACTTTGAATTTTCATAACTTTGGCAAAACTCAACCGATTTTGTTGCGGAATATCATTTTAATCATTATTTGGCATCTAAATTCATTCTGCAGTAAAATTTAGTTAATCTAGAAAAATTAATTTTTTTTTCCAAAATCTTCAATTTTCCATACCTACCCCTTTACACTTTTTTTTAAAAACTTTGAATAGTCACAACTTTGTCAAAACTCAACCGATTTTTAAGCGGAATATCATTTTAATCATTATTTGGCATCTAAATTCATTCTGCAGTTAAATTTTATTTACTTAGAAAATTTAATTTTTTATTTCCCTTTGGGTACTCTGAATTTTTCCCATACTAATAAGACGCAACGTGCATGATATTTTTAATGGGCGAATGTGTCTAAATGTTATGGTGGAATCATATGTTACACATACTGATAAAAGTTCCTTTTCATTCAGTAAACAATTTAAGACAACATAAAACATCACTCAGCGCTCAGCACTCCAACGCACACAAACTAATTTGATCAAACTCAATTTATGTGTGGCAGGGTAGTGAATCACTCTACCAAATGGCAGACTGAATCCCAAACTCATGGCGATGGTGAAGGTGACGGTGACGGTGACGGGATGCCGACTGTGACTGACTGAGTGACTTGCCAGACAGTGGCTGGCAGTGACATGGCTCTGGGAATGTCGTACCTTTTGGCATTTGAAAGCTGCTTGAAATCGCGACAGCTGCTGTCGCATATTCCGTCACTTTGTTATTAACTGCAATGCCCTTTTTATTATACTCTTCCCAAGGGTAATAATAATATGCTTAGATATTTGTAACGCCTGTTGGGGACCTTAAGTTGAAGATATCAGTGATCTCGGTTTAGAATCAATCAGAAAATCTTAAATATAGCATATCTGATATACAATGAAAATAAATATATTAATAGAATATTTTAATTGATAAAAAAATGTTTATGGATAGTACATATAGAAAATAGAACTAGCTTAGACTTAGGCAAAGTATAAATTTTGATATTCAATTTATATCATTAAAATAAAAGCGCATTTTTACTTTACTTTCACGGTTCAATCATTTTATTTTAATTTTTATAATACAAATAAAATATTCTAAGTGTTATTTCATGAGATTTATATAAACACTAAAAATTGAATATGAGTTTTAATTTTCTGATGTAAAAAGAGTTTTTATTAATTAATTAATTTTATTTTTTAAATAAATTTCACAAGTTTTCAATAAAGAGGTAAAATATATCCAGTGAAATTTATCTACTAATTGTCATTTTATAGCAGCGCTTTAAATTCCAAAAGTGTATTTACAATTCGGCAATACTCGACTGTTATCGTCTTTATTTTCACCGTTGCTTGTCTTACAGCGCAAATATAATTCACTATCAGTTGGTTATAAAAAAATCTGTCACAGGTTTCACAACAGATGCGTAGCCTGAAAGCGGGCGAAGTTTGTCAGTCTCTCTGTCTCTCTCCCTCTCTCTCTCTCAGTTTCTCACCCTTTGGCTGTCTGTCTAATTTGAAGTTGAAGCCAGCTGATGGAACTGCACCTTTTGGAGCGTCCGCAAATAAACTAATCTAATACCAATTTGCATTTGATTGCGATTTTGATTTGATTTGGAAAAAACCCTTGGCGCATGGAACGTGGTAAACACATTACGCGTCAAAAGTTTTAACAACGCGATAGTAAAAAAAGAGAAAAAGATAAAAATATATAACAACCAAGAGGAAAGGATACAAAATGGGAAGGACTTGAATTTGAATTGCGGGTGTATAACTTTCTGTGGTCTTTTGGCGTTCCTCTGTTTTATTGTGTCAGCCGCAGAGCAGAGCAAAGACTTCAACATTTAGTTCGACAGTGCTTTCCAAAAGTTTTGGCCACAAAGTGCGGTTTTAGCCAGTGCCAGTGCCAATGCCGGATAAACTAAATCAAGTTGCCGTTGCAATTGCAGCTGTATTGACCCCACATCCGCTTGCACACTCACATAATGGCACACTTTCCGTTTCCGTTAGACGGACAAAATGGCGCTGCCAACTTTTAGTGCCGTCCACTCTCGATCAATAGAAGCCCCTTCCCAATTAGACCCATCGCACTGAAATACAATAATTTTAATTACAAAAACAACAAACAATAGCAAACAAATTGCCAGAGAGAGAGAAACCGAGAGAGACAGAGAGAGAGAGAGCAACGTTGGCTCGTTTCCCACAATTTCCGCCAGCAGTTGGATCTCCAATTTGGCCATTGGATTGTTTTAATTGCGACTTGGTGCGAAATTTTAGTGCCCACTGTACCGAACATCTGCAGCTTGTACTCATTGTGGCTTGAGTTACAATATTACGAGTTTAAATTTTTAGTTTAGAATTTGCAAAGCGCTTCAAACTGCAAATAGTAAAAAATCGATTTAAATTTTCAATTAATTATAAATAAATTGAAGCTGTTGTAATAATAACAAAATATATTTAATTAAATATATTAAGTAATAATTATAAATATTATTAAAGTTATGACGTTAATTTTTGGTAAATAAATAGCTGAAATGTCAGTTAATTTTTGGTACAAATATTTTTAAACGCTGCCAAAATAATTGTAATTTTTTTTAAGACACTAATTACTAGAAGAATTCTTGACTTAACGGTGCTTTTATGGGAATCTTGCTTGTAGAAACAAAGCTCGGAACTTTATGAGCCTGGACGTCAACACAAACATTTACAGCATGACATTATTTTTAAAGTTTTTTGTTGTTCTTTTTGTTCTTCTGCCTGGTCGGGGCAAATTTGCGGCTTTGCTTTCTTGTGTCAATTATTTGGATTTTTTTTCTTTTGTACTTTGTTTTTTGCTTCTGCTGCTGCTGTTGTTGTTGTGGTGATTTTAATTGAATCTCATATACAAAGTAGAAGCTGCTCTGGCAGCGAGTAGGGCAAACATACGCGAACTCGAACGTTGAGTTGTATGTACGAGTATTGTGTAGAGTTGCAGGCACTGCATTAACTTGGCCCGTTGCATTGTTGGTAGTGGCAGTGGCAGTGGCAGCGGCAGTGGAGCCACAGTTGCCGAGTTGCTATCAGGCACTTTTATCGCCGGCCACATCTGCACCAAATAAAATAATTGAACGTTTTACGATAAGCATCACAATGCAGTGTTGTGCTGTGCAGTGTAGTGCAGTGTAGTGCTGTGCAGAGCGTTTAAAGATGTTGCCGGCCTAAGCGAGGCGACTCTCAGCCAATATTGAGGCAGCAACTGCAACTGTTGCCTCCGCTCGCTGCTCGTGTACAGCAAATGTCATGTTTACAGACCGCACTCAGTCGATTTGTGTCAAAGTTGAGCTTAGTATCTATAAAATTATATAATACACTTCCTGATTTCTACTTACTTTGTTTTTTTCTTCTGCTTTTTGCTGCACCACTGCAATATCTAGTTCACAATGGCAACAGGCAACAAGTTTTTGACCGCCAGCCTCGTCCAGGCATTTGTCTTTACATGCCGCGGCATTGTTTAGTGGCCCTAAGGTTTGAGGTCTTGGCCAGGCCATTGTGCTGCCGTTTGCTAAACTGCTAACTTAAAAGGCAACCAAATGTTGGCCGAAGGATGCGAAAATTGACAAGAGGTGCAGTTTGAATAGTTTACTAAATACACTACTTACGCCGAGAATGTGGATGAAAATTATGGAAATGATAGGTAAGTAATAATAATCATTGTGAAACCATAGTTAAATTCACTTTCCTTAGTGCTTAGATACAAAATAAATTAAAACACTGATGCAATTTATATATATTTAATTCAATAAATAACTGGTAGCTATTTTATTACAATTTTAAATATAAACACTTTCCTCAGTGCTTAGATACAAAATAAATTAAAGCACTGTTGGTTTTATTTTAACATTTTAGATATAAATACATATTATTTTAAATACTTATACGAATTTATATTTTGCTAATCTTCATGTTAATCGCTTTTTATCGAATATGTTTATTTATAATATTTATTTTATTTTATTTATTTATTTTTCTCTTGTTTATTATGGCATATTGTGAACTGCGTTCATTTGCTATGGAACTTAAAATCACATTTTAAAACAACATGACGAGAAAACGAACCCAGTTGTTTTACTAGCTTTTTTTAGCTTCAATGTGTTTATTTAAAAATTAAACAAGTTAAATTTGTGAATATTTGTGGTAGCTAAGTCAAAGTAGCCCAAGTGTAGGGTATAGCTGTAGGGCGATCAACTTAAAATCGCTACTGCACACTCTTCAGTCTAAAATAAAAACCAAGAGCCAGAACCGAGCGAGTCGTAAGCCGTAAGCGATATGCCGATAATATGATTTTCAGTTAATAAATAACTGCCTAAAGAGGCGATAGCTTTATGAAGAGCTGATGGGTTGTTATGGTTGGCCATGGTATGGTTTAAGATGCAATGGGATGGTTCACTTACTGTAGTCAATCGGTTTATGCTTTGATTAACTGTTGTCAAAAGCTGAACCCCATGGCACGAGCTTCTTCCTCATCTTCTACTTACTCCTGATTCTCCTCCTGACTCTCTGCTGATGGCTTTGTTCGATTGCCGCTGCTGCAAATTACTTATGCATTATTATAACTTTGATTTTGGTTGCCGAACAGCAGAACAGCAGAAAGAAGTCAATAACAACTAACTGAAAAATAAACAAGACAGTCGAAGCGACTGCAAATCACCCAGGAATATGGATTTTTTTAATATAATAGTCGAAAGAAATTCTTGAATTCTGTTTGACAAAAAACTAACAAATTCTCTAACATAATATTTAAAATTTTTTAAATGAAATTTATGTAATTATAGATTTGTGTTTATTTTTGGACAAAGTTAATAATACCTATGTGTATAGACTTAAATACAGGGTATCAGAAAACAGGGCGCACGTTCATTTATCTTGATGCGTCGCTGTTTTTGTTTTATTTTTTTTATTGTTGCTGTGGAATCCTTGGTGGCTGTTGCGATTTTTCAAGTGCGGCGCGTTTTGCTGTCTTCATTGTGGCGTTATCTCAGTTGCTGTTCTTTCTTTATTTTTATTTACTTTTTTCGACTTGTTGCTGTTGTTGTTGTTGTTGCTGTATTTTTGGACTGCAAACGTCAGTGTCTGATAAGCGAACGCTGCAAGTTGCTACCATTTTTGCATGGTCCGCTAAAATATTTCTCATGTTAAGGGCCCGACGCTGATTTAGCACTGCTTCAGATTCGACTTCGAAACTCGTACAGGTTCCGTTGTGTACTGTAAAAAAATGTAAAAGAAAAGAGGAGATGAGAAGAGATGGGTAGAAATCCCAGCAGGGTAGATTTGCACAGCTGATAACATTACGTATACGCCAAGCTGTCGTCGTATTTGGCTTTCAGGCGGCTTGTGAATTATTTTTTGACAACTCTCTGCTCATCGATTAAGCAGCTTAAGGCTTATCAGCTATCCGCTTGTCTGCCAAAAAGTAAATAAAGGGAGCAATAAGTTTGCAACGGGTGACTGACCTTATTTAAAGGCAATCCAGTTGTATTAAACTCTCAACTCTTCAGAAATTAGCGCGAGTTAGCGATATATTTAAAAATCAATTATTTATATTACAAAAATTAAATTGTTACGAATATGTGATAATTTTTAAAATTATTCTTAAATAATAATTATTACTTCAGAATAATATTTCTTTTATAAGCAACAATAATGGACTAAAGCTATAAATTTAAAGTGATTTTTATTTAGAAAAACAAATAAGTATCATTAAATTTTATTACATTAATATAATAATAATAGACGAATTTCTAAAAAATAACTCACTTATAATAATTATCATTAATATAAATATATATAGATCAAAAGTTTTAAACAATTGCGAAATTTCAAGAACGTTTTTCATTTTATTAAGCGATTGTTTTCTATCATTAATTTTTTAATTAAATAACTTAAATATAATCATGAATTGTGATGCCAGGTGTAGTTTTTAAATAGGTTTTCAGAACACAGCGAAGTTGCGAGTAGGTCAGAATACAGAATTTATACAGCAATAAAATAACATTTGCGAAGAGCTGAAGAACAACAGCATTTAAGCTATTTCTTCTTCGTGTCAAACTGACAACATTCCTTGTCTCTCTCTCTTTTTCTCTTTTTGTCTCGATTGTCAACTGTTTTCGCCGGGGTACAACAATTCGTATCTATCTAGTTCTATCCGTCCACAACAGATCACTATCAATTAGTAGAAGCTGCTTCAATTCAAATGCCAAGACTCTTCTTTTCATATGCTCCCCCAGGTGAGCTGCAGTTCAAAGCGAAATCTAAACGGCAACAGTAACAACAACAGCAACAGCAACTAAACTAAACTATTTATTAATGCTAAAGACTAACTAAAGTCTGCATGGCGGGTCTTTGGCATTCGTCTATCTATCTACCCATCTATCTATCTATCACGGCTGCTGTTGTTGGGGATTTGCTTTTTATTTGATTTAATTGAAATGAATTCATTAAGCCTTTGATTTGCCTTGCAAATCAACGGAAAAGCAGCTCCATGACTTTACCTTTGACGTCTCAGCTTGAGTTGAGCTCAGTTGAGTTGAGCTTCACTTCACTTCTCTCCTCAACTCTCAGCCCCAACTAATGGAGTGCACATCAAAGCGCGGCCAGGTTTTTTTTTCCTTCTACTCGTACTGAGTTGGGCTTGCAATAATTTAAAGGCGAATTAAATATACGAAAATTAACTGCAGCAACAGTTGCTGTGTTGCTCGAATTCGGTGCAACTGTTGCACGTTTTGCATGTCAAGAAAATTGCTTCATTTGTGTCCGCAGCGAATGTCAACCACGAACATGATAAACCGCGACCGAAAGCGAACATAATGACTGACTTATAGGACTGTCCATTGTCAGGGAAAACGACGTATGAGTATTTCAAGTGGTTTCAGAAATCAACTGGCATGTAACCGAACAGCAGCCGAAGAATTTTCAGCAATTTTAATTAATTTTCAAGGCACTTCGGCGAAGCTTTAATGAATCTCACAATTTATATGTTTTAATTGTTGCTACTGTCTGCCGTAACTAACATAATTACAATTTATGTAATCTATAAAATAATAAAATTAATAAAAATAAAATCATTTTAATTCATATCATATTAAAGATTGACGATTGTTAATTTTATAACTTTGAAATATCATGTGTTCCACAAACTTTTGAAGACTTATAAGCATAGAATATGGAATAATACATATTCAATTAAAATAATTAAAATTAATTAATAAAGCTATAAGCTTATCTCTATTGAATGCTTGCGATTTATACACATAATTTTCTATTCCGGGGCCACAAATTGCAGCTGTTGTTAGTAACTGATTGAACCCATTTAAGCCAAGTGTTATAGGCACTTGAGAACACAGAGTTTTCAATTTTCTTGCAACAACAAAGCGGGTCAACTTATGGCTACGTGACCGCCCACAAAAAATAGTAGAAAAATATACAAAGTTTGAGGCAAGTTTTGTTCTAGCGGCAAATTAAAACTGTCCTCCCTCCCTCCTGTTAGAATCCCCCCTGTAGTCACTGGTAGATTATAAGCCAATTGCACGTGCTTATCGAGCATATCAGCAGCAGTTGAAGCATTTTGTCACCATTCAGTGAATTTCCTAAACGTTAAGGGGTCGATAAAAGGAAGAAAACAAACTGCAATTTAATGAAAATGCTAGAAAATTACAATAATAATAGTAATTGAATTTTATTAGCATAACTTGCAGTTGGTGTGAAATTGGTGTGAATTGAAATTTATGAGCTTTGAATGCGTTTTGTTTGCTATTTGGTGAATGCTATTTTCTGTTGTTTGCTGTTCGTGGCCGTTGGGCTAAATGCTTGGCCAATAAATTCAAATTCTATGGCCGCATAGCAATTATGCAATTGTTTGTGCTGCAAATAAAATGAAGCCAAGTGTATCCGATGGATGCAAATACTTTTGGCAAGCAGGAAGCAATGCCAACAACAACAACAACAACAACAACGACAACGACAAAAAAAACTGAACCAACTCAAATTCAAACTTAAACTCAAACTCAGACTCAAACCAAGGCAGCAACGTGTTCTGCCAGTCTAAAAACTCCAAATCGATATGCAAATACAACGAATGAGGCGTACACACAAATCGCACAACGAGCTGGGCTCAGTTTGAGATGCCACGCCCCCCTCTTGGAATTCCCCCCCCCTGCCATTTTCTTTGCGCATAGCTACTAAAGCCGTTTTGACCAAATTCGTCGCTGGATCTGTTTTTACCTGAAGACGGCTAACTGTGTGGCTATTACAACAGCTCAGTGTGTGTTGCCTGCACAAAAAAAAAAACCAAGCCGAACCGAACCAAACCAAACCGAACCAAACTGAGCTGATCTGAGTGCTGTGGAGTTGCTTTGGTGGTCCACTCTTGGCCATGGCTTTTATTTTATTCTATTTATTTTAGTTTTTTATTTCGTATTGCTATCAATTGTGCATGCAATTTATTTTTAAAGAAATAATTGCTCTGCCTCTGCTCTTGCAGCGATTATGCAAATATTAGTATTTGTTGTTGTACTTTTTCTACTCCATTCCCAACGAACAGTTGCCTCTGATAATAATACGACTACGACGACGACAACGACTTTGAGTGTGAGTGTGAGTGTGAGTACCCGAAATGAATGGCAAGTGAAAGAGTCTGTTTGCATATTAGTCAATTTGAATATGCCACACACAATGCGATTTGAATACTTTACACAAAATTCACATAAATCAATGCTAGCTAAATATACACATAATAATAATTCCACCTTTTTGCCAATTTTTGCATTTTAAATCGAAGCTGCTGTTGCACTTTTTGGAAACTGCCTGAAAGTATGTGTGGAATAATTTAATAAAGAAATTGCCTCAAAATAACAGACTGAAAATATGATTTCAAATTGAAAGTACAACTGCAAAAGTTTAAAGTAGGATTTTGATTTTTTACACTTAAGCCTCAAAATAACAGATGAAAATATGATTTCAAATTGAAAAATTCAAAATTTTAATTTTGGTAAAAACAAGACTTTGTTTTTTTTGCGCTTAAGTCTCTAAAATGGAAAATTGCAAATTACAGCTGCAGTTTTAAAAGGGTTTTAAGTTACTTTCAAATATGCTGGTGTTTGAAAAGTTCCCATTACAGATTTAAGACTCTGACAACATGTTCTAACTTCAACATGCTGAGGGCAGATAAAGCATGCCACATGCCAAATGCCACATGCCTCTTTATTCTTTATTTTCTTGTTGCTTCTCCTTTTTGGTTAATGAAAGTGGCAGTAAATGAAATTGGCATCAGGTTATTATGCGTTCTTGGTTCTTTGTTGCGTATATTTTGGACAGACATGTGGGCCTCGCAAATGTTTTATCTTATAAAAACAACAACAAGCACTTAAGTGTTATATGCCACCGTATTACAACTGGCCCGAACCGCACTCAAAATGGCCCAAAATGCAACGTAGCATAAATGAAGAAAGCTGATAAGAAAAAGTAACAGAAAACCAAAATAAAAAAAAAGGAAAGAAGCAAGTTAAAAAAAAAAATAAAGGCGGCACGAAAAATTGCTGCCCGCATAAAAGGCGTTGCTAAAAGGAAGAAGACAACAACAACAGCAACAAAAATAATCATAAAATAAAACAGAAATTGAATGTTGCGATTCGTGTTGCGTGGCGGGACCAGGTGACAAGCAATTCCCCACAGGTGCTGGCCAAGTTAACGGTGTATTTGGCCAGCATGCAGCATACAAATATATATATATGTATATATATATACATATGTGTATACTCAAATTAGCAATTGCCCTTAGCGCTATAAAACAAGCCAAACATTTTGACATGGGTTAGTTTTGCTGGCCCACAAAACTGTGGGCAGCGTTAAAGGTAAAGGTGAAAATGAGTGTGAGTATGAGTTTGTGGCAGAAATCCCAGCGGCTTGCCACCTGACCCTTCTTGTTGCGGCCTGGGTGTTGCACCCATGTCAATGCACTGACAACTGGCGTTAACCAGGCCAGAAAGAAAGTCAGCTACAGTCACAAATCATAACGTATCATATCATATCAAGGGTATACATTTTAATGAGTTGCATTTCAGCAAACGTGCAACGGCAACAGCAGCAGCAGCAGCAACAGCAACACAAACAACTCCCCTGCCTTACAAAATTGTATTTCCGTTCATTATTTTTAATATTCGGGGTTTTCTTATCTTCGCACCGTTGGAAACTTATCAAAGAAGCTTCACTGTCTGTCAGAGTGTTTATGATATGTTTGGCCAAATAATGAAAGTGCCAAAAGATATGAAAGGCTGACTGCAGCAATGACACAGCTAAAAACAATGTGTCCCTTTATATATTTTTAAATTTATTTAATAAATAACAAGTTTTATTTGGGAATTCTGGAATACACTTAATCAATGCATGTTAATTGCGGATTTTCTTAAACCACTTACGATTTATATATAGAGACTGACTCAATATGGTTTTCTTTGGCTCTCTTTAATATTTTTAACATAAAATAAGTACATTTTATTTGTTTTTACTATTTTAAGATTGATAAGTTGCCATTTTTAGGCATATTGTGTTAGTTTAGTCGTAATATACCAACTACATAATTTTATGTTAATTTGAATGTTAGTCCGTTGTTTTTCTCAGTGTATTTGACTGCCAATTAGCAGCTGCGGACATTGGCATGCAAATATTTATGATACTCGTATTTATAAAGTTGATGAGCGACTTCAAGTGGGTCCCTGACTTCCGTCACATAATAAATTCATAACATATCAAACATACATACACACACACAACCGACTAAGTTATTTATTTTAGTGTGTGTGTGTGTGTGTGTGTGTTTGTGTGACATGCGACATTATAATGCCACATTATGTTGCAAGTGCGTGAAAGAACCGTACATCAGAACATTGCAGTCATAAATCAAAAATCCACAAACAAATGCAACGTTGCAACGCTGCAACGTGTTGTCTATGCGATGCTGCTGCTGTTGTTGCTGCTGCTGCTGCGTGTGTGCAGCTTGTTTGTATCTGTTGCAAGTATTCGCAAAATTATTACACTTGACATGATTGAATATACCGCTGAGTACGAGATTACATATAAACACACACACACACATATAACATGCACTACATACGTACATATGTATATATGTGTCCATGGATCACGTTCGAGGTACCAGTCGCGACCGGTGTCCAATAGGAGTACGAGTTCGGACATGTCGTGCCCTCCAAGTGTCCGCTCAACGCGAACTTGTTGCTCAAACTGGACATAGCTTTTTTTTCTTTATTATTTATTTTTTTACTTCTTTTTGCTTGTCCCAGTGGGCAATTCCCGTTTCTCGGTTTGTGTGTACATTGTAAGTTGACATGCCACATAAATGTAAGTGCTTGCAACATTGTTTTACTACTTACACTGTACGTAATTTTCAATACAAATCTGAGGAATTAAAATATGTCCAGGAATCTGCCATAATAATCTTGTCAATTTCTAAATGGTGCCTTAAACAATTGAATACTTTCCAATGTACTTCTCGAAATAATCTTTCTAAACTTTGAACTCTCATAACTCTATCAAGGTCTTAGCAATCTGAAAATGCCATCTCTTTTTATCTTTATTTGCCATCCCAAATGATTCTGTACTTAATTTTTATTAGAAATTTAAATTTGTAATTCTTTAACACCTATCACTGGGATTTTGTGTTTATCATTGTTCCTCATCTTATTTGATATTGCATTTAAATTGGGTCAATTTAGAGTTATTAATATTTGCTTTTCAAAAACCTGATTTAAATAATATATTTTAAAATATAATTAAATTAATAACAACATCATCCTGGATTTATCTCCTATTGATTGCTGCACCTCATTTTTAATTTTAAACTTCTTGCTGAATATTTTGTGTATAAAAATTCAAAATTCAGAGCTTGCAATTTTGTATCCATTAAAATTGTTAGTTTGTCGTTGATTTAATTGTCAGCTTAACAAAAACTTTTGGAAATAGCTACAGTACATAGTTTTACAATTTTGAATCTGTTGTAAAAATGTATTTCTAAATTTTCAGACCATAACCAGATACACAACACAACACAACACCACACTACACAGCAACACACCGCAAAATTCCACCAAATTTAACAACCATCAGCAATATTCGGGTTAGTTTAAAATAGAGAATCGTTGGTAAAATGCATATACATAGATAATATTTTTTTAGCCGATACCATGTGTCTGGAGACCATACCAACTAATAACAAGACGCTGGCTCTGATCAGACAAGGTTATAAGGTACTTGCAGAGTATCAAATGATCGAGCAGATGCAGTTGAAGGGCATCTATGCCGTTCCCAGCTATTCCAGCGCCTTGCTTTGGTTCGGTGTGATCTTCATACACGGCGGTTTATATGCAGATGGTGTCTTTCGATTTTCCATAATACTGCCGGATAACTTTCCGGATGCAGTCAGCATGCCCACCGTCATCTTTCAAAAGGACATTTTCCATCCGCACATCTGTCCCATGTCGCACAGTCTGGACTTGTCGCCCCTCTTTGAGTTCTGGAACAAGAAGGAGCATCACATTTGGCATATACTCAAGTACATTCAGCTAATATTTGCCGATCCCGAAGGCAGTGTCTGCATGGGACTATCCTCAAAGGGAGAACCAATTCCTCTCGAAGATGTCAACAACTTGGAAGCTATGCGTCTCTTGTCTCACAACCGTTTAGACTATTCGCTTCGTGCAAAGGATAGTATTGTGTGGAGTTTAAATCATTTGTTTGATAAGCCACCCATTAAGGATCCCCACTATATTGTCTTTGAGCGCTATCAGCCCGATTTGCATCTGGCCGCGATGGAGCGTCTCAAAAGCAACAGCTGGTATTCCTTATCGGAGCAATCCTCTCCACCTTCGGTTTGTGTGGCCCGGATTGAATCCGAGCAGCAATTCAGACAGGAGGCGTCGGCTCAACGGGCAAATCAAGTTGGCAGCAGCCTAAATTAGCCAAATATTAAATAATCTCTGGACTAGACAAACAAATTTAAAAAGATTGAAGCTTTATCAGCATGTTATACCCTATAAATTCCTCTGAAACCATACTTTTTGGCATAAACACTTCAAATTGAATTCCTTGTGTGACTGTAGTGTAAATTGTAATTATTGTAACACTATTACATTTTTGATATTAATAAACTGACAAATAAATTTATAATAATGTATATAAGTATTATTAGTTATTTCCATAATTGATAAGAAAAAATAGATGGTATTGAGTGACTCTTGGTATGTATTTGTTAATATATATTCAGTGTATATAACTACCAATTAGAGTACAATATAAAGTATGCAATTAGCTAATCAATGACCACTTAGTTTTGTAAAATAATTCGATTTAATATGCATAAATGCCAGTTAATTTTGCAATATATTTTCGTATAAATGTGTGGACCAATTTATGCCATAAATATTGTCTAATTAATATTATTGGCATTAACATTGGCAGCCTATGGAAAATTCAATGCGTTAAATTGTAGAAAAGTTTACATTTAAGTTTTAAAAAATTAACCAATTTACAAATGCAACATTTTAAATACATATGACTTATAATTGTATAGCAATTTAGTGTAAGTGCTACGTATTAAATTCGTTGCAGTCTCTACTTTCTCTCAGTGCATGTGACAACCTACTTTTCCACTCTACACTGCACTACACAGCCTTGGCTGGGAGCCCATTAATGATGTTAATAATGTCATCTTTCACGTGCAATAATCAAAATAACAATAATTATGGGCAGCCGTGTATGGAGCGTCACTCTCAACTTTACAGATGGTTGCCGCAGTTGCTGCAAGTGGCATCTGACTGCTTGCCACTTGCTGCATGCTGCATGCAGCTTGAAACTTGCCACTTGCAATGCCGAAGTGGCATTCCAAAATATTAAAAGCCTTGCCTTGTTGCATCCACTGGGCGAAGCTGTCGTCGCTTGCCGCAAAATATACAAAAGTGACAATTTGATTTATCACTGCACTTTGTCGAGCAACGAGTCTGCAGCTCTGGGTTATAGTACATATATCTACATGGCACATGGAATATGGCACATGGAATATGGGATCTGGGACTGCTGCTGTTGACTCGTTAGGCAGTTGCTTGCCTCCCAAAATCGTTCATGAAATTATCAATGTGAGTGCAATGTGCCATATTTTAGGCCATTTCTGACTGGGCTTTTAGTCCTCTTGGGCTTTTCACTTTGGATGCTGGGTGTGTCCAAGTGTGTGGGCGACAATGTCAGCATTTTGAACTAATTGCGTCACGCAATATGAAAGAGTTCGTTTTCAAGCTTAGAGCGTGCTAAATAGTCGACCATGGAAAATATTTATCAAAATTTGAAAGAGTGTACAGCGAACGAATAAATTTAATTTTCAATAAACTAATTGTTTGATGCAGAGTTGAATTAAAGACGAAACAATGATATAATTGATTTCCCGCAACAAAATCGGTTGAGTTTTGTCAAAGTTATGGGAGTTCAAAGTTTTTGAAAAAATGTAAAGGGGTAATGAAGGAAAATTGGAAGATTTTGGAAAAAAATTAATTTTTCTAGATTAACTAAATTTAACTGCAGAATGAATTTAGATGCCAAATAATGAATTTAATTAAAATGACATTCCGCTTAAAAATCGGTTGAGTTTTGACAAAGTTGTGAGTATTCAAAGTTTTTCAAAAAGTTTTTCAAAGTGTAAAGGGGTAGGTATGGAAAATTGAAGATTTTTGGAAAAAAAATTAATTTTTCTAGATGAACTAAATTTAACTGCAGAATGAATTTAGATGCCAAATAATGATTAAAATGACATTCCGCTTAAAAATCGGTTGAGTTTTGACAAAGTTGTGAGTATTCAAACTTTTTGAAAATCTATAAAGGGGTAGGTATGGAAAATTGAAGATTTTTGGAAAAAAAATTAATTTTTCTAGATTAACTAAATTTAAATGCAGAATGAATTTAGATGCCAAATAATGATTAAAATGACATTCCGCAACAAAATCGGTTGAGTTTTGACAAAGTTGTGAGAGTTTAAAGTTTTGAAAGTATGGAAAAGTAGACAAGTTGGAATAAAGCTAAATAAATTACATTTAGATGCAGAACCAATTAACATATTATTTTCTTTGTTGTAAATTCTTTGTTGCTATCTATAGGATCATCCAGAATTTAAGTATATCCGGTCGGGGCGAGTCTAGCTACAACTTGTTATGAGAAGGCGTTTCGCTCGAATTAAGACATAACGTATAAAGGGCGTTTAAGAAATTCAACAAAAGCAACATAACATCGAAAACAACATTAACAATTAAGTTGTAATAAATTTTAGCACTGCGTGGGCCGAAGTTGCTCTTCGGATGGATCGTCGTGGCAATTCGAGTTTATATTGTATGATTTCAGCGTCAATTAAAACGCTATAAAAATTGCTTCAAGCTGCGCCGACGAAACACGTGACAAAGTATAAAGGCCATTGTTATTGTCTCTGTTATTTTGTATTTTTTTTTTTGGGTTTTATTGATTTTGAGTCTGGCTCATCAGTCCCTGGTGAAATCGGTGACTCCCCCTGCGGCTGCAGTTATCAACGGACATCAAAACAATTGCCACCATCGACGATGAGGCAGAAAAAAAGGTGTGGGAGCGCAAAGGAGTTGGCGAATTCGTTAGTTACGTACGTTCGTTGGTTCGTTGGTTCGTTTGTCTGACAAGTTGGCGGGATAAGCCAACCACGTTCAATTGCAGCAACAACAGGTAACTGAACAGAGACGAGAGAGAGAGAGAGAGAGGGAGCAGGGAGTGAAAACTGAAGCCGCTTTAGTTTCGGCATTTCGATTTCCTTGGAAAACCGCTAGAGACTTTGCAAGCGATGCAAACTTAGCATTTGACTGTGAGGAGTCAGAAACAGAGATCGACACAGAGACAGAGACGGAGACGGAGACGGGGGAGAGGATGTTGTGCACACAGATTGGTATTTATATGCAAGTTCATGGTTTGGTCGAAGCGCGCACACACATCATCATCGATTATAATCGAAATGGGATTGTAAATCAAATCGCATTGAATGGTAGTGACTTTAAAATGGGCTTCATTATCGCCGCTGTCGATGCCGATGTCGACTGTCGGTGCTCCCAGTCGACTGTTGTCCTGGCAGCAGCACTAGCAGCAGCAGCAGCAGCAGTTGCCATTGTCGGTGGCGACTGCTGCTCGTCGTCGTCGTCGTCGTCGCCGTCGAAGTGACATTCAATGCCATAATTTATGAGTTTATCTTTTTCGCGCCGCCAAATCGTACGCTAAATGCTGTCTGGCCAGACCAGAGCAGGGACAGTACAGAAGAGGACAGACCTGGCCATGGGACAACGGACAGAAAGCGAGACCCAAGCAGATCAGAGCATACACACATATACATATACATAAACAAATTCCCGATTCCTTCACTCTTTTGAATGCTGCCTTCGATTTCGCATATGCAAACCAAACAAACGGCAAACAAACCTAAACGTGCGCATATTTTATGGCTACCATTTGTGTTGGTATTGGTAATGGTATTGATATTGCTATAGCAATTCCTACTCCTATTCCATTACCTCCACCTATTCCTTCTCCTATTCCTACTCCTATTCCTGCTGCTGTCTCTAGTGTCGGAGCTATTCGATTTCTGACTTAACTCGTTGTCCTCGTCGTGGTCGATCGTTTAATGTTGGGCAATTAAAATTGGAGTTTTCTAGTGTCTGGTATGTGTTGCCTTTTATGAGTTATGGGGTTTCGTTGACAGGCCCCCCTCAACCCCCTTAACCCTTTCATATTGCAAAAGGGGAAGTCAAAAGTGCCGCAGCTGCAGTCAGTTGTTGTCATTGAAATCGCCTGCAATGTGTGTGAAATTCAATGTGTTGTAAATATGAACATTCAAGGGCATTCAGAGTGACTCACATAAGAAAGTGGGACTTAAGCAATTTTATGAAAAATTTAGTATACATTATAATACAACTTAGTGAAGAAATCTTTGATTTAATTGCTGCATTTTGTCTCAATTTCTATACGTAAATATGTTTATTTTTTAAAATACATATTTATGTCATAATATTCAATTTGTTTTCATAGCTAATTGCTGGTTACTTCATTTTTAATTTAGCATCTAAGATGTTTATTCATTAATATATTTTATGTCTTAAAATTAGTTTATTGCATTTTGAAAATATCATTGTCAATTCTATGGTAATTTTTCATTCCTATTCTCATTCACAGCACGAATGTTAATTCAATTATCCAACACTTTATTGTTTGGGCTTAGACTTACTTAAGTTGCATGCCAATGTTTGTTGCTCTGTTTTAAAGTTTTGCGCACACATTTGCCACAAACGGCAGGCAGCTTGCAACATTCCTCACGTATCCACAAAGTTGCCGACCGAAGTTCTTGAGTTTCCTTTTTTTTCGGATTTTGTATATGTATTTTTTATATTCGCGTACTCGTTGTATCATCAACTCAACTGTTGCAAGTTGCTCACTTCTTTTCAATTTCAACGCACTTGGCCATGTAATCACAGCGCCTAATTCTAAACCGTTTTTCATGGCCGAAATGCGAACCGGTTGGTCAACTTTAACTAATACATCATTATGCTGGCATGTTGCTGTTGCTGTTGTTGCAAGTTGCAAGTTGCAAGCAGTTGTTGCTGTTGCCTGTTGCTCGTAATAATCAATTACACGTCAGGCACGATCTTGACGCGATCCTCGCATGCCATGCCACTCCGATTCGCATCATGAGCTACGATTTTGTGCTCTTACTATGCAATCTTTATAGACACACACACACACACATATATATATATAGTATATATATATATATATTGCTTGCAGTTCGGTTCCAGAACTCATGCGCCAATAATAAATTACAAAACAAAACTCAAAGAACAGGTTCAATTACATTTAACAAGAGCTGCAAACAGCTGATTTGTAGTTGCATTCAGCGAAGAGAAGAGGGAAAAAGAGGAGCGGAGTGGGGAGTGGAGAGGGAGAGGAGTGAAGCGGAGAGGAGGCATTGAAATGGAGCCCAATGGCAAATTAAATAGATTTACGCTGGTAAAGTGTTGCTGATTGGGATAATCAACGCGTTTGTCGAGTTGTTGCTGTTGCTGTTGCTGCTGTCAAGGCATTATTACCGACGCTTGTTGCTCCGGTTGCAGCAATTGTTGTTGCTGTTGCTGTTGCGGTTGCTGTTGTTCTACAACTAGCTCACACTGTGTCTGGTCCAGGCTGTTGAGTTGTAGCCGTCATTAATCCCAAATTCGCATTGAAATTTGCATGGTTGCTGACGTCCGTCGGCAGCAACAGCAACAGCAATCCGACCTACAACAACAGCAGCTCAGGTTGACACACTTACTGTTTGCTGTTGTTACTGTTGTTGTTGTATTTCCGGTGGTGTTGAGCTACGCGTCCGGTTTTAATAAAATTTCAGATGCTGCTCAAGTGTTGCTGTTGCAACAACAGCAACACTAACAGCAGCAGCAGCAGCAGCGACATGTCGCAGCGCTTATGTTAAACTTCCTACGCGTTGTGCTTTGTTCATTGTTGTTGCTGCTGCTACTTTAGTTGTAGTTGCAGTTGTAGTTGTAGTTGTAGTTGTCGTTATAGCTGGTTGCCATGTTAGCATGTTGATATCACCCGCAGCGTAAATCTTGCGGATTAATCCAATTTAACACTTAATGCTGCACTGCACTTTGACCATGTTGCAGGCGGCAGCTAGCCGGTAATACGGTCATAATGCTTGGTCAATGTTGCTACACTTGAAAAAGTATTTGTCTTTGAAATACATTTATATTGTCATTGAATTAAAACTGATAAAGAAAAGTATTATATTAAAAAATGTATTTAAATACGAATCTGAAATAAGAAATTGATTTTCTTGTAAATAATCTAATCATAATTAAATGACTGAGCTGTTTTCATTAATTTTTGAAATTTCTATATGTTTGTTTGTACACTATTTTTATATTTCAATAACATTTCTTGGTACATTTTAATTACTTACATTAATTAAATTAAATTATTTTATTTACACTCATAGTAATATTTTTATTTTTTGACTATTTACCAGTGTTCGGAAAATTTTATACTTTACTGTTACTTTTTAGTTTTTATTTCATTTACTAATTATATGTATTACAAAATAATGGAAGTAGAAAATCATTTAATAATGGCGTTCAATTAATAGGAATAAATTTTAAACTTTATACATTTTGAATTTAAAGATAGATTGAAATTTTTGTTTAAAGGTAATCAACTGTGCTTAGTTGACAAAAATTAAATATTATATTTTTTGAATAAAATCCAACCAATCAATTATATCTAATTTTCGATGGCTTGCGACACGCAATTCAATATTACGTATAACGTATACGCCGCATGCTCCCATAAGGCTCATCTGATATTCCTTTCAACATTTCACTCAGTGTCTGTCGTCTGCTGACCCTTGGCACATTTCGCTCAGTGCATTTGGGGGCGACCTATTGCAGTCACAGCCACAGTCACTTTGCGACTCTGTTAGTTGGCCACCTTTGCCCTCCTCCTCCTCCCCTCTGCGTCCGCCTTCAACTGCTCGCCACTCGCTGTTTAAGCCAGCCCAGTTAGTGCCAAGTTTTTCAGCCAACTTTTTTTATTCCTTCTGTTTTGTTTGAAGTGCGCACAAAATTTAATACGCTTGTGGTCACATGTGTTGCACGCTTTTTTACATACAATATTTTTAAAAATAGCAAAGACAGCAACAGACCATTTTGTGTGATTTCCCTCCTGCTGGTGGTCTAACTGGTGTATAATTCTTTCTTTCCGTCCCTCTCTCTCTGTCTCTATCCCTCTCTCTTTCTGTGTCTTTGTTGCGCTTTTCTCCTATGTTGTTGGGTTCCGGGCAAAAGCGCGAATTTAATTAAAATATGCAAATCGCTTTGTGGCATTTTGATCAAGTGTTGAGTTCGCTTTGCATTCAGTCGCAAGTTCAGCAGGTCTCTCTCAGCTCTCTCCCCCTTTTTCTCTAGGTTCAGCCACAGAGAACTGCGTCTCCACACTGGATTTACTTTTAAATGGAATACCCTGTGTGCAGTGAGTGAAATTTGTGTATCAAAAGAGTTGGCCCTTTAAAATGGTTATATATTTAATGAGCTCTCTGCTAACAAGAGTTTATTCTGACAACATTAATATAGGGTATCACTGTGTCGTTTCTAAATTATGTTAACCTGCCGCATTTTTAATTCAGTTTTGTCTTTTTGGCAACTTCAACTTTTGGCGATAAAAGCGAGCGATAAAAATGTAACCAGTTGAATTTTTCACTTCGTTCTACATAGTATGAAGTTCTCGTGTTTGTGAAGCGAGGAAAAAACAGGCAGACAGACAGACAGACAGACGGACAGACGGACAGAACGAAAGCCAAAACTCATTCATACCCTTCATGAGGTGTGATTTTTATTTGGCTCGAAACGCCGTGCAAATTAAATTTATTGCACATTTTATTTCCTTTGATGTTCGTTTGTTAACAAAATTGTTGGGGGATTAAGGTAACGGGCGCGGATTAGCCATGGCATTAACCAACAGCCAACAGCCAACAGCCAACATCGTGATATGGCGTAACTCTTGCACTTCATCACTTCCCTCGACATGGATTCAAGTTGCACATCTTCGTCTTCATCTTCAACTTCATCTTCATTTCCGACTTTGTTTGGTGGCTTCTCCGCCTCAGTTCAGTTCAGTTTCAGTTCAGTTTCAGTTCAGCTCTTGAGCTCTTTCAATGTTTCATTTGCATTTTTATGGCAAATGTCTGGAGCGAGTGCAACAAAGTCTACCCCCAAATGCGATTAAGTCATTCGCTTGTCTACCCATTTCTATTCTTTTTAGACTCTTCGGTCTTCTGTCTTCTGCGGGTGCCTCGTTTCGAGCTCATTGACATTACTGTTGCTTTGTACACTTTTAATTCGCTCTAATTAAGTTGAGAACGAGACGGAGACAGAGACAGAGACAGAGAGAGAGAGAGAGATAGAGAGAAATGCAAGCGAAAAATAAAACTAAAAATTACCCAAAACGACTAGCAATTAAATTAAGCATTTTACAAGATATATTTAACATGAAGAGAATTGCATTTTCCATTGAGTCTTCGGCTTGACAAAGTGTAACAATGTATTTATTTGACTTACCTTTAGATACAATGGAATAGTAGGAAGTTGTATGCTTTGAATGTATATGTTTAAGTGTAGAAGAAGACATCTTTGATCTTATAAAACAGTCTGAATGGTCAGTTAATGTCTGCTGGTAGCAACTAAATGTAGCACACAGATTTATGTGTTATCAAAGCAAATAAAGTTTGTTTTAAATCTATGCTACTACTCCGAATTATTTGAATAATCACTTAGATTTTTTAACCATTTATCTCTAATTATTATTATTAACTATCCTATTTAATCCCAACATGATCAGTTTAATAGAATAGCTGTAATGTCAGTATTAAGTTTTCAAGCAATTCAGGTTCCTTAAAGTATGCAACGTTTATTTATTTTATTTTTATTTCTTTGTTGAGTTGTATCCTTGTTTGCGCTACCTTAAGGCAGCTGCTTCTTATTCAGTTTTATCAGCTATCAACTATCGTATGTGTTATGCAATCCTTTCTTTGTGCTTGATAGTACTTGAAAGTCCTGCTTGTTCGACTCTCATGCTCATGTTATCCTGGCTCAGCGATGCCTGTTTAGCCAACACATTGTGAGCCGTTGCAATCCACTTCATCATACTCAAAAGACGCCAACACCTGGGCAACTGTTGTTGCCAAACGGACTTGGCCAACAAGTACTTACTGTGTGACAATGTGAGCCAAATTCAAGACGCAAACTAACTGGGAAAAATTGTGGCAAAGTGGCTGGCAACCAACAGCTGTTGCCCGCCTAACAGCAACAGCAACAGCAACTGAACCAAATGGCAGCAAATTTTCTTTTAGAGCGTCAGGTAATGTTTGAATTTTCATTTTCTTTACTTTTTTTCTCTTATATTTTTTTTCTTAATTTTGTTTTCTGTTGTTTTTGTTCTATCTGTTTTTATATTTGCACTCGGTAAATGCTACCAGGATATTTTGCATTGGTAATTTGGCGTCATTCTCAGATAGTTGCCACTACGTGTTTTGCTATTCTTACGTTACTCGTTGCACTATACCTTGAAGGCAGCAGGCTGTAGATGGGGCAGGGCAGGGGCAGGGACAGTGTGGCACAATAGTTGACCTAGTTGTGTGTGTGTGTGTGCTGTGCTGTGTGCGCTGAGTCGATATTGTGCAACAAAGCTGCGGTACAAACAGTATACACACACACACACACACACACACGAAACTTCGGCATACAAACAGAGAACGAAATATCCTTGCAACTTAAGCCAGAGCCTGTCCGCAACACGTTTACACAGGACACAACACATGGACACACACAGGACATGATGCCGACAGCAAGCGTTCTCTCCCGCATATCCTTGAGAGCATCAAACCCAACTCGACTTAGCAACGACATCAACATCGAATTCGACATCGACTTCGTCCTCTACATCCACGTTGACATTGCTGTAAAGCCAGCCTTCAAGCTACTGCCAGCTGCCAATGTTTGACTGCAACTCCTTTTCTGATTTTCGCTAGTCCCATTCCCCCTATCCTCCCTCTACCTCCCCCAGCTCCATCCCCACTCAGTTCTCATTTCTAGACAAATGCATTGAATGTTGCCGAAAGCTTCTAATCAATTTTTGAATTGCTAAAATTTGCGCAATACAACTTTTCAATTTTTGTTCACAGTTTTGTTTTTGTTTGAAAATTGTCAATTTTATTGCGGTTGGAATACCCTGTGTATATTGAATAACTGGAAATGAGCCTGCTGACATGTATAACATAGTTGTTTAGTAGTATATTAGCAGGGAAGTTTCAGAAAATGTAAACAAACCAAAAATAACCCACAATCCAAACACTTTCTGCATTATTTTGATTGTTTTTAAACTGTTGACAAATGTAAAAAGTTAAGATAGTGTATAAAAATAAGTAAGTTTGGTTTAAAATAATGTGGCAGAATTTATTAAAATGGAGCAAGCTTTACAAGAACAAAGATCAACTTTTTATAATATATTAATTTTCTTACATTTAAGCTAATTTTTCCAGCTTAAAGAAATTCTGTTTTTGTGAATATTTTTGTATTTTTATTATTTGGAATATCAACAAAATTTAAGTCAAATATTTGTGATGTTTAAACCCATTTTTTATATGAGGGAATTTATATAAGAATCGACTAATTAAAAATAAATTGTATTAAAATGAAACAATTTTCTTTTGCCTACTTATTTTTACAATTTCAATTATGAATGAGAGTGAAGATAACTTTATATCGATAGTGGATATATCCTGATAGACTTGTGTCACTTTTCTCCTCTTTCTCTCTTATTTTGCCCGATTTTTTCGTTGCTCGATTTTAAAAATGCTGCACTTGCAGACTTTGTTGGGCGAACCGAAAATTGTCGTCTTTCTTGCTTGTCAGTCCAGTTGTCGTACAGTTGTACAAATCGTTTAACATGCCTACTTTTATTTACCTGCCCGTTGCAGTTGAGTTCGATTGAGTTTGGTTTTGATTTTGGATTGGGATCACCGATGTCTCTCGCCTGTCGCCTGGGGTGCGGACAAAACGCACTTTGTAAAATCGAAAATCCTTTTAATTGAACGAAACTCGGTTTCAGTTCAACTTTACTTCCATTTTGGCCTCGTTGTCGTCCGGTTTGACAATGTACGTAATAGTATGTGAGTTGAGTGGGCGAACGCATGTTTAAATATTTGTTCACATTTTTATTTCAATTTAAATTCCCTGTTTCTGATATTTACGAGTGTTCCAAAATGGGAATGGGTAACTAAGCTGCTGAGTGGATGACGTAACGATAAAATGACGTAAGTGATTTGGTGCACTGCAAAAAAAAAACCTTGCAATTGTCCCTTTAACTAAGGTCCCATTTTTGGACCAGGTTGAGTGAGTGTCACGAGTCTGTGGCCATTTGAGCAAACGCCTCTCTTTGCAATTCTCAACAGGATCAAAGATATTGAAAAATAAATTTGTGTTTTAGCTGTACAAATTTAAATTTAATTCAACCAACTATCTTTAATTGTAACTACTTAAGAGTAATAATGACTTAATGGTTTTTAAATTAAATAAAATCAAGCTAAATAATTAACATTGCAAATATTAATGAGTATTTCGTGCTTCTATATATTTTTAGTTTTATATACCTAATAGATTGATAAGCTGAGAAATGCTTATAATGCATTGAGATTATTTATTTATAATTGAATATATTAAGATATTTAAAAATATTTGCACATACCTGTGCAAATATTAAAAATAAATAATTAAATAAAATTAAAAAATTAATGAGTATTTCTATATTTTAAATAAACACTTTGAACTAACTTACATTGCCGTTCATTGATTTCACTTAACAGGAATCGTGTTGTCAGCACAAAAATATCTCAAATTCCAATGCAATTTTTTCCACAAATATTTATTTAGAAAATAAAATTATTTAATGCAAGTCAAAAAATACTTGTGCAAATTACGAAGCCTAACAATTTATAATGAATATTTGAGTGTTGTGGCTTGGTTGAATGTTGATTGCATGTGGCTGCATTTCAAATGTCAGCCAAAATCCAAACTGTGGACAAGGTCGGGTTAAAAATCAATTTAAGTCTTTGGGCAAAATCACAAAAACGCAAAAACCACAACAAAATATTGCCAAATCAAAGCAGAGAATTCAAAGAGAAGCAAATTACAGCACAGCTTGCCAAGTATTTGTTGAAAGTAATACAAATTTCTGATTTAATTTTCTGGCCAATGATAACAGACTGACCCAGTTAGGAATTGAAACCGCTGAGCAGTAAAAGTCGCAGCGGGCGGCCTGAAATCAATTAAACCATAAAGTAGGCCCAGATATCAAACAACAACAACAACAACAACAACAGCAACAACGACAAACAAACAAACAAACAACAAACAAACAGACACATACTAAAAGGTCTACATATATTTGAGCTGGAGAAGTATATTGGCCAGATTTGCTGATAAACCACAACAAAGTAATTAATTAAGGTAAAATTTATCAAATCACATCAAGATTTATGAACTGCGGCAGCGTCAGAAGCTGAGCTGAGATACTTTTCGTTAATTACTATAAAATGTTGTCAAGAGAAAGAAAGACAGACAGATGGACAGAGAGAGACAGACAGACTGACTGACTGACTGACTGACAGCAAGAGTACAGCTGGCTGATAGTTTGATAGAATTGAGGTAAAATCAATTTGCAGTTACATAAACATGCATCAATGTCGTCGCCGTCGTCTGACAGTCATGGAATGCACTCCATACTCTATGCTGAATGTTCAGCATACAATGTTGACTGTTCTATGTTCGCTGTGTGTTCTCTGTGTTCTCTGCTCAATGTTCAATGTTCAATGTTCAATGCTCATTTCTGGTAAGATAAGAACGCTGTAGATTTTTGCCTCAGATTTTCCAACAAGCAGCTACAAGCGCCAATTAGAACTCCGTCCCCAAAAGCCAACGATCCAGGCAAACACAAAAATATTTCACTCATTTTCGGTTTGTTCAACTGGTTTACAGGCTATTCCCATTCCCAATCCCATTCCCATTCCCAGTTCTCAATTCTCAGTTCTCTGTGCTCGACTCTCAGTTCTCTGATTACAGCCAGCGACATTTAGAATCTGACTTGAGACTAAGACTGGGATTTCAGATGCAGAGAAGGGAAACACGACAGCCGAGGCTGTTTTGTTGGGTCTAAAAACGCTGTTGTACTACAAGATCATAGATAATAATATTAAATTGGTTAAATGCCGTCTTGGATTACCCAAACAAGCTGTCTCCAATTCAACAATATTTAACGACCACCCTGAGCTCAACTTTTTCTCCATCTCCATCTGCTTTTTTCTCTCTTTTTAGAAATCTTATCTTACATATTGATATTATATTTTTTTCCCTCTCTTTTTTTTTAGTAATTAATACGAAAAGTTCAAGTTTGCCGAACGTTTACAATTTCCAGCGATTAAATAATTGATTTCGTTAGCCTGTTTTGACATTATTGAATTACCTGGCGACATTTGATTAATTTGCATACGACAACAAATTCGTGATCTAAATTATTTCGTTCTCCTCTGGATCGATTCGATTCGATTCTTAGTTCTCAGTTCTCAGTTCTCAACTCTCAGTTCACAGTTCTTTTAGCCCCTTTTATGGCCAATTGTTAAATGTTTTCGTTTTGTTTTTGTATTTGTTTTTTTGTTCTTTTGGCCTGTTTCTGTTCATTGGCCGTGATTGAAGTAAAAGGGCCTAATGAGCCACTATAATTCAATGCCAGGCCAAATTTGAATGCCACCGACGCCGCCTGACTGGAGAAAAATTGTGAAAATTTGTTTGCGCCATAGAAAATTTCACCAGGAAATGTTTAACAATGGCAACTGTCTGAGATTTGTGTTTGTTTTATTATGAATTTTCTTTCTAATCTTTTTTATTGTTTGTTTGTATGTTTGTTGGAAGATCATGAACTCAAGCCTTTTGTCTGCTGATAATTTTGGTAGCTCAAATCAATAAACCAATAGGAATATTTTAATGTGGCTAAGAGAAAATATTGCAATAGTTGTAACACAAAACGTTTTCTGTTTTCCTTTAAACTTTTTCTTTTTTTCTTAGTAGCTTGTAGTTCATATTGTAACGGTTTCTCAAAGGTTTGTTGCGGATTTTCCATGCAACATTATGGATTCAACTGTTGGATTGTTTGGGAAGAGAGGGGACTGTCGTCGTAGGCGTTATGGATTTTGGCCAAAACTGCAGTGTGAAAAATCGAAACTGAGCTGTGAATGTATTAATTATATTTAATCAATTTAATTTCAAGTAATTAATTTGGCTTTTAAAACATGTTGTTCTTTAAATTTCATGACATTTTCTTGATCTTTCTGGGGATTGTGAGAATCGTTTAATTTTTAAACTGTAGCTCAAATTATTTTACTTTTATTAATATTTTTAGTATTTTAAGATATTATTCTTTTAGGTTCCAAATAAACAAAATATCTTTGATAGACTTGTAATAAATTGATTTGAATTTAAAAATAATATTATGGCAATTATTTTTAGTTTTTTGTGCCTTTTGAATTTTTATTAAAGATATTAATATATTTTCTGAAGTTTGCAATTAATTTATTTTGAATCTTACATTATTTAATGAAGTTGTTAATATTTTTTTTGCGCTTTTTGTAGAATTTAAATGAAATAAATATTTTTAATAAATACTTAATACAAATTTGAAACTCAGTTTTTGCTGTTTGTGGAAGTTTAAAGCGCTTTACATTTCTTAAAGTGTATTTGGCCAATTCAACTTTAACATCAAAGGTAGCTATTGCAAATATCACAACACCAACAACACCAACAACAATAACAACAACAACAACAACAGCAACGTGAATAGATATTTCGTTGTTGTGGTTGTTGCTCTTATTGTTGTTGGCTGTGTTGCCTTTTGTGCTTTGTTTCAACTAGCAAAAGCGGAGCCAAAGACACTGAAGCTGCCAGCCAACGAGTCAGACAGTCAGCCAGGCCAATACCTAATTTCATGTCATTAGTTTGTGTGATAACTGTTACCATTGAAAACGAGGCAACCAAGCAGCTTCACGTCGTCGACTTTGTTGTTGCTGTTGTTGCTGTTGCTGCTGTTGTTTGTTGTCGTTGTTGTTGTTGTTGTTGTCTACATTGTTGCTGCCACTGGGAGCGAGGAGAAGCAGCCGTAAACGAGCCGCCTCCACCAGAGCACCAAAGCAGAGCTATTGAAATCATTTAAACCATTTAGACCATTTAAGCTATTTACAATTTGCCATCATCACGACATTTTCGGCTGCCGCTGGCGGCGTTGGCTTTAACGGCGCTGCCAGCGGGCCAAAATGCAACACACAAAAGCAGCAGCTCCTGCTGCTGCTGCTGCAATGCAACTTGGCCAAAATCAGAGCAATTCAATTGAAAACATTTGTAAAATGTCTCGCTGTGTGTCGCTGACTCTTGACTGTGTCCTATATGAGGCACGACAAAGTTAAGAAGTCAGCTTAAACACATTGGCAAAGCAAGAACAGACAACAGACAGACAGACAGTACAGACAGTCAGACAGAAAGAGAGATGGAGGCAGAGAAGAAAGAGGTGGAGAGAGCGAATCATATGTCAAAAGGTCACTGCTGATAGTTTTGTTGTGATTTTCAGCTGCTGCTGCTGTCGTTGTACAATTTGTTAGCGAAACGTTTGAAATTGCTTAAATGTCAGCTTTCAGTCGCTGACATTTCTTTTTCATTTGCTTTTTCCTTTTCTATTTAGCCAACTCCCAGCTAATTGAGTCACATTTGCATTTGTGCAACGCTTTTGTGATATTAATTAGAAATAATGAGTGCAAAATCCCCCACAAACACACACACACACACACACACACACAACAATGCGACAGATCAACAGACCGCCATGAATCATGCAACTTTTTGTATTTGTTTTGTTCGTTTTTTGTTCGTTTTTTTTTGTTAATTTTGATTGCATTTTGATGCATTCAACAGGCGGCTGGCAATTTGCATGCGATCCGATCCAGAATCGATGCGCCTTCCACTGACTCCAAGTGGCTTCGCTCTGACTCTAAGTCGGAGTCGGAGTCGTAGTCTGACTCTGAGTCAGTCGGTTGCACGCTTTTAGCTCTCGGGCATTGATTGAAAGATCGATTGGTAAGACAAAAAGCCAAATGAATTTCTACCATTCAACGCAGTCAACTTTGTCGTTGTCGCGGTTGTTGCAAGTTGCAAGTTGCCAGTTGGAAGTTGCACATTGATATCAGAGTCACAGCCGCATCATTGTCTTGCCAGTTGCCCAAAAGGAACTGTGTTTGTCGCTTGTCAAGATTCTCAATATGCAAATGCGAGCAATGCAACCAATACATCCTTTTTCTCTTCGCTTCACTTCTCAATTCCCCACTCCTCTCTCTCTCTCTCTCTCTCTCTCTCTCACTCCCTCTCTCTCCTGTTCTGTTTGCCTTTCTTTCTTGCGCGGTCTGTCATTTGGTTTTGATTAAATTGGCTCAAAATGTTGCTAGGGCAGTTAAGTGCCAGGGCTGCAAACTAAATACTGCAATTGACAAAAATGCATTACAATTAAATTCGATAGATTTTAAGGAATAATGCATATTTATTACTTTCTTTTTTACTTTTATGAATCTTCTTAAAACTGAAGACTTTGTTTGAAATAGAAAAAGTCGATTTAAACATAGAAACTCTCAAAACAAAGTCGTCACAAATATGGAATTCAAATTCGATTTAACTTTTTTTATTTATTAATTTTGGTCAACGTTAAGCAGCTGACACTTTAAAAAGATTTACCTAAATGCTACAAAAATTATAATCTTAATAACAATAGAAATTTTAATTTTAATAAAATTATATTTAAATGTCAATGTTTTGGGGTAACTAAAATTCACCAATCAATCAAAATCAATTTAAAAACTATTCTTATTTTTAACTAATGAACTTCATCCCTGTTGTTCAGCCCTGGTAAGCTATCACTTCCCTTTAAATTTGTTTCGAATCCAAATGCAAATTATGATGAGCTTTGCTAAATTGTTGAATAATTAGTGAGGCCAAATGTTTTGTTATTTGCTACTCGTTGTTGTAGCTGCTGTTGTTGCTATTGTTGGCTCAAATGGAGGCCAACTAACTGTTCAGCAATGTTGCAAGTAAACTTTCAACCAACAAATTTTACGATTGCAAATTGTTGCCAAGTCAGCGAAGTGGGTGGGAAATTTACAACTTTTACTCGCTACGAATTTCTCATACGTTTTGCCAAAAATATTAAATGCAAATCTAATTAGTAAATTATTTGAAGCGTGAAATTGAAAAATAATTTTTATTTTTCCCACCTTTTTCCACTTCTTTTCCCGGTGTTTCTGTGTTTTTGGTGCGTTAATGGAGATTTACTCAAATGCGCGGAGCTGTAAGTGGCCAGATGACCACAATGATTCAGTTACAGAGTACAGATACAGATACAGATACAGATACAATAACTACGGTTGCGAATGCATTTAAATGGTATTAAAGAAAAGCGCTGAAAACGACGCCGTTGGCAATTGACCAATACCGAAAAACTCTTTCCGTTAATTTAAACACAAACTAACGCATTTCATTTAAATAAAAATGTGAATCGTTCTTTTTACGCTCCAAAAACAATGTGCAAATTTTTGCACTCCCACAATTTGTTAAAATTTATTATATTCCTGTTGGGTAAAACGGGTAGCATGATTTCGAATTGCATTTATATTAACTTGAAATAATTTTAATATTTCCAAACAATTAGTTGGTTTGTATTATAAAAGTTGTGAAAATTTGTTAAGCTAAATTTCGAAACGAATTGTAACAATGTTGATATTAATTTATTGACAACAGTTGATTTATTTTAAGTTACAACTTTCTCATAAATAATCTAATGTCTATAATTTTAGTGAAGTTTAATAATATAACTATATTGCAAGCTTAAGATAGAATATAAAATCCTCGACACACCGCATAAATAGTTTCTTTTTCTGTATTTTTTAATTCATAATTTACTATCGAGGTTACAACCAACTCCGTGCAATTAAATGGCATTAAAAAAATCATAGCCCTTTAAAAATCGGGTCGGTTCATGTTTTGTTTACGCGAACAGCTGCTGTTCAATTTTTTATTGCATGTGCCAACAAAAAATGATTTTAAAATATTTTTCCAGTCGGTTGAATAACTATACTTGATTCCCGTCTGTGCTGAGGAAGCTGAAATTAAAAGAATTGCTATTAATTATGGGACCAATTTGAAATAAAATTTTAATTGTTGCTGCATTTATATGAAGTTATTTCTTGTGCAAAAGGTGACGAAAGCTCGGTTAAATTAAGGCAATTTTTAAATTCAATTGCATTTATGAATAACAATTGGGAACAAGAGCCAATTGCAACTGCAACGGCAGCAATTGCAACTGCAACAACAACAGCAACTGCAACTGCAACTGCAATGGCGCCCACGTGATTGTGATTGGTGTAGACGGTAGCGTTGCACAGTAGGCAGCAAATTGGTCCATTTTCCAAATGCGGTGGCTTCCTTGTGACCAGCTCGTCATGTGGGTAGCAACAGCAGCAGCAGCAGCAGCAACAACATCAGCAATTGCCTAAATGGCGCTGTTGTACTCGCATTTCATGTTGCTATCGCCAGGGTAATACACAACAACAACAACAACAACAGCAACTACTACTAACATAGCATCATCATCATCATCATTATCGTTGTCATCATCAGCTTCATTGTCGCCGTTGCTGTTGCCGTTGCCGTTGCCTTTGCTGTTGTCGCCATCGTATATCATGCACAATTGTAGCTCGCATATTCGCCGGGGCAACAATTGCGGAGGAGATGACAACATAAACAATCCTAAATGTAATCCAACAGTATCATCAAGTCGAGCGAGGCAGCATTGCCCCAGACACTGGCACCCAAAAATATGATTGCATACAAATCAGGCAACAACGTCGTTGGCGGCGGCGACAATATCCAGGCGCAGTGGAATCTAATCAATTGGGAATGAAGACAATTTTGTGGCAGCATTAAGTGATTTTATGTCTATTGATATCATAAACTATTATTATCTCAAATTTGATAAACTGTTAGTTAGTTAGGTAAATGTCTAAATACTTTTTATGGACTTAAATATTAATAAAGATATTTCAATATACTTAAAATAATAATTTAGGTAATAGCAAAATAATAAATTATAATAAATTAAATACTTGTGATTGTACTATATTATATTTTATGTTCTTTCTTTTTTACCTCCATGATAAAAGTAAATGTTGTGTACATTTCTAATTGTGTCAACTATGGGAATGAAGGAAAAACACATATTCATAAAATAATAAATTAAATAAAAATCTGATGCGTTTCTTTTTATTTATTTATCATTTTTACTACCACACCAAATTTCCCTTTTTTTTTTTTACTTTTCAACAGTTTGTCCA
This sequence comes from Drosophila sp. st01m, assembly GCA_018901795.1. Taxonomy (NCBI): domain Eukaryota; kingdom Metazoa; phylum Arthropoda; class Insecta; order Diptera; family Drosophilidae; genus Drosophila; species Drosophila sp. st01m. Next base: position 4,636,024 of record JAEIFG010000172.1, read on the forward strand.
ACACTTTGACCCACTGTGCCGCCGCCACTTGGCAGGCAGGCGTGCATTATGCGAAATTCAAATGCCTGACGGCATATTTCACAGCTGTCGCCCCGGCGAGCAAAACTTTTCACAACCGGCGGCGTCATCGTTGTTGTCGTCATCGCCCAATATCCAGCGTCCAACCTCCAACAAAATGCAGGCAACATTCATCGTCCTCTCTCTCTCTTTCTCTGTCTCTCTCTACATTCAACATTCTCCATTCTCCACTAACCATTTACCATTCTCCATTTACCATTCTCCATTCTGTGCGTGCTCCAGTCGTTGTTGCTTTTCGCGTTGACACTCCCTTTTGGCGCTTTGCGGCAATGAAGCATATGCAACGCGCTGCATTAGCGGCAACTGCAACGGCAACTGCAACGGCAACGGCAACTGCAACAGCAACGTCGAAATTCTCGCTGAAAAATGCGTGCAAATTGTAAGCGTATTGCTTTTACTCGGGATGTGGATGTTGCTGCTGGGTTGTTGCTGCTGTTAGTCAGACGGTTGCTGCTGATGCTGCTATAGTTCATGCCTTGCCACGGGGCATAGGGGTATTCAGTAGGTACGTTGTTTATTTTAGAAACCGTAGAAGATCTCAGAATCAAGTTGAAAGTGTGGCTAATGAAATTAATAATTGTGATTTAAATTATTTAAAATACCCTTAGCAACGAAATTAAAGCCCAGTTCTATTGGGAACAAAAATTGTTGAGCAAGTTTAATAAAATTTGATTGAGAAGACAAACAATAATCAAAATAACATACCGTTTTAAAATCGGTTTTGTTTTGAGTAAGTTATGATAGTTTGAAATCAGAAAACAGTTTGAAATTGAACTGATAAATTTGTATTCGAAATTGTTGTCCTATTTGTATAATTTTGAAATATAAAATGTAATATTCATAGTAACACTTTCTCAATATATTTTTGTAGCCTTAACATTGTATACCCCCAATGTTATTTCTATATGTTCGTATATGTGCGTACTTGTGGCATATGCCACACACAAATTGTACGGCAATTTCATAAGCATTGCCTCACGCATTTGCCAGTTTCAGTGGCTCCTGTTGTTGCCGCTGTAGTCGCTGAATTTTGATTTAGTTACGCATGAATTTGGAATCCTACAATGCAGCATGTTTATACGGTATACGATGTTGCTATATGGAACTATATGTAATATGCAGCATGGATTTACATGCATACAAATATAGTAGCTGCTGCTGCTGCTGCTTGTGGCTGAGTGAAAGGCAGCATTGGATGGTTGCATTAATTGAAAACTGGCTGATGTTGGTAGCGAAGCGTTTATATGAGTATGTGATGGGATGCGATGTGATGGGATGAGATGGATGTGGAGGCTGGTCTGGAAATGGGCACCCGCTCATTATGTGGTGCATCCCCTGGCAGCCTGACATGATATGCATACGATACGACCATTTGTCGCCTCAATGCGCGACTGTCTTGACTCTACACTCCAACACACACACACACACACACACATGGAGCGTCAACACTTCATTTCAATTGTCAGGGCAGACAACCCACACACACACACACACAACACACACTGGAGAGACTGCCGGATATACGCTTGCCAATGTCATATTTAATTATACTAACTCAATTTGCTGTAACCGTGCGGCGGTGGCGTAAACTTTAAGAGCAATTGCTCTGCACTCGAAACTGAAGGAAATTCTGGTTATGCTTCTCCCTCTCTCTCTCTCTCTCTGTCGCTCTTTACTTCTCTCTCTGTCTCTGTGTCGCGGTTCGGATTCGGGTTTGGCTCTGGGTGGCCCGTTGAACGCCCATTTCAAAAAGCCAAACGGCAAATTGCCGACAGGGAATTGCTTAAAAATAAGTAAAACAACAAAATGTATACAACAAAATTAATGAATTAAAAAACACCGAAGCAATTATACACTGACTGACACAATTTAATAGAGTTAAGTCAATGGATTGAATACTATTCTGTAGATTTATTTAGTTATAGTCTAATCAAAATTTTATTTAATCATTTAGCAAAGATTTGGTTGCAAATTGGTCCATTGAAAAAAATATAATTAAAGGGTTCCAAGTTGTTAAATAAACTTTTGAAAACTAAGAGAAGTTCAAGTGAATATTGTAGTAACATGATAATTTGACATGTTTTCAATATTACTCATTTAATATGCTATAAATTTGAAATCTTTGCAATCTAATATAATTATTGACCTCTGATACTAATATTTTAAAATATATATAGAGCAAATTAAGTTGGATATATTTAGATATATTTTAATTTGGAATCTCAGAGTTCTTAAGTTCCCCAACAAGTAATGATACCCAGCGAGGGCGTTGAAAAAGTGTCCGTGTGTGAAATAAATGAGGAAAAGGCATTAAAGAAAGTCATTAATATGCAGCAGCAGACTGTCAGGCACTGTAACGGACACTGCGACAGTGGGACAGACAGACAGACGGACTGACAGTCAGACAGCTGGGGCTGTAACTGACTCGACTGGGTGACTGACTGGACAGATAGAGTAAGTCAATGGGATGCGACGCGTCTCTCGACACGGCAGAGTATCAATTACTTGAGAAAAATTACTTGTCCAACTGCATTGAAATATCCGTGTGTGTGGCGTTGGAATCGCCGGCTATGATCAAACGCTTTTGTGGCCCACAAAACACACACACACACACACACACACAAAACACACACGCACATATTGAATATGTGCTTAAAGAACTACAAAAATCGAGCTGAATGCTGTATTTGGACTCCGGCCAGGGGGAAGTCTTAATTTCCTTCTATGCAAACTTGGCCATTTGTCGTTCGACTAAATGCTTCATTCAAAAGCCATGTTTTTTTTCTCATTCTACATTTGTTTCATTCTCTCTTTGTTAAGAGGAACAAGGCCTTTAAGCCGCGTGTTTTGTGTTATATATTTTGCACTTCTAAGACATAAATTTAGCTCCGACTGCAGCCACATAAATAAATGCAGCGAGTTGAGGCACACAGAGTAGTCGCAAAGCGATTTAAAACCTCGTAGGGTGAACTATATTTTGTCGAATCCCAAAGAGGACTGAGAGTGTCGTTTATACTCTATTGTGGAGAGTTGCTAAGTTCAAGTCCAAAGTGCGGATATTTCAACGTTTTCCGAAGGTCTGTAGAAAAAGTACTGCACAAGTTTCCTAAATCAGATGTGATTTTATTGAAGCAAACTAAATAGTTGGGATTAATTATCTTTAATATATGGAATGCAGTATTCTGTTAACATGATGAACATCTAATTTGAATACTTAATTTTGCTAAGCTACTTTAACACTTATAAATTAATAAAATCAATTTTGTGTGAATTAAAAATTAGAAAATAAATATGTGTATATTCTGTGATTTTTCTAAATAGAATTAAAAATATAAGTGATATTAAGATTTTGAAATGAAAAGGGAAATATAATAGGTTTTTCATATTTATTAAATATAGAGAAGTAATTTTTTTAGGAAAATCAATGTATAATTTAAGTTTCAAATGTAGTTATCTATAAAATGCTTATTAAGTAGTTATACTGGTAGATATCAGTTGTATAATTTAAAAACAAATCTACATTTCCAACATTTTATCTTGCGTCAAATAGTTATAAAATTCAAGGCAACTCTTATATATGAGCAGTCTTTATCATTCAATCTCTATAAGTGATACTTTATACTGAGTATCCTGGGATTCAAAACCATGCGATTGCTTTCCACCTACCTAAAACGTATTTTGGTTTTGTATCTTTTTCTTTTACTTCTCGTATTTTTGTATTTTTGTCTTTGCCACGCTGCTGACGTTAACTCAATGTCGACTGCCCCCTCTGGCGTGAGGTCCCCTCCCTGCAGACTATCTGAATCTCTCTGACTCCTACTCCCCAGTGTCGCTGCGGCTGCGACTGCGGCTCAATGGAAATGTCATCCTGCTGTGTTCCAGTTACTTGGCCATGCAGCTTTGCACTGGCATTGGCACTAGGCGATGTGATGCGATGTATCTTTGTATCTATGTATCTTTTGGCTGCCCCGCTGCTCGTTCAATATTGAAACGGTTTATGGTTTTTAGTAACGCGCCGGGCGGGTCCCATTCTCAGTCTGGGCTAAACTTGATTTGATTTTTGCAGCGCTAGTTTTTTATTTTTCCATTTTTTTTTTTTTTTTTTGGAATTTTTTTGCATTTTGTAAGGCAAAGTCGAGACTCCCTTGTGCACTTGTGCGATGCGTGGCGCAGTCGTATCTATAACTGCAAATCTTGAACGTGCCCCACACACACACACACACACACACACACCCCACACATAGCACACACGCACATGCTCCACAAAGATTAAGCCAAAATCGTACATCAGGCGCGGCTCGCATTGCGCATATGGCCAAAACTGTGATTTGTATGGCCAAAGCGTGCAGTAAACCGGCTTAGGATCTTGGAGCTCGACTCAAGCTGCAAGCCGTACATTACCAGTACCATTACCATTACCATAACCGCCCCCCTGCCACCTTGCAGCCCCCTCCCTTTGTGGACAGAGCTGACTTGCATATTGGGTGGCATGGCAAACATTAATAATGTCAAAATTGAGACACTCGAAATGAATTCTGTGTCATTTGTAATTAAAGAGCAACGCTTGCGGTTATAGATTTCTAGCATGTTGCAGCTTAACAACAACAACAACAAACGGATATGAATACAAATATAGCTCAAAGGCATCACAGACTTTCTTTCTTCTATAAATATATATGTATATATATATATGTATGTTCAGTCTTTTTTCTTGACTTTTACGCTTCGTCAATTGAATTGTCCGCTGAGCAAACAGATGACTTACAAATGTTTGCTTGTATCTGGAGGCTTGTTTTCTTTTATATATACATGCAGCTTATTTATTTCATTTTCTGTAAGTCCACATTTGTCAAAAGGCGAATTTTCCACACTTGACGGCACACGTCGCCTGAGTTTTTCGTATACTTTTCTGTTTGCTTTTCTATCTTTTGTGTGTGGGTCACACGTGTCAAAGGTGCGACTTCAACTTGGACCTCTTGTCTGACTAATCGAGCATTCAGTTTTTTAATGAAATCGCATTAATACCTGACGCTAAGTAAAGACATTTTAAAAACAACAGCAACAACCAACGATAAGTCGAGTGTTTGGGCATCTGTTTCAGCCATTTCACCTTTCTGTTTGATTGGTTCTCTTTCGTTCTTCTCTATTTATAAGCACTCTCTTTGACAAGTGATGTATTGTATATATTTTCGAGATTCTCTGGCTTTATTTCGCTGTCGAATTAACTATAAATTGAGGCTTGCATGACCGAATATAATTTATTGATTAATAAGTTTAAATAAAATAATCTTATAATTAAACAATTACATATTTTTGCAATAATTTTTTTCAGCAAACAAGTATTTAACTTAAATTTGAGACTTTCAAACATAAACTTACGAATTATAAATATTCCTTATTTTTAATTTATCAATCAACTTATTTTAAATCAAAATTTCCTCCAAATGTATGCAGGATAATTAATTGCTGTATAATTAAAATGTGATAAAAGTTTATAAGCAACTGTAATTGTGACTGAAAATTAACTCAAAATTATAATATCACATTTAAAGCTTTGAGTAGTATCAAAATTTGAAATCCTTTAATGTGAAATAAGCTCAATAAGAAAATGTGAATTGTGGCAGCGGTTATTGAATATTTCTATTAATTAGGTAATTAATTAGAGGGTGTTAGATTGAGTTGGACTGTTTGCTTTTTGAGCGATTAACTTTGCTGCTGTGGCTATCAAATTAATCGAGTGTTTTGCATTGATTGGATCATCTGCGTATGTAATGCATTGCCTGGGGCCAATGAGAATTACGAGTACTTTTCGAATAATGCTGGCCAGCAAACGTACGAGTACGTTTCAGGTAAATATGTATTTTAGAGTTGCCCACAAGTGGGTAGCCAGCATTTGCAAAAGCTAACATTGCTCTGGGCCAGGCTTTAATGCCAACGATTTGCGGCCTGATTAGGCCAAAATGATGCATCACACACAAAACACACACACACACACACACACACACAGTTGTACCGCAATCAGTGGGCAGGCAATGAGATACAGAAGGGGTTGTGGAAGGGTAGGGGGTAGGGTGTTGCAGGGAGAGACACACGCAGCGCGAGTTAAATATGCGCACCGTGGGCTCAGTGTGCAACCGCAGATGTTAGATAAGCAGGCGACGTACAGTGTGGAGAGGCAGTGGAGACAGTGGCGGAATTGTGGCAGGAAGATGGAAACCATTTCATAGTTAGTTTTTTTTTTTTTTTTGCCAATTTCAAGGAAACGGCTGCCTGCAACCTGCAACCAGCATAAGGGCTGACTGCGTAAGAAAATGTGGCAACATTGCACTCTACTTATGCTGAGCAAATACGTATCACAAGTCGTCTTCATTGTTGTTCTCCTTCTTCATCACAACTATGAATAATCCAAAATTTGCAAATACAACGAGCAAGTTGCATTGCTGGAATTTTCTAGGCAGCCGCAGCAGCTTTTGAATGTTGCAAATCTCTGCCACTTTATCTCAGTGGTTTCTCATTTTTCTTCTATCCAAACTAAGCACTTTTCCCCTCTCTTTCAACGACTTCGACCCTCTGTCCCATTTGCGGCATTCTCGTACTCGTACTCGTACTTGTGGCATGCCCCAGTAGTCGGAGCATCCTCACAGTTGAGTGAGTAGTTTGGTTAGCAGTTGAGCAGCAGCCGCTTTTGTTCATCCAGATCTCACTGATAAGCATTTAAATGAGGCTCGAGACCTGGACTCAAACTCTCTCACTCACACTCACACTCACATGCATACTAATGCTCATAGTTGGACACGGACTTGAAGTCCAAGTTGGACTCGTGACTGTTGCCACTCTGTTGCACTGTTGCACTGTTGCAATCTTGTTGCATGTACAAATATGTGTGCGTATTATACAAATATTGCACTAGTTTTGTTATGGATTTGTGTAACTGGGATGTAACCTTGGCAGCATATAAATTTCAGCTGCTGTTTGCGCCACACATTTCACAGTGGGGCAAGCACTGTGAATATTTGTACAACAATTGTCTAGTTGTTTACTATGATTGCCATTTAGTTTCAATATTTGCACTTTTAAATTATAAACTTATAAAAATATTAAAGTTATATTAAATAATAAATATTAAAATTAAAATAATTATTGAGTTTTTATTTAAAATTGCGACTGACCTCAAATTGTTAACAAGTTCTGACAGCTATATTTATATTAAAATGTATATATAATAAATAGTTTTTCTTAATTGTATTCCCATTAAAAATGGATTTAGATTATTGTTAATTTTTTTTGTAACTGTGTTTTAAGTATCTTTATTTGATTTTAGAATTTGTCTGTATTTTTTAACAGTCTAAAAATAATGTTGTTTATTTGAAAATAGAAATCTGAATAAGATTTCAATATATTAAAAATGGTTATTTTAATTTGAAGAGCCTTCAAATTGAAAGCTCCTGATATTTTCTTATTCATAGTGCAATTTTTGATAGTTTTTGGCATAACGTGTGCCACTGTATTGTCATATTCTATGGAAGTTGCCACCATATAGAGACGACCATCCGACAAATAGACAGACAGACATTGCCCACTTCTAAGTAAAGAAATCGAAACCGGGCAACAATAAAATATGAAGAAAAATCAGTGCATGGCAATGGAAAACAACTAAGAGTTGCTCGCGGCCATATAAGATGTAGAATGAGGACGAGGATGCACTGGAGGAGGCACTGCAACTGGCCAATACAATAAGCCAATTCCTTGGTATTTAGTGCAGCCGGCAACATGCGGCAACTGAGCGGCAGCGGCAGCAACAAATGTACTTAGGACTGATATTATGATTATTATTAAAGTCAAGTATGGGTTAGAGGACGGGGAATCTGCAGAGGTAGTTGGGAAAAGAGAGAGAAAAACAAAACAAAGACAAAGACAATAAATCTGCAGCAGCTTCTTTTCAGCGGCAAATGAAAATGTTTGAAATGCAGTCAAGAGGGAGGAGGAGGGAGCAGAAGCTGGAGCTGGAGCTGAAGCTGGAGCTGCAACTGATGCAGGGAGAATCGCTCGAGGTGCACAGATGCATACCAGCTGATAAGAAATATCTCATATTTTTGTTGCACTCTGCTGTTGCCCAGTTGCCAAGTCGGGCAGTTGCTCCTCTCGGCCGGACTTACTCTTAACTGCAGCAAGTGAGCCCTTAAAAGTAGTGCAGGTTGTTGGCCAGCTACAGGTAGATTCTTGGCATTTACTTGGACGACTCCACGACTTAGTTTTTTGTATTTTTCAGCCTTTTTTGTTTTGTTTTGTTTTTTTGCAAGCGCGTTATCGCTGCACAGCCGCATAAATAATGTGGCTTAAAGAGCAGGTTGACGCCTACTACTAAAAAAAGACAACTGAAAAGAAAATACTGTACAAAATGGTAGCAACAAAAAGTGGACTAAAGTTGCTTAAGTCCGTGTACCTCGGGTTTATTCCTAAGTAGTTGTTACTTTTTGGCATTTGTTGAAGTTGCGAGAGCTGGTGATTAAGTTGGCCAACGTATTGGCTGCTTGTTCCATAACTTCATCGGGGATGGGGATGGGGCTCCCAAAAATAATTGCAGCTGAAAATGCTGAAATGTTTCGTCCATTATTTATAACTCTCGCACTTGCCTGTCTGTGATTTCAATTAAAATGCCCAGAAAATGCGCATAAAAAGCGAACAAAATGCCACGTCCCCAGTCTTCCAGTCCCCCAGTCTTCCAGTCTCCCAGTTCCCCAGTCTCCCAGTTCCCTGTCTCCAGCACGAGGAGTACCTGTATATTATGCACTATAGATACACTACTTTACCTAGATGCACATTTAACTGTAGAAAATTACATTAAAAACAAGTAGGAATTCTCGTGACATGCGAACAAGAGACTAACAGATACCCTGCATACAAAAAATTAATTGTAAACATTTGAAATTTTATTTAATAATCATATTATTTATTTGAATAAATGCATACATACTTTAACATTATTATAATTGTCAAAATGAATCATTATTAATAGGTTATTCATCTTTATTGCTGTTGAATATCCACAAAACTCAATTATATAAAATCATGGCGATATATTATATAAAAAAAGGTATTATTCTCTTACTTGTCGTTGACTTGATTTCTAGATATTTATTATATTATATTTTATAGGATAATCCATTCATAAGAAAAAAAAATATATATATATATTTTAGATTCCGCAATACATCCAAATTGTATTCAGCTCTGATTTTTGTAACATTTAAGTAGTTCCAACAGTTCTCAAGTAGCTGCAAGTTACTTTTGATACCCATTCCATAAGCATACACAGGGTATATGAAAAGAAGAGTGTGTATCAGCAACAACTATGCAGTTATGTTGTTTTTATGACAATTTCTTCATTTTAACGGTGTAGGCCTGGTCCGTACCATTCCCCGATCCGAACCCGGCCCAGTCCGTTCTCGAGTTGGTCGAGTGGTCCAAGTTGGCGCTTCCGTTGCCATTTTGTGCTGGCAATCCCAAACTGTAACCCAGTCCTAGCAATTATACGAGAACAACAACAAATATTTTACGAGGCAGCATTTCGAACTCCATTAGCTGCAGAGTTATGAAAGTTTTATTGCATTCAACGTTGCCTTTTCTGCCTCCCTGTCTCCAGTCTCAGTCTCCAGTCTCTAGTCTCCAGTCTTCAGTTTCCTGCCCCTCTTCTCCCCTTTTAGCCAGACAATCGCATTGAAAGAAGTCATTGGCATTTCGCCGGTTCTTGGTCTTCTGTTCTAGAGTTAACTACTTGTACATTGGCTACGAGTATCTGCCAGTATATATGAATATGGCTTTAACATGGACAGGGACATGTGTATTGGGTAGCTTGCCTAATGACTTGTCGTTAAGCTTTAGCATCAAGCGTTGTTATTGCTTCAAGTGTATATCTATATGTATGAGTGTGTGTGCGTGTGTGCGTAGATCTGCTTGGCAATTATATTTCTTTTTAATATTTTATGATCTGCACTCACTTTTTAGCTGAAAACCACTCTACGGTCTGCATAATCAATTAAAATCTTTTACACTTATTCCAAAAGTTCCTCAAGTGAGGATTTTAGTAATGCAGATACTATAAATCAATTTATAGACTTAGATTTTGCTAAATGTAATAAAGTTACATAACTTTTGTACTCTCAGAATATGATTATATTGGTCTACAGACCACTTATGTAGAGCTGTAAAGGTTTGCCGAACACTTCTTATTATGCTATTTCAAAATTCGAATAAAATATTTCTGAAAAAATTGAATATTGCATAAAATTTATATGTATATTTAGTAATTATTGAAAATTGGAATAGTTGCTGCTTATGAAAGAATATGATGAACCTAGTGAAGATAGATCATGGAGAGTAGCTATAAAATAAATGAAAATATTATTTATATTAGTTTTTATGAAGCGAAAATACTTAACTCACACCTTTTCCTCTGATAGTGTTAATAGTATGCAGTTCTTAAATTGTTAAATAGCGTATTCCTTGCTGGGAGGGCGCATTCCGCGCACAGTTGATTTATAATCTGAAGTACACGATCAATTACAACACTAGAGTTGAGGCTTGGCAACGACTCTGCCCTTGTTGCATGGCGCGCATGCGTCAGTGGGCGTGGCAACGGTCTCAAAGTGGAGACTCATATTTTTTTGTTTTGCACATGATGTCGACGCGACGGTGACGATGATAATGATGATAGTCGTTGCTGATAATCACGTTGTTGTTGCAGGTTCCTGTTGTTGTTTTTGGCCTCTGCGTTGCACTGATCGCAATCAAGAGACGCCGCCAACGTCAGCAACGTCGCGTTGCCGCCAAGTGATTATTGTAATGATAATGAGACAAGTCGAGTAACCTATGCCGCCCGCTCTTCCCCTTCCCCGTCTTCTGTCATGACTCTCTGATCTCTGCTTGCCCCTTGAGCGGCGTCACTTGTCGGCATATGTATGTTGCCAAGTGTACTTGCAACATGTGTCGCGTGCATAATTACCAGACGATCTGACGCACTGGCTAAAGGTGTTGGCCAGGTTATCTGCCATTCGCCTGTTGGCCCCATTTCGTCCCATCCTCCTCTCCTTTCTCCCATTACACTGCCTGCCACATACCGTTATGGTTCACGCTGATTTGGACAACCTGCGATGTTGTTGCTTCTAATTAAGTCATAAAACGGCAGCCGCCACAGACAAACAAACAAATAACTTTGCCCCCTCCAACTTCTTTGCTTCTCCCGTGCGGCGCCATTGTCCTCCCTTTATTATCAACAGCTCGTAACTAAGTATGTTGTGTTCCTGTGAGGGAGAAGACAGAAAGGAGAGAGAGAGAGAGTGAGAAGGGGGGGGCAGTGGAGAAGGCGAGCGATGTTTATGACTACTTTGTGACTTTTAATTGCCTGCACATAACCGCAACTTGAACTAAAACCTGCAACAACAACATTAACGGCAACAAGTCCCTTTTTTGCACTTCCCCAGACAATACTCCAATTCCGCATGTTCATTGCTTTTGCTTTAGTCTTTGAACTTTTGCTTTGTAGTCGGGATTTTTATCTTTAGTTTAATCTTACCTTCTCTTTTATATCCAATATTTTAGGCATAAGTTTTACTTAAAATTCATTGCCTTCTTAGTTGGGAAAACTTATGAAAAGTGATGCCATCTTAAGAAATTCCCATTAAATAAAGTATTTAGTTACTTATTTATACTTAAATTAAAAGCCTATTGCTAACACTATTTAATTAACTAAGTTCAACCCACATTAAGATATAATATTTAATTATTTCGATAAATCAAAGTTTATTTTAATTGCTAGAACAGTATAATATTTTTTAATTTCTATAGACATTATTAAATTAAATAAAGACTAGCTGAAGATCATTGCAGTCATGTCGCGTAATTACAGCTTATCGTAAGGCATTATCATTTGTTTAGAGTAAATATATAAAATGAATCATTTTTAAAGCACTTTTCTTTTTATTATTAAATTCCTTTTATTAAGTGGTCTATTATTGTACTTTTGAGTTTTACATTTCAATCTAAATAAACTTGATAATCGTTTCGCAAATTATGAGAATAATCACATTATTTAGCATTTCCCCCCAAATGTGGCTAACACGCCATTTGGCTCGGCTCTTAGGCAGTTGGTTAACAACACGCTAACAAATCGAACTTTATTACAAGTTATTATTATCTCTGTTTTTGGGCAAGATATAAGCTTGGCATTGTGACACACCCATATACAACAATCTAATCGAGAGATATTTGATTTTGGCTACCGCAAGCCAAATAACATAATTTTTAATAAATTCTCAACTAAAATTGGCTTTGATTTCAGCCGACTTTTGGCAACAAAATAACAGAAGAAATAAACTAAAATAAACTTAAACTTTCTAATGCCCAGTTAGAAATGAAAGGTTGAAAGATTTAAGGGTTTTTACAGGCACTAAAAAAGATGGTAGCTAACTGAAACTGTTGGCCAAAACTGACACTTGTCGTTAGCAACGGAAAATTAGAAAACTTTAAAAAGTTGTTCGTTTTCCAATTCGCTTGTTGCTTGTTGCTTGGAAGTTGTCGTTGTCTTTATTGTTGTAGCTTTTCTTTTGTGAGCTTAAAGGCAAATTTTAATTAAACTATTCATGCGTCTGTGCTATTTTGGGGGCGTACTAAGCACGGAGTGTGGCAAGCTTGGGTTGCACGAGGCAAGTATCAACAGTCAACCAGTCAGTCTTTGTGCAAGCTGCTTGCCAGACATAAACACAGACACTTTTCAAGTGCGTACTTTCTAATTTTCACTTGCAACACGCAGATCAACAAACAAACAACACAATACAGAGACAGAAACAAAATCAGAAAAACAGTGGCTGCCTTTCTTGTGCCACAGACACCAACAATGACTGACTTTTGCCAGTTTGTCAGTCAGTCCATCTGTCTGACTGTCTGACTGTCTCCCTCCTTAGAATGGTGGGTGTCTCGACTACACAACGGTTTTGTGTCTGAGCTGCTTAGCGCTCGTTGTGAACGTCGACAACAATGTTGCAACTGCTGCTGTTGTTCTGCTTTGACTGCTCAGATTGCCAAGAAGTTGTTGTCAAGTTTATATTTAAAAAAAAATGAAATGTTATAAGCCGTATATCAAGCTTGCCTTTTATATGTTTTGCAACCTGCAACCTTTTTTGCCTTAAAATCATTGCAGATACTTTTGTGTGGAATTTCTTTAAATACATTTGCATCCCTTTAAGTAGTCAGACTTCCATTCTATTTAATTTACAAGTTTTTGTATTATTTGTTAATATTTTCCATATAAACGAGAATTGAATATTCAAATTTTATTGATTCAAAAATTTAAATAACGACACCAAATAATGACAATGTTATGCATTTAGTTTTGAAATAATGATTAGGGAGGATAATAGTTCTGTTGTAATTAAAGTAAATTTAATTACAAATTTTCCGTCTTTAGATTTGTGGTGGAAAAACTTTCAATACAGACTTTAATAAAGACAAATCCATTAAGAGCTAATGCACCTTAAACCATTAGTGCTAACCGCAATAATCAACATTAATAAGAAAAATTTCTTTTTTATATGTATAATGTCTGATATAGTCGCATGCAATAAAATGGAAACTATTTTGTTAAATTGTAAAACCGCAAAATCATTAGAGACGGTGTTAAAAATGTTGACCACAATAAAGAGCGAAACGATTTGAAGCTATAAATCAATAAACAAGAAAATAAAAGCCAAAAATAATAATTATTGTTGTTGCAACTGCTGCTTATGACACTAACAAATGGCGAATTGTAATAAAAACTGAAACAAATTTTACATTTTTCACAGAATGTGGCACAAGTCTCCAAAGAGTTGTTATCCCCCAAATGCAAAAGCAAAAATAAGAGCAAAGCCTCCCCCTCCATTTTTTATGGGCGTCCAAATGCAATGTGTTTTTCCTAGAGAACTACAACAAAATGATGATGTTTTCCTTTTGCTTTTACAAGAGATAAGAAATATTTTATTGAGTAGCGTGTTTTTTTTTTATTATTGTTTGTTATAGATGTGCTGTTGTTGTTGGTGTTATTGTTGTTAGTGTGTTGCACAAGCGCCGAGTTCAAAATGTCAAGCTTTAGAGGCGCTGATGCTGTAATTACAGCAACGCAGTGGAAAGTGTTGCAGCAACAACAACCAATTCCAAGTGAGAGTGATCAACAGGCAAATACTCTGTAATCGATCTTTATAAAATTTTAATGAAATGGGGATTAAATACATGGTTAGATTAAGTATCCATAGCGTCAGAGAAAATAGAAGCTGTAAAGTGTTTGTATTGTGTTTTTATTCTGATATGATGTATTATATTATTAAGGGTAAATTCTTGATTTTAGAAATATAAATTTTACTTTCCATTCTTTTTCTCTTCACAAAAATGTCTGCCAGAATTGATATACTTTTTAAATAATATTTAATATTTACAGGGTGTGTACAAAATACTTCGTTTACAAAGCTATACATAATTTAACAATATGTACAATATTGAAATCGAGGCAAAGTGCTGATAACGATTTCCGTTCGCTTCCCCTTCTCTTAGCCGCCTTAATGACTTCATCTCGACAAAACGTTTTGTTCGGCACTTAGCGGCATTTGCATTGCTTTTTCTGTATATACATATATATATTCCGTTTGTGGACTGGCGATAAGCGTTGACACCATTAAAAATTAAAAAATATAAATGTGCTTTTTTTATTTTTGGTTGAATCTTTGCTGCTCCAATTATAATTTTCAACGGCCGTGGCGCATCATTCATTTGCATTTTCATTCAAAAGGGTTACAGTTTGGGGCAGATGGGGCAGCTGACCGGACACTCGCTTTGTCTTACAGTCTGCTATCAGCAACCAAGTGACAAACTCAAAATTTATGATTTGAAAGTGTGCCGTAGCAAAAGCGAAACTTAAAGTCGAAGACACAGTTGAAGTCGAAGTCGTTCTCTTGAGTGTCAATGCAATAAACACTTGGCAATCCATGTGATAGAGCGAGAGAAAGGGAGAGGGTGAGTGAGTGAGTGAGAGACAGCGATCTGTTGCATGTGTCATCATCAGCAGCAAAGTTGTCGATGTCTTCTTTGTCGTGCTGTGGCCACTTAGATTATAGCCTCAGTCCAATCTGGTCAACTCTTTACTCCACTCCACTTCACTTCCCTTCTGTCCAGTTTACTTGTATCTCAAGTAGCAGTAGCTTTCGAGTGTTCCTCGAGATGGCTTCACAAATTGTCAACTAAGTATGCATACTACTTACTTATAAGCGCCTTACAATGTCCATTCCGTCCATATAAATTTAGTGGTGCTCGTTAATGGTCAGTCTGGGATGACTCTATACTTGTAAGACAACAAGTTTTGGATTCAACAAAAAATGCCATTTGAAAATGGGATTTGTCCAGAGGTATATTTGAAACTAATCTGTACGACAGCTTCTATTGGTGGTGCCAGGGCTACAAGGATTACAGAACTTGTAAAATGCATTTAGAAATCAATTTAAGCATATTTAAAAATATCATCTATATTTATTTACTTCAGAAGCAAAACCACATAATTTTTATGAAGTTCTTAGTTTTAAATTTAAATTAATATTATATTAAATGGTAAATAGTCAGTTGTTATTATAAATATAATGTTCTAAACCAAAGAGAAAATTTGGATTAACTCATTAAAGCATTTTTAATATATGATGCAAATGAGATATATATACGATTATTCAAATTTTAATATAAGTTATTATATTTATTTTTTATTATAAGATGAGCTTTTATTTCGGAGCACTATCAATTCGTTGTCTTTAGTGTAATCAGAATGACACTATTTAATATGCTCTAGGATAGTACGAGTTTGTCAAAATTCAAAAAAATATATTCACTTTATTAAATTTTTTTAGATGACTCTTGAGCCTATATCAACCGGTTGACTGGTTTATTCCACAGCCACCGAGCCGTGGAGCTGATTCGAAAGAGACGAACGCAATAACGATGATCATTTAGATTGAATAGTCAATGTTGAATGCATCCCTAAGTCCTTGTGCCTTGTTGTTCTCGAGTCACACACAGGCCGCACACAAAGTGCTGTTTAAGTAGCCTGCCTTACAGCAGTTGACAACTGCAAAATGTTGATGATGACTTAATCTTGGCAGGCGGCACAGAAGCAGCAGCAGCAACATCAAGTAGCAGCAGCAACACTGCAACTTGCAACTTGCAACTTGCAGCAGTTGTCAGTGGTCGCAGCTGAGTTGCCCACTCTGGAGAGGAAGCTGTTGGGATTGGGGAGCCATTTACCAGTAGTTTCCTGCTCTCACTCTCTCTCTCTCTCTCTCTCTCTCTCGGCCTTACTTTGTGTGGTGGCTGCTTAATCCGCTACGTCTCACCATCAAGTCAACAGTTAATCTGCAATTTTATTATAATTTGATTTTTTAATGCTCAGCGAGTGCAAGTTTCTTGGCTCGTTACTCGACTCCGTCTCTGTCTGCATTTCTGTGTCCATCTTTCTCTCCATCTCTGTCTCCATATATGTCTCCATCTCTGTCTCCTCTGTCTTGGCTAGCCTGGGAGTTATGCTTTCTTTTAGTCATGGCCAAGTTTTACGATCTCTGTTCAGTTATTTTTTTTTTGCATTATTTTGTTGTTTTTTCTACAATGTTGCCTTGCCACTAAATAATGCACATTTTAATATTCGGCGGCGAGGCAAACTAATTTTTTTCCAGTTGTTTGCGTTGTTGTCTTCGCTGATGTTGCTGTTGCTGTTGCGTTTTCATACAGCATGCCACAAATGGCATATGAAATGTTTCCGCCTCGATGGCGCTCATGTTTTAATAAAAACATAAACAATGTTAACACAGCGTGCGGAATGGTGAAACCATGCAGCTACTACTACCTACCATATCTCCATATCTACCTCAAACTGTACTATACTATAATACTTGCAACATGCAGCTCGTGCAACGAATTTATGCAAAAATATTTTTGCAATTTTTCCCACAACAATCAATCAAAAATCAAGTGACATTCTAAACGGCACATAACAACAACAATAGCACACACACACAGAGACACACACACACACACACACACACAGACACACATACACATTCACATACTCAGATATATAGAGACAAAAGGCCTCTGGTGTTCGAGATTGGTTGTTTGCCTGACTGGTCACTCGCTTTAGGTCGTTCATGTGTAAGTTGCTCCTCGGGTCGCCAGGGGGAGATTGGGTGATGGGGGAGGAGAGGAAACTCTAACCACCGGACATTGGTCAAAGGGAACTACTGCAGCAGCAGCAGCAGCAACAGCAACAGCAACAACAACAGCAGCCTGCAGTGCTGACTATTAACATATGCATATTACAGTCAACGAAGGCCAATCGAATAGTTTGTCAAAATTGAATAAAAATACATTGAGTGCTTACCTTGTTAATAAAATAACTAAATAAAAATATAAATATAAGCAAAATAATATTAATTGAAATGCAATAAATAATTTAATATAAATAGCAAGTGTACATTATTTAATAATACGAAACATAACGAATATGATTTATTAAACAAAATTTTATTATAATGTAAATATATATTGATATTTAAGAACTTTAATAATATCTCTAGTCATACAATGCATAATATTATTCAAGAATGATTAAATTCAAATTTCTATTTATTATAAAAATAAAGAAAAAAATCCTTGTTTCCATAAAAACATTTTTTTTGACAAATAAATACATTTGAAGTATTGTTAAAAAAGTAATAGAAGTTAATTTTTTATATCATTTTAGAACATATTTGAGTATAATGATGAAGTGATTAGTGTATATCTTATACAATTATTATTATATATTTTTAAAGAATCCTTTTCTTTAACTCAATGTTTCAGACTTCTTTGGCTGCAATTTAAAGTCCAATACACACACTGACTTGTAGTTTTTTTCTTTTTAAGCCCCAATCTGTCTGCCTATTACCACCTTTTTGCCATACACTCAGTCCAATTCGGGGCTTCAAGATGTCTTGGAGAGCTACTCCATTGACTGCAGGCCAATCTACGACTCTCTCATCAATATGGCAGTTGGATGTTGTTGGGGGAAACGTGATGGGTTTGGCCAAGAGCAACCCTATTACCGACAGCCGAGAGTATAACGACCAAGGGGATGTTGCCTGCCTGGAAAAATGGTAGTTGTTGTTGAAAAAGTACGAAAATTCTGAAATTCAATTTGGTTTTCCTATTCGCTTTTTTGTTGTTCGCGTGCGCAAATTTCCCACAGAACTGTTGTTGTTGCTGTTGTTGATGTTGCTGCTACTGAGCTGTATTGTTGCAATGTTGCCTCTTTTGTTTTTAACAAATTCAATTGTATTATGCAACATCTGCCGCCGACGCCGATGACGCCGCGAGTCGCGTATCTAAAACTTAAATTTATACAAATATGCAATTCAGTCGACTGAGCTAAGTTCAGCTGCTGCAACATGCCACCCGCCTCCTGCCACCGATGGTGGCACAGCCGCTGGCACCATTTATTGTTGCCATCAATAAAGTTATGTAAACACACACACTCACACACAAATACTCACTCGATGCCAATCCATTTTACATATGCAACATTTTAGGTTTTTCATATCAACGACCTCAGTTCGTCAGTGATTGAGTGAGGGGTGTGTAGAGTGAGAGGGGAAAGGGGGAAAGGGGGAGATTGAGGCGACTCAGTCAGCCGACGAGTGAAATTTACATGAAGTACATCATTGTTCAGCTTTGTCAAGCGCGCAAAATTTGTACGAATATGAATGAATGCAGAAACAAGAACAGCAACAACAACAACAACAACAGCTACAGCAAGAAGTGGCATGCAACTGTGCAACATCAAAAGTGCCGCCGATTTTATACACTAACAAAACTTGCGTAATATATGAGCATACAATATGCAGTACGAATAGTTGTTATTTTGATTGGATCAATATTAACATAATTCTCAGCTGATGATAATTTTAAATAAAAGATGCTTAGGTAAAGATATTTATGAACGGAATAAGGAACGTATAATCAAGCCAATTAGCTGCCTAGAAATTGCTGCGAATTAATAAGTTTTAATATAAAAAATTTGATTTATTTTCATATTTAGTTGCTTAGATATAAATTATGGGAAATATTTAGCAAATCCAAATTTAAAGAATTGTGTGCGCCAGTTTCCTAAGCAACTTATAATGCCCATCTTGAAGAGCATTTAAATTTATATATGCATTTTTAAAAGAGTATAAATCGCTACCTCTGTTAACTCTGGACAAACGTGTGGCTATTGTTGCATGCCGAGAACGAAAACAGCGCACAACAAAAGACCAAACTGGGCAGGGGCCAGACTTGGAGCTGGACCTAAACCTGGAGTTGGACCTGCATCCGTCAGATACATATATCCACTGGCAGTGCCCGTCCCGTACAGCATTTGCATATGTTTCCTGTGACTTTTGACGATTATATGATTTTTCTGCTCTTTACACGAAGAGTTGCCTTCAGTTTTTATTTAGTCTTTTTTTTTTTTTTTTGGGTTTTTTCTTTTCGATTTTTGTTTTGTTTTTGCTGGCACTTGCGCAACGTTGAACGGGGCAGCAACTGCAGACGCGTTGCATAAAAATAAATCTCCACACACAGAATAGAAATGCTGAACAACGACAACGACAACGGCAACATCAACGTGCCACATGTCCCAGGCTGCCACAGGCTTGAGTGCCACTGCCACTGCCTATGGCCACTGTAGTATCCAAAGCCCTGGAGATTTACGTGCAATTCAACAGTTTTATGACTTTACCATCTTTATACAATGTTCGTTATATACACAAAAATATATATATATATTTTCTTATATTGTTGCTTTTTTATTTTTTATTATTATTTCGACAGCCCAGCTTCTTGTTTGTCGCCTGCAGATTGTCCGAAAAACATTTTTATATTATATAAGAATAATAATCTAAATCAAAAATGTGCCTTGGGCAATTGTCTTAGTGTTTTTTTTTTTGTTATTGCTTGTCCAACACTTATGGCAGTTTACCACAATAATAATTGCTCAAAATGCCACTTGTTATTTTTTACAGATTTTATATTGATTTGTCAGAGCAACAAATTAGAATTTTTTAAACAACTTGAAAATATTTAAATCAACATAGTATGTAGTTTAAGTGATTTTTAATTCTTGTTATTAATTAATTTGTGTGGATTTTAAATTAAAACGAAATGTTTTAATACATGCTAAGTCTGTGACTTTGTGGCAACAACTCACAGATTGAACTCTGCAAATCAACACCAGATATTCATGTTGTGTCCAGCTGTGAGTGTTTAAAGCAAAACTGATGTGACAACCAATTAAATAACAATTTTTTTTGCTGTGCGTTTTTTTCGTTTTTTTTAAGGTGTAAAACCCATCAATAAATTTTTATACATAACATGTTACCAAAAATATGGAAAAAAAATCAGCTTGGAGATACCCTATATAAAATATCAGTATCTTACACGTATTGTTACTTCCTTTTTTAAATTTTTTGGACGAATAGCATTATCAAAATTGTTTATGTTTATGTTACGGCAAGACTATCATACCCAATTTTAGTGTTTGCAGGGTATAATTAACAGGCAAATAAATGATGCCATTTCGGGACTTGTTCCCAACTTGTTCATGGTCTATAGATACATATGAATGTATGTTTTTTTAGGCATTGTCATGGAAATGTGTGCGGCTGCTGTGCAGCTAATAATGATATATGCCCAAAATCAGATAGCTCATAAGGCATCACCCTTTTGTTGGATCGAAAAATCAATTCTTAATTATAAGCCATAATAAGCGACTGAATGAAAAATAAAAACAGAAACTGAATAAGAAACCAGTTACACAACGATGCTCAGATACAACATATTTGCATAAGAATCGGAAGTTTCAATGTATTAACTTGTTTTATGTTTGTCATTATTGGCGATTTTACAGACATGTTTCTGTGGCTACCGGGTACCCAGACCCAGACCCAGACCCAGAGCCAGACACCGATTCAGACTGAGATGGACTTAAGAGCCGCAGCCTTGGCTCGAGATAAAGATAATGTGAGATAGATAGTATAGTACTGCATCTCTATAAAGATGAAGTCGCAAACGCTGCACCAAGTTTAAGAGCAACTGACTCATTAACAGTGGGTCATAAAACTATGTACGCAGTTTTTAGTGGTGGCAGAGCGCTTTGGACTAATGAATATTTATGGCATCTTAAACATAAATTATTTCGCATACTTCATATCGAAAAAAAATGCGAAAGCCAACAGAAATTTATAGTTAATTTGATTGATTTTATGTGCGGTGCAAAGACGTCAAAAAGGAGCATCACTGTAGCATAGATATATGACCAAAAACCCATCTTGTGATCTGGACAGCCACACAATGTAATCGTTTTCCCAAACAATTTGTTGGCCCTACATTGATTAATGACATGATGATGGTCATCTTCAGATACAGAGCGAGAGAGAGAGGGTTACGCCAACAAGAGGAGGAGAGTGTGATTTCTAACACGCTAAAGATGCGCAATCATTAGGCAGCTGCGATCCTTTCAACATGACAGCGCAGGATCAAAAGGGCTCAAACAAAAAGAAAATACAACTCTAACGATTACAAAACAAATTTGATATTGATTATGGTGCGGCATAAACAAAAGTACACAATCAAAACGCCTTAAAACGTAAAGATCATTAGATTGATTGATGTTTAAGGATGTGAGAAAGAGATCAGTCAGTGAAAATGATGGAAAAACCGAGATGGAACGAAGCAACAGTGTTGAGCAAATTAATGCCGCCAACTGAACCTTTGTTCTTTTGGTGGGAATATAAAAAGATATACACTAGAAAATGTATGTCGCATTTAATTAAATTGTATTCGAAGATATCTATGATCAAAACAAAGCTATTTTTTAATTTGAATAATAATTTTGCTGCAATTAGAATGTTATTCTAAAGATTGTTGCATTAAGCACTTGTGCAATATTTGGCTATTATGCAATTTCTTGGCTATTTTAGCAGCTACTGCTAACGAGCTGTGCCCTCAGCACAGATAAAATATTGATGGCACGGTAATCGAAATGAGAAATTCCTGTAATGTGGCTGTTTTCAATGCTGACTACTTTGTATGTAAATCAAAAGGCTCTGCGGACGCCCTGCAGCTTTCTAACTAATTAACACTTAATTTTAAATCAACTGGAGGCTGGAAAATGCGGCAGCTGCTGCTTTTCACAAAATCAGACACATGTATCTATGTGTGCTTGTTAGATACACACATGTCCGTAGATACATGAATGTCATGTTATAAATTTTGTGGTAATGTCTTCGAATTGTTGTTATTGGAATTGTACTCGTAGTTGTTAATCGCATGTTTGTCGAGCGTGTAATGCGCCCATGCAGCGACTGCAATTACTTTGCACGGCCATTATAAAGAGCTCCAAGTATAGTAAATATGTATCTGTATCTGTATCTGTGCATGTGTATCTTTGTGTTGAACTACTACACATGTATGCATAATTAAACAAGCAGCAAAATGTTTGGCTTAATGATTCACAAAATTGTCCCAAATTTACGGCCAACAAAATGCAGTTGACCAGGCAAAGGCCAAAATTGGACTCCATTGTGTAGTTGTAGTTGTAGCTATTGTTATTGCAAGTGTGTGTGTGTGTTGATTATAAAGCCAAGTTAATGCATTTACCACATATGGTTTTCATATTAGCACACAAAACTAACTAATTGTTATTTTCTTCGCAAATTGGATTTCCACAAGGATTATTATAACATATTTTCCGACTACGGCTGCTAGATGTGTACTAGCTGCATATTATATAATATTTGATATTACTTGCACTGTTGGCCTCATTTGGCTTTTAAGTGCCTTATTGTTAGTGTGCTTTGATGCCAATTTAACCATATTAGATGAACCCATTCTGGTTAAAACTATCAGATGAAATGTGACGTTCGGTAATATTAATATTATTACATTTAATGAGGCCAAAGAATGGCATATCAAATAACGAAGCCATAATATTAGCTAATTTTCATGTGTTTATCTAAATCTAATAGGGTTTAAAGGCCCAAAGCAATGAGTTCGATAATTAATTTTATGGAAATGTTTGCTATATATATATATATCTTCCTATAATAATTAACTTTGCCTCTTCTGTTAAAATATTTGCATATTAAAAATATATAATGCTTATTTTCAACAGATTCCGTATCAATATGAATATTTTAAGAATTTCTTTCATCTATTTGTTTTGTGATGTTAAAATTGAAGATCAGCTGATAAAGGAATTTTGCAACTCCAATTAAGTAAATTATTGAGCTCACAACCCAAGCAATTAGTACTTTCCCAGTCTACAAATTGATATTGTGAGTGCTCCGCAACCCTTTAACAATTTTCATACTCCACTTAAGGCACAACAAATTAACAAATAAATGGCACAAAGTCAGAGACATGAACTGCAATTTGTTAAACGAAAGACATATGCACAAAGGAGGAGAAAGGGATAGAGAGAGAGAGAGAGAAAGAGGGGGGAAGTACAGTGGGCTGGCAGGCTCATATTCATATTCATATTCATATTCAGAGAGCATGTGTGCCATGGAAAGTATAAATAGAAAATATAATTTGAAAAGGTGGCCATAGAAAGGTCTCACTGAAAATCGACAGAGTTGCGGCTGCAACAAATATCAACTTGTTAGTGACGGCAGCTAAAACATTCGCAAGCCGCGTGCAACAAAAGAAGTGGCAGCCAAGGCGCCACATACTGAGCGGCAAACGGCGCCTTCAGATACTCGTGCAACCTCCTCACGCACCGAACAGCGCCGCCGGTAAAGGAGTCGAGGAGTTGAGAAGTCCCGGAGTCGAGGGGGGATTTTGTAGTTCTTACATTGCGGAATATGCGGCATGTGAACGGAACGTTCGACTTCGACGTCGACAGAGAAAGCGACAGCGACAGCGACAGCGAGTTCGACTCCCGATGCGCACATAGACGCCAATTAGCGTTCAACATTTTATGACAATTCGAGCGTGGCGTTCAGCACAAACTTTCTGTTTGTGTGTGTGTGTGTGTTTATGTGTTGCGCTTAGGGGTGCAACAAGAACATGGCATAAGCAAAAAAAGCAACAAAAAATAGCAAAGTCAAAGCCCGCAAAATGCTGTGTTGCAGGTGCCACCGACAGCAGCAACAAAATCAACGCGCTGCAGCACTTTATTATAATTATGGCAGCCAGCTTCAGCCACTGTCGCTGCCTCTTGCAACTGCCACAAAGAGCCAGTCAGTCTCACATATGTGTGTAAGTCTGTAATTTAGATATACAGTTAAAAGCAGCACGAGCTTTTGACATTGTCGCGACATTGACACCAAATGTTGGTTTCTAAATCTTCCTGACATGAAGGAAAATCCTGTGTCATTTTCAGTGTCAAGTGTCTGTTTGACACTTGAACTTGTTGTATGACAGTCAAATATTTATAGAAAGCTCTTTTGATTGCCAATTATTAATATGAAATGGAATTTAGCATTTCTGACAGATTATTTCAGCAAGTTCAGAACTTAATAATAATAATTTGTATTATCAAAATTGGCATTATAATATTTAGCACTTATTGTAGTGAATTTTGTCACCTGCGTGACACATAACTGTCGTGTGAACAAGCGAATTTTTTGATTCCTAAACATTCTCTTAAGCTATGTTATATATTTATTCTTGAGAGTCTAGCGATATATCTTATCTTAACTACTCCCCGCTGGGTCGAGAAATGTCAGCCGTTAGTCAATGTCAACATTAAGCTTTCAGCTAATGATTGATCTGTCTGAACTACTTGAGATCACATCTAGAAGTGCTTAAATACGTGTTAGTAGCATTTTATTTCTATAATACTTGTATTTAGCAGCTTGTTTAAAATATTAACCGACTTTTAGCGTTTTTCTTTTTTTTCGGATTTCTCTTTAAGTGGAATTCCCAAAAGTAAGAGTTCTTTTATATTATTTTTGTAAATTATCAGCAGCCTTGCTGTCAGACTTTGTGACTGAGCTGCACATTTGATATATGGCCACACCTTTAATCACTCCGCCACCGCAAAATCCACAACAAGAAAAGGTAGCAGAATATGCATAGTATACGAGTATATGGTATGTATTTATTTATTTCGGAAACTTTGATGTGCCGAAATTGAAATGGACTCATTCCGTGAGACGGCAACACACACAAAGGCGGAAAAGGCAAGTAAAATAAAGCTGAAAGCTGAAAGCCGAAAAGCAGATCTCCAAACTTAAGCAGTTGATTTGTGCTGAGTTATTCGGCGAATTCGCAGACGAGAAATTATAATTTATTTAGAACAGCCTCTGAATACACGTACCACGTTCAAAAGTGTTGCTCTCAAAGAGCTTCTGCTTCTGCTTCTGCTTTTGCATTTGGAGTGTGATTGGCCTGCCTGACTGACTGTGCCACAGTGCCTGCCACAAAGACAGATACAAATTCATTTCAGATGAATTTTGGATTTAAGAGCGTGAGTAAGTTGCCAGATTTGGGATGCTCTTGCTCTGGCTCTGGCATTCCTCTCAGCCTATCCGGCGTCGAGTCAGATCGTCCAACACTCAGAGCAGGCAATTAAAACAAATCTCTCGGACTGTGGAACCAAACCGTTCCGAATTGAGTTCGCATCGAATGGCCATTGACATTGGAATTGGCCGAAATTTTAAATTGTTTTGGCTCCGACAAATGGTTGGTTTTTTTTTTCCATCATCTAATAATAAGCCGCTGAGCATGGCCAAAGGGATAAGCCAGCAGATAGTTTATTATAAATTGCATTGACTATAAACAAGTTATATTTTATTTATTATCATGCCATATGCACGCAAATACGACAAACAATACGAAACAACGAGAATAACAATGGGAGGATAAACAATTTCATAACAAGCTTAAGTTTGAGCTTAATGAGTTTTTACTCATTTATATTGCGAATCGTAACGATGGATTGTGCGTTTGAATGATATACACAAGTGTAATTTGTATGGCATTAATCTCATATTAAAAAAGACAATATTTAAATAAAGGTACAATTTTTAAATTATTAATTTGTTTACTTTGCCTTTGTCTAGTGGAATTCGACATTCAATTGCTAAATGATAAACAAACAAATGCGTTCATGAATAACTATGAGGTTAATTATGTG
Source organism: Drosophila sp. st01m (assembly GCA_018901795.1). Taxonomy (NCBI): domain Eukaryota; kingdom Metazoa; phylum Arthropoda; class Insecta; order Diptera; family Drosophilidae; genus Drosophila; species Drosophila sp. st01m. The sequence continues at coordinate 4,662,320 of JAEIFG010000172.1, forward strand.
AGTCTTATGAATGTTAAGGGATTAATAATATGTGAATAATATAAAAGTTTATTAACTGAGATACTGTGAGTTTCATACGATAGGAAATGGATGCCACTTAAAAAGGAAACCAACATCTACATACGATTGTTAAACGAAGGTAAATGCTTTATAGCAATAATTGCCTCTAATTTGATAAGAGTTTACTGCCTGGCACTTAAAAAGCAGTTACTTTTCGCTTAAAGCACTGAAATGCCACCTCGAATTCTCGCACTTCACAACACTGTTCAACTTATGAGCAAAATGATCCGATCTTAATGGAATTTAAGTCGCGTGTTGTATAAACTCGCGTGTTTACTTCATTAAGTGCAGGAATATGATGTATATATATGTATATGTTTATATCGATATAGTTGGTATATTGTATACGCAGCTGTTGCTGTTATTTTAAGCATTGTCCTCTGCTCATTTAAAGCATCCTTTGCCCGTCTCGACCAGACTAGCAGGAAGCTTACCTGCGACTTCGTTGTGAAAAAAGTTGATAATGCATAAAATATATAATTTGCAAAATTAATTAATTTTTACAACACATTAATTTCACCCCGCCACACACAACCACACACACACACACATTTGCGCAGCGGTGGCACTCAGTCAGCCGTGCCACATGCACCGTTGCCCCAGTGGCCACACTGCCCGATTTTTCCACGTCCCTTTCCTCTCTGCAATCCATATCCCTGACACTCTCTCCCCCTATCCCCCCTCTGCCGACCCCCTGGGTGCCTGGCCAACGTTGCGGCCGCTTTGCTATTGAGGTAAAAGTAACTGCAAAAGCGCTTCGAGCGCTCATTATGCTGCACCACTTGTATAATTTTTATTTAATTTATTTAAAGGTAGCTAAAATTAAGTATACAATACACACACACACACACACACACACGTACTCATGCAACCAGGGCTGCAAGCAGTATAAACTCTTTGTGTTTTTTTCTTTGTAATCCTTATTTATTTTGTGTGTTTTTATAGTTAAAAATGAAAAACAAATGAAGAACATCAGATTTTCAATCAGTTTATTTGGAATTTAATTAGGAATCAATTTATAATTTTTCGCAGAGTTCAGTTAAATTTATTAAACATCAGCCACTCGGTTGAATTTATGGCTAAAAATATATTGTAAAAATGTTTTTTTTTAAGAAAATTAAAACTTATGCTTAGTTCCTTAAAATCTAATAAGTTCTACATAAAGTGAGATGAAGTTTAGAATCAAAAGATTGGCTTAGTCTAAATTTACCAAGCAATAAGTTCTACTTACTTGATTTTGAATAAATGTTAATTAAAGAAATGGTAATATCAAAATATAACTGATTAAATATCATCCACTTAGCTTAGTCACACATTACAATTTAAACTTCCCCTTATTAATAACTGACGTACAGGTAATTATCGCACCTAGTCTGCTAATACTATTACCGTAGCCCTAGGAAATGCATATTCCATTCATACAAGCTCTGAGCACGCTATGCAAGTACTCGTATTAACCCAAAATGGTCAGTTGGGCATTTAGTCGAGTGTGCAACATCGAGGTGTGCAACAACCAAGTTCATGTATCACTTGCCTCCGCTCGTATGTTGATTTTTTGGGTAGAGCATCAGTTTTATGAGTGCTTCGATCAAATTGAGTTGAGTTAAGTCTGGCCTGGTCTGGTCATGTTGCAAATTATGTATGTCTTTTGACACGCAGCCCCATGGCCTTAGGGTAGGAACTTAGCCAAGGGTAGTCGGAGGCACACTTTATGGCGGTACGAGGTATAAAACCTCTTGTGCAAAATTAAAATGTGCTACATTCGCATGTTTAATTAATGAAATGTTTGACAATGTCGGCAGCTTCAGGTCTGTCGCTTTGGCAGCCCTTGCACCCTTCCCTGTGCTGCACCCTGATCCCGTCCCCACTTCTCCTTCGTCTCCTGCTGCTCTCCCTGGCGTTTGCGGTCGAAACGCTTTGATGGAATGCTTGCTCAAAATGCCAACGCTAGCACGCACATGTGTGTCTGCCTCTGTGTGTGCCAGTGTGTGTGTGTGTGTCAGAGTGTGTGTAAGTTGTAATGGGCCCCTTGCATTATTGAAATCGACACAATTTTACTTTTAAGCAGCGGCGGCGTCTCTGCAACATGTGCAGACCGCATCCAAGACCGCATCGCCCTGAGTGACAACAGTCTTTGGGCCCAGGCAGCGCACAGTGGGACATTTCATTTTTATATAGATATCATTTATTTTGAAAGTCTAATTCGAATTTTAACTACTCTAAATTGACTAGTTTTTGGCGATCAATTTAGTGAAAAATCGAGAACTAAGTTGATTTTGCATAAACATCTATAAACCATAATATATTAAAATAAATAATAAATAAAATTTATATAACTGCAAAGTGTCAATACTTTGTCAAATTTTTTAGGCAATTTCCTTGCATCAAAATTGGAAAATTTAATTTTTCTCGGTCAATGTTGATTTTTTTCATACTTTGTCCTTTTACAAAAACTTTTGAAAAGCGATAAAAAAATTCCTATATTTTTTTTTGTTTGTCCAGAATTGTCAACAGCATGTTCTCTCCCCTTATCACTTTCAAAAACCTCAAACTTGCATAGCTTTGTCAAAATTAAAACGGTTTTAGTGCGGAATTTCAATTTGACCTTTATTTTGATTTTGCATCATAATTTTTTGCAGAGAATTTATTTCGTTTACTGACAGTTTCTCCCTACATTAATTATGGACATCTACGTCTCAGTTAATTTTTTGTTAATATAATGCAAAAAATATGTATGCTATATATATAATAATTATAATTTTTTTAAATTTGCTTATGGTAAATCTGCACCACTGTGCAACGTCAACGGCAACAACATGTTGCGTGAGGTGTTGCTGTTGTTGTTTATGATATTGATGTTGTTGCTGTTGCTGTTGCTGTCGCTAGTGTTGGTGTTGGTGATGCTAATGCGACTGCGACTGCGACTGGTTGGACCAGCTCTTGGTCTTGGTGATGGTCTGTGTGTGCACAGCCCGCCATCAAGTTCAAAGTCGAAATGCTTGTAATATGCAAAAATGTTTTAATTAATCACTTTGATGCACACCGGCAATTCAGGGACATGACTGTGGCCCAGACCCAGACCCGGACCCAATACCAGACCCAGGACGAGACTCGGGACCTGGAACAGGCGCAGGCGCGTGACATATTGAGAAGATGTTCGGAGGCCGTCATCGAGGTGCCGGCTGACTGTCAGTTCAGCGATGTTATGCGCTCATATATGCATACATATCACCCCTCTCCCTTACCCGTGACACCATCAACATATCACATATTTATGTCTTAATAACTTTGTCAATAAACAAGCCGGCAAACTGTTAAATTAATATGCTCATGGTTTTTGACTTTCATATTTGCAACTGAGCTATTTAATACTACCAAAAGAACTTCTGATGTAAGACTTAACTTTTATTTAGTTGGAATTTAAGATTATGTTGGATTTTATAAAATACGTACATATAATTCACCACAATATTACAAAAGACTAATTACTTTTGTTTTTTAGAAGTTGCAAACAGTTTGTGCCTTGTTTGTTTATTAAATTTTTGTGTTATTTTAAATTCTAGTTATTTTATTTCTGGCATACGAGAAATAAATATTTCCTGTCCAAATCAATATTCAACAGAACTCTGACGTTTTTATTTCTACTCGTTTCTATTTATATTATACTTTTTTTACATACGTTTTGCGAGTGGAGTTAACATTTTTAGGGTTTTATGTGAACATATTTTGATTAAAAATATGACTTGCTTTGGCTTCAATTGATGTATGTATTGTGTGCATATTGTGTGTTTGTGTGTGCCTGGAAATGCTTGTGAAATTACATTTTTGGCATTTTCCGTAGCATCAGGTATGACAATATGGCTATTGAAAACGGAAAGGGAAAAAAGCAGCCACAATGGTAAACAATTTTTTCGCTTTTCACTGGCTTTTCGCCGTTCAATATTTAATGCTTTTCTATGCGGCGACGGTTGCTATTGAAACCTTCACCTGAGTTTAGCCTGACATTTCTGCACCCTCCACTCACCCTTCCGTAATTCTTTTATTTTCTTTTTTTTTTTTTGTGCATTTTCTGTTGCCAGTTTTTAATTTTCCGCCAGTGCCGTTAAGCTTGTCATTAACCCAGTTTGAACTGCGGGTTGGCCAAGAGCCTTACCAATGTGATGGCGTTGTGGAGGCGGTTCTGGTGGCGAAGGGACGTCAGGTGCAGTCTGTTATATGTGTATAAAAATGTATATGCATTGTGCATTTTTTATGGCCCGCTCTGAGATTTAAATGAAATTAAAATCGGTGTATAGCCGATGGAGCTTGACTTGTGGGCGCGGTTGAATATTTAACTTTATGCGAAATTAAAATGGAAATGGAATTGGAATCGGACTCCCTCAACTATCGTTATTCATTAAAGTATGGGAATTTTAACAAAAATTGGCATACGTATAATCGATGGGCAATCCAATTGGGACTTATTAAACGCCATGTGATAAAGCTCTATCGTTCTTCACATTTAATTGGATAACGAGCACTTATTACATTTTTTTATGTTAGTTATATTTAATTTTTATAATAATCATATTAAGTACTTGTTTGCACTGTTCTTTAATTGACTATAATTTTTATTATTAACTTTTAATACTATGTTAAGCTTCTGTTAACTTTGTCATATGTTTCCTTTCGCTTCTATTGGAATTTTAAGCAAGTCAAACTCGAATTGTGGAAGAATCCGCGCAGTAAGAAAATAAATTCCATAAATTTGGCTGAGTCTGGTAGCGGCAACTTTTGTTTGTTCTTGTCTCTCTCTCTGTGATATTTCTTAATATATATAAGGTTTTTTTTTATAATTTAAGAATGCCACACAACGTGGCAGGACTGACAACAACCACAATAACAAAAAGGTCGCCACAGACTAAAATGAACTTGAAAGCTAGCCGAGCAGTAAAAAAGCTGCAAAAGGTAACAAACCAAATGCCAATAAATGATTGAAAAAAAAAACAAATAAAGATAAAATAAGAGAATACAAGAAAAAAATTATTGAAGCGGCATATTTTGCTTTTATAAAATACAGAAAAAAAGCATTTTTGCTGCCGCCATAAAGCGTAGAAATAAAAGCACTTAAAGTTTGTCAGCAAGGCGATCAAAACATGTTAAAATCGAACTGAAATTACGGCACTTAAGACAGTCCCTATACCTGTCCGGACTCCGGATCTGGTTCTCAGTTCTGAGCTCCACAACAAGTATTGCCCCAAGAAATTTATGACTTGTGTGATAATGCGAGGCGCCGCAAGGTGTGCGCAGTGGGAATTTGTTTCTAACTCTGAGTCGAACCTCATCTACATTATAATGACGTTTATCTGTATGGTATTGGAATATGGCATCAAAGGCCGGGGAACTTCCGATTTATCTCAATTGTTGAAAATTGAAACGCCAGCGCATTTAGCACCAATTTGGAACACGAACTTGAACACTTGAAAACTGATACAGACATTCACAGCAGAGGCCCCAGAATCATCCATATAAATGTCTTGATTTCGTGCCACAATCACACAGTCAACTTGTGGAACTTTCGACTGAACTTTTGGTCAATAATTTGCGTACAACTTTGGCTCTGACTCGACCTGTTAACTCTTTGAAATTTGAGTAGATACGCAGACGAAAACACCTCGTTTAACGAGGGTAGTTTTAAATATAACAAATCAATCAACTGCTGAAATTTTGTCAAAATTCAATACACTGCAATCCAAACCCTAGTATATTTCTGCTTACAGATTTAAAACTGTCTAATATGAAGTAATCAATTTATGGATATTTATCCTTTGGCAAAAGGAAATTTAATCTCAGGCAGACGTAAATAATGCATAAAATTGCAATTTCTTTTGGCTGTTTCAATCAATGCGAATTATTTTTCATTACTCTCTGCATTTTGGGATGAAATTGTGTAAGAAATTGCAATTTTGTTTGGCAATGATTTCATTTGATTCCTGATTACTATTGTGTCCACCCTTTTTATTCCCAATTCCCATTCTGTGTACTCTACACTCCTGGCAGCTGTTGCCGCGGAAGTAAACGCCCAGCAATAAAAATCTGAGCAAGCGTCCCTCACCTCTGCTAAAAGTAAAGAAAAGGGCTCATATCAAATTATTTGCGAAATATAAAGAAAAAGGTAAAAATCTGTCCAAACACTTCAAAATAATTTGACATCAACGCAGTTTATTCCCACAAAATCGGATCGCAAAACAGATTGACGATATGCCCCCCTGATATCTCAGTTTCTCTCAATAGATTGTCAAACTAATTTGGGCGCAGGTAGCCCTGGGATCTGGCACTGGGATCGCTCGGCCATTATGAAGATGTTGAATAAAAAGTATCACATGACATGGTTGACAAACTGGAAAAAGGTTGACAAACTTCTTAAATTACCAAGCCGAGCAACGATGTGGTCTGGACCCAGGCTGGGATGCATTCGAGGTAGTTTCTGAATCTGTGACAGCGTCTGGGGCAGTTTTCAATTTGTGGCTAGCGAAATTTATGAAGCGTATAATTTTCATATGCAACACCTGCTGCAGTTTGTCTGGCACTTGGCGATCTCTTTATGGTTGGAATGCTTATATAAATAAAAACTTTATAATTGCCGACTGACTGTGAGATACTTTGCATTATTATGGCTGTCTGTCTTTGGCGGGAAGGGGGTACGGCTAGGTGCTGGGGAGGGGAAGTGCCAGGGAGCTGCATTGGGTTGTTTATAAATTAAGTCAAGCTCCCACGGCCGCTGTTTGTGTACTGTACATTAAGGACACTTGATAGCTTAATTTATTGCAAGGCTAAAAGATGCAGGACAACGGGTGCAGAAAAAGCCAATGCTGAGATAATTGCATGCAGAACAAGGACGACAACCAGACTGTGAGACTCGTCCTGGTCCTCGTCCTCGTCCTCGTCCTGCTACTGTTATTGCTCCTTGTTGTTGTTGTTGCTGTTGTTGCTGTTGTTCTTATGCTGCGCTGCACTGCGCTTCGTTGGCTCCTCGCAGACTGCATTCATATATATGTGTGTGTGTGGGGGTGTGTGTGTGTGTGTGTGTGCTAGTAACTGACTGTGGCTGCTACTACTTGTATCTCTTTGTGTGTGGTGTGTGTCTGTGTGTGTGTTTATGTGTGTGGGTTGTGCGAGTTCGCGCTGCTGCATAAAACATTTTAAATTGAGCGTTAAAATTAAACGATGCATCGCAAAACTAACAAACGTGGCTAGCAAAAAGAGCACAAAATGCACTCGGCTCGGCCCGGCATTTGTGGGTCGAGCGGATGGTACTCTGAACTTGTTTATAAGGTCGTTAATCGTACACACACACACACACACACACACACACACCAACATATTCACATATCGCTATAAGCGCCACATAAGCAGCATATAAAATGTACACAATATAAATTCAAAAAGTCAACTCCATTTTGTGCAGATTTGTTTTCTGGCTTAAATGCCACGAGTAAGAGAATAGAAATATAAATGGGCGACGGCGATTTATTTAACACATCATTTGAATATAACTTGTCAATAGTCATGAAAGTTAATTTAAGAATAAACTGAAATAGTTAAATAAATTGCAGTTAATAGTCGCAATAATTGAGCTGCACATATTCAGTACAATTTTTATATTTATCTAATTGACAATAATTGTAAATTCAACAGAAGCTGCAAATCGACGGCAATTGTTGTCCAAATTGTATTGAGAAAAACTGCATTTGACAGGCAGACAGACTTTCCACAGATTTTCCACTCCACTCAGCTTGATTGAACACTGCAAACTCATTTGGCTCATAGGAAATTTCATAAATTTTCAATTGGCAAGCATAAAACAGGAACAGGAAAATCGGTAGGTCGTCGATTCAACAACAATAACAAAAAGTCCAAATAAATCGAGAGGGTCATATGAAAGTCGGTCAGTCATTAACAGATACGGCAACAACAACAAACTTTAGATGCATGTGCAATTGTAATTGCAATTGCAATTGGAGTTGCTGTCCTGGCACTCTCCAATCACTTAGGCAATGCAGTCAAGAAGTCACTCATCGAGTTACCCAAGTTAAATAAACAGACTAGATTGATGTGTTCATGTACTCGTTGTTGGCCTAAACAAAAGGCTCTAGACAAACACAGTTGAGGCCCAAATATAACAATATAGTGAAATGAAAATGTTTGGTCCAATCAAAAATAAGTCAACGAGCGTAAAAACGAACAAGAGACTCCATTCAGTTCCAATTATATATACCCTGCAAATAAAGTCTTCGAGGTGCGGTGGACACATTTTTTAAATTGACAATTTATATTTCAATTCGATATTCAGATTTTATAAAATCTGAAAGTTTAATGTCTTTTTTTATTTGTTTTATATAAGTTCCATTTATTGTTTTGAGTTTTTACAGAGTATCAAAGCGTTGACTTAAGAATTTTAAATAGCTTGGCATGATTTTGGTTTTGGTTCTGCGCTTGCAAATTGACAATTTAGCCTTTCACCTGTCTAAACGAATCTATCGAACATCAAAATAAATATTAACAAAATATAAAAAGAATAAAATAGAATACAGCTAGCAATGGCAAGGCTAAACAAGATCGTTGTTGTTGTTGTTATTATTGTTGTCAGTCAGTCAGTCAGTCAGTCAGCCAAGTAGCGCAACGTCACTCATTGGATTTTAGCCTAGAGTTTGAGTATTTTTGAAATTTGAGGCCATCGCTCGGCACTCGAGAGTCAAGGCGATGGTCCGGGCTGTATATATATATATATATACGTGTTTGTGTGTGTATGTGTGTGTGTGTGTTTGTGTGGCTATAGTTTTTATTGACATTTCGGCGCGTTATCGCGCTGGCCAACAAAAGGAGTCAACTTGAAGAGCGCCAGTCAGCGAGGCGGCCAGAGCGACAGGCAGCTAGGCAGCTATTCAGTCAGTCAGTCAGTCAGTCAGTCAGTCAGTCAGTCAGTCAGCAGGCAGGCAGTCAGCCGGACAGGCCCCTAATCAACTCAACTGGTTCAACTGACTGAACTAACTGACTGCTATGGCATGCAACTATATACGAGTGTGTACGAAGTTGGATAACAAAGAAAAACTAACTGGGATTAGAATTATTGACTGCAAAACGAATAGAGAGTACTCTACTCAGATAAAAATATATTTAGGATATTATTGTTAAAGAAATTTAAAATATTCAATCACATTCAAAATGTTGCTGAGAAATTCTAGCTTAAATCAAGTAATTTGAGATCGGCTTAGTAAAATAAGGAATTATCATTCTTCTGAAATAAATTAAAATTAAAATAATTGAGATATAGTTACATAACTGGTTTTAAATTAAAAAAAAAACACAAGACGGATTAACTATTGTAGGATAAATAGTTTCAACGCCATTAAAAATACAATTGTAACTTAAAAATGCAAATTAACACAGATTAACCAAAAAACATATTATTTTATAAATTTAATTAATTATTGCAAGTATGAAAAAAATATAAGATACTTGAATTATTCTTTTAAACAATATTCCCATCAAGTAAGCAATTCAAAAGTGAGTTTTAAGGAACTTTAGGGTGTCTAAAAGACAAATATATTTTCTATTATTTGCAATATTAAATTGTAACTGTAACTATAGTAGATAATGCTATAACTGATGGACCCTTTGGTAAAATATATTCCCAAGTGGTTACAACTGATAAACAACAGCAAATTTTTGGCGTTCAGTCAGACAGCAGCAACAGCCACAACAGCAGCAACAGCAACTGAAGCGACGTCAGCAAATGCAATGCACATTATAATTTCCATTAGAAGTCAGCAGCGGATCAACAAGAGTTTGGGAGAGTGGGAGGGGAAGTTGAATGCGGCAACAAGTCCAAGTCCAAGTGGCTGATGGCGTAAACAGAGAACTGTCATTATGACAGTTGATTCTTTGCGGCTGCTGTTGCCGTTGCTGCTGTTGTTGCTGCTGCTGCAGCGGCAATTGTTGCTGTTGTTGCTGGCCATTTAAAATTATGGCCACCGAGCTGCAGTTAGAGTTGGCAACGGGCAACTGGAAACTGGCAACTGGCAACTGGCGTTGCAAAGATATATAATTTTATACTTTCGCATAATGTTTTGCATTAAAATTATAATAAGTTTCAACTTTTGCATTGCATTGCAGTTGCGCCCAGTTTGCAATGTTGCTGGCAGCCGCATTTCTGTTTCCACTGTTCGCTGTTCACTGTTCACATTTCAGAGATTTTTGCTTTCAGCTTTTAGCTTTCAGTTTTCAGTTCAACTCACAAAACGGCGGGTCGACTTGATTTGAGTTGAGTTCTTTGGGTCAATATCATTGCGTTATCTCTGAAAGTGGAGCAAGTCAGTCGGGCTGTCATTTATTTAATGTTTGAGATGCCTGAAATATATTCATTGCACTGAATTCTTAATAGTCTCTTTCTCTTCATCTCTTCCCTTTTCTTCTCTTTGGCGTTCTCGACCCTTTTAATGGCACTTGCAATGGCTAAAAGGCTTATTCCAAGGCAACTTGTTATTGCTGTTGGTGCAATTTGCCTACTTTGTTCAAAGGCGGATTAAGTAGGTAACCAACTAAGTAATAGGCATCTATTAGCGAGAATCTCAAAGTGGGTAATCTGATGAATCATTGATATGACTGCACTTATTGAGTACGGGTTGAGTCCTTAATACTAGAAATCCTGCCAAGAAAGTTCAAGGTTGGTGAGACTGAAAGTCAAATGCATAAGTCGGATATTTTACTGAACTATTTTATTATTAGTATTTCAATTTAATAATTAAATTTAATTATTATTGGTTTACTTGCAATATTATGTTAAATATTAAGTGAAATTTGTGTTTTATTATTTTTTCTGTTTATTTTTCGAGAAAATTAAAGAGAGTAATCATTAAATACAGTTCCTGTTATCTTAACTTTTATCCTACATATGAATTCTTTATTTGCGATTGATCTTTATATAATTTTATCACACAGATGATAGGTATCAATGTAAAACATAAAAAAATAGTGCCTTTATTTAGTTCACATAAAGTTGATCTGATTTACACTCGCTTGTCCTCCATGGTCGCTTTTCTATTTGAGACTATCAATAACTTAACAACTTCCTATATTCCTCCGGTTCTCTCGAACTTTTTACACTACTTGCAACATTGTTGAATGCCCCCCAAGCGTCTACACAATGATTAACAGCAAATTTGCCAGCCGCACGCTCTTAGTAGCTGTCAATATGCAACAGCAACAATAACAACAACAGCAGCAGCAACAGTGACAGCAACGTGTAGCATGCTGATGTTGCTATAGCTTTCAGCAAAGTTTATATTCTATACAAATAGCTGTGCAACAAGCGGCAGCTTTACAAAATGCCCAAAACATCAATTTATTCTCATTAAAAGATATGAAGGTGTTTGGCTGTCGTCTTGGCAGCAGCTCCAACAACGAACAACAACAATAACAACAACAAGGGGGAGAAAATGTTAAAAAGAAAAACTTTCTGCGGGAAATGTGAACAAAAGCGTGCAATTTACAAACTGTTGTCTGGATAGAATGGAAATGCTAGGAATGAAGCGAGTCTGTGTTGGGGAATATCTAAAGTTGATGTTGGTGTCGGGAATTGGGCGTTGTTGCTGGTGTTGTTGGTGTTGCTAGTGTTGCTGGTGTTGCTGGTGTTGGTAACAAGCTAAGGAACTTGGCCCGCAAGCAGCTGCTTTAGAATTAATGCAACAAATGGCCCACAAATCCCATCGCGGTTAAAGTTGTGAAAGCTGAGGTTAAGCAAGTGCAACCAAAAGGTAATAAAGTTTAATTGAATTTTCATTATACGCAATTTTTCTAGCCTTCGCCAAGTTGCTGTTGTTGTTGTTGCTGTTGATATTGTTGCTGGGTGTGTTGGCCCTGCGAATCGCTAATGAAAAATGCATTTCAATATTCAATTACGCTACAGCAAACAAATCTGCTAGGGCCATGCGAGATGCATTTAAAGAGTTTTGAAATTAACTAAATTTTAATTAATTGGATTTTATTTATACTCAAATGTGGTCATGTATGCAGTTAACAGGAAATTCCTTAAATAGTGTAATAATGTAATCTCATTAGGATCAATTTAAATATTTCATAGTGAATAGCTAATTATAGATTAGCATTATATTTTTTAATGCTATATAATCATTTCCCTGCAGGGAAAATGTTAACTAGTATAATAAACTCATTGTATCACAAAATGAAATAGTTCTTCAATATAGTAGAGAAAATATTGGTTTCAGCTTATTTCTCCATTTTTGTGCTGATGCAATACGGATATTTGAGTTATTTGCCAGACAAACTCTGATGATTTGCTTATGCATTTTATTATTATTTTTTATTGGTAGAACTCCTGAAACACACCTCGTTTGGAAGAACTCTGCCTAGAAGTTGTGAGGAGCTGCAGCTGCCGCGCAGCACAAAGAGCAGCGTGCAATTTGTGTTTCCTTTGTAATGCAAATTCAAGTGGGGAGTCAAGTCGCGTTGCTGAGTGCTTGCCACGCCCACGTGCTGCCATGACGCACATTGTAGGAGTCGCAGTCGCCGTCGGAGACGTAGTTGCAGGCAGAGCTACAGAGACATTTGGCACTTGCAAATCCCCAACAGCAACAACAACAACAACAACATGCACAACAGCAATGCATTGGCATTCATCAGCAGCCGCAAAACACACGTCTGTTGCATATAAATGTTGCCTGCCACATGTGCAACACTGCGTTGTAGTATAAGCAAATCAAATCACAGACATGGCTTCTGCCTCAGTCCTCTGCTCATCATCGTATCACGATGATGACCCCGATAATGATGATCATTATTATGTGAGCAACAGCAGCAGCTCTGGCTTCAACTTGAGCAACTCATGAGTCTCCCCTCTCTCGCCATCTCACTTCAATCAGGTTGTCAAGTGCAGCATCTAATAAATCATTTTTTGTCGGCTGTTTGTTTGCATTTTTACACATTTATGAAGAGTGTTTTCCATATAGGCATCTATTTAATAAATATGCCCTCTTCTTGCCTTCAAATTATGGTCTCATTAATGGACGCGCGCTGTTTTCACCTAAACTATTTTGAATTTGGGTATTTTGGATATTTTAGGTACACCAAGATCTCATTAATCAATTGAATTTTTCGAAAACGATATCTATCAAATATATAAGCAGTTCGATTTATGCTAAACATCATCAAAAGTCACACTAGCTAGACATTTGGCATGCGTTCCCTCTGATTTACATACTATTGTTATTATCTCTCTCTCTCTCTCTCTCTCTCTCTGTCTTTATCTCTCTTTTTCTGCTGCTCCCTTCTCGTTCATCTCGCACTTGTTGTTAGATTGATGGCGACGTTTAAAACGCCTCAAGTCTGAAATGACAGGCGTCTTGGTTCAACCTCAAGATACGATAACGACGAATAACAAAATCGAGTTTTGTTTTATAGGTGTCGTATATCAAAAAGTCAGCAAAAGTTGGAACCACGTCGGAGCTCTTTGAATTTACTTTGTGAATTTTGAATGAATTACAAATGAAAGTAGGGGCTGGTACATGAAGCTCCAATGAATAAATGACCCGGTGAAAAACTCTGAAACTTGTAATATTAATCAGTAGCTCTATAAACTTAATGTGCGCGAAAGTTGTTCAGCAGAAGATAATAATCGAATTGTATTTAATTTTATCAGATAAGTTTCTATTTTTAAATGATTTTTTTTATTGTATTTGCATTTCATTTTACTGAGAAATTTACATAATTTCTTCAACTAAACATGTGTATAAATAGAATTGTTTAACTTAAAGTTAATACATTATATTTAAAGCTGATAAGTTTTAACGTAGATTTTCCAAAAGTAAAGTAAACAGAATACAACTACAGATCACTTAATATTCATTTAGCTATGCGATTATTAAGCTTATCAATTTCAATTGGAGATTCTCTAACTGATTTCGATCCTAATTACTTAATCTATTTATCTTGATGCAGCTGGTTGTTTGTTTCCTTGCTGACGTCGGAGCTGCTGTCCATGTGGAGTTGAATGTGCCCCTTAATGTGGCGTCTGGTTGTCTAAATGTTTCCTGCTAAATTGTAACCCCTTTTGTAGATCCCTTGACACTTACAAAACGACCGCAGCACATTAAAGTGAACGCCGCCGCCGACGACTCGTTGTTGCAACGTGTTGTTGCAAAGGTGTGCGGAGTCGGTGATATAAAGCCAAAAGCCGCAACACTATTTTCCCATTGACAATAAAAAATCTTTATTTAAAACATTTCACGGCAGCAACAATAAAACACCGAAAAGTGTTGCTGTTGTTGTTGTTGTTGTTGTTGGTTTTGTGTAGAAGCCAAAAACCGCAACATGTTTGAAGCATTTACACGTGCGGCAAAGCTAAGCCCGAAACGGAATAGAACGGACAGGGATCAATGCCGAGTGTGAGCCAGTAAACAAGGTGCGATGGAGCAGGAGGGAAGAGAGGGGAAGTGTGAGGAAGAAAGAGGGTAAGGGGCAGGGGCCGCAGGTCAGCAGACAGGAAACGTGTGAGTTGCAACGCCAACGGCATTGGAAACGTAGTTGCTGCAGAGCCATTTCAGTTTGAAACTGTCTCAACTATAAAAGAAATCAATTACTTTCGCTACAAACTGAACGGAGGGATCAGGGATAGATTGGGGGGGTCCAGGGCAAGGACTGTCCAGGCAAATGTGCTCACACTTCCGCCCTGGCGTTCGAAAAAACATGCAGCAGGGGGGGGGGCAAGGCTTCGAAGCTTGCAGCGTCACGTGCCACAAAGAACGCGCTACAAATTTGTTACAACTAATGCGTGGGTGCAATTCGAAATGTGCTTCTAACATATGCAGCGAGAGTTGACTGAACAACATAGATGAGTACTCTACGAGGGCTGTCAATTGAGTTGATAGAATAAAAATACTAATTAATATAACATACATTTTCATGTTCATTTTATTTCATTATTTGTGTTCTACTTACAACAAGGAAATAGTCAGGACTAAGAATTGCAAATAAATTATGAATATAGGATTGTAAAATGTACAATTAAATACTAATTTGTAATATATACCTATTTAAATATAAAAGAAATGATTATATTAAACAGAGCTTAAAATCTAAAAAGTATGTAATTTTTTAAATCATTTAATACATTTAGATTAACATATCTGTATTTTTTAAATGCATATAAATATATTGAAAATGCTTAGTATGACATTCCGTTCATGATTTATTCAGGAATCCAATATTGGGACAATAAGTTGTTGAATCCGCCCTCGCATTGAACTTTGCACGAACTGGACCCGAGAGCAAGAAATGTGAGTGCGGCTTCAATGGCACTTTGAATATTGTTACGCTCGATTTGGGTTCGTTGACTTGGTTCAGGGGCGTAACGTGGCGTGCCAGGGATGCATACTCGCATTTGGGGAGACAGGAGAGTGGGAATGGATGGGGATTGGGTATGTGGGAATGGGCAGGGTGGGAGCACTTTGAAGTGCAGTTTATTTTATCAAAGTTATTTTCGTTTGCACTTTGCCAGTAGCCAAGTGGCGATAAGATGCGTTAAGTAATTATAAATGTTAAGCAGAACTTTTCTGTTTTCTTTTTCATTTCTTATCTGGCATCTTAATGCAAATATTTGACGCGTATTTGCGCTGGGCTTCAATAACTTTTTGTAGATGGCCATTTGGCATTTGGCTTTGCATTTGCCACTGCCACATGGGGCATGCTGCGTGGCAGTTGTTAATCTAATCAATGCAACGGAAGATGCAACTTGCCGCAAAACTTAAACCCAAATGCAATGCACTTGCCGCTTACCAGTTACCACTTGCCACTTGCCACTTGCCACTTACGACGGTGACCAGTGGCCGCTGCCACATTAAAGAGCCAAAGGTGTTGGTGGCAAAAGCCCAGCGCCGTCAACACCAACAGGCCAAAGAGAACTCAGCACAGCAAATGTTATTGTTGTTGTTGTTGTTGCTGTTGTTGCTGTTGCAACCTGCCCCAAGGGTGCGGCGAGGCCGTCAACGACGTCCATTATCAACGAGGCGCAACTAAAATATTTTAATTAACGCAATATTTGCACAAAATAACCAACATTACAAGTTCAAGGCGCTAGATAAGAATACGTACAAAATATTGGGCCGCGGAGGAAGCGGTTAGGGGGAAACCTGCAACAGAGACGACAACATTGCAACGCATAACCCAATAAACAATGTGTCAGCAGAAACTGTTGGGAAGAAAGCTATATTTAATTATATTGTGGTTCATATGCAATACGTATCAAAAAATTATGATTTTGTGTATGTAAAGATTTTTTTTTTTATTATATTAATAAAGAAATATTTCTTTCATATTGGTAATAGTTTGCAAATGAATTTTCTCTATTATTAAATTTTATTTATTAATAATAATTAAACTTTTTAAAGAAAATATTTACATGACATTATTGTATATTTGAGGAACAACTTTAAAGTTGCAAAATACAAAATCAGTAGAGATAAATTGTAAAACATTCACAGCAAGAAATATATTTCAGATCTAAATATTTTTGCACTTTAATGCAAATTCAAATTTCGAGTGTAGAATATGTAAATTTAATAAGAATAAAATTTAAATGAAATTTCAAATACATTTAAATTGAAAAAAATTCTTTTTTTCATGCCAACTTATTTCAAATGATTGCATTTAATTGAAATAAACATTAAGTTTGTCTTAACAATTATTGTTTGCTGGGTTGTCCACACTTTGTCTTGCTGGTGTCTGTGTGTGTGACACTTGCAGTGCTGCAACTGCAACTGCTGCTGATGTTTGCTGCTGCTGCTGCTGCTGCACTTGACTTGCCACAACACGCAATGGGCCAACTAAGGAGGCTTGGAGCAGAGCAGAGCAGAGCGGATAGAGACTGCCACTGCCACTGCCAATGCCACGCAGGCGTACACCACTCAACGCCTTTTGCAACAGTGCACGCCTGTGTATGTGTGTGTGTGTGTGTGTGTGTGTGTGAGCATCTAAGATAGACATGCAGATATCATTGTGGCAAGTACTTGCTGGACACTAGCGGAGTACACACGAGTATAACTACGACTTCTCTACATACACATATGAATCTGTATCTGTGAGTGTATGTGTATGTGTACATGTATTGTATAAGTACGTCGTCCAGAGTTGCCTATCGCATTGCAATCAGCGCATGCGTTTACAACGAACGATCGTCCCTTTCACAGTAGCCGTTGGCCGGGTCGATCAGTCTTGGCAATGCGAGAGAGAGATAGAGAGGGGAAAGAGGACCTGGTTATGGCCTGTCTGGCGAGTCGCGGCCCCATCCACATCAGCGATGTGGCTCGCACGCTTATCGCATTTTAGTAGTGCAGCGATTTATCAAAGTTAACATAGACTTTTAGCTTGTGAGCCGCGATAGTACGGCAAACCGAACCCGAACCCAAGCGAGAACCAGATTCAGACCCAGGGACTGGGAATGAGAACAAGACTGGAGATCGAGCTGAAGTCGGAGTTGGAGTTGAAGTTGGAGGCAACCATCTCAATGTCCATTTGGCCAGCTCTTTGCCTCGAGGGCCGCCACTTGGCGCTTTTGGCGGCGTCTGGCAACCTCAACGCATTGCGTTATAAATCATTTTTATTTGTTTTGCTTTTTAGCCAAGTTGAATGCCAGGTCTCCCTCTCTCTCTCTCTCTCTCTCTCTCTCTCTCTCTAATGCTTTGAGACTCTCATGCGTCTGTTATCCGACCGAATCTAAGCCAACAAAAGCACATTAATGATGCATTTAAGGTTGCCTAGTTAAGTCTTGGCCAAAATATGTGTAGTTGGCCAACGTAACCACAACGTTGCATCACTAAATGTGTAGTCAAATATTTAGTAAACTAATTTAATTTGAAATAATGTTCTAATATTAAAGAACGTTTAAATATTTTAATAAAGATTCCCACAAATAGAATTGTATTAATGAGCTTTATAGATATTTTTTTACTACTATTAAACGTTTTTCAAGTTAATATTTTTTTTTTAAATCTCTTAGTCTTTATTTTGTTAGAATTATATAAATCAGTTGAAAACATTTTTAATAGTTTATATTTAGTTAAATCTTTTCTATCATATTTGGATTTACTGATACAACTTATAAATTACATTTATTTACTTTTTCTCTATTCATACCAAAAATTTTCCTATTATAATAGGGCCAAAATCAGTTCATAAATTATATCAATTGTATTCCAAAACACTTTCACCAGCTGTCGCATAACTACTCTTATTTTTCTCCTTCTCATTGTCTTTGTCACTTTCTGATTTCCTCACATTGCATTGACCTTGAGAAGTTTTTTCTTTTGTTTGTGCTGCAACTTTGATGCTGCCACAAGTTGAAAGTCAAACAAAGTTTTTCGCTGAGCAGAAATAAAGCTAAAACCGAAGCTGAAGTTGAAGTTGAAGTTGAAGCTGCAAGCAAAGCATCGTAGTTCGTAGTACAACTTAATTACAGTGACTGCTGAAAGGAGGCGCACAGCATTGGATGCCACAGTGCCTGCTTCTCTCTCTCTCTCTCTTTCTCTGACTCTGCCTGTGTGTCTCTCTGTTTGGGTTTGGTGCCGAAAATATCACTTAATTAACATTTTTTGCCATTGCCAGCGAAACGAGAAGCGTCGAACGTCGAACGTCGAACGTCGGTCGTAATTAACGCGTCCACTTAATGCAAACGCCATTGAATAAACGAGTAATTGGACGACATGTTGGCCAAAAACGGCAAAACGAAAAAGGGAGCACAGCAACGATAGCTGGCCAACTGGCGACTGGTAACTTCAACTGCCTGTGGGCTACACTGGCTATGCAAATGATTTGCCGTGGCAGGTTGGTTGTGGCAAGTTGCCTGCTGCCTGCTGCCTGTTGCCGGTTGCCGGTTGCAAGGCCTGGCCACTTGCTGGGTGGCCGTGCGACAAAAATTAAAACCAAACAACGATTTCCAATCAAAGCAACAACTTGGCCAGGCAACGCCTCGACTTGGAGTCCGTGTCCGAGTTAAAGCTGGAGTTGGAGTTGGAGACGAGTCGAGTCTGCGTTAAGGAATCGCAATTCGCGCCCCGTAATTATGCGACAAATGCGTGAGGCAGTCGCAACTTGCCACAACACTCGCAATTTTATAACGTAATTTAATTAATTTATGCACTCGCATTATTCAATGGAGTGCGCCACCTGCATGCGTAATTATTCCAGCTGGACAGGATCGGCTACCGATTGGTGGCCTGGCGTCACTCCGACTGCCGACTGCCGACTGGGCGCCTCTTTGCATGCCAGATGAACCCTAATGCCAAAAATAAAACACACATTTATTAAATAAAATAAAAGTCCAAATAAATACAACAAAAACTGAGAGACTTTACAGTGGTTATTGCTTATGGCACTGAAGATTGCCCTCTTGCCCAGTTTATATGCCCTTTATTAGGCCCATCCATTCCATTACCATACGCAACATTTATTTTTATGGCAACGAAATTACTTAAAAGCTTTTTTGAAGTGTCGTTCAAGGCGTTGGTATGGCTAATAAACCCAATTGCTATTATAAAATATATAAAAAATGATCAAAAGCATTTATTTTATAGACCTTGCCAGATAATTTAACAATAAATATATGCTGCATACATATGAGCAACGTAAAACGAGTTTATTAATTTAATTTAAGACTGGAATCTAGAATTAGCGCATTAGCATTAATAATTCAAATATATTTTAATTTAAATTAATTTACATTTTAATTGGTAAGTTTTAAAAGCGACTTTGTATGAATCAATCAGAGGTAAAGTTTCTATTAGAAATTAAGAAATTTGGCATATTTTATCATTGGAAGTAAATTGGTTTATTAGAATTATTAAGGAAGTTTTTCAAATTTTAACATAATTTGCTGCTCACTTTTAAACGTAAATTTATTTTATATTTAGCTTTAAAGCATTTTGTGATTAAAATGACTACAGAGTAAATAAACAACATGAATCCGCATTATCGCAGATTCACCTTATTAATGGACATGGTTAGCTACTTATGAGCAATATTACATTTAATAACCATTATTTTGATAGAGAAATGCTGCGATAAATTGCGTTAAATCACTCAAAATGTGGCATTCAAGCGATGCCTACTGTACGGATCGACATGTATTTATGGGATAGATCGAAACAATGGGCCACATTTCAGTTATTGTGCTCGTTGTCCGATGGTGGATGGCAGTGTCATTTGGGTGGGGAATGGGAATGCGAATGGGAATGGGAATGGGGATGAGGTTGGATATGGGGATGGGGGGCATTGCGAGTGGCCCATGGGGCGTAAGACATGTGCGCGCAATTAGACACGCCCCAACGTTGTGTGTAAGCCTAAGTATCTATAAGATACGCGCACTGTGGTGTATCTGTAGCTTACACAAAATCATAATCCGCCACAAGCCGTTTATACAATTGAACGCAATGTCGCTGGGCCCAAGTTGTAAAGTTGATTGAATAGCCTGTGTGTATGTGTGTGTGTGTATGAGTGTGTGTGTGTGTAGCTGTATTTGACAGCTGGACAGTTGCTTGTTGGGCTTTGCTTTTGTTTAGTTGAAGTATCTGCAGTTGACGTTGCCGATGTCGTTGTTGATGTTGTTGCTGTTGCTGTTATTGTTGTTGTTGCTGCTGTTGTCGCGTGTGACATGACACAAAGTGGACAGTTTTGATTACTGTTGAAATTGAAAGGGAAATTGTCGAGACACAGTCGAAGCCATGAAGTTCACTACAAATCCATGTGTCTATGTGTATGTGTGTAAGTTGTTGTGTCTGTGGGTCAAATAGTCTCTGCACTGGATAACAAGTCGAGTCGAGTTCTGACCCAAATTGGATTGGGTTTAAGGGAGTGTTCCACACACAGTTCAGAGCTTAAGCCTAAGCTTCTCTAACTGTCACAATTGCAGCAGGTTGACACAAGATTTGACATTGCAACCACACCAAATGGAGCATAATTTCAACAGACTTATAAGCTACATAAATCTAAAAGTTCCATGTGATAAGCGGGGAGTATAAAACAGTAAAATAATACTCTTTAATGTTTTAAAAATTAAAAATAAATCAAGGGACGAAATTATGATCAGAACGATATTCCGCATGAAAATTTTTAAAAGTTTTGATAAAGTTATGCCAGTTTGAAGTTGGTCAAACCTCTGACGTTAAATTCGATTTGTCGTGATTTATTACAATGTGAGCTTCATGTTCTGGCTATGCGGATGGAAGCTCTCAAGGAATTAACTATATATAAGTAAGCAATTCACATCACAATAATAAGTATGTGCAGGTTCTGAATTAGTTATCAAGTTGCAACTGCCACAAACAGTTGCGTGCAGAGAAAATAGACCTCAGCCGGGTTTGGTTAAGTGGCAGATGGTTTGTCAGAATGCTCAAGCATATTGCAAATTGGTTGTCTTGTTTAGGCTTCGACTATGAAATCCACAATGGCATTATCGGGGAACTATGTCGTAACCTCAATGCATCAATTATATTGCAATTCCAACAAATTATAAGACCAGACACAAATCGCTCAGACAAACATAATAAATGAGCTGTGTATTGGAATTTAGCGCATAATCAGACAGAGTTGGGCGAGGCAAACAGAGGGGAGGGGGGAAGGTGAAAGAGCGAGTTGAGTGGAAATGCAACAAGCGTCGACTGGGTTTGGTTGCAATGCGATAAGCGGCTAAAACAAATGTCATACTCGCTACAATAGCGCTCACAAACCGCTGCAACTCGCCAGCAACAAAGACAACACAAAGCAACACGGTAGCAACATGTGTACTTGCAACAGCAACAACAACAACAACAACTGCTGCTACTGCTGCTACTGCATTGCCTTGTCCGACAAATATGATACGAGCTAGCGCTCCTTGGCGTCCTTCTTTTGCCTCATAATTGATATTTTTGTTTCGTGTTTTCGGTGGAGAGGGGAGCAACATGTGCAACAGCAACAGCAACAGTAACAGCCAGAGCAACAGCAACATGTTGGCAGTTTCCACAAAGCTGCCCAGATAAGAACAAGCAACTCGTGTCGGACTCTCGGTTGGGGCATGCAACCCACATGCGGCTCTCAATGAATTCCTTTTTGCGTGGTTGTGTGATTTGAATTTATAACTTGGCCAACACAAGTCTTGACTCAAGACTCTAAGCAGTAAGTATGCAACTATGGCTATGCTATGACTATGACTTGGGTTTGTTATTGCATTATCTTTGATTTAAAACCAATTCATCAACTCGCTGACTTGACGATGACTCTGTTCCGACTCCAACTCCAACTCCGACTCCGACTCCATCTACATCTCCAATTCGAACTCTTCATTGGGTGGGTTGCACTAATTGATTTTCGTTATGAGTAATGATCCCGAATCGCACATCCAAATGGATGACTCGGTGGCGGCGTCTGTTATGGTAATATTCATAAATCAGGATCCAAATTAAAGACAAAAGCGATTGGCAGTGGGCAGATAACGAGCAGAGCAAGCAGGAAGCGTAGTCTTGGCATAGATTCTCATATTTAAGGAGCTGTAGTGAATTCTCAAATAATTCGAAATAGAAAATGAAACAATAATAATACATTTTATTATAATACGCCCTCTCAAGAAATAGAAATTCTTTCAAATGTTTAACACCATGTTAATTAAAGAGACTAATAACTTTATGTATTTTCTTGTCGAACTAGGAAACACAATTCGTACTTTGGCTGTCAGAAACACCTTGTAAAGTGAGATACTATAATCCCGAGGCAATAATTTAGCACTTAAGCGACTCGCATATGAACTGTAAGTTAGGCTATAAAGTTTTTAGCATCAGTCGTCATATTTCTTCAAGAACTCCTTTCCTTTTTATTTTCCCTCATCGAATCTGACTCAGAGACATGCCGAAAAAAATGTTAAATGTTAGTATAATTGCTTATGCATATTTGCGAATTTGATGGTACGAGAATACTTTTTATGGCATTTTCTATAGATTAAATGTGAGTTTTATGTGCGCACTCGAAGTGCTGTGGATCCTGAACGGTATTGAATGCTTGCTACCAATTTTGTAGATTGAAGGCAGCAACCTTTTGTGGCGTCATAAAAATCAAAACAGACAAATCTTTATCAGTAAATGCATCTTCGGGCAGTTGGAGGAGGCAAAGCAGAAGATAACATGTAAGAAGAAAATGAGCATAACAAAAAGATTCTTCAGTAAATGCCATGCATTGCCTGAAACTCGGTTTCTGATATTAACAAAAATAACACAGAGAGAAAAGGGAGAAAAGACATTTATATAAAAATACAAAAAAAAATATTTGTAGAAAAGTCGGTCCAGGTAAGCACGAATCACGATGGCGAGGGCTGACTGTAGGGACTGAACTGTCTGTGGATAGGGCAAGGAGAGGGTCAGCTACTGTTATCTAGTTTTTGATTCGAGCGCTTGGAGAATTTTTTAATATGCATAAATAGCTCGTAAATATGCAACATTTGCCTGAGCTGCTGCTCTTTCGTTTTGGCTTTGACTTTGGCTTTGGTTTCGACTGGCTTTTGTAATATGAATAGCTACGAATCTATTCATATGAGAACAAATTTTCATTCAAATTCAAGCACGGCACACACATATTTCAGACAATATTCAATTTATTTAATTCGTTTGGATGTCAATGGCGATGTGGCCGCAGATAAGACATCATCGAATCGCTCCCTATCAGTATTTTTTTTTTTTTGGTAATATATTCTAATTTTTTAATTAATTGCTAATGGTTAGCCACAGCATTGGACTAATGGTTAATACGGTCTCGAAGCCCACGTCTTAACGGTCGGCTTATCTTATAGGCGCATTCTCCATCTCCATCTCTATCTCTCACTTCCTCTCCCTCTCTCTCTCTCTCTCTCTCTCTGTCTGCCTCTGTCTGTCTGTCAGTCTCGTAGGCTGTCTGCCTTTAATTAGTGCTGCATTCGATTTTTATGGCAAACGATTTAAGCGGCAAATCGCAGCGCGGAAATCAGCTGCCGGTTTCCATAAGTCATAAAGCATAACCATTCAATTTGGTCGGGTTACCTGCCAAAAAATGCCTCAAGTCGCACAGTGGTTGCCAATCATAATTATAAAATAAAGAGAAATTATTATAATAATCAAATAACAAAATACTGGCCGAATTTTGGCATTAGGAACATTTCAATCACTGATAACTAATTTCCTATTAATTTTTTAATTCTATGCAATATTTTAATTTATTAGAAATACCCACAGTGCGTTTGCAATTCCCTCGGGTTTTATCATTTACTACAGATCAGACAAAATGTGCCGTTGGATGCCGGCTTTGCACTTTCTTTTTGGGGGCAGCATAAGAAACAGCATGTAAATCGCTCAGATATCGAACTTGTTAACAAGTACTTAAGGGCTCTTTATAATTATGGTGTCGGTATGTGCGGTTGCACTCCACGGAGGGAGGGAGGAATGGATGGAGGGAGGAAGGATAGCAGAACTTTTGCCCAAAAGGTGTATGCCATAATGAGATTGTGATTTCTTTTTCGTGTGGCACGTTGCAGCCAACAACAACAACAAGAAAATGCCCGGCTACCAACAAATTATTGATGTGGCATGCTAAGAATTTCGCGGCATCATTTCTTAAGCAGCCCTGCCCCATCTCCCCAATCTCCCCAAGTCTCGCCAGGTCCCCAAATCAAAGTCAAGTCCTTACTCTGATGGTTTGCTGTTCTCGATCTTGTTTGTGCCTTATGGCTCTGTAATTTATGAGCATGAGGCGAGATTCAGCATATCGGTAGCTGTCATCATTATGTTCTTCATAATTTTTGAGGTCAAAATTGGCGTCAGTTTCAAGTTGCATTTAAACGCTGCAATTTGCACTCGTTCTGAATCAGCATGAAATTAAAATTGCAACTATAGACGCTTTTTATTTTAATTTTATATTTCCTCTTTTTATTTTTTTTTTTTTTAATAGTTGTTTTTTTTTTTTTGGCTAAGTGCATTTTCTTATAAGCAATAATTTAGCCATTACTCACGTCAATTTTCCTGATAGCTCAACAACTTGAAAATGCGTTTTTCCTAGCTTAAATTTCAGCGCTTGCTGAAACTGTCCCCAAAGATAAATCTGCGCAGATTTTTGCCTAGATTTTCGCATTAGACGCACAGTTTTCTTTCCATGGCTTTCTGGGCTAAAGGTCAACATTTTCGCACACACAACAAACACACACACATTGAAATTCGGGGGCATGGTTGTGGTGGCATATGCTACGCATTTAGAAAGCAGCACAAACTCATCCCAGATGCATCGCATGCCAGCGCCCAAGTCTCCCAGCAGAGTCTCAAGTCTTCGGCTTTGGGTCTCTGCTCTCTTCAGTCTGGCTTCCTCTGGACGATGACAATATTTGTGAAGTTGACGTTGTTGTTGTTAGTGTCGTTGTTGTCGTTGCTAGCACCAAGCCCACATTTTCATAATTCGCATGGCCAAAAAGAGTCAAACAATCAAGAAACCGAGACTTTTTCTTATATGAGAAGATAGTATACTCTAAAAAATCATTGGTAGAAGTAATATATGTTTATTTTAGATACTTATCATATGGAGCAACAATTTGTTCAACCGATAACTAAATATAATAATTTGCGAAGAAGAAGTTTTTTTGAATGAGCATTTCGGAAGACAGAATCTCTCTCCACGTTTTGTTTGCGGCTCTATTTATTTTATTAAAATTGTGCGTATGCATAAATTTGGGGATATTTTTTACATACAAAAATATTAATACTACATGCATATTGAATAAATAAAATCCACAACAATAGCTTTAAATTGATACTGAACTTCTCAGCTGTTCAGATATATATAAATAAAGCAACTGTAGTGTTATTAATGTATTTGCGAATGTATTAAAGTTAAAACAAAATACAAAATATAAACAATGTATTAAATAAAACTATAGTAGATACATATAAATATTTCAGAATTTAAAAGTTAGATATTCAAATAGTTTTGCTGGACTTTTTAAAAGAGTTTCCAGATCTTTACGACGAAAGACATTGTAAGTTAGTTGGATCCACAGCAATATGTGTGGTGCCTCAAAGCAACGTCCAATGCAACTCGAACTCATCGAACAACGCCAACATCGACCGCTGCGTCGGACGCTGCAATGTGCAATGTGCAGCGTGCAACGTGCAACGTGCGAGGAACGTCGGCTGCCTCTCAATTAATGACGATCATTGTCAAGGCTTTGGCGTAGCTAAATAGAGGCTGGCTTGCAATCTGGGTGCGTCGCGTCGCGTCGCATCGAGTCGAGTCGAGTGGAGTCGCTCCAATGTCGCTAGATGATGCGTAGGAGTTGCCGCCGCCGCCCGCGCTCAACTTATTCCAGCTCAGCATCAGCATCAGCATCAGTTTCAGCATCAGCCGCAGCCACAGCCTCAGTCTCAGCTTCAATCTCCGCTTTCAGCTTCAGCTTCGACTGAGGCTGCCTCTCAGTGGCCCATGTGCCGTTAGCGGTGCGGTGTGTGTGTGTGTGTGTGGCATATTTAGGCATGTTGCAACATGCCATTTACAAGTGCGCGCCACAGCGTTGCAATATCAAGTTTGCAGTCGGTGGAGTCTTTCTCTCCTTGTTGTCGTCGAAGTCATTGCTATCGTTGTCGTTGTTTCTGTTGTTGTCTGTTTCTGTTGTTGTTGCTGTTGTTGTTGCTGTTGTTGTCGTTGCCATTGCCGGCGGCGTGGCCGATTATGTTGTCGGTTTTGGAGGGTGCGTCAATTTATGAGTTCATTGTGCGTTCTGCTTACAGGAAATGTTGCAAATATTTTTTAGATGCTTTAATAGGTAATTATTAAGCGCTAAAGTTCTGAAAATCCACCATTACCCATAAGAGGTATTGATTATTAAGTAATTTCCTAGAGATATTCTAAAAGTTTTGTAAAGATTTAATCGAAAACTTTAATCAATTTCGATAACAGAAGAAAATAAGCGAATTATTTCTCCCTTAACTATCATCAAAGTCCGATCAGTCACAGTTTATGATATATTTGGAATCAACTTGCATACTTTGAACTCAACTTTACTCCTTGGTCTTAAAGTGTATTTTAATTGAAATGAATATGGCGCATATTCCGGCGGAATAATTTGAACATTTTCTGGGGAAAACTTTACTTGTTGCATGGTTTTAAGTTGTGACTCTTAGCTTGCCACTGTTAGGTGCAAGTTGTAAATTTTAAAGTTTCTACCCTTGCCGAAAAACTTTTCGACAACAAAAAACCGCAAAAACAACTGAAATTTTCCAAGTTCATTTTGTGGACTGAGCTGAGCTGAGCCGCAGCTTGAACTCAGCTGGACTTTGGTAGTTGCAACTGTGGCCTGCAACTTCATTCATCATCATTAGATCAGTGGGGGAGTGGTGGAAAGGGAGGGGGAGAAGTATCAAGTTTATTTGCGCTGTAACCTCAGCTTGTTGAGTCTATTAAACATTTGATAATTTCATTCGGTTCTTTCGCTTTTCGCTTTTCGCTTTTCACTCCCAGCTGAAACTTATTCTATTTGAGTTGTGCTGTGGCAGCTGCAGCAGCTTCTGTGGCAACCAAACTGGGTGTCAGTTGGTGGTTGAGTGTGTGGATTTGGTCGCCATGTGGCCAACTGCGGTTGTAACTATGTATTTTGTCTGCTCTTTGACTTACGACTTTTGTGGTTGCAAAATGCGTTGCACGGTGTTATGATTTTAGCGAATTTCAAAGTTTACTATGATTCCCCACCACCACCAGCGAATGCGCCATTGCGGTTAAAGAGTAAATAGGTAAGCCATTACCCTCAATCACAATCCGTCCTGCTCTCTCGCTCTGTCTCTGTCTGTTGCAGAGGGCAAATGCCACATTGTTGTTGCAACGCGTTTGGCGAACTTGACAAAACATTTCAACAACGTTGTAACGACGCCAGCGCCCGCATGCCAATGTTGTTGGTGTCGCCGTTGCTGTTGCAGTTGCTGTTGCTGTTAATGTTGCAGTTGCAGAGGCTAAGACTCAAGTTTTAGGCGCAGACAACGCCTCGAACTAAACAACAACAATACGATGCCGCCATGAACCGAACGAAGACTGTGCAACGATTAATGATGCAAATATTTTTTGAAAGCGCGAAAAATTGTGCATAAATTTACCATGACCATGGACAACAGCAACGACGACAACAGCAACATCCACAACATCCACAGCAACAACAACTACCAGTAACAACAACATTTTGCTTGTTTACGAGCTGCACTTTGTTGTCATACACTATGTGCTAAAAGTCTGCTCACTATATCATCAAGTGAAACAAATACAAAGTATTTTCTTGAGTGCAATTCAATTTGAATTATTTTTGTGACGTTTTGAGATCAGAGTTGCAGCCCAGAGATAACTTTTCCCAACACATATGGTAAGAAAAGTAAAAGTATGATGCAATATAACTATATATTTATTGAATTACCTTTTAAAAGGTGTCGCCTTTCTTATCAACATGTTTGTTTAAATTGTTGATCATTGAAAGGAAAACTGCGTTTCATTCTAATTGAATTTAAAGAGATATGTATGACAACATTGTCAATACATTTAATGTTAGAAAATGAAGAGTATTAAGACTTCGTTGTGTCATTTATAAATTGCATTCTGTTGTTTGTTGTGGTTGTTCTTGAGTTGTTTTCTTGCCCATATGCCGGCGTGATGACACTTAACAAATGATCGCATAAGTGCACACAAAACGCACATTGCAGTTCAAGCTAAGAATGAAACTGCGAACTGGAAACTGGGGATGGGATAGGGAATGGGAATGGGAATGGGACTGAAACTGGTGGCCATTGATTGGGTTGTTCCTGCCCCGGGATGAGACTGTGGTGACTGCGCTGACTGCGGCCTTTTGTGTGGGCAAATAGTTGAGTGCTATCACTGCTCAGCCGGCATATTTTGTATCACAACAAATCGTGAGGGTATGAGACTAAACTTCGAGTGTCGAGTGTGGAGTGTGGAGTGTGGAGTGTGAAGTGTGTTGCCTGTGAAATGTTTACAAAATAAATGCGGCACTTGAATTAGGCAACATTTGTTCAGGTTGAGGTTCAGCATTGGCTTTGGCTTTGGCTTTGGCTTTGGCACTGGCCAAGTGGCAAGTGGCTGGCTTTCTTTTTAGCATAGAAACCTTATTAAACTCAATCTCAATCTGTTTAATCAAATTAGTAGAAATCAGCACTAGAGAGTGAACGATTCTATACAATAAGTTGGAGGAGTGGAGCCTCACGAGCAGCCAGTGTCAGTGCGTTGGCGGTTAGCGAATGCAGTTGGCCCAATCCTCCAGAGAGGCTATATGTTGGCAATGGCATTTGGTGCCGCTACACCCACTTTTTGGCCAAGGGAACCTTTTGTATTCACTCTTACAATATAAGCCTGTCAGAGTCACAGTCAAAGTCGCTGTTGTTGTTGGTGTTGTTGTGGTCTTTGTGGCACATTAAGCTTGGCTTTTAGTCTTACAG
Organism: Drosophila sp. st01m; assembly: GCA_018901795.1. NCBI lineage: Eukaryota > Metazoa > Arthropoda > Insecta > Diptera > Drosophilidae > Drosophila > Drosophila sp. st01m. Next base: position 4,691,893 of record JAEIFG010000172.1, read on the forward strand.
TCTTTCAGTGTTGCAGCCTGGTCTGGCATTTGAACTTATTGCCACAGTTGGGTACGCTGTCATAAAAGCAGCCAGGAGAACTCTGTAGACTGGCACCAAAACTGCAGTTTGGCATATGGGTAACGTTTTGTTTAAGACACAGAGGCGTGGCAGCATCGGCTGAGAGGGATCTTCTATAGTTAGTCCATAACTTCACTCAACTATCTACTTATCGATAATGAGTTGTCTCAAAAAGAACAGTTTCTTAATTATTTCTTTGTTTAAACTTTTGACTCACTTGCATCCCCTTTTTGCTCTACGTCTCTGTTTCTTACATGTTTATGACTTGGAACAAAAGCCACAAAAAACCAAGTCGCACTCAATGCCTTGTGCCCTTTGGCACTTCTTTCTTCAGCTACATTGCCACGTCTTTGTTGATGATGGTTCCTGACAACCCTCTCCACTCTCCACTCTCCACTCCTCACTCTCCACTCTCCACTCTCCTCATCCCAGTGAATTGCCAGCATTGGGGAGTGGGTGAAACCTTAGCTTGGCCTCTTGAAAATCCTTTGGAGCGTTGCTAATTAAAATATCAACATTTTAAGAGGCGTACTAAATGTGTTAAATTGACTTTTCTCTCGGGTGGTTTTTGACAATCTTCTGCGCCACATCGTTGCATGGATTATTTTTCGTGAATGGATCATTTGTTGCCCCGAGTTTAAGATCGAGTTTGCCATTTGATGAGGTCGTTGTTGTTGTTGTTGCAGTTGTTTTTCGTGTGAAGCGACTATGTCACTGCATTAACTAATTAACCTGCAATTAAATATTTTAATAGCCCAGCCGTTCCGTGCCGTTCTTCCCCTCTCTCCACGTCCCCGCACTGCACTCGATAAAGCCTGCTCGAACCAGGTATAAAAGTACAAAATGCGTGGCGTCCAAATGAGGAGCGCGCCTCATTAAAGCGCGCACGGTCTGCAGGGCTATTACCAAAAGAGGTTCTCCAGACTCGCAGCGCAATTGCAAAAAAATACAAAAAAAATGAGAAAAAAACATTTTTAAATTTTAAAACATGTCAGCTTAACAGAACACGAGTTGTCGACTTTTGGAATGCTCTTGTGCAGCGGAAAATCATATTTTAAATGGTATTCATTATTTAAAAATATTTGTAGTTTCTTGTCAGTTTCTAATAACTCTTAAAAGTAGTGGGCATTTTTGTAAGTTTCAATTAATTTCTTTATTGTATTTTTACTTTAATATTTTTTGTTACAAGCAAAGTATTGATAGTTTTTAATTGTAATTTTCAATTTTGTAACTCTGAAAAGTTACTAAATCTGGCAATACTCATAAGCTTAGATCTAATGATAATATTATTGCAGTTTAGTTTGATATAAAGTAGACAGTAACTAAGATTGACTACTGTTTTTTTTTACAATGCATATTTATAGTAAGTTTCTAAGAGCACAAGAAATAATGTTGGTAATATGAATTATGTATTATTCGCCAAGTGGATGGCGAAGTCAATGTTCCCCCCTTTGTTACTACATACTCGTATAAGTGCATCGTCCTTCTGGGTCTCCTCATCGTTGATGTTGTTGTTCCTCTGTTGTTGGTTGTTGTTGTTGGTGTTGTTGGTGTTGTCGCTGCGCTGCGCATGCGCACAACACATGCCGTGGGCAGTAGTTGTTGTTGTTGTTGCCGGTTGTTGCTGGTTGTTGCTGGTTGTTGGCTTTGCCACTGCTGCAATAAACGTCAAAATGCGGCCCATTGCTGTCCATTTCATCAACGTGTGAAATAAATCACTCAAAGTGCTGCAGATCCATTAAGGGCACCAGAAATGAGCAGAGAGCAGCCGTCGACGCCGCTACGCTGTCGCTGTCGCCGTTGACGTTGACGTCGCTGCCACTGTCGCTGCTGCCTTTGTGGTAAATACATTTTTAGCATTTTGTCTGCTGATACCTTTGGGTGTTGTACAAGACGGCAACTGGCTGCAACAATAAAGACGCAAGCACAGGCTGCATGCCACTGGCCATGCCACGCTCAGCTCCTCTCTCTCGTCTTTCGTAGCTGCTCTTCTGATATTTTCCTTTTTGTTGTTTTGTTCCTTTATTTAATGCTGCCTTTGTTGTTTTGCTGGCATCCATTGGCCCATTGCATGTTGTTCACCTCGTGCAACTTGGCTTCATGTTTGGTTGGTTGTGGCACTGCCACTGCCACTGCCACTGCCAGTTACAGTCTGGTTTTTTATGATGATTTCTGGCGTGCTACGCGACTTGGGCACATGCAAAAATCCAAATTACATTGCATTGCTTAAATTCAATTAACGGCGGTGAGGAAAACAGAAATACTCGTATTTGTTCCAAAAACAACGAAACAACAGATACTCGTACACGAAATGCACTTTCATTCTCAGCTGCAAGTGCAACTGCAACTGCAACAACATCGGAGCCCTGGTCAAAGCCGAGAGTTGGCCATTAACTTCACTCAACTGCAACTCAACTCGAGCAATCAACAAACAAGTAGCCGACTGGCGAGTAGGTAAACAGAAAGTTGATTGAAAGTTTCAGCAAAGTGCAGATGGGGAAATGAATCCAAAGAACTGAACTGAGAAACACGCGAAGCGAGAGTGAGATGTGTAGGATGTGTATAGGCCAAGGCTGACAGTGAGCGCTGAGGGGGTGAAACGGGGGCTTGAAAAACTAACAGATTAAATGACAAACTGGTTATAAAAGTCTCATGCACTTGTCAATAAGTGATATCCCGTCAAACTGTCTTGCTAATTGAGGATTAATTCCATAATTTAAAAATGATAAATGAATCAATATATGACCAAATATTTTAACAGTTATAAACTGATGAGCAAAATATAAATGTTTGATTTATTTTTGCATATAAATATATGGATTAATTTTTAATTACATTTTAAGTATGCTAATGCCAAAACGTATTTAGATTTATAAGCATTTCACAGCCCCAGAAATTATGCTACATTTATTTGCACATCTCCAACAAATATTAAGAAATTTTAGGTCAAGAAATTTCTCTTAAGCTGTTTAGCTTCCACATTTGAATTATGTTAATCACTCACTCACACATCAATGCATTATTTTCTGAATCTATGCAATTAATAACCTATTTGAAGAATTTCACCAATCAAGCGACAAAGTCCGTTCATTAAGCAATTCCCTTGGGCTGCCTTTGGGTTAGATTTGAAAATATTTTCAATCTATTGTTTGTACTTTGGAGACATTTTGCAATTTGTTGCTCATTGTCTTCAAGTGCAACTAATTGCCTTAATTTGCAGAAAACAAATGCAATTATAATACATACTATTATCGAAGCATATAAATCTTATGTGAATTCTTTCTACTTAATTAGTTTGAATGTCCCACACACAAAAGAGCACAAGTAATAATTAAGCGCACATTGCTCATACGCAAGTAAACCGCAAAATGGATGTTTGTATGTATGGATATGTCATGATATATGTGTATTCAGATATTTGCAAGCAAGTATGGCATATAAATCTTAATTACGCTTCGTCGAGCGTAAATCATCATCAGGCTCAGAGTTGCTGGCGAAATTGATTCATGCTCAGCAATTTCACCAGAAACTCTTGAGGAATTCATTTTTAGTTAAGTAACTTTGACAATTTGGCGGCATTCTTATTTTTATTCTTTGCTTAACATACTTTTATGACCCACAGACACTGTGACGACTTGAGTATTCAGAATGCTTAACCCCTTACTTTATAGTCAGACTCATTGAAAACATTCCTCAATCCATCTGGTTTTATGGCAGATAATTGTGGTGAGTAAAACAATTGAGAGAGAAACTGGAAATGGAAGGACAGGAAGAACTAATAAGCAAAGCAAATGAGGTGAGAAAGCAAGGGAAAGTAGGGAAGTGGGGGAAAGTAAGGAAAAAAAGCAGAAAATGTCAGCATAAGTTTCAAATAAAACTGTTTTCTGATTATATTTTGACTTTAATGAAATGTTAAGTATCATAAAAATATATTTGCATTTATTGAGATTTAACTTGACAGTGAGCATTGTGGTTAATAATGGGTTAAGACGTCAGTTTTGTCTAAGCCGACGCAATTGGCAGACATTTGATGTCACAAAGTTCAGTGCAATTGGCTTTATTTTTTATAGCGCTGACAATTCGCTATCAACTTCATACGCGGCAGTTCAAAATGGAAGAATTTTTACAAGTTGTAAAGATTAAAGATCCATTAGCCGTGCTGGCAGCAGACGCACGTAGAACTTGTTTAGAGAGAGAGCGCGAGAGAGAGAGAGAGAGAGAGACGGAGTTGTAGATTATATGGTGGAAAGAAGGGGGTGCCACATGCGGCACATTGGCCACAAAATCTCGAACATGGCAGCATCCATTTAAATGCGCGCAATGCAATCACTCAAATTGGCCAAAGCGCCGGAACGTGCAGATGGCAACCGCACGAATGCCTGAATTACATGAAATATTTTAATCCAAAAGATGCAGTTAAGTGCATCCATCAGCGTGTATTTAGTATTTAATAAATACGGAAGCGAGAACACGACTCGAACACGACTTTTCGCCATTCCCACTTCCATTCAAACTCCCATTGCCATTGCCATTCCAATTCCAATTCCAATTCCTATTCCATTTGCTATTCCTATTTTCCTATTGCCTTTGACGCACTGCAAGCAGTCCTTAGTGCCCAATAGATACTCGTACTTACATTCAACTCCAAAGAGGTATTTTAATTTATTTAAATTTCTAGCTGCTCATATTACCAACAGCAATTTACAGACAACCAGACGGATGGTGAGACAGCCTCTTGGTCTGGTCCCAACTGCCCAGGCGCACACGACTTTCAGCCGGAGTCGGAGTCGGAAACAACTTTTGCCCAAGAAAAGTGTACATCCATTAGTTGTGCTAATGATGCGCAACCCACTTTGCTGCGTTCCACACCAGCCAGCATCTTCTTCTTCCTCTTCGGTCTCCTCAGTCTCCTCCTTCCGCCATTCATCAGCTTCTTAAGACGACGCTCTGAGTGGCGAGTGTCCTGTAGTCTTAGTATAGTATGTGCTATCCTGGTTCTGGGCGTGTGCATTTTGTTTGCTATTTTGAAACGCATTTGCCTCGCTGGTTAGTTAGCTTTAGCAATAGCTTTGACTTGCTTGTGTGTGTGTGTGTGTGTGTGTGTGTGTGTGTGTGTGTGTGTGGCTAATGCAAAGCCAAAGTGGCTAAAGAACGACAGGCGCATAACATAGAACAGCAAACAAAATGTACACTAAGAAAAACAGTTGATATCAATTCTAAAATTAATTATCTCACTTAAATTTAATGTTATTATTATTTAGTATTTATTTATATATATAACTATAAATTAAATATTCCAATTACGTATACTCCATTTATTTATTAAAGATAAAGTTTGAGAGAACAAATTTAAGAAATTAAAGTCTAAATTGAACAGCTTCTAATATAGAAATTTATTGAAGAGTTATGTAAATATACCAGAGACATAAATATAAAATTTACTTGGATAATTTAATTTAGTTTAACAATTATTTATCGTTTATTATTATTGTTTTAATATTTATTCTTTTACTTTGCTGATTTATAATGTTTAACGATAAAAATGTTTAAAGATATACCTGAAGAAAAATGTAAGTGTAATTTATACTGATTATATTTCGACTTTTCTGATATTTGAATACTCACCATCAATTGATTCAGATACAATTCATAGGGTATGTGTCCGCTGATCGGATCAATCGCAACCGGCCACATTTCGTCCATTTCCTCTTGAGTAAACGGCTCGCCCTCCTCCATCATTAGTTTGCCGAAGCTCTCTTTGGTGAGATAACCATTGTTTTCGACATCCAATATTTTAAAAGCTTCAAGAATTTTTTCAGGCGCCGCTGGTTCCATTCTATGCAATAAAGAATGCTATAATCTTTAGATATTTCCCCTAAAGTAAGAACTCACTTGCGTTCCATAAGCAACTGCGAGACGTGGGGCAGAAACTTGGTTAAATGCACCACGCCGCTTGTCTCCTCCGTCTCGGTGGCCGAAATCACCTCATTCACCTCCTGTTCCGTGGGCACACATCCCAAGAGACGCAACACGGTGCCCACTTCACGGACATCTATCAATTTGTCCCCATGATGGTCGAAAACACAGAAGGCATCCGAAATGCGCTTCTCCAAATCGTTATTAACTATGGATTGGTAATCGAATTGATGTTAGGAATATATGTTATTCATTAAAACTCTAACTTACAGTCTAGATCCATTGAATGCAAGTTGAAAAATGAATGCTTTGTATCAATTTTGGGGCCACTTTGCACCGATGTTTGTTGGATCAATATTCGAGTGGGAATAATAAACATATAACTTCGCTGCTAGGCGACTGTTGAGACAGATAGAAGGGAATATTATTCAAGACAACTAGAATTATAAACAACAATAATATTATGTTAAAACTTAACCTGAGACTGAGTAGAGTTCTAGTTTAATATGGACATCTATCAGCTCATTTACCGCTCTAACGGCTCTAGAATAACCCGGTAACTATTGGCCACCATATGAAGCGGTCTTTGCCATGTTGTATGCAACACGGAAGTAACCCTAACCATGCCATAATGGTCAGCTCGAGGAGACTGCAACAAGTGCAACATTAGATTTTGGTGCTGTGTGCACTTAAATAGAAATTACAGCAATGTTGCAGAGCAGAGAAAGAGAGCAGACAGCGAGAGAGAAGGCAAATGCACTGTCTGGATTCGATTAAAATGAAAAATAAAAGGAGAAGATGCAGAAGAAGAGTTGCAGCAACTACTTCATTCACGCTAATGCGTGTCGTGTACAACACGCTTGCCACTTGAGCTGCTTGGACTTGCGTCGAAGTTCCTTTGGCTGCAACACGTACACACACTTGCGTATCGGGCGTAGCATCTACTGTGACCGTTGCCGCTTGCCGCTTGCTGCTTGCCGCATGTTGCAAGCCTCTGCTCTAGGTGGCTACTGCCATAAACACTAAAAGTGTTCGTCATTTGCTGTTCCAGATCCAATTAACCATTTTGATGCATTTGCCTCCATTAAGTTTCTCTCTTCTCTTTATTCTCTCTTTATTCCCCTCTCTGTCTCTGTTGCTATCTTTTTCTCGACTTGGAGACCCTTTGCTTAGGCTCCGCTTGTTGTTTCTGCCTTTTGCAATTTCGCTGCCTGACTTACAACGTGATCGGAAGTTTGTCTTGGCCAACGTCGACGACGTGTCCGTGACTTCGACTCCAGTGTGTACAGTGGTTGTTGTTGTTGTTGTTGTTGCTTGACTGGTGTTGTTTTGCTTGCCAAAGTACTTTGTAAATGTGGGCATGATTTAAGCCAGCTCTTAGTCTCTTTATTCTGACATTTACTCTAAGTTTGTCTATTAGGCATGCGATTAAAATTTAAATTGAAGTCGAGCAACCACAACGTCCGTCTTCTCCTCATCCTCGTCCTCATTTCCATGCGCACCTTCAGTCCCAGCTTGATCTGCATTCTGTTGCCCCTCCTTGAGTCATTTTTCTTATAGTCAACACGCCCTGTTTCCGCTTGCCATCAGTGTCGGGTATTGCTATTTGCAACACGGTCGCATTTTGTTCATCTGTCAATTTCGACACCTGCCACAGACAGGACGGCGAGTTGTCAGTGCCATCGTCCACTTCCTGTGGGGTGCAACTTGCCACATGCCACTTGCCTCTCCCTGATCTCACCTCACTCTGGACCCGCATGAGTGTATCGTCCAAATAGTCTCATTATGGCCATTTAAGGGCAGGAATATCGTTATTCCTACCTTTCTCCCGATATAAGCTTTATAATTATAGCAGCAACATCTTGCCGTCAATTATACAATTAATCAAAATACTTTGATTGGAAGTTCCTACTGATAATCAATTTAAAAGACTCGTATTTACTAGCTGTATCTTTAAAAAATTAATTTAAATAATCACTTGCATTAGTTTTTGCATATTTTGAAAATAAAGCACATTAAACATGAATGGAATTATTCAATCTGAAATAATGTTTATTCTCAATGGTAGTAATTTTTTAAAATGGTTAAAATATTTTAAATATTTTATATATCGTACCTTGACCATTTTAATTATATTTCAAATGCTTTCAACTGTTAACAAACATTCTAAATTTTTCAGTTTTAATTATTTACTTACAATAGCATCTGAGTGCATTCATACATTCGGACAATTCCATTCGAATAATTTGCCCTTTTACAAAGTAACAAAAACAGGGCATATTTTCTATTAATTCACAATTAATAATACAATATTTTTTTATTCACATTTTCTGTTTGATTTGAATTACGTTTGTGTCTCGGTGTGTGTGTGTGTCTGTGCATGTGTGTGTAGTTGATTGTGGTAATTAAATGGAATTTAATAAACATAAACATGCAAATAATGAGCGCTACCTTTCACAGCGGCCAAAACGGAAAACTGTTCATAATAGATGGCCCAGAAACTTTTGTTGAATTAATTAGAGTAAAAAGGCAGCCAGACAGATGAACAGACCAACAGACAGAGAGACAGTTGGACAGTTGGACAGTTCAACAACAACCACACATTTCATGAACGACTTGGTTAAAAATAAAGAATTCAATTCAAACCAAATGATATGAAAGAATTGATTAATAATCATAGCGAAAACCACAAAAGAGTTGCCCCAATGAATGGCAGAGATCCGAGTCTTTAGCTCTGACCGAGACTCAAACTTCGGGCTACTGCCCAAAAAGCTGGTCACAATAGAGCTGACGCCATGGGTCTCTCCACCTCCATCTCCTCCACCTCCTCCAAGTCCACCTCCACCTCCATCTACAGCTTCAGCACCATCAAGGCCAATTGCTTGGCGTTGACTGTGCCACAATTGTAACTCTGGGCGCAGCAATATATACACGTATACACATATGCATATATATGTATGTACATTTGCTCCATGGCAGTTGTTGTTGTTGCTGCTGTGCTCTACATTCTCTGCCGACTGGCAAACTGCGTCTAGTCATGGTGTGGTACTGAGACGCTAGAGGTGGACACGATTCACGCACGATCTGACATATTTACACCACAAAAGTGGCTTATTTAAAAACTTTGCACTCCCAATTTTCCATACCTACAGCTTTATACATTTTCAAAAACTTTGAATTTTCATAACTTTGTCAAAACTCAACCGATTATTGAGCGGAATATCATTTTAATCAATATTTGGCATCTAAATTAATTCTGCATTTAAATTTAGTTCATCTAGAAAAATTAATTTTTTTTTCAAAAATCTTCAATTTTCCATACCTACCCCTTTACATTTTTTCAAATACTTTGAACACTCACAACTTTGTGAAAACTCAATCGAATTTGTTGCGGAATATCATTTTGATCATTATTTGGCCCTCAAATTAATTCTGCATTTAAATTTAGTTAATCTAGAAAAATTAATTTTTTTTTTCAAAAATCTTCAATTTTCCATACCTACCCCTTTACACTTTGAAAAACTTTTTGAAAAACTTTGAATACTCACAACTTTGTCAAAACTCAACCGATTTTTAAGCGGAATGTCATTTTGATCATTATTTGGCCTCTAAATTAATTCTGCATTTAAATTTAGTTCATCTAGAAAAATTAATTTTTTTTTCAAAAATCTTCAATTTTCCATACCTACCCCTTTACACTTTGAAAAACTTTTTGAAAAACTTTGAATACTCACAACTTTGTCAAAACTCAACCGATTTTTAAGCGGAATGTCATTTTGATCATTATTTGGCCTCTAAATTAATTCTGCATTTAAATTTAGTTCATCTAGAAAAATTAATTTTTTTTTCAAAAATCTTCAATTTTCCATACCTACCCCTTTACACTTTGAAAAACTTTTTGAAAAACTTTGAATACTCACAACTTTGTCAAAACTCAACCGATTTTTAAGCGGAATGTCATTTTGATCATTATTTGGCCTCTAAATTAATTCTGCATTTAAATTTAGTTCATCTAGAAAAATTAATTTTTTTTCAAAAATCTTCAATTTTCCATACCTACCCCTTTACACTTTTTTTGAAAAACTTTGAACACTCCTCACAGCTTTGTCAAAACTCAACCGATTTTTAAGCGGAATGTCATTTTAATCATTATTTGGCATCTAAATTCATTCTGCATTTAAATTTTATTTATTTAGAAAATTTCATATTTCCTGCTGTATATACCATATGTATGAATGTGTATAATTATTTTCAAGCTTCTTCTTGGTCGAATCGTGTCTGTGCGTGTCACGACACGCTTGCTTCTTTATTGGACAGCGACTTGACTTGACTTTGATTCAATTTCCATATGAAAACATCGATTTGCGTTTGTGCGCCCGCGTCGTCGTAATCAAAGTGTTGTTTATGGAACACGTCCGGCGTGTTTTCATTCTGTTTTGTAGATGTTGTTGTTATTGCTGTTGTTGTTGCTGTTATTGTTGGCTCGTTGGCTTGGCTAAAAATTGCTCACGGCTACAATTGCGCGCCTTGTCTGAAAAATATGTGGCCAACGATTACATTTGCCTATTGCACGGACACAAACACACACACACACATGGATGGAGAGAGAGATAAAGAGAGAGAGAGTGAAGGTAAAAGCGAGCGAGAGAGAATATCAGAGTACACACACACACACTCGCACGGTCCGAGTTATGATTGAGTTCTAATGAGTTGAGAAAAATGTATCAAGGAAAACCAGTTCCCGGAATCGCAATTAGATAAGTGGGTTTCATGCCTCAAACCGTGAACTACAAGAAAGCGCAACAAGCGAAACCAACAATTGTTCTGAACAACCAGCTTCGATCCGAGAGATCCAAGAGATCGGAGAGATCGGAGACCTCTCAGTTGGGAGCTGGAAGCTGGTGATCAGGAAATGGAAATTGTTTTTCCATTGAACAACATACATACGATACAATGTACAACAGGCTAACAAATGTGTAGCACATTTTCTATAATCAGGCGTTAAAAATATTTTGCAATTTAATTTATTTTGCTGGATTGTGCACACTCTTGGCTAAATTACCATAAGTGTGTTGGAAAACTTGTTTTACTGGTTGCACCAATGACTCTTTGGGGAGTTGAGTGAAAATTTGCAAAACGTGGCTTTGACTTTGAACAGTCAGGTGTTTAATTTGTCAGCAAATTTGACAGCATTATTTTCAATTGGTAATGATTTTTGTTAGATAACTTTATTACTCGTATATATATTTAATGTAGTCTTTTCAAAGCGCCAAAGGTATTAACATTTAAAGACTCTGCCATCTATTGATTCTTTATTGAATATTCTGCATCATTTTACATCTTTCACATTTACTCAAATAGAATGGCAAAGCATTTAGAGCTCCAGTTACTCCATTATTTATATTAAATATTCAGCTTTATAGGCCTATTATCGTTCAACCCAATTCCACTTTGGTCATTATCTAGCCATAGAAATGCCTTTAAGCAATTTTCTGCACTAGTTTACCTTTCGATTAATAGGCGTGAAATATTAATGCGCTGAACACGCCTGGTAGCCCGGTCCAAAAAGGGAAAGGTCTCGGCTCAAACTGCTCTTCAAATTAATTGGTTGCCGCGGGTTGCCGGTTGCCGGTTGCCGGTTGCTCCCGACTCTTTACTTTCTAGCTATCAAAATGCCTACGCCCTAATGTGCGTGCCTTTCCAATTACCAACTCAAAATCGAAGTCAAAGTCAGAGTCAGAGTCAGAGACGTGGTCTGAGATCTGAGACCTGCCCATCATTAGCTACATCTACTAATGATCATTTGGCGGGAAATTGAACGCTGAGAACTTTACTTTCCCGACATTTGTTTTGTTTGTAAGCCGCAAAACATTTCGCATACATGTGATAATGGACTTTGGCGGTGCTTTGATTTCAGTTTTATCTATTTACCTATTCGCATTTTTTTAATTTCGAATGATTTTTCGTTTGTGACTGACAGCAAACAAGACAATAAATCAATAATTATTGCAAAATAAAGCGCAGAAAAATGCAAGACAACACAAAAACAAAAAAAAAGAGCTGAAAAGATAAATTACAACGCCGTTGCAGGCGTATGACTTAATTTGCCAATTTGAACGCCAAAGGCTAAAGCGTACTTGCTTCTTGGCCAAAAAAGGCCAGACAGCTGGCCAGTTCTGCCGATCGCTTTAAACGTCAATTTCCGTGGCAGCAACAGCAACAACAACGGCAACGCAACAACAACAACAACAACAGACAGTATGACCGTTGTCTTATTAAGGCCCCCAACGCGTGCCTCATTCCCCACAACAACATGAACCACAACAAGAACCACAACAACATTGAGCTGCAATTTGAGCAGCAGCTAAATAAGAATTCTATTATATTCCATGCCACACAATGTGATTAACTTGTTGACCCTGTCCAGAGCAAACAATACAGAGACTTGCCAAAAATCTAGAACGGATTTGCAACGTTCCAAATGCCCCAATACAAATCGATTGAGTCCCTCAGAGGCAGAGTCAAAGTTAGAGTCGGAGGCAAAAACCGCATTCACTTCCGTGCGCTGTGGTAAAAATATATATATTTTAATGCAAACACAACTGCAAAATTGGCATTCGTTAGGCGTTGCTAATAATTGAAAAGCCCCCAAAAATATCCAAATTCTCAATCAGACCGCAAAGTAGCTGCAACACAGGGGGAGCTGCCACTGCCACAGCCGATGTTGCTGCTGTTGCTGCTGCTGCTGGCGACGCACAGGAATGCAACATCGGATCTCAAACTGGGCACCTGCATGTGCCCAGAAGGCGGTTCAGTCTTCGACTTTGTTCGCAACACTGCAACACTGCGGCGCCTCACAGTGGTGCGTGCTTTGAGTTATTATTGGGATTATGAAGAGAAATCATTTCCCTTTCGCATGCAATGCACCACAAATACAAAATAATCACATCAATTGTTTGAGGAGCATTTGGAAATATATCGATTTGGAAAGTAGGTTTCGATTTATTAAAGATATAATTGTTTTGACCGATTTTTAAAATTTACTACAAACTTTTATTATTTATATGTTTAAATAAAAAAGATTTTTAAATTATTTCTTATAATAAAAGAAATTGCATATTTTTGGATTATTTAACTTACATTTCTAATTGAATAGCAAATGTTAAGTGTACTTATTATATTTAATATTTTAGATATATAATTTAATAACTTTCAACCAGTGTGCGGCTGTCTGGACATGTTAATTTTCACTGTCAGCTTTCGCTGCTGATTTGCTGGCAATTTATAGAAAATTTACTTGACATTGCAATTGGTAAAATGAAATGAAATTTGTATTTCAGGATCGCACACACACACACACAACAACAACAAAATCGAATGAAAAGAGAGGAGAAATTGGTGGAAAATTGATTTTGCTAAAGCATGACAAGCTCTCGACTGTTCGGCAGGTTTACTATGTATAGTGGTTCGACGGTTCGATGGCTCGATGGTTCGGTTTTGGGCCATATGCTGCAAGGCACACGCCCACCAAAATTCATAGTTAGAGCCGCTTTAACCGTTACTCGTGTAGCTGCAACTGATTCATGACTTAATCACCGGCAATCGGTAGCAGCGTCTTAAAGCCAGGCCAACTCACTGACTGCACCCAAAAAATCAAAGAACTGAAGAAAACGGCTTTATCAGCCTAGTCGAGTGGAGTTGAGTCGATTTGAGTCGAGTCAACGAGCCAATGAGCCAATGAGCCAATGAGCCAACGAGTCTAGAGTCTAGAGTGAGTGGCTTGTGGCCAGAGGCATTAAGACAACCAACGAACCACTTGGTTACTCTTGATGTGCTCAGTACGTGGCATGGCAATTGATTGTTTGCTCCATAACTGCAGGACTTGATTAAGACTGGAACTGGATACGGATCGGTGTATGGATTCGCTTTTGCCCAACCGCAACTGCACAACTTTATTTAATACGAGTATTACGAGCATATTTCGCCAAATTTTCACTTTTGTTTTGGCCACAGTAAAACAACAGCTAACATCCGTCAAATGCGGTTGCCTGACTTGCTGAGTGACTGACTGACAGACGGACTGACGGACGGACTGACGGGCAACCACAGCTTCCACAAGTCATAAACAACTGTTAGAGATCTGCGATCTGCGATCTGTTGTGATACGCGATATGCGATCTGCGCATGCGCAACGCTGCTGCCAAGTTATAAAAGTGTAAATAAGGTAATTAGTGCTTCCGGGCATAATCATACCGAACATGACGTTGACGTCGCGTCTTCCAACCTCAAGTTGCGGCTTATGTTTTTGCCAGCGCACAGTGGGCATAACATGCAAAATTATTAGGCACTGTACATAATTATATTATGATTAATTATTATTATAATTCAAAAATCATTTGCTTAAAGTTACTTTTACATAGTAAAATATATCAATATGAATGGATTTACCTAACTAACTTGTTTACATTATGCTTACAAAATATTGATTAAGTTTAAGTTATGTTATTAATAAACTAATTTTATTTAATTTCTCTGTACTCAAAAATTAAGCTGCATATATAATTTTGACTTGACATTGGCAAAGTTTATATATATTATAGATCAGTACGTAAGACAAATTAATACAGGTAATTATTAAACATATATATGAAAATATCAATATTACAACTTGAGTTTCGTTTTAAAACAAAATTAATAATTACTTTTTTAATCAAAATAAAACTTCAGAAATTATTTTATGAGTTTTATTTATTTTGCTTTAAAATGTTTATTTTGAGTATCAAAAAATTACGTAAATCATAATGAGGTAAAAATAAACATTTTATTGAAAGATTTTAAACATATCATTTATGTTTTATAGTTTCTTAAGAAATGGATCATCTCAGCTTTGATGCTGTTTCTCTAAGAATAGTTAGCTTCATATGGCCCATTGTATAGTGGGCACTTGCTCCTTTCTCTTCTCCTCTCTCTCTCTCTCACTCTCCCCCTCTTTCTTCGTCGCTGTCTCTTTCTAAATGCTGGACTCGTACATATGTGCACCTCATGTTGTTGTTGGATGAGCAGCTAACGAACTGACGCATCACGCGCCGTGCGGCGCTACAAGCGGCAACAACGACATTGTTACGCTTAGCGGGCAGAGGAAGCTGCCTCAGCTCAACTCAGCTCGACTCGGGCTGCCTCAGCCGGCAATTGCTGAATTGCTGATAAGCAATAAAAACAAATGGCTAAGGCATGGCCAGATTCACATCCATGTCCGCAGTTAGAGCCACAGTCAGTATTCGCCTCCGTCTGTCAGCTAATAAAACTTGTATCACTACACACACACACACGCACACAAATATGTACATATAAGAATATATACATATGTGTATGAATGTGATTCGAGTCGATGGCTTGTTCTCAACTTGACGCTATCCATTACGGCTTTAAGAATTAGCTAATTTCGATGGCAGTTAATTGGTTAGATGAATACAATGTATACGCAGACAGTCGAGATAAAAACTTGACTCGATTGCGGCTAATTAAACAATATAATTTTATTTTTATTGCAAAAAAGTTAAAAACAAATACTCGCATTTGCAATTCCGACTTTCAATTTAAATCTAATCGGTTGATAAATCTCTTTCGACAATTATAAATTCGTATAATTGATTTGTTAGCCATTTTGATCGAATTTAAGCATTTTAATTAGATTTAAATTCTTAGTCAAAAGTTTTCTATGCAGGTTAACGCTTAGTAGAGCCCACTCGACTGCGGAGTCCTCAGTTTGGTTTAGCATATTGAAATCGATTTATAAACATGATTTTTCCAGCTGTCAGACATCACTTATTGATGAGATTTAGTGTCAATTGGGTCAGAGATTCAAGCAGAGATTGACCAAATCGGACAGCACCTTCAAATCTGATTAAGAGCTATATTATATACATTAACCATATTCATTTACATATAAGGCACTTATTTCCTCAACTAAATGCGTGTTTCGAGCTGACAATTTAATTATAGTAGCTTGTTTAGCGATTTTTTGCTAGTCAAATTTGAGTTTAGTTGTTGTTTGTGTTGTTTAAAATTTAAAACATGATTTGTGTTTAACATTTAAGTTTCCTCTCTTTTTAGACTTTTAATTTCCAATTAATTAACTGGAAACTACTGTTAAGTGGCCATTGTATTCGGATAGATACAGAAAACGTGCTATTTTGATGGATTCGTTATAGTTGTTGTTGCTGTGTTCTCTCTGGCAACTCTAACTCATCAACTCTACGCATAAAGTATCTATAAAATACATAAAAAACACAACACCTAATTTAATGACTCAATTAGCATCGAATTGTCGAGTTTTTGCATTGAATTGCTACTTGTGGCAAGTGCAAAGTCTATGCCACGCGGCTTTGCGGCAAATCAAAGGCCCTAATTAATACACAAGCTGTTTGTTTGGACAACTTGCGTTGTATTTTGTTGTGTCTATAGATCAGTCGAGTGTGAAATTTAATCAGTGTGCGACCAGATTCGATTGAATTCATTCACATTTTTTCTTCTAACCGCAGCTCGAAATTGTTTATTAATTTTTGATGCCAAATTTATTTGCCTAATTAGCATTTTCCCATAATTTTGATAAAACAATTTGTTGCCTCTTCACAGCAATGCCAAAAAACAATATATTTATACGCGACAACGAACACATTTTTATGTCCATTTCATTAACTCGACTTGCGTAATTTATGTCGATCTAGCAGTCAATACTCCCCATCCGCTTGCTCTGTGAATATCACATTTTTGTAGAGTATATAAAGTTAATAAAATCTTTTACTTCAAAATGTAAAAGATAGGAAATATATAAAAGCAACAAATAGAATTATGACTATAATATAAAGAGAGATTCAAATTGACAATTATTTTATTAAGATTAGAGGGTATTCAGAGTTTGTTTCACTTTTAAAATCAATCGATGTTTCTTACTGATTTAATTGTGTGTTGACTTTGCCATTTTGTGAGTCGTTGAGGCCGTTCAATGTCCCATAAATTTGCAGGTTTATCTTTGGACCAAGATCTCCGTCAACCTGAGCATTTGTGTTGATTCTCATAATATGCTAATTAAAATTTGTGTGTTATTTGGGATGCCGTTCAGTTGACTGACGAGCGCCGCTTTTGCCTTTAGCTCAATTAAACAATATCGACATCTAGTTTTGTCCAAATTAGCATAAAATTTGTGCTGCCTCTTCGCAGTGGCGATGAGGTAACAAATTGCGTACAAGCATTTATCATGTTATTGCTATGACTGAACAACATCTACATATATACTTATGTTATATTTCAAACTGATATTTATTTAAATAATAGCGATAAGACAGCGCCCCCCTTCCGAGTTCAACAAGTTTTCGACAATGCATACTCGTAAATTTAACATTTGATTTCCCAAAAGATCAAAGAGTCGAAAGTGATCGACTGGGTGGATGCCCTGTTTAGGGAATGCCAATAAAAATTGGTTGTTATGCTCAGATTTCAAATCAAATGAACTTAGTATAAAGAGTGACGAAAGAGTAACTTGACGAGGTGTATCAAGGACTCGCTGTAGAAGCATTTTTATAAGAACATACCAGACAGTTATCTCATATATCACTCAGATAAAATATACCCAATATACTTCTCAAGCTTTGAAGGAGTAAACAACTGACAGTTTCTAATGTCAAACAAAACTTGCCGCAATTCATTGGTCAGCCGACAACTGTCTTATGTTTATCTTGTGTCTGATCAATACTATAATACTCGATATTTATTTGACACTTTTGTCTATTTGCATTGACTTGAAGTTCGCCTTATTGGCATCGTGTATTTGCAAATTGTTTTATTTATGCGAATTTACTTAGCTTGCTCCGCTAACTGCATTTCATTTAAATGTTAAATACGTAGTTTAATTAAATTGATTTATTGTGGGTGCCCCTTTGATTTCTACCTCAATTGCAATTTACATTTGCATATTGCATGTGCCATTCGGTTCATATTAAAGTTCAAAATGCAATTAGAATTCGATTAAATAAATTAAATTTTTATAAGCGACTCTTTAAACCGATAGATATTTATTGTGACAGCATTTAATCGTTATATATATACTTTATTTATTAACTTTAATACAAAGACTTACTATTTAACAATAGAACGATAACAAACTGAATGTAAAATAGTCATAAACTTCGGCTATAAATCCATCAATTTGACTAAATGTTATCTTTATTTTTCCAGCATCCGAATTGATATTTTTCTAAACATTGATAAACAAAATTTGAGATATTTTTGGGACTGTAAGTTAATCGTAGTCGAAGATGCAAGAGTTAAATTTTTAGTATTTGAAAAATCGTAAAAAGTGCTTTTAATTTATTTAAATTGCCCGTAATTACTGAGAGTCAAGTGGGCTGCCAAAAAGACAATAAAAATAAGAGCAATTTGTAGTTTATGGTCGTACGAGACGCGCAGCTCAGTGGCATGTGCAACTTGTGGCAGTTAAACCAAATTATATAAAATATGAAAGAACGCATTTAAATGATATGCAAGAGGCAACCGAGTAGAGGAAAAAGAACCAGATGATGAAGAGGCAGCTGCATAAGAAATTGAAAATAACAACAACAAATAACAAGTCAAATATTTATAACTGTGCCTGATCATAGCAATTAGTGTGAGTTTGATTTTCTTCCTCTGCAGCCAAAAACCGAAAGTGTTCTCAAGTTCGATCCGAGCGTAGCTAAAAGCTGCCGACATTTTTGAAATGTTGCCGTTGCAGTTGCAGCTGCATGACGTCGCTTGGCCACAAGCAAGCCGCAAGTTCGAGGCTCCGAGCTGCGGTTGGGGCAGTTAATTGGGGGGCTGTCTTGTGGTCACACGCAGCAGCCGGAGCTGCCCCAACAACAACACTAACAACCAGAGAAGCACTCATAATAAAAGCTGAAGAATGAGTAAATTAAGAACTATGGCTTTGGCATGCAAATTCAAAATTTCCGATACACAATAAATTACTTAAGAGCGGCGGCCACCCGAAAAAAATACAGAAAAAAGCGGAAAAAATATAAAAAACGTAAACTGAACAAAAGAGCAAACTACTTGAACTGAACGAATCCCACAGATGGAGAAGAAGTCTCAGTTCATCTCTCAACTCAACTCTTCTGAGTTGCTGAGCTGTTGAGCTTGTGAGTTACGATTCAGTTTGCAGTTGTGTCTGGAAACCTTGAACTGATTTACTCAGCCAACTTCTTTCTGCCCGCGGACAGTCCAGCTTTAAAGGGGAAAAAAGGTCAGGCATTTGCATTCATGTGGGTGGCCCCCATGTGGTGCAGATCTCACAGCTAGGAGTTTAGTATAGGAGAAGTATAGGAGTCTCTTCTGCAAACTTCTGAGGAAGTTGTGATTATGCTGAATATAAATTTTGGAGCAGCATGTGTTGATTTCAAGACTCAATTGCCGGGGATACGCCTTCGGAAACAAAGCATAAAAGCTTATCAAAAAAGATCAAGATGAGTGCGAAACAATTGAGGTCAAGGCGAATAACCCAACAGAGTCTAGTCTCGAAACAAATTCAAAATAAAAGAGATAGATTAAAAAAAGGAACAGATGGGCTATTAATTTGAATTGAATATTTAAACAACAAATGTATTTGATATACTTTAAATGAATAAATATGTGAGAATTTTTATGTTACATAGTGATATTTATTTTATATTCGCCAAAGCAATAAAAAAATGTTCACGATGTTCACGATTGTAATTATAGTCTCTGTAGCTTCTGTAATATCTACAGATCTACTCTCGTTTCGGTTATAATATTAGCACATTACTGAAACGACTTGCAAAGTCAGTACGTATGCAAGATTCCAGCTCAGTTCAGTGGCAAATTAATATGCCAAATTAAATGCAACTTCAACTTGTGGCAGCAAACTGTTAAAAATCGTTAGAGCTAATATCCAGCAGGGGCCACTCTCTGTGATTTTTCCTACCTTCTGCTACCATTTACATACATGCATACCAAGTGTGTGTGAGTGTATGTGTGTAACTGGCGAGTAAGTATTTCAGAATGACTGCATCTATTTGCCCCACAATGAAATGATAAATGAATTTCAAACTGTGCGCGTAACTCAAACGGTGTTGTCCATCAGCTAACTTGCATCAAGGCGGCTGGCGGGGGGTGTGGCAGTTGCAAGTTGCCAGTTGCCAGTTGCTAGTTGCCAGTTGCCAGTTGGCGGCACCAACAAATCGACACCGGCAATGCCAATGCCATTTGGCTTCCAGCCTGGCCAGCTGCTTGGATTCCCTGCGTTGTCTCTCACTGCCCAACCTCCGCCTAGTTTTGTTTATCTCGCTCTCTATCTCTTTCTCTTCCCGTCTCTATCTCATTCTCTCTCCTATCCGGCAATTTGAAGCAGTTTTACCAGCCGCAACGAGCCAACTGTAGCTAATATTGTAATTTTTCTCCATAACGATGCAACCTGAAAGTCTTTTAACTTTATACAACGCGTTTAACATATCTAAAAAATATTTTATTTCAATAAATATCATTTTTAAGAATTTGTGTGCCTTTAAATCGATTCAATTTAACGGAGCTTTTATTAAACTTAAGTTAAGCAATTAGATTTGAAATAATAAAATGAATTTTACAAATTGTACTTTATTTATTTTAAATCCGTAAATTTTTATTTATGCTTATATTTAACTTGTTATCATTTTTAAAAATAAAGTTTTTCTCAGTTAACTTTGATAGTGTATGACAGTCGTCGTTGTCCTCTGTCTACTGCGATGCTATTTTTCTTCTCTTATCTTTGGTTTTTTTCATTTTTTGGTGCTTTGCTTTCTTTCAATGACTTTGGTTTAGTGCAATTACCATTTCTATTATTGCAGCCATTATCTGGGAAAGCTTTCCACGTCGTTGAACGGCGTTTTTTAATTACTTTTGAGCGGTGTCTGTTGCAGGCGTTTGTATCATGCGTGTTCATCATGCAACCGCACCAAACATACGAGTACAGCTTGCAACAGCAATGCGACCTAGCCTGCTTGCTAAATCACGATCCTTTCAACTTTCAGTTGCAGTTGCAAGTTGCCAGTTGCCAGTTGCAAGTTGTCAGTTGCCAGTTAGCTGATGCTGATGTGCTAAACGTGCGGCAGTCATTTTGCCAAACGATTGTCGATCATGAGGCACTTAAAGTTGCAGTTAGCAGTTTGCCGCAAACTTGTTGCAATTAAAGTGCGGCCTAAGTAGTTGGCGCTGCGCTGCTGCTGCTGCTGCTCTTATCAGGAGCTCATAAATACGCGCTGACAGCTCAGCCGCAAGTGTCAAAAAGGCTGTCAAAATGCCACCCACCACATGTCGATGCCACAAAGTTGATCATCATCGGGCGGCAGTCAACAGTTGCTGCCGCATGTGTCAAAATTGCCGCGTAGATTTATGAAGTTGCCTCAGTTGCGTGCTCAGTTAGCTCAGTTGTTCGCTTGCTCGTTTTATTTCGGGCCAGGCTGTAATCGGCAAAAAGCATCTATAATAAGGCAGCTGTCGGCGAGACACTTGAAATATGTGTATCTTGCAGATACAAAAAGCCGCACGTTGCATGTCTGTCGGTCGATGGCAGATTGCATGCATGTGCGTGTCTGCGCCTGAGTTGCTGTTGCAAGAAACTATAAACTACCAACTATCAAATCAGTTGCTCAATGCACTTTTCAATTAAATCCGACAAGGTTACTGCAACTAGTTGCCACTAATTTGAATTTGTGTCTTGGCCAGGTGTCAAGTATCTAAACTGGGTCAACTCCATTGAACTTCTAAACTGAATTAATCACTTCCAAATACAAGACAACTGCAACAACAGCAACAACAACAACAACTTGACCCGTAACACTTTTTTCTTTCGGTTTGCCACTTTCTCAATGAAAGTCGCCGCGCATTACTCACAGTTAGTGCACCAGGTGGCTACGTGGCAACGTGGCAACTTGGCCAAAATAGCAAACATTCAGCGCTCTGGGGCTTGGCCAAAAAGTGCTTTGTGCAATGCGCGCTGTGAACTTTAATGCCACAATTGACTGACAGTCGTTTGTCGCACTTGTCGTGCCGACTATTTACACAATGCTAACAATTTTGGTCCCAGTCCCATAGACAAACAGATCTGACTCACATCCATTTGAATATCTCTTAATCGTTACTAGAAGTGTATTTTTCAGACCATATATAAATTAAGAAAAAGATACGTCAGTTGTGAAGTTGTCGTCAGATACTTAATTATTATAATATTTAAATTAGTTTGAACCTCTTTACTCAGACTCGCTGGGAGTATTTTCCACGCTAAATAATAATAATAAAAGAAAGTAAATGTAGGGGGAATAGAACTCTTTATAAGATACTTAACTTTTATAATATTTAAAGTAGTTTAATATTAATTTAATCAAACTAAGGGTTATGCTTTTACCAGTAAGATAATCATATATTAAATTTATATTACAACTAAATCAAATGAATATTTAAATGTTAAATATGAATTATATTTTTTTTGCTAAAGGTCTTTATTTAATTATTATTTAAATGCTTTGACAATTAAAATTGCTTCTAATCAGAATCTAATACAATTCATATTTAATTTGCATCTACTATATTTTAATTATACACATGTTTTATTTTAGTCAACAGAAGCTGTTCATTAAAAATACTTGTATATGTGAATTTTCAGACTACTTGTTAGCTTTGTGCTCACACACACACACACACACACAGACACTCTGTCACCCACTTTCGCTTGCAAATTGACTCGTTTTTGACGGATTCGTTTTAGTTGCTCTAAACGCTTAAATGTGTTTGCTAAATTCCACTTAAAATTAGCCAAAGGGCATGTTAACCTTCATTGTTGCTGTTGTTGTCGTTGTTGCTGCTGTTGCTGCTGTTGATGGTCGCACTTTAACATCATTTTACACTTTTACACAGCTCAAATTAAATTTGCGTGGCTTTCGTCAGCTTCCCCTGTTACCCCCCTCCCAGTCAACCCTTCGATTCACCAAGAGTGTGACTCATCTGCAACCGGAATTTGGCTGACAGGCAACGTTGGCCACATGTCAAAGTCGAGCACGGGAATAGCTGAGTAAAAAGAAAAAGTTTTCTATTCGCTAACTGAAGAGTTTCAGGGAACAATTTGTTGGCGTGTGTGGCATGAATGGTGACGCAAGAAAGGCGGGGGGAGCATTAATTAGGTCATGCAACCCGTGGACAACAAAAGCAAACACTCGACGACTGTTGACAGTTTGGCAAGGTGTGCGATAACTTTGACATTTTGCAGCTGTGAGCTGCCCCACGCAACAACAGAAACAACAACAACACTACAGCGACAATAACAACTGCAACTGCAACAACCGCTGCAACATTTGATGTACGCTGACAAGCGCCGCAGCGTGTACAACAGTGCGTATGATTTATATCTCGAGACGCTGCAAATAGTGCAAAATGTCACAATTATGCACAATGGAAAAACTGAAACACAAACTAAAATGAAGAAGAAAAAGTGCTGAAATTGTGTTGCATAAGTCAAACGACTAAGCCAGTTAGTTGGAGACGCCACAGCGTTTCGCATTGTTTGCCAAGAGATTGACATTTTAATTGCGGTTGCCCGCATGATATATGAGCAAAAATTGGTTTTGCTTTTCGTTTCGGCCTGGCCAACAGAGCCGCCGTTCCCATCAGGCTAGAGCCAGTCTAGTTGGCCATATGTCGGTGCTGCCAATTAGACATCGCCAGTTGCCGCTGCCACGTAAATTAATTTAATTATGTCAATGCAAGTTACCTTGGAGCCGAATGCAACTGCAACTGCAACTGCCACATCGACAGCGACAGCGACAGCGACGTTGACGTTGTCTTAGCTGGCTTAGTTTATTTGTCAAGCGGTGTAAAATGGCGTAAACAACATGACTCGGATGCCAACAGCAGCGTCGGAGGCAGCTGCGGCAGGAGCTTGTAGCATGCAACGTGCCAGGGCTGCAAGATAACTCCCCCAAAACACGGCCAGTTACATGTTACAGATGCCACAACTGTTGGTTACAACCAAAGCGGAGAAGTCATAAAATTTATGGCGCATATATCTATGATTTTGCAACCCATAAATATGAAATAAGCATTATCTATATTTAAATCAACATAATATATTATATATCAATAGATATGGTTTATCAAATAATAATAATTATCTAAAATGTGACATAAATTTTATATATTTTATATATTTATTTTAAGAAATCTATTATTATTATAAATTTTGTACTATTAACTTTTGTTTAACAAGTTGCCAAAAAGGTTTAACATTTTATTTCTTTGACAAATATAGTAGTTTAGATTTGAATTATAATTTTCAAATAAGAATCTAAATGTTATCTTTATTGTATTCTAATTTTTTAATCTAAGAAAGGCATACAAATAATTTTGTTAGTACAAATTTACTATTAATGTTTATTTCATTTTGAATAACCTCTCAATAATCTGAAATACTCTTTTCGGGTTTAGATTTTTTTAAAATTAATATGATGTTAAAGAAATTTAAGAAAATCGTATGCAGGGATTTCGTTTAATAGTTCCTCAGTTCATTCAGTTCCTCAACTACTCTGGCTCCCCTCGTTTACTAGCAACTTTGTTGGATTTTTGTTGCTGTGCGGCGCTTTTGTAATTAATCAAGCCAAAGCGCATTGACAGCGTGTAGACAGAATGGCGAACATGCAGCTTAAAGCCCAGTCAAAGTCAGTGCATATGTCCATAGTCCTGAGTTCCCTCATTCCTCACTCCTCATTCTTCAGTCGTCAGTCATCAGTTCACAGTCCAGTGCCCACTGTCCCCACTCCCCTTGTGGCATGTATCGAGGATTGAACTTTCAACTTTTGAGCAGCGCTTTAAACTGAGACCGCAATGTCATCGACCAGAGCAGGCAACATCAATGCCAATGCCACTGTGCGAAGGCATCAAGGAAAAGTTCCACTATTCAATAAATTCAAGGAAGGGGCCTGAAGGCCTCCTCGTGGAAATAAATGGCTTGGTATTATCGCACTTGGCATCAAAATAAATTTCCACCTGTGCAATTGCAAATTGCAGTGATACCTTCTCGTTGTCTTTTCACTCAACGCGAAAAACGCAACTACTGACATACAAATCGAGTTTCCTTTCCATTCGTTTGCTGCCTTGTGCATTGCTTTGCTGTGGCAACATGCTGTGGCACCACCAATTATATAGCAATTTCCACACGTATCGAACATTGATCTCATTGAGAGCCTGGACCAGCCCTCCAACTGGACAGTAAAATTAACTTAAGAAAAAGGAACACAAACAGAAACAGAAACAGAAACAGAATAAACAGCGAATGTTGTGGCTGCTGTTCAACGCACAACTAAGTGAACTACAGTAGAGTCTCGATAAATGGAGCGAAACCGAATAGACTTATTGAAAATGCAAGTTATGTCACTTGGCGATGTTTGACTGTAATGCCAAACAGTTGAAATGTATCTTAAAAATGTCTTTAGTGTATCTTGTAGATGCTGTTGCACTTCAAAGGAAAACGCAGTACGTGCAATTATGCGCCACGTTGCACGTTATTAGAAGTGAGTCGCCGAGCGACGTTCAAGACGTTCAAGACGTTCAGGACGTTCGAGTCGTCCGAGTCTCTGACTTGTTGATGTCCAAACCGACATTTGATTGCCATAGCTGCGTACATGCCAGCGATTAACGGCTGATTAGACAACCGGCCGCAGATTGAGATAGATATGGACAGGGCACGAGATTGAAATGTATCTGCGGTGTGTGTATCTATTTTCAGACCCTACAGATGCCGATGGGCTCGCTGTAATCTATATACAACTCGACGTGTCTTTTATGTGATACGTAGACACAGATTAATTAATAAATTACACTTTGGTAAGTCAAATTAAAAGTGCATTTGCAATTTTGCACATTTTAAATGCTCCTAAATCATTTGATGTTTTTTAATGTTGAAATATCATCTCAAAATCTGTCAACTGCTGCTCTGGAAATTGATTTATATTTTCAATTTGTGAGACATTTTCTCCCACAAATGGCAGCCCATTAAAATACTAATTGATCGAGTAGCTGAAGTGCATAAGAACTTAATTTATCCTGTTTCCGTTTCGGTTTCAAGTACGATATCATCTATTATAGAGCCAATTGCATATGTGAAAAATAAAAAACATTTGCCGGCACTTAAAATGAGAATTTATTGTATCCAAAGCAAATAATTCGCATAAATCACAAAACTGATACAGCAAATTTGGGTCACTAGGCAAACTAGGTCTACTTAAATGGAAAAACACTCTTCAAACATTTCAATGGAAGGGCGTGTGGCAAATAAAATTTCCTCATTTTTCCACATCACTGAGAAAAAAAAAAAATAGAAAAATAACAACCACAAGCAGCAACAGAAGCTACGTTTCTAAACAAAGAACTAAGGCAAAAAATTGAAAAATGATTTGAATAACTTGCACAACAATTATCAAAAAAAAAAAGGAAAAGGAAAATGAAATAAGATAAACACACATGAAAGACAAACGTAAAAAGGCAACAATTACAAATTCAATTGAATTCAAAAACCAAATCGAAATGTAATTTTTTTCCATTAAATGCTTTTGTATCTTTGGGATGCATAGAGGGAAATACATATGCATACGCATGTATCTACGTGCCACCGTGTCTGCAATGTTCGATTGAAGCGTTAATGAAAAATTTCACTTTTCTCTTTGTTGTTGTAGTTGTTGTTGTTGTTGCAGCAACAAAATAGAAAACCACTTGAGCTACTTTTAACGGCAGCAACAAGGCAACAACCGACATATACAATAATTATTACGATCAATTTAGATGCAGATTGCATGCGGCATGCGGCATGAGGCATGCGGCAATCGGCAACTTCAGCGGCACTGCAGTAATTGAGGTGGAGCTGCCCCTACGCCCACCACACACACATACACACCACACACAGATACAAAGATACATTTGTATATCGAGTGGCATAGACTTGATTGTTGCTTTTTCTGTTGCTTGTACTTGTGGCCAGCTGGTGTCTCGAACATTTCCATTATTTCCATTCCGATCTGGTGTTTTGTTTGCATACCAAAAAGCAGCAGCAACTGCAGAACCGAAAACATTGTCATAATAATTATAGAAAAGGCCTCAAGTGAAAACGCCTCCGCTTCGGTCGGGGCAGCAATTAGGCAGCCGCTTCGAGAGTTGCAACCAACACACCAAAAGCTATAAGATACATTGTAATAGATATATCTAATATACATTCATATCTTGCACTTATTTAAGACTTGGCAAACAGTAGCCAAGATCAACAGACTTTATTGTTGTTCACCCTTTCAATTCTGATGGCAAATATGAATCACCAATTGAGCAATTTTCTAGTCATCGAATACTTTTAATTTTAAATTGTAAATGATTGATCAACAATTCCAAAATAATAAATAAACAAATAAAATTCACAATACTTTATTTTCTAGAAAGTCTTTGTTTATATATTCAAATATAAGTAATAAATGAGTGATCAAATATTTCTTAAACAATTTACTTATACTTTTATATGAATTATTGTTGCATCAATTAAAGTTTAGCCTCCTTTCCAGACCGTGTAACATCATATCGTATATCATTCTATTGCTTTTCCCGCTTTCCCATTTCAATTTGCTTCGGTTTAATCATCAAGTAGCTATGGATACACATACTTTACACCCGACCAGTAGCTGCTGATGATGTTGATGTTGATGTTCATATCATGGGGAAAAACTCATTAGGAGATGTCGAAAGAAATGCTTGAAATGTAAACAATGCACTTGATTAGTAGTAGTAGTAGTAATGTAAAGGCAATAGACGGCTGCAATTACTGATAAGACATGGCTAATTAGCTGCTACACTGCACACTGTGTGATAAGCAAATGCAACTCTAAAGATAAACAGAAAGAGTGCACAGTGCCTTCGAACTGTTTCTTGCCCCATTCAAGTGGCAGCAGCGCTCAACAACACGAGCCGTGTGCCAATTACGTGTATCTCACAGATACAATCTACAAAATTGCTTCTATCATTATCAGCATATGAAAATTAAGCTTTTATACAAATTCCACTTTTATACCAAATTTTTAACTCATTTTGGCACTCGGTCGCCCAGCAGTCTGTAAGTTAACGCATAAACAATTTAATTGGAGTGATTGCATCCGGTGCGACCATGAAAATGAAATTAAAATTAAAATTGAATTGAAAATGAAAATCTGGCTTTTTTTTCATTGGACTGAAACCGCCCGCATCGCAGTCGCTGTTAATTGTAAACAGAAAATCTTAACGAAATGAATTTTAAAGTGAAATTCTTGAGACCTGCACTCGTGGTATTTATGGAAATTAATGTCAAGTCCATTTTACGTTTGAAGTCAGTCGACAAAAGCCACAAAACCCACAAAACGACGAGCGGAAGTGAGCTGTACTCGAAGCTCTCCGGTTTTCCCGATTCCTCAGCATTCTCTGGGCGGAAACTTCAGCTTTGCCAGCCACAAACTGACCCAATACAGCTCATACATTTTTAATTTTTCATTTTCTTTCAAACGGATTTCAAATCGATGCCTTTCCGAAGACAGTCACAGAATACACTTGCCAGTGGTTACAACCGCAGCACGTACAACTATGCTGCATACACTCTACAAAATTTGAAGTTGATAGTAAAAAATACTATATATTTATGTACTTTTTTCTACCTCAATTAAGCATAAAAGTGTTCGAAGTTTCTTCTTTAAAATTAAGTCTATTTATTCTAATGTATGTATATATAATATATTTCATTAATTTTTTTATGTTTATGTTAATTACATTAGACAAAAGAGTGTTTTAATT
Organism: Drosophila sp. st01m; assembly: GCA_018901795.1. Lineage (NCBI taxonomy): Eukaryota > Metazoa > Arthropoda > Insecta > Diptera > Drosophilidae > Drosophila > Drosophila sp. st01m. Next base: position 4,720,735 of record JAEIFG010000172.1, read on the forward strand.
TTATTGTAATATATGTATATTGAATATATTTGATTAATTTTGCTCAAAATACATGTTATTTTTAATATATATTTTCTATTACATTCAATAAGTTTGTGAAACCAAATTCCAATCTGTCTCAGTTTTCCAAATTCTTTATTCATTTTATTAACTCCTAGGCATATGTGTTTCTCTGAGTGTACTGAGATTTTCGTCATACCAGGTGGCGCTTTAGGGTTTGATCATTAAAAATTGAGCTATTAAATAATTTCTGTCACATAAATTTGCTTTTATTGTTTATTTCCGCTGTCATTTTACCTGTTGGCCCTACCCGCTGCTTAGGTGATGTAGGTGATCCAACAATGGCCCAAAGCATCTTCCCAGCTAATTAGCGTCATTATGCACAATTTGAGATGTTTACTTATGATGATGGCCCTTTTTGTTGGCACATTTCCATTGCCTGCTTTGGGCTGCATTTTCCACTTAAGTCAAAATGTGGAGTTGATTTTTCGTCACTTTGCATTTGTTTGTCACTTTGTCACGACATTTTGATTGTTTGCCTTTGGCGTGTGATGTGATTCATTTGTTGGTAGTTGCTAGTTGACCCCCTCCTCTCTCCCTGTTCTACAAACTGTGACTTTGATCTTTATTGTCTTTGCAATTCTCTGGCTCTTTTGATGTTTTATTGTGTGTGGCAAAATAAAACGCAACATTTCTCTATCGGATTTGGATTATCTTTTCCGCAATTTGAGGTGGCGTCTTCCAGTAAAAATCAGTTCATTAAAAACATAAACTATTTTAAACTGAAATCTGTAGTGTGTCTTTCCCTCTTTGAACGCTGTTTCAATAAATTTGGAATTGCAACACGCAACAAGTGTCAGCTTTGGATATATGTGAGTTACTTGCGAGGAAAGGCGGCATTCTACCTTTAACTTTGCCTCTATTATACGATGACAATAAAAGCAGGAAAGAACAAAAACAAAAAGTCGGTTAGGCCAACTGTCAGTCTATATAATTGACAGGTCGCTTTTCCCCGACCCTGTCCATCCATTCGTGCCCGTCCGTCCGTCCGTCCGTCCGTATGTCTGTTTGTTTGTACGTCTTTTTTCTCACCCTAGTTTGATGGCACCGAACACACACGCTCCAGGCCAAGCCCAAAGCAATCTGTTATCATTGTGAACAGAACATACCAACGAAAATACCAAACAAACTGGGAAAATAAAAATACTGTCACAAATCGTTGGCCGCGTAAAAAATCATTTTTAAATATTTATATTTCCATGGAATACAATTCGCAATGTTAAATTTTTAGTTGATTTTCCGTGTTCCGTTTTCCGTTGTATTTAATGTTTGCTTCGTTCCTCCTGCCACGGCCCAAAATGAACGCGAATTCAACACCGAGTTCTGACATATTGACCCATCCAATGGTCAACATTACTCTGCCCACCCCTTTCTCAGTTATTTTTTCATTTGGTCATCAATATCAACGGCAACTCTTATTATTTGTTTTACTTCAGTTATTGCAGAAATCTCCTGGGCTGCATTTCGCTTGTGCGTCAATAATTGCCACAGTAAACACGGCCATGTGCAGCATGCAGCATGCAACATGGAATATGCATGTCAAAGAAAAAATATGGAACATTAAATACAAATACGATAATATATTTAAAAGATTTTCCAACTTTGCATATGATTCCCACAGACGTGTTTTATACAAGATTTTCCTTTGAAGTGCCTTAAATTGAGGTTGCAACCTTTAATTGCTACTTGAGATCAATTAGGTCAACTCTCTTGAGAATAAAGAACTTGTATTTTATATAAATATACTGTTGTTTACTCGTATCTTTAACATGTTATTGAAAACATATCATGTTTAAAAATATTTTCTTATCTTTTTAAAATTTACTGAAAGATATACTTTTGCTTTCTGCATATCTGAAAGATACATTCGCCTGATATCAATTGAATTCCATAGCTCACTGGCTACTTATCTCAGCAATCATGTCAGCTGAGCTTAAGGAAGCCAACAATATATTTGCTTTATTTTCTTGTTATTTTTTAAATGAAAAACAGGCCAATTAACTTCTTTCCGCTTACTCGAGTCACTTTTTTCTTTTTCTTCCACCAGCTTCGATTGCAGTTTACATTTTTGTTTAAATGCATTTCCGCTGATGTGTGTATGTGTGTGTGTATACACAGTGTAACAATAATAACAACAACAACAGCAATCTGATGTATAAATAAACAGCAGTGAACTGAACTTAAACAAACCATTTGTCGTCATTTCAACCATTTCAGTTCAATGTGACGACGCATTGATTACAGGCGCATTCATGTCTGCCTCAGTTGCTGCCACAGCGTCTGCCTCAGCCCCTTTCCCTTCCTGTGCCGCCTTACCCCTTTTGTTGACTATATACTTAACACAGAAATCACAAAAATAAAAAAATATAAGACGAAACTGTCGTGTCCATAACTGATTTTCCTGCGTTGCATTGCGGTGCGTTGGATAAGATCGCATACATAACTCATTACAGCGTAAGCGATATGATAGAGAAGACACCGACGACGACGACGACGACGACGACGACGATGACTTCACTGGGCCTCACCAGGGAGATCATAGAGTATAGAACAGGCACTGCCATTATTATAATTCTAATTTAAAATCAATGTGACAATATAATGATTATATTTATTTTACAACTGCAAAATCATTTTTATTTTAAAAAGCAATACATTTTATTGCAATTATTTTTAAAAACCACGTAAGAATTTTGTACATATATTTACCATTTACTTACTGGTTTATAGACAAGTTTACTCCTTAAATCAGTTCAATTTTTTAGGACTTTTCAATTCTAAACGATTTGAAATTGTTGCGAAAATATTTTAGAATAATTTACAAAAAATGCTAAAAAAGTTTTCAGACTGTAAATACTTAAATTATTTTTGGCGAAAGCATAAAATACCTTAAATTATGCATTAAACAACATTACTCAGAAGAGCATTCAAAAGTCAGCAAAACTCACCTACAACTTTCTCGGTTAATATGCTTTTGTTGTCTGATGCATTTGGGGATTTTGTTGTTTTTGTTGTTGTTGTCCGCTGGTTGCTGATAATATGATTCGTGTCCAATGCGATATGAGGCGTCCCATTGACATCGTGGCAATCTGCGCACTCTGCGGCTCGCGCTTCGATTCTGTCTCTCGTTGTTGTTGCTGGCTTTGTTGTTATTATTTCACATTGCAGTTGTTTATGTTGTTACATAGATACTACAAATACACACACACAAACACACACACATTGATACACAGATATATGTATATGCAAACACAAATACAAACGCACACGTTAAGCACACAATTATGCAGACAGTCAGGCATTCGGAATTTGCTGGTTTTTGGGTTTGAATCTGAATCTGAGTTGGAGTCGGAGTTTGAGTTTGAGTCTGGGTATGTGTCTGGCTATGGGCACGGAACTGTCAACTTCGACAGCTCCATTCTACACCGAAATTAGATAAACAAACAGAGCGGTAACATTCAATAAACAAACACAATACTTTGATTGCACTGCACAAACGCAAATAAGTATAATACAAACATACAAACGTACTCGTTACTCGGTACTCGGTACTCGGCATCAAGTCATATGGAGAAGAACTTGGACACTACTCTCAAACTACTACTCTCTCGAATTATGCAAGGAAAAATGCATTTTGAAAAAAATATAATAAGTAAAGTAGAAAAGTCTCATGCAATAACATAACAAAGATGATAATTACTGCATTCATATATTCTCAGTTATAGGGTATTAATCGGTCGTCATCTTTCGAAAAATGTATACAAAATTTACGTTTTAATCCAAGTATTTCCATGACTCAACTGTGCTCGTCTGAGAAAATGAAATGCTCAAAATATTGATAAGTGCAACATCAATATCAATAACATACATAAACTAAAGAGACATTAAAATAAAATAAACATATAATAAATGCTGTTATTTTAAATTTCTCACATACTGTGTTATTGGATCCCTCCCAAGATACTCCGATTTCATTGGCATTGAATACAAATATAATTCACAGAGGAATATGCAAAATGCAATTAGATGCTTAAATAAATCAATTGTTTTAAGGGGCGGGTAAAAAGTGCACTAGAATTCCAAGAATTTGCCGACAGTAAATGCAATAATTTAATTGATTTCTTGTGTAAAACTGTTTAATTAAAAATCCAATTTATACAATAAAAAAAATAATATGATAAACGAGTTTAGCTAAGTTACTTACAATTAAAATCCAAATATAATATGTAATAAATAACTTGCAGTTAATCTAGTTAAGTCTTTATCAATATGTCGACCCATATTTATTTAACGAGTATTACCAGATTATCACCTGCATTTACTTTGTTATCATTTTCCACTTATCATGTACGTGCCACAGATCATTGCGATAATTCGCCCTATGCGGTATGCTATGGAGAGACCTCATCTATAAGTCGTGGAGTAAATATCATATAAATGACTGAGGAGCCCGACTGTGAGATATTCTGTAAGTCAGATAATGAATGTGAGAGTTATTAAAAAAAATATCTACACAGAGTATTTTGAAAATTGCAACCAATAATATAAGAAACATATATTAAAGTTGATCATTATTTGGTAAACTAAAGAGTCATGGATGCATTTTCTTAACAGGTTAAGAAAAATGCCATTTAATTCATTAGGCATTTACATTTCTATTAATTTTCTATTTTATATTTAAATTTAAATGTATATTTTGGTGTCGGCTGTTCAAAGTCGGACGATATATAAAAATATAAATATATAAATAAATGTTTTATGTCTGCTCATTTATGAGTTGGCAACTAACAATTCCCACATAATTCTCCATAATGTCGTAAGACAATTACGAGCTGTTATGAGTGGAATGCAAAACTGTAACAATGGCAAAGACTTGAATTATAACAATAATAATAGGCCAACAGTTAAATAAAGTCAGCTGCATAGCAAATCAATGACTTAAATGCTGCCTGGAAAACATTTGAAATTGCAATTTGAATAGAAATAGGTTGCCGGAAAGCTCGAATATTGGACGCTTTCTGCTCCTGCCCCAGCTCCAGCTCCCTGGGTGGTCGATGGGTGGGCGTTGAGCTCCAGTCGCTGGCTAAAAATCTTAAACGATAAAATATTTAAAGAGCAGTCGAGTCGAGTCAAATAATATCGAATAAAGTCGAGCCGTGGGCGTAGTCAGATATCAAGGAGTCTGTGTGCAATTTAGATAAGTATTATGACATATTTGACACTCTTTCACTCATGGCCAACGACTTTGGATTCCGTTTTTCGTATTTCATATTTATTTACTGAAAATGAAAAGCCAAAGGAAAATTGTGAAATAGCTGTGAAGTTGACTGTTGGTCTGTTAGCCTGGCCAGGACAGCATGGAAGACGGCTTAGTATAAAAATCAATGAAATGCAATTACTGCAAATGCATTGCCAGCCAGTTGCAGAGCGGGTCTCCAGGGCTCCAGGGGGAGAAGAGAAGAGAACAATCTTGGAGTAAAACTTGACTTTGCTCGTTTATGATGCAATGCATATACCGAGCACATAAGTACATTATAATAACAATTGTTGTTATTGTTATTGATAAAAAGGGCGTGTGGTTGCAAAGACACATGCACACAACACTCCCACCCATGTGTGTGTGTGTGTGTGTGTGTGTGTGTGTTGTTTCTAAGCCATAAGCATAACTGATAAGCTGCAATTACCTGCATTGATAATTTAGAATGTATTTTCATATAATGCACACAAAACCCCATCAAGAACAACAACAATTATAATCGGAATATTGTGCCACAAAATCCAAATGACATCTGTCGTTTCCGTCGGTCCTGTTTCCCTCCCTCCTGACTCCACTCTCCACAGCGTGTGTGTGAGTGTGTGTGTGTGTGTGTGTGTGCCCTGGGCGCACCCATAATTGAATAGCTCGGCGACGTGTGTGTGATTGCGGGTGTTTGGTTTGGTTGTCGTTATGACTGGGCTTGGTTTAGGTTTTGAATTCGACTTTGGGACTCGCCTGCTCCTATCTTATCCCTCCTTTATGTCCAATACGCTGTTCGGTTGCATGTTGCATGTTGCAGCGAGTCATGACACTAACCTTACGCCTTGGCAAAACTTACATGTATTTCTAATTTGCAAGACTTTAATTTGATTATCCCCTTAATGACACACAGAAGATTATTCGAAATTTTATGCAAACTCTACGCTTAATGTACAGTGTATTAAAAAAGTTCATTCAACTCGTGGAAATACAACTAAATAAAACTTTGTACTCCCATAACTTTGTCAAAACTTGACCGATTTTAAAGCGGAATATCATTTGTATCATTATTTGGCATTTAGAAATGAGATTTACTGGGATTTACAATTCTATCAATTAAAATAATTAAATATTTGTGAGCTTAATGCTTTACCTCCATGACTTCATCTCTAAATTCAAAATCTCTCTCGAATATTTAATGTACATTTCTAGATACGAATCCAATTTAAATGCAGTAAATCAATATGTAAATAATGAATAATTAAAAGTGCCCTTAAACAAATGAGTGAATTCTTGAGAACGGAATCAAATCTTGATACCTGCTACCCTCATCGACAAGTTACTTCCTCAGTTCGACTACAACATTCATACTTCCTATCAACTGACTGATTTTCAATTTTCCAGCTTGTACTTTGTATTGGTCATATCTGTAATTTATATGAAAACTGCCTGCTGCTGCTGATCAGACGGGTTGATAATTTTTCCAATGAAATACAAAAACAAAACAAATAGAAATATGTTTAGCAGCTCTCGTGCATTTCTGAGCAGCAGCAACAATCTTATCAATGCAGAAGAAAAACTTAAAACTGACTTGGAGTGCCATGAATTATTAATAATAAATTACAAATTATTGCGGGGGCCGAAGTAACGAGTGAAATATGGGAAATATGGGAATGGGAGCTGCTTGAAGATATTGAATACTGAACACAACGCTAATGAAATTTCAATTAGCTTGTCATGTTGAAGGAAGTGACTGCAGCTATGCAACATTTATCTGTGAGTGGCAGCTACAGAAAGAGACGGAGAGACGGAGAGATAGATAGATAGATAGATAGAGATAGGCCCATTCAGATGTTATAAAATCTTAACCCATTTTATATTGACAAGTGTAATTATGCGCACGACACAATTGCCATGTCAAATATTATCAAATAATTGTTAAGCCAATACAAAGTTGCTCTGCCTCATGTTGCACACAAAAGACGCCCACGTGCAGCAAACGGCAAGGCAATGGCAACGGCAACGGCAACGGCAACTGCAGTCACGTTGCACTTTTGTCATCCTTTTTGTACATGACACAATCATAGATACACGTATACAAAGAGAGGGAAAGAGCTAGAGATACAGAGGGTCAGACGGGGCATTCCTAATGACATAAAGACGTGTTGGTGGTCCTTTTTGGACAATTAGTGCCTGGAGACTCTGCCTCTTATGCAATGTGTAGTGTAGTACAATGTGGCACCTGCAACAGCCCTATACAGTGTACATTTTACATGCATAATTTATGTCATATTTCTGTTGCAAGCATTTTGGTAAAATGACTTTGTTATGCAATGTGCAACGTGTCTCTTAATAATATACATATACTCTTTTTCAAACTGACAATGGCAGACAACGAATGAGTAAGATGAATTTAAAAGAGAGAGAGAGGGAAAATCAGTGGAGTCTACTTAAGACTTAAACAATAATAATAAAATTTAATTAATATGGTATAAGCTCGATGGACGTGGAGAACAAAAATCTAACGGAAAGATAGATTAATATAAAATATACATTTGATAATAAATAGTCCAACTTGAAATGTCTGAGATGAAATGACAATAGAGCTAACAATTTGAATAAAAATTATATTGCATTAAAAGTAAATTCAATTCGTAGTTGTTTGCCAAGGGTATTTCATAGTCTTTAATTTCCATACTTTATTTTCACATTACATATTTGTCTTTTGTCTTTTGCAACTGTTTACAATTTTAGTCATTGATTGCCCAAAGTGCACGATGGTTCGTTAGTAATTTTTGATTGGGAAAAATTATTTATGACTTTAGACTATTTGTAAATGCAAACACACGCACACACACTTACCATAAGTGCTGATTCTTATTTTGTTGATGTTGCTGTTGCTGCTGTTGTTGTTACTTCATTCTTTTTTGCCTAATTGGAATTCATGCAATGGCCATTTGCATATTGCTTTGTTGGCCAAGGTACTTGACTGTTTGGTAACTGTATATTCATTTGGAGTGCCTAGAAAGGTTCTGCTTAATTGTGGCCACAACTCAACTTAATCATAAAACAGGCAGTCCATACCGGATCGGACCCTACACGACTCGTGGATCGACAGGGTAACAGGGAACAGGGTAACAGGGGAATGGGGTATACCCAATCAAGCATGCGCGTGAGTCGTTCCATCTTTTTGCGTTTCGAACTGGCTGCTAACTGAATTCAATTACCAAAGTGCCTACTATATGCAAATAAGCCACAAGTGCACTTGACAAACGCACACACACTTAAGTACACACACGCACACACACGCAGACACACGCAGACACACGCAGACACTCGCACACACACTCACTCAATACGCAATGAACAGAGTTATAGATACAGATACAACTGCAGATTCATAGATACAGATTCAGATACAGATACACAGCGCCAGTTGCCACTAACAAATAAGTGAAGTTGTTGCACTCGAGCTACTGGTGGCACTTGCCTCTAGCCCCCTCCAACCCCTCATCGATGCCCCCGCCATTTGCTGGACTGCGACCATGTGAAAACTCAGCGGCGTGCAGATAAAAAACCTTAATATAAGCATAATTAAGTTGATGATTTGTACAAAAAAGGAGACGAGAGAAATGATAAACACAAGTGCTTGCTGCTCAGCATTCTTTCTGTGTGTGTGTACACTGTGTAAGTGTGTGAGTGTGCTGTTGCACTATTGCCACACTGTTACGCGTCTTGTACAGTGAGTACTCAATAGCAGCGCAGAGTAAGTCAAGTAGTCAATGTGGTTTCTATATAGATAACAATTCAAGAGTTTGGGAAACCTTTTTTCAGAGGAAACACTTTAGATAAAGTTACTAAACTGCTAATAATAATTGATAGAAATACAAATTTCGATATTACATCTTCTTATCTTAATTAAATTCTAAGTGCTTCCTAAGAAAGATAAGTTGGAAAACAAGGGCAGTGTTTAAGATAACTATATGCTTAAGAGTTCTACGTAATTTTATTTTCTTTTCTTTTCAGTTTTTATTTAAATATTGATATTTTTATTTGAATTGCACGAAATTGTTTTAATTTTATTTTAGACATGAAATAAGTTTAAGTTATCTGAAGCAGATAAGCTAATTTATTTATTATTATTATTATTTTAAATAATTACAATTAATGTAGACTATTTATTTGAATAAATTTAGTCAGTCTGCTCCACTTTAGTCTTCTCTTCGGATGCCCACTGTACTCTGTACTTGAAGCTTCACTCACATCATAACTCAGAATCTCAAGTTCTACACAGTTATGATGGGTTGCTGATGGGTTGACCAACTGACTGACTGTTTGACTGCCAAAAAATGTGTGGATGACGCGACAGCAAGTTCAATGGACTGTTTTGTTGGTTGGTGTTGGTGTTATTGTTGTTGGCAAGTATTTCCGTCAGCCAAGCCTGAATGGGCACCACATCCATTGCATAACAATTAGCTGAGAAATTGCTGGGTTTTTCATTGTACAAAGTCAACCCAAAAGAGCCAAAAATAATAATTCACCAAATTCAAATATCGATGTCTTCATTAGGCATTTGTTTTGCCATATGTGGAAATGGAAACTGAAACTATGTGTGTGTAGCTGTGACACATACGTACATACTATACATAAATACGTAACCATTTTTGGTAGCCAATACTGTAAGTGTCTATATTGATGGCAAATTTATGTCTAATGAGCGTAGCGCTCAGTTTGATAACTCATTATGTCTAGAAACTGAAAATGAGGCTAAATTCGTTCCACATGATGTTGAAATACAAAAGTTCTTCTGTCTTTGATTTTAAAGCAGAGAATCAGATGAGGGAACTTCTCTATAAATAACTGAAGTCAGTTTCTAAAGCTGCTGCCGTTTGCGCCAAAGTTCACAAAAGATTTAAAATAAAAAATAAAAGCATATGAGAATATGAAGAAAAATTAAGATATACTCTGGCACACACTTTGGAGTTTATCATTGTAATGCAAATGAAGGAAGTGCGCATCTTTTCAACCCCGCCCACAATCACACGTTCTCTCTCCCCCTCCCCCTCTCCCTTTCTCTCTCTCTCTCTTCCTCTGCATAAAATAAGGTGAGGCTGCAACAACAACAATTTGAAGCCGTGGGAAATGCTTGCCGCATGTGTTGCGAAAACGCCACACGGAACGCAGCTTGGGAGTCGCCTCAAGTGTGGATAGAGGAGCAGGTGGTGGAGGTAGTAAAAGAACTACTACGAATCTCATTCTGTCAGTCAGTCAGTCAGCCAGTCAGTCAGTCAGCGAATGAATGGAATTGCGCTTCTCTTGCAACACCAACAAAAAGCTATGAATATGAATAAATCATTTCACGCAGATTGCCAAAGCTAAGAAAAATATGAAAAAAGCGAGAAAATAAAAATAAAAAAAATGGGAAACCTTCTCGTACACAATGTGCAAAGATATTTGTTATACTCGTATCCGCGACCTGAGAAATCTTCGCTTTGACAATCAGGATGATCAAACGGAGTCAGCTTATTTCGATGTTGCCGGCTTGTCAATTCGAGCGAAGGATTATTGACAAAGGTTTACAAGTTTATTGCGCAAATGATGTAAATAACTTTATTAAGTTAAGGTGGATTCACCAGCTGGTAAAATAATGTTTAAATGCAATTTAAAGCTATGCTAATAGGACTATACATTTATTAAAAAAGGTTCACCCCAATATTTAGCAATAGCTTATGCATTTTACATAATTTAACAAATTCCATTTGATTGGAATAAATTTATTATAAATAATTCAAAATAGATTACTAGTTTTATTTTTTCAAAATATATTCAGTTTTAGCTAATAATAGCTAATAAATATTTATTTTCATTGCTGTCAACAAAATGTTAATGTGCTGTCAACTATTCAAAATACTTTATATAAAATAAATATAAACCATGGCATGAGAATATTTTTTCTATAGTCTTAAAATATCTATAACGCGATAAATATTTATTTTTATGAGCACCCATAAAGTAAATTCTTAGCAAAAAATCATTAAATATTTAATGATTGGAATGCCAACTAGTTTTTAGCTGTAGTTTCAGATTTGGTTTACTTGACCACATCGAATGCAACAATATCGCCCACGAATTAACGTTAAAACCGCTTGTTACCATGTATTTTTCAGGGCCAGACGAGACGAAAAATTAGTAGTTGAAACCAAAGTGCAACTGGGAAACTTTGGCAACTGTGCAACACAGCTTTGGCAACTTTCGGAGCTGACCAAGAGACCGAACCCAAACCAGACCAGACCAGAGCAGACCAGAGCGGCCAACTTGTTTTGCAGTTGTCTATTTATGCGCTTAGTGCCACTTCCCTTTAACCCCACCTCGTATCCCCTTTGGCCGGCAACCTTTGAGTATGCAAATAGTACTTCCTGCCTGTCCACTGTGCAGTGCGCACTGCCCACTGTCGGTTGCCACAGTGAACCAGTTTCTGGTATCGACCCAGTAAACCAACCCCGTGTTTGCATTTTTTATTAACAAACAGTCGAAATACCAAGAACACAAACAACAACAGCAGCAATAGCAACAACAACAAGGACAACAACAACAAAAGTAAATAAAAAATAAAGGGCTATGCAGAATATTTGCTATAAATGAAAAACCCTTTGGAAAAAGGGGGCGGAGTCACTTTACAAGCGTAGAACACGGCGATAAGCCAAAAGGGTTAGCCGCATACAAAACTCAACCCCCATTTAATTCGTGTTGTTCTTCATGTTGTTGTTGTTTGTGTTGCATGTATATACGCCACGCATAATCGCTGTTGTTTTAGTGTATTAATTTTGGTTTTTAATAAAGCATAAATATTTGTGTTTGCGCTTTAGATGCTCCCGAGGCAGGAATTCCCCCCAAGGTATGTTTTTTTTTTTATTGAAGTTTACCAAATCAAAAGTTACAACTTCAACTCGTTGCTGCCCCTGTGGCAATATTCGTGTAAATTGTATGCATGATTAGCTTTCATTACGAGAGTGAGAGTTGAATATAAATGTTGAAATGTTGAATATGGAGTAGTTAGGCCCCGGGGTCTCATTAACTGTACTCTGATACTCATATAAGCCGCGCTTTTATCCAGTTTACGAGGCGTTTATCTAATGCTGTCAACCGATATTAATTGCAAATTCCAATTCCATATAAGTCTGAAATCCACGTACGCTATCCACTGTGCAGTCTGTGGGACAGTGGTTACCTTTTATGGCACTACATATGCAGTTTGCATGTTTTAATTATTAAACAAATCAATTTGCCAACACATCGAGGCAAACGACGGCTTAATGGCATTCATACATTTTGTTGTAGTTGCTGCTGTTGTTGTTCTGGTTGTTGTTGTTGTTGTGGTTGTTTTTGCTACCCGTGCTGTTGGCTGTCAGCGCTTTACAGTCTCTTATGCAAGTGCTTGGCCCAGCCAATTAAATTTGCATAAATGCATTTTTAATAATCTGCAATTTTTCGTCCGCTGATTTTCTACTTAAGTTTCGATCATTAAGAAGCTTCCTTAACTTTGATTTTATTTAAATTAAGCTACTTCTTACCGGATGTTTGCCATATGGCGAAAGGAACTCGATTAAATATTAGTATTTGCATTGTAATTACTGCATCTTTACTCGCACTTTTCATAGTTTTTTATCAATTCGAACCGTTTTTATTCAGCGTACTAAATATTTTATTATTCTTGGACAACTAAAGTTAATTTCAATTAGTTGCAGCATTTTCAACATTGTTTCTAATATTCTACTCAATTTAAAACCTTATCATATAATCGTATTCTAGTCATCGCCACACTAGTTTCAAGTATATTAAATTTTTTGATTGATTTCCATCTACAGACTTTAAACATGTGCCAATGACCTGATGTTTGTAACTCCTGTTGGTGTACGAGTTTATCCATTATGCCATTAAATTTTCCATTTGTTTATAGTATATTCGGTTGTTGTTGTTTTCCGGCATTTTATTGATTTTCAATTAGTTTGTTTCGTTTTGCGCTTTTGAGTTTGGCTTTGGTTCTGTTTCTGTTTTTGTTTTTGCTTCTGGCTTTTGCAGTTGCGATTTTGTTTCGCTTTTTCTGTCGCATTTTCCACTACAAATTGACATACTTAATTTGCCATCGATACCAATGTGTGTGGGGGTTGTGTGTCTGTGTGTGTGTGTGTTTTTAAGGCAAGTGAATTACATGAGAAGAAGTTTTTTGCTCATAAAATATGCAATTTGCTGTTTGTTTTGCCAAAGCGCATTCAACGATTTGGCCAACGATTGCTGCTCGACTTTGGCAAGAGCTCTTGGCCAGAAAGCGTTGCCAAAAAAGTGTCAGGGTTAGACCAGAAATAGACACATGCCAATAAACTGGAGCCCATAAACAAGCCAAGAGTCGAGAGAAATTGCATAAGGGGTCAATAGGAGGGTTCAATTCAAAGTCTGTCTCTCCAATTCAGTGGTCAATATTGAAAGCCGCTTTAAAGTTTTAAATTACACTTGACGACAGCCAGCGAGGGTAGTTCAAGTAATACTTGAAATCATGAAACAACAGCTGGAAAATTTATTTTATAATTATTAACCAATTGTTAACAAAAACTTATCAAACTGCCTTCTTCATAAAATGGCTTTATCAAAATAAAACCGACATAATTATATTCCTAAAAGTTATGCAACATTTGAACAATTGGCGGCAATGCTGGTAATTAATTTATAAAATTACTCATGTGGCTAAATAATGGATTTAGTTTTTAGTGTATTTTTCCCATTTAGGGTCCTTTATATATTACTTTTATATGGTCAGTTGTGTTGATGCAGTTGCAGCAGCTTTTGAGTATTGCGGTTTGTCGGGGCGTAAAATAAAATTTATTCTCTGGCAAATTGCGTATTTAATAAACGCGAAAAATGCCGTTTTGTATTTTAGTTTTACCAAACATTAATTCACATTGCAACAAATCCTATATGCAATATAAACACAGACGCGAACTTTTTGTGTTATTTTCGAGTGCGTTTCCATAAATTTATTTATAAGTAATTATTTACAAGCAATTAGCTGTGTGCATAGTTTTTATTACGTTATTCGGTTAGTTATGTATTTAGGGTTTAGTTCAAAGTTAAGGTTTTCATCTAACGGACAAAGTGCCAATTATTTAATTAATTGTTGACTATAGATTTTGAGCCATCAAATCATTTAATTGATTTATTTTGAACATTTAAAACTGACAACCTATTTAGGTATTCTCGAAAAATCTTTGAAAGAAACCTGTGATTATCTTCTACTACCTGTTGATGGCGTCTAAAATAATCATATTTTATCTTAAAACTTATCTGTTTAATGCTGAAAATTAAATAATATAAACTAAACAAATGTAAAACAAGCAGGTTGATTTTTTTTTTAAATTTCGTTTATATTTTATAATGTTTTTTATTTTTCTCATATATAGTTTTTCTTGCGTTTTGTAATTGTAGTAATTAATTTAATAATACATTTCTTTTAGTTAATTTAATTAATTTAGTTTATCATCATAATACATAAATACATTAAGTGTGCTAAATAATTGTCAATTTCTATATATTCGGATCCCGTTACTTGCTCTATATACACATATATCTTTATCAATATAGTAATTATTTAGTTATTAGCTTGATGAATTGATTACGAATGTTTCTCCTTCTTCTGCTATTTAGTTTACTATGGTGTAGATTTAAATTTAAATTTATGTGTTGCTAATAGCTACAATTAAAGTTAGGGGGCGTGACCTCTATGTAAGTATATATATATATATTGTATATATATTTAATAATTTTAATTAATATATCACATTGAATTTGAAAGTGTTTTTTGCAACATTTCTAGTAATTGTTATATAATTATAATAATAATAATAATGATAATAATAATAAGCCTATAAATATATGTTTGTTATGTATGTATATATGTATATGCGTGTGTACGTGTGTCTGCCTGTGTGTGTGTTGGTTGTGCGAAACAACTACAAGACAACAGCAACAACAGCAAACAACGACAACGACAACGACACTTGAACACCGAAGGCGCATGTGAAAAGAAATGCCTACGAAAAAGTCTTTTTCTTTGTATACTGAATACTATATACTATATGCCATATATGTATATGTATGTATGTATGTATGTGTGTATGTGTTGTGTGCTTTTGTATTGTTTGCCTGGCGCGCAAGCGAGCGAACAGCTTCAAGATGGCCGCCCCTGCGCAGGAACCGTTGAGCGAGTGAATGAGGGAGGAAGAGAGCGGCTAAAGAGCGAGTGACAGCGAGAGAGAGAGAGGGAGAGAGCAAGCTTTTACACCAGGAATGCTTGACCGCCGTTCTTATTGGTGCTGCCCGCTTCGACGCCAGCAGCTGCTTGTTGCTGCTGCTGCTGCTGCTGCTGCTGTTGCTGTGCGGCAGCAGCGGAAGTGGAAGCTTGAGCGGTTGACTGTGTGCTTGTGCTGGCTTGGCTGAGTCCGCTGCCGCTGCGCAGATGCACTGGCGCTGCCGACGTCGCTGCCGCTGAGGATGTTGTCGCCGGCGCACGGAACTGCGGCTGCAACAGACGCTGCTGCTGCTGCTGACGCGCCAACTGCTGCAGCTGATGAGCCTGCATCTGCTGATGTTGCTGGTGCTGCTGCTGCTGCTGCTGCTGATGGGAGTGTGGATGGGAATGGGGATGGGGATGATGCAACAGACCGCTGGGCATCATGGAGAGCGCTTCGTGTTGATCGTAGGCGCTGTACTCGGACTCGATGCTGTGGTAGATGTGCTCGGAGGGGGGACGCATGGCCATGGCCTCGACCACGGGCCGCATGGGGCGCGGCGAGGGCGTGGCAGTTGTGGCCGACGAGTAGTTCGCCTCCATGTCCTCGGTGCAGTAGTAGGCGGGCGGCGGTGGCGCCTGTCGGAAGATTAATCCCGGCGAGACGGGCTGCTTGAAGCGCTCGTGATGATCCAGAGTGTAGTTGTTGCCACGCGGCGACAGCTCAATGGGGATGGCATAGCGCAGCTTCTCCCAGAAGTAGCGGTCGCAGGTGAGCAGCCGATTCGAGGGCACCGACTTGAGATAGGGCGCCAGCTCGGCGACATCCTCCGCCTCGCTGGACACGCTCGTCTCCTCGATGATGACCAGTTTCTGGGCGAGACCGCGCAGCGCCTCGTGGAACGCATTGCGGAACTCGACACGCTGCCACTCCGTGGCAAGCAGATGGCGCGTCAACACCAGAATGATCTTCCTGGACGCCCTGGCGCCCTCCACCAGCTGCAGATGACTCGCCTGCGGTGGCAGGTCGCGCTGCTGGATGCAGAGACGGAAGGGCGGACGACCGTGCTCCAGTTCGGCGGCAATGTTGCGGCAGACGAACTCGTAATCCTTCTCGGAGTGCAGTATGATGGCATCGTAGAGTTTGCCCGCATCCTCGAACCTCGGCTCGCAGACCCGGACGCCGTAGTGGGCAAAGAGCCACATGCGAACGCTCTCGCGGAAGACGAAGACAATGATGAGGACGACGACGAGGAAGATGAGCATGAGGACAGCAACGAGCAGAGGCAGACGATAGCCATTGGCGAGGTCCGGAGTGGAGCTAATGTTGCTGGCACTCGCGTCGAGCAGCTCGGAGCAATCGCCAGTGGGCAGCTTCTCCTGCCCGAGACCCATGAGCTCCAGCTCCCGCTTGATGCCCGCGTCCACGCAGTAGATGTCTGCCACATCGCGCACGACGAGCGCATTGTCTGCCACAAACTGGACGAGTTCGCGCAGCTGCTGGCAACGACAACTCCAGGCATTGCGACCCAGCGTCAATCCCTGCAGATTGTTGCGGTACTGCAGATTCGAGAGCTGCTGCAGGGGCAGTACACTGAGACGGTTGTTGTCCAGACGCAGCAGTTGCAGCGACACCAGCGGCTCGAAGGTGGCATTGCCAATGTGCGTCAGCTGGTTGCCCTGCAGATGCAACTCGCGCAACAAGGTGAGCGATCGGAATGTGTCAGTGTCCAGCGAGTTGAGTTTGTTGTGCTCCAGATGCAGCACACGGAGATTGGGCAGCTGCGAGAGGCTGCCATTCTCCAGAGAGATCAGATTGGAGGCATTCAGATAGAGTGTGTGCAGATTGCGTTGGCCGGCCAACTGTGACGCCTGCAACATGGGAAAGTTGTTGCCATCCAGATACAGCACGTTGACATCCTGGGGCAGACGCGGGGGCAGACTGATCAGATCCTGTTTGCCACAGTCCACAATGCTGCTCGACCAGTTGGCGTCGTGGAAGCAACTGCAGTTGTTGGGGCAGATCATCTCACACTCACAGCTCTCGTACTCGCAGCAGTGGCATGTGGCAGGGCAATGTGAGTCGTACTTGCAGACGAAATCCGCGGCCGTCAGTTGCGACAGCTGACGCAGTGGCGCCTGCCGACTGTGCGGCATGAGGCACTCAATGTTGCCCAGATCGACGACACGCGGATGCTGGCGCGTCGTCAGGTTGTTGATGCGTTGCAGCCACTCCATGGAGCAGTCGCACTCGAACGGATTGCCGCCCAGATAGAACTCGGGCAGGGGCTTCTCCAATGCCACAGGTGCCACACGGAGCGCATTGAGTGTCAGCTTGGACAGCACGTTCGCATAGAGATCGACGCGTGCGAGACGTGTCTTGTCCACAAAGCTGTTGGGTTGAATCTGGCTGATGATGTTGTTGTTGATGAACAGCAGCTCAATGGAGTTGGGCACCGAGTTGGGTGAGATTTCGGTGATGCGATTGTGACTCGCATCCAAGGTGTTCACACGCAGCTCCTCCTGCAGCTTGTAGTAGTTGCCCAGGGCCTCGATGTAGTTGCCATGGATGTCCAGCCACTTGAGATTGGAGGGAATGAAGGCGTAATCGAACCACACCAAATGATTCTCCGACAGATTCAGCCAGAGCAGTGAGGCAAGTGTGGCAAAGATGCCATTGATGTCGGTGAGAAAGTTCTTATCCAGACGAATCGCCTCGATCTCCGTGTTCTTGTCGAAGGCGCCACGCTCGATGCTCTGGATGCGATTCTTGGCCAGATTGAGGACACTCAGACGTGGCAGCTGCTGGAACATGCCCACGGTGATGTTGCCAATGCGATTGTCAATCAGACGCAGACCAGTCAGCTGATTGAGGTTGTTGAAGGTGCCATTCTTAAAGTCCGAGATCTGATTCTCGCCCAGATCGAGAGTCTTTAACATGCTTAGATCCTGCACAGCCTCGGGCACCTCCAGCAGCTGATTGGAGCTCAAGTCGAGCTCCTTGAGGTCGGAGCAATTGCGGAACGCCTGCGACTCCACAATGCTAATCAGATTGTTGTTCAGCGTCAACTTGGTGAGAACGTAGAGACCGTTGAAGATGCGATTGTCCAGCGTGTGCAGACGGTTCTCGGCCAGGTTGAGAGTGTGCAGATTGTAGAGGGGCAGGAAGGCGCCCTCCTCGATGTGGCCAATGGAATTGTTGCGCATATCCAGTATCTGCAGGAAGTACAACTCCTTGAAGGTCTTGGCGCCAATCCGAGTCAACGCGTTGTTCGACAGATTGAGCACAATGAGTCGGATGAGGCCGGCAAATGTGTTGTTATCCACATGATGGCTGGTCAGCTGATTGGCACTCAGATCGAGCACGAGCAGCTGCTCCAGGCGATGCAGCAGACCCTTGGGCAGATCGTAGAGATCGTTGTGATGCAGATGCAACTCCCTCAACTCCTTGTTGCCGGCAAACGAGTCCGCGGGCAGCGATTCCAGATGATTGTGCGACAGATTCAAGACGCGCAGCGAACTCAGACCCGCCAGCGAATTGGGCGACAGCGAGCTGATGTTGTTGTGCTGCAGACTCAGCGTCTGGAGGCGTCTCAGGCGAGAGGCGCCCCAGGCATCGGGCAGCGAGCGCAGCTCGTTGTGCGACAAGTCGAGCAGTTGCAACTCGGAGCCGCCACTGACAGCGCCATTAGGCGATCCCATGCACAGTTTCTCCGAAAATCCCAGATACTCAGCCGCTCGGATGCGATTCTGTGTGAGATTGAGCAGCTGCAGGCCGGGCATGCTGCACCAGACGCCCTCGGGCAGTTGCCGCAAATTGTTGTCGCCCAAATGCAACTCGCTCAGCTCGCGCAGACCATGGAATGACTGAGCGTGCAACTCGAGCGTCTTGCCCGGTCCCCACAGAGCGTTGTGCGTCTCCAGCTGGAGTCGCTTCAGCGACATGAGACCCTCGAAGGCGTTGGCCGGCACGCGCTGCAACTTGCAGGCGTCGATGCGCAGCTCGGCGAGTTTCTGCAGCTTCTTGAACAGACCGTTAGTCAATTCGCTGGCGTGCAACAAATCGGCGCTGCACTGCAACTCGAAGCGATTCGCTGTCTCTGCCACCTGCAGATCCAATGTGGCAACATCCAAGGCGCGCACGTTGCACTTGATGTCCATTGTGGTGCGCACAAATTCCCAGGCGCACTGCTGCGCATGCGCCGCTGACAGCAGCAAAGTCAGCAGCAAAGTCAGCAACAGGCGGCAGTGCATTGTTGTTTTTACGTTGTTGTTGTTGTTCTGGTTACTGCAGACATTGTTGATATTTTTGTTGTTGTGTTTCACGAAGTTGTGGAACTTCCCTAATCGCTTTCACTTCAGCTTCTCAATGCGAGAGGACTTTTAAGAGGGGGGATATTTTTGTTTGGTTTTGTTCAAACTAATTCACTTTCTGGTTTTCATATTTGATCGCTTTTTGCTTTTGCTCTTGGCGCCGCGTAACCGTAATCCTTTGTGTGTGTGTGTGTGTGAGTGTGTATTGCTATAAGTGTAGTTTTAATAGTTGCTGTTGTTTTTATTTTTGCGTTGCGTGCACTCAGCGATTTAAATGGTCAGCACTTGTAATAATTTTTCTTTCTTTCTTGACTTTTCTTTTTCTTGAACTTCGTTGTTGGTTGGTTGGTTGGTTGGTTGGCACTTTAAAATCGTTTTGCGTTTGCGTTTGCGTTTCTGTTAGCCGTTTTATTTTCTTTTTTGTTAGCCGGAGCTCGTTTTCTTAAAACATGTTAACCGCCTCGCGTTTCAACTCAAACTGATTGCTGAAGTTGCACGCAGTCGACTCCGTTGGCTCGTTGAAAATGTTTTTACGACCGACGACGGCGGCAACGATGCCGCACGCACACAGACGCAGGCACACAGATACGGATACACCGACACGGGCAACAGCAAAAGGCAGACAGACAAAGCTGTGAGTGTGTGTGCGTGCGTTTGTGTGTGTTTCAGTTCGTGCTCGCTGCTGCTGCACTCACACCAACACAGAGACAGAGTCAGAGTCAGAGTCAGAGTCAGACACAGTCACGGACACATGGACAGCAGCAGAGGCAGCACACACATGCACATGCACATGCACATGCACTCGCTCTCACATACGCTCTGCGCTCTCTTTTTGCGCTCCCACACAAGCAGCGACGTCGCAGTCGCAGTCGGCGTCGTCGTCGCTGCTGTTGCTGCTGTTGCTGCTGTCGACGTCGTAGTGCATTTCCTGCATGTTGTCAAAGCATATGCAGTTCAGCAACATGCATGCATGTGCACTCTCTCTCTCTCTCTCTCTCTCTGTCAGTCACACTCTCCCTCACACACACACACACGAGTGAGAGAACGTGTCTGTCGCTCTCTCAACAAAAGTAGGGGAAATGTTGCACACACATGCTTAGACTCACACTCACACTAACAACACTCACTGTCGTTTAACCCTCACATGTATCTAACTTGTTGTTGTTCCATTCAATTCTTCTCTCTCTCTCTTCTATTGTTTTTGTGGCTGCAAAACGATCGTCGTGAAAACTAATTTTTATATATTTTTCTCTCTTTTCTTCAAACGATTGACATTAATTAGTTGAGGCATAAAAAAAAACCTAAAGCTCAGATTAGCAACGTTTTTACAGCAATAACTCGACTTAGCTGTCTTTTAAGAGTTATTATTCTCTCTATGAATCGTACAGTATTTTTTATAGTTGTCTAATCATTAAACGATATGTTAATGACTTCGCATCTACAGTTAAATGTGTCAAATTATTTTGACTTGTCATAAAATATACGAGAACTGATAACAAGTTTATAATACATAATTATACAATGTTTTAAAACAAGCTATATTATTTCTTTTATATATTTCATAGTAATTAAATTGGAATCTTTATAGTGTAGTTAAAAAAAATTGTGTCGAACACTAAACAATAATTTGTATTTTAATGATTTAAATATGAAAATAGTTTTTATTTTATTGCATTTTTATTTATGTACAAAATTAGTTGTGAAATATGTAATAAAAAAAGTAGTTATATTTTACGCTTTCAGGAACTCTGATTTATCAATTATTGCTTCTATTGGAACAACAAATACAACATAGATTAAACTTTCCTCTAACAAAGTACACAGCAAATTATTGTTTTTAAACATCATAATATTTCTTTACCAAAGTTCTAAAATGCGACCTTTGACTGTGATTTTCTCGGTATCTACTTGCCACATCATTGTTGCAAACTCACCCCTTCGCTTCCTAAAGGGTTAAGCATCACACACTACTTCTCACTAACCGGCGGCAGTCAACAGGCTGTCTTGCAACATTTCGTATGTTAGTCGAACTCATTGCTGCCACACATCTCCCTTTTTTTTTGCTATTTGCTGCAACTCGGACAACGTCGTTGCAAGCGTCGTGTTGCATACGAGCTGTGGGACACAATGAGTATGTTGCTATTGCCATGTTGCATGCCACAGGGCAGTTGAAAAGCACTCGACTGAAGTTCTACTGCAGTTCGAGATCGAGTCATAAAATTCTAAATCTATTGTCGTTTGTCAAATAATCCTATATACTTTGGCAACATTTCATACTACGAGTATATATAGTATGTGTGCTTCAGCTTCGTCGGCGGCCTTCAACATTTCTTTCACTTCTTTGTGGCAGCGTGGCAACGAAATATATATGTATTTAGTATATCTGCATATATTCTTGTTGAACAGCAATTTGGCAAATTGCGTGGAGTAATTGAAAGTGGATATGCTTTGATAAGGAATACAATACAGTATTACTTTCGGGAAAGGGTTTAGAAAGTTGACAGGTAATGAAAAAAAGTAAATCTGTGGAGTTTTTAATGGAATTAAAATTCACATATACGCAGTTATAATATCATGGATGCATTTTCCAGAATATTTTCAACATAATGTGAATTAACTTACCAACTATTATAAATTGTTGATTATAAATCGTTTTGAGACGTATTATAAATTGTTGATTATAAATCGTTTCGAGATGTATATAAGATAGTAAATAAATTCAAGTCTTCGGATCATTTTAGTGACTTACAAATTGCAGTGGAATTCTTTAGCACTTCTCCTTAATCTGCATGTTTATAATGTCGGTTTGTGGTTACTTTCCTATATGTAGATACTGGGTAATATTCATGTAGCACGAGGCATTAGCAATGTGGCCATCATTTGGGGTCTTAGACTGGCGCGAGAATTATAGAAATGTGTTCGGTTTGTAGTAGCCAGCAAATTTACGAGTTGCTACCGTGCCCATTTATGTCACACAAACAACTACCGCGTGTTCCAGCAACAACAATCTCTGAGATACTCAGATACCCAGATACTTAGATACTTCCCTCCCCTATCACATACTCGACTCTTTCCATAACTGCAAAGCTTAAAATATTGCATATGAATGTTGCATGCGACGCCAGCAACAAACATTAACGACCAGCAGCAGCAGCAGCAACATCGTTGCTGCCAGCGTCAGCAGCAACAGCAGCAGCAACAGCAACAGCAGCAACATCGTCATCGTCGCCGGCAACATTACAGTTTGAATGCTATTATTATGCCATTTTTAATGCCTTTTACATTCACGCGCAACAAGCGAGCGAAGTTGACGCCAACGCCAACGCTGACGCCGACGCTGACGTTGACAGCTCAGCTGCAGCGCTGCCTCGTGCTCTGCTTCGCTTAGCAAATATTTTTGAATACCCTGCAACTTGGACAATTCAATGGATATATATCTAACACCATAAAGCTTATTCTACTAACTAAATATTGACATAATTAAATTAGATATGCAAGTAGATTAAATCGAAACTAACTTAAATAATTTTTCGCTTTAAATTCCTATATGTTTTAAAAGGTGCAATAGTTTTCTAATTAAGTTGTTATAATGTTAACACATTTTATTTATTAGAGTATCTGTTGGTCGTGCACTCAGTAATTCTAACTCATAATATTATTTCTTGGACAGCTTTGTTAACTATTTAATGTCAATTTCAGTTACTTTATCGCTACTAATTTGCGCTGTTCATATAGTTTTTATATAAGCTGCTTACAGCAACAACAACATACGTGAAAATATAAAACAAACATACTAAATACCAAATGCTAAAATACCAAACTTCATTTGGCACAATGCAATGCAGACTTGTGTAGTAATTTATGTTGTTATTGTTGATGTTGCTGCTGTTGCTGTGCATGTAAGTGTCACGCCCCGCACGCCCACCTGTCATAGATGTGCACGTGTGTGTACACATATGTGTGTGTGTGTACTTATGTTTTTTGGCTGTCGACTTATGCCACTTAAAATTACATTAAAAAACTTCTGTCCTCTGCCAGGCGCGAGCAGCAGCAACAACAACAACAACAACAGCAACATCATCCATCCGTTCTCCTTCTCTCTCTCTCTCTCTCTCGCACCCACACTCTCCCTCTCGCTCTGTGCTACATTTGCTGGGTTGCCAGTGTTGCCCTATTCACTGCTAGCTAAAAGTTTGCTCAGCTTTTGGGACTTTGCTACTGCTTTTGCCTCAGTCAGAGGCAGAGGCTCTGCCGCTTCTTCTTCTTGCTCTGCTGCTGCTGTTGTTGTTGTGTTATTTACCATATATTTTTTGTTGCTTCGTTTTGCTTTGTTTGTTTGTTATTTTTTTTGCGGCGTTGCCAATATGAAACTTTTGTTACTTAATTATTTTGTTTGTTGTTCTTGTTAATGTTGCTGCTGCCGGTTGCCGGTTGCCGGTTGCTGTTGTTATATTGTTATTAATTAATTGAGTTACACTTGCACTGCCATTGCTGTTGTGGTGATGCCTCTTGTTGCTGTTGCTACTGTTGTTGTTGGTAGTGTTACTTGTTGTTTGTTTAGTGGTGCGAATATTTTATGAATTTTTAAATTTCATTATTGTGGCATGTGTCGACAACATTGTCGCCGTTGTCGTCGTTTCTGTTGCTGTTGCTGTTGTTGTTGCTGTTGATATTGCAATTGCTGTTGTTGCTGTCACAAGTCGTCGACCCCCTGCAGTCAAAGTGTTTGGCTATTAGGCACAAAAACACACACACCTCACACACACACTCTACTTAAGAAATCTAAAATTCTGAACTCGAATTCTGGTCACAAAATTGCGGCACAAGCGAAATTACTTCAAATGAGTATGCAAATTGCAGGCTAAAGCTTTGTTTTCTCATATTAAGTTGAAAAATTTTTATTAAAAATTTATTTTGTTGCTGTTATAATTTTTTTTAAGACTACATAAGTTTTACTTATTCGAGAGTGAAAATTTAAAATTGAATTGGCGAAAAATTCAAGCTTTTATTGTATTATTATAATATAAATTAATTTAATATTCACTTAAGTACACAAAATGTTAGCTTATAAAAACTCTAAACTAGAGTTCTCTACAGAAAGTTGTGAAAATCCTTTTTAAAATTATGTTTTTGCGTTTAATTTCATATTGAAATGCATGTCAAAATAAAGTTGCATCTAAAAGTTGTTCAATGCAGTATAACTGCACATATCTCCACCATTCAGACTCTCATTTCACTACTCTTCACTCTCCACTATTCCCCGCTTTGCAGTTTCTACAAGATATATTACAATATGTACATTTTAGCCCTAAAGACCCCAATGGAAGACATCGAAAAGTCTCTTATTGCTCGAGTAGCTTCACACACAATTCAAGAGGAAGTTTAGATAAAGTCGGGAGTAAAATCCACAATAACAATAATGTAAAATGTGGTGGTTGGGGATGGGGAGGGAAGCGATGCTATAGACAACAAAAACGAGGCATGGCTTAAATATTATTCATACGCCGCGTTTGCCACGGCCACAATCCCAGTTGGAGTTTTAGCTTGTTGCAAGCTGCAAGTTGCAAGTTGCAAGTCGCAGCTTTCATTTCGTTGCGCATAACTATGTCAAATTAGTGTCTGAGTCTGTGCGGATGCGCCGCAACTGCAACTGCCTCCAATGGATGTGGCTGTGACTGAGGCAGTGACTGTGCCACTGACTGCGGCTGTAGCTGTGGCAGTTGCACTCTCGAGCTTTCCCAGTGGTGTATTTAGGCTACAGTCGCGTCCATGAACACAAAACTTTCCCACTTCGTTTAGCTCCTTGGGAAATTGTATTCAAATGCGAAAAACAAACATTTTTTAATTGAATTAGAAAATGGCAATGGGTCAGCAGCACGTTTGTAATGCATAATTTATTTGATTTCGAATTTGTATTTGTATTTGTATTTGTATCTCTAGATGTCTAAGTCGAGTTCAAGTTTTCTTTCTATCTTAGCATCAGACTGAAACTGATTTTTTTTCAACTTCTTTTCTGTCGTCCAAAAAATTTCCAGGCCAAAATTTTCATAATCTTTTGGCAAACTGGGGAATTGCATTGGCCGCGTGCACAAATTATGAATATCATTGCATGGATTTTAATGAATGGGGCCGCAGCCAGTGAAAATACTGCCAATGCCAATGACAACAACAACAGCAACAACAACAACTGATTTCACAACCACAACGACAACCACAACAACATTAGTTAAATCCACATTCGATTTGGCTTATGGATATGGAATATGAGCGTGGCCCATCCAAATGGATATTGGAGTTGTGTTTGTTGTTGTTTGTTATGCTGCTTCTGTTCTGCTTGTTATTGTATTTCATCCGCTTGAAGTGTAGAATGGGGAAGGAGGAAGAAGAAGTGCGTGTCACAGCAGCAATTCCTTGGCAAGTCCTTGGCAGCTATCAAATGTGCGAGTTCATGCATTGCATTGCGTCTACACTGTGCTACAGAGAAGTCAAAAAATTAAATAAAAATTAAATGGAAAAATGTGACACTTACAGATTGTTTGCTGTAAAAAAATTATATAAAAAATAAATGGAAAAAATATTACACCTACAGAATTTTTTAAACATTATTAATTTGCTATTTATATTATCATTTATTGATACTTCGAACTGTCTCACTGTGCATGCAAAATATTATATGTTATTCTGCAGAGATACATCATTTTTTTGTGGTTCTAAATAATCTAAATTCTAAGTTTTCTAAATAATATAAAATATACAAATTGCTTGAATTATTTGTGACCTATTAACCACGAAAAATTTAATCTCATCAATATCATAACTACGAGAAGAATTCTTTTATAATCATAGCTTTTCTGTCAAGTGCATGTAGTAAAAAAATATTCATAAAGTTATATTTTTTGATATATCTTTTTACGATCTTAATATTACTATTTTTCTCAAACAAAATTCTTTTGGTGTGTAGTGTGTTTTGATGTGGAGCTAAATTGTTGTTGCTCCTGTTGTTGTTGTGGTTGCTGTGTTTATATCAAACTCATTTGATATGCGGGCTCAGCAATGCGCCCACACGAAGCTGCTGAAACAATGTGAGGCATTTTTATATATATACTTATATTCCATTTTTATATTATACACATAGGTATATGCATATATAAAAATATATATATATGGAGGAGGAACTACTATGCAGCTATGTGACATGATGAAACATGCATATTGAGTGAGTAACGAGCGCGATGCCATCGACCGTTCAAGTGCATCTTAAAGATACTTTTTGCGGCATTGTTCGCGCTTAGCTGCAAGTTGAGTGTGTGGCATGGAGTGGATCGAAAGTGGTTGCCTATTGTGTATTGTGGTGCCCGGCATAACTCCTACATGCATATAGGGGTTGATATATGAGCTTTAATGTGCATTAACTCTTGTGCCATATGCCATATCTTTGCCATCCAGCTTGCCACGCGAAATGAGGTTAATTACGCGTTTATGCCGCTCACCGAGAATCATGGCCAGCCGCAAAATATTTATTTATTGGCCGCTTTTGATTTATGTACCCCAATCCTCCTCTTAACCCATCGGTGTCTTCAACTCTAGCAACAACATTTTGTGGCTCTTGTGGCCTTTTTGGGGCTACCTGCTGTGACTAAAGACCGGAAAATGTGTGGCAAGCACACAGATTAGTGTAGACTGTGACTAACCCATATCGGAGTAGACCAACAACTCAGACACATTTACTTTCTTTTGTATAAAGTAGCCATCGCTGGTTAATAATCGCCAGCTATAACAAAACTCAAAAAATAAGAGTAATAATTTAAGAAAAATTGGTTTGATGAACTATATTTTATTTAGTTTCTTGGATAATTCGTCTTTGGTACTGTAAAGTGAATTTTAAAGTTCTCAAGAATGCTGATAAACTCTCCTCGAATTCTCAATTCATTCACCTGCCGTTTGCTTTTATGCTTAGATGATTCAATTATTGTTCGCTTGTTATCCTCTCGAATTGTTCTGTACGAGTATGTGATAAAATTTATTAAGGAATTTGTTCTTGTATGTTCAGCTTCGAACAAGGATGTAGATGGTTTAGAGCAGCAACACAGCGGGAAATAAGTGCCAATAAAACTGTAGAACATACAGATCCACCCGCTGAGCACACTTTTTACAATCTTAACTATTTCTTATTGCAGACTGATCTAAATTCGAATGAGATCCATTAAATTGAAGAAGAAGAAACAAGCTAAGTTGATTGGATTTGCATGCACAGTTTTGATTGTAACAATTCATTTCCTATAATTTAAATATTTTCATAATTGTTGCATATATTTTTTGTACATTTTAAAGCAATACGAATTTGCCAAAATGGTCGAGGGAAAAAAGAAGACAGCTTTAAATTGTGAGCATAACCCATAATCATGGCTAAGCACAAAAAGCCAAGCAGACAATTCTAATTGTCAGCTTGCCGTTGCCGTTGCCGTCCCCGATTTCATTTCATTTTGGTTTATTTGATCGCAATTTTTCAGCATTTTGCTAATACCCACTTGACCAAAGCGAAAGACGTACAAACGTACAGCAAAAAAAAAAATGAGAGATATTCAAAGCCGCTTCGAAGTTCGAACATATTTATCGGAACCCTTCATTAAACACACGAAACGAAAACGAAGCGCAGAACCGACGACTCATGTTTATAAATTGGTCTATAATTTATATTTATACAGCTTAACTCCACGTACATTTCGTACATTTCGTACATTTCTTATTATTGTTATTAGTATTTTCTTTTTAGCCAAAATCACTATTTGTTCAGCCTCAGTTAGCCCTAAAAGTGCCACTAGATATTTTTGCAGCCGCCAACTAATTGCCAAAAATGAGTGAAAATTACTTGCAGTAAATGGGAAAAATAATAAATAATATTTTGCTACTCTCTACGTTTTTCTCAGTCTTGTTGTTTCAGTAAACAGTTTAACGTGGACAGACCTAAGCCTCTGTCTAAGCCCACAATATCTGAAGAGTTGTGCGGGGCTGCATCTGATAGATACAGATACATCTTTGCAGGTAGCTGAGCTGATTTTAACGATCGCTCTCGCTCTTGCTCTCTTTGTCTGCTTGGAGGGGAAATGTCTTACGCACACTGCTGCAATTTGCTCTCTCACTAATACAATGACAGCTCTCTGCTGTTCTCTGAGAGTTCTGTTCTCTCTCTCTCTTTCTTTTTCTCTGTTTGGCTGCCCGCTTCTGTATCTTGCCATCTGCTCGCACAATTTGCGCTGTGATCGTCGCTTTGCTTGTGTTGGTGCTGCTCTCACGCACACATGAACAATCTGAATTCTTACTCTCTCTCTCTCTCTCTCTCTCTCTCTCTGCGGACCACTCTCTCAACTCGTTCGCTGTCATTGACACGCTCAGCAGCAGGTTTGTCTGCAGCTCTGCCAGACAATTATGTATCTTGTATCTTTAGCTCGCTCTGTGATGTATCTGTATCTGTATTTGTGGCTGTATCTGTATCTGTTAGCTGATTTGCCCGCTTCAAATGCCTGACATTTTACGCTATCACTTGCAATTTTATTTTTCACAGCATTTTCGCATTTGTTTTCACAGTCGCGCCTGCGCATATTCAATGAATACCCAAAAATAACCCGAATAAAAGCGAAAATATTCACTAAATTTATTCAAAAGGCTGAATGTATATAAAAAAAAAACATGTCCATTTTTTATGGTGTGAATTTGTTGTGCACAAAATCCCGTCGCTGATTGAGACAATATCGTAAAAAACCGACGCATGTGAAATTCGATCGCTGAATGGATTCGCTGAGGTCGGACGCCTACTCCTCACCTCCCCGCCCCTTTCCCTTATTTTTCCCCTGGCCATGCCTCTAGTTCAAGCTCCGACGGCGTCATAGCGAATTTTTGTTACCTTTGTCGCCTTTTGTCGCCGTTCTGCTTAACTTGTTTTACCACACACACAAAATGCTCTCATTTGGCCAACTCTGCGTAGTTTTTTCTGCTTGTTGTTGCTGTTGTGCTTTTGCCATTTTACAATGTACATTTTGTTGTTGCCGTTGTTGGCCCGGCTTAAATGAAACTAAATGAGGCAGTAATCAAGTTGTGTTCCAAGCGTCGTTTGTCCGTTATGGCCGGCACCTCTTTGCGGTATTTTCGTTTCTTTAAGCTGTTGCTGTTCCTCGTACATACATATATACATATAGTATATAGTATATTTTTTATGCCTCTTGTGGTTTACAGCAAATTTCACACTTGCATGAGGCAAGAAGGAAGTCTGGAGGAAGTCTGCAAAAGCGTAGACGCCACAACAGCAACAACAGCAACAACAGCAAAAACAGCAACTTTTTCACTTCATGCAACTTTTCGACACTGATTGATTTTTTAATATGTAGAACAGAGCAGCAACAAGCGGGGTAGGTGGAAAGAGAGGGATGTTAGTGCCAACTTCACATGTGGGCTGCAAAAAAAAGTGCAAATTAACTCAGGTAATGCAATTCGTCTGATTGAGTTTTGGGAAGTAACTTAACGGTGTACACAGGAATCAGGAGTTTATTATGGCCTGACTTCGATAAAGTCGTGTGGAGCTTTCAAGGCTGTACTAAAAATCAGCAGCAATAATTGGGAATATAAAATAAGACTTTATTCTTTTTCAAAGGAATTAAAAGAGCATACCAAATTTCTGTGTTAAAAATGAGAAAGATGTAAAATATATAATTTAGAAATTTGCTACATGGATGAGAACTATGAAAATTAGTTTTCAGAAAAATATTGACATAGTATTATTAACATATTTTACATAAATTCAAATGGGTTATCTATATTATGTTAAAAATACGTACCATCTTTATGAATAAGTTAAAACATTAATTTGAAATTAGCTTTATGGATAGGAAGATTTAATAAGATTTTTAAGAATCTCCTGCTGCGCAATATTTTATTATTTTATATAAATAAAAGAAGGGCAATCTACCAAATATATTATGGGAAACCAATATAACTTATTTTCTGGATGAATCGTTCAATTCTCAGTGACATGTTACGATCTCTGCGTGATAGATGAACTGTCACAGTTGTGGTTTAACCCACACATGCCGCTTCCTCTCTCTCTCACTCTCTCTCTTATTGCTACACTCAACTCTTTGACTCACTTGACAAATTCATTTCAATATTTTCGTTACACTTGAGGGCAGCATCATCAGCAGCAATTGCTACCGCTTGGATCCATCCTGAGCACTTCACATGCATATATATTGTATAATAAATATTGTTCCTCAACGATTCTCCCTTTTTTTGTTGTTGTATTTATTTATTTTGATATTTTTTTGGTTAACTGGTCTGATGGTGGCCAATGGAGCCACTGTAGCCACTGTAGCCACTCGAAGCCCACTACAAATTCAGCGGACCAGGCCATGACTTAATTAAGAGACGCACGTTTATTGTGCTTACCTGCGTAGTTTTGTTTTTGTTTTCCGTTTTCAGATCGTTTTTATTTTTTTGTTGTCTGTTTTTACAAGCTTTGGCCTTTGTTTTTGTTGAACTTACACTTTTTGTTTTATGATTATTTGTTGTTGTTGAAACGTCATCGTAAATTGCAATTAATTTCAGCAGTTACCGGACGGCGCATATTCGTATAATAATCATTTTAATCATCATTCAGAGTTTTGTTTAGCCTGTAGGTGTTTCATTAAACTCAGCCTTGAGTTTCAGCAATCATTTCGATGCCTCGTCTCATATTTTAAATTATTTTCACACCTCAACTTGAATCCACTTAAAATTATGCCAATCACGAGTTGCTTTTGCCATTGTGTGTATCTCTATTTCAAGTGTACTTTATATAGGCAAGGTAAACTATTGTCTTTTCCCCAATAATACTGCCACATCATGGCGCAAAAAAGATATCATTTATATATACATAGAGTGACTATTTTGGGAACGGTCTTTTGAAGTTGTGATAACAAATTGAACGCAATTTACATATTCTTCAGTTTATCTGCTAAGACTAATTTGTGTCGTTGGGAAAGGCGGGAAAAGCCTTTCAGTTGTGGCTCTATCTTCAACTAAGAAAATTCCACTTCAAAGTGCCGAAGTTGGTAGCTGTATTTGGCTTTTATCAATGGGTTCTGTTTGCTTTTTATTCTGTTTTCTTTGTGGATTGGGTAGCCATTGGAAAGCCGTAAAAATGAGCAACGCACAGTGCTTAATTTTAGCCTTTTACGATCCAACAAATGTCAATTGATATGGAATTTTATTTTACAGCTGCAACTTGCGTGCGAGTTCAACCATTTGCCTGCCACAGCGTCAACGCCTCCTCTCACCCCTCTCCACTCTCTATCTCTATCTCTGTTGCAGTTGCAGTTACTGTTACTGTTGCTGTTGTTGTTGTTGTTGCAGCTGAGGCCAAATGCAATTGGCCATTGTCATAAAAAACACTTTGTGAAAGAGTTTTCTGTGGTTTGATATTGTTGTTGTTGGACCTTTTTTATGCATCGCCGAGCAGAAAGTGTAGCAGTTATCTGTTACACGAACCGTCGAATTCCCGAGGATACGCAGTAGACAACCGACCTGCACTGTAAGAAAATTATGGACTATACTCCAAGAGGGGAAGGTCGAAGGCGGGCAAAGAACAATTTGA
Source organism: Drosophila sp. st01m (assembly GCA_018901795.1). Lineage (NCBI taxonomy): Eukaryota > Metazoa > Arthropoda > Insecta > Diptera > Drosophilidae > Drosophila > Drosophila sp. st01m. The sequence continues at coordinate 4,753,246 of JAEIFG010000172.1, forward strand.
TATTATATATGTAATGCGTTCAAGGGTTAAACTATGATACCCTTAACTGAGCTATATTAATAAGCAGAACTGTTTGTAACTTTAATACAAGAAAGAAAGAAAGAATGAGAACATGTGTAGAGTCCATATCATGATCAAATTGACAATCCGACAGAAAATCGATATATTTTTGACAAAGTCTTGCAAGTTTGAAGTTTTTGTAAAAGTCATAAAGGGTAGGTATAGAAAATAGGACGATGGTCGAAAAAATAAAGCCTTCTAAATTTATAAATATATAATTATATTAACTGCAGAATTAATTTAGAGGCCAAATAATGATTAAAATGACATTCCGCTTAAAAATCGGTGGAGTTTTGACAAAGTTATAAGAGTTCTCAAAGTTTTGAAAAAATGTAAAGGGGTAGGTATGGAAAATTGAAGATTTTTGAAAAAAAAATTAATTTTTCTAGATAAACTAAATTTAAATGCAGAATTAATTTAGATGCCAAATAATGATTAAAATGACATTCCGCTTAAAAATCGGTTGAGTTTTGACAAAGTTATGAAAATTCAAAGTTTTTGAAAAAAATGTAAAGGGGTAGGTATGGAAAATTGAAGATTTTTGAAAAAAAAATTAATTTTTCTAGATGAACTAAATTTAAATGCAGAATTAATTTAGATACCAAATAATGATTAAAATGACATTCCGCTTAAAAATCGGTTGAGTTTTGACAAAGCTATGAGTGATCAAAGTATTCAAAGGTATAGAAAATTGAAGATTTTGGAAAAAATTACTTTTTCTAGATGAAATTAATTTAATTGCTGAATTAATTTATAGGCCAAACAATGATCAAAATGACATTCCCCATGAATATCGTGCGATTTTTGACAAAGCTATGCTAGCATTAGCGACATTCAAATACACTTTGTATCGCAGACACTCTGAGGATAATTTGCATATCTCAATGTTGATCCATTTAGTAAGTATCTAGGCCGAGGTATTGTGAGCAGTGTACGGTGGCCATTACAATAACCACAACATAAAAAAGGATATGCCGTGGCTACCGTTGGTGCCTTTGAAACTTAGTAGTTCTATTCCACGCCCCGTTTTTATTATCGCCGTCTAAGTCGGCGCACAACTTAAGGGACGGCACATAAAACCGGCAAGAAGGCAGCAGCAGCAACAACAACGACAGCAACAACAACAGAAGACTCAAGGAATCTACTTATAGCGAACTGGTAGCCTAGGCCATTAGATGGGGGACGACAACGGTAAGTGCAGTCGACTATCTCGGCATGCCAAGGATAACAGAGAGAGAGAGAGTGAGAGAGAGGGGAACAGACATACCGATAGATAGAGCGAAGAGAAAAAGGTGCTACTACTAAAAGTTGACCCAAATTTTATCATCAATGTGACAGAAAGTAGCGATTAGATGATGCCTTTTATGTGCAACGCTCTTGGCTGCTGTGGAATTGTTCTTCTTCTTCTTTTTATTTTTATATACATTTTTTATTCCTTCATTTTAGTTTTTTTTTTTTTTTGTGGGTTCACCGACAAAAGGTGACACTGAATATGGAACACGAAATAGGGAGTAGGGAATGGGTTTCCCTATGACCGTAAAGCGCCGCTGATATCTTAATTTGCCGCGTCTATCGTTGCCACTTGAGTGTGTGGCAAGAGGCATGTGGAGACGCCACTCCAGTTGTTGCAGCTGCACTTGTTTGAATTTCCCTGGGACACATATGAACATGTATCCGGCCTGTCGCCGAGATCGCTGCGTCCAGGCGCCGTCAGGGCAAATAAACGCGCATCCTGTTAGGCACTTGAGAGTTCTATACCCTGTAGAGTGTGTTTACAGTGGGTATAATGCTAACTGGAACGCAAGAAAAATACAGAATTGTATTCACAACATTCGATAGCAAGAATCAGTAGAGTAGCTTAGATATTTTGACATTCCCTCGTTTAATTTGTAATAAACCAACTTTTAATGTTAGTTCTCAGTGAATTCCTATACCTCGATTTAATTGTGGACACAACAGGGTATTGCCTGGTCGACTACCATGCTCATCTCTTGTAAATGATGCAGAAAATCGCAGCCAAAGCAGCTGAGGCATTTGATTTTTGTTTGTTATGCTTTGCAGGTCGCTTCAACTAGGCATGAAATGTCCAGGAGTCTATCGGAAGTCGATAACAGAGTTCGGGTAACTCTAGACGTGGCTTCCTTTCGACTGAAACTGTCACTAGTCGGGGTGGCCTTTTGATCAAATGTGGATAACTAATCCAATTTTCAAATGCAAATCTCAGCTGTCCATTATCCATTATCCATTTTCCCTTTTCGGACAAAAGGAAGCCGCCATAAAAGAGAACCATTTGTCCTTGGCTCATTAATATTTATGGAGCCCAAAAGACCTCTCACGATGCAATGTTGGGAATATGATTTTCTCGGTGCCTTTGAGAGCCATGTGAATGGCAGTTATGAAATTATGAGACCACAGGAAGTGCTTACAATTTATATCAATAATGCCGTTAGTTGTGGACACTCACAAGCAGCCTAGTTATTTATTTAGCCAACTTAACAAGCTGTCGCCGTTTTCTTTCTATTTTCCGTTTTCCACTTTTGTCGTTGTTGTCGTTGTTGTTGTCGTTGTTGTTGTTGTAATCTTTCAACAACTTTTCATGGCTCAGATTTGTGGAACCTCCTTGCTTTGCTGCCCTGCGGTGGCCAACACATTTTCCCGGCATTTTCCTTGCCCTGAACGCATTTGACACGCAACTTGGACTCTGGTCCTCCGTTTCTCTGGTCGTGCACCTCTCATGGTCCGCCTCAAAAATCAACTGCTAACATGGCATAACTTATGGCCAAGCCATGCAAATTTCGTTGTTTTCTTTTCTTTCTCTTTTTTGTTTATTATTTATTTCTCCTCTCGTTCTTTTGTTCCGTTATGGGTTCAACTTGGGCAGCAGGTTGTGGGGCAACCACCGACAGTTTAAGGCACAAGTTATTGGCACTTTGTCAAAAGGCAAATACGAGTAATGTATGGCTTCAACAATGGGTTTACACGTCTAGCAAAAGTGCGCTCAATGGATTATCGTTGACTTGGTAGAGCTAAGTCTTTAAGTGATTGGATTAAATATTGAGGAATCGATTAGAAAAGGATTTCGTTAGCTATATAAATGATTAAAATAACAATGGAAAGTTTACGATTGATGATCATATAATGATTCAATTTATTTCAGTTTCTATGTTTAGCTTTGACAAATTTATTTGTAATTTAATTATATTTAATTACTCCTGTTTACTCCTACTCATTTTCGGCAAGTTCATCGTGTAAACCATCTATGTTACAGCAGCACTTTAAATATATTTGCGTGTAAGAAGTGCATTTTGTAATCGGAGTTAGCCATTGCTCCATATAGCCAACTCGTATGAGTATCGCAGTATCTGGGCATGTATTCACCTGGCCAGCACGATAATTTGACGTACTAATTTACCTATTTAACTAGATTTGTGTTGGGTGAAAGAATAAGAGTGTAATTGGTGGGGAGGATAAAGAACATGCAAATCAAGCACTAACAAGAACTAACTCTGTTTACTTGCCAAATACTTGGAAGTTTTCGTCGAAAACACTTTCAAGAAAATTACCAAAATTCAGTGAAAGTCAGAGCAACTCAATAAAAGTTAAGACCAAACATTGCTCGGTTGATAGGTTGTGTTGCAACCGTTTTTCAGTTGCAGTTGCTCAACTTTTGGGGAACAAAAACAGAAACTAATCTCAAAAAACTTGTCAATATTTGTCTATTTTGTCTGTCTACAGATTGGGCAATTGCAACTGGAGCATTTGGTGTGTATTAGTGTCAAATAACTGAGCTGAAGACAGAAGACTAGAGACAAGATCTAATCTAATCTGTGTGCCACTTAAGGCTACCACCAAATGCGACTGTTTGTAGCATCTCTTGAATGTGTGGCAAATGCAGCAGAAATGCCAATGTTAATTACATTAATGTAAAAGAGCGATGGAGTTTATGGGGGGAGGGGGGAGGGGTAACTTCTCTTTCCTGTTTCTCCAACTCTCTCTCCCTTTTCGACGATGCAACTCGTTCCCTTCATTCAATTAGAGACGAAAACAGAGAAACAATGAAGGTACACAAAAGTGTTTTAGTTGTGACTTTGCCTTCGTGCATAAAGAGACAACCACAAAAACAAAATATTTAGAAAGTAAAGAAAGAAGCAACAACAAAACAAAAACGAGAACTATAGAACAACATATGTACCAAAGGTAATTGTCAAGTAGAGCAGACAGACAGTCACAGACGTGGCACGAACTGCAGTGGCAACAATAACACAACAGCACAGCAACAACACTACCAGCAACGAATCCGAGGCAGAGTCTGAGTCTCAGTCTAAGGGACAGAGTCTGGAGTCCGGTATAGCGGCTACTGCGCACACATTAACCCCTTGCAGCCCCCACCTGCAAATGACACACAAAAATGGTAACACAAACAACGAGGCTTCAAGTCTATCAACAAATACGATTCGCAGATACTCTAACTCGAAACAGTACAATTAGTCAATATTCAAAAATATTTATGTTAGCGTGATAAAAAAAAAAATTATGTGCTCATAAAGTATTAAAGGGCTTGATGTGATTAAAAATGAGGATAAATATTGAATTATATTCATTAATTTCAGGATTAACACAATGTATTACAGCAAATCTTAATGAAATTTAATTGATTAAAGCAATGCTAGGGTAAATAGTTATGGAACACTGCCAAATAAATATGATGACTTTAGAAATCAAAAAGGAAAATAACAGAAGTCATAGAGAGCTTTTTGCCAGTGGCTTGAACTGAAACTCCACTCAGCCTATGTGTATATTAAATTAACAAGGTTGAATTTATAACTAATAAATTTAAATGCAAGTAAGGTGATAAACATTTTTATAATGTAAAGAATATTGAATGTGCATTTAAGATACGGCTTAAGAAGAAATTTTGCATTATAAAACTTTGAGTGACACAGAACCTATTTAAAATCAACTTCTTAGGGTTTTTCGATATGCCCGAGCTAAAAAAGAGTATTGGCAGCGTAGTACAAGCAACAGTAGTTGTTACTTATGCCGTATGTTCTGTCTGGCTTGACTGCAAACACTTTTGGTAACATTCTTGTGGTTTTTGGCTATTCAATAGACCCGAAAAATATGCGCGATGTCTCGTTCGGTCTGTGGCCTCTCTTGGCCTGGGGTCGTCGCTTCGGTTCGTCTCGGGGGTTAGACATATGCGTGACAATTAATATAAGACTTGTCGCCAGTCGCCGAGGCAGGAGCTCGAATGGGTTAAGGAGGAGGGTGGGGTGGGTTGACGTTGACAAAGGTACACAAAACGGAACTGCAGACATTTGGGGCCTTAGACATGTTGTTGTTCTTGTCGTTGCTGTTGCTGTCTCTTTTGGGGAGGAGGACAGAGCATAGACTGGGTTTTTTGGTCGTGTTTCGAGCCTAAGACATCCCATGTGTGGCGTCTAAGTGACAACGCCAAGTTGGTGTGTCTCTGCGGCAGCTGTGTGTGCGTGTGTGGGAGTGTGTGTATGTTTGGGGGAGTGTGTGTGTGTGTGTCTGGAGTGCTGCCCTGGACACGGCACCTGCCACAAGCTGCAGTCGAGGCTGAAACCAATTTGCGGGCACAAAAGTAAACTGTACCCTGGTACCTGTCCCAATGACGCTCCTCTTCTCTCTCTCTCCAACTCCCACTCCCCCACTACGTTATTAAGTACGTGTGCCACGTCTGGAGGCACGGACTCGACCAGGTCGCGTGTCGCTTATCAGGCTGCTTTATCAGCCCCAGCAATAGCAACAGTCCAGCAACACCAACAACACCAACAACACACCAAGTCCAAGTCTGGGGGCAAAAACTTCGTTAGCGTTTTGTGGCGTCTTGAGCTATTTGCTACTTGTTTTCATTTGTTGTTGCTGGTGTTGCTACCACGGAGGCCCTTGTGTTGTGTTGTGTTGTGTTGTGTGATGTTGCATGTGTGCATTCGCATATTCATGTATGTGGCAGTTGCATATTTTAAGTCTGCATTGCTGGCTACAAAAGTAACTTCGTATGCAGGGTACAATATTGTGCAAATGCATTTCCACTTAGATCCCAACTGATTGCGCCCTTTGAGACACGGACTACTGCAATTGACAGGGCGTGGCATATGCAGTTAAAATGCCATTTTACCAACGAATTTTTGTGGGAACAAGTGCCAGCCAGTTTCACTTCAAAGGAATTCCAGAAGGGTTCAAAGTGCCTCGCTGAATGTGATATGCCAACGGATAGACCAATGGCTTGTTGCAGGGTATGAGTTTGTCCAGAATTTGTCAATTAGTTTTAATTACTACTTAGTAAATTCGCAATTGAAAATCCCATTAAATGTTTTATTCAATGTATTCAACTTCTCTACAAATATAAAATATATAATATGAAAACGTTATTACATAGTTTATAAAACTATAAATTCAATATAAATAAATTGAATATCAGTTTTTATATAAAAGCCTTATAATATGAAGGCATAAATTGTTAAATGTTATATTTTGTTATATGAATATTATTTTTATTACTAATGACTTATTACACTTTAAAATTTGTAAGCGGAATTTGTATTCTTCCTTAAAAGTATTTAGGAATCTATTTGTCAACCGGATCTCAGAGAAGCAGTTAAGGATCCATATAGATCTCATAAGGATCTACAGATTCAGCGGAAACACTTCTTAAGCAGCGGAAACAATTTGAAGTTCAACTCGTGCAACGAATTCAAGTGGGATTTGAGCACTTGATGTTGTATTCTCGTATTTGATCTTTGTTAAATGCGTGAAATAGATACTTAAATGCATTTGTAGTCGGCAGGACAGCTGCAGGATATGGATATTATACATAGATGTGGAGGCGAAGCGCAGCAATTGCATTTGTTGTGCCCCAAACAATAACTCAATTTGTTGTGGATAGTATGCAACAAATTGACAGAAATATGACCCAAGTCGAGGGCCCTCAACTGAACTCATTGAAAGTCATAAATTTGTCATCGATTGCATGTGAAATTTGAGAGTCTGCGGGACTCGGAGACTCGGAGACTCTGCATCTGTCTGCGAGACGTTGCTACAGTTCCTGCAGTTTGTATTTGTTGTTTTTGTACTTCTTATATGAAGTATACAAGTATATCTCTCTGTTTGTTATCCTTAGGACACTTTATTGCTTTATTATGTCCCTGGGCGTCTTCATTGTGTCACTGTATGTCGATGTTTCTTTCCCCTATCCTCTTTCCTTCCCCTATTCAAGTCTCCTTCCCCATCCCCATTGAATTTTTTACGAGTTCTACGTAATCTGTGTGATTTCTGAGCTGCAATTTATGCAGGCAGCTCTAAAACCTAAATTTCTGCAGCGTCTTTAAACGTTCTGCTCTGAGTAAATTCGTATATTAAATTACACTTTTTGCCAGCCTAAGCAGTTAGCTTTTAAAACTGCAGAAAATGCAACTAAAAAACAGCCAAGTGGCTTTAGTGGAACTTCAAGGGTTCAACGAACAACAGATGCTCTGTATTTGTATTTACTGAGCAAACGTTCTGAAATTTTATGCAAAGTTAGCTAATACAATTATATATGTGTATAGTAATCATAAAGACTGTAACTTGATAAATGTATTTAAAAAACGAAGTAAAGAAGTAAAGAAATTATCGAAAATATGCATTATATTTGTATAAAAGTTATTTATTAACTTATTGCTATATTTAGCATAAATTTCATAGCTCTCACGTTAATAATGTCCGAGTTCAATGAGCTTAAACTAAATTGATAGTGCTCTGATATCAACTTTCCATCGGTATGCAAAAATAGCTCAAGATAAAATGTGGCTCTTCAAAGTGTAGACCAAGACAGGGACTCCAGCTTCGGCATTGGCTTCGAGGAGGTTTGGGATTGAGGAGTTGCGCCTTTTTGGTTTGTTGCTCACTTAACTGGAATAATTGACATGAACGATTCCTTGGCCCAACTCTTTTGTGGTTTCAGATTTTACTAAACGCCTTCTGGCTGCAGAGACTCAAGTGAATGTCGCTGAGCTCTCCGCTTCTCCCCTCTTTTCCATCCAAATGCTCCTTGGATTGTCAACGCCTGTTCCTGCCTCAGATTCAGCTTTAGCTTTAGCTTCAGCTTCAGCTTCCATGCTCGGCTGAGTAGCTCCGCTCAAGCTGCAACAGTTTATATTGCATTATTCTGCTTGAATGGAATTTGCACTTGGAAAAAATGCGATAAAAAAGGAGAAATTGAAAATGAAAATGAAAATGAAAATAAGAAAAAGTTGGCAATGGGCAAAAGAAAACAAAGCGAATTTCATTATGCGCCGCCAGTCCAGAAACCCGGACACGCTCAATTTGAATTATGAAAATCCACGGCTGTTGCAGGGGACAAATGGGGAACTGGGCGAATGCGGGGTTGGGGCGTGGCAAGGGAAGCTGGGAGTGGGCGTTGACTTTTGAATGAATCTCAGTCAATTCAATTTGCCAGTGAAGCGTGAAATTCGCAGCTGTTGTCAGTTGCACGGCGTTTTTCTCATATCATTTGTGCCGCATATTTGATGAGGCGCCATCAGGTGGTGCCCCACATGTTGCCAGTTGCCAGTTGCCCGTTGCCATGTAATGTGGTGTGGCAATATTAAAATGAGAACCACACAAGCGTGCAATGTGAATCGACCGAAGACCGTGAGAGAGTTAAGTTGAGTTGAGTTAAATACGAGAGTCGTAAGTTCACAGGACTTTTTATGTGGCACAATCAAGGCCAAGAGGTTGCAAGTGATAAGGCTCTGATTTCATATAGTACATACAACTGAAAGGGCTTTTCTTATTCATTTCCTTGTCTGTTGGTTTAAGATCAATCAGTGGCTGTGGCTTTCTACTGCCAATTGTCGTTGATCAGCTTTGAAAAATCTGTGGCATGCCACAGGCAGACAACGTCCAAGTCCGGCTTTCAGACTGAGGAAACTAAAGCAAGACAACAGAATTTGTCAACTCTTGATCATGATTGTGTGTTGCAAGAGGCAGCAATTCGACTATTGCAACGCTGCCACGCTGCAACTTCGTGTCCAAATTCTGTTGGCCCTGGTCCTCAACCCGTGCGTGCTAATAGCCCACAATGTTACCCACATGCCACCACGGCCAAGAGCCAAACAAAAGTGTGGCAAAACTTTTGTCACACGTAGGTGTCCAGCATCCCATACACAATATATAACAGACCGCCAGACGCCAGACTGACTAACTGACTAACTGACAGACAAACTGGCAGGCGAAGCTGCTTTCTTTACCCAGAACGATGGCATCTGAAACGCAACGGAACTTGGACGCGGCACAGTGGCACAAAATTAGCAAAGTTGAGGGGAAAAATTCAGCAGATATCAAAAATTAATATCAATTTTATATTATTTACAAATGAGGTTTAAAAAATATCTATAAAATGTAAACATAACATGAATTTCTTACTTGAATGATTAAGTAGTTCAACTTACTTATTCTTTACTAATAAATAGCTCTTCAAATGTGAGCAAAGTTGAACATTGTCAACCCACTGTGCGCTGTCCAGCTTGTGTCTGTTGCAGCCTATAATATCTGTTTGGACTTCAGCTTATTTCTCACTCACAGTTTATGCAAAAACGAAACCAGAAGAGAATTGCAACGTTCTTTTATTGTGATCTAATCGTTTTGTCTCTTTCGAAGCTGCAGTCGTTGAATGTTGCAGTGAGTTGCGAGTTGCCAGTTGCAAGTTGATGTTGCCCCCACGCTCATGTATTTTTATTATTATTGGTTTTAAGCATTTTCAGCTGCCATTTGCATTTCTTATTACCGCGAATTGTCATCCAGTCAGCAGACAAGACTTCAACTCGAACTCCATCCTCGTCTCCGTCTCCGTCTCCGTCTCCATCGCCTGCTCAACGATAATGTGTGAAGATCGGTGCAACCTCCTGCTGCCTCCCTGCAACATTGAGGCATAGAAAATGAATTGCTTTGCTGATTGGCGCTAGGCACAAGGAAAATGTGTACGTGATTTGCTGGCAGTGCGATTTATGTGGCCCCAGGTTCAACTCGTGTTTGCCAGGCGGTCAGTCTGACCTTGCTTACAACTTAATAGGAGAGAAAAGTCAGCCGCAGTTTCAGTCTCAGTTCGAGTCTCCGTCTCCGTCTCCGTCACCGTCTCAGTTGCTGCCCCAGCTGCAACATCAGATGTGCAACTCTGCCATGTCACGGCTGCCTTTTGATCAGTCAGACAGGATTAGTTAACGGCTTTGACTAGCGCGCTTCCTTTGGATCTGCTCTCAAGCCCATTCTCATTCTCATTCTCATTCTGATTCGCATTCTCGTCGTTTATAATTAACTCAAGAGCCGCTTCATGTCCATGGGAAACCTGGCAACCCGGCTTGTCACGCGTGTGCCTGTCACACACACACACACACACACACACACACACACACACACTCCACACACACACACACACACACACTCACATTGAGAGCCACTGCCTGTCTATGGCCGCTGATAAACGAGCACATCAGAAATGTGACTTGTCATAAATTTGCCTGCGTGGCCATTACTCATGTGTCATGTGGAGCGACGACGACGGCGACGGCGACGGCGGCTGCAGCGTCCTCACCATGCCCCACAGTCCCTCGCATGCCCCAGGAAGCATGGGCAACACTGCAACACTCTCCACACTGGCAACACTGGCAACACTGGGTACCTGTGCCATCGCAACTTCGACAAGATGCCAGGCATATGAAGTAATCGCCGTTATCAACTTTTGTGACATGATCAGCCAATGTGTGCTGCTCCACATACGCCAGCCAACATTGTAAACAGTTTCCAACTTCTTGTTCTACTCCTTGTTGTTGTTGCTGTGGTTGCTGTTGCTGTTGTTTGTCTTATTGGCCCTCATCGATCTGAGTCGACTGCTGGCATCTGTTTCGACCATAAACTCGACTTCTTCTGGCACCACATTCCAATGAGATGGATCAGACACTCATAAGCTTAGGCTTCAATTATTGTCTGATTCCATATCTGTATATCTGCAACTAACTGAAGCTGAGCGGCTTTGCCCGCGTCTACAACTAGAGGTACTACAAAATGATCAAATTGATATTCCGCATGAAAGTTGCACGATTTTCACCAAGTTATGTAAGTTTTCAGTTTGTATTTTATTTATATTCAATTATAATTTTTATTATTTTATTTTCTATATTATATAGTAACCGAATCAGTAAAAGAACCAAAGTTAAAAGTTTTCAAAAAAAGTCAATTTATGATGTAAGATTTTTTATCTATATTTTACACAGCACAAACTTTTAAGTTGCAGTGCATAACTTTTTTTAGAAACAATTCTGTGTTTCCTTTTGGCCAGCAAGTTGAGTTTATGAGCCAAGTCAGCTGCCAGTTGGATGCCAAGCTTGGCTCATTAAGCCAAACGATCTGGTTCTGTGGCAGCAAATGAAGTCATTAAACAATCGGATGCAACGCTGCATGAAATGACTGCTGCTGCTGTTGTTGTTGTTGTTGTTGTTGTTGTTGTAGGTGCCACCTGTACAAATTTCTCAATAAATTGTTCACACTTAATTTTTCACGAAAACAATGCAAAGCCCGAGCGGCCTTAAGAAAAATGATGCACTGACAACTCGTGCTGTGGCGGCTTCAACCAGAGAGAAAGAGAGAGAGAATGTGAGGAGTAACTTCGACCCCAGCAGAACTTCTTTCTCATTTGTTGCTCCCGCTTTCTCGTTCTCGTTCTCGTTCTCGCTCACAGCTCTTTCTCTCTGCCCCATGCAGCGTGCCGCACTGCATCGATGACTGCATAATAAACATAAGAGGCAACAACATTTTTCCACACCTCGCGGTAGGCGACTGTGGGGCAACCTGCAGCGCATACATTAAAAATTTATTAATTGGTTTTTAAAAGCACTCACACCCGTTGGGCCATTCATAATTCAACTTTAACTTTACTGGGTCTGCGTGTAGTTCGCCGTTCGCCGTTCGCAGTTCCTATTCCCATTTCAATTCCAACTTCAATTTCCGCCTAATTTCATGCACTTTTATGCGGCTCTTGTGTGAATTACGCAGCAAAACTTTGAAACCAGAGCGGAAAAAGAGCCACAGTTACATTTGTATTTCTATTTGTATCTTGTGCTGGGAACTACGCTTCATAAATGAGCATGTTATTTATTTCTAATTTGGCAGAAGTTATGTGGAGCGGCAACAGAAAGGCAACAACTGTTTCAACCTTTCAAATCCGCCAATTTGCCACACAACAACTGAGAAACGCTACGTGGTTGAGATTCTTTGGGAATCTCGGTAACTGAATTGTTTTGTTTTACAAATTGATCGAATCACATCAGCAACATTTGAAGCAAACAATGAGAATTGTGTGTATTTGGGTTGTTTCTTAGGTAATCGTTTAAATATATATTTAAATTGTTTTCAAAGCTTGAAAAAGATGAAGAATTTCTTGGATAAACCTTCTGTAAAATCGTCATCGGTTTTCGTAACCAAGTTTTATAATTTGTAAGCTTTTCCAAATATGGTTTTGTATGGAATTTAATAGAGTTTGTCTCATAGAGATCATTTATTTCCCTTGCTGCTTTCAATTGCAATTCCATTATGGATCTTTCACTTTGTGGTTACATTTTTCCTACAGCTGGACATCGCACCTACAGTGCCCCCAATTCCCCCCTCCGGCTCTCTAGCCCCTCGCCCTCCTTCTAATAGTTCGGTCAAATAGTTCAGCATTGGCAAGAAATTTAATTAATGATTCTGCATTGTTCGGTCGATTGCCACCACAGCTCAAAATTCTATTGTGGCCAGACAATAGTTGAAAAAAGTATTTTTTTTGTTCGTTTGTAATTGTTTGTAGTTGCTGTTAGTGTTGCCAATCGTGTTGTTGTTCAATGTTGTTGTTTGTTGTGTTCGACGGTCAATGCAGGCAGTCGAAATTCGTAACGCCATCATCATTAGAGGGGACCACGCACAGACAGAACAACAGAGGAACAGAAAAATCTCAGATCGCCTTCGATCGCTGACTTCACTATCGAAATTAATTTGACTATTCTCTCTTGTGGTGCCTAATAAGCCATAGGCAATTAAGCAAAACACTTACTCATGCCGCCTTGGACTTGGACTTGGACTGGGACTGAAACTTGGATTTGGACTCAGTCTTCGAATCGGAATTGGACACGCGAATCTTGAAGCAGACACCAGAACCACAGAAACTACTTCATCAGCCTCAGACACTCAGCGGGCGATGGCAGCGAACCGAAGAACTGAAGAACCGAAGAAAAAAGAAACGAAGGCAGTACAGCATACTATTCCATACTATATACAATACTATATATAATAGCAATTCATTATGTCTCATGAATTCATATAGTTTTGAGAGTGGGCTTTTATTCGCTGTAGAAAAGTTTTGAGAGAGTGTGTACTTTGAGGGAGTACAGTTGTCTGCTGCATTATAAAATAGATCTTTTATAAAAAATTGATTTATCTGTATAAGAATGTTAATCGGAAAATACAGTAATTGACTTCTATCCCTAATAAAGTTAGCAACAAAATAGATATTCCTCATCTAATACTTTAAAAATGATCTACAGGGTATCTAGCAGCCTATGAGAAACAGTTCTCTGCGAATTTCTGAATATTCTTTAAGCTTCGCTGTTATCTCGTAGTTTATAGCACTTTATGGAACATTTATTGAAGTGTTTCCCATTGGGTCTGGTAATGCGGGTTCTGTTGAGGTAGCCCCCAAGCAAAGAGAGACAGAGAGAAGGAGGGAGAGAATTAGAGAGAAATGTGTGCCAAAGCTTGAATCAGTTAATGCTAATTAATTGTTCTAATAACACTTCACATAGCTGCCAATTAATCAGTCAAGAGAAACGAAAACTGAGAACTGAGAAGCGTTTTCTGTACTATTGTCCCAAGTTGGCAAATTGGCCAAGTTTGGAGCATTGAACCTGCAAACAGGAAGTCTTGTTTAAACTTTAAGACATCTTTAGGTGTTAACAATAAACAATACCCATGTCGGTTTATTTACGACTTCCCTGGCAAACACCCTACACACATATATACTATATATGTATATATATAGAACCCCTTTTGGATCTGTGAGTCTTGAGCGTAATTGCGCATGCGCTGGCAGCCAAGAAATATTTTTAAAATATTCGACTTTGCATCATTTTTCAGGCGCAACTCCATACAATTAACCGTGCACAGTAACTATCTTGTTACCTGACGCGTTTTTATGATTTCTGCATAAAATTAAAACGTTTTGCGAGAACTAGAGAGTATAGAGTACAGAGCTCCAACAGGTTGTAGAGTTATCAACAATGCAGAACTAGTTTCTCTCGCAGTCTTAGTTTAAGTCGTAGAGTCGTCTTCTGCTTTGCAGTCTTCTCACTCATCTGTTGCTTTAATAATTTTTACTTTGCTTTAATTATAGTTTTGCGCTTAATAAATTTCACAGCTTGCCAGACCAAACAGACCCAGTAACCAGTCACCAGTTACCAGTTACCAGTCACTAGTCCCCATTATTTTACTGAACACATCGCATACGAGTTACAAACTGCGTGGAAATTGTTATGGAATTTATAACTGCAAGTGTCTGGGTTTAAACTTTAAACTGACTTTACTCTAGCAAATTGTCTAAAGATGCTTAAGCCTGATGTAATAGTTCATAATTTACATACTTAATTGCATTTCATACTGAATCCGATGGGTTAATGTGAAGTAAGACATAAAAATGAAGACGAAACAAATGATTGCTTATACAGATGACTTTATTAACACTTTAAAAATGTTTGATTGGTTGATTTTATTTTAACATTTTAAAAAAATTCCTTAAAATCATTTAAAATATATCTTAAATCCTAAATGAACTGTCAATCTGCTGCATCGAAATCAATTGAAAGTTTTCATCAATTTACACTTGCAGTAATTGAAATCTCTTGCAAGCTCTTGGCAGTATTGGAAATTGAATTGCATAAATTTATATAACATACCCTATTTATATTCAAAATGGGTATATTGTCTGTTTGCAAACATTAAATATATTGCAAGGATCCATCCAATCAGAGTTGCGGACAAGGTATTTCTCCGTCGAATCCTTTGCTTTTAATTTATTGTGTTTTATTATATATATCTACAGAAAAATGCAATATGCTGGCTGCATTTATTTGTCTTGTTGTTTTAACCACAACGTTGTGTTTTTTGCACTTGTTTATTATTTTTGTTTCTTTCATTATTCATTGCACATTTCATGCTTCATTCACTTTTTCAATTAATTAATAATCATCATGCTAATAAGTTTGTTTCTGTTGCTGTTGCAACGCTGCTTGTTGCCACCTTTTGTCGCAACACAAATTTGTGCAACGTAGACACAGTTGAGTACTGCAGTAAGAGCTCAACTGGTAGATACCCTATGTTGAAGTTTCTATTTTTCTGCCTTATGACCAATTTTAGTTATACATTTGTTTATAAGTCTATTTTTAATTTAATGAAAATTTCTATTATGTTAAATATTATGGATCATCACATGTATTTTTAATCAATAACCCTTTCACCTCGGATTACAGGGTATAAACACATGCTGGATAACAAAAGCGCATTGCACAAATTAATTTAATTTTATTTAATTTAATTGCGTGTCAAAAGCATGTCTTTCAATATGTTAAGAGAAGTTTTACTCTACTTTTTTTTATTGCATTTACATTTATATTATCTTTTTTGCTATTTGTTTTTTAATTGCAGGGATGAATTATTTTAAATTTGCTTGCTGATTGTTTGTGGATTAATTTTTAATAGGATGTTCAATTGCTGCAACCGAAAATTACACAGAAGCATCACTTTGAATTAATTCGAGCAGAAAGTTAAAATATAAATTACGTTTTCATAGTTTAAGAAGTATATTAAATAGATTAAATGCTTCTCTGGGCAGTGTTATTTGCGGCAGCTGTTGCTATTGTTATTATTGTTGTTGTTGTTCAGGTCAAAGTGCATTAGCCTTAGATCGGCCGACTGTGAAATGGTCATACAACATGTTAAGCTGCCTGTTTTTATGGCCAGAACTAGTTGTAACACTCAAACGCCAGACATGCCAAATAAAAAGCATTTAAATAGAGCATAAACTGCAGCAAACAACTACAAATATAACAACAAGATTCAGATCCAGATCCAGACGCAGTCGCAGAAACCAGGGACGTGACCAACTTGCTGCACGTTCTGCAGTTGCCACAATAAACCAACAACCAACGACCAACAACAAAACGGAGCAAAACATTAGAAAATAAAGAGCGGCCAAAAATGAGAAACTGAGCACTAAAAAAATCGACACACTACACGAAATCTCTCATTGGAGTGCGAAACGAGGGCGGCTCCTTAGAAGTACATATAGAATATATACATATGTTTGCATATGTGTGTATGTTGCAAGTAAGCGCCGCGTCGTGTTGCCTGTTACGGAAGTTGCCACCGTACCTGGGAACAGTGCCTCAAAATGCAGGCTTACTATAGACTCGTGTTTGCCTTCTAATTAACGGCTAGAACAATGTACATGTGCGTTGCATTGTATTTGTTGCATAGACGAAAGGGGAAGCGTTGCCACGCCCCCAATTATAATTCATGAACTTTTACGCACATTTGTCAAGCATTTGAGTTGCAGGCAGAGACTGAGACTGAGGTTGCAAGCTGTCTAATTGCAGTTATGCTAACGAGTCGCATGCTACAAAGGGTTGCATGCATATTTAGGGGAAGGTGGGGGTGGGTGGTTGCATTTTCAAGTGCCTTACGCATGTGTATGGAAAAAAGGGAATTTCTTAATTATTGCATTGATTTACACTGCCATTGAAGGGGATCCCAAAAGAGCCACTCGAGTGTCCCATCGGACGCTGTGCTCCGTTCCCCTTTCCCATCCCCTTCCCATTCCCCGTCTCCAGTTGCCGTTGCAGTTGCAGACTGTGCTGCATTTTGTCGCCAATGCAGCTGGACTGAAGTGGCACTCGACACTCGGCGCGTTGACAGTTCACCAGAGAGAGAGAATTGCCGAGTTTCGGGGATCGACAATCGACCATCGAGCATTTTGCTGTGCGTGCTGCGTGCCCGAGTTGTAGTTTGTGGTATGCTCTGCTTGCCACTCGGTCCATGTGCCACTTCAGAGGGAACGACAACGACAATGGCAACGGCAACGGCAACAACTCATTGACAATGGCGACAACCCTGCCAGCTGGCACGTTTGGTGGTGGCTGAATGGCCAAGTGGCCAAATCTTCTACCCTTGCCCACTCACCCCTACATCTACACCTCCCCCCATCCCCTATGCTATATTCTCCAATTTGGCCGCAGTATTTATGATTAAAGCGAACGTTTAACTAAATTCTACAGATTAACACATTTTCAACGATGACACGCCAACGACCGTCAAAGCGCTTTTAATGTGAACAAAACACGTCAACAAAATCGATGAATAATAAAAGAGCTTCAAATAATTCAAATATTACAAGCATTTTTAGATGCTCTCTAATTTCGATTTATAACAGAATACATTGCCGATTAATTTATTAATTAAAACGTTAGCCTCAATTTATATTTTATAGATACATCACTGCAACTAATAATTAATATTTAACAACTATCTAAATAAACATTCAAACGTAATTTATCCATATCAAATTAATCAGTAAACAGAAAACACAGCAAATTTAATATTTTGTAAGTTGATTTTATTTTAGACAATTCACAGCAACGGACAAGTTTATTTAAAAGTCATTACACCCACTGCAATAACACTTAAAGTATGGGGTATATTTGCTAGGACTTTAAATATAAATGTAGGCAATTAAAAAATTGCATTGACCGTTGCATGTTAGACATGACCTGTTAGTTTGATTCTAATATGAAAACTATAGTGCAACATACAACACACATTAGACATCAACATGGCCAAAAGGACCGTCCTTTATAACCGTTGACACGCTGCCTGGCCAAGCGGTTGTTGTTGTCGTTGTTTTTTGTTGCTGTTGCTGGTACCTGAATTTATTTGAGAGCTGGTCAAAATACCAAACATAATTCACAACATGCCAAACGACAAGCAGCAACGACAACATGTTGCATTGTTAGCAGCTCATGCTACCAATTGTTGTTGCCTGTTGCTGTTGCTGTTGCCACCGTTCTGATTGTTGTTGCACTTGTTGTTGCTGTTGCCAGTGTTACCATGGTATTTATGCAAATTTGTAGTAGGTCACAAAGTGCATACAATGTGAATGCGAGTATTTTATTTAAACTCTCTCGGCGCCGCAACAACATATATTCTTTTTTATATTTATTTATTTTTTTTTTTGATAACGATACCAAAGACCAAAACCAACAACAACATTTATTAGATATTTCAATTCTTAACAAGGAACAGGTGGAAATATGTGTATATGTGTTGGTGATGGGGAAGGGGAGGGGGGTGTAAAGTGTGGCCTATAGTAGGCCAAAAACACAGGCAAAACACTTGTCAACTTGTTGACGTTGAATTGGCATTGTTTAGTATGCAATTTGCATCAGTTTTGTGTGCTTTCCAAATGGCACAAAAATAATATTGTTGCATGTGGCATAGCATAAATAAACAATGCGACAAACAAACAACAGTGCGCAGAAACTGTGTAGAACAATTTGATAGACTAAATTAAAGCTAAAATAATAATAATTAGCAAAGTCAAATAAATTTAAGACTCTTATACAATAAAGTTAAATCTAAATTATTTATTGGTAGTAACCAGAAATATGAACAATTATTTAAAATAATATTATTCTTTAAATCATCAACTAATTATTGAAAGTTGAACAACATAAATTGCTTATTTGACTATGAAGATATTAAAATACAGTCGATGGCAGAAAACAATTTTCACTTCTCTTTGCTCATAGCAAATTGGAATTGGAATCAGACAGCAATTCTGGAAATGTTTAAACAAAAATGGACTAATTTCCACAAAGTTATTTACAAATCAACAGCCAGACGAAAGTTGGCCGCAAGACACAACAGACTGAAACAGTTTGACAGAGTAAGAGAAGAGCGAAGAGCGAAGAGAAGAGGGAGGAGAGGAGAGGAAAGGAGAAGAGATGAAAAAAGAAGGCAAAGGCAAACGCGGTAATTATTTTTTAATGTAACAAAATAATATCAGGCCAAAACGATCAAGTCACGCAAGTGCTGGGGCAACAGTGAAAATTAACATGAGAATAAATAAGAAATTTTCAGAGACTGAAATCCGAGTCAGACACGAACCCGTTGCCAAGTTTCTGGCCCAGCACGCACCAGGCAAAGAGAGAGACAGTGGGAACGAGAGGAGAGGGAGAGAGAGAGATACGTATATGTGTGAGAGAGATAGAGAGTGGGAGGGAGAGAGGGACACATAGACTCCATGACGCATGCGCAGCTTCCGTTTTGAGATTTGACAAAAACAATTTGATTGCGAAATTCGAGACCTCCTCAAGACCGTTAGACCGTTATATTCTAACTAGACAGAGAGCAGACAGAGAGTAGGAGAAGGGAGGGAGAGCACAGTGCGTATCGCCTGATTAATCGGACCCCCTAAAAGAGTCAACTATCTAGAAAATATCAAATTAAAAGTGTCTTCAGTCACAAAAGTCAGCAGTTAATCAATTTGCACTTTGCCAGCGATAATAATATTATTCTTTACCTTTACCTGCTTTTCTCTACTATTTATTAAAGGTTGTTTTCACTAATTCATTTACGTTTCTCTTAGTTTAAAGTCGCCTCACTAGGTTTTGTTTAATGCCTTCGCATTAGTTGGACTCTCCACATTCGGCGTTCGTTTCAACACTTGATAATAAGCCGAGACAGAGACCCATTTTCCATTTGCAGGCAGCATGGGGGAAAATCGTTTTAAAATTAGTGAAAGTGATTGATTTTTCCACTTAATTTTCTGGTAGACAATATACAAAAGTAATGCCGATAATCAGGCCCAAACACCCCAGCTTCAAACTCCAAACTCCAAGATCCAAGCTCCAAACTCCATGCCAGACAGCCAAAATGCCAGTCAAATTGGCCATTTGGCGCATGCGTCAAAGGCTTTAATGTTGTTGCGTTGTTGTTGTTGGTTGTTGCAGTTGTTGGTTGTTGCTTGTTGCTTGTTGCTTGTTGCACTTCCGTCAGCTTTCGGCGGCTGTATTTTATGCAAGACAAAAGCGTTGGTGTTGCTGTTGTTGCTGGGCTGTGGGGGAAGTTGTTGTTGCTGCTGTTGTTGTTGTGGCAGTTGAACGGAGGGCGTGTTTAAGCCAAACGAAAGCGAAGACAGAAAAGTGGCATTTGCTTGGGGCACAATCAAATGAATAATCATACCACATACCACATACACACGTACATACTCATATATGATCTACATAAACAGACTTTGCATAACATTTTCCCTGAATTATAGACTCTAACAGAAACTTAATTGTGATTATGCGTAACAAGAGCATGGAATTATATTTAATTGCTATAATTTTATATTGCATTGCTATTTTTATTGATATCAAATACTTATTTAATGCCACAGCGGTTCCTTTTTTCTGCCCTTCAATTAAAAACATACAATTTATTTAAAAAGTATATTTATATATATAAATTAGCATTTTAGTAGCATTATTTACGTATTGATTACATTTTTTATTTTTTAATATTTTTTGCTATTTCTTTACCTTTACTTTACTTTACTTTTGAAGCAATCAAATTTATACAATTTTCTTATTTCTTATTAAATATGTGATCTGCAATTCAAATATTTAAACTGAAATCCATTTATTTTTAAGAAATCTTTTTAATTGACATTCGAATTTATTTGTGCTTCAATTAATTGAAACACTTTGATTTATTGACCATAGGGCTTGAAAAACTTTCTGAAAATTGAACAGTTTGTTGTTTTTGCAATGGGCTGCAAACCATTAGCACCCAGTGTACGAGTAAGTCAATAAAAAGTTCTGGGCACGAATTCTTAATTAAAACTTCGTCGATGATTACTCGTTGAAATGGAAAGCATTTTCCTACTACTTCTAGTAGTAGCTTCATGGGTGGCTTTGTCGTCTAGACTCTGGACTGTAGACAATTCTACACTCTAGACTGTAGACGAGGTCTACAACTCTCACACAACTCTACACACTTTGGGACAAGATGGAGCAGAACTTTGTAATATTTATTTTTACAACCGGACATGCTGCAAACTTTTTACAGCTACGTGCGAAAGTGAAACGCTTAAAAAAGGCATCGAATGTCTTCATTATATTGGCAAAGCCAATCAGTCCCGGCATGCCCAGGGTCGCAAAACTGCAAAATCGAAGCTATAGAAGCCAGGGATGTGGATGTGACGAGGGGAGTGGCAAGGGGAGGCGGAGGTTGAGTGTTGCAACGATGCTTGTCATCAAATTTTATTGTTATTTAAATGACGAGACGGGACGGAGACGCGACGTAGAAGCGACGGAGTCGAGGAGTGCGGGAAGACAGAGGAGAACTCGACACTGTAAGAAAATGTCATGCAAAGTTTGAGTTGCGATGGAAGTCGCTTTATACCCTGCATTAAATGACAGGTTGGATGATTACAGTTATTTATTTATTTAATGTATTTATTTAATTTATTTACTGTATTTTATTTACTTCATAATAATTATAATTTATTTTATTTATTCAATATATTTGGTATGTTATATTTATCATATTTTTTTCAATTATTTTATTTTTCGTATTGCAACATACAATTAATAGTATGCAACAGTCAGTTTCAGACACACAGCGCATCTGCTAGTCGATCAATATTCAACAGAGTGTTTTTTTTTGTTTATTTCTTTCGGTGCATTGCTGCCAATATGCAGCGCATGCCATGCCCGTATAAAGCCTGGCCAAGAGCAGAGCCGGCAAGAGCGAAGCAGAGCGGAACTGAGCACTGGCACTTTGTATATAGCCCCGTTGCAGAGACCGTTCCCCCTAAAAGTATTACGGACCTCCTTTACATATATATGTATATGTGCAGCTGTATATATATTTATTGCGCCTCGTTTCAGTCAATGGTGACACTTGCTGCATTTTAAATGGACGCGCGCTTGAACATTGCCGTTGTCACTTGGAGTTGCAATTGGAGTCGGAGTCAGTCGGAGTCGGGAGATGGAAAAGGCAGCGGAGAGAGAGAGAAGAATGCAGAATGCTAAAGGTGCTTGGCAACACATTCCACTAACTGCAATCTGCTGACTGTATAGTGTAGACTGTATAGTGTAGTCTGTATAGTGTAGTCTGTATAGTGTAGCCTGCAATCTGCTGTCCTGCTCCCAGCACGTTTTGTGGCCATCATTTTGCGCACTTTTGTCCATTAAAATCATCAAAATGTATGGCGCTCAGTTTATGTTTATGAAAAATTTGTCTCGCCACTTTTGTTGTTGCCACTGCAGAAAGTCGCATGTTGCAGGTGTTGCAAGCAAATGTATTCAAGTTGCACTCCTGCTGCCGTTGCTGTTAAAGGCATGCTGAATAAATTTTGATAGCAAAAAAATGGGAGCAACTGCTTCAAGAAAGTACTCTAGAGTTATTTCTTGAGATAGCCAAAGAAACTAAGTAGCTAGTTATAGAAATTACGAGCTGTATTTAAACTATATTTGGTCAGAAGCTAGCTTTTTTTCTCAGTTCTTTTTATGATATGGACTCCTATATTTAATGTTTCAATAAGTCGTCAAATGTATTTATTGATAGCTCGATAAATAACATATTATATGTGTTTTGAAAACCTTTTAATTTTCAAATGTGTTATACAAATATAATATAGCAGCAACTTCCAAACTCATTAAATTTCGATAGCTGATATTATTTTTTTATACTTATTAAACTTTCTTAGAGTTGTTTTAGAATAACTCAATTCATTTAATAATTCTTAAGTTCCTTACTTTGTGTAATTACTTCTAAATATTTCCACACAGAACTCTTTCATAATTTTGACAATAAGTTAATTATGCTTCAAATGTAGCTGTCATTATAAATTCATCAAACACTTTAACACTTTTCTGTGGCTTTCAATGTTTTTCACCACTTTTTTCAGCTCAATTTAAAGGCAAGTCGTGGCCAGATTTTTTCACTTGGGTAATAACCAGGTTATTTGGCACTGGCTAAAGTAAATCCCATTTTCATACATTTCAGATATCTTTACGAGCTGCAGTCTGGTTTATTTTCTGTGGTCCATGGAGCCCAAACAATAAACTGAAATGTCCAAGTGTTCTAAGTACTCGCAACGTGTGGCACGAGAGAGGGGGCAATGTGGGGCAATGTGTGAACAAAATGCACAGCGTCGTTAGAGGATGCAAACAAGTTTCTTCTTTGCCTCACATTTTTTTTTTATTTGGTGTCTTCTGCCTCAACTCGATGCTGTCATTGCAGTTGCCGACGCTTTGTTTGAAATGTTGCTGACAAACCACTTGAAAGTGTAGTTGTAGTTGCTGTTGTGTGTGTGTGTTTGTGCGTGTGTGGTGGTGGTGTTGTCTGCCCGCTGACGTATTTCATAAGAAAAGCAAGTGACAAGTTTGCCCCACCGCTGCCCGCCGCTTTACACACAGTTGCCGAAATTATGCCGCCTAGAAAGAAAAAAACGATTGAGGGGGAAAAAAAGGTTAAAGTGTAAGTGGGGAAAAACAAATTGTTGGCCCGGCCAGCCGGTTGGCCCAGACTGACTGGCTGGCCAACTGACTGGTCGACTCACTGGCCGACTGGGCTCGGCTCGGTTCGTCTTAATGTCTGACAAGTGTCGAAAACTGGCCTACTCCTCATGTACATACCACATTTCCTGGCCTTCACTCACACAGACTCAGACTCAGACAGACTACAAAAGAACTTTGCGTGCATAGAGAAAAGTTTTGTATTCTTTAAAAATTTTTATTTGAAACATTTCCACGAAAATTATTTCGAGTGCTTGACAGCTGCGCGTTCGGCCTCTGTCGCTTTTAATATACCCATTTCATTTCATTTCATTTTATTTCAAGTTTTTCCCCTCAACTTTTCTCCACTTCAATAGCAATTTGTAGCAGCGTCGTCTCTGAAAGAATTCTTGAGAAAATATGCACATTTCGTGGGGCTTCTTTCCAGCGAAAGTGTGGCCAAAACCACAGCAAAATCATGTACCCAAATCAGCTTCACTTCACTCCACTTTCTAATCAATTATTTGGCACTTATGTGTATGTGTATGCAAAATTTGCGCAAACAAATAAATCAATTGAAGCAGCTCCTCCCCAACCAGCCCCTGACTTTACCCCTGACTCTTCACTCTGATCACAATGAACCAATTTTAAAGAGCACCTTTCGCCTGCGTTGCTGAGTTTCTCAGTTTCTCGGTTTCTCAGTTTCTGCGTTGTCAGCAACGGCGCCGCGAAGCCAGTGAAGTGTTTGAGTTTCTGCCTAGTTAACAGCTTTTTTCCATCGTTTTTAATAATATTTTTTCTTTTTAGCCATCTCTCGATTTTTGCGCTGACAAAAAACACGCGCAATGTGCTTGAAAAGCGCAAAATTCGTGAATATCGAATTTCCAAAGTGGGCAAATCATCACACGGAAGTCGCCAAAGTCGACTTTTAAATGCGCTGTTTCCTTTAGAAGTAACCAATTAAATTGAATGGATACTTTTAAAAAAATATATTTAAATTGAATAAGATTAAGGAAAAAACAAACATATCCTACATCTTTTTATTATGTTTTATTTTAAAATAGATTTAACAATTCAAATTTAAGTACTACGATATATATTTAAATTTTAACTTAATGACATTTAAATATGGAATCAAGAAGTTGAATATGTACTCAATAAGGATTTTATTCTGTCAGACACATTCCAAATCTTCAAATTTGAAAGAATTTGTGTGTGAAATCATCAATTGTGGTATCGATAACTGAATGCGTCATCCGCTTTGGCAGCTGCATTAGCCAAATCCATAAGCCTTGGCTTACAAATACACATGTATGCAGTATATATGGGTTTATACTTATAAATAAAAGTGCTAAATCATTCAATTTCAATTAAATGACAAAAATACAAAAGTGTTTTGACGCCAAATCAGAAATTCGGAAATTCTCATTTCGTGCTCTTTACTTTGGCTTCATATTAATTTTCGCCTGCAAGCAAATCCAAATTTCTCGTCTCTTTTGATTTTTGCATACTCAACAATACATTGGCAACAACAGCAAATTTCCGTTTCATTCATTGACAGACCGAAGACGAAGATTTTTTTGCTCTCAATTTGAATAAAATAAAAAATATTTCTTATTTTTTTCTCTCTTTGTGGCGCGTGTTTCATGAGCTACAAAAATTGCTGCGACTGTATTTGTTATTGTTGTAACAAGAGGCACAACTCATGTTGAACAATTTGAATAAGTACATATAATGTGTGTTTTTTTTTAATTTTATATTTTTGACATCCAAACAGGCCAGACAGACACGTATCTCTTGTGTGTTGTGTGTTGTGAGCACAAACAAATTTGATCTCTCGCATTTTGGCACGAACTGTAATTGAAAATTTTCCTTCAACTCCCCGAACCAATCCCCGCTTCCGAAGAAGGAAAGAAATACAGAAAATACAGAAACCGCCAAACAAACATCGCGCTTGACACTTGAAACTCTTGCTTGTATCTTTGGCTTTAGCATTGGTTTATAGATACTTTTTTGTTTTTTATTTTTCGTCTTTTTTTGGTGGGGGTTTTTCACGGATCTCTTGGCCTGGCTGGCAGCTTTCTTGTCCGGTTATGTTACGTTACGTGAAATTTCAAATGTCATAATTTTGACAGTTTGATAGTCATACACACAACACACCACACACACACACACACACACCATTGTTGGTGGTGGGAAGCTGCAAGGCATTCGAGCGGATGGTTGTGAAGTGTATTGCCCAAGACTGTTACCATAAAGTAGCCGGCAACAAATAAAGTGACAACTTTGGCAGATTGTAAGCAAGCACAGTGGGCAACAAATTATAAAAAAGGCATCAAATAATTTAAGTACATTTGAAATAGGAACTGTGTGGTAAAGAAACTTGTTAGTTAATCCTATACACTGTTTAAAAATACAGCAATTCCCCATCATGAATTTTAACTGAAGAACACAATTTTATTCTTTAATTGTCATCCAAATTTGAAAAAAATAAAGACAATGTCTTGACTTAAAGATCGTCAAGTTTTTAAGGTATTGTGTAACGAAGTTTCTATCCTTTAAATCTTATGCTCTTACTGAAAGATGTTTTTTATAGTAAGTTTTAAATAATTGTTTATCCCTAAGACCACACAAATTGGCAACTGGGAATATGTTATGTAAAGTTGCACAGCACGTTAAATTCAGCTCATGTTTTACATTTACAAGCAGCTGTAATCAGTTTAGCAATTCCCCAGAAATAGTTCCCCAAATAAGGCTCATACGGGTGTTGGCCCTGTTTGAGTTTAGACCAGTATTTCTGGCAGCTTAGGGCTTTGTGTTAGATTTCAAGTAACAAAACGTACGACATGTCTCTTTTTTTACCTCACTTACAGAACTTGTTACTCGACAAAGAGTTAAGAAAACTGAAATCTTCGGAGTCGTCAGCTTTGACATTGACGAAGTGGTTCTTCGAATGAAATTGTCATAATTTTTTCGGGTTTTCTTCATGTCTTTTGATGCACACAATGGGTTAATGTTGCCCACTTTGTCATACTTTGACTTAGCTACAACAATTGAACAATTGATAAAAGCCTAAGAAAAGAGAATAACAAATAAAACAGACTTTACTAACGGTGCATTTGAAGAAACCCAACCCAAAACATTTTTAACAATTGCAACAAAAACATGACTCAGTTCAGTTCACTGCATTTCACTGAACCAACATTTTTTCTCAGTGAGTTGTCAACCAATTTGTTGCTTTAGATACTCGTACTTTACAGAGCTTAAATCTCTGGATCTATTTAAAATACATGTTTTATAGAATGCATATGGTTGGATTTAAAGGGTTTCCATATGTTATTTGTGATTTTAAGACACAAATTACATATTATTTTGAATGCTAATGTTAACCAAACGTCTTAATGTGAACAATTTCACAGTTTTGTGTGTTAAAATCAATTGGTTCCACTCGCTTAGAGTGTGCATAATGGTTTCTAATTTAAATTAGTTGTAGGCGTTATTGAGTAATTGTCTTCTTTAACTGCAAATTGCTTGAAATTCAATTACTTTGCATGTGATTTAAGTTGAAGACAGATTAAGGGATTAAAGCATAAATTAAGATTGAAGCTTAACAGAGACACATTAGTATGAATAGAAACAATCACATTCTATAATTTAAACTTTAAATTTTGTAAGAAAGTGAATTTTATTAATAATAAATATTACAAATTGCAAAGATCTGACATCTGAGTAAGTCCTCGAGCTCTGAAAATATCAAATATCATTATTTTCGAAACATAAAATTTAACAAATTCTATTGTTGTTCAGGCTTAACTCTAAAAATTTCATTAGGTTTAGCTGATATTGTTTATTATTGCTTTTGCAACTCATTGAAAAACACTAAGCATTTCATAGTCGCATTATTGACTTGAATTCGATGAGGGGCTTGAAGGGAAGCATAACAATTCGAGTTGGAGTTTGAGTTTGAGTTTGATTTAATCCACGCAGCACGCCACATAAATTTAACTATTTATTTCAGCTGCAAACAAGCAGCCTACAACTGCGAGTATCTATAAATTTGTCCATAAATATTAGACCGTCTAATGGCTGGGCAACGAGGGGTTAAGCGGGGCCAAGGCGGGGCCAAGAGAGTCGCGCTTAAGCTGCAATGAACGATTCCATAAGCAATTATTATTTCGATTTATGACGGGCCGAGTCAAGTTTTTGCTGGGGATTATGCTGGGAGATTTGTGCCAAGGCGGCGGCAATGGCTCAAATTCCCAAAGCCGACTCGTAATGCTGCCGAGCACATTAAAAAAGTTAATACATATTCTTAGTTGGTGGTAAGAAGTAAAACTACAAATACAAATACAAATTCAAATAAAAATAAAAATAAAAACAAAAATTACATTTCCGCCCGTTTAAAGGTAATCGAGAACTGGGCAGCTAGAGAAAAAGGAAACTAGCAAACTACTGGTCAACAAATAAACACGGGCAGCAGCAGCCAAAATAGTCCAGAACGAGGTAAGAGCGACCCAAAAGACCCAGCAGGTAATACACAATATACTGAGCGGGTTATAAAAACTGTCATGATTTACAGTTTGCACTTTTTACGATGCCGCTCAGTCGCTGGCGGCTGTTCTATTGGTTAAGAATTATATGGAATTTAAGTAAGCGAGAAATATTTAAACATATAGTAGTTTTTATTTTATTTTTTTATTTGTCGGAGTTTTGTTTTTTCTCCTTTTTAGTTTGCTTTTTATGTGGCTTTAATGGCCAGCCTGCGATGCCCATACCAAATGGCCCTCGAAAAAGAGCCAGATTGTATTCGACTTTGGTAACAATGAAAAATGCCTTTTCTTCTTCGCTTTTTTCTGTTTGTGTTTTTGTTTTTGATAGAGAAGCGACTGTTCGTAATTAAAATCATTTATTGGCATTAGTATTTAAGCTCGATTTTGCCAGCGCTCACGTAAGCGACATAAAAATAATAAATACCAGAATCGAGTCAACATTTTCCCAACGTTTTGCGACTCGAAGTCATGTAACATTTTTACTTAAAATTCACACTTGATACACGACGCGAACATTTATCATTTCGCTTAGATCTCGGTTAGTGCGCCTTTTAGAGCGTGTTACCAAGGCCTAAAAGTGTCGCTTGTTGTTGTTGTTGTTACTTTTAGGGCTTTTTTTAGTTTGTTTTCTCAGCTTTTCTTTTACCTCTCTTTTCAGCTCGTAGCAACTCGTTTTTCGCATCTTTTGATTTATTCTCAAGTGCTTTGCTGTCGTCGTCGTCGTTGTCGTTGTTTTGTTTTATTTCTTGAGCAACCTAAATATTGAGATAGTCATCTGCGGTCAGTGTCAACTGAAGCGGTTCAGTTCAGTTGGGTTTTATACACCCCCTCCCCACCTCCTTTCACTATGCCTCTGTCCACTCTGCTCTACCTGTGTACGCTTCATTAGAAGTGTCGTAAAAACGTAGACGAGATCTTCGAGTCTCACCGGAATGGCCTGAAGAACTCTGAGATATAAGCTTAATTGTGACTATGAGTAATGCTAGAGTTGAAAATTGCATTAAGCACTAGAAACAGAGTTGCCTCAAATACGTGCCTGGCATAGATAACACCTAGTTATGAGCTCCTTGAACTAAGAGACTCTTTAAAGTTTGTGAAAAACGTTTTAAAGTCAGTTTATATAGATTGCAAATAGTTTTAAGAAAGTTTCATAACTTAACTTAAAAATAACTTGAATGTCCGAAGAAATAAAATCCACACGGGAAAACTTTAGCTGGAAAGAGAATAAAGGAGAGAAACAAAAATTATCAAGATTAAAGCCTGTAGCTTAAAATCCATTTTTTGAAACCATAGAAGAAATAAAAAGGGAATTTGCGAAAATTTGACAGTCAAGCACACATATATCAAATTTTAGTGTTAGTTCGTCAGAGAACAGGCAAATGTCTGGGATTTAAAATAAGTATGCTGATAACTTAGTAAATTCCGAAATAAGTTGGCTGGGAAGTGCATTTAAAAGTGCTGAAATCTGCTCAGCTCTAAGATTCAAATGCCATTAGGTGTTTGACTTAAATGGGAATCAGAATTCACAGTTTAACCTACTTTTAGCTTTAGTTCAGCTCAGTAGTATTTTGATATTTTCACAAAGTGCATTGCAATTTTTCGTGCCACAGTTTTGTGGCGTGTTGCACAAATGAAATCCGTTCACTTCACGTGAATTTGCAAGCAGCATCGCTCTGATTTTGAAATGCTGTAAATGTTGTGTGGAACACAATATTAATTACCGGCCATTAGCAGCATCACTCAATTTTAAACATATGCAACACATGGTTCAACAACAGCAACAGCAACAGCAACATCTGACAGCAACAATAACGTGTTGCAGTCCACAAAAAAAGAAGTGGAAACTATCTGAAAACTCATACATCAATGCCGCTAAATCCACTTGTCAGGGCTACAAACGTGAGAATCGTTCGACAAAGTAACAACAAAAAAACATAGAGAGCGAAAAACCAAATAAAATAAAACAAAACAAAACAAAGGCAAACAGATCGAGCAACGAGAAAATATTGTCAGGGCGACACTTTAACCCGGTACCGACCGATGCCCGATCCCGTTCCCGTTCCCGTTCCCGGTTCCATTCCCCTTCCCCTTTACGAGAATCTTCTGTATGTTGGCTGCTTAGCTTTGGCTCTATTTAAGATTTGTTGCTGGAGCAGCAAAGACACCTGCACCATTTGAGGGCTGCAGTGAAAGACTTTTTTATGCTAAATACCGTCGCAGTTTATTGATGACGACAACAGCATCGAAAACAATGCGATATATCTTGGTATATACAGACTCACTCACACACAAACACACACACACACACACACACGCACACAACCTGAGCAAATGTGTGACAAAACACCACAAGGAATTTTAATCCCAAAATGATTGATAATCATTTGCAGCGCGTAGTGGAAAAAGCTTTATCACGTTCCGTTCGTACCGTTTTCTAGGTGTAAAGTCCATGCGGTATTATCAGCAACACTCCACGTCATCTTCATCATCATCAGCATCGTCATCATCATCATCATCATCATCATTATCATCATCAGCTTCTGCTGCTGGAACTGGAAATGAAACAGGGCAACTCTAGACATTGTGCGCTGCTAATGTTTGCACTTAATTCAACAGACAATAGTCCGGAAAACTGCTGGGCGCATTTTCTTTTAGCTCTTACCTCAAGATATGCAGACGGAGAAGGCCAGCTCAATTTATAGAGGGTGTACAAAAGAAATAGATAGCAGCACACACAGAGAGAGTGAGAGAGTGAGGGAATGAGGGAAAGCGTTGGAGAGAAAAAATCTAAATTATGTCGTTGCCGCCTGGCAACAAATGGAAAAAATGCATCGTTTTGTTAGCTTAAACAGCGACGATGCGCTTTTTATGAATGGAACGACAACACTGAGAGAAATTTAGACAGTCAGACTTCATTTGAGTGTAAGTGTGAGTTGAAAATGCAGCAGTTATAACAAGTTATGTTAATTTAATTTATTTGAATTGAAATGCAAGTTTAAAGTTATATTTTATGTAGTTTTTAAATTGAAAAACACCTTTTGATTAATATTAATTTCATAACAATTTGAGGGAATATTTTCTGTTGAATTCCCTTGTCTTGCCAGCCATTTTCTTCAGTGTAGTTTAGCTGAGCTTGTCCTCCCACCCACAGTTGAGCATTTGCCATATCATGTTGCATATTTGAATGCCAACAAAGTTGTGTGCCTTTACAATACATCTTGCCCTCCTCTCCAACTGCTCCTGCTCCTCCTCCTTCCCCCGGCAGTGTCCACTTTTAGGTCACCACCTCGTTTAGCTGAATCACAGGCAACATTTAGTTAAGCGCTTTTGCATATAAAATTTTCCATTTGCATTGCCTACAAACAACAACCTCATCATTAGTTTTATCCATTTAGTCTTTTGTTGTTGTTGTTGTTGTTATTGGTGACACCTTTTCAAACACTAACACACACACCCAACACACACACATGGGCATCATTTCCAACTATTTAACCTGCATCACCTGCGTTGTTGCATGTGCGTGTGAGTTGATGATGAGTTGAAAACTGAACAAAAGCTGATTTAAGTCATAATTTATCATGTGATGTTGGATTAGTTGCGCTCAATTTTACAACTGTTTATTTTTAACACGTCCGCATTGCGCATACGCCGCATGTGACCAGGCTAATGTTTTAATTTATTGACTATCAAATGTTTGTGGCTTTGTGTTTAGTTGCCTACTGCATTGGTTTGTGCCACAAAATGCAACAAAGCAAAGCTGTCCCCTCCCTCTCCCTCTATCCGCTATGTATATATATATATATATATATTTCTGACTTAGCACGCCTTTATGACACCGCCAGCCACGCCCATTCGCCTCGAGAGGCATCTCAAACTGGTTCTTTCACTTTTGCCACTTTTGGCTGCCTGCAAGCGCGAACTTTATGGTTACACCTACCAAAAAACGGCGATGAGGATCAAATTCTAGCGGTAAATAAAGAATTGACGGACACGCCCACCGAGTGGACCACCAAATGAAAAGTTGCACTTCCATTTTATTTAACTTTTCTACCTCAGCATATTCTGGGTGCAGTTCGGATTAAGAAATTATAAGAATCGCGCCCCACGCATTATGAAAATATTAATTTGCGCATGTCGAAAATTAAATTCAATTTTCAGCTCCACACACGCCCCATCGAAACGAAAGTTGACCCACTGACGGACTGACGAACTGACGGACTGGAAACGGGGAACGGAAAACGGGGAACTGGTAAACCGACGAACTGGCCAACTGGATACTTCAGTAGTGTTTTGTGGCCTGTCGCCTAAATCGCCCAGAGTCTTGAATTAAGACATAATAAAGCTGTCTGCCAGCCATAGAAAGCGGGAGGGGAGGGATGGGAGCGGAGAACGGGGGGTTTCCCAGGAACTGTTTCACAGTCATCCGTCAAAGAGTCTTGGGGCGTCACTCTTTGAGCATTTTTGAGAGGTTCGAACACCTTTTTTGGCAGACTGACGAACTACGTAATTTGCCAAGGCAGAGAGAGAGAGAGAGAGAAGGAGTGAGCGATAGAGAGGGGGGAGAAAGAGACAGCAGTTGATTTTGCACTCGCGGATCATTGTCTGGTGTGTGTGCGTGTGTGTGTGCGTGTGTATTGGTTGTTTGACAAACGAGTGTCATTTATCAAAATGTGACACTATTTGCGCCAAGTCATGTGTTAACTGCACTTTATTTTATTGTTATATGTTGGCCGTGCCCAAAGGAATCCGCCGCCGCACAGAAAGACATCCATCCCGGAGCTGGAACTGGAGCTGGAGCTGGAGCTGGAGAGCGAGCTGAAGTTCCTTCTGCTTGTTGAACTTAGCCGAACAAAGCTGTCTGCCATTGGTTTTTAAAGTGCTTTCATAAAATATATATCATAATTGAGGGTTGTGCTTTTTTCTCCTCATTCTTTCGGGG
This sequence comes from Drosophila sp. st01m, assembly GCA_018901795.1. Classification (NCBI taxonomy): domain Eukaryota; kingdom Metazoa; phylum Arthropoda; class Insecta; order Diptera; family Drosophilidae; genus Drosophila; species Drosophila sp. st01m. The sequence continues at coordinate 4,786,422 of JAEIFG010000172.1, forward strand.
CCAAAAAATTTGTTCCAAAGCAAAAGTTAGTAAAGCAATTGACCCAGACACAGCATGGACACCACATCATGGTTGGGCTGGTGGCATGCCTCAAGATTGAGATATGGGTAGTGTGTGCCAAGTTTTTATTTTCTCCGTTCGCCCTCTGGGCGACTCATAAAGAGTTGCTCCACATTAATATATGTGAATATACTTACTTATTTTGGGCTCATTTTGCTTGTTGGCAACATGGGAATATCTGAATACGTGGGAGATTTATGTTCCTATATATATAAATATTGTATTCAGTTACTTGATTTCAAGTTGAAGCTTTTGAAATATACATTTTTGATCTTATGTCACTCTTTCAAATTAAATTTCATATGACTTTATTAGATTTTATTATATATTACTCTGTATTGGCCTCTTAATTTACTATGTACTGGAATTGTATTAAATTTAAATCAATCAATAAAACAGAGTTTTCCCAGTCTTTGAAATAAATCAAAGGTAAGTTGGACTAACAAAAAAGTAGATTCAAATTTGTAATTACAGCATCAATTATTGTTATCAAATAATTAATCATATTATGATTAAAATGACATTCCGTATTCCGCATCCAGAGATTTTTGACAACCGTATGCAAGTGATAAGGTGAAAGTAAAATTATAATAACTCTCTTAGACTTTTCAGCACAATTAAAATGCACATATTTGGACCTTCTCTGTACTCTCTCAGCTAATACATCCGGTATACATTTGTGGTATACTACCAAGCAATTTTGTGAGGAATTTTTTATTTTTGGGCCTTTTTTGGGCGGAGACTGCATTTAATGCCAATAATATAAATATTATGATTATGCACTCCAAACATGGGTGCAGTTATATATTTTGCGCGTTCCGTTGCAGCTAAATGTTATGTGTTTCTTCTTTTTATTACTTATTATTATATTTTGTGGAACCCAAAGGAGCCGAAAATCGAAGACCGAAAAGTAATTTCTTGCACGACATTAATTTCTTTTAAATTACGCATAATTGAAGTATGGGCCACTCGAACATGATCGATGGTGTAGTTCCAACGACTTCTTGGCTGTCTTGATCGAAACGAGTTCCATGTGAGTGTGTGCTTTACCAAGTACTGGGTGAAATTACTAAAAAGAAGTACGAAAACAACAACAGCACTGAAACCATAATTATTTAATTTCTCTACGTTTCGGCGTTGGTGTTTACTCTGAGTTTGAGTCTGATTCTGATTCTGTTTCTGTTTCTGTCCATATGAGGCCAAGTTCTATCGACATTGACATTCGAATTAGACACCTGACAATAGCAAAAGACTCGAACTCGTAACTGTCATGTGTGACGTTATTTGAGGGTTTTGACTGTGTTCCCCTCTTAAGTCATTTCTGCCCCTCAACCATCAGATGAAAGCCTTGAGTTTAATATTATTTTTGTTGCATTATTTGAAATTTGATTTGATTTTTTATTCACTTCAATTCGTGGGCATTTAAGCTGAGCTCTCATTCATTCGTATTCGTTGGGGGTTTGTAATTTCAGATTTTAGTTGTCATTGTTGTTGTTGCTGCTGTTGGGTATTTGCTGGTATTTAGTTTTATTTTTGGTGCTGCCTTTGTTAGACCACTAATCGGATTTTTCTTACATCAGTTTAGTGTCACATTAGCGCTGTTGTGAATTGTGAAGTGCTCAGACTCATTCAACTGGTTCCCACTTGTGGGGGCGACAGATCAGCCATCAATTTCGAATAATTTCAATCTCTGCTTGCCACATTGCATGCCACATTTGATTACGCATCGCGCCACAACATTCAGCAGCAGTCAACAAGTTCTTATATCGCTATATATATCGCTGCATCTGAACGAAATTGGGCTCGGCATCGGATTGGATCGGAATCGGAATCGGGATCAGGATCGACTTGAAATGCCCTGCAGCGTTTACCACACGTATTTACGGAGCATTCACATAAAATGTTTCAACAGAAACCAACTTATGAATTTCTTAATATTTTCTCTTTTTCTTTTTCATTTATTTCTCTTCACGAGATTTTTATGGCATTTCATTTTGTTTTGCGATGCTATCAGTATTTTTTCTGGATTCGTTTCGGTTTCTGTTCTTATTTTATTTTGTATTTTTGGCGCTGCCTCTTGTCCAGTTTTGCTCGTTAAATTTCGCTTAAGCAGCCCGATATAATGTATGAATCATAAAGTCATAAAGCTACTCAAACAGACAGTTCTTGTATATTTCTTTTGCATTATTTTATATTTCTGTTTGTATTGTGTGTTTTAAAAATGCATATTTAATACCCTTGTTAGCTTATTTGCTGTAACCAGACATTAAAAGAGTATTTCATGCATATTGCTAATTTTTCAGATTAATCTGAATGTAATCAAGAGATTTTTAATAAGAAATATTTCATTGAATTGCTTTAAAAACTGTTCTAATTTTAAAAAGGGGGTTTTCAACAGTCATAACTGAAGTGAAAAGTTACTACGATCTTTAATAAATTCGAAAAGTTTTGTTTTAATGTTAAAATTAAAATACATAATAGATTTAATAACCTTTAGTTACTTATTAGAAAATAGTTTATTCTTTTGGCTTGTAGTAAAACTATTATGGAAATGCAGTCAAGACACTGTATTGCACTTTAAGAACTGAAGATACAGTAAACTCACATGCGAAGTGATTCTTTCCGGTGGAACTCACACAGAAACGGCTAAATGAGCGATAAGTTTAAGTTAGTTAGCTGCGGATGGATCCACAAAGGCCCAAGGCATGTCAAGGAACAGCAACAGCAACAGCAACAGAAACAGAAACAAAAACAAAAATGATTTATCATAATGGGAGTCTGCGGCTTGGGGCTCCCAACGGCGTTGTCTAAACGGGCGATAACAGCAACAACATCCACAGCAACAACATCCACAGCAACAACAACAAATACAACAATGACGCGACGACGCGACTCGACGTCTTTAGGCCTCAACGTCCTCTGGACCGAAATGTCAACTCTTCATATAAAAATTAACGAAATATAAATTAAAAAATATGCCCAGCAACGAAATAAAAACCAGATATATGTGTTTTTCTTATTTTTTGGGTACGTTATGTGTGTTTTTGGGTTCTCTCTTCGATTTGTTGTTGTTGTTGTTGTTTTTGCTTTTAGTACGCTGGCAATTTATTTATGTGGCATGCATCCCTTTTGGTATCGAGTTACGCCTGCGCGACATTGTTGAGTTTTGTGGCAGGGGCACAAATTATGAATTGACTTCAGTTCTTATCCGGCGAATGCATCGACTGCGTTTAACTTTTATCTATGGCAGCGCATTTTTATCTAATGGCCGCAGCTTCTTCATCTTCTTCTTCTTCTGTTTCTGTTTCTTCTGCTGCACCTCCAGCTTCGCTGTCTGTTTTACGTGCCCCATTGATTAGCTACTCACAGCAGGCATCCGAAACTGGCTCCGATTTCAATGCTGACTTATGACATGCTCATATCAGCGTTCAATTCAGTTCTCTGTTTCGCTCTGATAGCTTCATAAGCTGCCTGATAAGACCGAAATTCAAACGCTAATTGCCAGCAAAAGTCTGGCGAGGCGCCAGCCATCGATTGTCCGCCGGGGAGGGGCGGATTGAGGCGGGGCGTGGCTCCGACAGCTTCCAGGTGCCGGGCGTCGTATCAGCTGCTTGTTATCGGCAGACAAATGCATTTTGCAAATTATTAACATAGTCTCGTATGTGCATACATACGTATGGCACTGTAGCAACTCTTACACGAGCACAACAAGCAATCGACCGACTGCAGATACATTTGTATCTGACGCCAGGCGATTGGAAGCCGGTGCCGCTGTGTTAACTCCGTGTGCCTCGGAATTTTGGCTGTAGCTTTGCTTGTGGCAACTGCAGCAGCTAATTGATGTCAGTGCACAAAACTTGATTTATTTCTATTAATAAAAGGCCCCAAATGCAATCATATGGCATGCATATTTCACAATGCCCAGTAGAAAATTTGATTCAGCTATGCAAATAAATAAATTAACATGTATTTGACTGCGCAAGCAAACTTAAATTTATTATTTGTGTTTCTCGTTAAAAATACCTAACTGAAGTACTTTTTATAATTACAAAAATACTTTTTTACTATTAAAATTTTGTTATAAGTATAAAAATAGTTTTTTTTTTGTATCTTTATTAGAATTCCATAATTTAAATTATTTATTATACTTACGAAGATGCTTAACTGTATTATTAGCTAAATTTATACTAATATTTTATTTAACCGTTCTCAAATTTTCCACTGGGCAAGTCTAACCAATAAATTGTTTGGCCACCGAAAATGGTCAAAAATTAAAGTGCTGCAATTGCAATAATCGAGTTTAGCTGTTGTTGTTGTTGTTGTTGTTAGCATTGTTGTTACTGTGATAAAAATCACGTAAAAATTTAGTTGCATAAATTTTAACACCGATTTTAATCGACTCCATGTCGCTGGCTTAGACAACTCATTGAGCCGGCAACGCAGGTTTCGCGAGTAACGCCATCATCATTGGAATCGACATCGGCATCGACATCGACATCGAAATCGACATCGATCGACAACATTTTCCACTCGGTAATTACGGCCAGCAGCAGTTCCGGTGTGTGTGAGTGTGTGTGTGTGTGTGTGTGTTGTTGCTGTTATGGTTACTGTTGTTGTTGTTTCTGTTGCATATGCACTCTGTAATTTTATAAAACTCGTAAATTATTGATATGCCAAATCAAATTCTGGGCATGTTTTTCTGCTTGGCGTCGCACAAATTTATGGCTTGCACTTTGTATTGACAGCTAACGAGGGTTAACTCACGAGTTGTCATTAGGAAAATATATATACTGTAAGCCAAAGCCTTTTTGACATTGTTTTGCCGATATCATATAATATAGAGCAATGAATTGTTAACAATATAAACTGTTTGTTAATGAATAAATACGTAGAGTAATAATACCAAATTTCAAGAATTATTAATGTCCAAGAATTATAAATATTTAAATTCACTTCTTTTTAAATGTAAGCTACTTTAATAATATTTAAAATTGTAATGTTTTCGATACCTTCTCGTAGGTGGACACATATATTTGGTGGACAGTAGGCTTCATGTCTAACACTTTGCTTTACAAGTCTCCAAGCAACTCCTACTACCGTCCCCTTCTGTCCCCACACACACACTTATCAAAATTTGAGTTCCTGGCTGGAAAAATGCATTTCTGCGAGTTATTTCACGTTTTTAGGTGATGGGTTGAGGGGTCTAGGGGGCCTAGGGGATCTAGAGGCTGTGGGGCATTTTATTTTCGCTTTTTTTGGCCAGGCCGGGCTGTAGTTTTGACATAACTAGAGCGAAACGTTTCGGACTCATATGTAGGCAAATAGACGCCCAGATGGACAGTGGGACGGCAACCTGATTTGGAAGCGGTCGCGGTTGAGACACAAATGTCTGCGTTGTCCAACAAAATGCTCAACTGCTTGTCTTAGGCATTTGCATTTCGATCTTTTGGTAACTGGCCAACAACAACAGTAACAGCTACAACAACAGCAGCAGTGTCTGAATATCCTATGGTAATAAAAGTTTTGTCTGGAAAATTACAAGCAACTCGCAACTCGAATGTGTGTGTTCGCTGTACAGTGTACACTAAACCAGGAGGCCATTCCTGATTTATATATAGTATTTGTGTTTGGCTTTTGAATTTGGGTTTTGTGCTATGTTGTGTTGTGTTTAGTTGTCGGATTTGGGAGGGGGATAAGGGGCGGGGTTTCGGGGGCATGTTGTCCGCCGTTTTGTTGCACATTCGACTTTCACTTTTCGGCTGGCAAATGGCCATTTGGGCATTTTGGCTGACTGCGCTTTAAATTTATGTTGATTGCTCGAGTTTGGTTTGCTTTTTGGTTAAATGTTGTTAAATTGTTTTCCGCTTAAATGACATGTTTTTGACAAATGATTAGGCCCAGTTTTATGGCCGCAATGCTAACCTCGACCTATGCATTATAGAAAGTAATGTATTTACTTCGATTAAAAAGCGAGTAAACTTATAAAAATGTAATTTTCTATATATAATTATTCAATTTAAACAATACATTTATTGTACTAATTTTGTATAGTTTCAAGTAACACAATTATATATTTTTAAACATTCTTTAAGCTGAAAACTAAACAGTTTTATTCCTCAATAGTTTCTATGTTAGGAGAACATCAGCAAACTCAAAGACACGACGCTATTGTTATTGATATCTTTGACTCATAACAACAAATCTTAGACCGATTCTTAATAAAAACACAGACTGTTGTTGCTACCATAAAAATCCGCCCTCTTTATTCGTTGCCAGCCATAAAACATCAAAAAAACTGAAACTGAACCCGCAAAAACGAATCCTTCTGGCAACGCGAAGCGTCAATACAAATAAATACTAATAAAGTTGGGTCAAACCATGTGAGTCCCTTTCGTGTACTACATAAATATCAATATTTATGGCCAAGTTTTTATACTTCGCATGACCCCACAACACACACACACTCACACACACACAGAGAGAATGCGATACATTTGCCACATGGTCAGAGTCAGAAAAAAGGCGAAATGCTACCGAAAGGGATCTGGAATCAAAGAGCTGGCATCTTCTATATGTATATTGCAGTTTTTTCTTTTGTTTTTGGATTTTTGGTAGGCGTATGACAGACTGAGACGCCGAAGGGGGCGTAACCCAAATAGAGGCGCGACATGCGCCGTTGACTCGTCAGAACGCGGCAAATATACGACTTTCATTTCTATGTAACTAACGGTCGTACCGGGGATAGTGACACTCGTGTCTCTCCCAAAATGGGATAAGGGACATGGACTATGGACTATGGACTGTGGACTATGGGATTGTTGCTGGTTCGCATCATAAATCGCAGCGACATAAATTCAGTGCAGTTTTTGGACAATGTTGCCTACCTGACGTCGCACCTGATGCGGCAAATGTTTTCTTGCTTCTGGTTTTTCGCACGCTAATCTCTGTAAACAAATCACTGGACGAGAACGAGAACGAGAACGAGAATGAAGACGAGGAGGAGGATGAGGAGTCACCAGTGGCAACAGGGATATGTCCTTGGGGACATGCTGTTTTAATTGCTGCCAGACGTCGCGATTTATGAGCATCAATAAAGTGTCAACTCAAAGAGCAAAACGAACCAAATAAAACGCGCTTCTGGCTGTAAATCATTCTCGCCTGACTCTTCCTGGAAAACTAGTCAGCAGTCAGTCCAGCAAGCAAAGACCACTGTACATTGCACTCTTGCCACTCTCTGGAAAGGGACTCGGAACTTAAACTGGTACTCGAACTCATACTGGTTGTTGCCACTGCCACTGCCGCAAGATGCTTAACTTGGCCCAGACATGCAACACGGCAAAGAATGTTTTGTTTGACTCTTTTCGTTTCATTTTCTTTCTTTTCGGTATTTGCATTTCAATTGAAGCGAGTAATTAATGTATCGCATATCTGTAGAATTTTAATTGCCAAGTCAATGCACTGCACTTCACTCGCAGATGCATCACTCACTCTTTTTCTGCAACACTCCTCAGCAAAGTCAGGGGATTTTTAATGCATGGAAAATGGAAAAAATGAACATCATCAGTTGTGGGTCGTATAAATAATGAGTTTATCATTTGTAGTAAAATATAATTATTTTAATGATACTTTTAAAATATTGTATATAAATGATGTACATGCTAATACATTTTTAAATTCTCATTTTCACTGCTTGATCTTGAATTCTAAATATTCCTTTATAAACTGCTTAACTTGACTTACATTTCTTAAAAATATTCAATAATTTTGAGCCCAAAAAGTATCTTTTTGTAGCTATCGTTCACTGATATTTTGCAATCAGCTTAGTTTAATCTTTATCTTTAAACTATACTTTGCTAATAGTAACAATTTTAGTTATATAAAATTCCAAAAACTAACACCTCGCATCTGTTTAGATAATTGTCATACTTAGGGTTACTCTGGTTCACCGCAACTGCTTTGGGAAACAGATAGACAATAAAAGAGGTGAACAAATAATACCAAATCTTGTTGTCTGGTGTAATAGGCGCGCGTGTGGCCCCGGCACGTAGTCCACTCAGAAGTTAAGCCTCGGAATGGCAGCTGGCGGGAGTTGGCAGTTGGAGGATCGAGAGGAACAATTAAAATATGAAAGGGTTTCGGTTTATTGTATAACATTTTTCGCAGTAATCTAACAGAACCACAGCCGGACAGCAATTGACCAAAATCCTCGACATGAATCGTAGTCAACGAGCGTTGCGAATTTCCAATGCATATTCTATGGCATATTTCTAGCTCGAAGGGGAAAACAACCCGAACCCGAACTCGAATAAAAAGCAAATGAATGAGATGAGATGGGATGGGATGAAAACAAATGCTAGAAGTGGCTGCTGTTGCAGCACGTGATGATTGCATCATTGTGTCGGCTTAGTACGTGCCCCACAACTCGCTTGTCACATAAAAAATGACACAAAACTCTCGGCATTTTGGTGCATTATAAACTTTTGCATGCTCTGTGTGGACAGATGTTTGCCTGGTCTTTGCTCGGGGATCTCGGGGATCTGGCATTGGAATTGGGAACGGCAAAAATGACACACAATTTGCTGTTTACCAAAACTTGTGGTTAGCTCTGCTTATATACAATGTACCATGTTCCAGAGTCGAGCACAAACCAAACCAAATCAAACCAAACCATTTGACACTTGCGCCCTGGGATCGGATGGAATGGGACAACAATCGGAGATTGCGGGGAAATCGACCAACTGCTATCATTTACGAGTGCGGTTTTTCATTAGGGTACGGATTAGATGCTATTAAGTCATGCCCCATCCAAAGAAGACTCGAAAAAAGATGATTTTATTTAAGCGGAATTTCAATAGCACATGACATGATTACTTCACAGACAGAGCTGCATATAAATAGAGATGGATGAATGGGTATCTATTTAATTCAATAGAATTCTCGCAGTAACTAAAGGAAGCAGCATTGCACATATTTTGCATTCAATTCCAACAATTCCAGAGCATCGTATTCCAAGAGGATTGTGAGGGGAGCTTGACAAAGTTGTTAGAGTTTATCTCTATAATGTCATTAGTTATTTATCTGGGCTATAAAATATCTTTAGAAAAATACACTGCTTTTGAAATTGTATTTGTAATTTACACTTATATAATAGATCATAGATTTATTTAGACTCCAATTAACAGTTCAATTGAATTATATTCAATATTAAATTTAAGCTGAATTGATAAAAATAACTCAAGGAGTCATTTAATTGCTCTACCTAACTCTCTAATAGTGTATAGTTTAATGAAATCGGCTTTGATTTTCATTCATAACGATGCATAAAGTCGCCCAAATGTCTAGGTCGCATCTTGTAAATCTGACTCATATAGGAAGTGAGTCGGAGGTTGATTCTAAGTGACCTTTTTCCCCGCCGTTTAACGAGCGTTTAAAATACAACCGAATGCTGACCGATATGCGGTTTATTGTTATGCAAAATCCGCCATAATGCGCATAAAGAAAAGAAAAGTAATATTAAAAACGCATAATAACGAAGACCAACAAAACCGAAGCCTGGCCATAAACTCGGACAACTTTCGCCTGGGGAACGGCGACTACAAAGCCGGCTTTATATACGACTTTGAATTTGGTTTGGTTTGTATATTTTTGGGGAACCAAGTGCAAGTTGATGTGCACAACAAAACAACAAAAGGCAGAAGTTTTCATAATTTATGGCAAATGCGAGCATTAACTTCATTAGATCGAAATTTAAGGCGAAGCGTTACGTTGATGGGACCATTAAAATGGGAACACAAAAGTGAATGAAGGCAAGGAGGGAGGCCGGGAGTGGAATGTGGGGGGATCGTTGCGGCTTCTTACATTTTTTTCCTGCATCTGGTGCGCAATTAGTTTGGTAGAAGACTGGAAACTGGACTACAAATTCATTGAGAGAGCAGAGTTGCAGTTTCAGTTGGAGGCGGAGTTGGAGTTGCAGTTGGAGTTCGAGTAGAATACGAGGAATTATCACATAAATTTATTTTTAAAGAAATGCTGAAAGAAATGCACCACCAACTGCGTCATTGTTGGCGGTTGCATTTGTCAAGCGGCAGCCGTCGAGCAAGTTGCACACAGCGTGTGTTCTGCTCCCCCCCTCCCCACCTCTTTACACATTCCCTGGCTTCGTTTCTAAAATATTTTGGTAGTTTATGGCAACACCCACCCAGTCAGACTCTAAAAAGAGAGAGAGAAGGAGCGAAAGAGAGAAAGGGAGCTGCCCGCAGTTTGATTGCCAGCCATGTGGAAACATTTGTGGATGCCGCGTGGGCCTTGCAACAAGTGCAGCGCAGTCGTTGATCATGTTGATGATGCTCAACAAATGATGATGCTGAGCAGCAACAGTTGCTGATGATCATCAGATGATGTGGATGAGACTCTTCACACTTTGATGACAGCGCATTTGTAGTGCTGAAAATGTCATAAATTTCAATGCCATATGCAGAGTGCAACTTCAGTTGGGGCCGAGTCAAGTAGCAACACTTGGTGGCTGCCACGTTACGTTCGATATTTCACGCTACCTAAACTTCGTAGATATCTACTTCATCTTCTCCATCTTCGGTTCAGTCGACCTTGACCAATGCGCGGCGTGAAATGGGCTATAAAAGTCAATTGACAAACGCGAGAATTCATCCATATTTTGGGAAAGTTGCCGCACAGCAGGAAGTGGGAAATGGGAAACGTGGCACCTCCTGGACAGCGTGTGTCGCGACACGCAAATGAGTCTTGTCCAGGTCCAGGTAGACGCACTCAGCTCAATTTGTCACAGTCTCGAGTGTCCTGACGTCTTGACTTAGCCGGAATCAGGGAGTAGAGGCCTTGGCCAGCTTCATTGAATGGCCATAAATAAGAGTGAGGCACGTGCCTTTCAAATATCCTTTTGGCAAATCAGTTGTACCTGTTGCAAGGACCAACAAGTGCAGCTCAACTGAAAACTAGCAGCCATTTTAGGTGTCTTGTTCTTGGTCTTGACTTTCATCTTCCATCTTCCATCTGCGTCTAAAGTTGAGAGTCCACATGCAACGCCACAAATCAAGCGGGGCAACGAAACCTTGAGCTTGGGCTTCAGCTTGGGATAACAGCAACGGGTTCAGCGCGTAAATTGTGGCAGACACTTAAGAGTCGAGACAAGATTAAATGTTGAATTACGTTAAGGCCAACTAAGATAAGCCAAGTGCTGAGACCAGAGTCAAGCGCTGAGCTGGAGATGGAAATGAAGTCGGAGATGGAGATGGAGATGAAGTTCCCATCTCAGATCCCGCCAAAAGGAGTGGCCAACTGTGTTCGGGCCAAGGTGATAATGATAAGGAAATGAAATCGAGTTAAGTTTCGCGACCAACACAATCTCCAAATGAGACGCCCAATGACTATGAATTTCAGAATGAGAATGGGAATGAGAATGGAAATGAGACCGATGCGATGTGCGCTATCTGAACGAGTATAAAGTATGGTAACTGATGCTTAACATAAATTATCAATGTTGTCGGGTACTGTGGTCAAAATAGACATAGTTTTCAAACAAGTTAATATGCTGCAAAGTGTGAGAAAGCCCTTTTAAAACCAAAAAATATATATGCAACATTAGGTGTATAATCATTTTGTTTAATTTTATTTAGCTCGATATTAAGCAAATGAATTACCGATGATAATGTTTTTTGAAAGTGAAGCGACTTTTGGACTATATTTATGTCAAATTTGGATATACACAATATTATACAATTTACTAATTTATTTGTTTCCAGTCAAAATTGAAGAAAAGGTTTTTGAGTCTAAGCACAGCTTCAATTTCAAATAACAAGTATTAATCTGTTCAAAAGTAGCTAATCTAATCTACATAATTAAAATTATATTACCAGATTTAAATAGTATATTGTTATCATTTTCATTTCAATCTTAATAACTAGTTATTGGTTTTATTAATTAAATCAAATATTTATAATTGATTAATTTTATCTCTTGTTAATAACAAACATTATTAAAAGTTAAGTCAAACAGAATATTCTCCCTAATAAATGTGAAACTCTGTATTGAAATCTAGTGGAATTTACCTTGAATTAGCACAGTTCTCACCATTGTCGATCGGCGTGTGTAAGTGTCGTTGACTGTCTGAGGTCCTACAAAGATACTTATATACAAATTGTGTGAGTTTGTCTATCCCACGTGTAATACACTTCAGACATGCTCATTGACGACTGTCCACAGTGTCTGTGTCTGGCCAGAGTTGACCCAGGCAACTGACTGATAAGCGTAATTGATTTTTGCAATTATTTTTAGCATAGCTCAAAAATAACTTGGAAAATGTGTCAAATGGCGACGATGGCGACGACCTCATAATTTTTATGATTAGTGGGGAATGCTTGTTAGTGGGCAGCAACGTCATTGACGAGTCGACGATGGCGGCGGCAACATCAGCAGCAGCAACATCAGCAGCAGCAACATCAGCAGCTGCATCAGCAACACGTACGCACACTTCTCACACAAGCGAGGAGGCAACTCTGGCAAAAAGGACCGCCGCGCCGACGTTTCGTGATAAATTGCAATGATAGCAAAAGTACTTGGCTCTCTCTGTCTGTGTCTGTTGCTGTTGCTGTTGCCGAAACAGAATAAAACGAAACATTTTGGCAGACGTGTCCACCAGCAACAACAAAAAAGCAACAGCAACAGCAACACAAAAATTAACCGCCGGCAACAGCAACGCGTGAATAAGAAGCATGTGGGACAGGGGCAAGGTGGTGGGTGGGACGCTTCGTGTTGCATGTAAGCCAGTCAGTCAGTCCAAAAGATGATATATCCAAAAATTCCATATAATGACTGCCAGGCAATAACATTGCTTGCCCGGCGACTGTTGCTGTTGTCGTTGCCGTTGCTGCTGATGATGTTGCTGTTTTTGCTGTTGCCGTTGCTGTTGCCGGTCAGCAGCAATAACGGCAAGTACCCAGCGCGCATTAGAAGCAACAACAAAAAGTCGAAGAAAAATAAAGAATAGTGGAAAATAGTAGAAAATACCCAAGCAGCGCAGACATGGGAACTATTTTCACGCTCAGTTGCAATCTGTCAATGACGTTCGCCACACTGCAACAGCAACACCAACAGCAACAGCAACAACAACAAGCACGACACCTTTTTCTGGCCTCTTCTGCAGTTTGAAGTTGCTGCAACGCCCCAGCACGCTGGTCAGACAGTCAGAGAGAGAGAGAGACGGAGGGACAGACTCTGGCTGATATATCAAAGCCGAACCATCATCATCTTATTAAAGAGTGCCAACTTAATTTGCTTGGCCATGTTGCTAGACAAGTTGTTGCCGGTGTTGTTCCTGATGCTGTTACTCTTCTGCCGTTGTTGTTGCTGTTGCTGTTGTTACTGCTGCTTTTGTGCTGTTCTAGGTGTTGCTGAGGGGCGTAACTCAAAACAGTTAGAAACTTGAAAAACAGGCTAACATCTTAGCACCGAAGTTTTTATATCCTTTAGAGAATACGTGCAAATGGAGAAAGTTGTTAATTATATTTATAAACAAATATAGATTAAGACTGAATTAATTTATTTTCCATTTTTAATGATACGTTAGCTAAAACAATATAAGAAATAAAATCAAAATGAAATGCAATGCATTAACTTAACAATGAACTAATTAATTCAATCTGAATCCATTTTAAAGATAATTTACATTATATTTATAAAAAGAATTCTTAAAAATTCCTAAATTTTCATTTATAGTAATATTAGCAATTTTATTTGACTGTACAATCAGTGTTGCTAGTGTTAATGTTCTAGTTAGTACGTATATTGTATAATTAATGAATTTTCGTTATGAAAATGATTTGCCAAAAAATATCTAAGCAAAGGCAATAACAGAAACTTTGCGATTATTTTTAGCTATAGTTTGAACTTCAACTGCAGCTTCAGTTTTGTCTTTGGAATTTTTTATGGAATCTTTTGTGGCTCATCCACTCAACACCTTTTGGGCTGCCGTTAGTTCAACCAAAACGCTATAATTAATAGATTATCATCGACAACATTTTAAATTCGCATTAAATTTGCCAGCGCGCCAAATTGCAATGCCAAAGTGGAAAATAGCAAAGCATTTTCTCCGCAATATATTTCTATTCTAACGTGTCTCTCTCTTTCTATCCTTTGGTTATCTGCCTCTCTTCCTGTCCCTTTTCCGCAATATTCTTTGGGACTGCTGGTCGCTTTGGTCACATACACGGAAGTGATTTTTCCACTCCAATGACGAGGTCTCTTCATGTTGCTGTTGCTGTTATTGTTCTTGTTGCTGTGGTGCAACAAGTTGCAGCTACTTTAGTGGGTGTCCGTTGTTGCCTCACGTGCTACAGACGGCCCACAAAAAAATCAAAGAGAAAAATTATAAGTTGCCTCTCCAAGATATTGCAGCATTGTTGTGTTGTTGTTATTGTTGTTGTTGTTGTTGCTGATAGACAAGATCAATGCTAACGTTGTTGCTGTTGCCGCTTGCTGGTTAGTTAGTCAGTGGGTTTTGATTACAAAATAAAAATAATGCTTTGTTGCTACGCCCTTGGAACGAATTTCACTTCGTTGTGCTCATTTATGTGTGAAATTTTGGCTATAATATTTTTAGCTATTTTCCAATAGAATTATTACTCTCCAGAAATGATACGATGACAATGTTTTAATAGATATATTCAATAAATTGCCATGCTAAAAGTTAATTTTAAAGATGTTTTTAAAAATATACCTGCAATTAAGTTGCCCAGTGTTATGCAAATTTTATATGCGGCAAGCAGTTCATTATCCTTTTCTTCTGGTCCCAACAACTGTCAAAAATCTCAACTCATCACTTTATCTTGGGTCCAAGACAGACAGCTCAATATTTGTATAAGAAATTAACGTGATTGGGCTCATTAAGCATTCGCCCTGTTTACCCGAAGCTCATAAAAAGTCTCGTGTTTAATAAGCAAATATCAACACCTTGCAGAATGTAAAAAAAGCGGAAAGAAGAGAATATACTTTGTGCATAAATGCAGTGCAGAGATCTCAGAGATCTCCGATGTCGGATCTCGGATCTCGGAGTCATCTGCGTGATCATACAAAGCAATCAGCAAAGAAAACATTAACCGGTGTCTGCTGATGACGATGCTGATGAGTTGGGTAAATATAATTTTTCAAGATCAATGTTTATTTACACAGCGTAGGCCAAAAATGCATTATTGGCAGCATGTAGCATGAAGTGAGTGCCACAGGGAGTTATTAGGAGGGAGGGGGAAGCAGCAAACCAAAAAAAAAAAAAAATAAAAATAAAAGAATACAGAAAAGACAAACAAACAATGGTCCAAGCTTTGGACACGCAATTGCAATTAATGGGAAGTAACCAAAAACCAATGGATGATGCGGTCCCGAGACGCTGTCAAGTGTCCAGAAGGCGACGCACGCACACACACACACACACACACATGTACATGAAGTGGCAAGTTGGAAGTTGAAGTTGAGGTTGATGTTGAGGTTGAGGTTGCTGCTCTACGTCTATGTTGCAGCCTCAAGATGTTTTGATGAAGTTTTTCATTTCGAGTGTTGTGGCAACTTGACGACGTCACCGCGGCGCAGCCACAGAATGAAGACGTCAAGCGAAGACGTCAATTGCTGACCAAAAGAAGAAGAGTGTCTACGAAATAAATATATAAACAAGCCTCAATGATGACGACTTTGACTGTCACGAAGACGAAACAATCAACTCTATGGTGGACTGTGCCACAAGGCGACAAGGCGACAAGCAACACTCGTTTTAGCAAGTTCAATGGCCAAGGATATGCCACAGACAATAACAAAACAATACCCGGCAATTGCGTGCCACATGCAGCAACCTGCAACAGTTGCTGCCGCTGCAACAGCAGCAGCAACACAATATGAGATGCTGATTAGGCAGTTTGCCAGTCTCAAAGCGAAATCGATGCCTCAAACCTCAGCACGCATGTTCATAAAAACGCTAAATGCATATTGGCAAAAATAATGATGACAGTTGGCTAACTAAGCCAGACAGTCAGGCAATGCAACTCAATTTACAACAGCAACAGCAACAGCAACAACAACAAGACATTTAACAAATTAAGATGCAACAGTTCACAACCAGACGGACATTTCTATTATTATCTCGATCGTTATTACAATAATTACACTAGACTACAGAAGTTGCCTCTAAATTTAAAACATTTATGAAAATTGATTACTTAATTATTAAAGTCTTCTATTTACAGTTTATTTATTATTTATAATTATTTATTTACCTATTTAACAAAAATTAAACTCTTTAATTTTATTTTGAATCGACAGATATATGAATATGTATATATTTTGTTTGAATATAAATTTTTCTTTTTTACTTTTTTCTAAATATCTTCGATTTTCGTCATCTATTTTTCGTGTAGTCTTAAATACCTTTTAAATAATTTAGTTGCTAGCTTTATTTTATTTATTTGTCAACTAAGAGTGAGAGAGAAATTTGTTGTGTAGTGTAATTGCGAACACCTTATGTCACATTACCACAAGCGATGACAATGCTGATGGTGAGAATTGGGTCAGTCAGTGCTCACGTCAGCTTGTTGCAGTTGTAAGTAGTTGTCACACGTTGCCTCCCTCCCCTTACCGCCATGCAACCATAGACGTGGCATGGAAGAGGGGCAAGCTGCATCTTAATGACAACCAAACAAGTCAAACACAACCGGCAACAGGGGCAACTGGCAACATTCAACAGTCAACAAGCAACGCACACGCAGCCGATGAGGAAAGTTTTGCGGCAGCAACAACAATTGCAATTGTCTCATTAGCGTGACAGAACACAAGCAGCTGCTTGCAACGCCCACCGATGTGGCAACAAGAGTAACCTTCATATATACTATATACAATATGTAGTAAGTAAGCACTGCAACTAATGTCGGATACATATTGCAGTTGCGGTAATTAATTTGCGTCTCGCAATGATTTCTCTGCATTGTTTCACACAAAGCATTTGCATAATTGTTTCACATCGCTCGTGTGGCAGTTGCAAGTTGCCGGTTGCCAGTTGCCAGTTGCCGGTTGCCAGTTGTGCTATATTGCTCGATGTGGCAGTTGCCTCACGTAGGTGTTGAAAATTGTTTCAGTCTCTGGCCGCATTTTGGATACGAGTTTGCTCTATCTATTGGCTAATTTTGCAATTGCCGCTCGTAACTAGACGCGATTAATCAAGCGGCAACAACAGCAACGCCAATGGCATAAATGAATTACTCACATGAGCCGCGCCCGCAATTCGCATAAACAAATGCCGCATGCAACTCCAGCGCCTCCTTCTTCAATTTCCCCTCCAGTTCCACATCATCATGCAAGAAACCAACTCTATTTGTTTAGGCTGCAATTTTTTCAGCATTTCGCACTATAATTGATCATGTTTTTGGCTTTGCTTTTCGGTATCTGCGTTATTTGACCTAACAACAGGAAATAATGCCAGCCAAATGGAGTTTATGTTATGTTTCTGCATCTGGTCAGATTGTTGAAATCCAACAACGTCCAGTCATTATCTGAACTGGCACATCTACATCTAATGCAGCTATTAATATCCAAACGATTGGGAAATTGTTAACTGATATATGCAGTCTGCAAAACTTGTAGAATGTATGGCAATCAATTCGCTATTTTCAATGAATTTCACTTTGATAATAAATGAAACATTTTAGTTCTATATAAAGTAAATTATATTTATTTCTTTTCACATGAGCATTATATATAATATAATTGGTAAATTAAATAATAACAATTTAATAATCTACCAATTTTGTAATAAAAAGAATGAAAATTGATTTAATAAAATATTTTTCTGAGCAATTAAATATCTATTTCTTGGACAACTAAAAATTAATTTAATCATCAAAAATTGTAAAATTTACAAACTCATATACAACAAATCAGTTTGTTTAATTCAATTACTTGAAACTTATAACAAAAAATCGAAAGCCAAAAAAAGGTAATTTTTATAAAGTTGCCAGTAGCTTTTAATTAACTTTGCCATCTGAACACATTAAAAAAATAGTTTTTTATTGCAATTTTATTTAGTGA
The DNA here is from genome assembly GCA_018901795.1 of Drosophila sp. st01m. Lineage (NCBI taxonomy): Eukaryota > Metazoa > Arthropoda > Insecta > Diptera > Drosophilidae > Drosophila > Drosophila sp. st01m. The sequence continues at coordinate 4,804,575 of JAEIFG010000172.1, forward strand.
AATAAATTGCAACGTTAACCAGTTTTCCACTTGGGCACCATTGCACCATTGAACCACTTTCCACATGTCAGTGGGTGTTGTAAGGGGTATGAGGGGGGAGGGTTGTTGGATCTGCATAAGGCCCAAGTGGTGTGTGGCATGTGTGGCACGTGATATATATATTCAATTTTCAATTAGCTGCCAACATGTTACACAGACAAAAAACTAGTTTAATTTTGATTTGAATACTTTTCTCTCCCAGTGTGCTTCCAATTAATTTTAGCTTAATTTTAATGGCCCACATTTTGTACTCACTTTGCATATGCATTTATGAGCTTATGGAGTAGCTGTGTGTGTTGTTTTTGGTGTCAATGTTGCAACATTGCAGTTGCACTCCACTCACAGCTGCATACGCATAACGAATATTAATAATTTGTTTTCATTCAACGTGTTTTGTGTTGATATACACAACTTTCGTGCGCCATGACAATAAATTCATTCACTTCATTTCATTTCATTCACTCGCATTGAGTGCTAAAAAGTGAATGCAAATAATTTCAGCGCTTTGACTCATTAGCGCAACGGGGTGTATTCATTAACATTTGCACTGTGTGAATTATGAATAGTTTAATACATTTTCAGCGCTTTGTTAAATTTACTTTTTACTTTCGGTGTTTCTTTTTTTCCCATCTCGCTCACATTTTGCATTATTTCTGCTGTGGTTTTGGCCATTACAATTGACGCAAACGTGCTGAGGTGTGGTCCGAACTCCGGATCTGTGGCTTACCTGAGCGCCATAATAGCAATTTGGCTTTATACTATAATGAAATGAGCTTGACGCGGCCCCAGATTGACCTATTTTTAAGAGTAGAGCCTTGTGCTTGAATCGTTATTAATATATTTTTAAATTTGGCTATTTATTCTTATTTTTCAGCTACTGAAATGTATAAAATATATTATCAGAACTCGTTACATATTTAGCTGAAAAAATGCTAATATTATATATTAAATTATATTAAAAATATATATAATTGCTTAATTAGGCCTATTTTAATTTATATATATAAAATAGGAGAAATCGGTGTTAATATTATTAGAGTAATAATCATATTTATTACTGAAAACTGTAACTTATAGTAAATATTTTTAAAAAACACTTTGGCAGCATTTTGAGTCTGTTGCACCTTTCAATTTTGCTGGTTTTTAATCGCATTAGAAAATTGACGAAGCATAGAACAAAATTGTATAGGAATTTTGTGTGATTGTTTTGAGGTTTCCATTTTAGGCACATTTTGCAGATGTGAATGCCGAGACATAAGCGATTTTCACACTTCAAATTTCCCAACACGCACACACACATACACAGATTCACATTTAGCAGTGTATGCCCCAAAAGGATTTTCACGCTCAGCATTTGTCCTGCTGCCATTTCGTTACAGCCGTAGGTGACACGCATTTCGAATTGGATTTGGCCAAAAGCGAGACGACGATGTGTTGTTCGAGTTGGCCAACTGTCTCGGCCTGGCCGGCAGCGAGCATAATTTTTAGTGGCATTGGCAGCAGCTGCTTGGCTCTAAGCTGCATTTGCCAAATGATCTGTTAGACCAGGTTCGATTTGTGCTGCATGGCTTGAATTGATTTGCAACATTTCGTTTATATTTCTATATTTTTGGATAGCAACTTGGCCAAGATCAGTTTAGATGCTGTTCGACACTTTTGTGTTTTTTTTAATCTTATTTTTATTATTTCACTTTTTCGCTTTTTATGCCCAACTAATGAACTTTTATTTGATAGCCCTCCATGTAGGCCTCAAGTTTACGCGATTTTAATGGCACTTTGGTGTCGAGCTTTTGGCCAGGCCCTTCAAAAAGCAGCTCACGCTGCGCTTTTGCTTTGCTTTTGCTCAATAGTTAACCTGATTTTACATTTAATTAAATAACAGACCATAAAAATATACAAATGCAGACACTCGCTGGGGCGTCAAAGGAAAGTTGAAAAGTGTTTGTCGACCTCCCAGTTCTTGTCTCTTATCTACCATATTACGTCTAGCCGATAATGTTAATGATGGCCTTAAAATCATTTTACGTTCACTGAGTGTGGTTGTATCTTGTTCTTTGTTGTTGTTGTTGCAGCTGCAATTTTTGTGGCCTAAACGCGTTGCGTCCACCATAAAAATCGAATTTGATTTTAATTTTTATTACAAGTTTTACTTTCCTCAATGAAATTGTGGCTCTGTTTGTTATAGTTGCCATTGCGGGCTGCTTTAAAAGCCATTAAACTACTATCCTCACCGATAAGATCTGACGATCTGGCAACAAGCGAAAGCACTTTGAGGATATTCCGGGATTTGATTTACGATATCATTGCATGGCGATTATTAAGGTGAAAGAGGCAGATGATTAAGACGGCATCAGATACATGTGTATCTAAGAGATACATAATCATAAAAAATAGTATTTAAGCGTTGCACTGAAAGAGACATGAAGTTGAGTCCAGAAATATTTTGTTACAAGAGAATTAATTATTTAAACTAGCACAATGTAATCAGTTTAGTTTAAGAACTTTCATATATTATAAAAAACTTTACTTCTTAGATATCTTTTATTATAAAAAACATTTGCCAGTTGGAAACTGTCTGGGGATTTAAGGCAATCCAAGCCAAGCCCGTAGTCATGACCCATAGAGGGGCTGTTAATGTGTTGTAATCTAAAGCTAAGCGTTCTCAAAATCAATTACAACTGTCAGTCATATCGTGCCCCATTGTCAGTGACAGTTTGGCGGACAGAGTTTTGTTGGAAATCGAACAAAAAAATGCAGTTGATCCCCCAGACAGTTGACATTTGAGCATTATCGAAGTGCATTCCAATCTAAACACTGAACTGATTGCATTTGAGGTGTGTGTTTCAGCATTTTAATGACTGATTAGTCCGACAATTGAAGTGGAGTACAGATATGATCAGACCACCACACACACATACACACACTCACACTTGTAACTTGGCTGATACACTGTTAATTTATCTTTCAGATGACTTTCAATATGAGCAATTCATCAATTATGTGGCAAATATTTCAGCGCCTACGCATTGCGAGTGAAATGGAATAAGGAAAAAAGGAGTCGAGTCGAGTGAAGTTCATCAATTAGTCGCAAGTAACTCCTTGTGGCAGCATATGCGTCTGATGGGGCAGCTTAACAATGTTGCAAACTGGCGCCAACTACAGAGAGAGAGAGAGAGAGAGAGAGAGGAGAGAGAGGAGTTTCTAGGCTCCGATCTGCTCGTTAGTTGTCTTTCTTGCCTCATTTTTCATAATTTCCACACTTGGCAGAGACAAACGGATAAACCAAATATGTATAACAAAACTTACGACTTCCGCTTGCAACTTAAAAGTGCCGTGGAGGGGGTGAAAAGGGGAATGGGGGGGACTTATAGGCAACTGAAGTCAATGCCAGAAGTCAACTTAATTAATTTTTATGCCAGCAGCAAGCGTTGCAACATTGCCTGCTGCGGCAACTGCAGCATCGATTTTGATTTAAGTTACGTGGCATGCAAGCCAAGGCCAATAACCAATGGCCAACTAGCAGCTACCAGATCTCCAGTCTGAAGTCAGAAATCAGAAAACAGAAAACAGGAAGTGCTCTCGGACGGCAACGACTTCTGCTGCTTTATCTGCTTATTGCCGCTGCAGGAGCCAAGTTGCAAGTTGCAAGTTGCACTTAGCTGCACAGTGCAACGGCGGCAGGTGTTGCTGATATCTCTGATTAAATGGCGTACGCCAAATCATGGCCAAAAGCGTTCTAAGACGCACATTAAATTGCATCGCATTTCACCTCACAATTCCCCTTCCCATTCCCCTGCCCCACATCACCCCCCACCCATCATGCCACGCTCGAGTGGGTGCACGCCAACTGTAACTTGAGCTGAACACATTTGCTGCAATTTCTCTGAGATTAACATTCAATGTGCCAAGTAGCTGCAGTTTAACTCGGAATTTGAGTAACTTTATAGCCTGACTTTATCATTGCAGATTAGACAGAGCTAAGCTTATGCAAATTGATTAATTAGTGGTGGCATAAATATGGGATACAGTTCGCAAAGTATTGATTTATTAGCAGACAAGTTATTTTATTGGGAAATAAGTTTAATATAGATGCCACAAATAACAGTTATTAATTTTATTTTCTTAGGTTTAGGACATTGGCTTAAATTTTAATCGGAGATTTAATTCCGTGTCCGTTTTTAAATTGGATTAAAGTTGCTAGAGAACTTCCCTAAAATCTAGAGCAACGCTCTAACGTATTGTTTAGGCTATGATTTATTATTAAAAATAATGCAAAGAGTTTAATTTAATATTTGTATTCTATATAATATAACTACCTTTATATTCAAGTTTACATTTCGATTATTTTCAACATATTATACTCATTATAATGTGTCTAAAGAAAATCAATCTGGAAAGTGTCTAATACTTTTGATAGTCTCCGCGTTGTCTTCTTGAACTACCTCACACAGTGAGAGCCAAAAGTTTTGCATATGCTAAGGACGTGCTGTGTGGCCGGTGAGGACATTTGTGTGTCTCAGCTTGAACGGGATGCAAGGATGTTTAATATGTGGTCGACTCGCCCACACAGTAAGCAATCCTCAGACATCAGAGTCGCCGCTGGAGGAAGATGACTTGCTGGCTGTAAAAAGTCGCACATTTTTGTAACGAATCGGCAATTAGGGATGCCAGTCGGAGCTGATGAATGAGGCCCGGCACTCGATCGATGATGTGGACCTACCGCAAAAATCAATGCCAAAAAAATAAAGGAAAGAGAAAAGAAAATGGAAAACAATGGAGAAGTCACAGTGCGAGTAGAAGCCGGAAGATAGAAGACATCCAAGTGAATCCTGCGGCGTGTGAACCGTGTAACAAGTGTAACAAATTCAGAGCGAGCACAAAAAATGTGACACAAATTAGTGACGCCCTTTGAGACGCTGCCGATCAAGGGGAGGTGGATGGGACTGAGACTGAGACTGAGGTCGAGGTCGTCTAGGCTCTGGACTGCTCTCTCTGTTGCCCTCAGACATGTCGGCGTCCTGTTGTGTGTTGTGTGTCTGTCCGTCTGTCTGTCTGTCTGTCCGTCTGTTTTGTACGTTTGTCTCGTTGGTGTCTCTTAGCTTGTGATGCTGCCGCCAGAATTGTCTTCGTTGATTGTGAAACACTTTCATCACTTCAGTGTCGGCCCAAAACCAAATGCATGTCATCCATGCCGACTGAAGACCTGACAAACGGTGGGCGTTTGTTTTAATAGCTCATCTCTCTCTCCCTCTCGCTGCCTCTGACTTTTCTCCCTCTCTCTTTCTCTCTTCTTCTGACTGGAACTGGCTTTTGAGCCCACACACACACATCATGCGCCGAGCAGAGCATCTTTGAAGTCTTTCAAGTGACAGAGCGCCAAATTAAATGAAATGAGATTGCTCTATTCCATAATACACATAAAGCGAATACCCTAGAAAAACTTACTAAACATTCAATACAATATAAATCTTACATTGCAAAGTTCATATAATTTTGTTTATTGTTAAAATTGATTTTAAAATTTATTTCGGTGAAATAAAATTTTACAAATTATAGATCTACTTAAATTTCAATATAAAATCATGAATTTTTAATAATTTAATTTAATAAAAATTGAGTATGGGAAATAATTTAATATTTTCATTTACAAATCATGAATTTGTAATGTTTTTCTAATAAATATTAATACATATATAAATTAAGAAATATATCTGTGCGTTTCGAAAATTATAATATATGTTTCTCTTTAAATTGTGAAACAATATTTTTATTGAGATATTGTTTAATTCACTTATCAACCCACAAAATTTATTTTCGGATACCCAAATATTTATAGATACATTGATGTTTTAGGTATATATTATTAAATATAAATTGTTGTATACTTGTTTAGAAAACAATTACAGTTTCCCTAGTTCTATAATCTGATGATTTTGTTTGTCTTTAAAATAATACAGCCCCTTTATTTACTTTAATAATAACCACAGGGTATTCTACAAAGTGTTAAAAAGTTGCTTGTCATATGCTTTTGAAGTGATCTCAGATTTGTATTTTCTGTATTTTTGGTCTGCCTACACCTGAACAGCAATTACCAGAAGCAGCCCACCCAACTTCAGAGCATGTCGCAGTTAATTTGTGTGTGATACCAAAAGAAAATTCAAAATGTGTTGACACTGCCTTGGAGAAGGAAAAGCAAAGCCCAATCTGAAGTGAGCTGCTCAACTCAACTCAACTCAACGTAATTTCTGCCCAGTGCTGTTCAATATGCAAACAATGCACATTGACATAGATTTTCATTTTCATTAGCCTCTGGAAGGAAGCCTCCCCCTACTCCATGGAAAGATGGCCAACCGACTGCTGACCAACTTTCTGCCTTGCACTGTGCACTGACTGATTAGAAGAGCAACAACAACAACAACAATGATAACAACAACAGCAACCAGAACGAGAACTGAAGCAATCACAGAGACTGCGACTGGGGCAACGTTGATAAAAGAAAAACAGCCGGGAAAACCACAATACTGAACCAGCCACAATGAGTGAATGCCACCCCAATGGAGCATGCTACACCAGTCTCTACACAGGCCAGGGCAACAACATGGCACTTGATTAGTAGCAACAACAACAACGAGGAATGCAACAATGCGTGGGTTGGCATCCCAAATCTGGTTACTTGCCAGCTCTCGGATTCATTAGCAGCAGCAGCAGCCGGAGCAGTCGGAGCTGAGGCTGAAGCTGGAGCAGCAGATGGAACTGGGTTTGGGCCTGTGCCTGCGATCGGGATTGGGATTGGAACTGGGGCTCTGTCTCTTGCTTGAATGCTCGCCTGCTTGTTTCTGCATGCGTTTCATTATGTCAAACAGTCAATCATGCAAAATAGTTCAGGCCCAGCATCAGTGGGTACAAAGTGTGTGAGCACACGCACAGTGGGACAAGTTCTTTGGGAACTTATTATTATTATAATTTATTTTTAAAATATTTGATACAACGCATTCCATCTTTAAAGCTTGACAAGGAATTAAACCTGGTCACTTTTGGAACTGAGGTTCTATATATTTAAAAGTATATTTACATAATATACTTATTTGAATATTGAACTTATGAACTCTGAATGTTTTAAATTTCATAGTGAAAATTTCGACATAACAATTATTTCCAAACTTTTTCGTAAAAGCTACAAAATAACAATTAGTTAAGGTTTTTAAATATATTAGTTGCACTACTCGATTTAAATCAGTTTTGTCTAACGTAGGCTTGTAAATATGTTTTCGTATCACATGTGCGAAGAAAAGTATTTTCGACAAAAACGTACAAAATATAAATATTTTTTAAATTCATGAAAAATTAAAAATAAATAGTACTTAGAATCTTTACGTTGGTTTAGAGAACATTAAGAGATACATAAACTGAGGGACAGGAATAGACAACAAGATTACAATTTAATTAAGGAGTTTAAGTTATCATATAACATAATTTATTGCTATCTTATGAGTGTTGATTTCATAGGAGTTTTATTTATATTCTTTATCTTATCTCATGTTTGCTCCAATGTGCAACGGCTGCTTTGCATCGGCCGAGAGCTGCCCAAGAGCAGAGCACACAACACACTGCATTTTAAGTATATGCAAAGTCGATGCCAAAATGCAATGTTTTTTGAACTGCACTGATTTCCATCCAAGTGGTAGCAAGGACCACACACACACATCACACACACAACACACACTTAGTATAGGCACAAACAGTTGAAAGATGGGCGCTTGAAGCAATTTTTGGCAATTGAGCGCAAACAATCGCACATTGTTGAACAATGTTGAGTTGAAAGGAAGCAGGACTCGAAATTTGTTGCTGGCAAAACACTTTAGGGATGCGCAAGTGCAGCCAAATGAGTTTCAAATGGTAACAAATCGAGCGGCAGAAGAACAACAACAACAACAAGAAACAAACAATAACAAAAGGGGATAGGGATCAAAAGGTAGCGCTAAAGGAAACTGCCGCCTTGTGGCATGTTGCAAAGTGAGAGGCGATTGCTATGTAGGCCCACAAAATGCCATGGCAACAATTCAGCAAAAGGACAACGATTCTCAGGTGACAATGACACTGACTAGAGTAGAGTAGAGTGAGAGTGAGAGGAAGAATCTCTATAACAATGACACTGACGACGTGTGCGACATTTTTCCCAAGATGTCACTCCATTGTCCGACTGAAAACCAAGCAGTAGCTGCCACAGGCAGAGAGAGAGAGGGGAGTGGCATCTCTGTTGCGCCACACGCAAAGCCAAACCGATGCCGATGACGATGACGATGACGTTGACAATTTGTTTGTTCTCAAACTTGGATATCGTATTAAGGTGACAGTCTCCGCATCTCTTTCTTGTTCTCTATCGATGTGTGTGGCTGCCGCTTGTAGCAATTAGAAGATATTAACATTGCCTCATTGTTCGATTGCCGTTCAACCTTAGCAAATTAGTTAATAAAGGTGGGAAGTTGCCAATTTGATGTTTCTTGTTCTTTCGGTTCTGTTCGGTTCTGTTTCATCTCCAGTCTTCTTTCTCTCTTCTATCTCTTTTTTAGTGAGTGCCGCAATGAGTTTGCGAATTTGTTGTGTTGTTGCCGCTACTGGCGATCGGTACTTCTAAAACAACATTCTCTTCAGTTTGGTCTTTCAATATTTTGACAGCCAGAACAATCCCATAGAGAGACGGCAACTCTGGAGTGTTGTTCGGTTTCCCACGTTGCCCTTGAAGTGGCGGTCAGAAGAAAGCTGAGAAAACTCAAGAGATTTTCCAGAAATTTCCATAAATTACATGTATAATAGTGTAGTTTTTAATTTCACCAGTCAGATTTAAACATTATTTTAAAAATGTGTAATATAATTTTGAATACTTTTTCCAGTTAGATTTAAATGGTATATTAAATTCGGTACAATATAAAAATAATGTGCTCTATTTTTGCATTATTATTTATTTTGTTATTTTCACAGTTTATACATAATCAGGTATTGCACCGGCATCGGTTGATTATTTAAATCACCAAAATATATATGCACTATTTGAAATCCTCTATTTTTGAGCAGCTTATGGAATCACACAAAATGTTGATGAAAATCTTTTGTGGAAAACTGCCAAATAACAAACGTAAGCCAATGACAAAGGCAGACAAATAAAATTATAAAATGTTTAATGCAGCGCAACATGCAATGCAATTACGCACACTGAGCGAAAAGGGGGAGTAAATAGCGTGGGAAATGGGGAGGAAAACTTGTGACAAAAGCGCGGAAAAGCAGCGCCGGAAAAGTTTTGCCACGCTGATGAAAAACGTTTTGTGCGGGCTTAAGCCAATTTGTGCCAAACACAGCGAAACCTAAAGCCAGAATCAGAGTCAGCAACAGAAACAGAAACTGAAACAGACACAGAAACTGAATCAGAATCAGCTGTGCAGCCGGAGGAGAAAAACTTGCAAAATGCCAAATTAAAGTTACAGTTGAAGTTGATGTTGATGTTGAAGTTGAAGTTGAGATTTTGTGGCCCAAAGCGGCTTAAAGCCAAATTGCAAACTCTGAGGGCTCTGTCGCATAATGAGCGTAGTTTTTACCTGCGATTAAGTCGATGATAACATTTAAGGGAAGACAACAACTGGCGTTGGCATCCCACAGAATCTTCTGAAGACGCGTCTTCAGCGGCTCGTTTGCCCGTAATTATTGGCAATTTCACGGCAATAAAATCACAAGCGTATAAAATTATGAATGATAACATTGCCCCACTGCAGGTGGAATTGCACAGCATTTAGCCGACTCGCTGTCTCGGCTTTAATCTCTTTTATTCTTTTGATTCTGTTGCCCCGACAGCTGCCTGCAACGAGCAACAAGCAACAAGCTTGTTGCACCTCTTGGGGCGTGCACCGCTTAAATAGCCGCAACTTTTATATTTAAAAAATATATGTATAAAATATAAATAAGTATAAAAAAGCGAACTTGTTTGCAAGTGTTGCTTTGGATGCTTTTAAAACTCTCCCCTTCTCACTCTTCTTTTCTCTTTATCCCATCTCCCTTTTTGCCTGTGTCCCTCACTCTGTCGGTTGGCCAAGGTGTGAACGCGTCAATGTGGCAATGAAGTCAAAGCCGAAGGCCCAAAGCTTCAAGCCAACAACAGCTGAGGCCTTTTGGCCTTTGTCTTTCCCTCTGTACGCAATTAGACCCTTTTTGTAGTTAATAAAAATGAAAACAGTGAATTGCGTTAAGAAAAATAAATAATTACGTAGATTCTTAAGAGTTGGGAATTGATAATTTTGCAGATGCTTAAAGCAGTTCTTTAGTTGTTATTCTAAAAAATGTTGAGGAAGCTGTTGTGATAAAAATAATAATTACAATTATCTGATGAACATTGTTATGAATATTGACAAATATCTAACATGTTAAATAACTTCTTTCATTATTATTATATATATCAAATTAATCCGTTTTAATATTTATAGGTTTGCAAACCTGATTTGAAATATAATTGTATATTTTATATATCTATGATTTGTATAATTGATGAATCCTATGAATGTATTTTTCTTAATTTTTATATATTTTACATTTCTTCTTAGAAGACTTCCTGATTTTTAAAATTGTGCTGTATGTATAAAAAGAACTCGTTGAGTTCCTAATGCATTGACTCATCAAAAGAGACTGTTAATGAGAAGTTTTTTTTATTCCACAGTCTGCCTTTTTTCTGACCTTCTCTGTTTCTCTCTTTCTCTGCCTCTCTCCCTCTCTCTCACTACTTAACTTATTAGCTCCCTTTCTCGTTCTGGTCATTCCGATTTAGCCACGCTTATTAACAATTGTCCAGGGGCAGACATTAATTTTAGCCAGCCTTATAAAACACGTGACATTTGTCTAGCTGGCAGCACGTTAGCCACGCTTTTTGTTGCCAAAGGATAATGGGCTACCAGGTGGGAGTACTAAATGCAGCTCAAGGTGATCTCCGTTCTCAGCTTCCTGTCCAGCGTTCACTGTCATAATTTGCTGTGACTAAAGGCGCTTTGTGCAACGCGTTGCAACCGTGCAACGGACTCTAGTCCCGAACTGGACACACGTACCGCGATTAGCCACGCATGCGCACTACAGAGAGAGAGAGAAAGAGAGGGAAGAGGGAGAGGGAGAATTGGTTCTAGGGTACCCTAGGAAAGTTGCCTAGTTAGTAGCTTAGAAATGTCAACTGCTTGGGACGCTGATTTAACACGCTGTTGCTGCTGTTGCTGTTGCTGCTGCATTTGTTGCAATCAACTCGTGCCACGACTGCCTTTTAATGTCTGCTCATAAAATGCAATTTCAAGGCTTTTTGCTGCTGCTGCTGCTGCCGTTTCGGTAGTCGTCCCGTTTTTGCTTCTGCTGCATCCTTTTGTGTGTCGCTTGCTTCATGGAAATGCGGCATGTGGCACTGTCAATCTGCAGCTCATACGTTGCAAATATTTTGGTCTAAACAAATATCAAGCTGCGTCAAAACTGCCTTCAGGGACGGGACATCGACACACTGCTGCACTGTGGCATGTGGCATTTGGCATATTGCTCGTCCTGTGTCAGACTCGTGCTGCGTTGTTGCTGCTGCCACCGAGTGCTTTGTTTATCAATTAAAAGGGACTAACTGTTGTTTACTCATCTTGCGGTTTAGCTCAGGTGCAGCCTCAGCTGCCAACAGTAGAAACAGTAGAAAAACAAAAGCCCATTTCCAGGATTTTCCCCAGTTGCAACTGCAGAAGCTGCAACTGCAGCATTCTTCACAGCATGTCGACATTGCCCGAAAAAATGCAAAGGAAAACTCTTCTCGAAATTTCTATGAATATCTGTAATAGATTTTGGAATAACATTTTCTTATTACTTTCTGCCTATTGTTAATTGGTAAAAAAATAACCACTAATTAAAACCTGTGTGTAACCTAAGCGAACATTTTCATTTTCTGGACTCATTAAGGAGAAATTCAACATTATATTGAAGAAAATTATTATTTTTAGCATGATATAACGAATATTTCGGACATAGACTGATTGATTTTTGGCATTGATTCTGATTTAAGCTTGAGATTTTTCAGATGAAATAGAAGTAATTATGAGTTTTTAAGCACTGTAATTCATATTTCGTACAACCAGCTAATGTATTGCATCAGCTTTGCAACTAATTTAGCATGTTGCATGTTTGGTTTGTTGCAACTTGCAAGTACTCGACGGTAATTGAGCTAATAGACAAAACAAGAGGCAGATGCGATGGATGATTGCTGTGGATTTCCAGGCACTTGAGCCCGAAGCGAATTGCAACAATTGCAACTAATTGGGGCAGATGCGTACGAGTGAAGGCTCATCTAAGCTGCACTAAGTACACTCGGAAAATTGAATATTAATGCCAGATTCCACTTGAAGTCGTCCAGCCAAATTGCAACGCATTGCATGCAACAAATTACGAACATGTCTCTCACTCACTCTCACACTCTCAGTCGCTCCTCTTCATAAAATGCAATCGAGCAAGCAATTTTCTCTCTCTTCAAAGCATTATCCATGCCACACACACACACACAGAGCATCTGAGACCCCGGGCAGCTGCCCGGAGATCAGCCTCGAGTTCGGACTGAGACTCAGACTCAGCTCTGGTTCAGAGACAGGACATTTCATTAGCACTTTTTGCATCTTTTCGGATCCCTTAGGTCGCCCTCAGTCGAGCGTTGAAAATTCCGTTTCGTCACAAGCGATTTGCGCTTTTCACAGTTTTCCATTTGCGCAGGCGCAACAGACAGTGCGACAGAGATGGCTGTACATGTGTGTTGTGTTGCCCCATTTAGATGCAGTGGCACGTTAAATGTGTGTCAACCTCGTAAATCCTGTTTGAAATTAAATGCGTTGCGTTGCGTTGCGACTCGTTGCATGCGTCGCCTGTAACGAATTTCTTATTTGATTTTGTGCGCACTCCGTCATTTACAATGTGTTAACTTTTGTAGGAAATACAAATTTAACCATTTCGCAACGCTTTTCGATTTTCAAATGCTTCCAAGTACTTCCTCCTCTTCCCCTCCCCCTCCCCTCCCCACCACAGACCCGATGTCCACCTCCAGCAGATGTGTGCCTAGCCAGACAATGTGGCATTCTCTCTTCTGTATAATTACTAACGAGGTGTATCAGGAGCTGAAACACATGTAGTTTTATATCACAGGGGGATGTCAGTGCTGCCATACAGCGAAGTACGATTCAGATACATTTTAACATATTCAAACTCACGTAACTTTGTCAAAACTCAACCGATTTTTAAGCGGAATGTCATTTTGAGTCATTATTTGGCATCTAAATTAATTCTGCATTTAAATTTAGTTCATCTAGAAAAATTAAATTTTTTTCAAAAATCTTCAATTTTCCATACCTACCCCTTTACATAAACTTTTTCAAAAACTTTGAATACTCATAACTTTGTCAAAACTCAACCGATCTTTAAGCGGAATGTCATTTTGATCATTATTTGGCATCTAAATTAATTCTGCATTTAAATTTAGTTAATCTAGAAAAAATTAATTTTTTTTTCAAAAATCTTCAATTTTCCATACCTCCCCTTTATAGATTTTCAAAAACTTTGAATTCTCACTAACTTTGTCAAAACTCCACCGATTTTTAAGCGGAATGTCATTTTGGTCATTATTTGGTCTCTAAATTAATTCTGCATTTAAATTTAGTTCATCTAGAAAAATTAATATTTTTTTCAAAAATCTTCAATTTTCCATACCTACCCCTTTACATTTTTTCAAAAACTTTGAACACTCATAATTTCATCAAAACTCAAGCGATTATCAAGCGGAATACCATTTTGGTCATTATTTAGCCTTCAAATTTATTCTGCTTTTAAATTTAATCCATTTAGAGAATTTAATTTTTTTCGATAATTCTTCGATTTTCCATACCTACCCCTTTATAGATTTTCAATAACTTTAAACTCTCACAACTTTGTCAAAACTCCACCGATTTTTAAGCGGAATGTCATTTTGACCATTATTTTGCCTTTAAATTTAAATTTAGTTCATATAGAAAAATAAATTTTTTTCAAAATCTTAAATTTCCATACCCTCACATTTTTTTAAAAAATTTTAACTCTCATAATTTTGTCAAAACTTAATTTTCATTTAAATTTAACTTTTTGATTACATACAAAATTAAATTTTTTTTGAACAGCCAAATGAATTTGAAGTATTACTTCTTATTACAGTGAAAACCACTTGTAAGCGGAATGTTTATAAATACCCAAAGCTTCAGCTAGTGAATAAATAAAGAGATGTCTAAATATGATCTATGAATCTGAAATTTGAAGTCGTTAGAGTGTTTATTCTTCCTGGAACTGCAACTGCTTGGAAGTTATAATAATAATTTGGCTGCTTTTCGATCTGTTTGGTTGACAGCAGTCCGCGGTAGGTCGAAGTTAGGCCGAGAGTTGGAAGAAGAAAGCATAAAGAATGCTCTCTCACACCTCGCTGGCAATGTACTCATGCTGCAAAGTCCTGGCAAACACAAACATATTGCTTTAGCCCAAAAAAATAACAAGGGAAACAACAACAATCGGTTGTCATTTGCAGTGTTGTCCGTTGTTGTTGTCCTGGCAAGGACATGGAGAAAGGCAGGGACATGTGCATACAGGTATATGGCTGACTGCACAGCATCAATTGTAAAAGGATTAGGGCTTAATTTCAAATGCGCATTCATTTGCACTCAGCTATATCCCGGCTCTGTTGTCATTCGCATCTCTTCTCTCCCCCATCTCCTATCTCCCTCTTTTCTCCTCTCTCTTTCTCTTACTATCGTTGGAACTCATCGCTGTAAGCGGATTTCTGACTGCCGCCTGCTTTTTGTGCTATTTGTGTATTGTTGTTGTTTTTTTCTGTTGCATAGAATTTTATTCCATGCCACTCATTAGTTTTCAAATAGCTGCATTAGTGTTAGCCACAATCAGACGCTAAGAGTGAGACAGAGAGAGAGAGAGAGAGAGAGAGGGGGAATAGTTATACATATGCCAAGAATTGCTCAATTTGTGGCATTAAGTCTCCCCCGACCAACCTTATTCAGTTTGTATTGCCAGGACTTTGTTCTCCCGTCTCATTGTTTGACCTTGTTTGTTATTGCAGCAGTTTTTCTATTTTTTGTTGTCCTTTTATTTTTTCTTTTGCCCTTTTTGATTAGTTGACTAAGACCAAGAGTCTGCCTCTGTGAAGACTATAGAATGGGAGATTAGGGACTTTGTTCAAAGACCAGGTGAACAATTTACGAAAGGGTAATAAAAACAACATTTTACCACAACTGCAATAACAGATTTCGATACTAATGGAAGGCTAAACATATATTTTGACAACTAGTGCAGCATCCACTTCATTTACTTCTTTTGATATAAAGAATATAAATTTTTGGAAAATTGTACCTCTAAAATCTAATTAAAATACATATTTGATATAAGTATCGAGAGATATAGCATTAGAGAGAGAGAAAGAAAGATTTCTGATGGATTTGGCAGTTAATCTTTATCAATAAATAATTCAATAATTTTTGTTTTAATCATACAAATAAATAAATAACATTAATAAATTGAACTTGAAAAAGAGTCGTCAAGTTTCATGGGTTTTATTTTTAATAAGAAGTAAAGCAATTCGTAGGCACAGCCACATGTCATTCTGTAGATACACTTTCTAAGCAGCTCACATAAATTACGTGCCCCGTCAAAATCAGAGAGAGGAGAGGAAGATGGAGATTGTTGCTGTACACTTTCAGCTATAACTCCGGGTCTGTTTCGACTGTGACAATATTTCTTAGCCAATTTCGTGTTGGAGCCTTTTTTCGGAAGCGGCGTTCAAAATCCGCTTAAAAAAGCGACCGCGTTGCAGGAGATGCGACAAAAACTGAAACAAACAACGGGAATGAAGAGAAAGAAAACTGAATTAAAATGCAACAAAGTTGCTGAAGGTGCGGCAACAGGGCAGGCAGCACATTTTTCTTTTCAGTTTTCAGTTTTCAGATTTCTGTTGGCGACTGCAGTTCAGTTTCCGCTTGAGGGGGAAGAGGCACTTTAGGCAAATTTACTGCACAGATGGAGGGTGGAATGGGGGCAGGGGGGCAGTTGGGAGTCGCAAGAGAAACTGAAACACATGTCACAGATTTGTTTCACTTTCGGAAGCACTTAAGCACTCAGCGAATTTGTTTGAAAATCTGGAACTGGCTCCTTCAATGCCAGACCATTGTTCAGTTTGAGTTTTATTTTTAAAAATAAATATCTGGGGGAATGTTGGTATCTCCCTCTCACTCTCACTCTCCCTCTCACTCACTCTCTTTCTGGAGGGGTTGCTGTCGTGGGGTTGGCCGCCAAAAAACAAATTGATGATATGCCCCTTTGACATTTAAGTCCATTATTTATGCTCAGGCTTGCGATTATTTTCACATGTGCTTTCCCCGCTCCAATCCCCTCCCTCCCCCCTAACATCCCACCGATTCAGGGTCGCTCCTGCAGTTGGTTCAGAGGATTTGGCACTTCCATTTCACTCAGCAATTCGTCGCAGTAATCAGCTGATCTGAGTCGCAACGTTGAGTGCCTCGTTTTGGGCCACGTTAACAGACACTTGCCATACTTTCGTGCGGTTGTTGTTGTTGTTGTGGTTGTTGTTGCTTTAAATGCTTACCTTACCTTATGATTTCTCATTTGGCTTACGTTGTTTTAAGCATCTTTGCGGCTTAACGGCAACTCCTGACACATGACTTATTGTTCCTGCCGTATTAAGTATGAATCCTCCTCCTTTGCCAATTTAAGACAAATTTAATGACTAAAGTCATTTTTTGCCGCTGCCAGACGAACTAATTAGCCAGAGAATTTTTGGCAACAAAGTAAGAAAAATAAATGATTTTATTGCACTTATAATCGAAGTATTACAAAGAAATACTTAATGAACTCGCTTTTATAAATAAATAATAATGTTGTGATCTTTTTTATAAATATGTTTTAATTTTACATTAATATAATTAGATATTTGAACTAAAGAAAAATACATATTCAAAATCATTTCTATTATTTTTTCATTATGTTAATAAATAATTTTCTGTTCAATTCGATAGAGTTTCATTTCCAATTGCAAACATGTTTTGCTGTCAACTTGTTTGCTTGATTTTATATATGATATGTTTGCTTTTTTTTTTTGTTGAATTACTTTGAATGGATTTGGGCGTAAATCATGCCAGAGTTGCCACTCTAATGAACTATAAAATGCCAGTGCGAAGTCGATAGGCGGTTGCCTCTTGTTGTTGCCATAGAAGAATCTGTGTGTTCTTTGAAGTGTGAGGAGTATAAATAAATTTATAATAAATTGCAAAGTTGAAAAACGATAATATATCATGAGTCGCAGCATGTGTCACAGGTTCGGGAATGGCGCAAAAAAAGCTGCAAAGTGCGAACGATTCAATTAATCCTGACACTATTTATTATTATTAGGTTTAAGGCAGAGACAGAAATACCGAAACATAAACAGAATGCACCGCAGCTTGAGAATGTGTGTGTCAGTACTCGTATAAGGATGAGGATGACGTTGAGGATGAGAACTAGTCTATGGCTCAGTTACGACTGCCCATGTAGTTGTTACATTAATTAGTAGAGCAGCCTGTTTGGGTACTGGCCACGTCCACTGCATTATCATATTTATTAAGCAGCCGCATCGCCTGCAGCTCTGCCAATGCCTGGACCTGGGATGTGGGACCTCAACCTGGAACTGGGCCTGGACCTGAACCTGGAACATGTACTAAGTCTGCGACTGAGACTTGGAATCAGCATTGGAGTTGCAGTTGAACTGCGGTTTGGGTGCTTTGGGATCCGCTGCTGTCTGACTACCCGCGGCTATCACAACAACGAAAATTGATTGCTTCTGTTGTTGTGGCTGGCTTTGATCGTGTTAAGATAGCAACAGGCACAAGGAAACTGGCCTCTGTCCCTCTCCCAGTCTCTGTCTCAGCCTCAACTTGAGTTGAGTTGAGTTGAGTTCTATAGAAAGTTTTATGCATAACTTTGGCATGGACATCGTAAATATCTTTTACTGCCATCCTCAGTGGCTTTCAGAATTTTCGCATCTATAAGATACACATATTTTTCATTGCACGCATTTTTTGTATTTTTTCTTTTTTTGTATTAACCGCACCTAGGGATAGGGAATACGACTGCTATTTTTGTGACAGATCATAAATCAAAAATCTTATACGCTGCTGCATTTCAATATGCAAACTCAAACACACTCGCACACACACTCGCTCACACACCTGACTTGCAGGTGTTTGCTCCAAATGAATGAATGTCGTTTTTTTGCGATTGTAAATTAAGTTCGACTCCAGTTTTGACTGACAGTGCAACAGAAGTGCAACTGCAATGGCAACGGCAACAACTTTAATTTCTACAAACACTCTGTACATATGATGGGGTATATTGCATTATTAAATTAAATAATGTTAATATTCTGCTGACAATAATTAGATAAATAAATAAATGAATTAAGAAAGAAGATTCTTTGATATATAATGTATTTGAGTACAGGGTTTTATCTCAAAGTTGTTTCTCGCTTATTTAGTTAGTTATTTAAAAATGTATCTCTTTCGCTTTGATTTGCATATTTATGTGCAGTATGTGGGCATTCAGAGACTGTGTGTGAACAGTGTTTAAACTGTGTTCCACAGTCATAAGAGGCCGCTGATCTAGTAGCTGCTTCATGTGGTTATTATTTGAAAAATTGCAAATTAAATCAGTCATATATTGCTTTATAAATAACATACTTCTCAGCTCACCAACTGCGAGAGATAACTCAATAGACTTTCTTATATTTCTAAGAGTAACAACTCTCCTATATTTATTATACTACCTAACAATATTATCTTCTACGATAGATTAAAAAACCCTCATTATTCCAACTAACATAAATTGAATGAAATTTACTTTGCTTATAGATATATATTCTTATTTTCTTTTGGATCAATAATGGGGATTTTTGGCTTGCTTTTATTAGTCCTTGAAATTAATGTTGATTTGATGTTGTTTATTATATGTGCAGCAGAGAACTTAGCAGGATATTGGTGGCATATTCACTTACGAGATTAACATGTGTGAGGGTATTAAAATAAATCCCATTTCATGGGACTCTAATCCGCCGTGTGGCACATTATGAATGGACAGGTATTTCCTGATGCACAACACGTAGTCAAGGCGCTTTAATCGTGCCAGAGAGATCTGTGCCATATGCCTAATAAATCTAATTTTTCTCCTCTCATTGAGGAAAGTATGAGGAGAAAGAGATGAAGAGAAGAGAGAGAGAAGGTAGACTGAGCCAATTGGCCACTAATTTTCGGTGCGTTTTCTCGGTCGACTGCGTTGTGATGGGACGTGTGATGCCCGAGCAGCGATAACGAGTGAGTGCGATTACGATTACGATTACAATTTCTTTGACCAGACTCCGTGCCACACGTACTTCAGTGTCTGAGACAAATTGCTTCATTCATGCCACAGCCACGCACAGTTTGAGCATATGCTGGACATTACCTGCAACTGCCCCAAATCCAAAGCCAAACCCAATTTCAATTCCCTCAGCTCATCTAATCAGTGCGCTATCTCAATCTGCTCAGAATTTCCACGAATCTTTGCTTAGTGTGAAGTCCGAGGCTGGAGTTCAACTACTGGAGTAGCATTTTAATTTTTAGTGGTTCATGGAAGCAATTACCCCCAGGGAAGTATTCTACTTACTACGATATATATTGAAAGAATTCCAAAGACCTTTGTGTGACATTTTGTTGGCATGAATTTAATGAATTTCAATTATGACAGCTGCAGTTTTTAAAAGACGCGCCCTGGCCACAAATATTTTATGGCTTTTAAATGTTCAAATAAATTGGACTTAAAGCGGAAATGCAAAAGAAAGAATATACTATAAAAGATACTTAAATATTCGATTTTCGAGGCAAGAAAGCCATTAAATTGTGTGATTTGCTTTGTGTGCAAGTCAAATGCGCGTCTTTCAAAGATTCCCAGTTCCTCAGTCTCCCAAAGTCTTTTTATGATTTAAGCCCAGACTGAGTAGGAGTTTGAGTTGGAGTTCGAGTTGGAGTTGGAGTTCCAGTTCCAGTTCCATTTCAATGCCTAATCCTTTAAGTTATTGATGCAGTTGCGTTCGACACATTGATGAAATTTTATTTATTTATACGTAACCCTTTGTTTGATGATCAGCCATGAGTAAGGCTGTCCGGGAGACTCCCTCTCCCTTTTTGAAGCTATCTCTGCCTCTGTCTGTCGCTGTTTGTGGTGATTGCCTGTTTTATGGCTGGTCGTAGCTAATCCCGCAGGAACTCGAGCGATCGCTCCTCTCAGCTCCTCTGCCGACTTGATGTTTATTGTGTGTAATAGTTGAGGGATTTGATTGTTCGGTTTCAATGCTCAATGCTCAATGTTGAATGTCTTATATAACACAGTGTTACTTTTGACACTTTTATTGCTGGCCCAAGACGCGGCACAACTGAACAACAAAGGAATCGAAACATCTCCCGCTTTAATTTCGACTTCGACTGCAACTTGCACTGGGGAATTGAGCGCACTAAAGTGGTAATTAAATTGGCCGGCATTGTGAAAGGCTAAGGTCTAGGTCTAGGCCTTGTTATGTCTCAATCTGAGTCTCAATCGAGCAATGCAAAGATTCCAAATCATTGCAATCTCAGCTGCAGACACAGTCTCAATCTCAATCTCAATCCGGGTCTCTGCAAAATGCAATATGACAAATTACATATGTACAGTACGGGCCAGTTGAATAGGAACCGGTTGGCAATCGCTGCCAATCTTTGAGGCCATTTTAATTTTGGCTCTGACGCTGACAACTCTGGCTCATTCGCCTCGCAAATTAACACCTCAAACATCTCGGACGGGGCCAAAGTCATTTGCCATTAGATGTCCGATTCTTGGACGTGTTGACAGCTGTAAATTGCGTTTGACGTTTCGCGTTGCCAATTGCAATTGGCGCTTCAATGTCGTTCCCAATGTTGCAGCTAATGGTATTGGCTAATATTGTTGTTGTTGTTGACGTTCGTGTTGCACTTGCAACGCGGCGCATTTCCGCCTTTTTGTGGCTAATTTCAGGTAATTGACTGTCGTTTATTCAGACAGATGTGCAGAGTGGTTGCAACTGTTGCATCAAAATTGACATGTTATCGAATTTATTGATTAGCTATCAATTAAAATTATCGCTTAGTTGCTAAGCAATTAATTGACAATTCCTGGAAATCAGATCTGTCTGTCAAGTATTTTGATTGATCAGATATTTATAGCAGCAACTGTTAATGGATTGAATAAATCGATTGAAATACGTTAGCGTTCATTTCAATTTCGATTTCTGTCGACATTTTCATTGATAGTGGAGGAAACTATATATTTATCTCGTCCTTAAATTGATTATTAATTTTCCAAAGTTAGGGAAACATTTTCATATTGTTCCAATAAAAACAGATATCGATAACGACCCACAAAAAAGATCGAATGGGTTGAGAATTAATTAAAAACTCATCAGATAAATGATAACTGACCCAATGGCCATTTCTGGCCAGGCATAATTATGACGGCAAGACAACGAATATCAGTTCTATCAAACAGCAGTCAGACAGAGACAGAGACAGAGGGAGAGACAGGGGCAGAGAGAGAGAGAGAGAGAGATGGAGAGAGTGGGCCCTGACCAGGGCCAGTTAACGAATTCATAACTATATTTATCAACCATCAAAAATCAATTGCACACACAAAAAGAGCGTAAAGCGACGGGTGCAATGGACCGGTATCTGACTCTGTTGTGCGCTTGCCACATGCCCCAGTCCCTCCCAGCCCCTGTCCATAGTCTCTGCCCCCAGTCTCTGCCCCTTTCCACAGTCTCTGCCCCCAGTTGCTGCCACACTGGACTGTGAGGCGTTCAAATTGCGCTTGTTAACATTTTTGACCGCCTGCTGGGGGCCATGCTGCGCAGTTGACGTCGACTGCGACTGCGACTGCGACTGTGACGTCGCCGCAGTCGCTGCCGAAAAAGCCAACAAACCAAACGTGTTACGCATAATAAATTTCGCAGTGCGTCCAACACTCGTATAAATATTTCAACGGTTGCTCCACTCAGTGCGCTGTGGATCTGGCGGTGGTGGTGATTGTTGTGGTTGTTGTGGTTCTGCTGCTGCTGCTGTTGCTGTGGTTCATCATCATCTTTATGCAGTTTATCTTGGAGTGCGCATCGCTCACGCTCAGTTCCAAGAGCAAGAGACAAAACCCGATTGATAAGACGCAAACACTGTGAGAAACTAAATAGAAAGTTCTGGGTAGGTTATTCCGAAAGAAGTTGAAGATTGATTAGATTGGATGGAACAAGTTTAAATCTATTAAAGATATATATGAAAAATACTTAATATATTACAAAATTCCCAAAATATGTTTTCTTTTAAATATGTATGTTAAAGAAATTATTGCTTCTTGATTTTATTAAATTAAGATCAAGGTAACTTTTAAATATTTTAATTTCATAGATTTAGCTCAAGAACTTGCCAATATTTTCTCACAGTGTCTGTCTTGAGGGGTGGCAGGGGAACTGGAATGTTGCCGCTGTCGCATGTGTCTGTCTCTTATTGAAATAACAGAAATCATAATGTTTATGCCATTAAATTGTTAACAAAGCATACAAGCTACTGCCATGTCGCATCAGGTAGGAGAAACTGGCAACTGGCAACTGGCAACTGGGGAGTTGAGGAGTTGGGACGCACAGTGGAGTGAATGGAGCGAATACGACCCCTGGAAAGGGGTCCCGCATGTCAGCACGCACATAAATTATCGTTGATATATATTTGGCCGTGTGAATGTCCAGGTTAACTCTCCAATTCTTTCTCTTCCTCACTCCCTCACCCTCACACTCTCTCGGTTTTGTATTTATTTACAGTGGGCACATTGCACAACTCTCGCTACGTGACATTCACGCTTGGACGTCCTTCTCTTTTGTCCGGAGCTGAGTCAGTCGGTTCCATCTACGCATCATCACATATACGTGACCCGAAGCTGGTCACATCCTCAACACTATCACAATTGCTATCTGTATCTGTGAGGTGGCTGCTGTGTATCTTTTCACTTTACTCAGTTCTTATCTAAACTGTCTTATCGCACAATGGACATTGCTTTCTTAATATTTTCTCCCCTCACCTCCCTCTCTCTCTCTCTCTGTTGACCGAATTATTTCCTGTAATTGCGAGCGTGCGGACGCCCCAAAGAGCCGTAAAAAATAATCAAATGCTTCCTGGCTCTAAAACCCATTTCGGAACATTTCAGGCCATTTCGGACCATTTCACTCAAAAAAGGATGCGTGCTGCACTATGGGAATGAATTGGGACAACTTCACTTTGGGGATGGTTGGATTGGTAGATGGTTGGGTTTATGTCGTTTTGAGACTGGCCAACACGGTCACACTTCCAATTTTATTTATGACTTTATCTCTTACATTGTTTGTGCGAGATGTTTGTTTATGTTTTATTTTTCTTCTGCTTTCCTGGGAATTTCACTGAGATTCTGTTGCCCATCTCTCCCTCTATGATATATCTTTCAACTGGCATTGTTGGGTCTTAATCACGTGCACTGGTTCGCGGTAATTATACCTCGGAGTGTCTTTAGAATGTGACTAAACTTAATTTCTAAATCTGAATGTGGAGCAAGAGATTACGTGTCGATGTCTTCAGATACATTGAGATAAGCGGGGAGATTTTACAGCTCATGTAATGAGGTTGAGCTTAGAAATGTCTAAATTAATTTAGTTACACGAAATGAACGAATATATTTTATTTTTGATTTATTTATCCTACACAAATGTATCTTCTGTGAAGTCATTTCCCTATAATCGTTTGAAAACTATAATTGAGAGCTTAAACGTAAAATGTTTTCTCTTTGTTGTTACAATTTTGGTTTGCCTGCCGCTAAATGCCGCAATCAAAGGCCGTCGAAATTAGAACAGAATTTGATTAGCACAATTAAATGATTACATGCCACAAAGCGTGGCAATTATGCCACAAAATGAAGCAGGTGCGACCTACGCAATGAACTACAGCTGGCGGCATTTTTTTTTTGACATTGACCCACGCAAAGTTTAGAGGAATTTAAGTAACCGCAATGCCAAGAACAAGAACAAGAAAAAGCCACAAATGAACGACATTAGTTACACTTACCCCAAAATAATTAACAAATTAAATGAACAATTGCCCCGTATCTGGCAGATATCTATGAGAAATGCCGAATAATTAGAGTGCATGGCGAATGCGTGGCAAACTACAGATATTATTATGAAAATATGAACAGAGAGGAACTTCAAACTGGAAACATGACAGCCAAACATAGTAGAAGACTTGGATTGTGTCTGATTCAATTTCTTGGGTAAACCAAAAAGACGCTAATTGAGGTTGAGTCTTGAATTCTTGGGGTTTACATAGCCTAATTGTTATATAACTCAGTTGCTGAGGGAAACTTGTGAAAATCTCTTCATTTTATGTTTGGATACTGTACAAGAACAATAACAATAAACACACACTTGTCAAAATATATACAAAACTGAAAAGAGACCACGAAAAAAGATGAGTTACTGAAACAGAGGTATTAAAAATGCATTTTGACAGCCTCTACCTGTGGCAAAGGCACGGGTCTTCGATCCATGGATATATGTATCTAAAAATATGAGGAACCGATTCGAATTGTTACCTGTTACCTGTGTTACCTGTGCGCATTTTGCGGCTTTGATCGATAATCGCAGCCCACGCAAAAGTGTCTGTCACGCTAAGCCCTAATGGCATTACAATGCGTTCTTCTATCTACTTATAACCCAACAATCCAACAACCCGACAGAACGACAGAACGACACAACGACAAACCAACTGTGCCCAGTTTATGCGGTCTGGACAAACAAAAAGCGCGATGCGAATGAGTTTACAGGATGAGAATAAGGACGAGCAGGAGGATTTCGGCAGCTGTCTTTGCCTGTGGCTACACTGACAAAAGCAGAGGCATCAGTTGAATAAAAATTTAGTATTAAATTTCTCATTTTATCATATTGAAGAGGATCACCAATTTCTTAAATTACAGATATATTTTCCATTTACAATAATATTATTATAAATATTATTGTATAATTATATGATAACATTATATATATTATAATTATTTAATACGTGACTGTTCTTGTTTTGTTTTCGCACAGGCTGTCTTCAACTACTAGACTGTTTCGCTCAGTGCACGCGTTTATCCTTTAATGGGCTTTTGTCTGTCACCAGGCGACGCCGTTGAGCAAATCCTTTCAAGTGCAACCGAGCTGCATCAGATTAGAACAGGTTCGTCTTTGTTTCCTCGCCAATAAAGCCGCATTTTAATGCTCTTCTGTTGCCACTCGTCAGCTCGATTTGCGCAAAAGTTTCTGTGGAAATGTTGACCAAAAATATGAAAATCGCATCAGCGTCAGCAGCTGTAATCGCATTGACTGTAAAGTTGGCTAAGCCGCGTGTTGTTTTTAACTTTGCAATTAAAAACCGAACGACAAACGAAATGCACTTTACACCTAACGAGAATTTTCCGGGAAAAACTGTCATTTTCAGATGCATGCACCGCGATAACAACTTGTCACAAACTCTGACAGCTCAGGAACGAGTTTCCTTTTCAATTTCTATACGTATACCTCTACCTATTCTATCTATTCCTATTCCTATTCCTATTTCGTTTCTAATGAAGAAATTATCTATAATGATATGAAGAAAATGCATCATATTTTCCACTATGGAAACGCAATAATTACAATGCCATGATAAAAATCAAATTATGTGGAAATTGAAACCCTAAATGCTCTCCAAAATAAAAAAGGGGTACCCAAATAATAACTCTGGACAATGACCATCGAATGACGTATTATTTTATGATAGGCATATGAAACATTTTGATGGATTTATTATACCCCATTTCATAAGTGTGAAATGTCTATCGGACAAGCGAGGAACTGTCTCTAATTCTGATCCATGTGAGTGTCCAGGATGTGTCACTCAACACGGCACAGGTGGAAAAATTCTGGTTCGTTGATTTTCTTGGATTACTTTGGTGGAATCGCTGGTTGTAAGTGGAAAATTAATATTATAAGTTATAATATATTTAATATTTAAACTGGAAACAAGAACTACGACATCATTTTATATAAAAAATGTAGTTTGATGAAATTTAGATTTAAATAAACATATAATTAATATACAATATTTAATCCAAGCTGTCTCGAAACCGACTGAATTTTTTAATATTTTATTAAAAACTTACCACACTAATAATCGAAATTTAAATAATACATATAACAACTCTTTTTGCATCTGCTTAAGGTTTATTTTGAACTTGGGCATTTTTCCAACTCTTCTGATGCACTGAATTCAAGGGTCATGACAAATTCTAAGTGTGTTCAAGCCAGCATAACAGCTTGACTTGGATCTAGGCTTAGAATAATATGGAATTGGAGTTATGCTGGTCTAGTGTGTTATTTCAGAGTTAAAAGCATGTTAGCAGCCATCAAGAAGTCCGTGTTTAGATGTCTATCAAAGGCGAGCACGCAGCTAATCAATATGCTCGTCATTTGTGGCTGCTAACGTTTTTCCTTTTAACCAAGTACGTGTCGAGGGGGCCAAGAGCAAAGCAAATACCAAAAAATGTGCTACAATATGTTAGACGATGGCATTAAAAGGCCACGCACATGTGACAAGGACACGAACTGAAGCCAAACTGAAATCTTGAATATCACGCACTTTGTCTTTTGATATTTCGAGCATTACGAATAAAACTTGGATGAGTTATCACAGCTCCCATCTTCAATTTCTCTGACTCTTTGCGAGCATTAAACAATTATTTTTGTTGCACTTGTGGCATTTCAAATTGAAGGTGCCTCGGAATTTATACTTGTTTATGCTTCGGCAACTGACTTATGTTGTAATTTATGTTCATGACCTTTAATGGCAGTCATCTGACTGCACAGGGTGGGGGTGGGGGGTAGAGGGTGCGGAGAGTCATATAGGGAAGGGGAGGCGGGGGACAACACGCAGCGCCATCAAACAAATTGCCCTGAGAAGCGTGTGTTGTGCTATGCACATTGAATTTTGATATGGATACGGGATAAGGATATGGATAAGACACAACTGTTGGCTCCCACTGTGGGTCATCGCTGTCTCTGTTGCTCTGTTGTGCCAGCAAAGATTAATTGATACATGTCCATTTTGTGTTGACAAGCAGCTAGAAAGAAATCTTGTGGCATTCAACACAATGGAAACAACAATAAAAGGTGCCACTATGGACACAAATAAATGACATACAATAAGGCCAGGACACTTTTATCGCTCCCAGTTGATAATAAACAATCTCGGGGACATCAACAACAACAACAACAACATCAATTGTAAGTAGTAAGCATTAGGGATGGGGATATCGTACAGTGAAGGGGGGGGAGGGTCTCCTTTGTTAAATGACATATGTGTGCGTGGTTGCCCCGCTGACTGCTCATCCATTTGACTGTCCACTGTGTCGACGCCTACGCACGAGGGTTACCCAAGAGTTTCTCTGACAAGAAATTATATAAAATTGATAAGAAGAAATACACACATCAATAAAAGACAAAGCTTGAAAATAAACACAAGTTAGATATATTCAGCTTAATCAAATTTAAGAATCTATTCAAATATATTCATCATTTTATATTATATGTTTAAATTCGAGTTGTGGGAGTAAGCTATAAAATTCTTTACCGTAGTATATGTGATATGATATGAAACACTTGTCCTATCACATGTGCTATGAAAAGATATTTTATGGTTTTTTTTATCCTACTTTATAATACTGTCTTAAATTAAACCTGTCTAATTTTATATCTGCAATTAGACTTTATTATTTTGTGCTGTCCAATTTTATTAAAATATGTAGTATCTTTCAGTCTGTTCTTAAGTAAGTTTTAAACAAATAGAGGTTTCACACATGACATATTCTATATCACAGCTCCATAATAATTAATTGCACTATCGAAACTATATTTACATTTAATTTTTTATTTTATAGTCCTATTAAATACTTCCTGTCAATTTGTACAACTTCTGGCTCCACTCTCTTTGCAGGTGTCGCCGTTGCTTTTAGCATGACAATAGAGATTTTGGTTCATTGTGTTCTGAACACGCTCTATAAATTTGGGCAACATTAGCGTTTAGTGGGTTTTGCATGGTGCAGTGGGTGCAGGTGGGAGCAGGTGGGTCAAGTTGGATCCTTACGCTTTAATGATATATGCGCAATGACTGCTGCAGTAATGTGCAATAGAGCGTGAGAGTGGCTGGGCCCACGGTGCGTATACTTGACAGGCAGCTGACGTGTTGCGGCGTTCAATCAAAAAGCCTGTCAGCCAAATGGACGGACGCAGATGTCGCCGTCAGCGTCGACGTCAGCGTCAGCGTCAACGTCAACCCGTACGCCTCGGAAAAACTTTGTCAGTCAACATAATGGAAAACCACGATACTGTGCAATACATACGCCCACTTACCACGCGAATTACCATTGGCCACGCCCACTTAATTAGTGTCCAGCTCATTGCGAGGTCATGGCACGCATCGCTCGATTCGACGGACTAACGGACAAGCGGACGGTTCGTCACATGATTGTTTTTGGGGTTTGACCCATTTGTGCAAATGCAAAACAAAAGCGAGTCAAGCCAATAACCAGACCAATGTGTGTGTGAGAGTGTGCTGGTGGTGTGTGTGTGTAAGTGTGTGGTATGTGTGCGTGTGTATATCTCGCTGACAGCTAAATTTCCTATGCAGCTTTTGCTGCATGTCCCTGCAACAAGCTTATAATTTAATTAATTAATTTCAATAACAACTGGACTTTTGCACATGCTGGACAGCTGAAGAGAGATAAAGATATATAATAGAGAGAGTGGGAGAGATGGAGTTTCGTTTGATCAGCAATTCAGGCATAATTATGCCCTGTTGCTTTATAATAGAAACAACAACACTTAAGCCCCTAACGAGCTGACAATTTTGCTGCCCCAGCGGCAACAACAGCAACTACAACAACAACAACAACAGTTTTTATTACGCCTGCAATTGTAAATGTCAAAAAGTTGCACCCAGCTGCTGCCCCCGTTGTTGTTGCTGCTGTTGTTGCTGTTGTTGGTTCTGTTATTGGCATGAGCAACATAAAACAGCAACAACAGGAAGCAGAAGTTGTTTCCCGATGGGAGGCACTGAGGCAGCAACAGAAGCAGCTCTTGTTGCATCCACACAGAGCCACATCAGTAGCTCAATTTTCCTCATATTTCATACAATGGGATTACTAATCAATATCTATTAACAAAAATAATATTATACAAACTAATCGAATCTAAAATATTTTTAACTAATGCAAATTATGTATTCATACATTTTGTATTGAACATTTTTTTTTTTTAAGAAATTCAATACCCAAGAACACATTTTTTGAATTTGACATAAATTTCTATACATTTTACATATTTTTAATTCGGTTAGTTGTGAATCTAATTGGACAGTGTAAATTGACATGAGCGAATTAAAGTCTTTTAGAAAATAAGGAATAGGAAAACAACATTAAAAAATGTGTTTTATTTTTATTATCTGAATATTGTTAAAAATTTTAAAGTCTCGTTTTTAATTGTGGAAAAAGAGTGTTCAACTTACATAGGAAACTTTTAAAGCGATTTAAACCAAATTGTGAATTTAAAGAGGACTTCATTTTATGAAAAGAACATTTTGTGAGTCTACGATTTTTTTGAATGCTTTGACCAATTTGTGGCCCATTGTGCAACCGTTGGCGTTGCACCTCCGAAAACGCACAATTATCGGGAGTCGTAGCCGCGTGGCGTCCACAAATTGGCAATTTGACTTCAGCCAGTTCACGTTGCTAGTGTCCGCGGGGAGGGGACAGCGGACAGAGGGATGGGAGTGGAAAGAGGGGTCAGTGGAGGAGGGAGGAGAGGAGTAATGGGGTTTGTGGAGACCACGCAATGGCGCTGCAGGAGACAATGATGAGGACAAGTCAATATGATGATTTAGTACACGGAAACTATAGACGAATGTGATGAGATGAGGAGATAATCGTTACAGGGGGTGGATATGGCAGGGGTGAGGTGGAAGACAGACTGGGGACTGTCATCTGTGATCTGTGGGTGCTGCTCCCCGTTGACAGTGTCTAGAAACTTAAGCTGGTTTCATAAAAAACACATTAATTCCAATTGGCAGCAATTGCAATGGACACCCGGTGAGCGTTTACTGTACTTAGTACTCGACTCTAGATACTGTGAGAATTATACCCGGTCTCAAATCCCTTCGACTAACCCAGTCCCTGTCTGGCGATTTGGCCCCTTTTCTGTTTGTCAGTTTGTCTGTCCGTCTATTTGTTGTTTGCCTTTGGTGTGCGGCAAAAGTACAAAAGGTAACACAAGAAATAAAGTTACACTCAAATTTAGCGGCAGTTCGAAAACTCGAACAAATAAACTTTCTGTAACTATCTCTCCCCGTCTCTCTCTGTCTCTTTCTCTCTCTCTCTCTCTGTCCCTCTCGCTATCGCTCTGTTAGTCCAGAAAATTCTCAAGTCCCTGCTAATTGTTTCTTTGTTGCTGGTCAAATGCGTGCACTTTGTTTTAAGTGCAGCCGATCGAACGATCTATCTATCTCCATATATATATATATATAAAGATATTTGTGCATCTGTGAAAATGTGAAAACATGTTCAACGAATGACTCAGTGTGTTGAGAATAAGTTTCACAAAAATTACAAAATATTACTCAACACATGCAACTAAATCTGAAAAAGAAATGGCCAAAAATTCCTCAATATATGCAACTTAATTTAAATCATTTAATCTTCTATAAATTATATAACCTAATGCTTTTATATATATATACCATGTTACAGCAGTGTATTAGCAGTATTTTTAACAAGAAAGATATATGTGTAAAAGATTCTCAAAGTGGAGTTTGCGGAATCAAACACAAATATTTTCGAACTAAAGTTCACGCTATGTATTAAATTGTAATTCATTTTAGGTTGCGTTTAATGCAATTTGGACTCATTTATTTGTACTTTTCACAGTTGTATAAGCTTATCAGTAATTAACCCTATTTCTGCAGATATATTTATGTATTTATACTATATATTTGATGCCCCGCAACACGCTCTTTTCTATCTGAAGCGTCATCTGCAATATGGCAGCCAGTCGCTGTCATTTTGCCACTGACAGCTGTTTGCTGCACGAACATGGCAGACATGTTGGTTGGAAATGGGAGGGAAGGGGGGAGGGTGAGGGGGTTGCGGGGTGGGGTTTTTTGTGGGGGGTGG
The DNA here is from genome assembly GCA_018901795.1 of Drosophila sp. st01m. Classification (NCBI taxonomy): domain Eukaryota; kingdom Metazoa; phylum Arthropoda; class Insecta; order Diptera; family Drosophilidae; genus Drosophila; species Drosophila sp. st01m. The sequence continues at coordinate 4,836,012 of JAEIFG010000172.1, forward strand.
GTGCTGCCTAGCTGACTACTTAACGGCACACGGCCCCAAAAGTGACAGGCGGGCCTCATCATTAAACTTTTGACACTATTAGCGGGCGGTCTGTCGCTTTATCTATTTTGTTGTGCCAACTTTGTCAGCAACAAAATGGAATAAAGTCGAACACAAAAGCAGCAAACCATCAACGGTCAGGCATTAAAATAATTTGAGTATATTATCGTACTATTTCAGCAGCAACTCAATAAATTTCCAACCAGCAAATGCTGTGCTACAGTTTTTCTCTTTCTTCATTTAGTATGTTTTCTCTTTCTCTTATTTTGCTATAGATCTTGTGGTTCTTTTAAAGTTTATTTTTGTGAAAAGACAATTCAATTAGCTGCCCTGTCAAACTTTTCTTGTTCGTCTGTCCATCAGGCCATGTAGCGGACGGGCTTAAACTCTGCTCTTTTGCTTTAACTTGCCACAATTGTACTTGCATTACTTCTTCTCCTTTTCTCCTTTGTGGCTCTGGTAATGAAGCAATTAATTATCGTATGCCCCACACTGCTCAAAGAGACTTTTAGCAAAATTCTGGGGAACAATTTTGTATGTTAAATGTTAAGTAATGCCTTCCCCCTCCAACTTCCCTCCGCACTACTCTCCGACGCATGTGGGTGAAATGTTTCGCCTCAAGTGTCCAACTCTTTGACATTTTGCGGTTGATATTTTAAGTGCTATCGTCTCTCTTTTTGCCGCCATTCAACTCTTTTCCTTTTGAGATGGAAGCAACCAAAGAAGATCTCGAAATTAATTCCGGCAATGAAAATGCTTTTGTTCTCTTAAAACCAAAAGTGCTTATATAAATTATCGGAGATTGCATTTTAAATGAAAGACATACTTTAAAAATTCCCACCAAACTTAGAAACAATAATTATTTAAATTTTAATATTCATGTAATTAATAAATGTTTTCAAAATTGTAAAGTGTCATTACTTTGAGGAAAATTAACCGATTTTCAGGCGGAATATCATTTTATTTATTATAACGCCCCTATATTAATTCTGCATCCCATTTTACGGTATATTAAATGATTTTGCATTTAAATTTTGTTCATTAAAATATTTCATTTTCTTTCGACCTGTAAATATCTGTAAATATTTATTGAATGCAGCTTTAATTTGCCCATCTGTTGGTTTTACATGCTCAATCTTTACTAGAAAATCTAAAGATTGTGCATTTGACTATCAAAGCAGCCTTTGAAAGTAACCACAAAAGAGGGAACTATTTTATAGGAACGCGTATGTGCATACATACGAGTAGATGCCTATCGAAAGGATCATCATGTGGTTGACACCTACAACCGGCAAACTAAGGACAACAACCTAAGGCACAAATCTGCACATGTTGTAAAACGAGCAAAGGAAGCTGGGAAAGAGCTGAGAGTTATCTCAGTCTCTGATCGGGATCTACACTGTGTGTGTGTTGTGTGTTGTGAGTTGTGTGTGTGTCTCGGGATCTTGATAGCGCCAGTTGTCGAGTTGTGGGTTTCTTCTGGCACATGTGTAAACCCAAATTGCGTTGTTAAAATGCGTAAGGCGTTGACAATGGACCAACACACACACACACACCGGCACATATGAGCTGGTCTGGTAGCTAGTTTAGAGACCTTATCGAGCATCGGCTAGGACCTAAAGATGGGCCTAGGAAATACGTTGATAAACATCCAACTCGATCAATGATACCTTGCAGCAGTTGCAGGAAGCAGCTGCAGCTGTTGTTGCTGTTCCTGTTCTGTTGCTGTTGCTGCCAGTCAACAGTTGTTGCCAAATCTTTTGGCCTTGGTCGAGGTGTGAAAGAAGCTCAACTTACCCTGTAATTACGAGCCGCAAGTTTCCGTCCCAGCAGGTGTCAAAATAATTAGGCGCCTACTTAACATTCACATTCACATTCCCACTCACATTCACATTCACATTGCCATCCACTTGAGTTTTATGGGGTAAGAGATACGAGAATGAGCCTGAGCTTACGTACCGTCCGTCTACCAATTAACGGTAATTATAGTCAACACCTTGCACTCAACGTGTCAAAATGTGCACAGGCCATCATGCAAAATGGCCAAAATGGCAAAAGGCACTAAAACCCCAAAAGTTCGAGTCAAAATAAAAGGCAAACCGAGTTGCCTTAACACTAATTATGTGAGCGCAACACTCGTTCAGTCAGTCAGTCAGTCACTCAGTCAGTCAGTCAGTCAGTCAGTCAGTCATTCAGTCAGTCAGTCAACGAATTGCAGTCAATGCAAAAACAAAAATATACTTAGCAAGTGTGAAGTTGATAGCCTCGCGTTCCTTCATTAATCATTTGCTTGTTAACAGGCCACTTGGTCCGCTTGACAGGCCCTCAACCGACAGCGACTGACTCCGAATCGGACTCGATTTGCCAACTGAAGGGCCTCTTAACCAACTCAGACTCAATGCCTGCAGTTTGCTAATCAGCCGAAAAGGAATATAAATATAACTTGTGAAAACAGCAAGAAAACTCACAGAGTTAAGAGCTCAATTTGCTCGTATTCCCAAATCCAGAAATCCATAGATAAAAAATAAATATTTATATGTTCTTCATGAACTCTTTGTGCTCAATAAATTTGGCATAATTCGAGATTAATGTATATTCTAAATTTATGGCATGAAAGACAACTATCAGAATATCTTTCATTAATTGTGAATGTTATTATGAGATTGTTTTGTTGCGGTCATCGATAGTGAGACTCTCAATCACCGCTCTTTAAAATTGGTACTCGTAATCTGCAATTATTTCTGCGGCTGACTTTCTCTCAGTTCTTTCTCTGTTGCCAACTAACCCAGTAAAAGCCAGGCAATGATTGCAATGACGTCTGATTAATGTTTATAGTCACACCTACCCAACTGCAGAGGTGCCAAAAATACAATATCAAAATGAAACCAGAATTTACACCTGCAACACGCGCACAACACGCACAAAATTGCCAGTCAGACTAAAGGCGGCAAAATCGACACGCCAGACCTCTGACTTTGGAATCGGAGTCGGAGTCGGAGTCGGATCAAGTCGAAGTCGGAGTCTGGCTGAGACTCTGGCTCGGACTCTCTGGTGTTGGGTTCAAAAAAAGTGGCAAACAGGAAGCAATAAATAAAAATTAGAGAACTCATATACGAGCTACGCACATAACATATCATTTGATATAATTTCTAACACACTACAAGTCCGAGTCTCAGTCGCAGTCTGTGAAGTTGTTTGGCTCGCTGCAGGTGCAGTTTACAGTTTACAGTTTGTTGATTGGCGGCCATTTAACGCTGCGTGAGTTGGCTCGAATTGAGGCGCCCTTAGCCAACACATTTTCTAGGCGTTAACTGTAATTCGTTGGCCCTGGCAAACGCAGCAGGAACTGCCACCTTGGCCAACAACAGAAGCTGCCATTCTCAAGTTGAACTCGAACTCCAATTCCACCAAGCAATATTGTTTTTTTGTTTCTTCCGATATTGACTGAATCTTTTGTCTGTCTCCTTAATTATGGGTTCGCTTTTTTGGTTAATTAAAAAGGCTCAAACCACCGCAACACATGTTTTCTCAACGCATATCCTTGGCCAACACCTTTGGTTTTGTATCTTTGGCCTCTTGCCGTCCGCTCGTTGTGCATTTAAGTATCTCTCGCGCTGTGATATGGCGCCGAGGGGCAATTAAAGAACTTGCCCTTAAATCGTCATATACACGTTGTAATAAATAGTTTATAATGTTTATGGTCTCTCGCCCCGAGCATATGCAGGAGCATTTAGTATATGATTTCTGTTTCACAACATTCCATGCTCAAAAATACAGCTGAAGTTATTAAATGTTGTTTCTTCTTTTTTCTTGGAGTCAAGGCGATCTTCGGAATCGAAAGAAAGTCAACATTAAGTGAACAAAAATTGTTCAAAATGAGTTTAGTTTTAGACATAAGCAGTCAATTGTAGGAAGCTTTTTAAACGTATATCACAAATATTAATTTCCATTTTAAATAACAAATAATAATGAATTAAGATGATACTTATTTATAAAGTATCAGTAAACTAACTCTATTTAATACCAATAACATTATTTTGTTTGTTAAGTGACAAATAAAGAAAATTGATTATATTCATATTGCAAGATATAAGAATACATTTTCACTTAATGCCAAACACAATAAGTGCGATGCTTTATTTTAAAAATAATATATAAATAAAGTTTTCCAACAAATGATATTTTCTTGATTTGTTTGTTTCAATAAAAATTTAAATAGTTTATATTGATGTTATTTGAATTGTTTTACTATTAAATTCATTCGAAATCCAAATATCTGGGACAACTTTAAGCTAAGTGCTGGAAAGACAAACATTCGAGATTTATAAGCCCTCTACTCCAGTCAGCTACAATCCAATCCGTTATCAGCCTGATTCGGTCTAGACGAAACCCCAAAATCAACATTGGCTGAATCCACGAAAAACCAAGAAAAAATAGAAAGAAAAAAACAAATACACACGCCTTAAATATTTCCAGTTAATCATGTCTCATGTGTCATGTCTCTGGGTCCTGTGATGGGTAGATTCCCGGAATACCAGGGCCGAAGTGCGCGCAGGAGTAACTGGCGAGAGATGTGAGGAGAACTTACATAATAATTGATGACATAGGACACACGTAGTACATGTCACAATGTCTGTGCGTGTGTGTGTAGAGTTGGGGTAAGCGAGACAACAATGGGGCAACTATCTAATGATCGATATCAGCTAGAACAAAGAGCGAAGAAACATAGACAATGTCGCTCTAGCGACCGAACGAACAACCGACCAACCGACTGACTGACTGTCTTGGCGGTTGGTCCCTGGGTTTGAGATTGGGTTGGAATTTGAGTTTGAATATGAGTTTATTCTTGGACCTTGGCAAGTACGTGAGTTAGCCCCGCAGTTGACAAAGGGCCGTTGACAATGCCGAAGACAAGCCCAAAGGACAACAACGCCTGCTGATGAGAATCTAAAAACGCACACGGAAAATGTATTGAGGGAAAATAAGAGAGAAGACAAACAGCAACAACAACAACATTGACAACAACAATGAGAAACAGCAAACAATTTGTGGTTATCTGTCGAAACAGGTAGGGCCACATTTGTGATAAAGATCACCTGAGAACAACTCGGAGACTGAGAATCTCTCTCTCCCTCTCTCACTCTCTCTCTGTCAACCTTTCTGCCTCACTTTGAATACATCTCTATGTCATCTTTTTGTCAACGCTGTCGTTGTACGTGGTTAGCATTGAGGAATCATTTGAGATCTCTTTTCCAACTTTACTGTAAGCGTGGAAAATATCAATTTACGCTTTTAACTACGCCCAACTGCACTATCATTGCAATCAGTTAAGTGTTTTGGCTTAGATTCGGCTTGACATCGAGACGAGCGAATCTCTTTGTGATTGCCGCAAGGATCTTTATTACAGCTGCTCGTCTAGGATCTTCACAGAGGATCGTTCATTGTCGACGTAAGTAATTATATAAGCAGCTGAAGACAGTACTTAGTGCTGGCTCTATTTTAGAAATATTTGCACTTTATTTTAACGAACAAATCACTTACATTGTCTACACTAATCTGTATAATATTTACAATTTAACAAATGCTCTACAAATATATTTTATTTGTTTTAAAAGTAGCACTTAAGATGTTTCTATTTTAAAGAATATTTATTTTTATTTATTTAATTAAATAGATTAATTAAAATTTCCTGTGAAAATTGGTTATTTAACTTTCATGTTTATTGTTATCATAAATAAATAAGAACTCAAATAATTACTGTAACTGAGAGAATAGTATAACTTATATTTCAATTAAACCCAGCTCAACAAAATTAAAAATAAGGAATTCAATTTACATTTATTTATGTATTTATTGACACAGTTGTTAAAGACATTCCACACTCTTGGCCAATTCGACAGTGTTGGCCAATTAGGGTGAACCTGAGAACCAGCACCGTTAGCATGTTATCAATGCATATTATAAACGCCTTCGATAAACTGTTAACTAAACTTCTGAACTGCCTGACTGCCTGACTTGACTGTAGGCTAACAGTATTCTTGAAAATTGATACCATTAGGCAGCAGTGTGTGCTGAGTTTCGTGCAGCATGCAACACGTGCCCCAATGAATTATGGTTGGTCAAAGTTTTTCTTGCAGCTTTAATATGCAACAGCAACGGGGCCAAAAGGCAGCTGCCTTCCGAAGGCTGCCTGCTGCAAGTGAGTGACCATCTTACAAAGTCTCTACTCAGTGTTCAGTCCTCCGTCCTCAGTCTTGCCACTGGCCACTTGCCCCTTGCCCCTTGCCCCTTGCCCCGTCAACTCGTGGATCCGTAACGAAGGAAATAGTTGCACGCGTTGTGGCCTGAAGTATCTCATAAGTAGCGCAAACGAAGCACTTACGCCCAGGCATTAGAGCTGGATATGTCAGATGCCTCTCGAACTGTCCTGTCGTCAATAATAAATAAATATGTGTCCATGCTGTGGCATGCCACCAACTTGAGGACAGCTCCAGGCACAAACAGACCCAATACAAAAAAGAACCCAAAACAAAACAAAACAAACAAATACTGATGAGGGGTAAAGGGGAACATCAAAATACTCAAATCGGCTACGAGGGGCAGGTAAGAACTTCGTAAGTATTACAGTCCCTGTTGAAGTCTCGCCCGCACATCTAATCCGACTGAGGACAAAAGTAAAGTAAAATGGAATACGCAGAATGCAATGAAATAGCAGAGAATAGAATAGAATTTTTATTGCATAACCGTTTTGTGGCCGAGCATGGAGGTCCTTGCGTATAATAAGGACATCAGCCAGACCAGTAAGAGTCCATTGGACAGAACCCTTGACTTGGCTTTGCCAGCGTACTAATGATGACACACATTTTATATCTTGATCGCTCCCTCTTGCCCCCTCTCTCTCTCTTTCTCTGAGGCAAGTCCTGGGTAAGGACACGTAGTGCACACAACGCGCTTGTCAAAATAAATTGAAGCACATGCTTAGGCGCGCACAATGCTATTAACATTCGCCGTGAACCTCAGACAGAAGACAGGATACGACCGAACAAAACAGGACTCCACTCATTGCAATGGGATTGTATAGAAGTATCTTAGCCAAGACTCGCATAACTTAGACCCACATCGAGTGCGTTTGGGGCGTTGACAAAGTCACTATCGCAGGTTTATGATCTCATATAATATCTCGTATCTCAGACCTTGACTGGCTTATGAAAATGTGGAGTAGAACAAATTGACTACCTTGTTTTGGCAGTTCCATCCTCAACTACTTACCGTCTGGTAGCCCTTTTACAGGTGCTTGGCTACTGTCCTCAAATGCAGCTGCCCAAAAACGAAGTAGGTCCTTAATGAACCCCGAAGAGGGTTTCGTCGTTTACAACTCGTTTTCCCTGAATTTGAAGGAGTGTTCATTAAAAAATACAAATCTAATATTTAAGATCAATCGGTTGATAATAATTTATGGTTTTTATCTTATTTTCAGAGAGTTGAAAGTACAGAAACATTTTATATAACACAAAATAAATATTATTTGAATAAACTTTGATAATTCTATATTTAAGTTTATAATTCTACTTAAAGTGCAGATCAAAAGTGCACAAAATTTGTCATTAACTCGTAATTAATAATGCCGAAAAGAGATTCTGTTCTCACCATGTCAAGGCGTCATGTTTGTTTAATTATTCCATCAAAATTTGAAATGTTTAATTTTTGATTGATGACACGCACAAATTTGTCTCAACAAAATGCAAAACAGCATGTTGCAACAATGCCAGCGACAACAAGCGAACAAATTATGCATGCAGCGAACACAGAATATCTATACGGATACAGATACAGATGCAGATACATTCACCGATACAGATGCAGATGCAGATACAAGATGCAAAGCCCACAACATTTGATGAATGAGCAGAGGAAACACAAATTTTAAGTACATGCAACAACAGCAATTGAACAAGTGCAACACCAGCAACAACAACAACAACAACAATTATTAAATGTATTTGTGAGGGCGTTGAAAGCAGTAATAGGGGGCGGGGTAATGCAGAACGCAGACAACACACACAAACATATACAATAAATCTTAATTTATAGATGAGATGTAACATCAAAACAAATATGCATAATTTTGGAGCCTCATTCTGATAGTTTCATATGAGTCGAGTCCAGTCGAAAATTCTCTTTTCATATGTCAGAAATTAAGTTATGACAGATGAGCAAACGTTCTCTCTCTCTCTCTGCCTTATTTCTATATCGTTCTCTGTCTCTTTTCGGTCAGCTGTCAACTCATCCGCTTTACAACTTTGTTCGGTCTCATAAATTTTGAAAGTTTCGTTCATAAAGTCGGTGCTTTTTTTAAGGGCGGGTCTCCATATGAAACGTCATTATGATGGATTAGTTTTGGAAACGCTTGGCATTTTTCTGCTCAGTTGCACAGTTACCATGGTTGATACATATGTCTGGCAGCATTTGATAATAATCGCAGCATTTCTGTATTTTAAATTGAGCTGTGAACTTTTTTTTGTGGTCATTTCAATGATATGGGATCGTTCTAAATGGAACTGACAACACAATTAGAGCTCGTTTAGCATAATACAATGGTCAGCATCAGCCCAAAATGAATGTGGAATCGATCAGATTCTGATTATAATTGTTTTTATTTCAGAATATTATTTTTTTAGACATTTTCTTAGGTCAATTTCTGTTTCTTCTCTAGCTGGCATCCTAACGCCACCTGTTGGTATTTTCGGAAACTAACTGCACACCTTTTTTATTGATTAGGTTCAACGAATTTTCCAATCAGGAAAATCTTAGAACAGCAGTAGGAATTCTGAATGGTTTTACTGAGCTATTTTCATATTTATTTCATATAAGAAAATCTCTAGTTGGAGAACCTGTCCATAGTTTTAAAGGCATTCATGTTAGGCTATCTCAATTGTGGCATCTGCGAGTTGCCTTTCCAGTCGCATCATTACGGAGATGATAAAAATGTATCTCATCTCTCATCTTCTCGAGACCCTGGGCCCGACTCCACCTTGCATTCATTTTGACTGTCAATGCTGCCAACTAAATGTCGCATGCCGCATGTGCAACATTTTATCACTTCAGTCAGACCGTATAATTTAACGTAAAATCTCTGAGGCCAAGCGAGACACAACGGCAACATTGAGGGACTTTGGCGAGACATTGGGAGACACATGTGGCTGCCACAAATGGTGACAACTATTTGCACAGTTGGCTAACTGATGCGATTCCTCTGCTGTTGCCAGTTTGCTGTTTTTTTAGGCACGCTTTGCCACAGCCCAGCTAAATTTACAGATACAGATACATTTTCGCAAAGAGTTGGCCATAATTAATATGGAAACACTTGCAACAACAATTAGCAGCAGTTGGCGGCCAGAAAAAACAAAGATAATTAGTCGGCATATAATAGATGAAGTCAAATTAAATTCTTGATGCTCTTACATATTTATACTTATATCGAAAATTACATCAATGTGACAAACATTAATATAAACCTACAAAATACAGATTAAAAATATATACATTTAATTAAAAAATAAACAGACATTCATGTGTATTTTTAAATATTTGTTTTTCTAGATTTTGAAAAAATGGAGAGAGGTTCAAAAAGATTTTCTTTATTAATGTATATTTGATTTTAATATTATATGTTCTCTTTCGTAAATTATAATCTAGAGTATCTAAGATTCGACATAATAATCTCCCCCTCTTTTGTTGGTTTGTTGTTATTCAAAGCGAAGGCCTTTTAAATTGTTTGGGGTGTTGTGGCAATTAGCGCATAAAGAAATAGTGATAAAAATAAAAGCAAAGGCAATAGAATGTAATAATTGCAAGAAATGTGGCATCATTTAAATTTAGGCACAATCGAATTAAGCAATTAGAGATTATGCTAATTACGATCCACAACATCCCATCGAAAAACGAACCCATTCTGCCCCCAAATGTATTATCTATGTTCGACTTCCGGAGTGGGTTTCCGTTAAAACTGTTACCCGGAGAGGCCCTAAGTAAGATTTATGTATTTACTTCAATCCCTAATATGTCTTTCGTTATGTTTGTGAAAAAGAGAACCTTTGCTTTCAATAATTGCTTTGTATTTTTCTGTTTGGTTCGAGGTGTGTCTGCATTTTTATTTGGAGCACTTCAAAGTGTTCCGCTTTTGCTCTCTCTCTCTCTCTCTCTCTCTATCTCTCTCTTTCTCTTTTTCAATGAAATGATATTTTGGATATTTTTCCATATTTATTTTCGTTATCATGGGCAAGCAACAACAGCAACAACAGCAACAACACTCACAACACATAATTAGTGTAATTAACGCTTTTTGGCTGAGTGCGTGCAGAAAATTGTGTGTGAAAGTGCGTGGCGCTCTTTGAATGTTTTGTTTTCCCATTTGTTGTTCTTTTATGTTGCATGTTGTTGTTGTGGTTGCACAGTTCGTTCAACTGATTTATGGGCTGTGGTGCGACTGCAGTTCCGATTCACTGCGATTAAGACTGAGACGGAGACTGGAACTGAGACTAATAGTTGGCCGGGACTGTTGACCAACGGGCAACTCTCAGTTTTCAGTTCTCAGCTCTCAGCTCTCAGCTCTCGTGTTAATTTGTGAATAATCTTTTGTGGACTGCACGAAATGCAAACAGAAAGTTGCACTGCAAACGGGAATCTTACGGATGCAGTTCGATCCAGTTGAAGACAGTTGAAGATAGTTGAGAAATGGCCAGATATATGTATTTGTAGATAGCACACAACCAGATAGTCAGATTGATGGCCATAGATTGTAGAATAGTTTAATTAGCAGCCAGATTGCCAGCATCAGGTTCAGCTAACAGACAGATTGTTTTTAGATTCTTATCAAGAAATTAGTTATTACAGACACTTGGATTGATTAATATTTGACGCTTTAATTAGCGGTCTTATTTAAAGGAAGTCAGATCAGATAATTGAACGGATTGAGTACAAAAATTATTTGTTTTCGATCAAAGACAATAATTATAAGCTATAAATTTAATTGGAGTATTCTAACAAAATATTATACTATTTTTAAATAATGTTTATTATGCTACAAAGATATGACTTAATATTTTGAATTTTTTCTTAAGAATTTATATGTTTTACAGTCTAGTTAATTTTCTGAACATGCAAATATGTTTACTATTTTATATTTAAATAATTTGATATTTTCTAAATTACTTCGCAGAAGATATACTTCTGAATGAACTTCTCGAGCAGCCCTCTTCGAAATAATAAGAATAGCACCCACACAAACGACTTGTTTACCACATCAAATCTAATAAAAATCACCACGCACAATTTGTAGCCATCAATTGGGCGACACTGACAGACAGACAGTAAGAGAGGGCGAGAGTGACAGAGTGAGACAGTGAGACGCAGACAAGGACGAGAGCTGTCTAAGTTTCGGAACAGAGAAGTCTGCAGATTTTAGCTGAAGTCCTGAGCAACAGGAGTGACAAATCTTTTGGCATACGGCTGGCATAATGTAATATCAAGAGAGTAGCTTTGTAATGGCGCTGCATATATATTTTTCAGTCGCATCGAATTTAACTGACACTCCCCACTGCCCCCTCCCCCCCCACTTTACCCATAACCCCCTACACTTCCTTTGCCATCATGTTAAATTTGCTGTCTCTCGATTGCTTTTTATTGGAAGGGGGGACGCAAGTGATGAAATAAATCATTTTGGGAGTGGCAGAATGAGATATAGACACGTGATGATGAGATGGAGATTCGTTACACAGATATAGCTACAGTTGGATGTTGCTGCTGTTGCTATTGATGTTGTTGTTGCTGTTGTTGCTGTTGTTGTTGCTGTTGTAGCAAGTGCAAGTGTCAATTACAAACCATGTCAAAAATGTCAAACTCTGTGAGTGACTGGCTATGAGAGAAGAGGGCACAAAATAAGTGAGAAAATAAGTGAGAATATCGCACGGACAAGAGCTCGAAAGCAGCGCTACCCTGTAGATGAATACGAGAAGTGTATATAGGTGTGTGCTATTTGATAATATAAAAACTGCTGGTAAAATGAACATTTAATATACAAAAATCATCTTGATATTTAACTATAAATTAATTAACTTTTAAAATACTGTTTATTTGGAGAATCGGTTATTTTGTTATAATTCTCATATTTGTTATTTTGACTACCCTGTAAAAGAAGCGTAGTCCAGTCTAGGCCCGCATTGGCTGTGGATTTGCACCCCCGCCTGGCAACTTGTGGCAACCAGGCGGGTCGTCGTCCTATCACACGCTCATCCTCCATAACATTCCCATCCCTTCTCCTTCTCCTTCTCCTCCCTACTCTCCCAATCCCAATCCCAGTCCCCTTGCCATTCCCTTTCTCATTCCCATCGACATCGACAAGTTTGTCCTGTCAGCGCGGCAGTCGCGTAGAGTTTATTACATCAATTTGTGTGTGCAAGTTCCCCTCCCTTCCATACCCAGCTCTCCTTTCACCCTCGCCTGCTGTATAACGATTTCAGGCATGTATGAGAAATTTGATACAAATGAGTTTTCACACTTTGCGTGTATCTGCAGCGTGCGAGCACTTGTATCTACGGTACGTACGAGTATCTATAGAACGCTCTTGTATCTCACTCGCTTCAGTATCCTTTTCCATCAACGTGTAAATTGTGTGCTGTCAAACTTATGACATTCAGCGATGATATGCCCGCGTCACATTTGTTTACCAGCCACAACAACAATAGTAGCACAATATAGCACAGTATACCAAAGATACATACCATATATTTTATATGGAGTGAAAGATACAAAAGAATCTACATCTACCACAAGCGCGAGCGCGTTACTGTAAATTAGATTTCGTTTAGGGCGACTTTTTTTGTCTTTTTTCTCTCTGCTGTAAATTGCTTGGAGTGCTCTGTGGGGAGAGGGAAGAGAGAAGAGGGAAGAGCAGCCAAACGATAAGGAGAGACATGGCATCCAAAGTAATATGCTCCGCATATTAATTGCTGCTCATTTTCATGTCTGTCCCGCACTCATATGCAATTAATATTTGTTGTCCCACTGTGACTGGGGACCCGAAATAGGGTTTTCCCTTTTAATTACTTCTCACAAGGGGCAATTATTGTCCCCACTTGGGGGAGAGTGAGAGGACTCCACCATATGCTTATTCATTTATAGTTTCATTCTTACATTTTCTGTTTACTGGTGAAAAATTCAAATGGCAGCAGCAGCTGAAAATCCAATTGATTCATGTGAGGAGCCAAACAAGTGCATTTTAGTTTCGGAAAATGTTGATAGATGGCGCCTTTTGCACTGACAACCAATTGGAAATGGGGTCAACTGATAACTGATTAGCTTCTTATGCGAGTTGGCAAGTAGTTTTAACATGTTTTAATTTACTTTCAGATGAATTTTGCGTGTTAGTCAAGTTTGTAAATTATAAATTATATAAACTAAATACAAAATACTCACAAACTTTAAATTGATTAATTAAATATGATATTGGCACAAGATCTATACTGATTGAATTCAATTTTCATTTTTTTTGCGAATTTATTGCCTAAAAATGTTTAATTTTCGTGTAATTCTCGATAATTGGTACATTATTACAAATAATACAGTTAGTTTCAGCTGTTTATTTGTAATGATATAATTACAGGGTATCTCGAGTTGTATTTTATTATTTATGTCGATTCGATGGAGCGAGTAGCCAAATTGTTGAGAGTCTCACACTCAGTTGACGGCATTTAAAAGCGCCGGTTACGAGCCAATGAGCAGCTGCCAGCCAAATGACTGAAGCTGTTCTCAGCCATGACAACAACAACATCAACAGCAACAGCAACAGCATTGCAACATTGTGGGGCAATGGCTTAGCACGTTGCACATTGACGCGTTGCGTTGCATTGTGTTGGCTTTATATATTGGTCAGTTAAGACATGTCGCTGGGCACGCCCTCCCCTGTCTGGTTGGCTGCCCTAGAAACTACACCTCCACACACACACACACACACACACACATGTACTGACAAAAAATTTCACGCATCAGTTGTGTGGCAACATGGCCGTAAGAGAGGCACGAAACTCGCGCAATTAGAACGCCATTAAAAGGGGCAACAATGTTGTTGCTGCTATTGTTGTTGTTGCTGTTGTTGCCGTTGCTGCGAATATTCGTACCTGCAACCAAACTGGCAACGCCCCCATTATTCATGCTTTCAGTTTGCCAACTGTCCAACTGAATGGTGGTGGAGAGAGGGGAAGGGCAGGGGGATGGGAAAGGGGAGACAGCTTTTGAGCCTGCTAAATGGAGATCGATGGCAGAGCGTGGTCTCATTAATCAAATGACAAGTAAGCGTTGCCCGACTTCGAATGCACTCCATGAGTGCACGAATGAGTGCATGAATGAATGACGTTGCCACGCTGCACCTCTGGTACTTCCCCCTCCCCCTCCCCCACTCTCACACCATGACCGTCCCTTTCCATTCCCCTAATATTAAAGGCGCATTCAGGCGCTTTCCAATTGAATCGAAGCAGCAGAGCGGAAATGTAATGGCTGCTGCAACACTTCGATCAATAATCAGCTTAACACACACACACACACACCACTCACACACTCTCACACACTCTCACACACTCTTACAAATTGCCATCACGATAAAGAAGAGAATTTCACTTGTAGCCCTAAACAAAAAGCAGCATTTTTTGTGCTTGACTTTGACTTTGGGTTTGTCTTTGGCGTTGACGTTGGCGTTGGCCTAATTATCTAAAGATGTCCTCCAGTTGCAGCCTCAGACTCAGTCTGAGTCACTGTCCTCAGGTTCCCAACCTGTGCTTGGGCAGAATTGCGTTGCATTTTACGTGGAATTTATACGTCTACTCCCATACACACCCCAGGTCAAATTTGTGCGCTGTTTTTGCATTCAGTTTTGTCCTCGTTTGACTGGCATAAACAGGTACACTAATTAACCAATGTAGCGCACTTTACTTTGACAATACGGGGCTAATTTTCTTTTTCAAATTATTTCCTTCACTTCCATGATACTAAACGATAACTCTGGGGCTGCTGCAACTGCTTTATAATTCGAATCTCAAACTGTTAAGCCTTGGAATTAAAGTTTAGTTTATGTTTGTTATATATCTCAATGGCTTAGAATTTACAAGACAATTCAAGGCGAAAAGTGAGTAAAAGTGAGAAGTATTGGCTAAATACAAATTTGGAAATTAGTCAAAAATAATAATGAATTTTTCAATTTTGAATAAACTAATTTATTTTTTTATGCTTTTAATCACAGAATCAATTTAGATGCCAAATTATGATCGAAATGGGATTTCTTATAAAAATCAAGAGATTTTTGACAAAGTTATGAGTATTAAAATTTTTGGAAAAAATTTAAAGGGGTAGGTATGGAAAATTGAAGATTTTGGAAAAAAAATTAATTTTTCTAGATGAACTAAATTTAAATGCAGAATTAATTTAGATGCCAAATAATGATTAAAATGATATTCCGCATGAAAATCGGTTTTGATTTTTGATCAAATTTTATGTAAAGGTATTTTTTCAAAGTTTTTGAAAAAATGTAAAGGGGTAGGTATGGAAAATTGAAGATTTTTGAAAAAAAAATTAATTTTTCTAGATGAACTAAATTTAAATGCAGAATTAATTTAGAGGCCAAATAATGATTAAAATGGTATTCCGCTTAAAAATCGGTTGAGTTTTGACAAAGTTGTGAGTATTCAAAGTTTTTGAAAAAATGTAAAGGGGTAGGTATGGAAAATTGAAGATTTTTGAAAAAAAATTAATTTTTCTAGATGAACTAAATTTAAATGCAGAATTAATTTAAAGGCCAAATAATGATCAAAATGCCATTCCGCTTAAAAATTGGTCAAGTTTTGACAAAGTTGTGCAAGTTTGAAGTTTTGGAAAAGTTTTAAGGGGTTCATGTGTTTACAGAAAATCAAATTAAGAAAAAAACAATTTTTTTCTTTAATTTTCAACAATTTTCTATTGTCAGTGTTGCTAAATAAGCTTTGGCAGTTTAACATAGTAAGCTTGTAGCACAGTGTTAATAGTTCGTTCATATAATTATAGAATTAGAACGAGTTTTCACATTTCAAAATACATTGTTAGCAGATATTTGAAAGATGTCCTACAAGTAAGTAAAAACTCTGGTCTATACGACATTATATTTATTTAGGAGAGCTTCGTTGTCAAATCTTACAGCAGTCGCTTGCCAGATAGTTCTTGGATGAGTTGGTTCCTTAACCTCCAGGTTAACGAATTTCTCTGTCGTGTGCCCTACGAATATATTGCGGATAAATTCAATTTGACTGGTCTGGAGACGATGGTGCCGAATTTTCAGCAGTCACTGGATGCGATAATGGATTCGGAATATGATTCCGATTACGGATTTAATCCAATGGAAACCGATTCTGAGACGACGGCCCAGCTATATGGTCTGATCCATGCCCGATATATCCTAACTCCGCGGGGCATTGACGATATGTGCATGAAGTATCAGAGAGGCGATTTCGGCATTTGTCCGCGCATTTATTGTAACGGTCAACTGATGCTGCCCGTGGGTCTAACGGATCGCATTGGCGAGTCGCATGTGAAGGTCTATTGTCCGAGGTGTCGGGACGTCTATCAGCCCCACGATCGTTGTGCTCTGCTCGATGGGGCAATGTTCGGATGCAGCTTTCCACACGTGTTCTTCATGCAACTGCCGAGCCTGCTACCGGAACCGCCACTTGAGAAATACACTCCACGGTCAGTATGTTTCTGAGTATCTTAGTATTTATTTTGATATTAAAACGATTTACTTACAGCATCTACGGCTTTAAGATACACAGCTCGGCTCTGGAGGCGCCAGAAATGGAACCGTCTGACACCAAGAGCAATTTAAGCGTCTCGCCATTCATGTCAAAGGTCAAATATTCACCTAAGTCTATGGATTCCTCCCCCAACGTTCGCTCTCCAATGCGTCGTTTTAACGTTACGTTCAACTAGCAGAAATACACATTTTACTCAAGATATTGAATCCAAATCTGAACAAGTTATGATATAGCAGCGTCCTTTTCACACTCGTACCCATGCAAACAAATTATAATTTATATCTTTAAATAGATACAATAACTCGTAGTTGTAGCACTATGAAACTAATTTGATCTGTAGACGATGATAAAAATAAAGCATTTCAGAAAAGAAAATCAAGCGAGATCTTTCTTATGAAATGTGTACTATTCAAAATGTAGCTACTTAAAATTGAGCAATTATAGACGCATAGAAATGAAAACATAAATATTTCATTGGCTGCTCATGAAACCTAATTAGAGTTATTTAAATTCGATTATAAAATATCTAGTTTGCAATTAAATTTGGTAATTTACATATTTGCGTACGTCTTCATTTAATTTCTAATTGGTTTCGGTAAGACAGTTAAGAGTCGTCACTTTGACACTTTGGCAGATAGCTAACTGAGACTGGGACTGTTCTTTCCAATTTAACCTCGTTCCCAGGGTGTAACCACGAAAGTTTTGCTTGTAAATTGTCTCTCTCTCTCTGTGTTCTGCCTCACTCTCTCTCTGTCTCTTTCTTAGTTGTTCGTTTTTATGTAGTCGCATTGATCTGTAATTGACTGCAGGGCATATCAGAGCACTAAATCATCGTGGCTGTCTCGATTAATGACAGCTCATGAACTAAGCCACAACTAAATTGTGGTTGCTTTTCGTTTGTTGCATTGCTTGTTGCATCTCCGTTGGCACCTTGGCAACTTGGCACTAAACTGGGTCTTCAATTGTGGCACAACATGCCCAGTTACCCACTAACACACCAGCTGACAATTAAGATGCACATACATAGATAACCAAGCACTCCCATCCACAACCGGCAACCGGCAACACCGACTGCTTGGTCTGGCACCTTTGTCCCAGCGCATACGCAATTTGGGCAAACTGACAGGCGGCAAACGGATGTGGCAAACGGACTGAGAAAGTAACGGCAACGACAACGGCAATGGCGACATGCAACCGACTCTAACAACAGTTCGTGTTGCTTGTGAAAATTGCGCAGGCGCACCTTTCGCCAGGTACCAGATACCAAGTACCAGTTACCAGGTACAGGGACATAGATAGAGACGGCGACAGAGACTCCAACGGCGACCTGAAGACAGGCACAATTGTCGCCTCAATGCCATCGTAAATCGTGTAATTCCCTGCCTGCAACTCGCCAATAAGAAAAGTCTTTCTGTGAACACTTTGAACTCAATGCTGGGCCTTGTGGGCGTTGTGACACACACACACACACACACACACACACATAAAGCGAAAAGATGTTGGAAATCTCTGAGCTGTTTTCTTTTTTAATTGATTCGTTCTTGTCGTTTTGTCAGCTTGTAATTGCCGCCTTGCAACGCGCATTACTCATACGCCGCATGCAACGTGTGGAATTCGTGTGCAATTTTCCGCTTGCCACTTAAACTTTCCGGATTTCGGGGCTCAGCACAAATGTTATATTATTGCCAAATCATTAACTCGACCACTCGAGCATATGGCCAGCGAACTTTGCTCTTTTTTTTTACTTATTTCCTTTTAGTTTTGTTTCTTTTTTGTTGATAATTTATTGGCACAGAGCAGCAACGACATCAATCACTTTTTCGGTACGCTTTTCAATGCAACTTTGCGCTGAATGAAAACAAATGTTCAATTGCCGCAAAGTATGTAAAGTTTGCTATTAACTGCAAATGACAAAGGGTGTATTCACTATGGGATGAAATATGTAACGCGTTTAGCGAAATAAATAACAAGGTATCTAAGAAGTTGTAATAATCTATTTTAAATTTTTAAGTAATATAAAAATAGTTACGAAATATTACCATAAATTTTCAATAGATTACAGACATATTTTTTGAATTTGTAGCTTTCTTAACAATAGATTATTAACAGGATTCTTGATATTAATTTTAAAATTTAGCTAAATCAGAAAAAACTTTATTTTTTATATATTTTTCGATAATTGTCATAATTTGTCATATTTTAATATTTTTAGCTTTATTTCCGATTTCAGTCATTTATTCTGTGATGTATAGAAATAGGCTTAAAGTTTTATTTCAATGTTTTTTGTTTACTGGTTTCCGTCTTGTTTCGAATAGGGTATTCAAATATTCGTCTCTCTGTGCGAATGAGCATCAACTTGTTTGTTTCTGTTGTTGTCATTGGCTTTTGTGCTAATGGTGTTTTGGGTTTGATTTCGACATTGTTTGGTGGGCCATGTGGAACTGGAGTTGAAATTGGATTTGGAGTTGGAGCTGAAGCTGGTGTTGTTTCTGAACCCTGTGCCCGCTTTATTGATGATTGTTTTGTCGCTGACAGCACAAAGGCAACTCAAAGCTGCTCCGTTGTGATTTGACTTACTGCTCGAGTTGAGTTGCAGCGCCCTGAAAAAGAAATTTGCATACCGTTGAGGCTGTGGTCTTTGCTGACCAAAAATGGCAGCCGCCATGCAAATGAGCAGCGTTCCAACTATCCAACTATCCAACAATCCAAGAGAGCCAGCTATCCGGCTCGTAATAAAGTGATATGCGTGCATTGAAACAATGGGAGTATAAAATTAGCATAATAAAAGCCAATGTCCGAGGAAAGTGGCCACAGGATGCACAAATACCCACGAGTTCTCAGCGCATCCGATTCAAAATCCCAATCCCCATCCCAATCCCCATCCGAATCCCAATCCAAATCCAAGTCCAACAATGAGAGATCCACATAAACTCATTTCGCTTTGAATGTCAGCGGAGCAATTGTCCAGTTTTTGAGCTGCAAATCGACAGAAAGGGACGTCAACCAAGCGAGGGGAGACTGAGCAATAAGTGGCCAAAGTGTGACACGCATTTCAGTCACGCGCTTTCAAGTTACGTGCTGCACATTGGAGCAGAATAAGTATCTGTATCTGTATCTGCATACACACTGTATCTGTAGATGTATCTATAGATGTATATTGCGTGCGATGCTGAGCGGCATTGGGTCAATCTCCGACTGTCCCAGTCTCTGGGCTTGGGGCCCAGACATGACACAGTTATGCGATTTATGTAACTGAGAATTATGTGTCAAAGCGGCAAGCAGTGACAATGACGCAGTTTGTTGCCGCTGTTGCTGCCGCTGTTGTTGCCGTTGCCAAAGCTGTTGACAAGAAAAACGTTCAACCTCAGTGGCAACTGGTCCAACTGCCGTGGAATGTGGCAACGAAAACCGAATGCTCTCCACACTACTCAGGTGTGATAACGCTGAAATTCAATCTGAATCTCACTGTAAAGTTTTAGAAGAATTAAAATGTTCTCATTTAAATTAGGCAACTAAGGGAGGAACAAAAATAATTTAATATGAACCATTGTTCTTTTCATAAAAGAGTAATTGCCTTTATAATAGTATATTCTTTAAGTCTTTAAATTAATATTATTTTTCTTTAGGCAACAGCATCTTAACTGCTGCACATTTGATTTTATTTTAAGACATAGCTTCAAATAAGTTGAAATTTAATACTTCTAACTACACCATTCGTGCATTTTAGGACTTATTAAAACAATAAATTATAATAATTTAATGAAATAATTTTTATTTTTCCAATTATTATATGTATAAATATATCTATATTATTTAATTTCCAAAGTAAACAATTTTAAAACATATTTTCAAGGGATTTTTTATATATATTTCATTTTATCGCTTGTTCTTTTTTATTGCACTATTTTTTATTACCAGCAGTTTAATAGTCAGTGACAATTTTGGGCTGTTCAAACTGTGCTGCATGTTGGTCTAGTGTTGCCACAAACCACTTTAAATGTGGACACAGGAATTATGCGTAACAACGCGCTCGCCATCAATGCAACTCTGTCTGTATCTCTGTCTGTTTCGTTCTCTCTGTCTCTGTCTCTGTCGCTGTAATTTGCAGTTGACATTTTGGGCTTTTCAAGCTTGCTGGGCGTGTGCACAAGATCGGACCCAGATCCGGAGGCCAGTTACAGTTCCTCCCGCTGCCCTGGCGACAGTCGGAGATGGAGTCGGCCAGGCAGCTGGCCCACAATAAAGTCTGGCCAAAATATGGGCAACTGAAACGACAATGAGCAGTCAGTTGGTCAGTAACTGGGCAGCGACAGACGTGAAATGCCGTTCCATGCCGTTCCATGCCTATCACAAGACTCTCCCAGACCCAGACACACAACTGATATGCAAATTGCTTGCCAAGGCTTCAAATGACAACCACAACACAGACACACACTCACTGATATACACATTGTCAGAGGCAGCGACAAAAGGCGAGTCACTGAGAGACAAACTAAACTCAGTCTCAGTCTCTAGTCGCACTATTAAATGGGTGAAGCATGGGTGGCAGAATTAATTCCAGCCCCAGACAGTGTCATGTTTAATTACCGAGTTCAAATTTGACCAAGTTGCCAGATCGGGACATGAAAATCGGATAATATTAAACAATGAAAATCCAATTTTCGTGTGCACTTTAGTATAATAATATAATAATAAATAGTGTAATGAAATCAAATAATATTATATCATTAAATGTATCAACATCAAAGTCAATAAATTAAATATTCTCCGAACTTTTGTCAATAGATTGATTGAGATTGTTATAACTTAATTATAATAAGTATCTCATTAATACCTTTTTTATTTTCATTTTATTTTATTTTCATATTTATTAATTTTCTATTTTTTTATAATGTTTATAAAACCTGTTTTTATGTTTTCTTGTCACTTTTATTCATACTCATTTCAGTAGTATTGTAACCCTTTAGTTGGACTTTAGATTTCAGAGTATTCCAAGAGTTTAGCTGCCATTTTTCTTAGTCGTTTTCTCTGCTGCGTCATTTCCCTCTCAGTCCCTCCGTGCCTCAGGTTCCCTTGCCACACTGACTTCGACTGCGACTCCGAGTCCCGTTCTCAGCTCAGCTCGTATGTGTCATTTGGGGCGCCTGGAGCTGTCGAAGGGGTCAGTTTCGTTGGTTGCCAGCTGTGTGCAATGCTATCGGCCATTTTCTGTCGGTTTGTTGCGCCATAATTTGACTCTTGGCGCTGCTCTAATTAATAGTTGGCCATTTGCAGTTGCCTTCATTTTTATCGGCGCTTTTGAACAATTTATGTTTACCGTTCATTTGGTCATTTGGTCGGTTGTGTGGGAAGGGAAAGGGATAGGGAAAGACGTCCAGAGAACTGTGGCTATCATGGATTCTATGTGGCTCGGATCTTTTCTCGGTTAGCCAGCAATTGATAACGAATTCCAAACATGAAGCCGGTCAATTCATGTGCATTTGATATGAGGCCGGACGAGGGTCGAGTCCAATGGACGGACAATTTCCTAAAATTAAATTGAAAATGTTGTGCTTCCCATTTCCTCTCAGTTGTAGGGTTGTAGTTGGCCTTAAAAGGGTCACGAAAAAAGCGTTTCAATTTGCGTTTTTCGCATTTCACATAGCGGAAATATTGAATTGGTTTGTGGAATGTTTTCATTATGCGCCTCGGAAAAGCGAAACCTTTTTCGGGTTAAATGTGCCGGCAAATGCGGCCAGATTCGAAATGGCATAAAGATCTGACCCCGGATCGACCCACGTCTAACTGCAGTTCAAAATAGATTATTGGAGGCCATTCAGGTGATTTCGATTACCAGTTTACACTCCCCCTTCCCCTGCCATTTCCCCTGGCATCTCTGCCCCGCAGCGGGCAATTAACGTGGTTAACATTACCCGCAGCCATTGAGTCAACTGTAGACATTGAAATATGGTCTGGGTAGGTGCCACACCCATTCAACAATTGAACAACTGAACAATTCGAAATGCAATTTGCCACTCGCATTAAATTGCCAGCCAATTGTTGTTGCCACTTCGGTGGCAATATGACAAATTTTATTGTTTAAGCTCGCCAACTGAAACGTTATTAATACTTTAATGCATTGTACTCCGCATACAGATACATCAGGGGATTGGGAAGGGAGCTGGTTGGGGGAGAGGTGGCAGTTGCCACACACGAAGTGCAACTGCAGTTTTATGGTTCACACATGACAAATTATTGTAATCAACATCAGCATCGGTTGCTGAAAAGAGAGGCCAACAGCAGCAGCGACAGAGATGAAAAGACGCTAAACTTAAGATACTTTTATATGTTCACACTTAATTATACTAAAGATTTCTCACAATCCCAACTATTTTTGAGATTAAACTTAATTCCTTTTATTCATTTAAAATTTGAATATAAAACTTCGATTGTTTTAATCGGTAATTTAAGGACTTAATATCTATGACAGTTTTGAGTAACTTTTAATCCAATTAAGGGTTAACAGGTTGAACTAACAGCACCCACTTCTTTGTAGACTTAAAAATAAGAAAACAAATACAGTGACTGCAATGGTTGGCTATTAGATACCCTGTAAGTGTGATGCTTTACTGCTTCAAAGGGAATATCTAGTAACTTATATGTTCTTTATATTATATATATTTTAAAATAAGTAAATAAAGAATATTTATGGGATTTTATTATCGCTGTACTGCTCGTGCTCCATATTATGTTTACAGGGTATATCAATCTTCCAACTTATTGAACAATAAATGCACGACTTTTGCTTATATCGCCGCCTGTCAATTGCAGCTCGCGCAAAGTATGATAAATCAATATATAGTATGTATATATATCGAACATGGTATATACAATATGCATGCTCTATATGCATATATATTCAGATATATTCGAGTAGGTTGTCAGTTACGGGCTGTGTGTGCCATAAAGTAGACAGGTCCCGAACAGGGAATGGTTCCTATGGGCAGTCATGGGTTAAGTGGTTTTTTAGCAAGGTGTTGCTGGTTGTGAGGGGTGTGGGGGGTGTGAGGGTCTCTGACGGTGTGTGGGTGTCTTGCGGTGACAGTGATGGTGACGGGGGGGGGCGGGGGCAGGGGCGTGACTCAGAGCTGTTATGGTGCCGCCTGCTGTGAAGCGATAGCGGCTTTTGTTTCTTGGCGCTTTAAATGCATTACATAACACCTACGCGGGAAACGAGCTCTGTTGGTGAAGGGAGAGCGGTTGGAGAGGGGAAGGGAGCGGGAGCGGGAGCGGGAGCGGGAAACTGAGTGTTAAACAGCTGTCCGGTGAGTTCTATAAATTTCGCTGATTGATTTTTATTGAAACGCGCGCAGCTTGAGATCAGCATGTTGACAATTCCATAAATTCTTAATATACAATTTCATTTTATTGTTGTTGTTTCAGTTGTAAGTTTTGTTA
Organism: Drosophila sp. st01m; assembly: GCA_018901795.1. Taxonomy (NCBI): domain Eukaryota; kingdom Metazoa; phylum Arthropoda; class Insecta; order Diptera; family Drosophilidae; genus Drosophila; species Drosophila sp. st01m. Next base: position 4,860,317 of record JAEIFG010000172.1, read on the forward strand.
CCTTTGTGGTTTTGTTGTTTGTTGTACGTTGCATGCGGGTCTCGATTTACAACGCACGATTTATGGAGTGACAAAAGCTGCTTTGCTTTGCCTTTGGCCCCCAGTTGGCTTACAGTTAAGGGCCGATATTTATCTGCTAAGAGTGTGGCAAAAAAGGGTCTTTGCAACCGGTTTGTCCTGCCACAGAAACTGCCAGTGCCACTGCCACAACTGCCACTGCCACTGCCGCAATATTATTAATTTCATGCACAATTTTTAATCTAGTACGTGATTTAATTCACCAAACGGGCAGCTTGAAGCGACTCTAAATACAATTTAGTTGCCGGCCAAGACGATTGCGCATCGAGTCTAGCCCCAAGTTAATTTGCAAATGGCTTTTTATGCAACTAGTCCAGGTCCCAGGTCCCAGGTTTAGGCCCAGTCCGAGGACCGAGACACCGCTGATTGGCCACGTTTACAAAATTAGTCCGCACTTGGCAAAACTATCCTATCATATCTCGACTCTGGACTCTACAGTTTCTACTGGCAGTTGATGAAGTGGTTCCTGTCTCCGCTAGACCGTCTAAGCCAAGTCAATTAACGTGGCCGGCCAGCGCGTAGGTGGCTGCTCTCTGGCTACCTGTGTTTTCCTTCCATTTTCAGTTTTCGTTTCCTTTTTTCTCAGATTTGCTATTTGCTCAGACTTGTTTCGCATTGTGCGACAATTTTTGTGCTGTGCTTGCTGCAAATTGGCAACTCTGTGGCAACTGCAAGTGGCCTCAAATGATTACAAATGCGTTTGTTTATGCGTTGCGACAACTCTGGAAACATGCACAAAATGATGATAAAGCTACGTATTTTGCATTTCAATTACTCCGCACATTTGGGAACGATTTCAGTTGTGTACTCATGTGTTGTGGCTGCTTGTGTTTGTTTAATTAAGTTCTTTGAACAAATCGTAGAATATTAATAAAAATTATTTGGATCTAGATAAATTTAAAAAAAAATATTTTCATTACTTTTAATTTTTTTGTAAGAGGTTATTAATATTAAAGACTTAAATAATAATATACTTAAGTTTTAATTCTAGTTTCAAAAATAGCTACTTTATCACCAGATAATGAACTTTTGAACATGTTTCTATTGTTTGGTGTTTCAAAATAAATTGATAAGCTTATCATGCATTCGAACACCGCATAAACCCCAAGCAGGAGCAATTCTAATGCTGACAAGTCGATTTCGCTTACATTTCCCGTTCAGTTCTAATTCCACATCCGCTTTTGGATTGCTCTTCAAATTTTCTTTTGCTTCTCCATTTCCATTTCCATTTCCATTTTCCTGACAATCCCTTGAACAATTCGCCAACACATAAGCTCAACATTGCGGCCGCTGTGCAAATGCATAAAGGATTTTTATTTGCCGCCGCGTGTGTTGCACAATTCGATGGGGCATCATAGTCCAAAAACTGTGTTTTCTTTCTCCATTTTTGTTGGCAACTCCTGTTCGTTTTTCTATTTCTCGTTCATTGGAATATTTGGCATGTTGTGTTTGGCCAAAGAGTCGAGGACCAGCAGCATTGGTCGCTCCTATGTAATCCTGTTATTTTGCCGAGTGCTCTGCAATCAGCCACGTGAGCAATAGCTGCAACAAAGGCTGCACGAACAACAAATAACAAGGGCATTTGCCGATTTTTGTTTTGTGACTGTGCCTTCTACTCCCCTTGCCTTCTATCCCCTCTTTCAATTCCTAAATCTGGCCAACATCATCGTCATCGTCAGCGTCATAAGCGCATCACAACGGTAAATGCCAAGTGTCTGAAGGGAAGAGAAGGAAACAAAGGGAGGGAGGGCAGTCAATATGCAGTAAAAAGCCAGTTGCCGGACAGGCCAATTAGAGCGAGAGGAAAGTGCCAACAGTCGATGGGGCAACGTTAACGTTAACGTTAAGTCTCCTTCTCCTTCTCAGTCTCCTCCACTCGCTGCTCCTTCTCTAACGCTCCAGTTTGCATTTAAGGCCCGGAGGCCGAATATTTCGCGCTAATCGAGTTGTTACATTTACGGGCCAACAACTAGCTCTGCTTCTGCCGCCGCCGCTGCCAAATGTCAAGAGTTCAAACGCCTTGAACTTGATGCGAAACGTGGCCAAGATGCGAACGTGAGCAAATGGCAACGACTAAACTGCACTTTTATGCTTGTGGCCTTAATACACTTGCCCAACAGCGGCATAAAGACTTTCCTAACTTGTTGGCAGTAGAGATACCATTTTTATGGCACACATCAACCTTTTAATATGTTCTTAAAAGAAAGTCTTAAAATCGCAAAAAAAAAAGATAAACTGATGTATATAGTTCAAGTATTTTTCAGTGCATTTAGTAGTTTCCTCGCAAATCTGTCGAACATCGATAATAAACTTTGCACACCTTCGATATATTTCATTATTCAAATGTTACCAGCAGCATTTTCTTTGCACTTTTAAAAGATTTTTTAATATAGTTCAAGTATTTTTCAGTGCATTTAGTAGTTTTCTCGCAAATCTGTCGAACATCGATAATAAACTTTGCACACCTTCGATTTATTTTATTTTCAAATGTTACCGCAGCTTTTTTGCCTTTTAGAAATATGTTTTAATTTTATGGCTCTCGATTGTTTTCTAAATTAATCTGTTGTTTATTGAATCTTGAATTCATATAAATATAAATGTTAATAGGTATTGAATGTTGTTCTATTATGTTCAAAATTTTGGAACATCTTTATTGTTGATAAAAGGTGTCTCAAAAACTCTAACACAAAATTGAATTTAACTGTAGTTTTTGCACAAGAATTTGTCTCAGTTATGTTTTGGCCAAATTTATTGCACCCAAGTCTTACAGTTTGGTCTGAACTATAATCAGCCAGTGAGCATATATAGGTATATATATGTAGATAAACGCTTATATACTTCATTAATGTAAAGTATTACATTTATAAGGCTATGAAATGTATTTAATTGAATATACTGATCTTTAAGGGTATCTGAGATGCGTCTATCCACATTTAGCTCTTTGATGGTCAGAGTCTCGGCTTCAGCTCTGGCAACTCTGGCAGCTCAGACTCTGCGCCCGACAATCGCGATCTCAGCGTGCGCATGCGCGACGTTGGCAGCGACGTCTGCGGCGACAGCGGCGGCAGCTTCCAACGCTTCTGCCTGCAGGCGGCGGGCAACGACAGGGATAGCAAGAGAGGGGAGAGAGAGGGGAGAGAGAGGAGGGCATGAGCTGAACTGTGCACAGCTTGAAATCGCATGCCAAGAGTAAGAAATCATAGAGCGCAACTATTTCAGTTTATATAATAAATGCTGAAAGGTGTTAACTGAGCAACCATTTCGTACAGTGCAAAGCAGCCGGCGTGGCCATCAACGCCGCTGATTATGATGCATGACCAGTGCCAGGACAGACGCGCAATCGGACGGACGGACGGACAGACAGACTGACTGCGGACTGACTGCGTGTGGAGCACATGTGGCGCGGCGGCGACAAGTGAAAGAGATGCCGCTGCCATGATGAACTCGAGTTGGCCAGAACCCGAGAGTGAGCCTCAGTCCCAGCCAGATTGGCCCGGACATAATGAAAGCCCATTATGAGAGTCGTCCGTCCGTCCACACGGTCCGTCCCAAGTGGCCAGGGGCCAGAGGCCTTTGGGCTCATCTCTCGCATTTGCGTGCACTCCACGGACTTTGTCTAATTACATAATGCTATGCAAATTGCAGCTGCCACGCCCCTGAGTGCCCCCATTGCAGCGAGTATTTCAACAGCTTAACTCTAGACTGACCTCGGACCACCCATCAAAATAAAAATCAAAGCAAAATAAAAATAAATTTATAAGCAACAAAAGTATGAAGAAAAACAATGCGAGGAAAATGCAAAACACAACTCAAAAATGGCCAAACTCAAATTGAAATGAAAAGCAATTGAAAAACGAGCCCAAAGCAGCAGACCAAGTCGAAACCTTGACGTTCTAAAATGCCAATTATAACTAGCGCAAATACAAAAGTTAACTCCCCTCTCTCACCCCCCTTCCCCACACCTGTGCCACTTTGGACCACCGCACACCCTTTGCCTTAATACAAACAAATGTTGCTGTCGTTTTTGTTTATTTTTTGCTATTGTTTTTCATCCACAATTTTGAGTGATATTTTCCATTGTGCCGAGCTGAAAAAATATAAATGCAAAACTGGTATCCACGAATTGGGAATAGCTATATTACAGGCCATAATTATATATTTTTTATACCCACTTATTATACATACTTAAAATATAATAAAACTGTATTTACTTAAAGGAATAGGTTTATTTATATTTAGCAAAAGTTATATAACTATTTGAACTGCAATTTTAATTATTTTAATATTTTCCTTATATATAAAATTACTTGATTTTACTACTATAATTATAGGGTATCTTTTAGGGTTGCGCTTAACAATATTTCAAGCTTTTCTAGCCACTTCAGTGTTCAACCTTTTTCTGATTTTTTCTTACTTGACTTCGATTTTGAAGTCACATGGAAAAGGTAAAATTGTTTGCAGGTTTTATTTTTCCATATTTGTTTTTCAATTGAAATTTGCATTAGTCAAAGTAACCTCTACCCTCACCTGCCCCTTCTCCCTTCCCCTCTCGGCATCGATTTGTCTGGTAATTGGCAATTGTTTTTGTTATTGTTTTGCTTAATTGAAGTTGCAATTATTTATTAGATGCAAATTGATTGGCTGTCGGCTTTCAATTTCGTTGCACCTGCAGCTGCCCCATGAGGTGGGCAACTCAAGCTCAACTGAAGCATAAAGCAAGTTGCATAGAGCATAGAGCATAACCCACTTGAGGAGTCCACAAAATGATGTAATTCAAAGCTGCTTGCCAAGTCCTCGTATTGTGTGTCCTGACAATTTTCTGGATGCCAAAGTGAAAAGTTCTTTGCGTGCCAGCGGAAGTCACAAGAGGATGACGATGACGATGACGTTGACGATAAGGACAACAAAGACTTCAGCTAACTACAGCGCGTATGTAAATGATATAGTAACGTATCCAGCCATGAACTGGAAGTGTGTACTCCTAAGGATGCTCTAACCACATGGAAATCTGATGTGAAGCTAAGAAAACTTTATGCTTGTCTGGGCAAAAGTTTGCTCGACATCTCGAATTCTTATGTTAATTGTTACCATAGCTGGAAGTAATAAAACATTTTGCAACATTATCAACTACCATAAGTTCCGCTGCAAGTAATCTACCCCACTTCATCCCTTACTCGATTAAGTTGGCTTTATGTAGCTTCTTAAGCAGTTGTTGACTAATGAGCTGCCATAAATAAATGTTAAATATTAATCAACAAATTTAGCCATTTTTTTTAACGATAATTAAAATATTGAAGATTACAATTAAATGAATAAATTATATATAAATTTAATTTTGATAGTTTGGAAACTTACGTTTATATTTTTTTGTAGTGAAAACATAATTAAACTCAATTTCAAACTGTGTATTATATTAATTTGTAATTAATTCAAATCTAAATCTTTTTCTTGATCAGATAATTTTTTAGATTATATATCATTGTCTATCGCAATGTTTTATGACTGCAAATTAATTCGAATTCGATATTGTTTTCGATTTAAGTTTATTTCTATGTGACTCATTCTATGCGCGATGAATTGCAAATTGAAAGCTTTTGAAATTCGGCGAATTATTATTTGGGTTGCTTATTAAAACACAATAAAACAGCAATCTTAATGCTGATCACGTTTTGATAGCAGACTGTTTATCAAATTTATTTGATTTGAATTTTGTTAAATAGCTTTCATGTTTTCAGTTTCAGGTTTTCGCAATCGAGTACGAAATTCTCCAATCAAAAATGCAATTGCCAAAAGCAGCTGCAATAATTTGGATTTTGTTATTCGTTATTTGTTATTTTCGCAATTCCCCAAAGCGACTCACATACAGCATACTTGTAAATATCGTTATCTATGTTGTTATTGTTATTGTCAATGGTTATTAAAATGTTTTACAAATGTTTCTGTCCGCAGAGCGATCAATAGACAAAAAACAACTAGACGTCGACTGGGTAATAACATAAAAATGCATGCCACATATGCCATGTTGCATGCTGCTTGTTGTATGTTCGTGTGTCGTTTGTCGTTCGTCGTTTGTTGCTTGTTGCTTGTTGCCTGTTGCTTGTTGTCCGATTTACTGATTTGCCGATTTGGGTAAGCGAATATCGCGCATACGCCGCGTTTGACCCGCAAGCGAAACGAACGCGCAGAAATTTCAAATAATGCGAACACAAAACTCACAACGCTCAAAATGATTGCAAATGCAATTGGCAATTGGCAAATATAATTATCAACTAGATTGGCCGGATTTACCAGTTGCCCAATGCCAGTCGACGACAGGCAGCTTACCGGGCATTTTAATTGAATTTTCTGGGCGTTTTATTAGCTGCATTTTTATTGGATTTCAAACGCTCACAAGCCGCTTTGCAATTTGAATCCATACTTATTTTGATTTTTTAAATCCTTTACAAATATCCAGTAGCTACAACCGCCATTGCAATGAGTATAAAAATTGCACTGACGGACGTTTGATTGATTGACGATCATCGACTGAGGCGCTGACAACAGATTATCGCCAGACATTCGATGAGGGACACGACTCACAAATAAATAATGAATAATGAAAGAAGTAAGGACAGTTTAGCGGAGAATGCCGAACATAAAATACACTTTAAGCTTGTTATACAAATAAATCTGATGTTTATCAAGCTCTAATTTAATTTTATCTTCAGCAGAAATGTAAAGAATTATTTATTTTTTAGAATTTATATTGTGACTTTATTTCTGTATTGTTAAGCTATTTCATTTGTGATTATAATCCTATGATACACTCTTGAAATGTGGGATTATCGCAACACTGAAATCTCACTTCGGGCTTTTGGCGATACAAATTTATTGGCAGCGTTTAAAGTGAAAGGATTTACATGGCCAGCCCCCAATTGGATGGGGCACTCGGTGGTTGTTGTTATTGTTGGCGTTGTTGCTGATTTCGTTACCCTTTAGAGCTGTGTTTGGAGTCTGGCTTGCATGTCAAATTAATTGATCAGACCGACAAGCGAGACTTGATGTGCTAAGAAATGCTTGGCGGCAGGTGTCGCCAGGTGTCGACTCCGTGTGGCAGTTACACTTTATCAGATTTGGCAACGTGTTGACTGCTGATTGAAAATGAAAAGTCGTTTCTTTTGGCCATTTGGCATTTTGTCTGTGGCATGAAGTGAAAGTGAACTGCACTTTAAGTCACAAGTCGCTTAATTTATGGCCATCCAATTGAGTAGGATATATACTATGTAATCTCAGGCTAATCACGGCAATAACATATGCCAATCAGCTCGATCAATGGATCAGCTTACCAAAATGATTGCAGACAATAAATTATCGAATCCAACTATTATCTAGAGCTTGAATTTAATGTGACTTTAACAACATGTAATTGAATTTTTGAATACCACTTGGTGATTGGAGCGATTGCGTAATGCAACAACAAATTTATGCATGTATTTGTAGTTATTTACTAACTTAGCTTGTATGTTAAACTATCTATTAAATATATTTTAAATTGCATACAAATTTAGTTCTTTTTTTGAATAATTGTCTTCTAACATGTATATCTGTGTACAAAATGAAAAATATATTTTAAGATTTGAAGAAATTAGAAATGAATGTTTAAAACAAGTCACATGTGAACTTTGCACTATCTACGTTTTCCAATTTTCTAAAATCAAAGCATTGCCAAATTTTCTTCCAATAAACCTGGATATTGTTGAAGTCAGACAATGTTTCACATATAATTCAAATAGACATCGGGGAAAAAGAGTGTGAAATCTTTTAGAGTGCTTAGCTGCTGACACGGCACAATTCATAAAAACTCATATGGCCCATAAATTTTGGCCAGCTTCAACGCGTTTGGCTCATATGCTGGGCGTGGCAGTTTGCGCGCCTTGCGAAGACATTTATTATGTTTGCCGTGGCGCAGAAATAAAGCAAAAAAATAGGTTGGCAGCCTGGCAAAACTGTCGCCGACAATTGCAAATGAAATATAATTTTAATATTTTATAGACACACACACACACTCAGATAACTACACACAGAATTTTTCGGGCACACAGCGTTATAAATGGACGTCACACACTCTTTGTATTTTCAACTCTTTATATTATTTTTTTTTTTTTTTTTGGTAATTTATGATGGAAATTAATATGCAACATTTGACTTTTGGGCTTGGGCAAACCGGGCAGACCCTGACGAAAATGATTAGTGAATTTATGTGAAAATTATGCGAACGAGTCAGGCAATTGAATACGGCAATGATACGCCTTGAAAATTTGTCAACAAGTTGAATTCTGACACTTGGCCGAAAGGTGACAGAACTCAACTCACGTTTTGACATTCCACTTGAAATAGAAATATTCATGTAATGGATAAACTATTTGTGAATTTTAATAACTATTAATGTGTGTTATATTTCTTAAAAGAATGTGTTGCTTTAGCTAGACATTTTAAAGATTAAATCGTAATAATTATTTAAAGAATTGTTGAAAATTAACTAACATATTAAATATACAAATTGATTTAATAAATTTAAATCATTAATAACTAATTGCGAGTCCGATGTTTCGCCTCATTATATAAACAGCTCACACAATTTTCCACTTATAATCATAGCCCAAAAAAGTTTTGTAATTGAATAGACGAATATGAAAAGAGATTTAAATTAATTTTCAGACGCCGGAAAATTAGCATAATGTGCCAGAGAAACTAAAAAGGTAAATAAAGTAAATGAAAATAAGTAAATAAATTCCCAAAACCCATATCCATAATTATTTGACACCTTGAAAATAATAAAAATTTTGTGCACTTACCTCAAGTGCATAACAATGAGATTGAGCTCGGGATATTCAAAATAAATAGCTAAAATAGGGAAAGAAATGTCGAGGCATTTTTATAATTGTATATTTGAATATAGATTTCAATTATATATTTTTTATATTGCTCGTTAAGTTGTTTCAATCTTTGATCAGCTCAATTTTATATATGCGAATTGCAATGCAAAAAGAGAATTTCTTATTTGGTATACAGTGTACACTGTGCAATCAGGAAATTAACATAAAATTGCAATAAAAATGCTGCAAAAGGAAGGGCAAAAAGTTCAACAGCAACTTTGATTTTTTGTTTCTTATTTCTTACATTTAGTTGTGGTTCTTTTGATGTTGATGTTGCTTTTGTTATTGTCCTTATGACAACTTTGTCCAAGTGCCGCAAAAAGTGTGGACAGTCAAACATAAATCAATGCTTGTTGTAGTTGTTGCAGTTGTTGCAGTTGACGTACTCTTTGCTGATCGATGCTGGAACGATCTTACAATAAATTATTGCATATTTGACAGTAGCGATCAGAGGGAGACACAGATGCAGGTGAGGGGACAGACAGGTAGAGGGGGAGAGAGCAGCTAGATCATCAGTCTTAATTGATAAGTGCGTTTTTGTTTTATTCACAGAGAGTACTCCTGCTTGTATTCGTATTCGTATTCATCTTATCACTGCATTCGTTAGCCGTGACCACAACGTGTTGCAAGTTACGCCATAAAATTGCCAACTACTGAGATTGATAAAACAGACAAAGAGAGAGACAGAGAGTGAGAGAGAGAGAGAGGGAGTGGGACTGCTGGTCAAGTCTTGTCTTTCCTGGTCTGGTTGGGTTAGTTTATCAACTGTGTTAATCTGGCGACATTATGTCAAACAAGGACAGGACCAAGCAGCGTGTGATATGCGCACCACGGATCGATTCGAATCGAATCGAATCGAGTCGGATCCAACGACAGATCCACGACCATTGAGCCCTCTCCAAAATGATCGATTGCGCGCAAACGCATTGACATATCGACATGCATCTTGCATTATTAAGCAACGTCTGGAATTTTAAATGAAGACCGAGACGGAACCGAACCCAAGTCTGAACCCGAGTCCGAGACCGAGATCGAGCGCGAGCCCGAGCCATCCACGGAAACGTTCTTGTCGCAATTCTCATCATCATCGCCACTGTCATTGGAATTATCATTATCATCAGCAGTGTTTAATGTGCTTCCTCGTGTTGCTGTTGTTGTTGCTGTTGCTGTTGTTGTTGGTAGTTGGCTGTCGCCGTTTAGCTGTGATTGCTATCGTAATGATGCGACCAAATGGCATTCGTACTCATACTATGGGCATTCACTTGCACACTCACTGGCATTCACACGCCATGCCACACTCTACTCGTACCTTGCCACGGCGTGGCAAGTCCGTGGAAGGGCAGCTCCTCATCGATGCGGCAAAATTAATAATTTCGCATCAACACCCAATTGGCAGAGACATCAGCTCATTCGCAATTGACAACCAACTGATAATAAATTATATTTTATTTCTTTTAAATGCTAATGCTGATCATCATCGTCGTTTCCCTGCATAGTTCTCAGGTGTTCATCGTCTGCAGGCAGCCATTTTGTCGTCACTCTAGAGGAAGTTGAAAAACTTAGTTGGTAAAATAACTTTGAATAATTTTATACTTTATCAGTAACATTGGCTATAAAAGAGGAACATTCTCTCATTCTAAAATGGAGGATACACGAGTACAGGAACTTTTTAAAACGAAGGTATATTATAGGAGAATTTGAAAATACAGTCATTTTCTCTCAATTTTTCCTTGCTTCTTATCTAAACTCTATAGTGCTCAATAAATTCCTATAATAATAAGGTTATCTCATATTTTTCTTAAGTTGTATTTTTCATTCCAGAAAACTTTATATTTATTGTCTAAATTCAAATTAATTTAATTCAGACTTCACCTTGGACTCGGTATATTTGGTCATTTGTTATGCTATGAAAAGTATACCCAATATCGATTGGTTTTAAAGAATGTCTAACCAGATTCAATTGGCTATTAAAAGTTATCAACACAAAACCAATTTACAGTTTATAGTAGTTGTTGTCTCTGTAATAATTGGCAAATAAAATTATAATTGAATTGCAAATGTGAAAATGCAAAGTGGACACTGGGAATGGGAACTGGGAAATGGAAAATGGAAAATGCGTGAACATGTTTGGCAATAAGTAACTTGGCATACAAATCCTATATAATTTGCCAGCCCATCAATATCATAATGTGTATTTAGGGCTTTAACAATTTACACCTCTAACGATATTTCCGCCCTTAAAACACATTGCAAAATAATGAGTAAAGCTCAATATTTGATGCAGTAATTAAAATATATAACACTATATACATAAATCGGAATAAATGCCTATTCAAAATTGTGCATAAATTGTAATTATTATGCACGTGATTTTTGGTCGATATCGTTTTGTGTCGCCCTTTGATGATTCTCTCCCGTCTGGCATATTTATATCAATATATGTACATATAGTTGAAATAAAATCAATCAATCATACTGTTAATTAACCAACAAACTGTTTATTTATATTACAATTTTAATTAGTCTGTCTGGCCTTGCAGAGTTAATAACAAAATGTTTGTGTCATGCAACTAAATGGAATTTTTATTACACTTTTAGTGGTGGCGTTTAGATAAGCAGATGGGTAAAACTGATATACTAATTAATATTATGATTACTAATAAAATAAATTCAATATTTGTTGGACTTCAGTTTAAGCTGATCGAACTCAACAATTAGTCATAATTTACTGAATAATTTTTTTAAATATTGCAATCAATATACCCAGCATTTCAGTTGCCACAGAAACTTATTTAATTACTGTGGAAATTCCAATTTAAGATGCAGACAATACAAATTCAATTATGCAGCTGCCACTGCAACTCAAGCCAACAGTCACTCACAGATACTCACACACACACACGCTGTCAAAAAATTGCAATTTGTCTGCATGTCAAAGTTCGAAAACAATGTCAATTGTCAATTTCAGAAGAGAGAAAAAGCGCAACTCAAATAGCGCTTCTTAACTTGGCTAAATGCCAGTAGAGATAATGAAATGCATTTGGCCAAGCGGCAACTGCTAAAAAATTAAGTAGCCTGCCATGATTTATGAGTTGGTAGTGAAACATTTCCCCTCAAGGTTTTGCAAAATCTTAAAACAACTAAGCAGTTTTCCATGACAATTTCTTCGGGGGTTGTGGATTTTTCTATTGTCCCATTTAAAGGGGTTTGTTCTGGGCCATTGGTACTATTTGTGAGGCAACTGTCAGTGCAACTTGGCTGTGCAACTTGGCTGTGCAACTTGGCCTGCCAAAGAGCACAAACAAAAGTTACTTGCTTAGGATTTATCTACTGTCAGCTGTCTCTGTTCCTCTCTTCCTTTCCTGCTCCTGTTCCTGCTCTGGCCAGGATTGTTCTTTGCTCTTACTTCTGACCATTAAAAAAGTTATGACAGTGTCCTTGTTGACTGCGTTACAATTTTTCTGGCTAGCTCTTTTGTTTGGCAGCAAATACTGTTGCCAGTTGTGTTGCAGCAGCATTACTTGTCGTTGTTTATGCTGAAGCTGCCACCGCTGGTGGCAAGTGGCACCCACACTTGGAGCACTTTATGTTTCAAGTTTTATGCATACACTTGAGATTTATGGGAGTCTTCCCATTCCCATTCGCATTCCCATTCCCATTCCAAATCCCATCCCATCCCCAATCCCTGTTCCAACCCCAATTGACGCTGGCCAATGACAGCAATAAAGATTTTTATATGAAGAACCGTAATGCAATAACGCCCTCGAACGCTCATTAGCCATGGCCAGGCGACTTACTAACCGGGCTTAAAGTAGCATCAGTAGCAGAGCTGCCAGCATCGCCAGTGGCTGTGGCAGTGGCTGTGGCAAGTAGAACCAGTTATGGCCAATGATGTGACATGATTGCAGACAGATTGCAATATACGAGCGTTGCCGGCGAAACTGTGCAACAAACTGCTGCAACTGGCACATAAAACACAGGCCATACAAGTTGTCAGCTAGTTGGCAGCTGCACGGAAACATTTGCTTCCTTAAACAGTCAATGCCGATGCCAACTCGGCAAGACCACGACCAAGTCGAGGAGCACATCCACATCCACATCCACAAACACAGTCACATCCACGACCAAGATCAAGTCCAAGTCCAAGCCCAAGTCCAATGCCAATGGCTTAAAATATGGTCAATGGAATTTTTATAGATTTTCCAAAGACTCTGAAAGCCCGCACAAAAAGTGCGCAACAAAATTAAATGCATTTCATAATTTTAGAAGCCAAGTAAAAGTCGGGAACGGGCAATGGTTCGATTACTACACTCAAATCAATAACTGTGTGACAATTGTAAACGTATGTTTGCAACTGAAAACTATTAATTTAACAAATATTAAGTTGGCATTGTTTATTAATGGTTTAAACGGATAACCTTTTTATCCATACCTTATACAATTTAACATTCTCTTTGACATAATGAAACTGTTAAGCTTTTGATTTGAGAGTTGAATTTGATTTGAGAGTTAATTCTCGCAGTGTATAGTTCTGTCATGGCTGCGGCCAACTTTCTGCTACGGTTAGACCAGCTACGTTGACCATTGCCCGGTTTATGGCCAATGCGGCAAGTGCAACATTGTCTGTCTGTTAACTTATTGACACCCATAAATGGATTGAATCATTAAAGCCAGTTCATGCTCTAACCACTGGCCACTGACTCCGTCTCCGTTTCCGTCTCCATCTCCGTTTGCATCAGCATCTCCGTCTCCGTCTCTGACTCTGAAACTGACTCCGTTTCCGACCTGGTACGAACCGTTTAGCTTTGTTTATTTGGCCATTGTTTTAGCCAACGGCGACAGCAGCCGTCGATGACTGCAGCTAGACAAATTTTATTGGTTTACGCACGCGCATTGACGTTGACAATGTGACCTTGTCAGCCTAAGTGACAAGCAGCCACAGTTGTTATCATAAGTATTCCTCCACCTTTTCGGTTCGGGCTTTTACAAAACGATTAAGCCATGTCGCGAATTAAACGACCAAAAAGAGTAGAACATTGAACTCAAGTTGAGTATGACAGCGTGAGAAGTGCTAAATGAGGTGAAAATAACTCATATTTCTAATAAAAAATATAATGAGAAATACCATCAACAATTTTTCATACCTTACTTTGTCTTTAAACTGTCACAGCTTTTACAAATATTAATCGATTGAGGATTATGTAAACATTAGTTGGCCTTTATGTTAATTGTGCATTAATTTTATTCATTACTATCGATTTTTATCATTCTTTTCCCAAACATTCTTATTAAAAACAAAAAATGAAAGTAATCATAATTAATGCTTTAGTAATACATCCTGAATTCCAATATATTGGAATAAAGCCCAATGGACAACCGATTGATGTGGCATTATAAAATCGGTTTGTCTAATGAGGCACTTAATTTGACTGAGAATTGCAGTTATTCACACACCTCTGTAAATGACAGTCACACCTGTCTAATAACTTTATTAGCCAATCAATCGACAACACGAATCGCAATCATTATAATAACTCATCAAATCAAATCAAATCAAATCAAATGCACACGTGAGTTGCCCACAGCTCGTAAACAATTTGCGAGTCAGCAGCGACAAACAACAACAACGCAACAACAATAACAACTACCAAACCGAAAGTTCGCATACAAATGCAATGCAAATGCACTCGACGATTGTTAAAAGCACAGCATGAAAGCTTAAAAGCACCGAAAGCAACAGCAAGAAGCTTCCAAATCGAAACACGAACGCACAATGCACGAAACACGACGCACGATTCACGAGACACTCTCAACTCACACTCTCTCACTCTCGCAATCGCACTCTCACTCACTCGCCGAGTCGGCGACCATCGGACGAAACACATGTGTGTGTGGGAAAAAAAGCTCCGTTGAGTGTGAGTTAATTTTTAGCGCAGTGTACTCGGTCGGACATGCACACTGTACTCATTTCCGCTCAGTCTCCCACGCGCTCACGACTCTCACGATGAGTTGAGCTGACTGCATAGAGCTGAGAGGTGAGATGTGCTAAGGTGAGACGAGGTAAGGTGAGACAAGGTGAGGCGGCTGTCAAAAAGATACCGGAAATAGGAAATTGGGTTACAAAATGCATTTCTCGTATGTGCGCCGACATTTCCGTTGCTTAACAGAGCCACAACAGAGCACAACAGAATCCGGTTCCGGTTAGGTCAAGACAACAGAGAAACGTACGAACACACACACACACTGACACTGACACTGACACTCACACACACACAACAGATATGCATACATGCGTTGCCCACATAACGGTAAAAACGGCACTCTCATATGTGAGAGCTTCAAGTTGGGTTCTTGTCCAGGCTAAGGGCGCGCTGCACACGCATCGAATGCATTTTCAAATGCAATTAACGGTATCTCCAGATACTCCTAATTTTCGACTAAGTTATGCACAGCATTTTTCGAAAAGTGATAAGGGGAGTAGTAGCTGGATATGAACGAACTAAAAAAATCCTCATCCTCAAACAAAGAGTTAGTTATAAAATAATAGTAAAAACTTTTAAAGAAACTTAAAGAGAATTATCATATTATCTTAAAAAACAAAAATGAACTGAAACTGCTTAAAATAAAACAATATCTAATGCAATATTCATATTACATAATTCGACTATCTATGAGTGGTGAAAGAGTTTGCTATTTTATCGGAAACAAAGTCTAATTTGTTAAGCAGTTAACTAACATAATATAGGTATTAATAAATATAATAATTATCCAAGTGATCAACACATGTATTGACATCAAGTTTCATTAGTGTAATTGCCAACTAAATATACTTACGTATTTATCTATCTCAACCCTTATTTACATCGAGATCAAAAGGTTTTTGCCTAAGGGAGCTCTATTTTTATGCCAAAGTTTTGCAGATTCATTGCCCAAATATGGACTGAAAGGGCATCGAAAGTGCTGAGAACGTTGGCAACTCTACTCGAACTCCACATGACGATGATGATGACGTGTTTGCCCAGCTGAAGGGTTGCTTCGGTTGTTGCTGCTGGCGTCTTTGCACAGTTGTCAAAAATAACTACGCCGCCAGTTCGTCCAAATAAAGTCCATCTAGAGGCAGATAGAAGTGGATGCTCCCCAACCCCTATTTTATACAGAGTACTGGGAATGGGATCTTAAGTAGTTTTGTGTAATTTAAATATAAATACTCATTTAATTAGCAGCGCTGCTGTGAGACTGCCAGCCAAGTCAGAGTAGACCTTTGATCTCCAGCGAATGTGTAAATATTTGACATTAATTACAAGTTGAATGCAGCCCTACAACATTAAGCAACCCCCTTTACCCGTTACCCAGCCCTCGTCGGCCTTCAATGTGGTGGCAATAACTGGAAAATTTATTTAATATTCACTTATGAAGCGGGTTGACTGCCACAAATGTCCTTATTGCTTGTTGTTCTTGTTGTTGCTGTTGTTGTCAACGGTGGCAAATTACTTAAGCGCTTATTTGTCAACTAAAATGTGGAAAGAGTTGCCACAAACACACCCTCACACACACACACATACACACACATATGCCCACTACTTGTATATTATGCACATAGGCAGCAGAAACTCATTAATAGCAAGTGCGCGAAAGAGAGATCGGAGGCAGGAATTCAAAGGGAAGGGAGTAAGGTGGAAAAGGGAGGTGCGAGGGGTGGCAGATGAATACCAAGCACTCTTAACCCATGACAGTCGGCATCAATTATTCAGGCGGCACGCGATGCTTGCCGAAAAATGGCCGCGAGCAAAATGGCGTCGGCGTCGACGTCGACATTGGCGATGGCGTTGGCGTATTTCCGGCGCACACTTGGGAAATTAAGAGCTTCAAATGTGCGTGTGCGTCTGTGTGTGTGTGTGAGTGCATATAGTAGTGGCAATGGCAATGGCAATGGAAATGGCAGCTTCAGTGGCACGTAAATAAGTAGCATGCAATGGCCAAAACTTTTCAACTGTCCACACTCAACAGGCAGGTGCCGCTAGTGGTGCAACAGTCCAACAAAAAACAAACTTAAATCATTGATAGACTTTTCAATACACTTATTTGGTTATCAGCATTTTTTCATATACTTAAAATTAATATTCATTTATATTATAAAGAAGTTTACAAATTAAGATTTTTATTCATTTTGATTCTAGAAAATTTACAACAGGAACTTTAAAAATATACATATTAATAGAATGTTTTCCACTTTTTCCCTATACTTTGCTTTTAACTCATTAGAGAATTTCTAATAGAAGGATGAGTTTAGAATTATTTTAGTCATGGCTCAGGAGCATAAATCATTTGTTTGTTGAGGAGAGAGAATCGAGTGTGACACCAACATTAATTTCAATTATAAATAATTAGTTAAGCATAATTTCTGCACTGTTGGGGCACAACATCAGCTGCATTTTCAAGCCCGAACCCAAATTGCAACCCCAACTTAAAACTAAACCTCAACCTCCATTTGCTATTAATGATGAGTAATGCGACGGTAAATATTTGTTAATTAAATTTATTTTGTGGCTTAGTTACTGCCAAGTGTGAAATGCATGGCATGCATTCGTTTTGACCCATTTTCAATTGCATTTCCATTGAGTTGATTATTTCGGAGGAAATTCAATTACGTACACGCAAATATGCACAGAAATTTCTACATATTTGTGGATTACCTTGCGTATATTTTCAAGACAATGCGGAAGCCGCACAATTAACAAGAGATATCTAGCAGTTATTTTGAAGTCATTAATTAAATAAATAATCAATTGGTATTGTCATTTCAGCAGTACAAAAGATTCAAAGTCTTTGTAGTATTAATTCTTCATTTAAATAAATTATGATTATGAAAAGTTGTGGCATATAACCGATCTCACTTGTCATTACTTTACTTTACTACAGTCTTATTCACTTAAGATTTTCCCCGTTTAGAAATAAAGTAGAATTCAATTTTCTTCAATTTTCTTCACTTTTTAAACATATTCTAATTAGCGGTGTGCAAATCTCTTGGCCATAAGTTCTCCACGTTTGTTCTCAAGTGACCAACTGTAGAGAAACCAAAAACAGCTGCCAAGTTGCCCAGTTTCCCAGTTGCCCAGTTGCCATGTCTATGGGTTTTGACCATTTCATGTTTGGCCGAAAATTTACATTGGCCATTTGCCGCTTAACATGCACTAAACTGAGTGAATGAACATGGCCAAGAGCTGAGAGCTGAGGATTTTGAGACGTTTGCACGTAGATGTCGCTGAAGCGGAAGCCTTTGCATTGGCAGTGGCTATATGTTAACTGGTTGGCTTTAGGCCATGGCTACCATTTGCTTGGTTGCCAATTAATTTACGCGCACTTGGCCAAAAGATGCTTATCGGGCTAACGTTGGGGACTTCGATGCCTTAGAGGACCATATGCCATGGACCATCTACCATATACTAACTATACTGTATCATTTCATTATTGCGAGTACTTGCTATTGTTGTCGTTGTTGTTATTACTGATGTTGTGGTTGCTGTTGTTGCTGTTGTGGCGCTCCCTTGACGGCTGGCAGCATTTTCAATTAATTAGCCGCCTGGCCGAAAGGCTTGGCAACAATTTTTGACAGCATCAGCAGCGAAAAAATAAAAAAGCTAAACCAACAGAAAAGTCAGTTAACATTTCGGTAGGTTCCCATTACCATTACCATTACAAAGTTGCACATCGCTTGGCTTTTTCTTTCACTCTTATCTGTGCTACACACGACAACAACAACAACAGCAACAACAACAACAACAAATACAATGTCAGTAGCTGCAACAACAACAACAACAAGAAAGACAACAACGACGACAATTTATTGACAAGACAATGGCGCTCAACGTATGTAATTAATCTCGACATAATCTGAGTTGATAATTTTTCGCCATTCGTTGTTTGTGTTTAGTTGTTGGTTGTTGCTGTTGTTTGTTATTCGCTGTTGTTGTTGCTGTTGTTTGTTCGTTGGCTCGTTGCTGGTTGTTGTCGTTCTATTTTGGCTGAGCTGAGCTCTCCTGAACTGAGCTCGCTTTGGTCATGTGCTTTTATAGGCTAAAGTCTCCTTCTCAGTCTCCATCTCAGTCTCCAACGCCAACTCCAACTCCGTCTCAGTAACCGTCTCTGTCTCCGTCGCAGTCAGCGTCGCTGTCAGCTTTATGAACTGCATGCCTGGGCTAGGGACTGCAGATCCTTTTAAGGCACCTACCCAGGCCACTGCGAGCCTTTTTCAATTAAGCAAAATGCCAGCGAGCTGCTCATAAACTTGCGTTGCTTTCCCGCTTAGTTTTCCAAGCTCTTTTTTTATTTTTATATTTTTTTTTTGCTTTTGCTTGCCTCCTCCCAACTTGGCTTAAATGCGGTCTGTGCCTGGCCTACATTTTCTGAGCACTCATCATTAATTTTACAGCAAAACTGTGCTTTTTGATGTCCCTTTTTTTCAGTTAAGTTTACGTGTTTGAGTGTCTGTGTGTGTGTGTGTGTGTGTGTGCGTGTGAAAAGTTGCAACTTGTTGTTTGTATTCTTGTTGTTGTTGTTGTCTGCATATCAAAAATGCAACATGAATTGTTTTAATGCACGCGGTTCTCTCTACTCTCCCAACAGCTGCAACAATGAATTTGCATTAATGATGAGCATTTGTGGCAGCTCCAAACAGCAGCAGACAAAAGCTTCGTGGCCCCTGCCCCCTTGCCCCCTTATCCAGTTGCCACTGCCCCATTCAACATTCCCTATCCATGCTTTAACCTTGAGCACATTCTGAACTTTGCGAGCATCATAAAACAAATGAAACTATGAAAAGTTTGCGTATTTTCTCTATTTTTATTTGTGCAATTTTTTTTATGGGATACCCTGTAAAGGGTAAATGTGTCTGACTGACTTGAGCAGCGAAAAGTGTAAAATAATAATATAATAATAATAAAAATAATAATTAAGAAATAAATAAGTGGAAATGGAGAGTTCTCTACCAATCCAGATTATTTTTTAAACGACAAAGAAAATAAAAGTTCATCTTGTTTTAAATGATCTATATCCAGAATGAAATGCGAGTTAAGATACTGATTACTTGGAATCCTCTAGTCTAGTCAACTCGACTTGGGCAATTTAACATTTATGTGTGAGTATTTTTTTACTTTTTTTTTGGCTTTATGAAAACTGAAAATGGCACAAAGTTGCCAGCCATTTGGGCAATTTGCCATATTTCACTCTATCTGCATATTTGTTGTTTTTGCACTGGCGAAAGTGAATTTACGATCGAAACTACATAGCTTTAAACTCTGAATCAGATGGAATGGAATAGACTGAAATTGGAATCGAGTGGAATTGCTGGGATTGGCCCATGTTGCACTCAGAACACACCCAGTTAATGGCAACGAGGGTTACTTGTAATGTCAAGCGGCGTTTTGACAGCTCATCAAATGCCTGATTGCCATTTAATAGCTGCGGTTAAATTCTGTAATCGATATAAGACAAAGTCCGCAAAGCTCTTAAAACTAATGGAAAATGCCAAGTTGCCTCTCGAGGGGGGAGTAAAAGAGTTGTGGGGAAGTTGGATGAGAGATCTCAGGCAAAACTGTTAAAGCACTCGTCGACATGTGTTGCAAGCTGTGTTCAATGCAACAAAGTGCAGCAAAGGGTCATGTCAATGTTAGCCAACTTAAATGACAGTTACTAAGGAATTTAGAAATTTGTAAAGTTATTTGAATTACGTATAAATTACGTTATCTTATTACAGAGCATTCTCTTAACAAGTTAGTTTTATTTTGAGTATAAAATTCAATATTAAGATTATGTTTATCCGATTTAACCTCTGATTCATGCATTTATATTTTTACCAGAACAATTCTCAATTTTAAAATTATGTATTTTATTTAGCTTTTCGCAATTTGAATATATTTATGATTTATATTTTACCAGATTATTAAATCTGAGCTTCTATTTTGTAATCTTTTCGTTACTTTAAATTTAATAATGCGGTCAAATTGGGTTGACATTTCAAATAAATTGTCAAGTTATGCAAATATTTTCTTTATTTAATGTGCAACTTAAAAGTTAAGCAAGGTTAAAACGAATAAATTGCCGAATGTTTAATACTCTATAAATTTAAATATTTCGAATTTTAATTTGCCAAAAAAATAACATATTAACAGAAGCATTAAAAATTAAAATTTTTATTGATTTATTTTGAAAATAATAATATCGAAAAGCCCTTTAATATTTTTTCAAGTTCCAACTAAGACTATACATTGAATATATTTATTGTATTTACACTGAGCTACTCAAAATATAATTTACACTTTTAACGATAGAGTAAAATAACTCATTTATAGTGTATAACAGCTAATGTTAAATCTGAGCGCATTTGTAATATGCAAAGTAGCATTACATAATTTTATTTTGTTACCACTGAAATACGCTGACCAACAAAAAAAGAAAAAAAGTAGAAAACAATTCAACAGCAACATGTACAACAACAACACATTTTGCAGCACTGTCTATTGATTTTTCCTACTAAACGCCGCATTTATTTATTACAAGTACATTAAACCGAAAATGTCACGACATTAATTCTGTAAATGCGATTAATAAACGTCAGCATAATGTCATTGTTTGCAAATGCCCCATAGCAGCAATTGCTGTTGTTGTTGGGGTTGTTGTTGGTGTTGTTGTCTGTTGCTGTCGTTGGGGCAGACATTATGTGCAAGTCATTGACCACAAGTCAAGTCGGAGGCAGGCAACTAGACAGCAGCAAATGCAAACATGATTTACACCCATCCATTGTCATATTTTCTAGTCGAAAAGTCAACTTTGAATACTTCTTGGAGACACCGAGAACATCTACAACACGGGCAACATAAACAGCGACAGCAACAGCAACAGCAACAACAACAATCACAACACTTCCCAATGCTGCAATTTGTTGAACTGTGCGTGTTTCTCACTTCACTTGAGTATTTAAAATATACAAATTTGAGATGTTGTTGATAATAAAATTTATTGGTATTTAAAAAATTAATCTTAGTATAATAATATATAATATAAAAAAAAAAAAAAAAATGCTTAGGTTATTAAAAAGATACTAAAATATAAATATAATTGGTATAAGCATTGACTGATAAAAAAAAAGTAAATAAACAAAAACAAGTAGTAAAATTGAAACACATTAAAATGATACAAAAATTGTCTTAAGCAATGTCTGTAAAATAAAACCATTGTTTATAAAACTTCCAATAATGATTAATCCGGATAACAGCACAATTTTACTCTACGAAGTACTTACTCTAACTGCTGTAAAGCAATCGTTGATTAAAATCAATTATACAGTTCGAAAGCTCAAGTTTCGCCTAACGGTTGAGTATTATATTATGGCATATGCTGACCTTATCTGGTCAGAGTTGTCCCTGAAACCGATTGAGTTTCTTTAGGGGCTGTCTGGCCATCTGGAACATGACACACTAATGAGTGGAGCGAGTGGAAATTAAAAGCTCACAAATTGCAAATTGCGCAAACTGTTGCATGATGGAGCGGAGTGGGGCAGAATGGGGCAGAGTGGGTTCGTTGCCGGTGCTTTTGCCCCGAGGCTCACAAACTCGGGCAGAACGAGTGAGCAAAGAGAAAAAAATGAAAAAAATTGTAAACCTTGAAATGTCGCACACATAAACGAAACGCAGCGAAACAGTTTTCATGCCACAAATCGGTTTGGCAGTCGGGCGGGCGCATGCAACAAGCCAATCTTGATTACAATCAGTCGACAGTCAATGGGAGCAGCTATATATGCAGATGCAACGCTGCATGTTGCATGTTGCTAGGCGATAAAGATCAAATGAGGAATGAATGTCGCCGACGCAGCCTCCACTTCCAACTGCCAGTCTGCCGCTAGTTGCAAGTTGCAAGCTGCCAGCCGCATGCCGCATGCTGCATGCTGCCGGCCTAGTTGCATGTTGCGTAGATATTTGCATTTTGCGGGCGGTCTTTTGCCAACAAGATTTGTGAGTGCAATGCAACGCAAAGTTGCAACCTGGCTGCAATCAGTACACACGTGTGTATGTGTGCGTGTGTGTGTTTATCTGTGCCTCAAGTATTCGTAACTCTGTCAAGAGCAAGTGTTATCTGAGCGAAGCTGCTTGCAACACATTCAACTCGCAATCTCAAAATAGTAGCGATTCTTTATGACTCTGCCACAGCCACATTTATTTATTATTAATAATCAAATGGAAACATTTACTATAATCAATGGGAAACATGTGGCAGACACGTTGAATTTACTTTACCTAATAAATCACAAATTAATTGAATATTATTTTAAACAAATTGAACAAAAGTTCTTACTAAAAATTAATAAACTTAGGTTAATTTGATGTAACCATTAAAAATATAATTAGTTTGGTGGTCTTTTAATATAATATAAACAAAATATCTTAGATTAAGATGTAGTAAGACTACGATTTAAATTGGACTCAACTTATATAAAGATATTCAATTTTAGTATACATTATTTAGTTATTTTAGACATCTTTGCACGATTTAAAAAATAGATTTTTAGCGTGGCAGTTCGAGAATCGAACCCAATTGATTTTCAAACCAAAACCCAGTAGTTGATTACTATCAAAATAGTAGCAACTCAATTAATTCGTAACATTGTATGACGAGTAAGAACGTGTTTAGAGCTTGTAATTGCTATAAAAATTAGCCAGAAATATTCTTATCTTGGCAGCATCTGCTAGCCGAAGTTGGCAATCAAAATAAAATTAAATACTTGCGGTGATTTTGTCAATTGGTTTTGGTCGAAAGACAAAAATAGAGATAAAAAGAATTGCAGTAGACCGTGTCCATTTGATGTAGCTACAACTAATTGACAGCTTCCATTGGGACGGCACTGTGTCGCCTCCTCTTCCCCTCCCCCCCCCCCCCTATCTATCGACTTGCCGGCCTTCTTGGTCGTTTGGGCCATTACAAATGCTGTTAACAGAATTTCGTGATATGTCACGTGGCTGAGGTGCATAAAAAAAGTATCTGCTGCCATAAAACCTGCCCACTTTTCTGCCTGCAGAGCTGAGAGGTAACTAAGAGGAGGAAAGAAGAGGGTGGCTGAAGGGAGGGGGGGAAACCAAGTGATTGGCTTTGCGAGACTGTAAATTATTTTGCTCGACTGTGTAAATTAATTTCAACTAACTGACAGAGAGCGTCGTCTGACAAACTGACTAACTGCTAGACCAACTGACTAGCTGGCGAACTGACTAACTGGCCGTCTGTCAGTCTGGCAGTCTGTCAGTCTGGCAATCTGGCAGCGTGCAACTACATTCGATTAATGCCTTACAGTATCAATTATGTATATTTTATGAGCGTTGCCCACACAGCACTTCAACTCCCAACTCGACTCCAAACTCGACTCCGAACTCAACTTCAAATTCGCGTTCGAGTTGAAAAAAACCCGTCACTTGCAATGCCAAATTTGGCTAACAATTATGTCTGCCGTTCACTGCAGACATTTTGCTGTGACATTTTGGCCAAGTTTTCAGCTGCTGACGCGTGCCTTGACTAACAGCAATTAGCATTTTGTTAACACGGTCTAAAACAAACTCTGTTCTTTTTGGGCCACACTGCGCACTGTATCTGTCTCGCTCTCCCTCTCTCTCTCTCTCTCTCTCTCTCACTGACTCGTAAACTCTGACACGGCCGTAAAATGCATAAATCAAAGCTCGGCTCAGTTCATTGTAATTCGTCTATGTGTTGGCACAAAAGATGCGCCTCGAATTCTTTTTGGCCCGAAACCTGCGGAGGTTTGGCTTTCACGCCGCCTTCCAACAACACACCTGAACTTTGTTAACTATGGCAACACATCAGCGGTTCTGTTAACTAAATCAACTGCTGCAAACAATGGACCGCTAACACACACACACACACACACACACACACATGTAGCCAATCCGAGAGCCGCGCAAATTAAAGTTAATCGAATGCTTTGACCTTTCCACACAGCCACACAAAGTGCATGGGGCAAAGGGGGCACGGGGCAAAGAGGGCATGGCCCGCCCTTCTTTCATTGAATGCATTGCATTCGATTAGCAATTTTAGATAAGCAAAAGAATACAAACCAAATGAACCAAGAACACATTCATTTTATGTGAGCTAATCAAAATACCTTGTAACTTTTTTTCAACAAAAATACTATTTTTCTTATGTAGTTATTAAGCAGTTGTTTAATAATTTATCTGCGACAAATGCTATCGCAAAACAGACCAATATTAATTATAATACTTAGAATAATAAAATAAATTTACATCTCTTTATGTAAAATAAAAAAATAAATCTTGTTCTGTAAAGTAATATTAAATTCAGTCTTTAATACTTATATAAACATACTTTTAAATATTATTGCTAGTCTATATCAAAATGTTAAACTGTTCTACCATTCGAGCCCAAAATTAACCTTAATTAAAGTAGTCATATCTGTGTATTTTAATCAAACAAATAGTGCATGTTTCATGCCATTCCTTTTAAGAGTATCAAAGTTAGAACACAGAGCGATTAAAATCACTTTAGCCAAGTTTAACACACCTAATTGCTGGACAAACATCAGACAGCTAATTGAAATGCCGCCTGATTCTGTGTTTCTATGTTTCTATGTCTCTATGTTTCATGTTTCCATTTTTATTTTATTTCAAATCTTTTTTCCAACATTTTCAAGGCCCGGTCTTGACTAATTTTCCGTTGTTGGTTTTTCTTTTTTTCTGCTTTTTGTTTTTCTCTTGTGCACAATTATTTCAATTTTATTTATTTGTTTTGGGGTGTGTCCACGTTTAACTCTAGGGGAAACAAATACAAAAACTGTGACACCAAACGTGCAACGTGCAACTCGCAACTGGCAACTGGCAACTCGCAATGGACAACTGCATTTGCTGAGCTTGCAAGTCGCAAATTCAAGTCGAGTCTGGGCCATAAATATGGGCGGTCGTCCGTTTTTATGGCAATCAAATGCGTTGTTTAATTCGAATTGACTTTTTGAACTTGACGTAAACGTGTCGCAATCGGAGCCAGTGTGGCAAGTGGGGCAGCTGTGGCACGTGCTCGATTCTCTGGCGACATTAAAAAAATTATTAAAAAGGCCAATTTGATTGACATTTGATGTGGTTGCATATTTCTCGGTTTGATTTAGCTATCTATAATATATTTGAGCTTGATTTGCATAGAAATACGAGTAGATATAAATATAGCCAGATATTTATTATAGTTAAGAGTTGCATATCAAAGTTAACAGACAGATGTTAGCATATATTTAGCTTTATAAAATGAAAGGCACTACAGTGACTGTATATATAAATATATATTTTGATACTTTAAAAATGTTATGTAGCTGTATAGAGAAGGAACTTTTACCGCAGTTATTACTGACATCTTGAGTAAGTTTTGTAAAAATGTGGAGTGCTCGCATAAATATATTTATTAGTTTTCTGTCCAACAGTTTTAAGTTGTTTTTGAGAACCATAAGTTTATGGAATTATTGAAGTATTTATTATAAATTCAAAGCTTAGAAACTCGTATTTATTGAATGCACTCGCTTGTGTTTAATCGGAGTTTTCAAAGTGCATTTTGGGAATTATTTTGCATAATAATAAAATTGGAGCGAATTGGAGAAGTTTGCTGAAGGTCTGGCAATTGATAGTTGTATAATAAACTAACGCCGAGTTGCTTTTAAAACTATTGCAAAACATCCAAAAAACAAAAGGTCTTTACACAATAAGAGCATGGTAGAGTTCCTGCCCCATTCTGTGGCATAGAAAACTCCCCCTCGGAATGCGGAGAATCAAACAAATGAAATCGGAAGCTGCTTGGACACAAAGCAGGAAGCGAAACAAGTTGCAGTTACAGAAAGGGGGAAGGAGAAGCGGAAGGAAAAGAGGCAGAATTGCGGATCAGGGGCGTGGCATTGAAGCGATTTGTGAAGTGCAACAGCTTCTGGTCGTGAGCATGGATGGGGGAGGGAGTTGAACGGGGAGGGGCGCCAAACTTTGTGGCATAAACTTTTAATGAGTTCTTTTTATTTGCGATTTGCATGGCCACGCCCCCCATTTGTCACACAAATGAAATCTGCTAAAGCGAAATTGCATTAAAGTTGCCATTGTTGTTGTTGTTGTTGTTTGTGTTGTTGTTGCTGCCTGCAAATTATTCGCCTGTTCTGGCCCACTTCAATGACATTGCCTACTTCGACTCAAAGTTTTGGTCAAAGACCCCTCCCCCCTCCACCACCACCGCCATCTTCAATTCCCCTTTACTGGTCGGAGCTCAATGATGAGCGCAAAACAAAAATTGTGAAATAAAATAAATAAATATGCTTGGGCGCAAAAACTTTTAAATTGAAAATGCGCTTTGAATATTTCAGCGTTTTGCAAATTCGCATTTTCGCATTTTGCGAGCACTTCCTGTCCGCCATCTTGTGCGCCATTGCACTTGCTAACTGTACTTGTGCTCATCTTCGTCCCGCTCCCCCTCTCTCTCTCTCTCCTCCTCTCTCTCTTTGCTATTGCACATCTCTTCGGCGAAAATAATTTGAAATTTTAATTAAAAGTATTTCGGCAAAAGTTGAGGCGCTGCCAGCGGCTCTGCTTTTCTATCAGCAGACAAATACGACAAAATCAAAAACACAAAACGAACGAACAAACCAAGAAAAAAATAGAAGAAACGACAGAGATGAGTATAAGAGGAAAATTAAATAAAATTCCACACAAAGATAAGGAAAACTATTTCCGGCCCTTTCATTTGCCACTCGCTCCATGGCATCTCAGCTCCGATTTTAATATTGCCGCCGAAAGGCAAATGCAGACGAAGCCCAAAACTCCAGAGTCCGGACATATTGCAGCTTGCAGCTTGCAACTTGCAACTGGCAACTTGCAACTGTAGCCGATGCGACAAGTGTCCTGCTGTATGTGTGTGTGTGTGTGAGTATGTGTGCGTGCGGTCCAATTGATGAGTTTATGCGTCTGCACATATCATGATAAACTGAGGGAGGTGTAAGGTAAACTATTGAAAATAAAAATAAATTACTTAAGACATACATTTTTAGCTTAAAAAACCAAATCAACACTTCACTTATATTTTATCTGCATAGTTTTAATATTCATACGCTCTAGTTCTAAGTGTATGCAAACAAGTTTGCTTTCAACGTTTAGTTTGTGACTTAAAAACCATTTAAATTAAAACAAAGATTTTAGGTAACGTAAGTATTATAAGTTATGATTATTTATTCGATGACACTTAAGCATTTTCATTAATTCCAATGATTCATTTGATTTATTTGACTGTAATAAGTATATTTGAGTGTGACAAGTATCTTTCCATTCTTTTTATGGATTTACTTTATAAATGATTATATTTTTTAAATAAATAGTAAATTTTTTAAATCATTGCTGATCGCGAAGAGCGTTCACGTGTAAACGTAAGATCTCGCTGTGCGTTTCATTGCATGCGTATGTGCTAAAAAGTATTGCGACTACTTAGTTCATGACGCTGCCTTCTGGCTGCCTGTGCATTTTTTCCCTTCAAGCTGTAATTAAACCTTAGAAGCTGCCGAAGCAAAAAGTAAGGAAGCCTTAAGGCACTCACAGAAGGAGATGGAAACACTCAAAAAGAGAGAGCGACAGACGTGAAGTTGGATATGGAGATGGAGATGGAAACGCTATCCAGTACAAGAAAGAAAGAAAGAAAGAAACTTTATTAATAAAAGTTTTTCCTTTGGTATTTTACCCAAGTATTATTAAAAACTTTCATATACGCAACGTTGGCAATGCCACACGCCCACACACACACAACCACACACACATACATTAAGACACACTCACACAGCAAAGGAGACGCATATGTCGACGGCTGTTCATACATTCAAGCGTTAAATTGGGAGGTCCTTTTTACGCATGTGACAATATTTGTTGCACTTGTTTTCCGTATATTGTTTTTATTAATTTCGTTGTCATAGCATTGAGTTTTCCTTGTTTCATGTTTTATGTCTGCAAAAAAGCTCACACTTTCGCACACAATCTCAACTTAATAGAAGAAGGAAAGAGAACACGTAGAAGGAAAGTTTTTCCCTTTACTTTTAGCATAATTGGCTTAAATAATAAAATTATGAAAAACTTTCCAATGCATGTGTTGTAAGTGGTTGGTTTTTCTTTTTTTGTTCTTAATCAGTTAAAGGATCTTTCGGAAATGTTTAGTAGAAAACCAATTATTTATGATAAAATGATATATTCGAGATTTAGGAACAATATGGAATATAATTGTTATTATCTGCAATCAATTCTATAACGCAGTGCATTTTTACTGGGTATTTAATAGTTGAGCTCTATAATATAAAGATCTCAGCTATTTATGACATTAAGTGCTCACTTACATAATCCAACAGAGCTTAAGAGCATCATCTCCAAGCAAATTAAAAGCCTTGAGCAATGTTGGCAATATCTTTAGCTTTTGGCCAATTGACGCAACTGTCAGAGGAAGCAACCCCTTCAGTTGACCAGGTTCAATCCTTCTCCCTCTCCTGGCCACTTGAAGCCGTTAGACAAACTCGGAGGCTTTTGAGCCTGTAGAACACTGGTTGCTAGTTGGCGTTGTAGTTGTAGTTGTAGTTGTCCTTAGTCGTTGTCTGTAGTTTAGCTCTCAAACTATTTGCACATTGAGTGCATGCATATTAGCATGGAAAAGAGAATGTCTAATGAGCTGCGTACCGTCCATTAACAGGCAAACGCATTTTCTCAAAGTTTAGTTCCATTAGAGTAGATGCTCTCTCTCTCCCTGTCCCTCTACCTCTCCCTCTTGCTCTCTCTCACTCTCTCTCTTGGTTTTTGTGGCACTCACTTAGCTAGACAAACTAAACAACTAATTAAAGTAAAGCAACAAACATTTGCACACAAATTTCATTGGTCAGTTAGGTGGAAGCAAATGCTGTTGTAACTGTTGCAGATACAAAGATACAGAGATACCGAGATACCGAGATGCAAAGCTATAGATACAGAAGCTATTGCTACAGATACTGTAGCTGATCCTTCTGCCTGGTTGCAGCAATCAGTGCAGCGACCGCAGCTGCCACCAAAAGTCTAGTTCCATTCCACGTATTCAGCGAGCTTGACACATGAATATGCAAATATGAGGCAGTCATCCTCAATTTCCCACTCCCCTTCGTCCTCCTCCTCTTGCCACAGTCCCATTCCCATTGGCGTTCGCATTCCCCGTCGCATTTACTTCGATTGGTGCGTTGTTCATTAATTTGCCGGACCAGGACACTGGCTGGGAATGTTGTGGCATTGCTATCACAGCTGCTGACATGGACATCGATATGGCCATGGTTGACTTTGTTGCCTGTTAATTGATTGCAGCCATTTAGGCATCGACGTTGTCCCCATTTCCTCCCCTTGCTACTGCTGGCCATCTGGTGTGAATCTTTGCACCCCGCTCTGAATTAATTAGTGGCAGGAACGAGGTATGCAGTTCCCCAACAGCCGACAGTCTGATATTTGTTAATTGAAATTGAAAACTGAGTACAGACAGCGATGCTAAGCATGCAAATCTGTTTTAGACCCATAAATAATATAATTCACTTAAGTCGCTTCTCATGGTATATATACTATCAAGTATTTTCGATTGAAATACATAGACTTCGAGACTGAAAATACTCGAACTTACTTAGCGTATATAGTACAGTTCTTATCAGCTTAATGTTCATTACTCGAACAGCTGTACTGAATAAAGACGATTGTATTTAGCAAAATACACAATCACTTTATGTATTATGCTATACTATAAATTTAATTAAAAAATATAAATAATTCGCTAAATACTTCCCAGATAAACCTTGGACACATTGATCATTTTTTTAATACAAAAATATAATTTGAGACTTTGATTTATTTATAATAATCTTTATATTATCTATTTTATTTACTTTATTTATATTATATATTTGATTTATATTGTTTATTTTCTTTATTTGCATTTTTTTGTATATGTTATTAATTATATTCATTTTATTTCTGTACAATTAAATACAATTCTCAATAATTTGCACTTGATATAGGTCTTATCATGAACTGTACGAACTTGAGAGTCTCTTCAAAGCCATGCCAATTATTCCAAATGATGCCCTTGCCACGAGACTTGCCATCCAGTTTTCGTCTTTTAAAGTACTTGCCATTGGGATTGCTATAAGAAGGAACCATTAGATGAGGATCCTAAGTGAATTGGGAAGACTTACCAGAAGGCAGCACAGGCATCATACCACCAGGCACTGTGATATCTCCTAGCACAATTGCCATCCGGCCAGGCATCATTGTCGTTATCAAATGTGGAGAATTTCTGTTGGACATTGAAGCCCATGGAGTTGCCAGCATTGCCGTCGTATGCACCAAGGGAACTCAGCTCGTAGAAGCTCGTCTCGCTGCCAATGCTGAAATTATTGTAGTGTGCGTAGCGAACTTCACCCTCAAAATCCTCCAAATAAACATAGAGCTCGTATTGTGTCTCCGCGGTCATGCGATGCAGCTTCTCGAGGCCCAAGAAGAACTCTCCAGTTAGTGCACCGAATCCATTCTGATAATCGGTCCAGTTGCGATAGAAATTGACGCTGCCATCCATGCGACGTTGTATAACCAACCAGCCGGATCCTGCGAAGCGGGAATCGCAAGGAGCGTAGAAGGATTCCATTCCCGACAGCTTGATTTTGTAGATGCCAGTGGTGCTGCCGAATGGCAAACAGCTGCTCGGATGGAACTCGTCAAATTGATCCTCGTAAGCCTTTAGCTTGATCCGTGCAGCCTGCAGTTCACTAAACTGATCTTTAAACTGTTTCTGAAGCTCTAACATTTCTCGATCCCTATCATTTAGTTGCAAGTTCACTTCTGTGGTCTGTTCCGCATCGTAAGTTTCAGTTTTAGGCGAATCTAACCAATCCACTGAGTTGATACGACACATAGTCAAGTTGAACAGTAGATTAGTGATCTGGAGATTGTTAACCTTGATTTGAGCTGCATCTGATTTAGTTTGTTTCCGACAATCATTCAATTCCACATCCTTTTCAGCAATAAGAATCTCACAAGACCCCGACTTATTCTCAATTCGTTTAGATCCTTCAGCCTCTATTCTGTCCTCCAATTTCAGCAGTTTCTCTTTGTTTTGCTTAATCAGATCTTCCAGAGCAGCAATCTGTACATCTACTGGTCGATTATTTTCCAATAATATACCTCCAGGGACAGTGACATGGAGTCCTAATATTGTGTACACAAATAAAGTCGAATATCTGCACATTTTGCTTATGCGCGCAATACTGAAGCTTTTGTTTTGTTTTAGTTATTTGAAAATCCCACGGATTCGGCAACTCACAGAGAGTGAAATTCCAAGTCGTGTTATCAGCCTAACAATACAAACATTATAAATATGTTATATATAAACATTCTATTATTGCGCTATCAGTTTCTCATGGTTGTTTCTCATATATACTTATTACGCTGCGAGAAAATACTTCGGTAATTGCGATATTTCCATTTTAACTGTAACTGAATTCATTTTAAATTTAATGTATATTTAAAAAGTTCAAGTATTTTAAGACGTATTCGATTTATTTTAATAAATGTGCGCTTTCATTTCTAAAACATTTGAATTGTTCTTATATCTTTGATAATTGTTGGCTCCTCAAATATGGAGCTTTCTTAGGACGTATCATTATTTGAACCGATTTAAGCGAATAGTCTACGTCATGCCATTGGTCGTCATCCCAGAAGATGCCATTAGTAGGAGTATCATAGCTTTTATCTGCCTCTTGGTAGACTCCATTCAAGTTACTGAAAGTATGCAGATTGAGCTTAACATCTTATCTCGTGACTCAGTCTCAGATTACTTACGTAAGTCCGCATTTGTAGTACCACCAGCCGCCGCTGAATTGCAGTG
Organism: Drosophila sp. st01m; assembly: GCA_018901795.1. NCBI lineage: Eukaryota > Metazoa > Arthropoda > Insecta > Diptera > Drosophilidae > Drosophila > Drosophila sp. st01m. Next base: position 4,893,256 of record JAEIFG010000172.1, read on the forward strand.
CACAATTCGATGAGCTCTTATCATTTTTCCGATCATACGTGCTGAACTTTTGACCCTCATTCAGACGCAATTGATCACTGACATTTCCTTCAAAGCTTCCTAAAGACTTGAGAGCATACGATTCCTCCTCACTGCCCACTTGAAAGTTATCATATTTGGCAAAACGTGTTTGTCCCTCAAAGTCCTCCATGTGAATATAGAGCTCCTGTTGTTCGGCCTTGGTCATGTGGTGTAATTTCTCCAATCCAATGAAAAACTCGCCAGAGAGATCACCGAATCCGTCTTTATAATCGGTCCAGTTGCGATAGAAACTTACGCTGCCAGTTATGCGTCGCTGTATAACGGTCCATCCGGTGCCATTAAGGTGACCATCACATAGGACCTTGAAGAGACCAACTCCAGGGACTTGTATGGCATGAATACTGTTAGAGTTGCCAAATGGCTCACAGCTGGAGGCCTTGCAACACGTCAAGTGAGAGGCAATCACCTCATTCTGCTCAGAGATCTTATCATTATTTAAATGGATCTGCATCTTAAGTTCATTTATTTCCTGATTCTGTGTTTGTATTTTCTCATTACAACCGTCAAAATTTAACTGTAATTTACGAATCTTAATATCACTTCCGTCGCGTTCTTCCTGTAAATTCTGTATAGCATTAAAGTTATCCTCAATGGTAACACTCTTATCTCGTATTTCTTTGTTCTTTGCATCTAATTCATCTGATTTCGATTTTAACTGTTGCTTTAAATCAAGAATGATATTCTTACTTTTGTCAAGTTTGTTTTGGCTCTTGATTAGCGACTGGTTGAGATAGATAACTTGTTCGATCTGTAGAGATAAACTATTTTTAAAGTCTTCAGCCATTTCCTTTTGATTTTTCAAGCTGATATTATTATCTTGTAAGACTTCAGCGTTTGACCGTAAGTCTTTAATGAATTGTTTATTCAGTGTCATTTGTCCTTCGTAAAGGGATTGCATTTTCTTATAATCATCCAAGACACTTTTGCAATTATCAAGCATTGATTCATAGCTGATTTCAGCTGCGTGGCCTGAAATTTTCTCAAATGTCACTAGTATTACGATTAAAGATAGCACAATTCTCGTTTTCATTTTTATAATGTATTTATTATTATATTTTCTGATTCGCGGGAATCACTCTTGATTCGTTCGATGTTAGCGCGAGACAAACTCAAGATTAAAATTGAATAGGCTTTTTACTAGTGCTATACATATTTTATTTTCGAATTTCAGAGAATTTCTCCGCTCTCAATTTAATATCAAATGTTCGCCAACAAAAAGATTATGCGCTTATCTGTGGCTTTTACTCTGGGTTATATTTTGACTAATATGAATGAACTTGATTATTATAGGTATACATTTTTAGAATACGTAAAATATGACTTACATTTATTCTGTTTAAATGTTTCTTTATTTCATTCTTTTCAAAATTTAGTTTGATTATTTAAATGAGCTTTGATTTTTAATAGCCAATTTATTAAACACTTTCAATTCTTATATAAAATTGGATGCTTTAAAAGCGAAGGGGCAACATTGATAAGTGCTGCGTTTGCCATACCAATTAAATGGTTATATTTTATTAAAAGTCAAATACAAAAGAACGAATGACATTGCCATGGCAAATAGACGGCGCGATTTTCGCTCATTTTGCGGTGCAACTGAGCGTATACGCAACGTGCAGCAGCAGCAGCAGCAGCTGCCGGAGTGTGAGTTGAAGTGTGGGCGTGGCTAGGTGTGGTCTTACCTGGTTGCCATAACGCTGACGTGGCAAGCAACTCGTCCAGCCTCCAACCAAGTCGAGACAGAGCGTCGCCTTCACTCCACAGACCAGTGACAAAGAGGGGGGACGTGTAGAGGGCGGGGAGCGGGGTTGCCGAGCTCTAGACAACGCTGTTATTTATTCCGGATTTGTCTACCTTTTTTATTTATGTTTGGCAGACGCCAATTTTCATGGCGGCGGCAATGGCAATGGCAATGGCAATGGCAATGGCTTTGGCTTTGGCTATCCAAAGGATGCAGCTGCCTTGTCGTCTCTCTGTCTCTTTGTCTCTGCCTCCGTCTCCGTCTCCTTCTCCGTCTGCGTCTCTATGTCTGCTGAGCGCGTTGCGCGTCCTTCAAGTGGCAGGATATGCGGGTGCGGGACTGGGAGTGGAAGTGGCATCAGGTTCTGACCACGTGATTCGAGTGCCAGCCAAGCGGAAAATAAAAGAAATCCAAGCAACAGCCGCACGTTGCAAACTCACCTTTGATTGTCTCAACTCTGCTCGCAATGCTGGTCAGACAATTGCCAGTCAAGTAATGAAAGCGGTGTTTACCCAAAAGTTGGGGAATGAGTTAATGTTGAGGTTTTCGCATACCAGCAGCCCTTAGTTTAAGTCGTAAATGTTTTAAGCTGTACATGTCTTTGGCATTTGTCTTGTACGAGTATTTAGAATTAAAATGTTTCAAATTGTTGCCAAGCTGTTCATGTCATTTGGCTAACAACGCTTAAAGTCAACAATTTTTTTTTTTTTGATTAAGAAACTTTGTGGTCCAGCAACAAATTCAATAAGCGGCGCAGAAAATCAATATCAAATCGCCAGCTGCCTCACAGAAATCGAAGTGCCATGGACTAAGTAATCTAAGCCACAAAACAGAGCCGCAGATTGCTTAGAGAAAGAGAGAGGGAGTGGGAGCGAAGAGAGAGTAGCGGGTAGGAGGTGGCGGTCACATAAATTCAAGATGTGGCCATAAGATTTATGACGATTGCGAACGTGGAATTTCGACAGCGGCCATAGACAAAGTGGGCAACGAAAATGCCGCAACATTTGTGCGCCTGTGGCCTTTGAACTTCCGAATCTCTCACTGACTCGAATCAGAGATGGACAAACTGGTGAGCAGGAGATGGAGACGAAGACGAAGACAGAAGTGTTGGTGATGGGGGAGGTTACACGACTCTGGACAACAATTTACAGTAGGCATATAAAATGTGCATAAAAATTGAAACTGCTGCTTCTGCTTCTGCTTCTGGGTGTATGGGGCGTATACTTTACGCATTTTAAGTTTCAATTTCACAGCCGAATTTATGGGCGAACAAATGGCGGCATGGCCATTTTATGGCCACTTCCGCTGACCGAGAAAACTCTAAGTGATTTCTGACATAAAAAAACATTAGAGCCAGACGTCAGCAAATAATTCATATTTACCAGAGAAGAGATTTCCCCCCCTTCACCGTTATCCACTCCGAAATGTATATTCCTTTGGTGCTGTCAGTGCTAATGATAAAGTTGCATGACATCTCATCTTGAAATCACCATTTTTCGTTAACTAAAGTGAACTTTTATTTACTTGCTGACTGTCTAATCAAATTCGCCAAATATTCTTCCATACCATTTGCTGTAGCTATCCCCTTTTGCATGTTCCCCTTGTCCCTTGTTCCCTGCTCCTGGTTGAATTTTATCCCCGGGCCAAGAGTGGAGTGGGGAGAGCAATCAATTGTCAACGTCGTTGAGACTGTTTCATAATCCGGCTTATTATGCAAAGTGAATGCTTGGCCCTCTTGGGCGTCTGTCCTCTTGTCTGGGCCGACAGAAGATAATCTTGGTGATATTTCATTGTCGTCGCTGAGGCTTGTAAATGCGTTAACAGCCACGCCTTCCACCCAACGCCCGCCTTAACCGTCTCGCCCGTTTCGCGCCAATTGCGAAATATTTCCGTTTCCGGTTGCTGTTACTGTTGCCGCTTATGCACTTCCTCGCTCATTTGTCGTCCAGTTTGTCGCGCCGGGCCATTTGCCCGGATTCCATTCCGTTTACGATGTTCTCGCCATATTCTTTATATTGCCTCCATCCGTTCTCCACATACGAGTGCGTATGTAAAGATGTATGCAAATTTGGAAAGACTCGTATTATTATTGTTATTATGCTGATGTCCGATTGTCTCGCGCGTAATTTTCCAATTTCCATAAACGGTTTCAATTTCAACAGTTTTCTTTTTATGCCCCCTCTGTCTCTGTTTCTCTCTGTGTCTCTCTCTTTCGCACATTCTCCATATCATTCGCTGATGTGCTCTTTATGATTGCCGAAAGGGTTCTTCAATCTGGCTGAAGGTTTCCCTTACGCTTCATTATCATATTAAATGGTTCCTCCAAATTGATGAAGTATCAAATTATACGATGCGGCACAAATGCGGCTATATCTATGCAACATTATAGACACGTTTCATTTCATTTTCATTTGTTAGACGATTGGCAATCAAACTCGTCGTATCTTTTTTATCGAAGGTGTACTAATAACTTTTCTAATTCCATTTGCATAATTCATGTTCCGTCAGTTTGTTGTGGGCAAATATTGATATTATTTATTGCAATATTATTAAAAATCAATTTCAAATAAATATGTTGATATTGAATGCCAAATATCTATACATATATAGAGAAAAATACGAATATTAATGAGTATGAATATTAATACTTAATCTTATATCTGTATATATTTGAACTAAAGATTTCGTTTAATATTTTACAATACCAATATATATTTATTAAATATGTATATGTATTTAAATTTGTTTTCAGTTGCAGCTGTAATCAGATTTCTTCTCTCTTTGGCGCAATATATTTGTTCAACCCATTTGCATATTATTTCATTCTCCTTTTCGAAACTTTTCGCCACTTTTCGCATGTCTGAAGAGATTTCTCCCTCCTCCATTTGGTAAACAGCGAAAACTCGTCTTCAACAGAAATCTGATGACACAGCCGGGTCATGATCACCTGCTGCCCGTGCGTTGCATATTTAGCAGCTCTCTCTTTCTCTTACTCTCTCTCTATCTCTCTTCGCCTCTCTCTTTCTCGGTAACAGCTGAATGACTTCATTTTGGCCACTCAGCCATGCAAATTCGCAACTGATTTTGTGCCCAAATCACATTGTTATGTGCAGATGGAGGAGAAGAGAACGAAGGCGATGTATGGAAAATGCAAAAACGATTTAAAAACTCTAAAATTAAGCTATCATCAGCTTTTACAGCTGACTATCAACTCCGTCGCCATCTCCATCTCTTTCTCTACTATTTTTCAAGTCTCTGTCAAGGTGGAGGCACATTCAACTACAATATGTGTGTAAAAAGCCAAAAAGAAATAAGTGCAATGCAATGTCATTAAAGTAGACAAGCAGACAACGAGACGGACTCCGTGGCAGAGGCAGAGACGAGAGAAGACTTGGAGCTGCGAGGTGAGAACGGGACTGACGATGACAACGACCAACATAAAATCACAACACACACCCTGCACATGGTTAAAGAGACATTCGCATGGCAACACACACACACACACACACACACACACACACACACACACACACACACACACACACACACACACACACACACACACACACACACACCATCCCTTAACTGTAACCCAAGCCCGATTCCTGTCTGTGGTCGCTTATCGGACACTGTGTGTCTGACTCTGTCTCCGTCTCCGTCTCCGCCTCCATCTCCGGCCCTGGCTCCGGGTCTGTTTCTGTCTCTGTGTGCGTAACGTAAAGCTGTAATCTGTGCTTATAAAACGGCAAATGGCAAAACTGCAGAGGGTTTTTAATTGTCTATGCCGGATGGCAGCCTTAAATGCCCTACGACACTACAAGCATCCTAAAATACACTGCGAACAATGCATGCTATTAAAATGAAGATATTATACCGGATAACTAAATAGAAATTCAAAAATACTTGCAGTTATATGAAACTTTATGTTGTGGATCTAACTCTACATATTTTTTATATCAATTAACTTTATGTAATATATGATTTTCGTCAGTGCACACACGTCCGATATGGAAGCGACTTTGTTGAGTCTGCCTGGACAAATGGTATGGGTTTTTTAATTAAAATCCCTTCATAATATTATGTTAATGTTTGCTTACCACCTGAAAAACTACAAAGCAACAAAGCTACCCTCTCAGTTTGTATTTGCGGATGCCAAGTTTGGCTGAAATCAGCGCCTGGGCCAACTAATTCAGTTCCTGGCTGAGATTGAAGTGCCAGCTAGAAAGTTATAAAAAGTAATTGTACATTTTTGGTACATTTTTGGTCGTTTCTTTCGGATTCACGACCAAAAATGCAAATTGACTGCGCTATCAGCAACTGTCATGGCAACCCATCTAAATGCTACCTCCCCCTCACACTGCCCAGCCAATTTGAGAGGTGGTACACACCCAACAAGAACTGTCACACACAGTTCTACGTTCACCTGTTTTGGCATTGTCTCCCTTTGCCTTTTTATTTGCTCATGTTATCATGAGTTCCCCTTGATGTCGGTAGATTTAGCGCACGTAGCATTTTAATAATGCCGCCAATTGTCATATTTGCCCAACGAAAATGGTCAAACATGCAGAATCTCTCATATGGTTGCAACCTCTTTTATTCTTGTCGCTGCTGTTGTTCTCATTGTTGCTGTTGCTGTTGCTGTTGCTGTTGTTGCAGCAATTAGTTTCCGTGACTTTCCAACGAGCTGGCAATAAAAAGAAATGTGAGTCGAAACCGTTTTTTATAAAAAAGCGTTTATAAACAATGCAGATGTATATTCAGCTAAAAGAGAGCGAGGGAAAGCGAGAATCAAAAAAATAGAGATACAGATTGCCAGTCTTTCTCAGCAACAAGGAGATAGATAGTTTGACTGAATGTTAGTTTTCAGATATGTTTACACGTATGACAGTTTTATTGAATAGACGAAGTTTTTGATAGTTTTTGATATTATAAATATTCGCTTTACTCTAAGTAGCAACCAGATTGTATTCTTTACCAAACCCATTTACTTGTTACAATTTAGGATAAAATGAATAATAAGTTAATGATGAAGTCAATTTAGTTATAGAATCAATTTAGATACAAAGTAATAATAACATGAAATTCAAGCGATTTCTGATAAAGTTATGCGAGTTTGAAATATACATTTTACTTGAAAAGTTTATTCGATTAATAGTAATAATCACTTTCATATAAAATGTTTAACAGAATCCCGCACCGTGTAAACCTACCATGAAATCATCAACCATTCAGTTGATGATTTTTTCAAACACCTCTGTCGCTTTTTTATGTAAATCTCATTTCTCTGACTGCCGTATCAATTGTGATTTGTAATTGCTTGCAGTTGTCATAACCCGATTGTAAAATCAACAGCTGGGAGAAGGGAAATTGGGATAATAATGATAACTATTAATGGCGCCCATAACGCAAAACGCATTTTGTTGCATTTCTTTATGGGTTATGCAAGAGAGAAGTTACAATTGCTAGTCCAGGCCATATTTTGGATTCCGCTTAGGCTGTTTAATATGCTACAATCGGGGCATATTGAATCATCTGAGACGATGCCGCACGTTCCAACTGGACTTGAAGAGTCCATGTGTCATGCTGATAAGTTGAAGTCACGTCCAGATGATTTGAAAGAAATCATACATAAAAAAACGTTTCAACTGGCCACATTTAATTGCGGCCGATAAGGTGTGCTGTTCCACAGAATCCCCCCCACCCCGGTTAATACCTATACCTGTTGGTTATCCCCTCCTCTCAGGCAGCAGTCGCAATTAGTCAAACGAATTTGTAGCGCCCAGCTGAGGAATTAATCAGAAGTCGCATTTAAAATGCAAAATGCGTGCGCTAAATTACGACGAATTCTAAAGCACAAAAGCCTAGACATTTTTTAACGTGTAAGCAGTATGTACCCCCCCCCCCACACTCCGCTATGTTCCTCTTAATCCCTCTCTTTTACAATGAACTTGGCTGTCGGCAAAATGACTTTTGTGCTGGTCGTGGGCAAGAAGCTCCAAGAAACCGGCGAGATGATGACTCGTTTTGGCTTTGTGCTCGTTGACGCGTCCACATTTGAATACTAATTGCATTTGGCCAAGTTGAGGAGTCAGAGAGCTGGAAGCTTGCCCCATGTTGCCAGTTACCAGTTGAGAGTTGGCTTTTGGCTTGCGGTAAATATGATAAACAACAAAGCGCGTCATTTTGACATTTGTCTGTTTAATGCGCCCACATTGACGTTGCCACCACGTTGCCAATCGCGACTCCCACGACCGACAACCAGTCTTCCTTCCCTTCCTTCCCTTTCCCAATTCCTGCAACTGCTGACTCGTCGCTTTGCCAAATAGATATGCGACTCAGATAATGATCGGTTCAAACTGGCATGCCCGGAGTTCTGCATAGTTTTAGCTTCAACTTCAGCTCCAACTGCAACTCCAACTTCAACTCCTGACTCTGGCGGTTGTCGCGCTTTGAACTCAAATGGGTTTTGTTGTTGTTCTCATTGTTGCTGTTGTTATTGTTGTTATTGTTGTTATTGTTGCTGACATGCAGTCACTGGCAAATTTGCCATATGTTGGCAAAATGGCAAACAGCTCTTGCCTTTTCTACTTTGGCCAAGTGTCAGGTTTTTTAACATTGTCTTGCCAGGACTTGGCTGCGAGTTCCACGCGAGGCAGACACAATAACAATGCAGCTGGATCGTTGCATGTCGCGCAGCAAATTAAAATTAAAATAAAATATATTCAATATTAACTTAAAACGTTGAATCGCTGCTTCCTTTTTTTATAATTAAATATGTACAACATGTAAATAAATAATTTACTATAAAACAGAACTGTTTTTTATATTTTTATATTCAATGAAATCTTAAAAAATTTAGAATTAAAATACATGTAACCCGAAAAAAGTATATTAATGGTGCAAGTAAATTTTATAAGTGTTTTACATAGCCAAAAAACTTTCTTGACAAACTGTAGCAACCCAAAAAAAATGCCAGGATAATGTTCTTGATGGTTTTAGAGAAGAGGCAGCCACAGGTCCAGGCTATGAGCATAATAAATAATGCCCGAGGTACAACATGAACGCGGCACTTGTAATTAATTATACAGCAGGAGCAGCGGGAAGTGGAACGACACGTCGAGGGGCAACTAAAATGTCTGGTAATTATCACTAAGACGCGCCGCAGCTGATTAAAAATGCGACGCCGACGCCGAAGCTGTCATTGGATGTGGAAGTGGAGATGGAGCTGGAGCTGGAGCTGTAAGTGGGAATGGTATAGGGAATGGGAGCTGAAACTGGAACTGGAAATGCGAATGGGATGGGTCTGACGATGTGCATTGAAGTTGCAACTCTCGGCTCCAAGTGCAACTCGAATTCTGACAGTTTTCGAATGGCTGACATGACAAGCTGCCAGTGCTGATGACGCTAAAAACTTGCCTGTAGTTGCGGCGGGGGCAAGTTGCGGTCAATGGCTAGAGGGTGCCCCCAACTGATTGACTGCCCAGGCCGACAAACCGTCCTCAGACTGAGACTCCATCCAAGTCTCCGACTCCGCTTGAGTGGCGATTCCGAAGCGCAGGATGAAAGCCGCACCATGTAGCCAAGTGCCGAGGCGCCGACGGCGACGACGACGACGACTCCTGATTGCTGACAACTGACTGACTGCAGAGGGAAAGAGTGGGGCAGAGAGAGAGAGCGAGATGAATATGCTTGCAACGCACTGTGCCACAATGTGTTGCATATAAATGAGGCGTGCCAAAAGTTGACAATGATATTAACCTTGAGTGGACTTTTCAGCAGGTTTTTGTTTCGATGTGAAGGTCACTTTGCAGGCGGCAAACATTGAGACAGCTTCTCTCCTCCTTCTTCCTCTCTCTCTCTATCTTTGTTTCTCTTTTACACACTCTCTCTTACTTTAGTTGTTTCGCTGTTGACATAAACATGATTGCTGTGATCGTCATCGGATTTTTATTGGTGAATTAAACTATGTTCATTAAAGTTAATCAGCTTGTCTACTTAATCGATATTAATTCACTAAATTGTTAACTATAAACTCATGATCGCTTATATTTATTCACTTCTTTCTGTAGTTATATAACATTTAATGAAATAATCTAAAGACATATTATTTTAATTATTTCAATATTTAATTTGAATGACAACAATATAATATATATACATGTATATATATATTGTCTATGTTTAATGATTTATTGATCGCTAGCTTAGAGATATTAACAATTTTTCAATGGATATTAACTGATATTAAATTCACTAATACCTTTCTATAATAACTGATATTCCAAATTTCTCGACAAGTTGATAACTATTAAATTTTGATCAAACCTAGTTTATTTTAAAAAAATAACAGATAATTTTTAGATTGATTGTAACTAATTGCAATAAAAAAAATTATTATTTTTCTTGCTCTTTTGGTTGTCAACTTAATCGTGTTTCCTCCCAAAAGTCTCGCCATCCTCCAGCGTCTCTGGAAGCGGCATTCCCCTCGTCTCCGGCAGAGCAATACTGGCAATAACAGCAAACACTGAGACCGTGCCAAAGATCAGGGGCGTTATCCACGCTCGGATATTGGCCAGATCACAGATGAGGGGCGCCAGGAGTCCGCCCACGCGACCCAACATGGAGGAAAGTCCCATGCCATTGGATCGGACAACAGTGGGGAACATTTCGCCACCCCAGAGATATGCATTCGGGAAGGTAATGGAGGCACCGAAGAGACCGACGGTGGCACAGATGACCTGAATGGTCATTTCCGCATTGATTAAGAAGACCAGCAGCAAAAGAGAGAGAGCACTAAGTCCGTTTGTGATCATCATTGAAATCCTGCGACCCAAATACTTGGTCATCACGACACACAGCAGAGTTCCGGGGACTCCCATAGATGCAGCAATCAGATTGTTTATGAATATGTTGCCCCCCAGCTTGGAAATGTACTGAGCGGTGCCGTAGTAGACCATGCAAACCACAATCCACACCGTCAGCATGCAGATGGTCTTCAATCGCAGATATGGCGTTCGAAATAGATCTAAGATGGTGCCCTTCTTCGCTGGAGCCTTGGCAGCGAGCACCCTATAGGCAGCTTCCATCTCTGGCTTAATGGTATCCGTTGGAGCCCTGTTGCACTTCGCTATCTTCTCCAGAATCTGGACAGACTCGTCCACCTTGCCGGTGGTGTAGAGCCAACGGGGCGACTCGGGCACTAGGCATATGTAGATAATGAAGACGACCGAGAAGATCGTAACGCTGAACTGAAACCATCTCCAGGTGCGTATGAAGTAGGCAAAGAGTGGCAGTGAGGCATGTCCAATATTAAAGGGTATCTGATATAAAATAGCCACCAATTCACGCTTCTTTGGTCCAATGATCTCCATGATGAGCACAAAGCTAAATGGATTACAATCAGAAGTTGATAATTAATGAAAACTCACAATCGAAATTACCTGGTACACATTGTGCCTCCTGTGGCAAAGGCAGTTAGAAATCTGAAGACCACGTAGAACCAATAATGGGGTGATAAACAGACGATCAAGCCACATATGAGCTGCATGAAACAACAGCCCAAGAAAGCAGGTCGACGGCCGAATCTTGAAATTGAGAAGATCATCATAAGCAGAGAGATATGTATATAAATGTATAATATAATTTGTGGCGACTTACCGATCTGATACCATACCAAAGAACATGCTGCCAAACATGATGCCCATCATGACAAAAGACTGCGAGAGACTGGACAAGAACATCCGATCACAGACGAGATCCCACTCGGTCACAATGGTTGTCTGGAAGACACTTGTATCGAATTCCCTGTCCTTGCAATCATCGCTGCACGGATCTGTCACATTTTCGGTGTTGCACGACAGCGGAGTTGGTGCCGCCAGAAAGATGTGGGCCAATGTGTGCCAACCTGTTCCGAATTTGCTTAGGAATATAATTCCGCAGAAGAAGAACTGATATCTGCGAAAGTCGCCAATCTGTGAGATAATTGGATCGGCGGTCTTCTCCACCGGAATCTTTGGTCGATCACCCATTCTATCGCGAATTTATGGTCTATTGTCAAGAAATTGAGAATAAAAAAATAACATAAATAAAAAAAAACTATAAAATTTAGAAAAGATTTAAAGCATTGCTGAACAGCATAATTTAGTTGATGTGTTCTAATGTAAATAAACTGAATTCATTGAATTATTTTCCAAGTGTATACTTGATCTTTCACAAATACGCATATTAGATTCGGAATTGAAGAAACGTGTAAGCAGCCGTACAAAAAATAACTAAAAATAATAAACATAAACTAAAAGCGAATATATAAAGTCTGACTTCAATGCATGTTCACCAAAATGATAAAATGCAAATCATTCATCATACATTTTACAGAGTATTAAAAAAACATAAAACAAAGAAGAAATGGAAACCGAGATCATTTAAGTAAAAGAACGCAATGTGAATAAAATATATAATATTTAAAAACAAATAAAATAAAATAAAATAAAATATATAGATATACTTAAAGATATAAAAAGCTAATGAAATATATACATTTATTGAGTTATTAAAAATTGATTAAATATCTATAAAACCTCGTTTAAACCCATTATAATTAAAAAAGAAACAAAAAGTGGTTCATATTTATGCCTTGAATTATGTACGAATAAAATGGAATATCAATAAAATAATTAAGCACAGTTCCGACCTATTGTAGCCCCTACTCACCCAGCAAGCTGCAACAGACTGGCGTGAAAATATGGTCGACACTTGGATCGCGATTTGATGAATATATTGAATGAGCGAACCGGTTTATCGGTTTCTCGTTATGCTCCAGACACGGCCTGAGCGACAATCAGGTAACAGATACAGTTAGCGTGACAACTTGGCCAGGCATTAGCACCTGAAAGCTGGCACGTTAAGGTCCGTCCGCAATTCGGCTAAAATGGCATTTAGCCAGAATCTGTAACAATTGCCACAACAGATCGAGCGCAGCAAAAAGGCCAACAGCATTCGATACTTTTACCTGGCCTACGTAAATGAAGTTGGCCAAAATCATTAATTGAAGGTGCGCCACTGAGCCAAGTATTTGCCACAGATAGCAGCTAGATGAACCTATTGTCTGTAACCAGATAAAAAGCTTACAGACTCTGACTGAGTCTGACTCTGAGTCTTACTCTGACTCTGCCTTAAGATGGCTTAATTACGACAATCGAGTGAAAGTTGGCCAGAGATCTGTTGCTGGCGACAAGCAACAATCAACAGGCAACTAGCCGCCAACAGGCAACTGGCAACAGGCAACCTTGCAACATGTTCCCACGGCTGTGGCAACCTGTCCAACTCACATACTTACAACTCTGGCGGGTGTCGAGCTGTTTGCGCAAACAGCAAACAGAAAATGTCACAACAATTGAAAATAAATTATATGCAAATTGGTTGGCCAATCAACCACATATATACACTCAATACACTCAGCACACACAACACACACACCTGATAAATCTGCCAATAAATAGCCGCATACATGTATCACATTGTCACCCACTAAGATGCCCAATTTGAGCAAACAAAAACTTCAGATGGTTGCCTTTGATACCATTCACCTATTTATGAGCTGTCAACATGACTATGAGCGTAGATAAATCCATAGCTGTTGATATATTCATCTCTGGCTGGATTAATGATGTAAATTCCAACTATAAATCGAACTTTAAATCAATATGTAAAAATCAAAAGCAAAAGAAATGAACTGTCGATCAAGCGACAAATAAATCGTCAAGTTTGCACAGACATCTTTTTTATTATTGTCCAGGGAAATATGGAAAAAATAGACAGTGACAAAAAAATAAAATATCCAATTCCTATGCAGAACTAAAATAAATTAGAAACAATGATTAAATTGAAATTCCGCTAGAAAATCGGTTAAGAATTAATAAAGTTATGACTGTTTGAAATTGCTGAATAAATATACTCTGTGATGTCAATAATAAAGATATATAGATATCAGAATACATCGTTGTCGATTCGTTTAGAAAATAACATAAAATTATAGCCTTCATAAATGTTTGTAATTTAAAAATTGTACAAACTGCACAAGTCAGATGGAAGTGTCAGATTGTTACAACATTCTTATCATACAATTGTATACCTATTAAAATATACATATTATATTACACTTATTGCAATTTATTCTATTATTTTAGTTTTGAATTGCAATTTCTAAAAGCACTTAAATCGATTAATTTACACTTTTTAGAACTATTATTTACGTTATTTAGAATTGAATTATACTCTCACATTTGCATATGTTTTGATTTTATTTATTATATTTCTAATACAAACGTCGGAGTCAACTATTTGCTGCACACTTGCAACACGATGCAATGTGTTGAATGAGTTCGACACTTCTAGTAAATACTTTGGCCTCTGTCGAAGTCTGAATCTGAGTGGGGACTGATAAGAGATTCGAGAAGAAGGCGTGCAGTCATCATCATATTATGTCTGATAAGCCTTAGAATTATAGTTTTATTATTACTAATACGCTCTCATAACCAAGACACAGATAGAGAAAAAGAGAGCTAGAATAAGAGAAAATGTATTACAATCTTATCTTAAGTAAACAAGTATCTGTACATTTATTTTGGCAGCTTCTGTTGTGAGAGTCTGTCAATAGACTCCCAAAATGGAACACAAAAAACGAAAAAATAACTTATCAGAGACTCACGACTTTTCTATTAGGAGTTGTCTATGTTGTTTATCAATTAGTTTGTTTAGTAATAAGAGACTCACTTAGTTATTTGCTAGTGATAAAAATAATTTATGTTTGTTCGATATATGTAGTTCTTTCTAAGAAATAAATTATTTTATAAGTCTTACAAGAATTCAGAATTGTATATATTGAAATAATAAATACCACATTTTATTTCAAGTCATACTGTTACTTAATTCCGAATTTAAATCATGAACTTTGCTAATGAATCCTTTTATTTAGATATTAATTATATCATTTACTTACAGCCAAGACATGCTCTTCTCATAATTAATAGAAATTGAGGTGAAAGTCAAACCGCAGGTTGAAGAGCTAATCGAAATGGTCCCCCAAGGGTTGTGTGAACTAATTCCAGTGAATTTGCCGAAAAGTGATCCTAAATTTAACCACAAGACTGAAGCAATTAAAAGGCATAAAGAACATTCACATTTTGAGGGCTATAAGCCGCTTTTAGATGTCAGTATGGCAACTGTTTATGCCAAAATATTTTGCCAAATATTTGGTTAGCCGGACAGTCGGATAGTCGGATAGTCGGATGGTCAGACAATCGGAATTCGGTAGTTGTTTGGGGTATTTATGGTCTAGCAACGCTCCAATTAGCACACAAAAGGATTACGGCCGAAATACCAAAAATTGTGAAGGGACTGCAAATCCTTAGCCATGTTGCGGTTACTGGGCCATAATTGCAAGACAAAGCGTCAGCAGGAGATTTAAATCCACTTGGAGTCCAGTCGAGTGGGGAATGCAACATGCAGCAAGCAACAAGCAACAAGCGACTAAACTAAAATGCAACAAGCATTTAATTTCAAACTCACATGAAACACAATCAAAATATTTTATAGTTCGACCATAAAGAAATTCATAAAGCGAATGGCAACTGCGTTGCGTTTTGCGTTGTTGGCGTTGTTGTCGTTGTTGTCGGCGTCGTTTTACCAATTCATACGAAAATTGCTAACTCAGCGCTCATATATATCATTTTTATGCCCTGCCACGCCCCTTTCAACTCGTAGTAAATTGACAAATGCAGCAACGCGGCAATGTCTTTGCCACTATTTAAGGTCTTTTATGAGTCGCCAGCGCTGTGGGTTGCAAGTTGGAAGCTCAGCCCGCAGCCATAATACAGGAGACGGGAGACAACAGACGGAAGACAACAGACAGAAGACAGAAGACAGAAGACACGGGATGGGAGTGCAAATGAAAAAGCGCAGCAGAAACTATGAACAACGCTCAGCGAAATAAAACTGCTTGTAATATGTAGTAAAAACCCAAGTAACTGTGTAGTCGAAATCTTATGAGGACTATGAGATGCTCTATCCTAGATCTTGTATGTATTATTAATAGATATTTTGTATGTATTATTTAATAATTTTAATTATATTTCAACTGTAAACTTGTCAATAAACTATGAATGGTAAGATATGTTTAACATTTATTTCAGGCATTTTCTAAGGGGTCACTTAAGCATTAGTAATTAATTCTATATATCCCAGAAATAGTTTCATTATAAAGTGCAAATTTCCATGGCACAGATTAATGTTTTATCAAACATTTTAAATAACTTCTAACACAGCTGAACTTGTAATTGAAAAACCACCAAATAGTTCACTGAAAAACTAATGAAATTGTGGAGAGTAATATACCCTCTTGTATTTCTAGGGTATTAAGTGGAAAAGGCAGCTAAAAACAAAGCGCCGCATCAACGCTTTGCTGCCTTGGCTTTGGGGATGGACTTGGGCTTTGGCTTTGGCGTTGGCTCTATTCCTCTCTAAATCCTCTTTGATTAAGTGCTCAGTCTTTACTGTGGAGATTTTTTAATCGTTACCTCGTACCATGTACCATGTACCACGTACCACAGGACGATGCTGCCGCTGCAGTTAGTGCACATGTACATGTGACCATGCCCCATAGATTAATCGCTAATCTGTCCCTAGAGGGCGTACGGACATTTTTAAAAACTGCTCACAAAGACGCTGCCTCATCCCCAGACTCGAACTCAGACACAGGCTCAGGCCCAGAGACAAACTAAGATCCATTTAGATGGTTCTGGTTCTGGTTCCGTTTCTCTTGTGGTTTCTCCTAAAGTTCTTGTGTTCTTTTGTTTCGCTTATGGGGGCTGGTCTTGAGTCTTTAAGTTCGCATTCGCACCTCTTTTTGTTCATTTTCTTGCCGTTTGTTGTTGTTGCTTCCCTTTTTGGTTTTATAAATAAATTAATAAATTTAAAGCCTGCATTAATTATTATGCATGCTCAGTCTCTGTTCAGCTCCCTCGCGTTCGCGTTCGCGTTCGCTTTAGATTAATGTTTTAATTTTGCTAGTCAGTCGTCTAGTTTATTTCCCCTTCCCGTCTCTCTCATTCCCTTCATTAATTTATGCGCCATTTTTGAGTAATTTGTTTAGCCAGCGGCGAAAATATGCATTAAATTGGAATGCCACATGACTGTAGCTCGCATCTTGCCTCTTGCCCCCATTTGCTGCCACTTTCCTTGTCGCAAAACTAAAATCGTTAATTTTAAAATATAATAAAACTCTGCAATATGTTTAGATTATTAGGCCTTTCAATTTGCCCTACACTAAACGCAAACGAACGCTTCCAAATGTGTGGCACATCAATTAGAGAGGTGTGTGAATGTGATTGTAGAACAGGGAGACAGGTGGAGGGGAAATTAAAAGTGCTGGCAATTCACGTAGAATACTGACAGGAATATAACTTTCAAATTAAAGTAAACACAATAAATTACAAAGAATTATATATTAAAAATATTTATTTAAAGAGCTTTTGGTAATAGAATAATAATTAAATAAATTGCATTTGCATTTTCGTTCTTCTTTTATTATATTCCATAAGTTTGCTTTACACATATTTTAGTAATATTCAAACATAAAATAAAAATATGGAATTTTGGCTTCAAGACTCTGTTATTTAAGTCAGTCAATCATAAAATGATTTACAATAGGACAATTATTTTTAAGAATTATAAATAGTACAGAATAATACATAATAGTGTTGTTTCCATATTATGGCATCAAGAAGTAAATGATTTTCAGCGAGTTGTCTGCCACAACGCCAGCTGCCTGGGATAAAGTCCATGGTAAGTGGTAAGTGGTAAGTTGCTCACTTAAGTCATTTGTTTGCCCCTCATTTCCAGGTGAGTGCCATAATCAACGTCATTATCTGCATCATCATCGCCATCGCCATTATAATCATCATCATCTTATCGTCATGGGAGAAGATGTGAGAAGGGATATGTCGCTGCATTCGTTGGCTACTTTAACTAACCAGGCTTAAACAGTCTTTCTTTTTTGTATTAAGTTGAATCCTCCTTTTACTGAGCCGCTGTTGATGGGTCCATAATTGCTTGTTAGGCAATTTGCAATGACTGACTAACTGACTAACCGACTAAGTGACTGACTGACTAAATGATTGACTGACGCACCATTTGGCGCATTTCCTGGATCGTTTCCAATGCATTCAGTTTATTAAGCAGCCGAGAGTATTTTACGCCTTGTTGAAAGCCTACAACTAAAGGCTTTAATCAATTTGTAGCAGTTAGTTAAATTGTGAGTACTAGATGGATATGGGATATAGGGTAAAGAGGGTATGTTCATTGGGGGGCCTGATTTATGCGTGGCGGGCATGCAAATCGAGGCGCTTAATTTCCGCTGCCGACAGTCACCGACCGCAAGTCTGTCAGTCTGTCAGTCAAAGCAGCTGTCATAATATCTGCCACCTAGGAAGTGGAATATGGAGAGGGGGAAATGAGCGGAAAGGGGCTGGGGTGGGGGCTGTGTTTGTGGGGTAGCTTGTCCCTTGCAGCAAAAGGTAAATAAACTGCGATATGGCTCGAAGCTTTATGCATAATTAGCTGCAACTACAACACAAACTTGCCCCGTTACAAAATTTGCAAAAAAAAAAACTTTTAATTTATGCGATGAAGTCTCGACTGGAGTTCTCAGTCTGGTGCGCGTGTGCTTTGTGTGTGTGTGTGTGTGTGTGTGTCCTGTTACCTGGCTCGAAGCTAACGGTAGCATCAGCTAGTTTACCGTACAGTTTGCCAAACGTAAGTAAACATATTTTAATTTGAGGTTATGTTTACATGCCTCTGTCTCTTTCTCTCTCCCACTCGCCCCGCACGCACTGTGTGTGTGTGTGTTTAGCACGCTTCAAGTCACACAACATCAGCAACAACAAAAATGCAAACAACAACAACAATAGTAACATTCGCCTGACTGCATAATTTCCTAGTTTCGAATTACACTGTGCTACAAACAACAATTAGATAACTTGCACTCTCAACTATGGTAATTAATTTATTTCAAATGTTTTACATCTCTTTTGTGCGAATTTCTGTAGAGTCTTGTAACAGTTTAAGAGACTTAAAACTAGGACTATCTGATACCCTGCAACTATTTACATGTAATCAATTAATGTCAATTTATCGAATAATAACTTTGCCATTTATTCATTGATACTTATAGAATTATTTATGAAAATCTTAAGCTTACCTAATGATAAGTATGCCAAAAATCAGAGGATACTTATTAATATTAAATATATATGTTTTTAGTAACAATTATTTTCTATTGAAATCAATCCATATCCTTCAGACCCATGTTGTTCTGTGTAATAGAATGTGCTTAGTTGGGTTGAGTTTGGTTCAGTTCCATTTCGTTTCGTTCCGTTCCGTTTCGCTCCGTTCAGCCGAAGCCAACCACATAGCTATGGTATGTATATTATCGGCTGTGCGATATCAGACACAAACATAAATGCAAACAATAATATTTGCTTAAAATTGGCTACGCCCTGGACATTGTGGCAACATGAGAAAATACGAGTGGGTTGAGTGTGGATGCCAAAAGAAATAAGGGGCAACATGTGTTTTACATGAGGATGTCGATGGCGATTGCCCGATTGCTCGATTGCCGATTGCTGATGACGTTGTGGCACGTTGAAGCGAGTTGTGGCAGGAGGCAACATGGCGACATGTTTGCTGTTCAATCAGTCGTTCAGTTTATGGTATCCCCGGACAGAAAAGAGCTGTGTGGAACTTTACAGCCTTGTTTACCTGCCAGTTGTTGCTCTTTGTTGTTGTTGCTCCTGCTGCAGCTTCGTTTGAGACCGCATTGCGTATACGCCGCGTGCCCATTTTGCACCTGACATTTCTGTGTCTGCTGCTGCTGCTGCTGTTGCTTTTGCTTTTGCTACTACGGCATTTTATGCAAATGAAGCCAAATATTGTTATAGGAGCAACATTCAACTGCCACGTTTTTGTTACCGTTACGAGGCCGTGTTTACCCGAGTGGCCACAAAAAAAAAACATACAGTAAAGTCAGTCGCTTGTCGCTTGGTTATGTTGCATTATTTGTTTTATGCTTTATGTTCTCTATATATTGGCATGTCACATATAATAACATATACACACAAATAAATATACACACGAATATACCTGCAAGAAACCTACATTTTTTGTCCCTTGTTTATAAAGTTATTTGTAGCAGTTGCATTCCAATTGTTAACATAAAGTTTACTTCAGAATTGAGTCCTTGAATTTATAGCTGCTGTAATTTAATTACTCTTCAAGTAAATTATCAAAATAATCATCATTTGATTCTGCATCAAAACTGCAAAATTAAATTTTTTATACTTTACTCTCAATTTTTTCTTTACTTTAATTTATTTTTATTAATAATTCTAATTGTAACAAATATTCTTATTATTATGTTTATGACTATTACTTGAATTGTGGTTGTGCCACTTATTTATGCAAATAAATCAGAAGTATAAATAATTTATGCTTTTAGCAACTATTTATTTGGCGTATACTTAATATTTCGTGGCAACTGTGTTGATTTTAACTTTGTGGGCCACGAAGCCAATAAAGATTTAATCTTTCACCCAGGACTTTATGAATGAATGTATTTGCAAGTGCACTTTATGCCACTTTACAGTCTCGCCCACGCGTCCAATTTGCCAACATATTTTCCATAAGCCTATGCTGAACTTTTCTCCGACTACTTTCTTCATGTGGAGGATGTGTGGGAGGGGGTGGGGGTGGCTGTTTGGGGTGTGCTTTTTAAAATGCGCATCATAAATGCATTCATTTGTGACACTTGATGTAATTTGTTAGTGCGGTAATTACATAAAAGTGCAACGGCCAAACAATCACACACTTAAAAGCTTTTCCCAACCCTCGCACCTCCTCAATGCATGGGTTAATGGGCGTGGCCGCAGAAGAAGGCGATTTCAGTGCATGCGCGTGTACGGAATCGCATTAAAATTAATGTAATTTACAACAATGAACATTAACTTAAATTAGCGATGAAATGCAACGCACAGCGACAGATGCGGACACTTCGCTGGTTACAGGGGGGGGATGGGGACTGTCGAACTGTACGACTGTCGAACTGTAGAGCGTAGGGAGAGTGTTGGCGGTGAGGGGAGTCAACTGATGGGCGTGGCATTTAATGCGTATGCACACAGTTATGTAGATCGCGGCGAGAGTCCTGGCGTCCTGGCATCCTGGCATCCTGGTGTGGCATGTGGCATGTGTGGCATGCAGTCACGTCCAGCCTGTTGTCCATGGCGTCGCATTCCCACTCCCGCAGACGCTTCCCCTCCCTCTCACGCACCCCCTGCAGACGATGCTGGTCAAAAGCTTTGTTTTCAAACGGGCGTCAAGGAAACAAATCATTTGCACACAGCAACTTCTCGTGCCCGCCCTCGCCCCAGCCAACGCAGTGCACCAACAAATTAACGGCCATAAAGCGTTTTTGTCAGAGACTGAGGGAGGGAGGTGTGAGGAGTGTGCTTTTGGGGTGGCAAATTTACGAGCGGGAGCCGCGTCGCAAGTTGTCTGACGTCGCCCCAAAAATTATAGCGCACATAAATTGTTAAACGCGAAATCCTTTGATTTTAATTACGTCGAGAATTTTTATTGCCCCCGCCTTGCGGATGCGGATGCGAATACGGATGCGGATGCGAGGGACTTTGGCGCAGCTTTCGCCGTTTCCGGGATGCGATGCGTTTGCCTCAATGTTCCTTTGTTTTTTTTTCTGCTTTCTTTTGCGTTTGCGTTTGCTTTTGCTTTCATTTTATTTTTTTGGTAGCAGCTAGACAGGCAAATTAATTTTAATTGTGGTTTGGCTGACGTAATTAATTGCAATTGCAGATAGGTGCAAGCGAGACAGAGAGACAGCAAAAGAGAGAGAGAGAGGAAGAGAGTGGATAATGGGAAATGAATATGCTTCTTTGTCGGCCTATCAAAACAAATCAAATGAAACGCATATTTCTGCTTCAATTAATCAAATTAATTGAAATTTAATGAACCTAATTGTAAGGACCTCAAACGCAGCGAACCTTAAGGAATATCGCAGACTTCCAGGTAGCAAAAACAACAGCAACAACAACAACAACGATAACACCAAAAATAAAATATATGCAAAGCGGAAACAACGTCAACTCACAAAATGGCCGCAAATCAAAGGCGGCACTCGGCATTTCCTCTCTTGGCTGAAAAGTTAATAAAGTCAAGAAATACAAAATGGCCACGCGCCCCTCAACGATTCCCACAGGACCCACGCAAAGGACCTCAACGGAATTCGTCGCTCCAGATGCCTTGGGATTTATTTGCCATCCCCCTACCGTATCCAACCACCACCCTCCCTTCTCTCACCATCCTACTGATTCTCCCTTTCAAGTGCTAAAGCATTTTTTCAATTTCTTGTGATTTTTAGTATAGCCAACAAATGACAGACTCAACATTTTAACAACGTATTATGGCTAAGCAGGATAATAACACTTGGGTTTCCTCTACGTATATGTGTCCATACTATGTGTGTGTGTGTGTGTGTGTGTGTGTGCGAGTGCAAACAAAGCTAAAATAAAGATACTTCCGGGCCGTGACCAGTGACAAGCACTTTAGTTGTGGCCTGCGAACAAAGCCGGCGTCGTCAAATCCAGCGCGATTTGTGCTGCGAATTTAGCTCTTTTCTAGCCAGAAAATTGCAGTCTTAAAACGGTAGAAAAGGCTGTTTGCTATTGTTAAATTAATTTAACTAATATCTAAACTATCACCTTATTAATAGGTACAGAATAGCTTTAAAAAAATAATTATATGTACAAAAATGTAAGATCACTTTAAATAAAAATACAAGTAAAATGTGTACTTTAAAATATATCTAACTAATAATATAAATAAAACAAAAATCTGTTAACAACTAATGTTAATTCCTTTGTTTTCATTCACCAAATCTCAAAGATTATTTTGTAGGATATTTTAAAAGGAATAGTTTTTATATAAATGTTAAAACTAACTTTCATTAAATTATAAAAATAAAAATATATAGAAAATTGAAATAACTCCTTCTCTTATCAGCCAATGCTTATAAATTTTATAAGAAACTTTTTTCATATTTTAAACTAATGAAGCAAATTATCAGCAGATGTTTGAAATTTATATTAACTATCTTATCTTAAAGTTCATCTCTTTCTAATCTATAATTTTTATTTAACAATAATTTTGATTCGACTTAACTTTAGCTACTTTTGGCCAATTTTAAAGTCAGTTTCAAGCTGACGGATTTTGGAAAATAAACCACGCCAGGCTCCTCGCTAAATCTTAGTTGATGTCCGTTTGTTTGTATTTTTTATGAGCTGCCACGACAAGGACGGACCGTCGAGCATGGCGAGAGGGAGGGGAGAGGGAGAGTTATAGGAAGGGGAGATGGGGGTGCAAGTTGGAGGTGCTGGAGGGATTGGGCCATTGCGATGCTGGTCAACACTACACAAATTGTTGCTCTGACCGTATCCGTGTCCTTTGTGTGCTGTTGCTGTTGTTGTTGCTTGTTGTTGTTGTTGTTGTTGCTGTTGTTGTTGTTGTCGTTGCTGTTGTGCGCTAAATTCTTGTGTGTTTGTTGCTGTTGCCTGCTGACTCGTTCATTGTGTTTGCGCCATAAATCGCTTCCGTTTATGTTTTAGAGCCACACAATGGGCCAAAGTGCGAGCTGTGCCATACGAAGAAGAAGAAGACACAGCAGCAGTCAACAAAATGGTCGCCACGGCGTCGACTTTGACGTCAGCGTCAGCGTCGCTGCTGATCACAAGCGTAAACAATAAAGTTTAAAACAACTAAGCCAGATACAAAATGTTCTTGTGTGGAATTTCATTTCGCATTGTCTGTGTATGTGTGTGTGTGTGTGTTTGTTTGTTTGTTGTGCGTGTGTTGGTGTGTGTGTGTGTGTGTTGTCTACTTTATAGCAACGGCTCGCTTCACGCTCTTGACCATGTGACCAGCAAGCCGTGTCAGTCATTTTGAGCGCCGTCACGCTTTTGTGCCGCCCGAAAGAAATGGCTGCCCAGAGAGAGAGAGAGAGAGAGAGAGAGAGAGAGAGAAAGAGAGAGATAGAAATAGGGAAGCAGGCAAAGAGGAAGGGGAAGACTGGGAGAGCTGAGAAGAAAGGCAGCAGAAAGAAATCTCATCTTTGAGTTTGCACTTAGCCCCTAGCAGTGCGTTGTCCTGGCCATGTCCTGACCATGTCCTGGCCATTCTTGTACTGAAATAAAATAAGTTAGTCCCCGGCAGCGACAGCGGCAGAGGCGGAGGCGGAGGCAGCGACGGCAGCCAACATCCTGTCCCAGGACACAACGCACAGCTCATGTTGACTTTTCCTATTTTAAGTCCGTTTATTTCTTTTACACTTGGCCTTTCTCTCCCTCTCCCTCTCTCTACTCCTCGCCCTCACCCTCTCCCTCTTTCTATCCCTCTCCCTCCACGCGTCCTTTTCCAACCAACCCCCTGGCAGACTCCTACACTTCCGGTCGTGTCCATAGTTCGCATTCAGCTGCAGTCGTTGTTGTAAAATGAAAACTTTTCCACTCGCCTGCCAAGTGGCAAGCACAACTTCACCTCCCCCTACTCCTCCTACGCTCCCTCCAACCACTGCACCACTTTTTTCATATTCCCCTCAATAACAACAGCAGCTACAACAACAACAGCGACAACAACATGACAAACAGCAGCAGAAAATGCAGTTGCTTAGCTAAAGTTTTAATGATCCAAGACGCTGGATTTTAGAAACCAAATCCCATTGAAAGAAATGTAGAAGAATTTAAAGAAGGGTTGAAACAAAACTCAATTTGATAGTTTCTAGCCAAAGATTTAAGATTCAAAACTTTTATTTCACAATCTCTTTGAAATATTAGAATATCAGAAAACCTACGATTTTTTATCAATTTATCTACTCTACTTTATTGCAATATCTATAGTTTTTTACTAATATATCTTTTAGACATTTCAAAACTAAGTGTTTTCAGCTATTATAGTTTGCATCATTAATATTTGAGTATTAAAATAAGACTGAGACAAAAACTATTAAATTTCAGTCACTTTTATATTTTTAATTTAATTATAATAGGTAGTATTTAAAATGTTTATTTAATAGACTAATTTTTTTAATGTAATTATCTGTATATTGATTATTTCAGCAACATTCATATCTTCTCTCAAATTTATTGGAAAACTCTCTGTTTTGTTGATGGATTGCTGAATTGTATTTCCTTTTGTATGAAACTATACAACTTGCCTTCCAGAATAATATATATATTATTCTTTAATTAATGTTTGGTTTGAGCTTAACTTTAACCGAAACACAATCCACACCTTTGCAAGTCGCTTCACCTATTTCCTGCCCATGTTTATTATATTATTCCTCCATCCCTGGCATTATTTCTTTGCCCCTGTCACCTCTAGTCTATAGAGCGGCCTCTTCGCTTCCTACACAATTATTTCGCATGCCTTTTGACACACACCTGTGCGCATTCTCAGGCCAACCCCTTGGCTTAATGTTGTAACAGACAACCACAGAGCAACAATGGGTCGTGGGGTAAAACACCTTTACATACATGTCAGCACACGCACACACACACACACACACACACACACACACACACACGTACACATTCGACTCACATGAACAACTTCCACACCATTTACAGTTCATTGAATTTTCCTGATAAATACGCATAATTTGTATACATTTATATGGAATATATGTATACAGCACACACCTCAATGTGAACATGAGCCCCCCACAACCCCGATCCCCACCCCCCCCATCCCCATCACAACTCCAACTCCAACCCTTACTCTCTTCTCTGTGTTATAGCCAAAGTTGGGTGCGTGATTTGCCGCATTCTGCTTCAATGAGTTGGCAAAAGAGAGTGTGAGAGAGAGAAAGGGAGGGAGGGAGAGCTGACAGGAGAACAGTCTTTAGGCCCGTCCGACTGACTGACTGACACTGAGACAACTGCGAAGAGTCTTCCTCGTAGGTGCCTGGGAGCCGACATCGGGTTGCCCATAATTACTTTTAAATAAGCAAAATGTCTGCCTCCTGATAAGCTACCAGAGTTGCCGCCCGTCGCCTGTCTCATGGTTGCCACCATCAGCATCAGCATCAGCATCAGAAAACATCAAAAAGTTTTGTACATTAAATCAAGCATCCTTCGCATTTGTTGCTATTAACAGGCAGCTGCCTTTTCTGCCGTTGTCTCCCCTTCTTCCCTTTCTTCCCTTTGCTTTCCATTCTTCCCCGTCTTCCCTTTCAGCTGCCTGCTCTGCTGATTTTCCGTTAATTTCCGCAACGCGGCAATCGTTGACTTTTCAACGCGGCCAACGGGACCAGGGACCCAGAACGGGACTGGGAACGGGACTCTGTTCGACGTCAAACACGCTGGAGAGCCATTAGCGGGCGCGTGGGGGGATGTTATTGGGTTTTTAGTACTTTCACACACCACAACCATGCCCCCCTGCCCCCCCCCCCATTCCCCACTCGTTGTATCCCCACAACGCCCACACATGCTAATACACACATTTGGAGCATTTCTTCCCCATTGTTCCCCTGTCGAAGTCGTTGATTTTTCGCATTTCAGCCTTTTTCACGCTTCCTCCTCTTTTCGGTTTTCTCTTTACTCTTTTCACTTTTCACGTTCCAACTTGTGCTTTGTTTCCGCCCGTATCCGTATCCGTATCCGGCGAATGCGGCGGCGTCTCTTTTAAATGCGCGCGAATGAGTAATTTTTGTTTACACTTTTCTAAATAAAGATTTATGTCGCTGGTGGTTGATGGGATGGGGAGGGGCGGGGAGGGGGAGCGGGGGGTTCATGCAACAGCAAGGCGACACGTGCCACCTGCCCGATAATAAACCGTGTGCAGTTTATTTACGCAAATTGATTAGTTCGATTATGTCGAATGTTGCCTTCTAATGCGACAGCTTAAGTCCGACAAGGTTGGGACTAAACACCATTCAAATGTGAATATATAAAGCGTAGTGAATGTTAAGCGAGTGAGTGTTGAACGGGTACTCAGTTTGGAATTGTGTGTTGAAAGCTAACTGAAGCTGAGTGGAGAAGTTAAATATGGATGTCAAAAGTTAGACTTTAGCTTGGGAGACTTTTAATTTTAATGTATATAATAACAAATATTGAAAGTATTTTTGCAAGAAATGTTTGAGAAATTAGACAGCAGTTTAAAATTAATTTTAAGCATTTCTTGTCTTTTTCGAGTCTCCATAAGTTTTAGCATTACTTTTCTAGAATTTTTAATGATCGGTTTAAAAAAAGTAAATCAAAGAAGAAAGAAGATTTTTTAGCTGCCGGCAAATGATGTTTCTTTAAAATTAAATACGTGTAGTTAAATAATTAACTGAGACAATTGTCGATATTAAAGAATATATGTGGTGGAAAAATTATACGCTTATGTACAAATAGAAAACTTCATATTGTAATAACCATTAATACTCCTACCAAGTATGGAAAGTCATTTACTGAAATTGGTCTTTAAAAATAGGCAAATGTTTCGAGTATAAATGCCAATTGTGTGTCCAGTTATCACAAATAGAAAAGGTCAATATTTGTGAGTTTCGTATATCGAGAAATCAGTCGTTTAGTGGACAATCGTCGCCCAATTTTGGAACCCAATGCAGCCAATTAGTTTCAGCTGTTCAAAGTTCAATGATTTGAGTCAGTTGATGCCTGGGCAGCCTTGACCCTTGACCCTGCGAATACACTTTCAGTCGCCAGGTGGCGTTCTCATAAATATTTGATGAACTTTATCAGGCACACTACGAAACGAAGCGAAACAAAATAAAACAAAGCAAAACAAAACAACAACTTGGACTTTCGGACGCGTGTCAGTTATTAGTTAATAACAATTTGGTCTTTGTTTATTTATAATGTCATAATTGCCGGGACGTGGCCAATGTGCTTGCCACCTGCTGCAAATCAACCCAAAAATAGAAACAGATACCCCCCGCCTTCCCCTCTCTATTCACTCAGCTGTCGCTCTCACCTTGCGTCTAACGTTGTCCATTGGGCATTGTAATTTAATGGCTGTCGCACAATTATTTTCCAATTCACAGCCCAAATAAGGACACAGAGCGGGGGAGTAGCAGGGGGGGTACAGTGGGGTTATTTGGCCAGGCGTGTTGTCAAGTTAATTTGGACTGTACACACACACACAGCAGGTGTTGAAGTTTGGCTAATTAATAGGCGCACAGATTTTTTAACTGAATGCGACGAGGCGAGGCAGCTGAAGCAGCTGCGTGGCAGGAAACGGACAACGGGCAACGGGCAACGTGCAACAGGGAACGGGTAACGGCTAACAGGCAACGGGTCACGTCGACTAATGCGGGCAACAGCTGCTGCTGCCCCATCCTGCGTTTTTGCGTGTCTGGCAACATTTTGTACTTCAGCTTCAGCTTCAACTTCAAACTCAAACTCAGCTCTTTCGCTTTGGCTTTGGCTTCAACTCCAACTCTGCGTTGCGAAGTTATTACTAATTTTAAATTTATGTGCATTTAATTGAAATGCGGCAGAGGAGGCAGCGGACAGAGACTCAGGCTCAGTCTCTGGCTGTGGCTGTGGCATGCCACCGCTGAGCGGCTCTGACCCACTTGCCGCGGACGGTGGCTGCAGGTCCCCAATCGAACATGGCAAACAAGTTGCAAACAAGTCACCAAAATCGCATGCAACATAAATTTTCGCACATTTTCGGGGCTGGCCAAGTCACTGCCAATGCCACGAACCTGGCCACAATTCGTTGCACGAACAAAACGCAAAAACGAAAAATAAATGAGACAAAAAAAAATTAAACGAACGTGCATTTTATTTTTTTGTTGCATCCGCAAATTTATTACGTTAATTAAAATAATTCTTAATTAATATGAGGCAGCAGCGGCAGAGGCAAGGAGAAGATGCTGCTGCTGCCGCTGCTGCTGCTGCACACGACAACGATGGTTGCTACAAAAGCGCCGTTTCTTGTGCCACATTTGCAGCTGCCACCGGGGAGCAGTTGTTGCACTCTCCCTTTGGATGCCACTCAATGGGCACAAGCAGCTTTCTGTCTAGTAATGCAGGTTGCATCAATTATGAATATGATGTGGCGACTCCTCCAACTCCCTCTTCTCTCCCTCTCTCTCTGTTTTTCTCTTCTGTCTCCGTCTGTCGCTTTGGACTATGAAAAAGGGTATACGCCCACTCGGTGTGTTTCTCACGGTGCATGCTTGAAACTAAATTTAATATGCTCTTTGTACTATTTCACTCTGCTCCCCAGTTAAGGAATAGGGTGACCATAAGTGGGCTTACAGTGGTTCTAAATAGATATTTTGTTCACAAATAAAATCAAATAAATTCTCTACTGAAATGATTGTCAAATGCAAATCGTATTTATGTGTTTCAATAATTAAATTAAATAAATTTAAAATATAGAAATTCAAAGTAGAACTGAAGCAATTGTAATTTCTAAATAGATTTTCGTTCTTTATAAAATTAAGGTGACCGTAAATGTATATCCTCTTGAGCGAATAAATATGTATTAATTTTAATTTAACCTAAGTAAATTAAAAATAGAAGAAATGAAATGAATGTTGACAGTTTCATTAAATAATTAACAATAGGAAAATATCAAATTAAAATAAAACAATTGTCCAGCTATTTAATTGTCATTTTGTAGCTTGATTGTTTGCTTTCTAGTTGATAAATTTGTGCAGTGCATTTCGCTTTCTTACGCCACTGTCATTGGACCACTCTCGGCCTAAGCTGCACTTGTCCCACTGCTGCCACTCATTACATTATTTTCGTGTGTTTATTGTTTCTTTGCGTTGCGGCAGTTGCCGCCATGCCACTCGCAACTCGCCACTTGCAACTCGCCACGCAACGGCAGCAGGCTAACTGGCGCCCTATTGTTTCTGCAACCTGACCCTGCCCCCCTGTCGCCTGCCCCATGCTGCTGCCATGTCCAGTGCCTGCTGCAGTTTATTATGCAGCAACGCACCCCCAATGCGGATCGGGTTGCCTCTTGGCTGCTTGCAACTTGGCAAACAGACAGCGTCTGACAATGAGTTTTTAGTTTGTGCAACGGCCGCGTTCATTTCGCTGCTTATCTGACGCTGACGTCGACGCTGACGCCGACGCCGACGCTGCCAATGTTTGCTGTCATTGCAAATTTTCGAGTTTGACAGCTAACAAGCGCAGCCAGAGACAGGGACAGAGACAGAGAAGGAGACAGAGGCAGAGATAAAGTCCCGAGAGCTGGAACTGCAGACTTTGCTGCCTCATGTCTGTTCCCTGCTTGACGCACAGCGTCTTTACTTAAGTGGCGCTACGCAACAGCAACAACAACAACAACAACTACAACATCAACAACCTATCTGCCTCTTGCCCCGCTCGTGGTTATTAGTTGGTCACTGCTTAAGCTGCTCCGAGTGGTTGCCCATACGTGGCACTCACTGTGGCTCACTGTGGCTCACTGTGGCTCCTATGTGGTGGTCTTAATGATGTCAATCAAAATGGTACAATGGAACTTTTGTTTAGCAATAGATTGAGGGAGGTTGGTGGTGATGTTGGGGGCATTAGAACTGATTAGCAGTGTACTCGCCTCAGTTTGCGTGGAGGTTGCAAGTACAAGTCCTTAAGCTTCCACGTCCTGTTCGCATTGCTGTAAAATACATGTAATTAATGTGGACTTTGTTCTTTTGGCTGTTGGTTATCGAAGAATATGGCCGAAATCGCAGCAGCTGGCATTTTTTAAAAGGCCACAGTAAATTTGATAGTTTATTGGCATTAAACGAACCGCTGCAGATATTACAATATTAATAAATTGTAATATTTAATGTAGCAGTTACTTCTTTTCTAAAAACAGAAAATAAAGATTTTTATATCTAACACATTAAAATTAAAAATGTAAGAATAATTTGCATTTGGGATCAATTTATTTTAAATTAATATTTTATATAAATTATATTTTCACTTAAATCAAATAAAAAGTTTTTTACAATAAAAATATTTTCGTCAATTACAATTTGAAATTTTCCTCTTAAAATTGTTTAACAATTAATTTTAAATAATGCCAACTAGTTTTCAATAATTCAGTCAATAATCTAAATTGTAAATGACTTTTTGAAAGTCGTATAATTTTTGTCATCTTTCCACTTTCCAAAGTAATGTATTTTCTATAACAAATCTATTCCAAAGTTGAGTTGGCACTTTTGGCCTTTGCAGTTGACTCTTGGCCCACTTGTTCGGCACTCGCCGTTCGATTTCATTCAAAATGTAGATACTTCGATATGGGTTACCCTTCGCCGAAAGTGACACAGCAGTTCTAGGAATATTTTAAGTCCGGGATAGGGAATAATCATGTTAGGAATAGGACAGCAGAGGCAGCAATCAGCAGGCAGAAGGCAACCCATTTCTTGTAGTGTCGTCGAGGCAACTTCTAATACATATGTTTATGCCAATTTTGTTATTACATAAGTGAGTCAGCTGAAAGTGGAGGAAAGACTGTAGTAGGTCTGTCCAACTTAGAGTGGAAGAAACAAGTTGCCTGTCGATAAGTCAACTACCTCTGAAATGAACGAGTCATCATTACTTTGATTCGATTTGCAGTTGATGCGTTTGCTACGACTCGAAATTTATGCACTTATTTGCTACTGTCCATAATTTCAGTCTGAGTTTCCTATAAATGGAAATGTGCACAAATCCCTGGAGCGCTCTTTAACTGGTCCTTGACTTGCTGACCCAGTTGGCCAAGAACTGTGTAAATGCAAGCCATGGCCTTTATTTTGGCCTGGCCTGAACTGAAGTGAACTGAACTAGCTGAGCTGAACTGAACTGGCCTAGGCTAGTGTCTCTTCCCATTCGCGTAAATCTCATCCGACTCGTACTCTTAGTGTTGTGCCACAAATAATATTTATCCGCAACATATTTGTATTTATTTGCCATGCTTTTCCACTTGAATTCTTTGGTGCTGCTATTTATTGCTCTCAACTCAGCATAAAGATGTTTTCAGAGAGTTACTCCAAAGGTCAACATTGCAGCTCGCGCCAGTCATCGTCGTCGTCATCGACAGCCAAAGGATACACTGGAAGAAAAGCAAGAAATTCAAAAGAATATTGCTTAAATATTTATGAAGATTTTCACTATAATTATTTTAAATTAATCTTATTTCATTTTGAAATACATCATCCAATGAGAAACAGAATTAAACTTCTCTGAGTGTCTAAATTAATACTAATTAAATCAAGGAAAAAGTAAATTAAAATAAATGAAAAGAAAATAAAATTCTCTCAATAGGAATTTCTTCTCTATCGAGAAACAAAAAAATAAAACTAATGAAAAAGAAGATGTGTTTTATTGGAAAAAAGCTGATCCTAACTTTGTATAAAACTCACTTTCAAATCGTAATTAATTTACTTTTCTTTCTTAATCCGCATTTGGCAGAGACTCACACTTGATTTAAGAATAGTGTTCATTTTTATTATCTTTTTCTCTGAGTGTAATCCTCTTGGTTCTATTCCCTCTCGTCGCACTCTTTGACTTTCACATTAGTTTTGCGTGGGTTTTGTTTCCCTCCATTCCATTGCACTCGGCGTGCTCTATCGTTTATCGAGTACATTATCAGCATCAGCATCAGCATCATCTTGGAAACATTGGCAACAGCAGCAACAACAGCAACAATGGCAATAACAACGTCATCAGTTTTTAGGTCTTGGCGCTGAGTTGGCCGTTATCCGTTTGGCCAAATCTGTTGGCCAATTCCTTTGATTACCGCACCCTTTTCTGGCGTTTCTCCTTAGCTGCCTTTGTTTGGGCTTAGGTCATCATAAATTGTTTGGTTTTAAGTCAATTATTGATATAGGATTTGCACTCATGATTATCTTGGCCTGGCCCTGCCCCTATCTACTATCTACTATATCCTACACCCTCTCTCTCTCTCTCTCTCTGTCTGTCTACCTCCTTCACTCGTCCTCTGTCCAACTGGGTCAGTAGAGTGTCGATCCATTGTCTTCTCTAGTCGTTTCTCTCAATTCGATTGTGATTTGAAGCCATTGGCGAAAGTTCAATGCCGTCTTGAGATGCTTGCAACTTGAGTGAAGCCAAGTGCAGCAGTTTGTTGCACGTTGCACGTTGCAAGTTGCTGTTAGCGCTGTTAGCTTTAAGATAAGCCAAACTGAGATCCATTAGCATATCTCTTGGCCCTGGCTAAGCAAATTGTAGCACTCATAATTTGTTTTTGATTGCCTGGCACTTTCCATTCGAGTCTCCGCTCGAGTCGACTCGAGTGTCGTCCTAAGCAAACCAAAAATATTTATAAATCCAAACAAGTGGCACGAACGACAACTGCCTGGCTGGGCTGCCTCTCCAAAGGGACACTTGAGGCGCCGGCGCAAACAAAAACAGGATTGCGACAGGCATTGGGATTGGGACCGGACTCAGGTCCCAGACACAGATACTCAGATACACAGATACTCAGCTACACAGATACAAGAGAAACACACAGACCAGTCTCCAGTGTTGTCCCATTGTCGGCATCTTTTCTCATATCTCTGGCGCTTCCGTTGCAACGAGATGCAAATGGTTCTCCCTCCTCTTCCTAGCTACCTTTTCTTCCCTCTCCTTCTCTCTTCATCCAAATACAAAAGTCTTTTGACAATATTTGCGCGCCTTGACAATAAAACGCAAAGTGAAGTCTCAAGCTGTTGCCACACCCCTTCCCCTCCCCAGCGCCCGCTTCATCCCCTCTTTGTTGGGTCATTTAAATTTCATGGTAAATCAAAAAATTGTTGTATTTATTATTTGTTTTTCTGTGTTCTGTTTTCTGTTTTTCTGTTTTGTGTGTTTGTTTCTGCGTTCTAGTTCATTTCGAGTTCTGTGGCGCCCCCATAAGATGCGACGTGGCACACAGACGTTGTGGCACTGTGTCGGCATCCTTTGTGGCCTGGACCTGCACACAGGATGTCGATTACATTTGTTTACTGCACTCACCCAACTATAATTTCCAACGGCCATTTAATGAACAGGTGCTGGCACAGGGGGAATTCACTACCTCGGTACCGGGAAGTCTGCTTAATTTGCCAAGTGCACACAACTGCCTGACAGACACAGACACAGAGGGGAAGGGAAGGGAAAGGAGAGAGTCAGGGACTGAGGTAGAGAGTGGAGGAGGCAACGATGTGGTCAGATTGAGTGCCGGCTTCCCCATCGCCACACAAATGGCATTTAATCTCAAAGCGCATCGCCAGATTTACGCGCTAGACAAGATCAAAGCGTCAACTTAGCATTCAACAGGCCACCAATCAGTTGGGCCGAGAATGCACTTGAGATAGCCGAGGTTGTAACACCGGACCAGCCTTCAGATAGGGCAGGTATCCAGCTACGTTCCCGTTCACGTTCAGATTCAGGTTCAGGTCTTAGGTTTGAGGTTTGAGGTGGAGTCTGCGGCCAACTTGCTACTCGAATACTTATGCAACGGATTATGGAAGATACATACACCTGAAGCTGCCTCTAATCAATAAATTTAGATTCACTTTGATTGCAATTCCATTTGGCCCAACGCAATCCAAACAAATCTTCACTATCCCTAAGATACGAGACCTGGAAAGGGAGAGAACTGTATGGGATAATACATAATTATCCACGCACATTAACAATGTTTAATATTCAATTAAAAAGATTTAAGTAAATATAATTATCATAAAAACAAATTAATTACTACTTATTCCAAGTTAATATACACAAAATTAGACATTTTTAGGAATGTATTTTATCTACAGTAAACAATTTAACCAGTATTTAAAATAATAATGTTTTATTAAAAAAAAGTAAGCCTGATAGATTATTCCATTCAGTCCATTCAGTTAAGCTTAACAATTCAGTTAAATATTCATTTACACCAAAATTTTATTGATTATTATGACAAAATTGAATATACATATATTCCATTTATTTGTCATATATATTTTCTTAAATGATTTGCATATTAAATTTATTGAAACTTTTTAGAACAAGCTTATTGTGAAGAAAAACAAATAAGGGAATTTTTTAGTGACAAATTAATATCTGAAGTTAAAACTCTAATCGCATTTATAAGAGATTTATGCATTACCCTATATAAAATGGTTCTTCAATTCTCTTAAGTCGATTATTAAAATTTGTGCATCGGTTTGTGATTTCTCCAAAATATCCACAATAAGTCACGCAATTTAAATAAATCCCAATTCAAGCAATATAAATGTATAGCGCACCACTGTGCACTGGCAATTCATACAAGTCATAAATGCATCGGCAACATTAACAACAATAATTTTTGCAATAATGTTGTATGTGCTTTGTGCTGCACGACGCAACGTTGCAGGCAACAGTTTGTTGCACACTTTGTCAACAATGTTGCCAGTGTGGCAGAGCATCGCATGCGTGCATGGATTAGCCCAAAGAGGAGAGGAGGAGGAGGAGAAGGAGATGGAGGACCGCCAACAGACTTGAATCGAGACTTGAGTTGGGAGTGGGATTTAGCCTCGAAGTCTTGACTCCGCTCGAATCTTGAGCGATAAATAAGCGATAACATTTTAATGGTCATTTCGCGACGCAGCTTAGCACATGTTAACGCATCGCTGCAGCTGTTTGGCCTATGGAAAAGGCTAAGAGGGTGGAGGGAGGGAGGCAGAAGAGAGAGAGAGAGAGAGAAAGGTGGGAGGGAGGAACATTTCTCAATCAGCGCGTTGGCTGATTAATGCAGCCCCCAACAGACGATGGCGACGACAAGTGCAGCATTTCCGGTGACGACGTCAAACAGTCTGCGAATCTCGTTCTAGTATTGCTCCCATTGCTGCAGCATTACTTGCCACATGCCACATGCCGCACGCCAGCACTGACAAGTGTCAAAACGAGACGCAGGTAGGCTGATGACTTGACTCATTTAAATTGGCATGATTTACGTGCACAACTCTCATTGCCATTCCCAATCTAAGTCCTTGCCTCCTTTCAGCGACTCCGGCCCTTACCTTACCCCTTCCTGTTGCCATTGCTGTCATCCGCTGACTGCGGCTGTGGCAAATTCCAAGAGCATTTAACAAGCCGCAACCACAGCAACAGCACAGCAACAGCAGCAACAAAAACAGCTACAACAGCAAAATGGAAATGACAAACAGCAGCCCAAAGACCAAAGACAAGATGTTGACAGTCCGGCGGGGAGCGAGAGAAGAATCTTTCGTTCAGTTCAGTTTGGTTTGGTTTCGTTTTGTTTCCTTTGGTTAGTAGCTGCCTTTGGTCGGACCTGCTCCTATGCCAGTCTGGTTGCTCTGGGTTCCTAAGTCTGGGACGGCTGAGGGTCGCCGCATGTCTCCGACTCGGTGTTGTCGCTGTGCATGCAAAGTGTTGAATAATTTGTTGCGAAATATTTCTAGTTGCACGTATCCGTTTCGCACTGCACATCCCACAAATGCGTCGCTTGCCATATCAGTTTAAATTAAACTCTTAAACTTAAAAAAAAATTAACTGAATTAAAACCAAGAAAATTCTGAGCAAAGTTCCAGCTTTTAAATAACATACCTAACAGAATTTATTAAATACAAAAAATTGGAATAAACTAATTATTATTATTAGATCTAAATTTTATTTTTATTTTTGTTCTATATAAATGTATTATTTTTAAATAATTACAAATGAATTAATTGTTTAAATATCTGTTTCAAGGACATCCCTTTTAGAAATACAGGAATACATTAAAATTTTTTACTGTTTTTGATAATGTTGAATCCGTCAAGCTTAATCAAAAATTGATTTGATTATTAAAATAGTATGCAAATTTTAAAATATATACAACAATTTATGATAATAAAATGTTATTCAAGAGCCAAATGATCTTTGCTTATATAAATATAAATATTCAAAAACTTTTCTATAAAATCGACTAATTATCTATCTCATCTGATATTGAATTCGTTAACATTTGTGGGGTGGTTCGACGTCTTCTTTGCTGCAACAGCGCTGTGGCATGCTTGTTAGTGTAATGTGCAACATGTTGTAGCAACGCTGGCGTCGGCGACAGCAACAGCGACTGCGTTGCTGTTGTCATTGTTGCTGTTGCTGTTGCTGCGTAATTAAGTGGGCGACAGCCTGGTAAATGCAAATTTTTGTGTCTTGTTGCAACGCTGCCGCCGTCGCTGCTGCCACCGTCGATGTTGAACGCAGGACATGCCCCAAAGGCGACGCAGATGCCGGCGACTGATATGCCCGATAAGCGGACATCTAGTTGCTGTTGCTGTTGTTGCTGCTGCTGCTGCTGTTGTTGTTGCCACCGATAAGCATTCGCCTATGATCTATGATCTTGACCTTGTCCTGTTGCATGGGGCAGCTGCAACGCAACAGTGCAACGGCTTTAATTAAAATGTCAAAACTGGTTTAATGGCGTTAATGAACGAACACTTGGCCAACACATTTGGCAGTTGAGTTAACGCTTACGTGTAGCCAAAAGTTGTTAGCCAGGCCGAAATAGCTGAAATACTTGAGTTCAGATATTGTCGCAACTGTTGCAACCAGAAAATGTGGCAACTTTAAAGTGCTGCGCTCTGATTTATTGTCAAATGTTGAACGTTGATTTCTAATAAATGCCGCCGACGCCGTGTTGCCACAAAATGGAAAGTTGCGACTTCAGTTTCTCAGCTTTGACAGTTTGCGTACCGCCAATTGATTTATCGAAATCAAATCGAATCAAATGGATTCGAATCGAACTAAACTGAACTGAGCGACGTTAACCCATTGCTGACCATTGTTAACCATTGAGTTGTGGCTCATTCATTGTTGATGTTGTTGACTGTCGTTGTTGTCGTTGTTGTCGTTGTTGTTGTCGTTGTTGTTGCAGCTGCAACAATGACCAGGTAAAATGACCCGCATGCTGCGGCTTTTCTTTGCTCTCCTCCTTTGCTCTCCTCGCCAAACGCAGGACGCATAATTAATGATCGGTCATCATCATTTGGCAAACGCTTTCAGAGTCTCAAATTTCAAGGTATTCATAATAACTCACATACGAATATGTGAATACCCAGCAGTTATATAGCATAATGGATGGTATTCACATTAAAAATCTGCTTCAAACAGTTTATTTATATTTTTTATCGAACAGATTACAAATTTATCAGCAAAATTATATACTTAAAATAAACGATGCATTTTCTATAACATTATGTGCTTTCATTGATATTTTACATAATGTATAATTAATGCAAGACATTTTTTAAATGGTAATAAAGTCTTTTTTGGCAATTTGACAGCTTGAAAATTAATACTTAAGATTTAGATCTAAGATCTGGTAACTGAAATCTGTTGAATTCTGTAGGTATTAAAAATTAAAAATAATAATTACAATACTTACTTATTAGTGTACATAGAGCCTTATTAATTGAGGACATGCTGTCATATAAATTGTCTTATGTGGTCATGGGGTCATCATTCCAAGCCTGTCTTCAGTTTCGGCCAAGCAATTTGCAGCAGTTTTTAATCGGCCTATATATATATGCAATAAAATAAATACAATATAAAATATTTACAATAAAATAAATACAATGAAATAAAATATTTTTTAAATGCATGAAATTAAAATAAATTTATATAAATAAGAAACAACAATTTAGTCAATATGGAACACATGTAAAACATTTAGATATCTCTTAAATACCAAAAGCTTAGTTTAAATGTAAATATAAATATCAATTTGCAATTTTAATATAAATTAAAAAGAACAATTGAGTCAATATGAAAAAACTAAAAACATAGAGATTAATTTGAAATACTTAAAACATAGTGTAAACTCAAATATCAATTAATAATTTAAGTATAATCAACAGAGCGCAATTTAGTCAATATGAAACAGACATAAAACATAGAGATTAATTTAAATTAACGATAACGCACCGATAACGCATTGAATATCTTTAATAATCCACAAGCAGTTGCCTATTTTACTTATAAGTATTTCCCAAAAAGAATACTACAGTGAAGCCTAAGCTCTATCTATTTGTCATTTGCAATAGACGCAACTGGCTGCACTCTCCCCACAGTGGTCTCTGCGCCTGTCAGACTCCAATGTTGCAGCGTTACAGTGGTGCAGCGATGCAGTGGGGCAGGCAGTGGGGCAGGCAATCCACCAGAATCCACCGACTTGGCGGGTCCCATGTCTGAAAAGTTGTGTGATTTATTTGGTCGGCTCGTGTGTTTGTGTGTATTTCTTTTTTTTTAATTTTTTTGTTTTTTATACTCACCCGCTGCAGTGAGTGCTGCGCTTTTTATTATGGCACAATTTTTATTATTTTTATTGGTCCGCACTCGAGTGGAGTTGGATGTGGATGTGGATGTGGCGTGGTGCAGAGTGGTGCCGACTGAAGTTGCATGCCAATGACGCACAGAGGGTGTAGACTGACGAGGGTGAAGAGCGGGGAGAGGGGAATGGGAGGGTGGAGTGCGACTGGCGCTGTAAACACAAATGCCATGCATATCCATGAGGCAGCAGACGGATCGACAAATGCACAAACATACAATATAAATATATAAATATATATACTATATGTATACACACTCGCATTTCACGTGCATTTATTATTTTACTTGGTTTGCCCGCGTTTCGATTCGTGCAACAATCTGTAGACACAATAAATTACCAATTATATTTTCATTTCATATTTCTGTCATTGATTTCAGTCAGACCAGTCCCATTCAAGCCGATCCCAGCCAAGCCAAGCCCTGAACAGACCAAGTCAGACCAGGCACAGATGATGTCGCCCTCGCCCTCGCCATTCGATGGGCATCAAATTAACCGACTTTCAATTGATATCCTCGTCTGCTTCTTTTCTCCTCTCTCTCTCTCCTCTCTCTCACTTACTCTCTCGCTCTCTTGCTGGTTGCAAATCAATTGACGGAAGTTGCATAATGACTCATATTATGCTAGTAAATAAATGTTAATGAAAGCTTCTCTGGGAAATAGCCTGCAAAATAATCTACATATGAAACTCTTAAATTATTCGAAGTCTGGGATTTCAAGGATTAAATTGTTAAGTGAATTCCTAAAATTATAAAATAAACAATGTAAATTAAAGTATATTTTGGGTACAGCAAGATTTCAGTATTTATTTGATTCAGAAAAACTTTAAGAGTTGCATCCTTTTAAGATCAACAGCTGCTGCTCAGTCTGCATTCTAGAGCTGACTATATAATGCTCCTGCCTTCCGTCCATAATTCTTAATCAAATTTGTCTAGTCAACCAAGCTGTGCCGAGGACCTAACACGGCTTTCAGTTAGTTTTGCATGCACACTTGGTCGAGACTTTAATGAAAGTTAGCAGCCGGAAAACTGCAATCTTAACGCCATGGAGCTAAAAGCCATCGCGCTTCTTCTTGGCCAAAGAGAAAACGCGAAAATCCTTTTATTTGTGTGTTTTTATTTTCGTCTGTGCTTTCGCCTGTTTTTCGTTTTTAGTACTAGACGCTGTCTATATGGCCTCTTGCTGTTTATTTCTCTTTCCGTACAATAAAAAAGAGAAAATAAGAACAAAAAACTGTAAAACTGAATGGCTTTTTGGACAAAGCCCGAGCAACCCTAAGTCTCAGTCGGACTGAGCCCCATAACTCCGAAGTGAAAATCAAAAGTCGCAGTTAAAGTGTCTAGAAAATTGTGCATGCATTAAATAAATGAAACACTTTGCAGACGAAGTGACCATGGTCAATGCTAAATAGGGGTTGGCACTCAACTGACCCCTACGATGCCGAAAGCAAATGAAAATGGAATGCTTTAGCTATGAATCCAGCTACAAATATTATGAAATATAAAACGCAACTTTCCAAAGAATTCACAAAAGGAAGACGAGGATTCTGAGATGGGGTAGAAAATACTTTGCAGGAGGTGGGGAAATGTCTGAATGGAGTTCAGCATTAAATAAGAAAAATACAGAAGTAAAAATGCGATTTCTTTTAATAAAATTGCACTTAACAATTTATATATAAATTAAATATCTCTATACCATAATATTATATAAGCAACGTATATAATTTTAGCCTTAAATATTGTAAACACAACAATAAAAGAATTAAATTAAATATATGGGTTACAAAAAATAAATGTTATGTATTAATATAGATATTTTAATTAACATTTATTGCAAGACCGCTTCTTGTTTTACCTCTTAAATTGAAGAGCAAATTGTGCATGCATTAAATAAATGAATCGGACCCTAATAATTGGGTGGATGTTGGGGTCAAATGTATTGAGGGGAATGAAGATGAAACTGAAATATGGCGAAGGCAGCATTCAATTGCTGTCTGCACATTTTTATATATTTTTATAATATATTTTCTGCAATGCTTCTATTATGCTGGCCCTTCTCGACTTTGGCTTTTTGATTTATGAAGTGTAAACAAATGTTAATGAAAAATTGTTTGGCAATGCGAAAACGTAGCTATAGAATGCTTAAAGTCCAAGCCGGTTTGTAGACTCCTGGAGCAGGCTGAATTCATTTTAATTGCCCTGGCCAATTATGAAGTTTTGAGGAAAATGAAAATCAAAACTAACAGAGAACTACGAAAAAGCCAGAGGGGAAGGGCGTGGGGGGCATCTTTAGTAAGCTCAGCACGTAATTCAATCCAGGCAATTCAATTTTTGTGGGCACTGTGTGTGTGTAGAAGTTACTTTTCTCTTTGCCGCGTTTCAGTTTTCCCAAGTTGTGCCACTTTCCTGTGGCAAAGAGGTGGTTAGGGAGGGGATGGAAGCAAGGTAGTCAGGTGGTCAGGTGGTCTTCTAATTATTCAGTAGAATTTTCATGCTTCATAGCAATTTTTAGCATATTTTTCTATAATTTGCTGCGTTTGTTTGTCTGCCATTTGTCCTCACATACAAATTGCGAATCGAAAACTTCGAAAACTAACGGCAATTAAAGTATATTCCTTTGCGCTATAACAACCCTCAACCCCAAATCCTCACTTCTGTATAGAAACCACAACCCGACCAAGAGACTTGGACTCTACCATTTGGCTGACTGTGCGTGTAATTATAATTTTCTTTAAGTTGGTTTGCTCCAACTTTTCTTTATGTGAAAGTTTTCCACTCGCTATTCATCTCTCACTCTCCCTCTCCCTCTCTAACCATCTATCGTTCTGTGTCATGCTGTCTTTAGTTGTTGTCGTTTCTTTACGTACAACCACAAATAATTTTGTCGAAAAGTTTGTCTCCCATTTTTCCTCGTCTTCATCGTATTTTCTTCGTTTTCCTTAATATTTTCAGCTTCTTTTTCCCATTTTTCTACTTTTATTTTTGGCATGTTGTTGGTAATTATGCGCTTTGTGAAATTCAAAGAACGCAAACTTTTGGGCTACAACATTATCGTCTGAGTGTATTAGTTGTAATGTGGCATGGTTAGCGAACAAGTTGCCCAACTTGCAACAACAGGTTGACTCGCATTACACGTGCCCCAAACTCCAAACACCAATGCACAAAAATATAACAAACCATTCCACTTACATAATATCCTGAGGACTCAGGACTCATCTTTATCGTTTTGCGCTTACCTTTTTGAGGTCTACGTACCCGACGATCTGCTGGACAATATGTCTGATTAGTTGGCCAAACTTTTAAATGATTCATTCATTCATTAGACCGAAAGACCATTAAATTTGAGCTAATGACGATGTCGACGAATGAAGTGCGAGTTTATTAAGAGTCTTCGGCATTGTCCTTTAAATGCATAGCCAAAAGTTAACTTCAGATAACACTTAGTCCTAGTGAGCACAGAAAATAGTATTTTAATTAGGGGAAAATAAAAAATATAATAGAACATATAAATATAATTATTCAAAT
Source organism: Drosophila sp. st01m (assembly GCA_018901795.1). Classification (NCBI taxonomy): domain Eukaryota; kingdom Metazoa; phylum Arthropoda; class Insecta; order Diptera; family Drosophilidae; genus Drosophila; species Drosophila sp. st01m. Next base: position 4,935,991 of record JAEIFG010000172.1, read on the forward strand.
AACAATTAACAACACATATTTTTATAATTACATCTAATGAAATGAATAGCCAAAAATAAACTAAGAGGCGAAATAATATGAATTCAGGAATATTAATGTAAATTTTACTAGAATTATATTTCTAACAATATCCAATGAAATTAATAACCAAAAGTAAACGTCAGATCATAATTTCTCCTAGTGAGCATTAAAAGAAGTATATAAAACATAATATGTTATAGAAAATACAAACATTAATTAAACAAAAACAATTTTTGTAATTACAGAAAACGAAAAATGCATTAGAAATGTTTTTTATTTCCGTGAAAACTGTTTTGTTTTAGGAGAAACCTATTTTTTTTTCAATTTATTGCTTATAATGAAGGCTATTTATTACGTTGGCCAACAAATGAAAACGAATCCAACTCGTTTGTAGTTAACACCAACTCACGACTTGGCCATTTTGCCTAATGGCCCAGACATGTGCCTGGACATTCACAAGCGGCTCGCTGCATGTTTTCCTTTTGTGTAATATGACATTTAATTGTATTACTTCATCAGGCATACAATAAAAAAGAAACAAGGTAATAAGCAGGTGAGCCAAAGGAGGCGGCGGAGTGTAGAAGGAGACGCCTAAGGCAAAAATATGCATAGAAAGCAATTGGCAAGAGATACAAAGAGTTGCTTGAAATGGGAAAAACAAAGTACGAGGCATAAGAGAAAACTTATGCTACGGGGGAAAAGGAATGCACAGAAGGAAGCAGTTAAAAGGAGAAGTTGATAAAGAAGAATGCAAAGAACGCTTTTTAAAAACAGTGCAAATAAGTTGCTGGAGTGAGAATGAAAGAAACCTAGAAGGAGATTCAAAAAAATAATTGAAAGAATTTGCAGGAAGTAAATATAAAAGAGAAGTCGAAGATTTTTGAGAGAAGAGTAAAGGTTTAAATGCATAAATATAGATGACGATAAATGATGATTATAAAGTTGTTTAAACATTTTAATTTAAGTAAAATTGTAAATGGATAATTTACAGAGGAAATGAATTAGGAGATTGATTTTATAAATACCAAATAGCAAAGATGCTAATGATAATTTGAATAATGCCAGCAATGAAATCTTTTTACAATACTAGTAAATTTTGACTGATTAGCAGCAGTCTAGTAAATCAAAAAGTAATCCCGACAAAAGACTCGACAATCCTCACTTATTATAGGAGTCAGATCAAGAGGGTCAAACACCCCGATTACTAATGATGCCGATCATATCATGACAATTCCAGCTTAGCCGCATTTAACACAAAAGCAAAGCACACTGTTTATGCTTCCCCGCAACCGTCATGCCCCCTTTTGTTGCAACGCTGCGACGCATAAGAAGCTCAACACTCGATGGAGTTAAATTGTGGAGAGTGTGGGTAGGTGTGTGGAGAGGGAGAGGGAGAGGGCGTCTTGGGGAGGGGTATGCAAAGTGGCAACGCGGCCGAATGCAAAATGTGTTTTCACTTTTGTACGTTTATCAAACGACTGGCGAGAGAGGGAATTGCGGGATGGAGGGATTCGGGGAATAGGGGGTTAAGGAGACGGCATTAGGCGTCTGTTAAGCGCCACAAGGAGACATGGCCAACTGCAATATGACCAAAGGCAACAAATAGCTGACAATAACAGCGGCAACAACAACAATAACTACAACAACAACAACAACACTAACAACAACGACCCCAAGCAAATGCACGACGCGCATATTGAAACTGAAAACTGAAAACTGCAGCCGGAGTCGAGTTAGAGATGACAGTAAGATGGTGAGCGAGAGGAGCGGGAGGAGGAGGCAGCAACACGTGACGGGTTTCTCAGTTGGATGTGGAGCGAGTTGGATCTGTAGCTGGAGCTAAAGCTGAAGCTGAAGCTGAAGCTGCCTTGCATTGAAGTTAAGTGAAGTGAAAATGAAAACAAAGTTTAACAAACCGTGGCTAACGAGCTACATTATTAAAACTTCAAAAATGCATAAATTTGCCAAAGGGGAAAAGGGTGAGAGTTGCATGCATGAAGAGGGGGTAGATGGTGGGGTGGGGAGGGGTGGAGAGGGGCAAGTAGGTGAATGCATGTGGTTTGTATATGATAATGCTATACACCATGATCCTGGCCAAAAAAAAACATTTGAAAGTTATTGACACCTACTACATGCTTACAACAAATCGATGGGCTACAATCAAATGTGCTTCACTTGCAGATACCCTGTAGTGGGTATTTATTGTAATTGATATTATAAAATTAATTCACAATTCAATTTTAGTCACAAATCAAAGATGGATCTCTGAAAATGTGACTGTAAATCGTTTAAGGTTAATTAACATATTTCTTAGTTACAACCTTACGCATACCCTTCTGCATCCATCCAGCCCAAGTACAGGGTATCACAAGGAGAGAGGCTCGCTCAGACTAACAGATCGTGAGCTGGGGGAGGCAGCAGCTGCTGTTGCTGCTTTTGTTGCTCCTTTGGCCGCCTGGTTATGGCCATAACTCTCATATAAGGTGTTGCAATATCCAATGTCTGTCCACATGCAACGTGGCACGATCTGTGGCCAGAGACTGAGAGTTCGCCTGACTTGCCTGCAAGTCATTTTGCGCATATTAGTTGGCCATTAGGCGCACAGCATTGTCAGTCAGTCAGTTCGTCAGTCAGTTCGTCAGTCTGTCAGTCAGCTGCAAAATCGCATTAAAATTCAGCTGGTGTTAAATATTACAAGCGCGTTCCCTCTCCTCCTTTGGGGCTAAAGGTTTTCTCTCAGATTCGTAGCTGCCACTCAAGTTGTACGTCACTCCACAGGGAATGTGGAGAGATGGAGGAGGAGAAGGGGGAGGTGCAACAGGGGGAGGGCAAAAGAGGGCAGCTCTGTGTGGCAGCTGAGTTGACTGCAGTTTATTTGTTGTGCAGCTTGTGAAATGTTATGGCAACGTCTACGTGATATGTTAATCATGGAGACCCCTAAACGTGTCTACATCGCGTCTAGGATGCGGATGTGGCCAACACAACAACCACAGGCCGAGTCGATGCCAGAGCCAAAGCCAAAGCCAAAGCACTTGCTACATAGAAACACGTAACACAGTGGCAAGGCATAAATGTCAAACAGTTACCACTAAGAAAACACTCACACACACAACACACACACAAAGTACAAGTGAATTCGCATTCCATGCCACTTCTAGAATTTTAAAGAAAGTTAAGTTCACAATTTACTGCAAAGCGACTTTTGAGATATGCTGGGAGTAATACACATAAATAAATAATAAATATTTATACTTTAATCAAATAACTAACTAACTTCTGAATTTTTCGTTTCTAAAAAATGTGTTTTAATGAAATTAATAAAAAATTCATATAGATATCGTATCGTATTTTTATATGGAAATTCCCAATAAATGTAAACGAATGTATAATAATATTAAAATATATATTTGCTTATCTTGATGAAAATACAAATTTGATATTTTTAAAAATATCAACATATTCTTAACGAAAAAAGAATGTGTTCCAAAGTCTTAGTATTCCTATTGAAATATGCCGAAATATTCTAAGACTTTGCCAGAGAACTAAATTTGAGGAGAATTAAGCTGGCAATATTTTGTTAGAATTTATGACAACCGATGATGATAAAGCATTTGCAAAAAATGATATCCCAACTTAATCATAGCTCTGTGCTAGGTCTCACATTTAATCATAAACCAATCAGTGCCACATTTAGCAAGGTATTTCTATGTAATTCGGACCAAGTCGAAGGCTCTAACTCAGCAGGCAGTTCCCAGAGCATAAACAGCAATTATAGCGGTTCAGAGTGAACAGGGCCATGAAATACCAACACCCGACAGCTGTAAACAACAATTTGCTATTTGACGAGGTAGGCGAAGAGGACAACGAGGAGGAATTAAACCCCTTCCCACCACCCTCCCATCAAAAGCTGAGACATCGAAAACGTGCAAAAAAAAAAAAAACAGAAACTAAAACAAAATCAAAAAACACAGTTAAAGGACAGAGCTGCAAATGCCAATAACTTGGCAAGATCGCTCGCTCTGGTCTTATAAAAAAGTTATTTAAAACGCCAGCCGCATTGGCAAATGATGATGATGATGAGCACCAGCTCGTTCCTCAGCTAACAACGTTAAAAGCGTTCAAGCGTTTGGCCCACAACAAAAGAAATACGAGAAAGAGAATTTAAGCTGAAAACTTGAATGAAAAATACAAGAGAACAAACAGAATGCATTCTATGTATAGTGAGAACAGATAACAAAACGAACCCGAACCAGAGTCCGAATCCGAAACCGAACTAAATCGAACCCAATATGAAGTCGATGCCAGGCCACAACTGAACGTAATGAGCAAATTTATGGTCAATTGATAATTTAGTGGCATTCGGTATCATCAATTATGGTCGGTGCACTCACTGTGGCTCCGCAGACTCAAACCCAGACTCAGATTGAAACTCCTATAACTAAAGTCAGTGTCTGCATCTGTGTCTGTGTCTGTACCCAGTCTCTTTATTGAAGATGAAGTATTGTTATTGGACCCAATGAGGCACAAATTGTGCAAAATGTTTCGGCATTTTTGCTCCACGCATGACTTATGCTCATGTGGGCCAACATTAGCTGAGTTCATTTTACTTCTGACCTGGCTAAGGATGTTCTCATAATTTATATAATTTGCGCGCACGTTTTTATTGTCAACCCTTGGCCAACAAAATTGGGTCACATGTGTGGACCTGCACCTCAAATCAGAGAAGCTCAAAATGGATTCGAGCTAGAGATGACACCGTGTTAAGATGTTCACAGATTTCGGACTATCAAGAAATATTTTAAATAAAAATTTGTTATTGTACAAAGTAAGCCAAATATTCTATGCTAAAATTATTATTACAAATATTATTATATTCTTATAATTTAATATTTGAAATGTTTCTGGAAAATTTATATATTTAAATATTTATTTTTTTCGGAGAGGGATTTCAATTAGAGATAATGCTGTGATAAAATGATTAAAGGGATCAAGAATACCACAGTTAAAAAAATTAAATATAATATTCCATGTGAAGGTTAATAAATTATACTTATAATTTTATTATATTAAGTTTTCTGGAATACGCAGTTTATGCAAAGTAAATACAATATTCAATGTAAGGCACATTGAATTTAACTCATATATTTATTATATGATTTCTTCAGGAAATTAAATACAATATCCAATGTTAAGCATATAAAATTTAACTTATCATTTCAATATATGAATTTTTCTGGAATACGCGTTAGTTGAAGTTTAATTCTATTTGTGGCGTCTGGCCATCTCTAGTGCTCACTGTTGTCTAGGCAGCAGCTGACTCACAATTTAAGTCGCTAATTGAACGCTTTGTTTGACACATTGCATAAATCACACAAGGAGAAAGACAGTAAGTAAAGGAGACTGCAGAGTGTGGCGTGCGGAGTGAGGAGTGGAAAGAAGGAAGCAGGAGGAAGCCAAGCAGAGCTATGCACCTTGCATACCTGGAGAGACTGAGCCCTGTTCATAAGACTGGCAGTGCACGTCGCCATGTTTATGCCAATAATATGCCATAAACTATAGGAAAGGAGCAACGCAGAGTTGGAGCAGACGGTCTTCCAGTCTTCCAGACAATACAGAGCCCACATGGAGTCCAAAAATGGCTAAGAGACGCGTCGCATCGAATCGCGCGGCTTCCTCTGATAAAGTTTATGAACGTCGCCGCAGTTTGGTCAATGGGAACTGCCAACTGCCAACTGGTGAGCTGGTAAACTGGTAAACTGGCAAACTGGGTAGGCAGCCACTTTGTCAGCGGTTGGCAGCCTCCGCACCTCTGAGAAGTCCCGCTCCAGCCCCCTGTGAATGTCCTTGAGTGCGGTGCTAAACTTTTAGCATCTCCGGAACTTTACGCAGAACTTGCGCACATAATTTACCCCTCTGTCTCCCTTGGTATTTCCCCCCCATTTGTGTAATTATTGGCCAGGTTCGTGGGCCAACAAGTTGCTGGTCTCGGGGCTTTAGAATCGAGTTCGGGTTATATGTGAGTGCATTAGAGGTGACCACAAATTGTTTGGTTTCGTTTGGCTTCGTTTGGTTTGGTTTGCGCGCAAATTGTAGTCATAATTTTTCCACAAGCTTCGGCAATTGGCAGCGGCTGCTACAAACTGGGCTTTATTATATGGCCCAAATGCAGCTCTATTAGAGTTAAGCCACGTTCAGAGCAGGCTAATAAATAATTTTTATCTACCCATTACCAATAGATAAAAGCAAAGGCTTGGCTTTTTTTGCACACAATGTATTTTTTTTATTCCACTTTAATCGTAATAAATTAAAAACCAAAATACGAAAGATTTATTGTACATGAAATACTACATTATTTTTTAATAAAATATTTATAATTGAACTATCACAAATTTTAGATATTTAGATATCGATTAAACACAATAGTTAAATTTTTCATGTAAATTTAGCTACAAGCATTTTAAACAATTTTAAAATGTTTGAAAATATTAACATATACTTTTTAAAGAAATTCCAAGTTCTGATTGCCCATTTGAAGCTATAATAAACACAATAAAAGTTCTGCACTTCATAATTATTTTTATCGATAATTTCCCTTTTTAATTGACTCATTCAATTTTTTAAAATGATTTGTTTATGGATTTTTAAACGTTATTTAATTGAAAGGCCGCAGTGATTGCTGACTTGGAATCACAATGACAATTGCTGTTCTAGGAATTCCTTAGGTTAACTATAGGTCGACTTTGTGTTCGAATCACATATGCAGAGCAATGTCTCTGGGCCTGGCTATTATGAAATGGCCAATAACGGGCGACATTTGTGTCGCCAAGTGCCACAAATCCCACATCAATCAAAATGTGCGTTGTCTGCAGCGCCAACAATTACAAAACCAACAACAATAGCAATGACAATATGTAGGACTTCTCGCTCTAGCACTAAGTCTATCCCTTTCAAAATACTACAATTGACCCGCTGCGAAACGAAATTAAACCAAGATTAAATAACCGCTAAGGACAACATGGCGGGCTCGAATTATGGCGCCCATCGATCGGCCCAGTCAATCAGTCCACGTGGTTTACCTGTCCGTACACCTGTAATGCTAAATTGTGATATGGCACAGTGGCACCACATCTTAAAATTTATTGATCAAATAACAATTGATTTTAACTGGAGAATATATAAAAGAAAATATGTTTCTAATAAATCAGTTACATAAAATATCTGGGAATTTGTTGTACCTAAAAATAAAATAATGAAATACATGTAAAAATGTTAATTCATTGAAACAAATATTATTGAAATACATTCTTTTACTGTAATGATAAAAAGTGAAATAGATGGTTGAAAACAAATGAAAATTTGTTGTTCTTAATATTGATAGTTCTACTTTTAATTAAAATATTAAATATATAACATATAAAAGATTGATACAATTATAATATAATAATTATTTATCATCTCTTTTTCATCTATTTTTCATTGAAACTTCATTGATTTCACGTGCATTTCCATTTCGTCCCACTGTGCTGCCGTTGAAGTTGCTTCTACCGGCATTGCATGCAAATTATGATATTATGCCACGCCTCACGCCCCACGCCTTCAAAGCACACGCTCTGTCCTAACATGCCCACAACTGTTCGAGTTGGGCGTGGGCAAACTTTAAGTTCGCAGGATGTGTCCTTCGTCCTTTTCTGCATTGATTTTGTATTTCCACGGAAGTCGCGCGGAAGCTTGTTAGAGCGTCCCCCCCCTTCACACACTTCCCTCTCTTCCCATCCAGCAGGCACATAAATTGCTTTGCATGCAGTTTTCTGCATGCCTTGCCCCTTCAACCCCTTCAACCACCATCCCGGCATATCAGCAACCCCCTCGGAGTCGCCCACATGGAGACAGAGCTTCGGCCCGGACTATTACGTTGGCAAATTGCAATGTAATTAGTTTTTACATTTCTATATAGTCGGGAACGTATAATTGTGGAAAATGGCATTTCTAGTTAATTAATGGCTCGGATAGGACCAGGATCCAACAGGAGCAAATAGTTAGGGGTAGGGGGTGGGGGTCTAGGGATTCCCTGCTCCCCGAGCTGTCGTTGTGCGAAAACTTTTCGCCGTGTGCAGTCGACAAAAAGTGCAGTCACCTACACGTAGCACCACATCCCCATCGCCATCCCCATCGCCATCCCCTTGTCCTTCTCCATTCCTCCAATTTACAGCTGCCCCCTCATTCTGAAACATCTGCTGTCAACCCCGGCAACTCTGCTTGAAATTGCTTGAAAATTTAATTAAAATGTTGGCATTTTTCTCACGAATTGATTTTTTCGAGAAGGAAAAAAAATAATATGTACAAAAAATTCAAAAATCTGACAAGAATGCATTTGCTGACTATGTGTGAGTGTGATTGTGTGTGTATGAAGTGTTGTGTTGTGTTATTGAGACAATTGACTGTCTGTGCTGACCTTCAAGTTCACTGTTGATTCAATTATGAACATGTTTGATAACAATTTAATAAACTATTCAATAATTATTTTAAAAAATAGAGCATTCAATGTCTTAATTAAATTAACGCTTTAAGCTTTTTAAACCATATAAAATGTAGTGTCTGCAAATGATTCACAGCTCCGGAATACACAAAGTCACTTTGAATTTGGGGCAACAACATAGGAAACCTCAGTTAAAGGTTGTCATGCACTAATTTGCATAAAATAGCAACAACAAACACAAAAATCTGGCCACGCCCAACAAAAGCAACAACAACTCAACTAAGCTAAACTGAAAGTGAAAATCGAATGGGAAAATGCTACCGTTTATTTTGCCTTTGCCTTTGTAAATTTGTATTTTTATTCGAATTTGTACGAGTATTTGTCTCTGTATTTATTTTGGGCTGCCTAATTTAAATAAACATTTATTTGTAGAAAGGCTTAAATAGGTTCAGTAAATGACTTCCTGAATTGTGTGCAGTGCAGAGCCGAGAAAAAATAAATAAACGAAAAAACAAAACAGAGGAAGAAATAAAAACGACCAAATTGCATAATCAGTGAGACAAATGCAGCGGATTATGAAATCCTTCGCTCAAAGGCGATCCCAGCACGGCTGGAAGCCACACACAGACGGACGGACAGATAGACGGACGGACGGATAGTTGGATAGACGAACAGAAGGCTGCCAGGCAACACTGGTAACAACACCAGCAACAACAACAACAACAATGTTGACTGTGCTGTGCTGTGTTTTTGCCCTGGGTTGAAAACTGGCAACAACCTGTCGCATATTTAAAGCGATTAACGGCACGATTTCAGTTGGCAGCGCTGCTTCAACATAGAAATTGAAATTGAAATGCTTTTGGCAGCACCAACACTTTTTGGCACTCATATAGGGAAAGTGGATACTACAGTGATGGCAATAGAAATGTGACAGCATAAAGGAAATGCAAGTTACAGATATGGAAACAGTCAAATTTTAATTGACTTGACTAAGTAAACGTTGCTTTATTTAGCATATTTCAGAGTTCAATATGTCTGTCTGTATAATTATACAGTTTCATCGTTAACCTTTTGGCACAACAAAGCTAAGGAAAATTCACAAAGTAACATTAACTTGAGATTAATTAAAAAATTAAAATTCATCTTTGAACCGAATGTATTCTCACTACTGACCAAATATTCTTTAAAGAACTTTACTTTTCTCTATAGTCTAAGAATACAAACTCAAAGTATTTTCAAAATTTTCTTATCTGAATTCAATTAAATCTAAATATAAAATTGTTGTAAGTGCATAAGAAAGTCGTTATGTTACAGTTGCGAATTTCTTTTGCTTGTTTGCTGTTGTTGCGATTGTTGTTGTTGTTGTTGTTGTTGTTATTGCAATTCGTGTCTCTGGCATTGCGGACAAAATTGAAAACGTTTGTAAATACTTTGAAAGCATTTGCAGCAATTGAACAAATACAAAATAGTTTTTTGCCGCCGCTTTTAGAAAATTGTGAAAAATGAAAATAAAATAAAATAAAAGAAAAATATAATAATACATATATTTGTGCACAATAGCAGTTGCATAGTTTGTGTTGTGTTGTTGTTTCTCCTTTGGCTGGCTTTTCCTTTCGACTTTTCCTCGTTGTAAGTGACCTATAAATAAAGTTGGCAGCCAAATAACTGTGGCCAAAAATGGCATAATCGAAAATTGTGCAATAAAAGCGCATTGCCTACAAATAATAATAACAGCAACTAAAGTTACAACAACTTCTCGATTTCCTACTCAATTGAGTATTTCTACAACTGGTCAAGCAACTGATTGACCTTTGATCTATCGAACATTGTCAGATTTATGGAATGATGAGGATAATATTTTAAATTTGATTTTAAGATAGACGAAATGTTTGGCGTTTGTTACTGAGGTGTGTTTAACTGCAATTAGTGTAAAACGAAGTTGCTTTGGTGAAATGAAATATTTTTTAATCGTGTTCCAATTTCCATCTTTACAAAATCTACTGTTTATTTTCTAGCATACTTTTTGGTAGTGCATGAAATAAACTTAACTAGAATTTAGCCTTTAAAGAATGTGAAAAGTATGCTATACACATTTAAAGTGAACACGAAATTTAGAACACGAAAAATAAAAAGAAATATATAATGCTAGTTACTTAATTACATACGTATAAATAATATTATTAACTGCAACAATTGTAACTACACTGAAATATATGGAGACCCCATGTAAATTCCTGTAAATATAAAGTAATTTAAATAGGTTTGACTGAGTTTTTGAGCTGCAGACAGAGTTAAACATTTGATGGTTTCACTTTGAACAAGTTGTGTGTGAATCTTCTCCAAAAAGCAGCACTACACTAAAAGTAATCTGAACCCATCGGAACTACCAATCTCAACAAACTGACAATCCTCTTCCTATCTGCAAATATTCTCCAAACTGAAGCCAAAGAGTGAGTGCTCCTTCCCGAAGCATTATGCTTACATATATTGTATCATAAAACAAAGAATTTTGGTTATTTCTGCAGAGGTTCACCATGGAGCCCCAGGCATTGGCATTGGGAATGGCAATGGCATTGGGTTGCCAGACCGGGCGCACTTAATGGCAAAAGCTTTTATCAGCTCCGATTACACAATTTAAAGCAACAAAACTGTCACTTTAAATGCAATACAAAATGGTGCTCATGCCACAGCAGAAGCAGGAGCAGGAGGCTGGAAAGGGGGTGCTCCTTTTTTTAAGGGCGTTGGTGTAGCACCTGGAGCAACCTGAAACCCATTGAAAAGTCCTGTGGTTGCCGCACCGCAACATTGTTGCCGAAAACCAACGTAACCCAAGCCAAGACAGGCGCACAGCTGGCAACGATCCCCGCCCACATCAGCCCCCCTCACACTCCCCCACAACTTTGAGCGGTTTTTACTTGCCCCGCTTTCTTCTGTGAAGTAGCGTAAGCTAACTCAGCTTAAATAAATTTAATTTAATTACCAGTAAAAACCGCATGAGTGACTCCAAGCTAGATGAGTGAGTCGTGGCAAGGACGTGGCTATCTCTTGCTGCTCTGCTCACACACACTCCCTCTCTATCTCCCTCTCTTTTACACTCTGCAAACACTAGACGCATAGAGTTTTACCTGGCTCTCAAGTACTGTATGTGTGTGTGTGTGTGTGTGTTTATTTAGGAAATAACATTTTTGTGGCAACACATTTTTGGATTTTATTACAGTGCGGCACGTTGAGTGCTTCTCTCACTTGCCACACGCTCGGCTGTTGAGGTCAACATGCATTTTATCATTTAAAATAGACGCCTAGAACAGCGACAACACCAACAACATCAGCAACATCAGCAACATCAGCAACAACAACGATGCGCAACTTCAACAACATTACTCGACACTCGACGATAAATAACCTTAATGTAGTGGCCGCTGCTGTAGTTGGTCGGGTCTTTGCCTTTGGGTTACATGTTTAATTACAAGCGGCGCCAACTAAAATTTCAAAGCATACTTTTAGGCGGCACTGAAAAAGTGCTTGAGAAAGTGTAGTCGAATAACGGGCTGACCTCGTTGAGTACTCACACACCCCCTCGTTTTGGCCTGGTCCCTGGCACAAGGTCAAGTGACTCCCCCTCCTCAAAACGCTGCACTCGTCGCACGACGCTCGACGCTCGACGTCACGATTATTATGCAAATTGGCCTCGCAGTGTTTGCACATACGTGAGCAAATACTAGAGAAACGGCTTAGTGTAGAGCTTAAGCCACTCGAGACATACACCACACAATGGATGAACGAGTGGGTCAGAAGAGGGTGGAGGGGATGTGCGCTGTTGGTTTCGTTTAGTTGAACGACTGCAAGAGAAAGCGAGAACATATGCATGATATATTAAAACTACACTGCATAGAGAACATTTTTATTAAAAATATTAAAATGAATCAATTTTATCCTTCACTTCTACTGGTTTTTAGTTTCATTCAAAATTGCTGGGTTTTAAATGATATAATTATATCTCTCATAACTTTGTCAAAAATTAACCGATTTTCAAGCGGAATGTCAATTTAATCATAATTTGGCATATAAATTTATTCTGCATTTAAATTTAGTTCATCTAGAAAAATTAATTTTTTTTCAAAAATCTTCAATTTTCCATACCTACCCCTTTACTTTAAGATTTTTGAAAAACTTTGAACTCTTATAACTTTGTCAAAACTCAACCGATTTTTAAGCGGAATGTCATTTTAATCATTATTTGGCATCTAAATTTAATTCTGCATTCAAATTTAGTTCATCTAGAAAAATTAATTTTTTTTCAAAAATCTTCAATTTTCCATACCTACCCCTTTACATTTTTTTAAAAACTTTGAACTCTCATAACTTTGTCAAAAATCAACCGATTTTCAAGCGGAATGTCATTTTAATCATTATTTGGCATCTAAATTCATTCTGCATTCAAATTTAGTTAATCTAGAAAAATTAATTTTTTTTTCAAAATCTTCAATTTTCCATACCTACCCCTTTATAGATTTTCAAAAACTTTGAACTTTTATAACTTTGTCAAAACTCAACCGATTTTCAAGCGGAATGTCATTTTGATCATTATTTGGCCTCTAAATTAAGTCTGCATTCAAATTTAGTTCATCTAGAAAAATAAATTTTTTTCCAAAATTTTTTAATTTTCCATACCTACCCCTTTACATTTTTCAAAAATTTTAAGTCTCATAACTTTGAGAAACATTAACCGATTTTCATGCGGAATATCATTTTAATGATTATTTTGCTTCAAAATTATTCTACACTTGAATATTATTCATTTAAATATATAAATTTTATTCCAACCATTATCCATTATTAATAAAATATCGGTTGACATTTTTGAAATTCTGAAGTAAATTTATATACTGTCCATGGAACAGTTTCCAGTTTAAATGAAAATTCTGATATAAACCTAATATACTGCACCCCGAAGTGTAAATATTCACATATTTAATATGATTTAATTTCAGAATCACATGGTATTTGCTGCCGGGTCGGATGTGGATCTACAGATGACACTCCCAGTGCGGCTGTTGGGCGGAAGACAACAATCTGGCAACCCACACTGAGCCTCAACCACCACCCACCATCTGCCACCCACTTTACAGCATGCATATGCTGTCCCCTTCCCCTACAAATCCCCTCTCTCGCTCTATCGCTTACTCTATCTGTCTGTGTCCGTTGCCTGGTAACCTAGTTTAATAAATAATTCGCTATTTTTGCTTTATTTTCTACTTTTTATGTATTTTAGCTGCTGCTCGCTTTTTGTCTTCGGCAAGTCATTCATGTGTGCAATCTGTGGGTGTGACTAATTCAATTACAACGCCCAATTGTGCATGCCTCGCCGCTCGCACATATCGTCTGACATTCTCTATTATACCACCCTCCCCCTCACTCTCACTCACTCCCATCCACTTTCTCTCTCCTAATCTTTCTCTTTTTGGACCGTGATTTTTCATTTCCATTTTATGGTTTCTCTCTGTGCAGCCATAGGTAGGTTTCTGCCTGGCTTTAGGAATATGTGTGAATTATATTAGCTCTGCTTTTCAGCTCCTGAATAACCCCTCGTTTCCCCCTCGTGCCATCGTTATATGTCGCGCTGCCATTTAATTGTTTTTTTGTCACACGAGTCATCCTTTTTGGGGCGTATCGTGTTCAAAATTGGAATTAACTTGCTGTCTGAAAATGCAGTCATTGCTTTTGTGCGACTGTCTTTTGTACCCTGAATTTGGCTGGATAATCAAAATGATTTGCAGTCATCCATAGAAGGCGTGAGAGTTGCCATCTACCAGCCAAATATGAAGTGGGTTGGCTGGGCTTATGGGAAAATAATGTAACCCATGGGGAGTATGAGAAAATAGCCTAAACTGTATATAATATGATTGAGGGAATCGTACAGATATTGATTGACTCACATTTCAATGAAGAAAACTAATAATTGATAGGTGAGAAATAAGCTAATGCATACTATATTATAGCATATTTTCATATGCTTGCATAGCTAACTTACACACAATACTATTATTTAGACGCATTTATTATCCACAACTATATAAATTCAATATCAAACTTCTAAAAATACAAAACAAATTTTCCCAACATATTTTCTTCGTCACCTCTCATCCTTTTCATGTCCTAAATCTGCAGCAGCTTTTTGATTTCTTCCTTTTCAGCTGCATCAATATAGTTCTGACCATTTGGAGTCACACCTGATTTATTGGCCCCATTTTCCAGTAGGAACTCAACGCACTCCGTATGTCCTTCCCAGATGGCAGCCAGCAATGGTGTAATACTATATTTATCCTCCTTGTTGACATCAGCTCCGATCTCAGTCAGAAACTTGAGCACCTTCAGCTGTCCAAAGTCAGCAGCATAATGTAATGGAGTTCGTCCTCCCACAAATTCATTAACATTCCGATTGGAATTTTGATATGTGCTCTGCACGTCATCCAATTCACCGTTTTTTATTGCCCAAATCAAGTTCTCATCATTCTCACACATTTTTGTAGATTTTATCAGTTGACACTGACTAAGGATCTCGAGACACAATCGCTTGCTGAGATCTGGAAAACAACTGAGAAGTAAAAAATATCTGTTCTTGCTATTTGTTTTGCTTTTTCTCATGTTATCTCACTTCTTTCTCTTATTGTTTGTATTAATCTCTAGATTCTCCTCAGTTTCTGTATTATGTCACATTTGCCTTTATATATTTGTTTTATAGTTCTGTAAACTGTTTCTGCTCAATTACTTTTATATTCTATTCGATCTAGTATATTTTTTAATACTAAATTCTTCTTTGACTATTTTATTGTCATTATATTTTTTGATCCTTTACTCCTCTATAATTCTCAGTTTGTTTTATAGTTTTTCTTTGACTCCATTCTGTGAAGTCTTAACTACTTATTTGTGGTCTTCCATCTGCAGAAATCTCTACTCTAGATTTCCTAGGTTGCATACGTTACAAGTACAGTGAGTGCTCAAAGTTTTCTCACAACTGCCGCTGCCGGCATTCTCATTCTCAATTGTAGTTTAGGACTGAGTCTTGGAGCTGTAGGGGCTATCAACACCCAGGCATCTTGATGATCAGACCAAAGCGTACACATTGCGAAACGTGATTTGTAAGGTCATCATTCAAAAGGCATCCACTGCGACAGACACGACAGACGATTGCCAAATCGAAGGAGCTCCAAACAAGGAGCAAGAACAAAAATTAAAATGGTTATACATTCATGTAATTTAACGAACTGGCCACAAACTAAACTAAACTAAAGCGAATCGTCTGCAGACTAAAGATGCAACCGCTGGGATGTTGCAACTACAGCAACAACAACAACAACAACAACAGCAACTGTTGCTGCTGTCTGTGGCGATATTGGCGATGCCAAGCGTGAGATTATCGACGATTGTATGCAGCGATGATGATGCTGATGAGGATCAGGATGAGGCCATGCAACAAATACAACAACAACTACAACAACAACAACCACTGCAATGGCAATGGCATTGGCAATGGACACGTCGATGGCTCCCGAAAGCGGAACCAAAACAATGCAACGAGTTGCGGCAAGTTCACTTTTCATGGAGAGGCCGAGGCTGAAGTTGAAGCTGAAGCTGAAGCTGAAGCTGCAACAGATCCCCAGTCATTGACTTTGGTTATCGCACGCCAAAAAGACAAAACAGTTGCATGCCCTGCGCTGAGACAGACAGACAGACAAAGAGACAGACAGACAAAGAGACAGACAGACAGGTTGGCAGGGCCCAGTCAGGGTTTTGAGTTTTATCTGCATGCGATCAAATTTCCAGGGCTTCTGTTGTGGACAGGGATTGGGATTTGGGACTCAGACTCAGACTCAAACTGCAACTCCAACTCCAACTCGGGCGATCATATTGAGAGTCTGCTTTTGACATTTTGGACACAATTTGAACCTTTTACATTTTGGGACTGAGAGGGCTCCACGATTTCCAGCTTAAGCGTAGTTCCAGGAATTCGTCAAAGAGTAGCCTCATCGCTTACCCGCCCCCCTCCCTTCCCCCTCCTCCTGCCGCCCTCCTCCCTGCTCTTTCTCTGCATCTCCATCTTCAGCTGACTCTCTCATGACATTGATTGAGAAATTGATTTAGGAATCGTTTTTGCAGCGCTGATTTCAATCTTAAAATGCGCGCTCTTCATTGACAGTTGCCCCCTGTCCCTTGTCCCCTCTTCCTGTTCTACCTTGCAACCTTTACATTATATAAATTGTTGCAGTTTGCAATTTATTTCAATTCCATTTGTAAATTCACTTGAAAATCCCCAAGCGACTGCAACTAAATCAATTAAAATCACATGCATATCCCATGAACCCGTCCCCTATCTCATTCCCCCTCTCCTTAACCCATCTCTATGCAGCACAAGGTCAGGCTAGAGTTTCCATGTCCAATTTAATGGAAAATATAATTTACAACATTTTATAAAGTTAGCCAGAAACTCAAAATGCCAAAATGTTTTGTTTGTTTTTCAGAACTCTTTACTTTGCTTTTTTTTTTTAGCTTGTAAAAAGTTTAGTTTTTCCACAAAATTTGTTGTCCAAGGCTGTGCTTACGACAGATGTCAGTACAGTTCTATATAGTTAGGCAGATACCAACTTTTGATAGCTGTCAAAGGTAAAGTGTTTTGAGGGCAACCGCAAAGTTTTCCCAGGTTGAGACCTACAATTTTTGAATGAAGGGGGAAGAAAATATGGATTGTTTTGGCAATTGTGATAAGTACAAAAAGCAAAAGTAATTATAGAGATGTAGAATGAAGAACAGTAAGGATAAACAGAGGTTGCTAGCAAATAACGAACTAGATTATAAAAAGTATATATTTTGAATTATTAAGTTACAGTATTTTCACATTGTTATACTTTATTTTAATGATTTCCAACTTTGTGTTTTTATTACTATCATTTAATTTTACATTTTAATTTGCTTTAATGTATTATGCGTTTATTTTAATGTTTTCATTATCTTATCATCTGTTATAGATAGAGTCGTTGAAATGGTATACAAAATGCTAACCAGGCATAACACATAACTCAAATGTTAGACGAATTTGTTGAAAACGAACTGAGATACATATCAAAATTTGAAAATATATTTTGTTATGCTCATTAGAAGAACATTGAGCTGCCCTCTAAGAGCTGTAAGAAGTATTAGCCAAACAGTCCACAAGCTAACAATCAACACTCCCAGCTCAAATAATTTATAATGTCTTAATTATTTCCTCAACTTCAAAATGTGGTCAGTAGAATTGTTTATGAACGCGACGTCTAACATGAAAACACTTCCTCCTCAGCGGGAAGAGAGGGAGGGGCCTTTGAAAATGATATGCAGCAGATTAGCAGATGTGATAATTTGTTCAGAGACTCATTCCATACCCATTACTTGTACCGTTGCGCTCTAGTGCGCTTATTAAAGCGAGCCCGAAAATAAAAAGCGAATTAAGGAACCAGCTCAAGAAATATGTATAGAAGAGTAAAGTGTGCGAGAGAGAGAGAGGAAGAGAAAGACTTGAGTACAACTACTAAATTGAAAATTAACATATTTCGGCAGTAGATGCTATCGGGGCCAGACAACAACATTGTTTTTCCAGCTACAGCAGCAGCAGCAGCAGCTCCCAAAGGTTAATTTAATTTTCCATTTTCCGGACGCCGGCAAAGCAAAAAGGAAATTTTTCATTTTTTAAATTGATGGCCCGCCGGATTCGGAGTCGAAGTCGTAGTCGAATTCATAGTCGGAGTCAGCAACATACAGACAGAGAGAGAGAGACAGAGACAGAGACAGAGACGGAGTACAAAAGTCTGAGAGTCTAGAGACGTTGTCTTTCTTGGCTTCCTGTTTGGCAATTGTCTTGGCACAAATCTCATGCCCACCGCAAATTGAAACTACAACATGGCATTGTCCTTACCGATTGAATAAGAATTATTCCAAAGGATGCCACACACATACAGTCACACACACACACACAGAGTTGCAACTATAGTTTAAGACACCCAGGGAGCAGTTCCATGTAGCTGGCTGTCAAGCTCTTTTGGAGCAATGTGATTAATGTGTTGCCGTTTGCCGCCTGTTTCTTTCAGCTTCTGATTCCCCTGTCTTCCATTTCTATTGACTCCTGCTGCTCCTGTTCCTTCTGTTCTGTTCGTGTTCCTGCTGCTGCCTCTGCTGCCTCTGCTGCTCTTTTGTTGCCATTGTCTATGGCTCTTACCATTTTGGCATGTTTGTCATTTGGGAAATTGTGCGGTAGCTGTTACAGCTAAAATACAAACAGTCGGCAGGTAACCAGCCCACAACCTGTCTCTCTCTCTCTCTCTCATTCCCTTTGTTTATTGAGTATTCAGATAGTACTTACCATGAAAAGAAGTAAAAATACATTCAGGTAGGTCTAGTCCACATGATTCACTTCTGGCCCTCACAATTAGTTCTCGTTTAGTTGCCTAAAAAGCCTGAATCTATTTTCCAATTATTCTTCAACGAAACTAGGAAATAATCAGTCAGAAAATGACAAAGCAACTGCCTTTTTAATTTGATTTATTTCAAGTTTATGTTAATTATTTTAAATATAATAAAAAGGAGTTTTTAAATAATTTATTTTATATTTAGTCAAATCAAATCGACACGCTTCGAATCTATTTTAATAAACCATTCATTGGAGTCAATAAATAAATATTTTCCTTTATTAAATATCATTTAAATATAGAAAAATCGGAACTCTTCAAGTTAACATTGTTCGTTTTAAGCTCAATTTAAGAGCTAGAAATTGCACTCAATGTCATTGCGTTAATATTTTTAGTGCTCAGTCAGTTGCTGGTCTATACAGTAACCTATCATTAAGTCGGGCAGTCAGCTAGTCTGTCAGTCAGTCAGTCAGTCTGTCATACTCGTAGCTTCAACCTGGTCAGTTGTTGTTTTTCTGTTGCCTGTTGCCTGCTGTCTGTTGACTGATGGCCATTGGCCATGGCCAACAACAACGAGCCGTCGCACATGCGCGTCAAGACCAGCGACCATTCAACGCGTTTAAACAGACACCGCGTTGAGCTGCATTTTAGCCAAGCCAAGAGCCAGTCGCAGACTAAGTCGCAGTCTCTTTCTCCTTTCCTCTCCCTCTCAGTTCCAGTTCCAGTCTCAATCTCAGTCTCTGTATGAATTCTAGGCCCAGTTGCAGTCGCCCAGCAGCTCCTTGAAATGCATTGCAGACGTCGTTTTGGTGCAAAATGTTGGCGGCAAAACCTGCAATTACCATCGCCAGCTTTGATAGCTGCTCCCTCCGTTCCTCCATCTCTGTGCCTCTCTCTTTCTATCTCTCTCTCTCTACCTCAGTCCCTTATTCATGCCAGGTCTGAGCCCTGTTTAGGTTTTTAGGCATTTAGTCTTTGTTTCGACAGCCACTTGTGCCCAGGCTGAAAGCCACAAGCCGTTTCAAGATCCAGCTCTCAACTCTCTGATCTCAGGTCGCAGCCTGGTAGTCTGTAAGCCCAGCAGTTGATATGTTGTTGAGTACTTTTAATTTGCATGCTGTTAATGGTGTTGCTTCATATTAGGCCAGAGCCGGACCAAAGCCAGGACAGGGCCTACTATTCGAGCCATGGTCAGAAGCCAGCTACAGAAGGCAATCATTGTTGGTCGTCAGGATGTAAAAGCCATTGAACTGTTGCACGTCTTGGGGGCAAAACTGGCATATTAATGGCAGGATTGAAATCAAATGTTGCCAGCAATATTCTCCAGCGTTCAAAATAGACGTAATGGAGCAAAATTGTTTTGCGATTGCTATTGTAATTTAAAAATGCTGATCGCTTATGACGTAAGTGGTATCAAATAGATGAAGCTCAGCACTGTCGGAAAAGGGTACGAAAATGCCACTAAAATCAGTCTATAATATAGAAAATTATTCTATATAAAATGTTCTATAAGCTAGTAATAATTAAGTCTTTAAGTACTACACAAGTTATCTGCAAGGAAGCTATAATGGATATAGTTTAATGACTATTAATTAAAATTAGTTAGATCCTAACTGGAAAAGGAAATTAACAACTTATATTATTATTATAACATTTTAAGGTCTATCAGTTTTATAATTGATAAGGGCATAGAAAAGTTAAAGATAAATTAACTAGTAACTAGTAATAATTAGGTCTTAAAGATATTTAAAAGAAATCTTTGCCTAAATATAGAATGGAATAATCAGAAAGATATTATTATATTATTATTTAAAGATCTATTAGTTTGAGAATTGAGAGAGACACTACTATATAGAATATACCTTGACCTAATTAAGTCTATGAATTGCAGTACTAACGATCACATTCATAATGCTTCGCTTTAGTGATTCTCATCTGTGTTTGTGGCACAGTCAACTGGCTAATTTGATCACATTAAAGCTGCAGTTGCTGTTAACAGTTACTCCACACTCGGGGGCATCATTTCACAGCAATCGAGCAATCGAATTACAGAGACACCCTGTAGCCACAAGTTGCCAATCTAATGCACACACATATGTAAATATATCTGCACACACAGTTGGCCTAAAAAGATGCGGCAATGATAACCCAATGGAGGAGCAACAGCAACAGCAACAGCAACAGCAACAACAACAGCGACAATAAGTACAACAACAACAGCAACAATAAGTACAACAACAACGGCAGCACACAAATTGCAATTGAAGTTAATTTCAGCAAATTGCATGCCAAAATGTGTTAAAGGGAAGACATTCCGAGTACAAAAACCGAATCAACACAGATAAGGACCCCAAGAGAGAGAGGGAGAGAGACAAAGAGAGAGCGAGAAAGAGATAGAGAGCTGCAGAAATGGCGATCACAGTGCTAACTAACTGACTGAGGGAAGAGGTACAAAAAACTAAAGAACAGAAGAAGTAGAAGACAGAAATAAAATTACAGGCTTAGGCGCACATTGCAGCTTGAGTGCGTTTCTCGGAGAGCTGCGAGCTGAAATAAATGATGGCATGAATGAGTGACCGGCTGACTGACTGACTGACTGACTGTGTGAGTGAGTGAGTGAGTGAGTGAGTGGCATGCCCCGCCGGATCTCTGGCAACGTGCAACGGGCCATCACTGAAGTATCTGCGCTTGCGGTGCGCTCAAAAAGCTCCGCCCACCAAAGTCAACGATGCAACTGCAGCCGTCCACTGTCAAGTCAGGGATGGAGTCAGGGGCAAGGTGGTAAGGTGGCAAGGGGGGGTAAGGGGCAATCGAGCTGCATCGGGGCGCAAGATTACTCACGCGAATGTAATTTGGCAATTGCTTATTAGCGCTAACGCGCCGCTGACTACGTTGCCGACTTCAAGTCCAGTTCCCGCTTTGCGCCGCCGCATAGTGGAACAAAAGCGGAGTTAAAAAACTGAAATTCTTATAATCTTTTTTTTAAAAAAATAAAAATATATTATAATAATAGCTCAGAGATTTCCCAGTCTACGTTAAGAATACCAAGCTTACAATTCAATCACTAAACTTTCAATAAGTAAGGAATATAAGGAAAGGTATAAAATATTAGAAAATATGTAACTGGAAATCTAAATTTGGAATAAAATAATTTTATATAGTTTCAACTGACGTATTTTAAACCATTTAATTATTATTTTTATTATTGGATGAGGCTTTAATATTCTAAAGAGTACTTTTCAGCAGCTCTCCATCACTATTTGACTTATAACTTGTCGAAGTTGGCACACTGTGCGATGGCGGCGGCAGCAACAATCGAACCACTTATATCACCTTCTAGTTAGAACGAGCAGCGCCATTCGCCATTTGGCTGTGTGACTCCCTCTTTCCCTCTTCCCCGCCCTCTCACCCCCTCTCTCTCTCTCTCACTCTCTTTCTGCGCTGCTGTCTCTCTTCGATCTTCTCAGGAGTTGATCGTCCGCGACTCTTGCGCAATGCGCGTTGCATTTTCATAACGCGGTCTTTGGCAATCGCCTTCAGCTGCGACACGGACTTGTTGGAGGACAACGTGCAGAGGATGAGGATGAGGAGTATGAGATGGAGAAGGAGGAGAAGAAAGAGGACGAGATGGAAGACGGCCTGGAGCAAAAGATGGCACTGTCCGATGACTCTGAATGTGAAGTGCAATAATTTTCTTTTTTATTATTATTACATTTTTTCCACTGCATCTTTGTGGCCATTTCTGTCGCTCCGGCGACTGTCGAAGAGTGTTGAAACATTTTCGCGTCATTTGCAGATTCTTTTAATATTATTATTTTTTGGTGGGCCGCTAAAACGAGATGTCGGACCAGGAATGGCCTAACGACATGACAGTTGTGGCTCTTAAAGGCATCGTTTAAACTTGGCAAGCCGTTTTGGCCATCAAAACAGAGCCTGGTTAAGAGCAGTTTGGTTAGAAAAACGTTTTCTTCGTATGCTCAGAGGAATGCCGCCGCAATTAAAGTTGATCAGAGCGTCGAAAAACATCAGAGAAATGTGTCTGATAAAAGTTATGAGGCACAAATTAATTTTTAAGAAAAATGTATTATATTTATAATTCAAAAAACATAAAAATATAAGACAACAGCTTAAATGCATTTATAAATACTGGTTCAATAAATTATTTTCAGCTTGTTTAGTAACAGAGCAGTCTCAATAGACTTTTGACAATGTAAATATAAAGCACGAGTGACATTCTAAATATAAAGAAATCAGATTCGAGTGTCTCTGAACCAGTCGCATTTAGTCAGCCATTGCTGGGAACAAATCTCGTTGCTACCCTCCATCTAAGACCCTCCTCTTTTACTATGACAATGACTATGGGCAATATCCGATGTTCCGATGTACAACTGGAAATTATCAAACTGGCACATTTCAACACGACAATTAGAGAAGCGACAAGGACACGAACAAGAAGGTTGCCTGATTGTCGATGTGGAATCGATACTGGGAGTGGGGAGAATGGGAGGGAAGCTGCTGGCAAATGGCGGCAAGTGGCGAACGGGGGAAGAGGGGAGCGTGGCGAGTGGCGAGTGGAGTAATTCAATCTGCATATGCGGCAAAGGCAAATGAAATCAAAGCGCGACAGGAGCACACAATGGTCCGGGATAGTATAGGACCCAGGGCAATTGAAATGCCCAAATATAAAAGGAAAATGCCAAAACGAAGAGAAGAAAAGAAGAGGAAAAATGAGAAAAGAACGTAAATGGCATGAAATTTTGTCAAACGAAAATACGGGCGTTGATTTCTATTAAAAAGTGCGCAGAGGAATTGAATTGAGAGCCATTGAAAGCAAAATGGAATGGAATCTTTTGTCTTTTGTAATATTATGCGACAAATTTGACCCGCTCTCCCTCTCTCGCTCACACGCTCTCGCTCTCACTCTCACTGTCGCTCTCTCCCATTGTCTCGCTTTTTAGTCGCTCTAGTCGCAGGCAAATTAGAAAAATGTCGCTGGGGCCTACAAAGAAAAAGTATTGAATAACATTTAGAAATGCTTAGAATTCGGTTCGCTTCGCTTTATCAATGGCAAATGTCAACGACAGCTGTGCGATATGCATATCTCTATCTCTCTCTTACTCTTCAATAAATAACTTAAACAAAGTGCAATTGAATGGAAATAAATGCCACGCCCACAGCCCACAGAAACCAACTCACACCCACATCCTTTTCAGCTGCCAGGTCCAATTAAAACAGAAAAAAGAAATAATCACCAAAATGAAAATCAAACTCTCAAATCGCTGACCACGCAAAACACATTGAAATTCAAATGCTTTGATATACCAATTAATTTTCGGAGCTAAGAACTTGCTGTCGTTAACAGCACAGGAAAGTTGCAACCGAGGGGGTAATGAGGGGGAGGGGGTGATGGGGCAGCGGCAGGTTCAATTAAATGCAACGAAATGCGATAACAAGATTATCCACCGCAGACATCTTGAGACAATATCTATAAGCCATAAGAAGTCAAGACGGCAGCACTACACAAAAAAGAAGATACAAAAAAGAAAGAAGAATACATTGCTGTTATCTGCTTGCCTCAGTCTGCTTCTTCTTCTCTTCAACGCAGCCAAATTGGCGTTTTGGCAATGAAACGCAAATGTTGCCGGCTAAGATGGGTTCTGTGGCTCCTTACCTCTTCGCTCTTCGCTCTTCGCTCTCCGCTTCTCCAGTTTCTCAATTCCTCAATGCCTGAGTTCCTTCGGTCCAAACTCTGCTTCTTCCTGCTTGTCGTCGTCTTGTCATTGATTTGAATTTTATGTGCAGCAAAGCGGGAGGAGAAAGAGAACTGAATTTCCACAGCCTTATTTGTCAGCCCAGACGCAACCCATGACAGTTCCAGTTCCCCCCACCAACTTCACATTCCACTCTTAACTCCTTCCTCTGCTACACTTTTGGCAACTCTCTTTACCCCTCTCTCTCTCTTTTCCACAGCCTCCCTTCCTTCTCTATCCATTCTCATTTCCCCCATTTGCATGTTAAAGACTGCAGTTGTTTTTGGCTCTGCAAACTGTTGTCTAACCGCATTAGATGTTGGCTAACTTAAGCTTAGATAATCTTCTGGATCATCTCATATGGTTCGAGTTCTTTCCTTGCAATTCTCGATTCTCAGAGCAAGAAGCTTACCTAATAATATGCACAGTATTTTATTCAATTAATCTTTAAAGTTTGCTTCAACAAAGTTAAAGGAAAATAACAAATATTGACAACTCTATATACTATTATTATAAAATACCGATCATTATCAAATACTAACTGCACAATAATACATCTCCACTAAACACTTTTCACTTAACATTCATTAATATATTTATTAATATATTTCCACGCTTTTCAAATAAATATTTACTTGTTTGTCTACTCACTTAATTATTTATGATCAAATTCCAATCAAGATCCAAGCTAACTAACAACTAGATATTTGACACAAAATATTTATTAAGTTTATATTTGACTGAGTTACAAGTTGTTTGTTTATTTTTAATATTAAAATATGCCATGTTTCTTTTATATTTTAAGCTGTAATAAAATTACAGTTACCAAAATGTATTTCCCAATTTCTTGCAAGCAATATTTGAAATTAATAATAAATGTAAATTTATTTCATATGTCTTTCTGCTTCTCAATTAATTATTTGCTTGCAAATATCTATTTTAATAAGCCATTATTAACCATTTAGTATCGATTTAAGAGCCTTGAAAATACTGCAGAAAAGCAAAGTTCAAATGACAGTATTAACAACCTTTTGCCAAAAAGCGGCAGCAACAATAAAAAGAACAACAACAACAACAACGCACAACGACAGATACTTATATGAAACTAGTTTGTGCGATTTACCCAACTCAAACGGCAGACACTTTAGGTTGCACTTCCCCCCAACTTGCCCCTTGCGGTGGCACTACCAATTTCATTTCCAGTTCCAGTTTCAGTTCCAGTTGATGTGCCGGCTTCTCGGTCCTCAGTTCTCAGTTCTCAGTCCTCAGTCCTCGCTTGAGGACGGCACATCAAGTGTGCATATCTCTGTGTATGGGTGTGTGTGTGTATGTGTGTGAGTGTGTGTTGAGGCTTGTTAAAGTTCATTTTCAATGCAACGAGCTGCAATAATGCATAATTGTGCTCATTAGTCTTTTTGGGGCCAACGATCGTGTATGAATTTAAATTTTAGCACGGCCAACGAGACGATTCGAAGTCTGTTGACTGATCCCGGGCCGGGGCACAGAGGGGGAGGAGGAGAGGGGATTGAGGGACCCCTAAATAAATACAATTGGACAGCAATGGGTTGAGTGAGGATGGCAATGGACTCAGACTCAGACTCAGACTCAGTCGTCGGCGCGAACTTGAAACATTTGTGCGCAGGATTTACGCGTCCAGTTAAATTTACGACTGCGCACCTTTGCATGAAATTGACGTGGCTTTTATTTTGGCCAACACCGCACTTCCTCCCTCTAGCCAACAATGATGGGACTGCGACTGCAACTTGGACTCAGACGTAGGTCAACTGGCCAGTATGTGTGTGTGAAGTTAATATCTGCGAAATACTCGTACAAGGCTTGTTAAGTGATTAATCAGCGCCAGATATAATTTGTGTCTGCGTTAATTTTTTCACTCGAATAAAGCCACCACTTCCCCTCTCTGTCTCTCTGTCACTCTGTCTCTCTCCTCCAACTCCTCTTCTCTGTCTCGCAAGGAGGAGTCGTGTAAATTAGGACGTCGCAGCTTAGCGGACAGACAACCAGGATCCCGAACATGAACGTGCAAAATTACTCAAAGATATATGGTCCCCATAGCACTAAAAGCAGCTCTGAGAATACAGAATTGAGGAGATATTCCAGACTTTTAACTGGCATGAGACTCGCGACTACTAAGAAAGATAAGTATTGTTCATTTAATTGCAGGAAGGAATTAGTTATCATTCTTCAACTTCAAGTGGCGGTTTTATTTAACCATAGAAGGTAGCTTTAAAGATGTCTTTATCTCTGGGAATTTCAACAGAAGTCTTTCTTTTAATACTACAATCTCAACTCATAAATATATTTCTCAATTTAATACTTTAAAATAACTACAGGAAATCTATCTTAAGACATTAAAAGCCCAACAAAATCCCTTTTATAATTTCTGCGACTTTAAAACTAAGTTTCTTTAAGAGTTTATTTCAATATTTGAATAAATGTTGTTTAACATCTTGAACTCCCAAATATGTTTAATTTTCCGATATTCTATTTGAAATTTATTAAAGTGCATTTCAAGTCCTTTGACATACGTATGAATTTCATGCTGACAAGGGAGTAAATTTCCCTCTTTTTCTTTTTTTTTCTATTTCTACTCGGCATCTAGTAACTCAATTGCCTGGGAATGTGTGGTTAATAAAAGTCTACGACAATCCAATAATAAAGCAAAATAAAAAGCAATATGAAAAGCCAAGGGCATAAATTAACCATATAGGACCAAGGAGCGATGCATTCAGGCGTTAGATGAAATTATTGAGTGGTTCGCCAGGGTTGGGCACTTGGGTTGCATTAGATAGATAAACACAGGACGACATGAATAGGGTAAGCGTAGGGCAAGGGGAAAGGTAAGGGATGGGGGGTGGGGAGGGGACCATGGAGTGCCGACAGCAAATCGTCCATGACACGCACTCGGCAAACAAATAGACAAAACAAACCAAAATTCTTTTGGGCAAATCTTGTTATTGAGCAGGGGATCAGGATTCCTAAGGGGGTTGGACTAGGGACTAGGGGCCAGGGTTGTCGGTTTTGGGTTGCATAGGGTTGGGTTAGTTTATATAAACTACTTCAGGTAATCTAAGGCTTAGAAATGCTAATCGCCTTTATTTTGGTACAGCAATCGGGACAACAACAACAGAAGTTGGATGAAGAAGAGGACAACATCAACAACAACAGCAACGAAAAAACAGCAGCTACCTTTTTGCTTTGTCACCGTTTGTCCTTCGTCGTCGTCGTCGTCGTCGTCGTCTCTTTGATAATTGAAACCGTAAAATTGTTCAGCTTTGCTGCACAGGATGTAAAAAGCAGCTAAAGGATTCGGCGATACGATGAGGACATTTTTCCCCTATTTCTTTCCAATTTTATTTTTCTTCTTCGCCTATTCTTTGCCTTCTTTTTGTTGTTTGTTGATTTACTCGTGCGAATTATTTATACACGTACGAGTTTTGTAGTGCGTCAGGATCTCACATGTGTGTTAAGGCGTCGCCTGCTTTGCATATCCTTTGGAGTGATATAGGGAATAGGAGAAGAGGAGTTCGCCCCTGAAACAAGCCTCGTTTCTGATATTGCCTCGAATTTCATAGAGAACGCACCCTTCCATTTGCTTCCTTCGCATCCTGTCAAGTCCTGTCGTTTAATTGCAGGTTGCAGCAGCAGCAGCCAAAGCCGCAGGAGAATGTCTTTGATTTTGGCCGTCGTGGTCTTTGTCACCGCGGTTTTTTGTCAACGCGCCTCTATCTCTATCTCCCTCTACCTCTAGTTTTGTCTCTCTCTCTGTTTCAGATTCATATTTCATTCAGTTTGCCAAGTTTCTCTCCTTCTGCCTTCCAACATTTGATGCGTTTTTATTTGTTTGCTATCTTTTGCCTCTGTGCCAACAGCACATCCTTAAAGTCCTTAACATCCTTACAATCTTGAACGGCATCATCCACGTTTCGTTTGACAATTTTCTGCTTGACATTCAAGATTTTAATCGTTGGCATCTACTGAATAAACTAAAAATAAGAAATGCTGCTTTGTGGTTTTTCTCGTTTATTCAGTCTCAAATGTCAGACAAGAGTTGAAGGCATCCTCGATATTTCTGCATCGCTGGAATAATGATGTCGCAGTTCAAAACCAACACAAACCCATCAAAGTTATGTTGAATTTCAACAGAGTTTTATTAGCTACAGCTATGTTTCCAACAGTCTAAAAAATAAATATACATTTTATCAAATACCTACATTATTGACTATTAACAATAACAAACTATCTTTAATTTCTCTTTGCTCTCGAATTAAATAAAATATAGTATTCAACACTTATATTATAATATTTATTTCAATTGCATTTCATTTAATTTCTTAAACAAACTTTCCAGACAAATCTATTTATGTTTTAGCATCATTTAGATAGATATTTGCTGATGAGACACATTGAGAAAGGAACTCAATAGATGAAATCAGAACTAAACTCAATTTTATTTGTGTATTTTGTATATTTTGTATGTTGACAGTGTCCCGTGGCTTGCATTTAAAATGCCTCATAAGTTGTCTAGACTAGTGTGTACCCTTTTTGTTGTCTTTCATAGAGCATAGAGCACATAATATCAGACTCTGGTACCATTCCCAATCGATATAAGCGCCTTGTTGTTTCTTTTGTGACTTTACTTTGATTTCGTTTGTTTATTTATTCGTTGGAATAAGAAAAAATTGTATTGTGTTTCAGTTGCTTCAGTTGTTGCCTCATTAAAATTGTATATTTCAATCAAAGTTCGCATTCGCCTTTAAGTGAGCGTCTGCTTGCCTTTTGGAGGGTGGATGCCCAAAGGGGTGGCTACCCCTTCTTACAACAGCTCCGTTTGGAAATTAAGACACGCAGTAGCGCTTTGTGCTGCTTAGGTTTCAAATTAGAGATGCAAGTCTAACGGCACGAGAAGCACGAAAACTATTTGAGCGATGTTTACGGATGTGTTTACGGATAAAAGAATAAATGTATTACGATTTGCAGATTAAACAGATACAAAAAAGTAACGATATGTTTGTGATATGCAACTATCTCTTCTCTTTTAAATTAGAGAAGGAAAGTAGAAGCACATAAAAGTATTAGAAAGATTTACAAATTAAATAGATACAAACATAATAAACGTAATCAAGTGTATCAATCAACGATTGCAGGTTTAATAATCGAATTTTTCAACAATATGTTTGTGATATGCAACCATCTCTTTTTTTAAATTAGAGAAGGAAGGAGAAGCACATAAAAGTATTAGAAAGGTGTGCATATTAAATAGATACAAACATGTAAACATAATGTGTATCAATCAACGATTGCAGGTTTAATAATCGAATTTTTAAACGATATGTTTGTGATATGCAACTATCTCTTCTCTATTAAATTTGAGAAGGAAGGAGAAGCACAAAAACTACCAATGTCAATTCCGATGAAAGAATAAAAGTATTAGAAAGATGTGCATATTAAATAGATACAAACATACTAATCAAGTGTATCAATCAACGATTGCAGGTTTAATAATCGAATTTTTAAACGATATGTTTGTGATATGCAACCATCTCTATGTCAAACTGCCACATTCCACCACGAAGTCGCTTCACTTTGCCAATTATGTGCACGACCTCTGTCTGGTGTGTTGGTCTGCCGTTCATCTGGTCGCCGCAAGCGTCAGTGGCATCCACCTCCGTCTCCCCTCTCACACCATAGTTGCCATTTAAAACTTGTGCGCCGTAATCGGAGCTATCAAAACTACTCGCACATACACACAACTTTGGTAATTATGCAGACGGCTCTGGCAAAAAACTGTAACTGAGACGACGACCAAAAACCCGAAGCCAAACTAAGGGAAATCTTGTCACACGTGCCCAGCTATCCAAGTTTTCCCAGCTTCAGCTCCAGCTCCAGCTCCATTTTCAGTTAACGTCTCGGATGCAGACGGAGTAACAAAGGCGGCGAACTTAGAAATTTGCCCTGCTCTCGCAGCGAGGCGCGCTTAAGTAGTTTATAATTAAGACATAACTGAATTAGCGTTGATAATGTCTATTATATAACACACACACAGACACCCACACACGCACATACAGACACCCACACACGCACACTCATCAGAGTACCGTAACTCGATGCTGCACACTTTTCCCATGTGTTTTTCTCCATCCACTTTTTACTCACTTCAATGTGACTCATTGTCCCGCTTTCCTTCCCATCATTTGTTGTCGCTTTTTATGCTTTTGTTTAACTCTAATGAATGTCATTTACTTTATAAGCACAATTTCACAATTTAGACCTTTCAATGTTTGTTAATTATAATAAATACGAGTACGACGGCGAGTGGAAAAGGGAGTACGAAAATCAGGCCATTGTCAAGTAGGAAGTCATCTGTTATGGCTCAGATTGAGAGACATTATCTCTCTTATCAGACTAATTTGAATTTATTGCCGCTCATGTGTGATAAAAATTTAATGCCTCAGGTTGCACAGGTGGCAAATATGTCAGTGTCGCCTATAAAGAGAGAGAATCTCAAGGGATGCTTAAACTAAACAACAATCTCTTCCTAAACCGATGTCTATGTGAGATATTCCCTTGAATATATAAAAAGTGTAAATATATAAATATAAATCATGCCTCTTTAAACATATTTTATTTTCTCTAAATCAATTCGGCATTTCAATTTATTTTATTCTTCAACATTTCAGTCTGCATGGCAACAATCTGTCTTTCTCATTTGAAGAGTGAGAGTAAACTGTTGTGGGCATCAGAAATTAATTGAATATCCTAGAAAGTTATCCACTCAGCGGCAAGGCACGCAACTTTCTAGCTTGTTTGCTTAACGCGCATACGCCACGTGAGCCCAGAGCAAAATGTATAAATTGGTTAAAAATTTAAACTTGGTCACGTGCCGTTGATTAATGGTAACTGACGCTGGCGGCCAGTAGAAGCAGCAACATGATGAAAAATGAATGGCAAATAAGTGAAAACAAATACAAGAAGGAAAGCGGAGTAAAACAACAACAACCACAGCAACAACAACAAGAAGGAGGCAAACACTTTGCGAAATCAAAGCACAAGTTGAGAAGCAAACACTTTAAGAAACGCTTATGACACGCATACGCCCCGTGTGCTGGGCGCGAATTGAAAGAAACTCGCGCATACAAATTGACAAATATTTAGAAAGGATTGCAGGGTATTCAGCGTGGGGGATTGAGGGGCTGAGCGGGACAGCGACAATGACATTAAATGAGCGGGTGTATGGAGTGCGCATAGCAAAAGTCAAACAAGAGATAAAAGCAAGGATTAGTACGTTAAAATGCAGACGACGATGAGGATGAGAATGACGATGACGACGAAGTAGAAGACGACGAGAATCAGCAAGAAGCCTGTAGCTGTAGAGCCAGAGGAAAGACGGAAGACGGAAGACTGGGGGGTAATGTTAAGTAGACAGATGAACGTAAAACACGCGCGTGGCTGCGGTAATGTCTACGGCACTGTAGACGCATTCCAACCCCCTACAAAGAACTCCAGTCCCCAGCCCAAAAGAAAACTCAACCCTCCACCTCAAACCCAACACAACACAGCACAACACAACCACTTGGTTCGTGTGCGTGCGTCGTATCGTTAAGTCTCGTTCTCAACTTACACTCACTCTCACACACACACACACACACACATGCACAACAAGGAAAACTCCTTGAGAGGAAAAAGCATGTTGAAAGTAAATTGAAGCTGGAATTTTCTGGGAGTGCGCAAAAAAGGAAAGCGGCTACAAAAAAGTTGCAAAGAAACTTCAGCAGCTGCCGCTTGTTGCAGCCACTCCGCCATATGCAGTGTCATAGCAGGCAGCTTTAAGTTGCCTTAGACCTGATTATTTAATACAAAATTTAAGAAGTCAAATTTATATGGAATATTTATGCAAAAATGTGGAAATACTCTTTAAATACTTATTAATAAGTTGATTGGCATAACTTGAAAACTTAATTTAAGCAAGTCCAAATTAAGTTGTCTTTAGCAATTCGTTTAACTTCATTAACTTTTTACTCTTGTTGCAATAGTTGCAGCGTTTTATTGATTATTATTCACTTGTATTCAAATTGCACCTCTTTCAAAACTTCTCTATTTAAGCTCACCTTTTAGTTAATTTCAACTTGATCTTTGGCTTCATCACGTGCTGCTAAATTTACAATTCCAACCGACAGCACTTATTCATTTGACTTGCCAAATTTGTCTTAGCCAATTTGATGTCTTAATGAATGTCCGCCTCAAAAACAATTCATCACCCTCCTCCTCCTCCACCTCTTTGTCTCTTCTGTCTCTCTTCACATCAACATCAAGCAAAAGTGGCAGCCAAAAAGCTAAGCCAGCTACCACTTGAAGGCCTCATAATCAAACGCCCACCGACTCCCCCTCGACTCCACTCCACTTCAGTCCACCCACTTATTCATTTGTACCCACTGTGATGCTCCCTTGTTGCCAGTGAGTGAATGAGTCTCTGCTCATCCGCTTCGTTGCTGATAAATTAACTTCATAATCTGCACAGTTATAAGCGCTGATGTTTGGCATTACTCTTCCATATTTTGCCGTCCATCCCTCCCCTTCCACCAGCTGATCCATCTATATATATCCCCTCCATCCCCCATCCACCATCCCTCGTTAGCGTTATTACAACAAAGCGCCGTGGGTCAACAACAACCAAACACGCACCTTATTGTACGCTCAGGTACGAGTATAACGGCAATGTTACAGTCAACGGCATAACTTTTCACCTTTTGGGGGTTCGACTGCCTTAGGGGGGTGGCTGAGAGGGAGCGGGGGTTGTGTCTGGGATTCAGCAGGTGATGTTTCTCTTACCTTTGCCATTACCTTTAGCTTTGTGTGTGTTTCGCCGCGAAAAATTGCACACAATTTAATTGAATGTGTTTAATTTGGCTTTTCATTTTCATTTCTGTTGGCAAATGATTTTCCTTTTTCCCTGCTGCACATAATGAGGCGTTAAAGCGTTTTCTTTACCCAAATTTGGTTATGAATTAATTGTGCACAAGGTTTAAGAATCGACTCAGTTGAGATTTAGACTAGATATATAACTAAAAGTTTATTATTTAAATTTTGAATATAAATAACTAACCATTCTTTCAATCTTTAAAATTGGCTTTAATATAAAAATATGTGTTTTAGCTTAACCATATACGAGAATATGTTTAAATTTTACTTTAAGCTTGAAAAAATATATAAAAAATATTTATATTTATATCGAAGACAAATATTTAAACTTTACTGATTTTTATATTTTTAAATATTACAGAAGTACATAACCGCTAAATAGAATTTTCAATCAAAAAGCTCTTTTATTTTTGCGACTTTGCCTTAAAACCAAAGAGGAATTACAATATTTAATCACATTTTTCACATTATTAAATATGGCAAACATTCCAAATAAATCAAAATGAAATCAGAACCCGAATATGAAGAGAAGCCAATTCAGAGAGTGATGAAGGAGAGAATAAATGAGGTAATAATTAGGAGCCAACTAACCAACTACCGATAACAGAGCGAATGAGTTCAAAGAAAAAAAGCTAGAGAATAAATATCCCAAAAGCGGAGCAAAAGAAAAGAAACAAACACAAAACAAACTCATATATAAGGAGAAATGATTAATTATGCCCGCAAATACAAGAGAAAGAGCTAGAGAATGTGAGTGAGAGACGGGGAGAAAGAGAGAGCAGAATCGTGTGAGATTTGAGTATGATTTATTGTAATTTAATTGTGGCACATTATGCGCTCGATTTGGGTTTTTGAGAGTTTCGCCTTCGTCTGCATTTGAATGTCATTTTCGAGCATGGAAATTGCTAAACAAGATAAACTTCAGACTTCAGAGGCAAATGGAAATGGGGCAAAATATCTTGTGTCTAGGGTCCAAATGCCGCAGGGCTGCGCAGCAACTGAGCAGCTGAAGATTTGTGTGGCACAGTTATGCAAAGAAATCGATGCAATGCCGCATGCCACATGCCACTTGCCACTTGCCACACAGACAAACCGTCAGGCAGTCAAGCAGTCAGGCAGTCAGCCAAGCAGCAAAAGTTTTGCTGCCAAGAAAACAAAAGCAAATTATCATATCATTGAAAGTGGAAAGAAGCAAAAGGAGCAAGAGAAGGAAACAAGGAGCAGCCAAGTCACTGATGGCTTTGTTTGTTTGCCAGTGCCAAGAATCTTGAGAGGGTGGGGCAGGGAGGCAGATGTAACCAGGTGAAAGAAATTATATATTCCCTTGATTATAATTTCATCAGCGGCAACACTAAAGAATCATCGCTGGCATGTCGAAGACAGGAGCAGCAGCAGCAGCAACAGCAGCACCAGGAGCAGGAATAGCAGCAGTAGGAACAGCTCCTTGTTGTGGTTGGTCCGGGACGAGGTTCAGTTGAAAGTTGCGATGATTGAGTGGCGCTTGAAGGAGCCGGAAACAGCTATCGGCATGCTTCGTTGTACATTTATTGACTGGCTGTAAGTCAGTCAGGCAGTCAGCCAGTCAGTCAACCAGTCAGACAGTCAGTCAATCTGTCAGTCAGTCAGTGGCTCCAACCTGGCCAGACAGAAATCAATTGTTCCCATTATTATAATGAGATTACTTACCTACTGAACGACAAAACGTAGCATCGACATCGAGCAAGGACTCTTCAGCAGTAGCTATCTATACTATATATACATACTCTCCCCCATTTCTCCCCTTCCCGACCCATCCATCCCATCCATCTTTCTATATGTACTTATTTACCTGCTTGTTCGCTTGTTCGCTTGCAAATATAATGACTTTAGTAGTCAGCGGAAAATGTTGGAAAATTGCTTGGTAAAAGCTAAAAATGCTCAACTTGAAGGTTTGCTCAATGGTTATAGCTCTTTCTCTCTCTGATCTCTCTCTCTCGCTCTCTCTTCCCGCACTCCCACAATTTTTGCTATCTCTGGGAATTCGAATTTTATTCATGCTTTTGCTTTTGTTTTCCCCACTCGCTTTATCAGCTTTGCATTGCATTTGAGCTGAGATTAGCGCAAGGATTCAAATGGAGAAGCGAGACACACGATGCTCGGAATAGCTAATACGTTAAATGGGGTTTTGATTTTCCAGAAATTCTCCAACTCAATTGCAGCCAAGCATTTTGCAATCGGAAATTAATAAGCTTCAACCCGTTCTCTCAGGTAGTTTAGAAAATAATGAGCTGTGGGAATCATTGACTTAAATAAATGATATGCGGAGTAAATCGCAGTAAGTTATTTAAATATATATGTTCAATGTGAGACGAAACTACGAATGATTTTTCTAATATTCAAATTTTAATAGATTCAGTTTCGTAGATTTCTAAAACATATGCAAGTAAAATAAGTACATATCTTTTTTGTAAGGTTTAGTTATTTATTAAGTGTTCTATTGCAATACTATAATTATCTTTTCATTGCTTAACTCTCGTTTTAATCTCCATTCAGTTTATTATCATATAATATAAATGCAATTGCCAATTGCTTAAAAATCAATTAGATATTAAATTTAGATATCCATTAATTCTTGTTCCAGTATAATAAACTGTTAAATTGATGAACATGTGAAGTTGATCAAATCACAGTTTCTCCCACGCTTTATCTCAACTCATCAAGCACTTTTTGGAATATATATGTAATATGATATTTATAGAACGCTTTCTGGAGCAACTTGACTTATCAAAACGAGTCTCAGAATGTGTGTCAAATGCAGCTCTTTAGCTCAGACAATAGAAAGTAAAGTGAGATCCATTAGAAGACAAATAATTTTGATAAATACTCTGCCATAGATACTGTGTTCAAGTTTTTTGAGTGTTTGGTTATTGAACTTAACCCATATAAGAGAACGAGGGCCAAGATAATAATATAATGTACTTGGGATCCCCTCTCTGAACAGCACAGTGCTTGACAAAAGGTGTGAAACAACTTTCGTTTTTTCACAGCTAAGTAAATAACAATAAACATGAGTAAAAATCAAAAATAAATAAAAGAAAAATAAAATAACAAAAGATTGTGAAAGAAATGGTTGTGAAAGGCAGTGAGAGGGAGAGAAGAGAGAGAAAGAGAGGGGAGAGGAAGATAGATAGAGACTAAGGCGGAGGCTGAGAAAGAATGGCAGCTGCTGGAGCAGCTTGACGAGCTCTGGACATGGACACGGCTCAATTTCAGCAGCAGACTGATGGACAGTGGACAGAGGAGGACAGAGAAGAGAAATAGAGGGAGAGAGAGAGGGAAAGAGATGGGGAAATGAAAGAGTTGCTAGTAGGAAAATATATATCGATTAACGAGCCTCGTCGGCAGCTCAAGTCATGGCTGTCTATATGGAGCCAGCTTAAGTGCTCCAGCAGTGGACTGAAGTGAACTGAGAGTTACTCTATATGTGCGAGTGTCTGTGTGTGTGTGTGTGTGTGTGTGTGTGTGCAGCATGTGTGAATATCACATGTCAGTGAGCTATAATTAATGCGGGTCAGACGCCGATTACAATGCGCCAACTGACAGCTTGAAGTGCATGTGTGTGTCCCGAGTCCAATCGACTCGAATCGAATAGAGTCGAGTCGACTTGAGTCTAGGAAACGAAATCCCCCGACGGGCAATGACAAGTCAAGAATGAAACCAGCCAAATCGATGGCCAAGTCAATTGCCAAGACTCCACGACAACGCAAAAGACGGCAAGACAGACGGACAGACGGACAAACAGACAGACAGTCAGTTAGAAAGAAAGAAAAGCAATGATAAGCAAATTTCAGCGGCTTAGCTCAAATTAAATACACCCAGAGAAAATGAGCTTAAATCACTTTAAAGAAATTTAAGAGATATTTCTACACACAAATAAGAGTTTAGATAGTACTGAATATTCCTTGGTACATATTACAAAATAAGTATTGCCATTTCCTGATTCACCCACTCAATAAAATATTTTTAAAGGTATTCGCTAATAATCAAGCTAGGTAATAGATACTTTCTCGCAGTGTGCCCGTAGAATAAGTGAAAATTGTAACGTTGAAACTCACTTTCTTTGGGGAACTATTGAACCGAGTGGCACTTGAATGAATTTATTACAGCAGCAGCCGCAAAAATTTGTCTAGCAATTCTTTGCATTTATTTTTCTTGCTTTCTTCTCATTTTTTCCTCCATACATTTTTTGCTGTTGCGCTTAGCGCGACAAAATTAATGAATTTTCTATGCAAATGCAAAACGCGAAATAAAATTTAATGCTTGGAAAAAATGCGCAGGCGACGTGCAAACGACAAACAAGGCAGCAGCAGAGGAAATGGGAAGGGAAGACGAAGGACCAGGGACGAGGGGCGAAGGACGTGCGGTGGGGAGTTTAGCAAATTGTAGCACAAGAAAAATTAAACGCATTAGGCCAGGACATGGCCAAGAAGTGCGCACATCCTGGCCCCCAGACAATGAGCGACTCCTTAAACCTGTTTGTAGTTTTCTCATTTTGCATTTTCTTATTTTTCATCGATTTATGTTAAACAGCGTTTTTCCCCCTCGACAAGTCTGCCTGCCATTTTCCATGCCTGTCATTATTATGTACGCTTAGGCATTGTTGCTTTAGTTGCAGTTGTTGTTGCTGTTGTTGTTGCTGTTGTTGCTTTTGTGGTTGGCTGGATTTAGGCCTGGTCTTGACTCTGACAGGCGCTTACTCGAATTGACTGCCTGCAACTGGGTCAGGCTCAAATGCCCCACAACTTGATGAGGGCTGAGGGGAGGGAAGTGGGATTGTCCTTGCCCCAGTCTCTTTGATGTGCAACTTTCAGCAAATATGTGCCACAGCAATATCCTTATTTATTGATAAGCAATTTGCAAACAAAGAATGCACTCAATGAAAATGCCAAACAGCTTCTTAATAGACCTTGATGAGCAAATGCAAAATTACATTGACTTTAGTATTGATTTAAACAGCAATTGCAATCCAAATTTAATGTGAACTAGCAGAGCTTTAAATTCACAGTAAGTTAGGGGAAATTTAAAGGTTTTATTCATTTGTTAAGAAAACTTATATTTTTCAATTGTATATTAAAAATCTTAAATATGTATAAAGTGGGAACTACAATTGAAACGATTTCAATTGAAATTAATTTAATATTTTTGGTAGTAAAATGTAATATTTAAAATATAGATGTGCAATTTAAAAGACTAAATAATATTAAACAATGTAAAATATAATACCCATATTTTTTTTTTTTTTATTATTAAATATATACAAATTTTCTCAATTAGAATATGCAACAAATAAATAAATAGAATATAATAAATGAAAGTAGAACTTGCATTTAATATAATATTGAATCTTAATG